>CM037586.1:152800059-154115059 GCA_021018995.1 Chloranthus sessilifolius | reverse complement strand
TTAACTGCTCGCCAATTATTTAAAATATATTTAATTCGAGTTGACAACTCACTGGCTATATCACTTCTATGATATAAATGTTAGACAAACAATATCTTAGGCAAATTTAATCTTCAATCAAGAATTTAGGCGTACCTTATTTGAAAGAATATTCGCCCAATAAAATTAGAGAAGCCGCCTTCGTGAAATTTTTTGAGGACAATTCTACCTCGCTTCTATCTCCCTCTAAGCGATGGGCACGATTGCATTGAGTGAAGATGAAGAGGGGACATTGTCCTCTTATATATCATGCCCTTGAATCCTAACCCATCAAGGATTTAAGGGAGAGGTGTATCACTAGAAGATAGGGATTGGCTTATCACAAACCAATCATAGTTTAAACCAACTCCTTAAGTTGCGTGGAGTGGAATCACGTTACAAGTAAAACTCAAAGTCTTTAGTCAATCATATTTTAATTAAAACAGGAAAAGGGTAAAGTTATTGTGTGGGTCACAAATACCCAACAATAAACCCTATTTTTTAAGATGAAAACTCTTTTCTCATAAAGTGGAGGCATGTTTATTATTTATTAGATATTTGTGTGTATATGAAAAAATAAAATTGACTCCTACTTGCTCTTATATTTGTAAATATAGTATGTCTTGCCTATTTCTTTTGATATTTCCATTTTTTACACTGTTTTTTTTTTCCTTCTTTGGGATTGGCCGATCCGATCCGCTGATCCAGTCCGGAACAGTTTTATGCCGACCAATCCGGTGGCCAATCCATATATTTGAAACCTTGCCTCGAACATTTGAACCTTATTTGATGTCGATATTAAGAGCTAATGCATGTTCTGGGAAGATTATGAAAAGGAATCGAGTATAAAGCATGGTTTTAGATATCGGCCGATTCTGATCCGAATTGGTTTTGGCCCAACCGATACTGATACCATAGGGTCATTTCAGTATGGGTAGCGTACCAGCTTAGGATGGGCGGATTCGGGCGATATCTATATAGGATCGGCACATCCACAGATACAAAGCGTTAGAATATTAATTATATGGTCTTATATATATGAGGGTTCTTACACCCCAAAGTCAAAAGTTGCCATTTCTGGTACTTATGTTGGTGTCACTACATTGGGGATAATGCACTATTTTGCAGCAGAATTGGTTAATCTAATGCACTTGATGGAATCCGCTCTAATCGGTGACTATTATGAAACACAGTCTCAATATTTTATATTTCATGTCTTCTCTTTATTTTCTTTACTTTTATTTTAAATAAATAAGGGCTCATTGCATGGTGAAGAAGTGAAAGGTTTCAGCTGTCAAAGATTCAAGATGCTCTTTCGAACTCGGGAGAGTAGTCACTTCGTCTAAAAAGCCACAGGTTAGGTTTGGTTCTCACCCGCCCTTCCAGCACCTCGTTGGCACGAGCTCAACACTGGGCAGTGGAACTTCTTTTTATTTTTTTATATCAGACAATTAAACATGATATATATATATATATATATATATATATATATATATATATATATATATATATATATATTCTAGTAAAGTGCATATGCATTGCACGTGTTAATCTACCAAGTTATTAGAGAAAAAAAAAATGTTTTTCAAATGTTTTTATGAGCCTTACTAATAAATCTACAACTAATCATTTTTCAGCTCAATTGTGTTTCATGGGCTTAAATCGTTGAATATTTTGAATCGCTAGTAGAGATCATTATTCCTCACAATCTTTTAGACAATTGATATTGATATCATAGTCTTACCATCAGACGGGAAGATCTTAATTATACCTGACAGAAGTCTTGATAAGTGATCCGGGAACTATGTTTGATGTGTGCCACATGGAATCAAAATATGACCACCTGATGGTCCCATGATCTCATGATCAATTATGATGAAAATTTGGATGAAAAAAAATCTCCATCGTCTGAAATCAAAGTAGTGTTAACTCGGGTTTCACGTGTTTAAGTCTTTGACTACTTTGAATTGACGATGGGGATTGTTTTTCGTCCCAATCTTCGAGGGAATAGATATTGAGATCATGGTTCTATAATCGGACGATACAATCTTAATTATACGTGACGGATGTCATGATAAGTGATCCGAGAACCATGTTTGATGTGCACCCATGATCATGTTAGGTTTTTGGTATGTGTGCCATGTGGCATCAAAATATGAGTGTCTGATGGTATGCCCATGATCTCAAGATCCTTTATGTCGAATAGAGGGTTCAAAACGTGGTCATATCATCGGATGGTTTAATTCTCATCTCAATCTCCAACACAACAATAAATCTTGAGATCATGGTCATGCCATCATATGGTAAGATTTCAATTTCACATAACAAACCTCCCGAAAAGTCATCAAATGGTAAGTCTTTCTTTTAAAATTTGTTTTTAAGCCTTTATTATTTTTATTTTTTTGAGGATGCCATACGGCAACAGCCCAGATGTAGTGCCGATGCAAACTTGCATGCAGAGAGGATCCAATTTTGGGGTCACACTGGGAGGAGACCCTCATACAGGGCAGGAGCAGGCGTGGGGTTTAGGACTCATGACAAGTTGCTTCCACAAGGAAAGATGATACTAGTTGAGCTATTAACTTCCCTAAAAATTGATGTTGCACTTCACTATAGGGAGCTACAACTTGCATATGAGATTTGCAATATGGCACATAATTTAGAAAGAAAGGCTTAGTAATTGTGTGAACGGTGCTGAGTAGAGCATCATCTAAGTCCTCTGATTTGAAGGTCATGATATAAGGATCTTTAATGCCAAAGATTGACATGAAACATATCTCTATCATGTGAGTCGTCACAGTCAACCAATGAAGCAAATGATGGGATTTGATTGTGATGAATTTGCTAATAGAAATCGCATTTTGCGTCAATATTTGGCACCTTGATCTTTACATCATGGACTTCAAATCTGACGGCTTAGATGGTGTTTCTACGTAGCGCAAATTATAAAATACCAAGTCTTTCTTTTTAAGTTTTATGTGTTCTATTACAAATATGAGTGCAAATTCTAAATATTCCTAATGCAACTCTATTTTCAAAACATCACATGCTAAAGGGAGTTTAATTTTTTGGTCACTATAAAAAACAAGACTATTAGCGGCAGCCAAAAACTGCCGCTAATACCCTTACTGCTAATAGTCTTTAACAGTTTTTTATTAATAACGGCAGTTTTTTGCTCCGAAAAATTGCTGCTAATAATATGTTTTTTTATAGTGGATATAGACCACATATTATTTATTGGATATTTTTTTAATCCTAAAAGGAGTACTAGTATTTGGACATAGCTTCTACTGAAGCCTAGGGTCTAACATTAAAATTGTTGACTGCCTTGAATCATACGATGGAGATGGTTTTTTGTCATATATTGATTACACATGGGACACATCCCTAAAAGTGATTAGTAATAATGGAATACCAAGAGAATAGTTCTTGAGTCACTTTTGGCAATGTGTTCCACTTGGAATGAATATTTGATTGCCTGATAGGTGGTCTCACAATCCGCTGTGTGGAAGTGTTCGACGAAAATGGTTTCCATCATATCATATGCTTTTTGATTAGTCAATAGTTTTAACGGTGCAAACTTGAGATTGTAACGACTGAATCTTCAGCTTAAAATAAGTCTACCCTATTGAAAATCGCCTTCTCTTTAAGGTTGACTATTATTATCTATTATGTATTTACCCTTATTTAAAATTAAATGTGGCAATACACAGAAACACAACATAATTTTAGTGGCACATGGTGCACATCCTTCATGTTAGTGGCACATGGTGCCACATCCTTCATGTCAAAGTAACATAGAGATTAGGTTCAAGTACGTAATACATTTGCTCATGCTTCTTTACGTGGTGTCTGATCATATGATTATAATCAGTTGATATCTATCCTAGAATATTAGTATTGTTACATTATTATTGGTAATGTATAGCCTGGTTCATAAGGATGCCCACCCTAAAAAGGGTCATGTCCTCATTGTTACAATCATAGTTACCAAATTTTGCGATTTAAAAAAAAAATTGTATTTTAATCGCAAATTTTTGAAATACCGTTCCTTTCACGATAATCTTAAGATCTATTGTGTGGAAGAACGGGGTGAACAACGATCTCCATCATCAAATCCAAAGCAATCAATGGTTATCAAGGGATTTGAGACGTGGTTGCTTTCAAAGTATTCGTGGGCGCAAATAGAGGTATCCATCTCTCATTTCCAAAAATAGATCTCTTCACACATGCATTTAAGTGCTAAGAGTGTTGACATTTTTAATCAAATGATGGAAATTATTTTTCATCCCAATTTTCGACACCACAGATCTTGAGTTCGTGGTCCCAAATTAAACATTTTCATTAATTTTTGTGAAATTTTGTTAAATTCGTCGAAATTAATGAAATTTTTGCAATTTTAGAGAAATCACAAAAATTTCATTAAAAGTTTCGTCCGACCCCTATTTCATGCACCCTGGCTACATGAAAATCGTAGTGCCGCCATTGATTTAAAGCCCATGATATAAATTTCTATGGTGACAAAGATTAATCCGGTCAACATCTTTCATATTTAACAATGTTAGACATTTGCATTGTTAATTTTATTAAAAGTTTCATCCGACTCCTATTTTCATGCACCCTGACTACATGAAAATTGTAGTGCTGCCACTGATTTAAAGCCCCATGATGTAAATTTCTATGGTGGCAAAGATTAAATCAGTCAACATCTTTCAAATTTAACAATGTTAGAGATTTGGATTACATGAAAATTGTAGTGCTGCCACTGATTTAAAGCCCCATGATATAAATTTCTATGGTGGCAAAGATTAAATCAGTCATCATCTTTCAAATTTAACAATGTTAGAGATTTGCGTTGTTGCTAGTGATTTTAAAAGCGCCACCATAGATGTTTAGATGATGGCTTTCAAACCAACCGTGTGCATATGAATTCATGTGATATGGCTTCCAAAAAGCACCCATGAACCAAGTCACCTTAGGCTTATGTGACTTACCTAATACCAATACTCTTAGAGGTTAATATGATATTATGGGAGCTTACTAAGTCCTAACGCCCTAAAACCTACACCTGAACTTGCACTTGCACCTGCACCCATGTGGCAATAATTTCCTTCTCTAGTAAGCCTTGTAGCTTTTATTTACTTATTTATTTAATTTTTGATAAATTGATGATATAAATTTATATGTGTTTTAAAATATAATTTTCAGCCCGAGATTCTTCTTCTAAACCCAGTGACTGCCTTGAATCAGATGATGAGAATCATTTTTTGATTGAAATCAAAGTGTGAGTGTCTATTGTGGACCTGAGTCGACGGAAAATGATCTCCACCGTTTGATTGCAAGTAGTCAATGATTTAAGGATGTAAAACCTAAATTGCTATGGAAGAATATTCAGTTGTAAATGATGGTTCCTTGTACAGCTTTTGTTGGACTTACGAGTTTTCTACTTACAACCAAGGTGTCAAATCGGATATAAGAATCAGGTATTGGTTCATGAAGGACCGATACGAATCGGCTGATACCGATACGTAACGGCCAATTTAAAAAAAAAAAAGAAACAAAAAGAAAAAAAAAAACTCGGTTGAAACCGAAACGTATCGGCCGATACATATCGGCGATAAAGATATGGGACCGATACCGATACGGGACAGATACGTATCGGTTTTATCAAAAATCGATACGTATCACTGATACATATCAGTATCGGCCGATATTTGATGCCATGCTTACAACAAATCTTCTCAGGCCGATGGGAGAGATAAAGAGCTTTCTATCTTCAATAAGAGTCTACTTACGAGATAAAGAAGCCCCTAAAGACAAGGTTATTAGGTTATATGCAATGACTTAGGCTAAAATTCTCTTAAAGTTATATATAATTTAAATTTTCAACTTTGTAATAAATATGTCACCGATTGTTTTTGTTAAGGATAGTTTCAGTATTAAAGCTGTGAAATCTTGAGGGTATTTTTGGTATGGAAAAAGTGTAAAAACAAAAGTGGACCAAAAAAAAAAAAAACAACCATTTAAATATAGGATATGTATATGGTATCGGCCGATACATATCGGTTTGAGCCGAGATTTAGAGTTCTTTTTAAAAAAAATAGGCCAATACGTATCAGCCGATTCGTATCGGTCCTCCATGGACCTATACCCATTCCGAGTTTAACACCTTGGTTTTATCAGGTTCTATCCAAACAAACCCTTCACGAAAATCATATCAAAAGCACCAAAACACGAAAATCATATCAAAAGCACCAATACATATCAGTTTTGCAACTCGGTTTGCCGATTCGTATCCGCCGATACGGGATATGTATCTGGATATCGACCGATACGTATCGGTCCTCCATGGACCCCATACCCATTCTGAGTTTGACACCTTGATTTTACTTCTATCCAAATAAACTCTTAACGAAAATCATATCAAAAGACGAAAATGAAAAAAAAAAATTCAATTTTTTTCTTAACTTTACTTATTGATCGCCACTTCTAATTAAAAGAATTCCAATTGCTTACCTTGATATCTCCTCTAATTTCGAGCTTCTATAAGCAATCTCCCTAGAAAACCTAAAAAAAAGTTAAAAAAATGAATATAAATAGGGGGAAAAAAACAAACAAAGGATTAAAAAAATACTTGATCTTCAAAATATCCGGTGAGGATCCAACAATCGAGCCGGAATGTCGCCCGGAAAATTCTACAGGCATCTCAATTGATTTGAAAACCGCCTTAAGGGAAACGAAAAACAAGATGCAAGGGCGAAAAACTGGATTTTGGTTTCTGAAAATCGCTTCTCGGAGAGTTTTTTGGTACCTAAGCGGTGTCGATTATAGCGCGAAATTCAATTCCCTCTTATAGACTCAGTGCAAACGTATGTACTCAGTGCAAACGTGTATATTTATATATATATAGAAGTAAAACTCTGTTTTATTAAAAGTAGAATTTTGTTTTCGGGACTCGAGGCTATATATGAGATAGAGTTAGATGCATTTTAGGTATGAAAAATTTATAAAAATTATTTTTACTTTTATAAAGTAGTAAGGATATATATATATATATATGGGAAAAGGGAAAATGCGCTCGGAGTCGAAAAGATATCTTTACGTAATTGATATGGGTGCAACACATAGTGTCCTTTTGTGAAGTGATGGGTGACATTGAAATTACTTTACTAACTAGGGTTATACTTTTAAAAGTTAATATCCTTTCAGCCGTCACTCTTGACTTTTTTAGAAATCTTTTTCTTTTCTCTCTCTTTTCTCTTTTTCTAACAAAGTGTCAGATTTACTTTTTTCAAGTATGTTTTACTTAAAAAATATGAGCGTCAGATAGTGAAGCGTCAGCAAATTTGCAGAGAAGCGCCGACGCCTCGTTTTAGGGGCGCCGATGTTTCGTTTAGGGGCGCCGACGCTTCAAAATTTTATTTATTTATTTATATTTTTTATGGAAGCACAAGCGCCCCAAAATGAAGCGTCGGCGCCTCGTTTAGAGGAGCCGGCGTTTCGTTTTAGGAGCGTTGGCGCTTTGCTTCCGAAGTGCTAGCGCTTCGCTATCGAGTACTATATTTTTTTTTGTAAAATATGTATGAAAAAGTAAGTTTGACACTTTTTTGAAAAAATAGAGGAAAGAAAGAGACTTTAAAAAAGTTAAGAATAACGGCCGAAAGAGTATTAAAGCGTAACCCTAGTTAGTAAAGTGGGCCCCATGCCACTCATCACTTCACAAAAAGGACGTTATGTGTCGCGCTCATATCAATTGGAGTAGAGATATCTCTACGGCTGAGCGCATATCCCCGAACCTCTCTCTCTCTCTATATATATATGCGTTCGAACATAGAGATATCTCTACACCAATTGATATTGGCGCGACACGTAGCGCCATTTTTGTGAAGTGATGGGTGACATAGGGCCCACTTTACTAATTAGGGTTATACTTATAAAATATTAAAAAAATTAAATACCCTTCAAGTTGTCATTCTTAACTTTTTTAAAGTCCCTTTCTTTTCTCTATTTTTAAATAAAGTGACAAATTTATTATTTTAGATATATTTTACTCAAAAAATGTGATTGTCCAGTGGCGAAGTGCTAACATCTCGGCAGCGAAGCGCCGACACCCCGATAGAGAGGTGTTGGCACACCGGTGGCGAAACGCTGACACCCTGGCGGCGAAGCGCTGGCACCCCAGCCCTCATTTTAGGGGCGTTAGTGCCGCTATATTGAGGTGCTAGTGCCTCCCTAAAAGAAAAATATTTTATTTATTTTATTTATTTATTTTTGAAGCACCAACACCTTGTTATAGAGACACTGACGCCCTTGAAACGAGGTATCGACGCCCTTTTTTTTATTTTTTATTTTAACGAAGTGTCGGTACCCTGGTATTGGCACCTCGATGCCAACGCCTCGCTATCAAGGTATCGGCACTTCCCTGTTGAGGTACTAGCGCCTCGCTATTGGATGCTCAAATTTTTTGAGTAAAATATATATGAAAAGTAAGTCTGACACTTTCTTAGAAAATGAGAGAGGAGAGAAAAGATAGAGACTTTAAAAAGACTTATAAAAAAGTCAAGAATGATGACTGAAAAGGAAAATAACTTTTAAAACATTTTAAAAGTTTAACGCTAGTTAGTAAAGCAGACCTCATGCCACCCATCAATTCATAAAAAAGGCGTTATGTGTCGCACCCATATCAATTGGCGTAGAGATATCTCTACGCCCGAAAATAATTTTCTTCCATTTTTTATTTTTGGCTTTGGTATCAGCCGGTCTAACCTGCCGATACCGATTCGGATTGATTTTGGGCCGACCGATCCAGTGGCCGATTCCAATATTTGAAAACATGTTTAACACCTCTTGGAAGCAAGGGCCAGTAAAAATTGGGCTTATAAATGAAATAAAGCAAAGATATATATATATATATATATATATATATATATATATATATATATATATATATATAGTGCACTCCAGGATGCAACTAAACTGTATTCTCAAATATACAATTTTTAAATATTGGGGATTGGACGACGTTTAAAATTCTAGATGGATACTTTATAGAGATTCATATCCAATGCTCCCGCAATCAGTTTTACGCTATTATTATTAGGGAGCCATTACTTGGATTTGCTTTTTAAGTGATTGCACCAAACTGATAAAAAGACTTTGTATTTTAGGGACTTGTGACATGTGAAAATGTAATTTGGGTCGTCTGATTTAAAGTTCATGATCTATAGATCCTTAGTGGATAAGACTGACATGAAATATAATCTTCATCATGTAATTAAATATAGCCAAGGCTATTATTTGAGTTAACGATTGACAACAATAAATCGTATGACATATATTGTGTTTTGCTTTAATCTTATTCACTAAGGATCTATAGATCATAAACTTTAAATCAAACGACCTAGATTGCGTTTTTATATGTCACATGTCCCTAAAATATAAAGTCTTTCTTTAACCTCGGTGCGATCACTTAAAAAGCGTGTGCAAGTAATGACTCCCTTATTATTAATAGGAGAATTATAAATGGATAGATTTGATGCGGACAAAGTACAGGTGGCTGATGTGGCACAACGTGATTGACTGTACCGACTTGTATTAATTGAGTCCTATCGCTTATGTAGCCAATTGCGTCATGTCACATTAGCCGCCTATACTTTGTTTGTATAAAATCTGTCTTCGGTTTAACAATGTCCTTATTAATTAATATAAGGGTATTAAGTGCCATGATGGGCCATCCATGTTTAATTTTCAGTAAATTTGCTTTTTATAATCAACTGTACTATACGTTACTAACTTGAAGAGCAAGCTTCATGTGGACCAATTCCATTTATAAGGATTGCTATATTTTAGTAAACTTGTGCTCGAGACTTATGGAAAATATTAAATTCAAAATGGGATTTCGAAATGGATTATTTGTGGATGCTGTCAGTTGGCCAGGAGGTTTAGCTCTTTTATGGAAGGATAATAAAAATGTCTCTTTACAATTGATGTCCAGAAACCACATTGACATCCTTATTATTGAGGATGTGGATGAGAAAGTGTGGCGAATGACCGGGTTTTATGGTGCTCCTGAATCCTGCAACAAAGAACTTAATTAGGATCTATTGAAAAAATTGAGCAGAAATTATTCCTATCCGTGGCTTTGTGTGGGTGATTACAACGAAACTCTATTTTCTCATGAAAAACGCGGGGGTATTCCTAGAAGTCAGAACCAATTAGACAATATCTGGCAAACCATAGATAGATGTGGCCTGAGGGACCTGGGATACGTTGGATACAAGTTCATGTGGTCAAACAAACAAGAGGGTAACAATTTCATCGAGGAAAGGCTAGATAGTGCAATGGCTATAGATTCCTGGGCTCTCTATTTTCAAAATGTAAAGGTCTATCATCTTATTTCTTCCAAATCTGATCATGCATCCTCTTCTCATTTCCCAAGTGCACTCTAATGAAGAATGGAAACATGGGTTGTGGCCCTTTCGATTTGAATCGATGTGGACGAAGTCAGACCAGTGCGAGGGTGTTATTCGTGATAATTGGGATTCTTTCGGGTCTACAAATAGCTTGACAAACATTTGTAGTAAGATCTCGGGGATATCATAAAAATTACGGATGTAGAACAAAACTAACGTTGGCAACATTCAGAGCAAGGTTAAAATGGCACAGTCTCGGCTTATTGAAATCCAGCAGCAAAGATATGATATGGCAACCCGGAAAGAAGAAATTCTATTGAAGAAAAATATTGATGGATTGTTAGAACAAGAGGAGATGTATTGGCTGCAGAGGTCAACAGACCTTTGGTTTAAGCACGGTGGCAAAAATTCAAGGTATTTTCATTCCAATGCCACCCAAAGGAAAAAAATCAATCACATAGATGGTCTACTTGACAAAAATGGTCAATGGAAAATAACAAAATCAGATATTGAGCGTGTGCTCACAACACATTTCTTAACGCTCTTCCGGTCCTCATCTCCTACAAGAATCGAAGAAGCAATGGCCAACATTAGCCACCGAATTTCTGCAGAACAAAATACCGAGCTCATCAAGGAATTCACTGTTGCTGAAGTGTATAAGACAGTTTTTCAAATGCATCCAACAACTTCCCCGGGTCCCGATGGTATGCCTCCTTTGTTTTCTCAATCTTATTGGCCTATTGTTGGTAATTCTGTCTCTAGATTTGTGCTGGATTACTTGAATGGTAATCTAAATCTCTTTGAAGTGAACATAACCCATATTGTCCTTATCCCCAAAATTAAAAGTCCTAAAAGTCCTTTGAATTTCCATCCTATTAGCCCATGCAATGTCATTTATAAAATTATCTCAAAAGTGTTGGCTAACCGTTTTAAATGCATTCTCCCTTCGATTATTTCTGAGTCCCAAAGCGTGTTTATTCCCAGAAGGCTTATTACCAACAATTCTTTGGTTGCCTTTGAGGTGGCTCACTTCTTAAAATATAAACGTAAAGGGAATTATGATTGGTGTTCTCTAAAACTTGATGAGTAAGGCGTATGATCAGGTTGAGTGGTCGTTTCTTGAAAAAACTTTGAAAAAATTGGGTTTCTGTGATAGATGGGTTACTTTGATCATGGGATGTATAAATTCAGTGTCTATCAAATTTCTTATCAATGGGTAAATCTTGGGAAATGTTGTCCCTTGTAGAGGTTTGAGACAAGGGGACCGTCTATCTCCATACCTTTTCATCGTCTGTGCCGAAGTCCTATCTTCCCTTCTAAATGTTGCGGTCCAAAATCATAAAATCTAAGGTATTCGGATATGTAGAGGTGTCCCTGTCATCTCCCATTTATTCTTCACCGATGATAACCTTATCTATCATAAGGTGAATGAATCAGAATGTGGGGAGATTGTGAACATTTTATAACTGTGTGAAGATGCGTCGGGTCAAATGGTCAATTACGATAAATCAGCGCTATCTTTTAGTAATAATGTTCGACATGACTTTCGACGAAAAATTCAAAACTGTCTTCAGATTAAAATATCGGTCCCTCAAGATAAATACTTGGGTCTTCCTCTCGTTGTCGGAAGATCTAAGCGAAATGCCTTTGTTAACATCAAAGATAAAGTCTACAAGAAACTAACAAGCTGGAAAGGAGCTTTATTGTCTAAAGCTAGAAAGGAAATCCTGATCAAATCAGTGGTGCAGGCAATCCCGATTTATTATATGAGTTGCTTTAAACTCCCAAGTTCCCTGTTACACGAAGTCTCCTCTATTATTGCCCGATTCTGGTGGGGAAATAGTGGGAATAAAAGGGGGATTCATTGGAAAGCTTGGATGGGACCTTTGTGTTTCTAAAGAGAATGGAGGCATGGGTTTCAAAGATTTGATGGCCTTCAATTCGGCCATGCTAGCTAAACAACTTTGGAGGCATATGCTTTCCTTCAAGCTATTTGGTTTGTGCAACAATATGGGTTTCAAAAAGTGATTTTCGAAGGTGACTCGTTACGCATTATCGAAGGAGTGGCTGACTCTTCTTCAGATGATTCCGATCTATCTATGATTCTGAAGGACATTAAAGATGGCTTGGCTCTTTTGTCGCATACCTCTTTTTCTCATGTGAAGTGCTCGGCTAATCAGGCTGCTGATGCTCTAGCCAAAATAGGGCTAAAGAATGGTTGTAATGAGATCTGGATGGAGGATGCTCCCATCCAGATTCATGATATGGTTGCTCCCATCCGATCTATCTATGATTGATAGATAGATGGTTGCTCCCATCCGACAAAAGAGCCAAGCCAAAATAGGGCTAAAGAGGTATGCTCCCATCCGATTTATCTATGATTCTGAAGGACATTAAAGATGGCTTGACTCTTTGTCGCATACCTCTTTTTCTCATGTGAAGCGCTCGGCTAATCGGGCTGCTGATGCTCTAGCCAAAATATGGCTAAAGAATGGTTGTAATGAGATCTGGATGGAGGTTGCTCCCATCCAGATTCATGATATTTTATCTTTTGAGTAATTGAATGAATGATATCCTTTTCAAAAAAAGATGGGTGAAGACTTGACCTAAAAAAAAAAAAAAACAAGATGGGTGAAGACTTTATACCGTCTCCATTAAAAATTAGCGGTTGTTGACATGTGTGAAGTATGGGGGAGAGTATAAAATGCTGACTTTAAAGCATCTTCAAGAAGGAGAGTTAAATTTGGGTAGCTAAACACCACTTTAGCTACTACTATAGTAAAAATTACTTCAACAAACACTCTATTTTAGCTACTCATTTATCTAAAATATTATTTTTTATTCTTATTTTATTATATTTTATTATCCATACTTAGGGATGCAAGTTCGGTATATCGAACCGAACCAAATCCAAAATTTTCGGTGTTTGATTCGGTATACCCCAAATCGAAACCGAATCAAAACCCATTTGGTTCGGTTCAATTTTTTTTTTATTTTTTATTTTTTGAAATCGAAACCATTTGGTTCTGTTTGGTGTAGGTAAAATACCTACTTTTTTTTATTTTTTTAGGGTGTCTTTTCGTTTTTTTGGGGTTTTTTTCGGCTTCAAGCCATCCAAACTGAAACCGAACCGAATTGGGGTTCGGTTCGATTCAGTTTGTGTTGGGTTTCGGTTCGGTTTAATTTTTTTTTTTGAAACCGAAACCGAAACCGATTTGGTTCGGTGTAGTTAAAATACCTACTTTTTTATTTTGTTGGTTTTTTTCGCTTTCAAGCCACCCAAACCGAACCGAATTGGGGTTCGGTTCGGTTCAGTGTGTGTCGGGTTTCGGTGCAGTTTGGTGTAGATAAAATACCTACTTTTTTTATTTTTTTAGGGTTTTTATTTTATTTTTTTTGCTTGCAAGCCACCCAAACTGAACCGAATTAGGGTTCGGCTCGGTTCGCTTTGTATCAGGTTTCAATGCGGTTTGATCCGATTCGGGACCCTCGGATTTCGGTATGGTTTCGGTTTATTCTTATGTTATTATTTTACTACTAGATAAGAAAGAGACGAGAGAGAAAGAGAGTATCCTTAAAAAAAAATTTATTTTAATGTTTAGCTATAGTAATAACTACAGTTAGCTATTACTGTAGCAAACATCAATTTTGACTGGTGGGATAACTTCTCTTATGGAGCTCTTTTTTAACATTTCAATAGTCAAAATAACTTTGGCGAGTGGGTAGGTTCTCTGTTGAAGATGCTCTCAATATCTAGACACCCTACATTTGGATTGTAAAAGTTGAGTAATAGTAGGTGCTTGGCCATCGGTTAGATATGTGAAAAAGTCGAATAAGAAGAAAAATCGAATCAAAGTTTGATTAATAACATATCTAAAGCGTAAATAAAATTATCTTCAACAAAGTAAAAGACAGAGATGTTAGCTTTTTTAGGATCTAAGTTTGAATCATACGATCAAATATACATCTTTATATGAACATGCGTACTTTGTATTTAGGTCAATGCGCTAGTGATTTTCGCAATGAAAACGATGATCTCTCATCTTCTCTAAGTTTAGCCTCGTCTTCTCTAAGTTTAGCATTTACACTGTCCACGTTACCTCTTTTCTTTTCTAAATTTACCCTCTAGATGGAAATGCGCTAGGGTTGGAGGAAGAGGAGACGGTGGTTTCCTTACATAGTCACTTCTCTTTCCTAACTCATCAAGGAAAGAGAGTGGAGACATATCACTTATAATAGGAAACTATTTGTTTCCTATCGCCTCGAGATACGTGTGGTCAAATGTCCAACTTAATTTTTAATGAAAACCCAAAGATGAGTCAAGGCGTTGGCTACAAAAATCCAACAAGAGAGTGTTAAAATCAGATGAGATATTTACAAAAGTGAAATTTTCGGCCGAAATATTTCGGTTTCGGTCCCCATTAAAAACTATAAATTTCGAGTTCTTAAAATACTGGGGGAAAATTTCGGCTGAAATTTCAGTTTTAGTCCCCCCCGAAACCGAAACGAAATTTGATTTTTTGAACCTTAGGAGAGAGCAAACTATTTTAGTTCACCAAATTGTTAAGTAAAATACTAAATACATGAAAAATGCCAAAATAATGGAGATAAAGCATTGTTATAGATTTTTATAAGAATAGAATTGCTAAGCCTAAGCTAACTAGTTAAGGTATTAAAGTTATAAGTCATAGTATAGAACTTTGAGACGAAGTAGTAGATTAAGGCCTAAGACAAGAAACAAATTAATATAACCGAGAATCAATTTACGTTTATACTAGAAAAATTTGCAGCTGATCTAGACATTTTTTATTATAATCTGCAACTGAAGACATTTTTTATTAAGGCAACTTAACAGGAAAAATACAAAAAACGAAGAAAAAGGTTATATAGAATTTTTATCAATGTGGAGAAGAATAATGATAGGGTGGTAAAACAGATAATCTAAGAGATGTTAAAGAAATATTGTAAGGTCTTAGACTATCACTATTAATACCAAACCTTATAATACCCCCATTGTATTTAGATCTGGACCAAAGTATATGGTGGGCATGTGGACCAAATTAACGGTTAGAGATGATTTATGATGATCTTATCTTTGAGGGGGGTTAAATAGTTCTTAATGATCTGAAATTGTCCCAATAACGTGCCAATTGTATAGATCTCGTCAAGTAGATAAAATCATAGAAACCAACTAGTCATATGCCTAAATCGGATCTATATCAAACCAACACTACAAAAAATGTGTTTATCGGAGACGGCTTTTGGCCGTCTCCAAAGGTGTCTAAGTCGTCTCCAATAGTATTAGAGACGGCTTCCATTTAGTCTCAAATAGTCCCGTCTAAATTGTCTTTGGAGACCAAATGGAAGCCGTCCCTAATAGTCAAGGTTATTAGAGACGGCATATGGCCATCTCCAAAGATATGTTAGAGACGTCTCTAATAAGTCATCTAGCCATTTCCAATACTTATTAGAGACGGCTTTAAGCCGTCTCCAATAAGTGACCTCCTATTGTTGGAGACGGCTTTTAGCCGTCTCTAACATTTTTTTTTCTTTAAATATATATTTTTTAAAAATATATTTGGCAGTAATTTTTTTATGAAAATTTTTTGGCAGTGGTTTTTTTATGAAATTTAAAAAAAAACAAAATTTTTTTTTTTTTTAAATTTACGTCGACAATTTTTATGCAATTTTTTTTTTTAATGCTTTTTTTTAATGCAATTGCTTTAATGCGTTTTTTTAATACTTTTTTTAAGGTAATTTTTTATATTCCGAGAATAAGATAATGGTGTAGACATCATATAATGACACCTCCAGCTACTAAAACAGAAAAAATGCACAATTGAGAGATCCTTCTCTGGATTGAACTCCTTTAATTGATTGGAACCATTTTTATTTTCAAATTACAGAAAAATCATTCATTCTGCCAAATTATTTATATACAAGTAAAGGAGCGGCATTATTCATAGCAGGCGGTGGTCAGCAAATAAAAACTCTTTTTGGATACAAAAAGTTGAATATGTGACAATGGCAAGCTGGTGAATCACATCATGTCTGCAAAAAGGTGCAACCTCGGCATTGACCTCATAATAGTTTTATCAAGGTGTCTAATCCACTCCAAAAGCCTCCACTGTTTCCACTTCCGCAGGCACTGATGATTACTCATTTTCTATTTCTAGAGCTTTCCTGCTTCTCCTACAACTGCTAGTTTCTTCAGAACAAGTTATTTCCTGCATGGTAGGGACCATTGAAAATAAAAGAGGATGACAGATAGATTTGAAAACACCTTTCTAAATTTACTAATAACCACAAAAAACACTTCATGAATATATATTGCAAGGAAAAACTAATGAGTAGTGACGATTTCACGCATCTACCTCAACATGACCAATGAGGTATGGGAGAGTTCTCTGTGCAAATAAATGCTTGTTGGAATTTATTGAAGTATCTGCAGCAAATAATTTGAAGGAACTATCAGTTTAGACTAGTAATATCATTGAATACCTGACCCACTGAAGTTGCACCATGCCGTTTTGACGGTTTGCTCCTAACAAGAGCAAGAATTAGTGAAACCTGTGAAAAGTTAGGCATTGAAAATCCTAGAGCCTGTGGAAGAATAATGTACTGATAGAAAGAGAAAACGCAACGAAACTATGAAAAGTGACAACAATATGCAGTATTACTTTGTATATAAGTGCATGCCTCATAGTATTTGGTAAATGTTCTTCCGCTCTGCAATGCAAGTAATCAACAAATCATAAGCACTAGCTCGTAAAAGTCAACCTCAAAAGGAATTATTATAGGCCAGTATCAACAGATCTCATGTAGTCCGGAAAAGTATGCTTTACCTAATAACATGTGAGATACCCATCGTGGCATCATCAACCGTGACACAGAAGTTGTATACAGGTTGGCCATTGCTTCTCAAAATAACAAAGTCTCCTAATGTGTCCAATCCCCAACTGACCTTCATGAAAGTATCACACAATATTAACAAAGACAGAATTATAGCTATAAGTGAATCCGAAAGAAATGATGAACCAATAGGTATTTCAAAATTCAAATATCAATAGGTATTTCAAAATTCAAACATCTAAATTATCAAGAATAGAATTCTCCTTTTAAAACTCTCAGATTCTGCTAACCTTTAAGTGCAGAAGAAAAACAGAGAAATGCATAGGGGTGTGGCTATTTACTTATATAGCGTGTTTTTCAGCTTCAGTGTGAACTTACGTAAGTATTATCTAGGTGGTTGCATTGCATCCTCTTCAGCAGATAAGTCATCCATAAATTGGCTTATAGAGATTGGCACAAAGCTTTGAGGAATTATGTGACCAGATGATGAAATTGGGGTACATTGCCTTGTGGCATGAATCTAAATGTCAGTGATGCCCTACAAGCACAAAAACATTGTTGTGACCACCATGCTATAAACTAAAGGGATAAGACTCCTGACCGATATTTAAACTACAGAATGGCGTTTAAATGATCTTACACCATTAAATTTATACTTTTTATCTCACACCATTGAAACATGATTTATCAGTATGCCATGTGGCACACATCTTTGACTAATCTAAATTCTCAAAGTGGCAATCCATCATTGGAAGATATCTCAGCCCAAAGAACATGCCTATAAGTGGATGTGAACCATCTGATTGATGAACTTTAATATCACCCACTAAATCTAAACAATGGTTTAAGTAGTACTTGAATTGAAAACAGTTGTATACTAAATGACATACATCCTAAATATAAAACAGAAACGGTGGCAAATCATTCACTATTCTAGTAATCTAAATTGCCTGTTTGTCCAAACTCCAAACACAGCCTTTTTAAGTTTAAGATTAATTGTTGTAATCCAAGAGCATGGTTTTAAATGTCGGCTATATCAGATACATATCGGCCAATATATATTGAGTTAGACCTCATCTGATACTATATTTACCCTTGATTTGATATGGGATAAAACATCAGGTCAAACAAGTCAAATATCAGACAATATCGGGTCATATCAGCCGATATGAACTGGATATAATACCAATAATGTCCTTTATATCGGCCAGTTTGGCCAACATATATCCAATATATCTGATACCAACACTGGATCATTCCCTCCTGAAGTCTTCTAGAAATAGAATGAACGAATGTAGACCAAGGATCCTATATATAGTTTACCTTTATTTGCTTTTGAATGGAAATCATCAGCATCAAGGAAGCTGCAATCCATGGCCTTTGCAAGCATCTCACCCACTGTCCTGTTGGTGCCATACAAAATTTATCTTTAAATTAAGCAATTAGCAATTTTTTGATTAAAGACAAATAAATTAGCATAAGAGTCCCCATCTCTATCTACTAAAAGGTTTCTCTGTACAATGATCCAGACTGTCCAATCAATTTTCATACTCTTTGGATGACATAAATAGTCCAGAAATTTTACCATCGAATATTTAAGCTTAACTCTTCGGAAGATAACAAATTCTCCAAACTAAAAAATTTGGAGAATTTAGTGAATATGCTCTTATTGGCATTTTTTTGGGCTAACATTAGGTTACATGATGTTCTGCCACTTGGATGATTTACACCGGTAAAAAATGTGGCACGTGGCTTAAAAAGTGACAAATCTTACCCACCTTGATAAAAGATGGTTTCTCCTTTTCATTTAAAGCGCGGAGAAGTGCCGCTTTGAATAACCCCGTATCTTCATATATATCCTCTACGGTTATTACGTTCCAATCAAGAACCTCGAAACGAGCACATACGTCCTCAGAAAATGCAAGGGTGGTGTCTCCGTCGATCGTATTATGGTTATCATCATAGATCAAAATGAGCTTATTGAGCTTCCAATGTCCAGCTAAAGAAGCGGCTTCATTGGATATTCCTTCCATAGCACATCCATCTCCCATGATGCAAAGCCTGCAAAGAATTAACCAATGTGCAAATAACCTTTAACTCCTTACCATTTTGAAAACAAAAAAATCTGTTACTACCAGAAAGTAATAAGGTCTTAAATTTCTGCTTTGTTAACACCTATGTGTTTTTGGTGTATTGGTTAAGTCCTTAACCAATATAATAACCGTTTCAAAAAAGACTGATTATTCATCAGTTATCACAAAGGAGACTGATAATCAAATCCCTTTCCAAATGCAGAGAAAACCAAATGGGTCCAGTAATTTTAACACAAATATAGGAACTGAGCCATGGGTAAAAATTCTTACAATAGTTGAAATGGAACATTTGGTTAAGCGTATGCATTAATTCTTATAACAGTTTAATAGATCCTTTGATATTGGGAGCATGGTACGATACTATATCAAGCATGCAGCATGCTGGAGGTAGCTGAAGTTGGATCGCTTTGGTAAACAAGTAAAGAAAATAACAAATGATTGATGATCAGGAAAGTAAGGTGAAGGGTTGCTTTTTCAGGTTCCCATAGCACAAACCCAGGAAGCTCTGCGGAAACGGGTTTACCACTCCATTCATAAAAGCAAAATTCATGTAATCTATTAAGGAACAACCATTTGATCATCCTTGAATAGGTAATCTATTAACGAACAAAAATTAAAGCTGCTAATATTTGATAAATTCCAGTAATGCTCAGGACTCTTACTCAATGAGAGTGCGTACAAGGTGCCAAATCTGCTTCGCCCCATGTTTCCTCAGACCATTCACAGTTTTTCCAATCTCTGTTGCCTGAGAAGAAACATAACCAAAAATTAAAAAAAAAACCATTTTGTTTCTTGCAATTTGGATAAGAAATGAGACAAACAGTACTCGAAGAAAGTAGAGGGAAACGTAACAAAGAACAAAAAGAGCTAGCACCTTCAGGTTCCATTAAAATTTTCCAAGTTGATCACTAGGAGAAGATCAAAAGGCACTGCCATCCACATCACATGCATACTCAACAGTTTGTCTTTCCACAAGCTATTTCAGACCAAAATTCCTCCTCTAAGTACTTAGCTGGTAGGCATCCAGCACTAAAGTACCTTTGAGCAAACCTCTTGTTCGCCATTTTCTCAAAATCATGGAATTTATAATTTCTGAAAAAAAACATTTTGAATTTTTACAAAATGCAGAAAGTAATCAGCCAATATATTTTCTTCCAGTTTTGAATTACGACCCACCTCCCGTTCATAAAAAAAGTGACCTTATCGTCCATATCCCACTCAGCAAGCCGTAAAGGTTGCACCCTTACGGATTGCTGGAGGCATCTTCTACAAAAAAAAACAAAAAAAAACTCATGAATCTTAAGCCATTAGCAAACAGATTAAGTAGTAGATTATAGTTTTAGTCCAAAATAATTCAACTTTGAAGTAATGGTGCAGAGTCAATCAGTCAAACTATAGATTCAAGGTTTAAGATTCATGAACAATCTAAAAGATGTATTTCAGCATAATTTAGAGCATCTTGGCAATTGCTGAGTGCATAATTTTTCTACTAGAACTGTCAATAAGTAATGTGAATTTAATCCACAATCTCCACTTACACTGACTTCAGTATGTTGATCTCTTTCACTTGCTTGTTTAAGTTTAGCTGAAGTAGCTTTCACCAACTACCCAATAGCCTCGTCTTGTACCTGAAAAAAGGATGAATTCATTACAACAATTAAAAGCATGTCAAAGTTAAGCTTCATCATGACATAATCATTCAGTCAATACAATTGATCTTGTTCAATTCAAATACCATAGGGAGTGAAAATGAGCATTGACGACACTTAACTTTGCTTTGTAAGACGTCACTGCCAGGTAGGCACACCCACACCCTAAAGCGGGATGTAAAAGCAATTGTCATAACAAGAAACCATAATCCAACAACGGATGTTGGTGTTTTAATGCCATTTATATAAAGGAGTGATGCATAGGAAAAAGGGTTATCTCATGTGAGAGTGCGTGTGGCCACTCAACAGCGATAACAAGAGTCGCTACTTTAAGGCTCCAATAAGTGTAAGTGGGGCGCTGTTGAGTTTCAAATTTGGGTAACTCATACACTTATTTTGGTGGTTGCTCACACCTATTAGACCCAAAGCAAAGGCTCTTTTTAGATACACACTCTAAAGCCACAGTTTTGGGGTCTTAGATTGGTTTAAAATGGAAAACCCCACCATTTTACATTTTGATGCCTTAATGAGCTGACTGCTGATCTCACTCTTTTTTTTCAAAAAATGTTAATTTTGGTAACAACCTGACCTGAAAAAAATAAAAATAAATAAATAAATATAAAAAAAAAAAAAAAAAAAAAAAAATATATATATATATATATATATATATATATATATATATATATATATATATATATATATATATATATATATCTGTGTGTGTGTGTGGACAGCGGGATCCTGTAGATGATACAATATAGTGATGCACACTCCTAGAAACTTAGGGTTACGATGAGTGCCAACCCAGAAATATAGCAATGCACACTCCCAAAATCACCTTGACCAAGATTAGCTAAATAGTTTGCTAAATTAGTTCCAAATTAATGGAGTGTTAAAAGGGAATGTGGCAACTTTAAGATGAACACTGAATATAATAGCCCCTATACATAATGGTGATTGTTCGATCAACATCAAGTGGTGGTGCCACCGTCATATAAAGTTGTATACTTCATTGGAAAATCACTCAACTAGATAGATAGAGTAATTTTGAAATGGGGTAACGTACTTGGTCTAGGATCCTCTCGTCTTTGTGCAAGTGTCATTCAGCAGCTATACAACAAACACATAATTAATAAAAAATTTAAAAAAAAAATAAAATTCCAAAATTAAAAATAAAAATTGTAGCTTTGCACTAGCATTCACTGTTTGATGACTCCAAACTTACTCCAAACTTACGTTGAGTTATTTCAAGCCCCTACTTTCTTTTGAGGTGGTGGTCATACTCCAATAAAGCATACCTATAGATGATATAATATAAAAGCAATTGGTGTTTGTTAAGAAGTTGGTTGAAATTAGATCGTTATACATTTCAAGCTGCTATCATAGCTAGGATTTTAGGGTGCTTGAAGTACATTATCATTAACAAGGGCCAACTCAAAAGTGATGTTAAGGAGAGATCAGCTGAGTTGATATTGCAATCAATACTGAGATTGGTCGATCACCATTTTTCAAGTACCCAGTCCAATAGTCCAGGCAGCATGGGCAAGGTAGCCAAGAATTTCCTATCATTTCTTCGTATATCTGCACAGTTAATGTTAAGCATCAGATCCACTAACTTATATCCATAGATCTACTCCCAAGTTCATAAAAAAAAAAAATTAGGAAAAAACAAATTGCCAAAATGTTGAGCATCAGATCCACTAACTTATATCAATAGGTTACGCCAATTCCTCAACCAGGAGTGCCAAAATGGAATTACCATCACCCTAACAGACGGGTTACACCAAGTAGGGGAGGATGTAGTAGCACCTATATTTCTATAAATAGCAAGAAAGACCCTGTCGTTTATCCATAAGCAAAGGTATTTAAGTGATCACGTGTAACCTTGCTATATGGGCCTTTATTGACCCTTTATGCCACAGTTCGGAAACCTTTTTTGCTTCTTCTAAAAGCCCAATTCAAAACCTATCTCAGGCCTGTTTAACAGCATTCTGCAATCTTCCTCTTATCAGCATGCAACCCCCTACTTCGGGGTTACTAACAGCTCTTTAATATCAATATATGAGCCCTCTATTCAATCTTGTAGTCCCCGTCCAACAATACCTTCCTATCCCCCTGTTTCATGCTTCATATGGCCCTGTTTAAAATCCATTTGCAGCAAATCCCCTTATATTTCAGTAGATTTGTTATGGCTCTATCTGATTGATAAGCAGCTTATAAAGGGACCTCTTTTCTTGCCACTCTTCCCACTTCTTCACTGTTTCTTCTTTCTTTACTTGTCGACCTAGCAGTCTTCTTGACTTCCGATTTGCATCAATATAGCTCCCAAGGAGGAACAAATAAAATTTAATAAATGAATCCAATCAGGAATCAAGTCTAGCAATTACAAATCCCAATAAAACATGTTAAGAGAGCTGAATTTAAGAGGCACTCCTAGATGGTTTAATAATAACGATCCCTTGTTGCACCAATTGTATTTGTGGCATCTTGAATCAAAACTTTCGACACGATAATTCTAAAGTACATTGTGGAGATTCTCCTAAAGATAACTTGAGAGTGACTGTTACAGCAAAATTCTATAATAGATTAGGTAATCTTGCTTTGTATTTAGTGAAAATTCTTCATCACTTTTCAAAATGAGTACAATATCATATAAACTATGAATGGAGAAAGGCTCCATTTGGTTTCCACTTTCTAGTCAAGCACTAGCTTAAACTTTAGAAGTGTATGACCAAAAGGAGCTGCATTCTACATGTTAAAATGTAAAGCGTCCTAAATTAATAGCCCATTTAAATAGTAAATCAAATGGTGAACAAGATCTTGCTAA
Organism: Chloranthus sessilifolius; assembly: GCA_021018995.1. Lineage (NCBI taxonomy): Eukaryota > Viridiplantae > Streptophyta > Magnoliopsida > Chloranthales > Chloranthaceae > Chloranthus > Chloranthus sessilifolius. The sequence goes on along the minus strand of CM037586.1, from coordinate 154,091,208 downwards.
AACATTATGAAATAGTGCTCTAGCGAATCTTTCAGTCTGAATTACACTATCAACATTTTCTTACAGGATAAAATGAGGTGGCTTTTGAGAAAATACTGTAGTGTAAAGTGTAGTAAATTATATATATATATATATATATATATATATATATATATATATATATATATATATGAAGTCGCCAAATGGATGGCACCTGCCGACCTACATGTAAGCAGTGGGTGACTAAGGGCGGGACCCCACTGCCACAATGGAAGAGATGTTCAATTCAAAAAATTCATAATTGAATACCGAAATGAGTCGAATGCATGTGTGGGAAAGTAGCTAGAGTAGACACCATCATGTAACACCAGATAACTTTAGATGTATGACCCAGTAAATATAAATAATTCTCTGTAAATATAAATAATTCCGTCACAATAACAAAGTGATGCTCAAGTGCCTGATGTCCTATGAGAGAGTGGGATATCTTCAATTTCAAGTTAAGACTCAATCAAGTTTATCAAAAATTCGATGAGTTGACTCAATGTCCACCAAATTACTTTATCCTCTTAGATGAGATCTGGGATTTCATTGAATGACATTCGGAAAAAGGGAATCCCCTGAAACTAGGTTGGTGATCACCTCGTTTTATCCATTAGCATTTGCCGCATAAATTGGACATGATGTGGCCCTTTGAGAATTGTATTAAAAAAAAAGCCTAAAGTGAAAGGAGGGTATTTTGATAAATTACTTGGTATTCTTGTAATTACTATGTTATGCCTGTTCATCATAAGAAAAAAGATTAAAAGGCATGTCTAAAATAAAAAGAGCATGCTCAGACAGTAGAGAAACTCCACTCTATTCTAACCTTTGGTGTCCATTTTGGCAAACTTATCTGGGTTTGTTCATAACAGTCCAACATATCTCTTCTTGCTAATCAATAGATATGGATAGTAAACCTTCTCGAACTCCAATTTGATTGGCTTCGCAATACAAAAACAAGAAATTCTTTTAGCATCAACTATATAGGATAACCATAAAGAAAAATAACTTGGTAGTTATTTTACCATCAACATAAGGATATGCTCTAATAGATCGCAAGGAAATAGGCTTTCTTTCAGGCTGGAGCTTAGCTAGGCTTTCTTTCAGCCTTGTTTGTGGCTGTTTTTCTTTTTTGATTTTTTTCCTTTTTGTTAGTTTGTATCCTTTTCCAGCTTCTTGCTGGCTTTCAATGTTAGTTTCTTTTACCGATCAAAAGAAAAGAAGAAAAAAGATCTCAAGGAAATATTAATCTTTGTTGCATGGAGTTAACTAAGTTTTGAGTAAAAGGTTGCACACAATCTAAATCAATAACGTTCAAAGGTAACACCCTGTCCCTGGAAAGTAGCAACGATGGCGATCCAAGTCTGTAGGGTCCTATTATCCAGTCATATAGGATGGACCTAAAAGAAGTTTAACAAAACACTAAAGTCTGCATTCAAACATGACCAGAGCAACTGTCCAGGTAGTAGGTCATCAAGTGGATGCGACTCAACCTAGAAATCATGCTGAATGAAGAATTCCAACCATCTGATAAACATCCATTACTCCATTGGCAAACTGAGTCTCATGCCACGTTTAGGATGACATAGGTGGCATTCCTCCTTACATGGGACATTGGCTTAGCCTATTTCTGTGTAATATTTTAGCTATTCATCTAATTAGCGAATTACTTAGTTTTGGCTACTTCTAATTAATTTCACGAATAATGTATCATACATTAACATAAACCTATAAACTAGACCTTACCCAGATCCAAACCCAACATAGACCGGATCTGTTCTTTAATGGATCGGTTTTGGTTCTAGCTTGATCCAAACCTTGACCAGAATTTGAAATGGGTCCAAGATTCTTTGATAGACCCAACTCGATTCCGAATGGATAGGGTCTACTTCACCCCCAACCCGGACATGACCCTACCCGATCCATTTGCACTCCAAATGAATAACAAAAGTAACACAGTCCATTAATCTACTAGCAAGGTCAAGGAGAAAAGAGAGATTATAGGTACACACTCCATTAATCGATTAAAAAGGACCCAAATATTAGCATTTGAGTGGCTAGAAGAGTTACTTAAAGTATATTCTTAAACTGTGAGCAAGTTCTAGAAAGCTAATGCTTTCTAGATCTAGTTCTAGTATTAGATCTAGAACTAGAGGAGCCAGGCTTTGTTATTCATTTCACTTCTCTTCATGGCACCAACAGGTGATAAATTGTGGCCATCAAGCCCCAATCTATAAAGGGGCATTCATTTGCCAGTTATCCTTTTTTGTTAAATGCATTACTGAGAAAACTAATAAAACAAAGAATGAGATTTCCCAATAGGACGCTTGCTGCCAATAGTTTCCTTTAACAGTCTAACTCACAAAATTCCTATAAGAAATTTGGAAATTATGGTGCTTCAAATAATTAAGCTCGATCATGTGAGAATAGACCTTAGATCTTGAATTAATTTTCAGCATTAACCTCAGAACTTCAAAAACTAGTGGAGAAATAGGACTCACAAAGCTGATCCAAATTAATGGGATAAGGCTGTGATGATGATGACGGTGGTCGTGGTGGTGATGATGATGATGATGATTACCCTCAGATCTAGGTAACAAATGGAAGGATGCAGTGAATAAAAACAGAGCAACATATCTGGTATCCAGAAATCTTGCTCAGTCTCTAATCAACATATCAGAAGTATTGAAAGGGTAGCCAACTTACCATTGGCAAAGTCGCCGACTTTCATTGAAATTTTAACAGCTGCAGAAGCTATCCCTGATTCTTTTGGACTTTCAACTAAGTTATCATATATAGCTCAAATTTGACCTTAGATGTGCCATGATCATCGCTAACCCTCACACCTTACCACCACCACACACACATACACAAAACAACATCTTTAAGGTTGTTTGATAGAGCTGAATATGCAAGATAAGGTGAGAAGTAAATTTGCATTTCCACTTCTCTTGTTTGGTAAGGTAAATAGGAACATGGAAGAGAATTTTGAATAGGGGATAGCGAGAAGTCATTTCTCCGAAACTGGTGGAACTCACTTCCACCAGCTAATTCTCTGAACTCTAAAGTTGCAATTCTCTCTTTGTATAAAGGGGGACTTTTGTTGAATGCCAAGTACAACACATTTTGCATTAGTTTTGCAGATCAGTTTTGGCAATTACTACTCCGAAAAGCTCCCTTGAATTTCCAAATATTTTATTGGTTCATCCTATGAAAGTTCAAACCTTAGCCAAGAAATAGAACTTCATTTCCTATCATTTTTTCTTTGTTATCAAAGGGAGCCTAAGAATAAAATTGGCAGAAAATTACAGAATATGAAATGCATAAGAATAGCAGAGTGCACAACAAACATATATTGTGCCATCATATCGGGATCACAAAAAAAGTGTGGGGTACAACAAAGGGAGCTAGATGAATCAAAAATAAACTGAGAGAGGCTAGTAAGCATCCAAAGTATAGATGCTGATTCAAAACTGAACACAAAAATTATGGCAAATCGACATTATGGAGAAAGCAGTAGGTGATAAAAAGGAATATCCATTAAAAAGAAAACAAATATTTTAACCTGATTAAGGGTGAAACATGAGAGCATCGATTGATATAAATTAGTAGGGCTTCATTTAAACCATCCTAAAAGTGTTTAATCTGATTTTGTATACAAAAAAAAAAAAATCATCAAGCCCAAAATAATACCTTAGCATTGGTTTATACAAAAAAAAAATGTATTCGCAAGTACAATCCTTGCTACCATGGATAAATATTAACTCCACAAATCTCAAAGAATCCCATATTCTTATATGAAGTACTATGTATTGCAAAGCATATAGCAGACCATTCAGATTATGTAAGTGAGTCAATAAATGGAACTTCTAATTTGGTGTTAAGTCTCATCTATATTTTAGGATTAGAAACACTCAATGCACTTTTACTAGGAAGTTGATATGAGTAGTGGGTCCCTAATACTTGAGTGTCGCTAAAACGTAAGCTCTTGCAGCTTTCTCTTCCATACCATAACCTTCTAAGATCATAAAAGAGTGGCAATGCTAAGGAGAAAACAAACATAATTTTGAATAAGGTGGCCAGAGGAAATTTCAAAAACATGATTCAGTTAAAAATGATTACCCAGATAAATTAAATAGATTTGATTGGGTAATTATTCACCCACAAGTAAGAACACGCATTGACAAGACAAGATAACAGTCAGCAAAACAACCAAAAGTAAGTTAAAAAATAGATGCAGAGCCATGAAGAAGAGTATTTTCTGATAAATAGTAAAGATAGGGTTCTTTGTTTTTTTTTTTACTAACCTTGCTTTCTTTTTCTGGTCTAACCTTCCTTCTTGCAACTATTGTCCCAGAGATGAGCTTCATATCTACCAGTCCACCTATGCCTGGTAAGAGTAAACTGTCTTAGAAGAGCATTTAGGCATCATTATAAAAAGAAAAATAAAGGGAATCCTAATAGACGCTTAAATCATTAGAAGCATCATCATAAAACAGACAAAAAATTCAGTTCGATGACAAACAACAAACAATAAATCCCAATAACAAAAATTAGCTCAATGAGAATGAAGAACATAAGAAAATTACCCAACTACAAATTACAAAATCTTGTAAGTGCTGACAACTAGACCTTCGCAAATCCATAGAAGCTGCATAGGATAAACTAGTCGATTGAAGAAATGAACAATTCACTGACTAAGGATTTGTTTCACAAGATAGAAAACACTCTCCACAACTCCATGAGACAATTGTAGCCTTCCAACCAAGCTTTGGATTATGGCAGCAACTAATATTTTAATCTATGAAGCACAACACATACATGAGGCCCCTCCACCAGTACAAGCATATCCAAAACCTGATTAACCAAAACTAGAGGACTTTTTAGATGCTCAAACCCCTAGCTCTGCAGATTCTCTCACATCCTAATTCAAATCCTGATGAAGAACCCCCAATTCGATGAAATATCGAAAAATCTAACGAATCCAAATAGATTGAATCTAAAATTCCTCCTCAAAACTAACAGATCTTCAAATCCAGATAAATCTCTATAAAGTTCAACCGCTTCAGATCCAAAACCTAAAAGTTCAATCTTCAAATCATCAAATCCAAAACCAAAACCAAATCCAAGTTCAATCTTCAAATCCAAATTCAAAACCTAAAATTTCACAAATCTTCAGCAAACCAATCCTGAGATTTGATCCGTAACGCGCTTCAGAAATGTAAAATATATAAGGAGTCGATTGAAATTACGAAAACGGGTAGTTGTTGTTGAATCTGCGACCAATCTACGAATAGAACTGGTTTCAAATGAAATTAGGGTTAGGAAGAGAGATTGAGAGCTCGATAGAGATCTCTGAAAACCCCTGATTCCGATTGAGACCCTAGCTTCGTTAATTTTTTAAGAGAGTGGAAGATTGGAGAAAGAGATTAGAGAGAAAATTGGGAGATCGATTGGGGTTCCACGATTTCAAAGACAGGAGAGAACGAAGGAGAAAACGAAGGAGAAAGGGGAGATTTCAGCTCGTGATGAGTTGCCGAGGTGAAGTAGATGTTACAGCGTTGCCTATATATAGGGAAACCTGAGTTAATTAGGTTATTTGCAGCCGCACCACACCCAATTAGATCCCTTGGAGACGGACTCATAGGGCCAAGCTGAGTTAGGTTATTTGCAGCCGCTCTACACCCAATTAGATCTCTTGGAGACGGCTGAAGCCGTCTCTATTTGTTTTAATGAGACTTTTTGAGACGACTTTTAAGGTAGTCTCTAAAGTTTTCACAGCCTATAGACGAGGTCAACAATACTTAATGCATTATTTTATATAGGGAGACGGCTGTAGCCGTCTCTAATAAAAGGATTCGAGACGGCTTTTGAAATAACGGTCTCTAATATATGTTTATCAGAGACGGCTTCGAAAAGCCGTCTCTAATAACCGTCTCCAAAAGTCATTATTTTTGTAGTGCAAGAATTGCAAAACAAAAACAAAAAAGTCAAATGTTTTTGAAAAAAGTCAATGGACTTTCCGTAAACGATGTCGAGGGAAGTCAGTGAACCACTTTATGGATGTCGGTGAGAGTTTACTTCGAGTCCTCATTTCTATTAGAAACATATTTATAGATTATTTCAAACCTTTTCAGGCAATCTCTCTTATTCTAGTTTTTGTATTTTTAGATTGAGAAACCTTAATTGCTTTTTAGACCTTTAATGTTGTGTTTCAACCTTCTTCATCAAATGACTTTAATGCGCTCGTGAACTTAAGCATGTTTGTACTCAAAGATTCGAGCGGTACATAACACGTAGGGATTTAAGTGTGACTCTTGTGGACTCAAGATATTGTTACGATTTGTCTGGAAAAACGAATGGATTATTATGAGACTCGGTGATTGGAGACGATACAGGTTAGCACCCTATGCGGGTGCCTTGTGGATTTGTGTGTCGTTAGTAGGAAGGGCTTGATAGGATTTGAGAGTCCAATGGGGCATAGTAGATTTGTTCCTTGGATATAAAATTAGTTCCTCTAATTAATTGTTTTTTGTGATTGGATTTTTCATATAGAAAATATTGTATGACTAATTAAAATCTCCTACCAACCGTGAAACTCGGCATCCACATAGGCAGCCCATAGCACAGCCAATTAAATCATGCATGGATGGATGCGCGTTCATACCAATTACAACATATGATAGCTTTGCATGGTGTGATTTTAGTTTTGGAAACCTTTTTTCATTTTTAGTGAAAAATAGTAGGATTCAATTAAAAAAAACGGAGGGAGGAGAGTTTAACAAGGTACTCAACTCTCAGACCACCAGAGATTACATGAAGATTATCCTATATATTCCAGTGGGGTCCGATTCTGCACAGATTTGGAATATGCTCATAATTCGAAATATGCGCGCATGTACAGCCGCATAATCCAATTATTCGCTATGTTTCATTTGCTTAATCAGACCGAGCTCTATAAATACCTAGGGATGCAAACCTTAGACCCAACACCAAAACCGAATCGAAAACTGACCCTTCCGAATCGGCCCGACCTATCCCGCAACCGACTTAAATCGAACCGAACCGAACTCCAATCGGTTCGGTTTTCTATTTGGGTGGCTGGAAACCGAGAATCGATTAGGTAGGTTGAGTAAACCGACCTATTTTTTGGTCAAAATCGGTCCGAACCGGCTCCCCAAACCGAACCTACACTGAACCGAGCTTAGGTTGAACCGCCGGTGACCGACACATAGAAACCAATGGTGACTAATTTCCTGTCAACTTTCAACTTACTTTCTTTTGTTTTTTTTTTTGTTTTGGGATCCATTACTTGCATACCCTTTTTAAGTGATTTCACCGAGGTTAAAGAAAGACTTTGTATTTTAGGGGACATATGGCATGTGAAAACACAATCGAGGCCGTTTGATTTACAGCTCATGATCTATAGATTCCTAGTGTATAAGATTGGAGGAAAAAACGATATTTATCACATGATATACTATTGTCAACTGTTGAATCAAATAATATCCTTTGACTATATTTAATCACATGATGAAGATTGTATTTTGTGCCAATATTACCCACTAAGGATCTATAGATCATGAACTTTAAATCAGATGGCCCAGATTGCGTTTTTACATGTCACAAATCCCTAAAATATAAAGTCAAGTTTTAACTTCGGTGCCATCACTTAACAAACAAGTGCAAGTAATGTTTCCCTTTTTCCCCTTTAAACTGTGCGTTGAGTCAATAGTTTCAACTTTCATGTGTCACTGCATCAGTTAAGTACTCAAGTGTCATATTCATCCAAAAAAAAAAAAAAAAAAGCTAGGTGTCAATGTGCAAATGAATTTTCTTTTTCCCCTGCTCAAGTACTCAAATAGAAAGTCAGGTGTCAATGTGCTGGTTTTTCTTTTTCCCCTGCAATGGCTACTTTCTAGCCGTTGCATTTCCAACGGCTAGAGAACTAGATGTTGGGCTGCAACAACTAGGATATGACTGTGGCAGCCCTTTTTGTCTTAGGTGCAACCATAAATTGTCGGTTGCACCCATTTTAAATTATTTATTTATTATTTATTATTTACTTTTTCCACCCCCTTATAAATTCCTCTCCCCCACCTATCATTTTCCTTCACAATTACTATCTATTTATTTTCATTTAATTTATCATAAAAGACCCTCCATCAAAGCTCCAAGGTCTCCATTAAAGGTTTAAAACTCTCCATCAAAGCTCTCTAGTCTCTATTAAAGCTCTCCATCAAAGCTTCAAGCTACTCTCTCCACCCTCCAAGCCATCCTAGTAACATTTTCTTTTATATTAATATTTTTTTTACTTGCAATTATATTTTTTTTGTTAATCAAAATGACATCAATGGAGCATCCGGTTGATCATCAATTAAGTGATGATGGTGGTGATAATGTTGGCCTCAATGAAGCCTCACAATCGGTACAACCGCCACCACCACTGTCACCAATTAATGATCAAGTTCAACAATCGCAACAAGCATCCATAAATTTTAGTACGGTGCCACCAGAGAGCAAAAATAAAAAAAGAGCCGCAATATGAGACCATTATGGGAACCTGATAATGATAGATGGTGTATAAAAAGCCCAATGTTCCGGTTGTACTTAGTGGTTCGCTTGTAATTTGAAAAAAGTCAATACTAGCGGCTTACGAGGGCATTGGGGTCGATGCCTCAAAACCGCCTAAAATAAATAAGTAATAGAAAAAGAAAAATTAATTCAAAACAAGGATGGCTGACTTACCCCTTGGACCTATGACCCGATTAGGGTTAGATTAGAAACGATAAAAAAATTTATAGTGAAAAAGGTGTCATTCGTTTGGATCGACAATCATTGGTTTGCCGATTGGATTCGAAACGCCTTTGCGCCTCAATTTAATCTGATTAGTAGAACTACACTTAGTAGTGATATTGGAAAATGTTTTAAAGAAAAATAAACTTTCTTAATTCAAATGATTAAAAATATACCCGATGGCATATGTCTAACTTTGGATGTATGGACATTCGTAATCGGGAAACCATACATATGTGTCATCGCACATTTTATTGACTTTAATTGGTCATTAAATAAAATGATTATTGCGTTTTGTTCTATTCGAGTGCCTCACACGGGTGTGAACTTAGCCGCGACACTAATTACTATAATACAAAAATTTGAGATTAAAGATAAAAAATTTTCAATAACTTTAGATAATGCGAGCAATAATACCACCACTGTTGGTGCTCTAACCGGCCAACATAAGTTAGCAATTATACCTATCTTACAAAAAATCTTTTACATGCGATGTAGTGCACATGTTTTGAACCTAATAGTGACCGGTGGACTTGTGTATTTTAGTCCTATTATAGATAAAGTTAAGGATTTTATGAAATTAGTCAAATGATCACCCGTCAAATTACAAGACTTTCAACAATTATTTATCAATGCGAATTTAACACCAAAGAAGTTAATTTTGGATTGTCCGACACGATGGAATCCCACTTTTAATATGTTGGAGGGAATCCTCCCTATGGAAGAACAAGTAAACACTACGCTTTTCAATTTGGGCAAAAACCCATTAATACTTGGGAAGAACTATCAATGATCAAAATTTTTTTTGAATGTTTTAAAAATTTTACAACTCTTTTTTCCGGTTCTTTATATGCGACCTCATTGGCATCCCTCAATTTTAAATTTTAGGTCAATTGCGTTCCGGTAGGGCACATTGGCATCCCTCAATTTTAAAAATGCAAGAAAAGTATGATAAATATTGGAGGAAAATTCCATTAAATATGACATTCGCAAGTATGATAGACCCGAGATATAAACTAGTAGTACTAAATCTTCTTTTAAGGATGTAAAATAACGGTGACTCCATTAAAGCGCAAACCTTGTTAATGAACTATAAATTAAAATATTTTAAACTTTTTAATTATTATAAAGGAAAATTAAATACAAATAATTCTAATGAACAAACTAATACATATAATTTTTCATCAATAATGAAAAAACATGGTACACAATATAATGCAAAAGATATAATTACACCAACCTTGGGTACTAGTGATGAGCTTGAATATTATTTTGAAAATCGTCCGATTGTTTGGAATAAAACTAACGAAAAAAAATTTACAGTATTAGAGTGGTGAAATAATGTCTCTTCTCAATATCCCGTGCTCTCCGTTATAGCATAGGATATATTAACAATTCCTGTCTTTACAGTTGCGTCGGAATCGACGTTGAGTGCAGGTGGAAGAATTCTAGGGACGTTGTTCAGAAGTTGCTTAAAGGAATCTATGGTTGAATCGTTAGTATGTTTGATAGATTGGATCTCACAGGAGAGAGGCGAGCGCGAAATCTCAGAAAAAGACCTCAACTTAACCACAATAGAGAATATGTTAGGAAATATAGATGAGGAAGTGGATCTGTAATTTTATTTATTTTTTGTGCACTTTAATTTATAATTCTTTATATTCTTAATTTTTTTATAATTTTTAATGATCATGTACATGTCATGTATATACATATTCTTTTTATTAATATAAATTTTTTATATTTACTTTAGCAAAACAATTGTCTCATTTTAATGATCATGTACAATTGTACATATATAATATTCCTTTAGTAATATATATATAATATACGCTAACTATATAGTACACTAGTTATATAATATTCCTTTAGCAATATATATAGTCTATATATTATGTATTATATACTAATATACTATTATAAAATTATAGTATATACCATATTATATAATACTACTACTATTATAGTACTATATATAGTTATGTACAGATATACTATATATTAGTCCATTACTCTATTATATTATATATAGAGATATATATGTCTATAGTCTAATATAAATTATATAATATATTAGTCTAATATATATACTAATAGTCTCATTTTTATATATTTTTTTAATGAAAATATACTTATAGTCCATATAGGGGTTTGGCCGTTTGGGCCATGAGATGGAACAGATTGGAGGTGTTTGTAGTTTGGGGCGAGGATTAGGATGGACGGTGAAATGAGAGGTGATTGGGGTTTGGCCGTTTGGGCCATGAGATGGAACAGACGTTGATTTCAGGGTGGGTTTGGGAGGTGATTTGAGAGATGATGAGGAGGGAAAGTGAGGGAAGGAATAGGGGGAGTTTTGAACCATTTGATGGGTTTTGTTTGGAATTTTGTGTTAGATGTTTAGTAAGAGATATTTGGGCTAAGATTTTTTAATAGCTCTTATATAATATTCACTAATCACTATAAAAGGTAAAAACACAGAGTCACAGTCACAGACCCTCAAAAATAGACCCACTTCTTCTCCCGCTTTCTCCAATTCCCTGCCATTTTCCCCCAAATCCATCTGTCGTCTCATCTCTCCTCTCTCTCTCTAATGACTAACCCTTCTCTTTCACTAAACCCTAATTTTAAATCAATGATCACCATCCGATGTTCCCGTGGCAATCTCCACACCATCTGATCCATGGCGAGCTCCTTCAAGAAGGCGTATCGGCTCTCCAACACCCCGCATTCGGAGGTCCTTGCGTAGACCGGGAAGGTCGCAAATCTTCTCAGGAACACTGGAGCTTCTTACATGTAAGTTTTTTTTTTTTCTCCTCTCACTGTCTCCCTGCAACGGATCCGAGAGTTGCAAAGACCCAAATCGAGACACCGAATCAGGATCGGGCTGAACCCAAAGAGACCGAACCGAACCGAATACCGAAAAAATGGGTTTCGGTTTGGTTTCAGTTTTGGTTTCTTGCAAATTGGTACACCGAACTGAACCGATTCATAGTTCGGTTCGGTTTCGGTTTGTGGTAAATACCTGAAAAACTCTCTTTTCTCTCATTCTGATTTTGACTTTCTCTATTTTCTTTGGTTCCGAGTTTCCTTGCTTTTTGAGTGTTTCGATTTCTGTGTCTTTGTGATATTTTGCAATCCAAATGTCTGTTTTTGACACGATTTCTTTTATTCTTCTTCATGTTCAAAGCCCTTCATTATGAGATAGCTTTTGAGGGTGGTGACAGGGCTTTTGAGTGTTTGACCCGTGCAGACTTGAGGTTTGCTTCTTTCTCTGAGGAGCTTGAACATATGTTGGGAGGCGAGGGCACCGGTGAGGTCTTCATGATCGAGGGAGCCTGTGGCTTATCCGGAGGGTGCTGGTGCTGATGCTCCACGTCGGACTCCACATCCGATGCGCATTCCGTTGGAGGATAGCCTTGCGAGCGAAGAGGTAGGTATTCTATACATTAATAGTTCTCTTTAAATTTTTAGGCATTTAGATTATAATTTAGAATCATTTAAGATATGAAACCCCTTTTAATTATGCAGAACTTGTATTTAGTTGTAGTTTGTGTCTGCATTCATGTACCATTCTTGTATATGATTCTAGGTCACGTTTATTTATTATTTCGCGTTGTATCTATTGATAAAATTAAAGGTATTGATAATGGCTCCGAGGCACGTAGTTCACTACACTGTCTTAAAAACAATAAGTGCCACCACTCTGTCGGATAAACGAAGATGCAATAGGGTTCCCAGTGAATCTGCCTTCAGATACAACAAAGTTCGGTCTTGCCAAGAACCGTATGTTCTTTTTTGGATTGCATTTTCTAAAGAAAGAACCTGTCACATAAATTTTCTGATACACAAAGATTCTAAAAAAAAAAAGAAATCGTAAGAGAAAAGAGAAATAGATGTTATTATTTCTGTTGATATATTTTTGTTGTGTATCATGTATGTCTTGTATTTTTAACGGAGATCTTATCTCTATTTATAGAGAAATTTTGAATCATTGTGTCTTTTTTGGTTATGGTAAAAAGATTTCAGATCTGTGTAGAGAGTTGTCTTTTCAGTAAAAAAGATAAATCGATTTCACTTGTGTTTTTTCAGATAGTAGTAAAAAGATAAATAGATTTCACTTGTGTCTTTTCAGATAACAGTAAAAATAAAAGTCGATTTGACTTGTGTCTTTTCAAATTTACTGTGAAGAGATGTCAGACTTGTGTCTTTTCATATACGGTGAAGAGATAAATCTAAATCTGAAAAGACACTTCTTTAGAGAGATAATATTTACAAGTTTGCCATTGAATTATTATCAATATATATAATGATAATTATAAACTTAATTTTGAAATAATAAAATATAAATTACTACACTAATATATATAACAATCCCCTACTTATTTCAAAAAAAAAAAAATTGTGTATCGGAGCGATCATACTAAGCATCATCACAGGTAGCGATCGGTTTGAACCTTTCACTAGTACATACAACTTAAAGTTTGTAAGGACTTTAAGTAGCTTATAGCCTTGAACCTAAAACCTGTCTAACAAATCGAAATTACATATACACTTACTATGACCTAAATCATTAGTGACATAAGGTCTGCGCTCTACAATCATGCGCTAAAATTTGATTTCATGAGTATCTCAGAGAGAGGACCAAATCTCTGTTGAAGTGACTTCACTTCCGTACTTATATAGGTAAATTTGTCAGGGGTGCTCTTGTAATTACTTTATCACCCCAACAAATGAATGCCTACAGAATTATTAAGAGTTAAACTCACTCTCTCACATTACAAGAGATGTGCACAAACTTTAACACCATATGGTTGGCCAATAGGTAACATACCTTTGTGCACTTTCAAGGGTCACAGAGTAGTTTCTTATCTCGTTCAACTTAGGATTTGGAATCTTCAACCCTACTAAGTTGAAGTTCAACTATTGTGCATTTAAAGATATCGGTCTTAGGCTCATCCCCCTCGATGTTTTTAACATTATATCTTTGGATAGTATTTTTGTAAGCTTCAAAGCTACTCTGCCTCTTTTGCTCTCGCAAATAATGCTATATATTCTGATTTCATACTTGAATCAGAAAGACATATTTGTTTCTAGACCCCCATGATACTGATCTTCTTATCAAAGTAAAAATTCATCCGCTTGTGAATTTTGAATAAGAGGAGTCAGAAATCCAAGTAGCATCAGTAAACCCCTCTAATAGATCAGATTTGCCACTATATTGTAAACTATAATGCATAATTCCTTTCAAGTATTTTAATATTTTACGAATAGCTTTCTAATGTTCTGACCCTGAGTTGTAAGTAAATCTATTCAATACCCCATTATAAATGATATATTGGGTCTAGTACACTTCATTAAATACATAGGACTTCTATCTCAGTGACGATAAACTACAATTCTTGAACTCGTTCAAGAATCGATTTATCTCCAACCATTATCAAAATATTAGAGACTAGAAAAGCTTTTGTACCTGTATCCTCAATTAGATATTTCTTCGCTAATAAATATCAAATTCTTTAGTAATAGCACACTTACAAAATGTATTGAATAACCTATCGTTCAATGCATTGAAGATGTGGTCCCGACAATTCTGATCATCTTCTAGTCATTTGAGTCGAGCATCCGATCTTTCAATAGTCGTACTTCCTGCTTTTGCTTCCATCTTTTGAAATTTAACTCGCCAAATCAGTCAAGTTTGATGAGATCTAAATTCATGAACTTTATACTCTGCATCATTAGAACAATCTATTATCTTTAAATTGTTGATAAAATTAATGGTATTGATAATGGCTCCGAGGCACGTAATTCACTACGCTGTTTTAAAGAGAATAGATGCCCCCACTCCGTCGAATAAACGAAAATGCAATAGGGTTCCTAACGAATCTGTCTTCAGGATACAACAAAGTCCGGTCTTGCCAAGAACTGTATGCTCTTTTCTAGATTGCACTTTCTAGAGAAATAACTTGTCACACAGATTTTTTGATACACAATAATTTAAAATTTCTCTATAAATAAAGATAAGATCTCCGTTAAAAAAATAAGACATACAAAATATCCCTTATTTTTTAAGAATATTTTTGTGTATCAGAAAATCTGTGTGGCAGGTTCTTTCTCTAGAAAGTGTAATTTGGAAAAAAGTACACGGTTCTTGACAAGATCGGGCTTTATTGTATCTTGAAGGCAGATTCGCTGGATACTCTATTGCATCTTTGTTTATCCGACGGAGTGGGAGCGTCTATTGTCTTTAAGATAGCATAGTGAACTACGTGCCTCAAAGCTATTTTTCAATACCATTTTTTTGATTCAACAATCATGTTTTGTTTGACGCATGTTTTATCCATATATTCTCATGTACCATCATTGTCGTTATTTTTTGTCATTGATCGTAGATATTATTGTTTTATGTGCATTGTCATGTCACTTTTCTGTTCATTATGCGTTATAGTGTCTTATTAACGTTGCTGAATAAATTTTTGCATTCTTTCTTGTAATGTTAATATTATTATTATTATTGTCATAATTATTATTATCGTTATTATTATTATTATTCTTTTCATTCTTATCCTTATTATTTATTTATTATTATTATTTTTTGTTGTTGTTATTATTATTATTATTATTGTCATCATCGTTTATGTATTTATTAGTTTTTCGCTTTTTATTATCGTTTTTATTTATTTCATTATTTATTATTATTATTTTCATTATGATTTATTTTCTAAGATTTTGTTTTCGAGTGTCATCCTTTCTATTTTTGTTTATTATTATTTTTTGTCGTTATTTAGGTTTTCGGGTTATCTTACGGTCCGTTTTTTTCTCTTTGTTTGGGCAGCGTTGTCAGGATCCACCCACTTTTGGTAATAGCTTTTCTCTTTTAAAAGCACAGATTTGGAATAAATGACAATTTCGGCGCCATTTTCAGGACCAAAATTTTCTTCAAACCAAAAGAAACCACTTTCAAGATCAAAATTTTCTCCAAACCAAAAGAAAGATTCTAACAATACAAAAACAGCAGTTACCTTGTTTAGGTAAGTATCTGGATGCATTGTGCAACTTGGATGGAATTTATCTTGGAGTAGAATGTGCCCAATTGGGTGCAAGATTCTGATAGGCGAACAGATAACCTTTAACATCCACACTAATGATATGTTCTCCAAACAAAAGCAAAAAATTAACCTTTTCTTAATGTCTGCTCCATGTTGCTACCTGTTTATAATATAATCTCATTGTCAAATCATTGAAAGAACAAACAATGCAATTGTGCAGTAATCCAACTGATAATGCCCATGCGACAGAAATACAGAGCTACTTATAACTAGAAAAACATAAATATAATAAGATTTTAGCAAGGACAGTATGCACAGAATACACCACTAGTGTTAAATGAATCAACTTCAAAAAATGAAGTCATCAGTGAAGAATGAGCATTTTATAACAAAGTGACAAATAAAAAATAAAAAAAATAAAAAAAAATCACCATCATATTTTATCATTTGTGCCTTTGTGTTTGCTTAGTCCCTCCCAAGCTCTTCTTGTATCATCCTTTTTCTGCTTCCTAACAGTATTTTGCATTAGCAATGTAAAGAAGTAACTACCACCTTTCTTGTCTTGGGAGAACCTTTCACTGAAATCTCCACTGATACACCATGAGAGAACCAATCTTCCCTTCAACCAATTAAGCTCTTCCATGCTAATTTGACAGTCGATGTAAGACTCATGGGAGTTGATACTACGTGAAAATGTGAAAAAAATTACATTCGTGGGGCGGGATAAACGACGGATATAACCAGTCGGTAAAATCTTGACGGTCTAGGTCCGTCGTTTAAATTAAAAGAACAATGATAAATAAATCGACTGCCTAAAGCAGTCGTTTTTATATATATCTACTTAAATGATAAATTTTTTTTTTTTGATAATATGTAAAAGATAATTAAATTATATACTGTAGTAGTTTTTCAGGTTGTAAATTACAAGAGTACCTTTAAATTAGAGTTGTCCGCAACTCAGGCCGAAAAAAACATGCTTTTTTAGGGAATAAATCGATTGCATATACATGGCTGGGCTTATAAGATAGCTAGTGGAAGCTTAGTAATATATATATATATATATATATATATATATATATATATATATATATATATATATATATATATATAAAGTTTAATTCCTAATATATAATAGGGTTAATAAATAGTTTATATCAAAACTAAATTTACAATTAACTTAAAAAAAAAAAAAAAATTACACATATACGTATAAAATAATTTTAAAAGAGAAGAATATCCCACAATCTTGCCTAGTTCAGCATGCTTTATGTCAGGCTTCGGTAGAGTTTGCCCGCCCTATGACTGGGCTCTGGCTAACCCCTTGGCGGCTCGGGCTAGGGTCGGGCCATGGCTCGACCCATTAACAACCCTACTTTAAATTCACCCATGAAATTTGAGTTCACCCACTTACATGCTTTGAATCTAACGATAAAGATCATTTTTCGTCATAATTTTTTTCGCAACGGATTTTCAGATCATGAGCACATATCAGATGGTTCGATTTTTTTATTTCACACAACACACATCCCAAAACATTGACCTTAAAATCATGTTTAGGCATAATAAGTGTCAGTTCGTGGTTTTTCACCCTTTCTGGGATACATGCCCCATGATGTCAAACACTGACGGTCGGATGACATGCTCATGATATCAAGATTCATCTTAAAAAAGATTGGGACGATAAATAATCTACATCATCTAATTAAATGCAGTCAATGCATTTCATCATGAGTGCTCACAAAGATTCGATGCATGGATTGTACTCATTAAAAAATGGGTGTCTTTAATAGAACCTAACATCATTGATTGCTTTAAATCAGAGGATGGAGATCGTGTTTCGCTCCAATTTTCCACATAAGAAATCTTGATGCTATGAACGTACTATCATACGTCACTTTTCGATTCCACATGTCACATATCTCAAAAAGTGGCCTTAAAATCACATGCCACACATCATGCGCAAAAGTGACTTTAGGACCACGCTTTCGGGATCTGTGCCATTTGGAATCAAAAATCGACCGTCAGATGGTATGCTCATTCATTGGAGATCCCTTGTGTGGAAGATTGGAGAGAAGACGATCTCCATCTTCTGATTTAAAGCGATTGTTGATTATGACGTAGGTTCCCAACAAGAGTTTATAGGTGCCATTAAAAGTACCCAATTAAACCTAAGGGTAACTTTAAATCCACCCACCAAATCTTTGAGTTCACCAACACTGAAACACATTGACTTGGTAGAATAAGATGGTGGAGATTATTTATCCTCTCAATCTTTCACGCGATGGATCTTGATATCATGGGCCTACCATCAGACGGTTAGTCTTTTATTTATCGTGGCACACATCTCAGAAAAATGACCTTAACATCACGTGCATGCTCAAAATTGATTTTAGCGTCCCTTTTTTGGGTGTGTACCACATGAAATAAAAAACCAACTGGCTGATAGTACGTTCATGTTCTCAAGATTCATCGTGTGAAAGATTGGGACGATAAAAATCTCAATCGTCCGATACAATATAATCAAAGTGTTTCAACGTGGGTGAACACAAAGATTTGGTGGGTGGATTTAAAGGTACTCCCTAAAACTAACTTTAAATTAACCTAAATTAACCTAATCCACGATCCCCTCTTTCTAACCTTCTTCCTTTCTCCAAGTCCTCTCGCTCATCTATCTCCTGGCCGACTCTCTACCGTCGACCATCGACGCCTGGACACTCATTTAACTAGGTATCTCTCCTACACTCAATAAGGTATGGAATGATTGTTTGATTATATTTTTTATTCATTATTTTATTCCCACTTTTGCTTCAAATGCATCTTCGGCCATCTGAATTCTGTCTACGATTTCCCGATCACCATTTGTCGATCCTACAGAAAGCTTTTTTGACATGACTTCTCTGCTAAAAGAATAACTTTGTAGACTTTCTTAGGCTCTAATTCTAATCATATTGTTTTCTTAATTTCCTATTGTCTGAAATCCAATTTGTGAAATGTCAAGGTCCATGTAGCTTTGTCCATTATTCAGACTGCAATGTCAAAATCAGAACCCTTATGTATCGTTTTGATTCCCTTTGCAAGAATATCTACATGAATTCTGTGGAACACTGTTGTAGTAGATGGTCTAGATTGATAACAATGGACTCTATCACCATTTACAAAATTTAAGTGTACAGCGAGGTTGGGCCCAAATAACTTAGGCTTAAATTGAAGTCTCTAGAGGTATTGACCATTGACTACAACAGCACTCAACGCTTGGGATCCCAGGTCAGGTTCTGAGATTTTAATAAAATGAATGGTTGTGTTTAGACTTGTAGACCCAACCATGGTGAAACTTAGAACTAGCGCTTGACATTTAGCTAGCCAAGGGAAATATAATTAAGAGAATTTGGTGCTAGTAGGGAAGGATAAAGCTAGGTGGGTGGTGGGGGGGGGAATATCGATTGTTTGGGTAACGATGTCAAGCATTCAAGTGTAATGATTCATTTAAATTCAAGGGTGAGAGATTGATTGGGAAACTTCTACATCAAATCAAGAGTCTAGATGTGAAGTGGGGTTGGAGCGTAGGGTTGAGCTACATCTGTTTGATAAAATGCTTAAAAGAAATTTGGTTTTGCTTTGATTTATTTCCTCTGTATTTGCAATGTTATACACTTTAGTTAGTTAACTTTATAGGGAAATTATTATGGTATGTGAGTTGAGTTCTAGATTGTAAAGGGTATGAGCACCTTCTAGCCACTGAACCCTGGATAAATAGGGTTTCCCGAATTTTTTAAAACAATGAAATCTGTGAAAATCATATTTTCGTGGGACTCATCAAGATAAAGGATGGCATGAGTATCATAAGGTTGAGAAATAAATATTAAGCTGGACACTCAAGAGAGAAGTTAAAAGGAAAGACAATATGTTGCTACTGTCCAGCGACAAATGCTTATTTTGAAAATCTTTTTAAAATATGATTTATTTTATTTTATTTTATTTATTTATTTATTAATATTATTTTGCCATTTCAACGGAAATTAGCACCTCCTTGAAAATTTCCTTATTTTTAATCGTCATTTTTTGACATGTTGGAATTGCTGATTTTTAATGGGTTATAGTCACTTTAGATTTTTAAGTTAAAGCTTCTGTGCACGACATTTGAGCAACCAAGCTTCAGGTATCTTCTGCACTGTTATAGTCCATGGTGGTACGATTTTACTTTCATTTCCTTGTTTTGTTCCTTTCTCTTTTCATGATGAAATGCGTTATTTTTACCTTTCTTATTCGAGGGTAGGTTTAGTGTTTTACTTTTGCAATTTGCTACGCAGATTGCCAGATTGTTTAAGATGAAGTTACAGAAGAAAAAGGGGAGCGAACACAAATGGTACGCCTCATCCACACATTTTGAATAAACTGACTAATAGATAATACATCTATAGAGGTTTGTAAATTTTATTCAACAAGGTAGTTAAGAGCCCCCCAAGCATGCATAGGTGATGACCTTCAGCGTTTAGGCTCTCATCTAGTGACTAACTCCTAAAATTCCTTAATATATAAAAAATGTATATATTTCTAAAGTTATCTTTCAAATTGAGCACCTGTCAAATTGATTACTTAATTCATCCCATGCCGTGCTTCAACTCTCCATCAAATAATCCCATGTTAGATATGATAGGCTGGAAATCTTTAAGGTTTTATACTGCGCCCACTAAAATGTTGCAGTCAGTACAATGTTAGTTGTGTTTATCCCCTCATGGTTTTGGCCTATGCATTGTTTCTCATAGCTTACCCTATTTTAAAAAAATAATAATTTAAAAATGGGTGCACAAGCTCCATAGGTAAGCATGAATGTGGCAAGTCTAGTTGTTTCTTATCTCAACAACTCTTGTCCATATCTGTACTTCTTCAGTTGTCCGAAATAATCATACATTCATACTTCTTCTATGTTGCTTTGTACACCAATATACGTCTATTTCTTCTTTTCATATTTCTAACTCTTTTCCAAGGAGAGGCAAACTCAACTGCGGTATGATGCTGGATCCAAAGTTCAAACACAACCTATACTATATGATTGTTCTCTTTATACATCTTTATGGTTTGGGTCTTAATTTGTCTGCTAATTGTAAATTTCTGTATGGTTTTAGGGTGAACGGATGGTTCCATGGATTCTTGAATATTTTATTATGATGATTCATAAAGATGTTTATTGATATATTTTTAAAAAGAAAAATATCATGTTGGGTGATGAGGCAATTTATCTACTTTATGCTTCTTCTCCAATCTGGTACTACAACAATCTCATTGTCCAATTTCAACCTCTAAGTTCTTCCTTGATCTATGCTTCTTTTGATTTATTGATGCTTTTAATAACCCTTCGAGTGATGATCAATGAAGCTAGTTTTTTATTCTCATAATTTTTGTTTATGTTGGCCCATTTTTAAGGTGGTTGGGTTTTCACTATCAATCATATATCTGGTGTTATTACATAGTCTATATGTTCTACCTGTAGTCACACTTTATATTGAATCAGTTGCTAATCTTTATTGTGATTATATGTTGTGCAGGGCGTCACCTACCAGATAAGGCGATTGATTCAGCTAGCCAAATGTGAGAGTTCAAGTTCATAGCCAGCCAGAAGAGATTAATAGCTTGGAAAGGAAGAAGATACAGTTAGAAGTTTTTTTTGTTTTTTTGATTTTGTATTTTTATAAGCTATGTGAGAATTGTAAGTTGTAAGAACGATAAATGTTTCATCTATTTATCTAAAAATACAGAATTTGTTACGGAGAATTTGTGAATTGGGATTATTATTAATTTTATTTTATTTTTTTCAAATGAAAATTTCAATAAGCAACTTATATAATCGTTGTACGTGAAATTTAATAATAATTATTATTTTTAAATAAAATATTAAAACAACAGCTCAAAACCGTCTTTTTTTCCCTACTTTCGGAAGCTGTTGTTTTTTGAACGCGGAAACAACTGCCATAATACGTTATTTAAAAATAAAGATGCCATATTTTTTTTGTAAAAAGACATTTAATACGACTGCTAAAAACAATTGTTATTGGTCGACAGCTAATGACTGTCGTTGTTTGGAAAAATAAACGACAGTTATAATCCGTCATTAACAAATACTACAACCTTTTTTACGACAGCCCACTCGACAGTTAAAAGCTGTCGTTATTTTTAAAAACGATAGTCATCAGTTGTTGTTTTTTCCGCATTTTCACGTAGTGTGAAATCTCTCACACCACTTGTATTAAGTTAAAAGTGAGATGAAAATGTCATTGACCGAAATAATCAACGCATGTACCAAGTCCTCTAGAGAAGTCACAGCCGAAAATTCCTGTGAGGAAGCAACGAAAGTACGGATGTAAGCAGTTGTGGCGAAGCAGTGAAGTGATGATTTAAAGTCCCCAATAATCACTACAAAAAATAAGACTATTAGCGGCACAAAAAGTTGTCACTATTAACAAAAAAAACTGTCGTTACTTGTCTTGTCTCTATTGAAACAAGTTTTTTTGTTATTAGCAGCAGTTTTTGGTGCCGCTAATAGCACTACAAAAAATAAGACTATTAGCAGCAGCCAAAAACTGCTGCTATGAATAAAAAATTGTCGCTAATATCCTTGCCGCTTATAGTCTTAATAGTTTTTTTGTTAATACAGACAGTTTTTTTGTTAATACAGACAATTTTTTACAACCAAAAACAGCCGCTAATAGTCTTAGTTTTTGTAGTGTAGTCTTATCTTTTGTATTGATGGCGCCATTTTGTATTGGGCGAAAGACGAAGACACGGGATCAGAATTAATATTGAGAGAAGGAAACAGAGACTTCTTGTACGAGACGCATTTGAGAATCAGAAGGGTGCATTATCGAAGATACTTTCGGTTTAGATCGGATCAGAAACTCCAATCACAACACACGTCACATGTGATCCCTTCACTTTTAACCCCATACGATGTATTTGATTTTTAGACGTTCTCAAGCTGTCACCCTGAGTCGTCATCGAGATCCATCTACATGTACGGTTACGACCGAATCACTCGCAGCGGCGATTCGGAAGATCTCAACAAATTCTTCTACCATGTGAACCACCATTCATAATTTAACATATACTTTTATTTTTAATAATGGCTTACATAAATACATAACCCGTTTGGGGACCCAATAACTTACAATTAATGGTGACCTTTTTCGGACACCAGAAGCCCACGGTGATCCGACCTCTGGTATAAGCCCCCTCCTTCTTACAGCTAGTGGCTGCAAAGAAAAAGATGATACCCAATTCTTCGAACACTGTTAGCAGATGATCTAGGAAGCAATAAACTGATCTTCCAATGGAGACTGTGCTAGAAGTTTCTATTTTGGTAGCTGATGAGTAGTGAAATATGATGATATCACCCCTAAATATTTACATTTAGCCGTCCGATGAAGGCTATCTAATGAGAATTACTAAATTTAAAGTGTTTCAGGTAAATACAATCTAAATGCATAAAACTGTCCAAGAATTCCAAAAATAATGTCAAACACTGTAACCTTGGGTCATTGAGAACTTAGTACGAGTGGCAGCTCAATTTGGACCTTCAAGACGTCAGATTCATGAAATGGTTAAAATATAAAAGTTGTAGAGCTTTCTGTCTTTTTTCCAACGCTGTAAGAATCTCCTCAATCAGAGTTCGGAGTAGAAAGTTATGGCCGAAATACCGAGGCAGTGTCTGATGCAAAGTTGGGCTGAAGTTCACGAAAATCTGGGAAGGTCGATTGATCGACCTTTCAGTCGATCAATCGACCGAAATGATGGAGTTTGAGACGGAAAAGACTTCTAATGCAGATTTATAGGGAGTCGATCGATTGACTTCCTCTAGTCGATTGATTGACCTTGGCAGTTCGGGCTAGGAAAGCTGCGAAGAGTATTTAAAGCCACAAACAACACACGAACGAGGGATCTAGATTTTTTTTTAGAGCTTTATTTCTTTTACCTTTTTAGCATTCCTTTCTTCAAGAAGTTTATTTTTGCTCAATTAATTCCTAGTTAAATTTAGAGATTAGTAGAGAGCATTTTTTATTTTCGTTTCTAAAGATTATTACACTCGTGGATTAAGCTTGGATCAAAGAATTGCTATTAAAGATTGATGTATTTTTAATGTTATTTTCCATTTATTACTTTGTTATGTCGTTCAATTACAACATGTGTGGCTAGTTTCTTAGGGATGGGGATCTAATGATTCCCGTTCGAGGGATGTACTTCTAATAGTATAGATCTAGGATTAAACTTTGAGATTTTGTTTTATGGTTGTTATGCTATCACGAACGGATGAAATCCCCGCCACTAACTGGGATCGAGTGTGCCGAGTCATGCCCTGGATCTCAGATCTGTGACGGTAATTTTATCCCAATCATTGTTATATGATCTCTTGGTTTTTATCGTGTAGATCTACTTACGATTACGATTTGGGATCGAGTGTGCCGAGTCATGCCCTGGATCTTGGATCTATAATGGCAATTTTATCTTAATTACTCCCTAATCTGAAATCAAGTGTGCCGAGTCATGCCCTTGATCTCAGATCTATGGTGGTATTCTTGTTGGAGTTTTGACTCATTTTGGGGATGATTTCTATTTGTATCTGAGATCAAGTGTGCCGAGTCATGCCCTTGATCCCAGATCTATATATGGAAATCATCTCTGAAATTAAGTTCCGATTGCAGGGATGCAATGTGAAACCTATTCGGGTTTTGATCATTTATCTTCCATAAAAAAAAATGCTTTTCAATGGTATATCTCATAGTTTAATCCTTAGATCTGTATTACGGAAAGAACAAACCAAAGATGGGAGGATTTAGGATCTTCATCTTTACCTTTATTTTTGAATCATCAATTAAACTTTATTTTGTAGTCAGTAATCATCATCTCACAAAACTGCCTAAATCATAATATTGGTAGGGTATTATAAAATCTTGGTAGATTTCTTGAATTACTGTTTTATCTTTTTAGATTTTCTACATTGATTCTCGTGGGAACGATCTCGTACGCCGCACCCACTATCTACAATCTGATTCGTGTGCTTGCGAGTAAAACATCACAACGAAAAATCACATCAAGATTTTGGCGCCGCTGCCCGAGATCTAAATCAAGAGAATTTGAATTTTTAGGAAATAGACAGGTAATTTTAGGAACTTTTGGGGATTAAATTAGTATTCCTGCCAATATATATATATATATATATATATATATATATCTCCTTTGTAATCTTTGAATTTTAGAATTTTGAAAGTTAAAAAAAAAAAAAAAAAAAATCCCTTTTGATGTTTTCCTTCTTGAAACCTCCACTCTGTGCGTCATTTGCATGCACACTAGGTCTTCTAAAGAAAGAACTTTAGTGCTTTTAAATTCTAAGATCGAACGTGCTTGCCGGTCAAATCGTAAGGACGCTAGATCAAGGCAACAATTTTCAAGTGAATCATCCACTGAAGTCAATATGACTGACAACTTGAAGGGCCAAATCGAATAAGGACAAGAGGAAGAACCTACATTGCGAGAACTGTTTTCTCCAACGATTACAAATACCCTATCATGCATTGTTTACCCCGCCACACCCGACGGCCGGCTTGAAATCCGTACAAATGTCATCCAAATCCTTCCAATCTTTCATGGCATGGAGAGAGAAGATCCATACCAATACGTTAAAGACTTCGTCGAAGTCTGCTCATCTGTTTACCAAAATTTCAGCGGAGAATCTATTAGCCTACGCTTGTTTCCTTTCTCTATAAAGGATAAAGCAAAAGCATGGTTAAATTTTCTACCATCGAGATTCATAACCACCTGGGATCAGATGGTCAAAAAGTTTATGTCAAAGTTCTTCCCCATGGCGAAGACGAATGTCCTCAGACGCGAAATCACGGATTTCACGCAAGAGGAAGATGAGAGATTATATGAAGCTTGGGATAGATTCATGGATCTCCTACTAAAATGTCCACACCATAGATACTCAAAGTGGAGACTGGTCTAGTGTTTCTATAATGGACTAAGTCAACCAAATAGACATCTGGTAGAGTCAATGAATGGCGGAGGATTCCTGAGCCTCAAGGAAACTGAATCCTATGCTTTCTTAGAAAAGCTGGATGAGGATTCCCAACACTGGGATTTCACAAAAACTCGGGAACAACCAGCCAAAGCTCGTGATCAAGCCGAAAGTTCAACCAAGAAGGGAGGACTATACGTAGTAAAGGATTCTCCGGATCTGATGGCTAAAATTGATTTCCTCACTCAATAAGTGGAGGAATTGAAATTAAAGAAGAATGTGCATATGATAAATACACAACCCGAGCCATGTTCAATTTGTGAAAGTCCAAGGCATATAGTAGATGATTGTCTTTCAATGCAGAACTACCATGAAGAAACATATGAACAGCTAAATGTTGTGAATAACTATGGGAATCAAGGAAACGTTTTCAATGAGAATAACCCAAATAGTTGGAGAAGCCACCCAAATTTCTCATGGAAACAAGATAATCAAAGAATACAGCCCAGGAAACAGGGGACGAGCTTCTATCCCCAACAAAATTTAAACCAAGGACCGTAGCAAATCTACGGTCAAGGGCAATTTCAATAGCAAGGGTTCAATAATCCAAATCAATTTCAATACAATCAAAATCAGGTTGGGCAGCCACGACAATTGAACCAGAATTTTCAGTTTGCACAACCAATGGGAGGTTATCAAAACCAACCACAGCAAAATTTTGTGCCAACATTTCCACCACCCGGATTTAACAATCCACTAGAAAATGCTGCCCAACATCCTCCTACACAAACTCTTTTTGCTGAGGACCTGATGAAACTTATCCATTCTCACACATCCTCAATCTCCAAAATAGAGACCCAAATTGGATAATTGGTAACTTTTTTCTGTGAAAGAGAAAAAGGATCGTTTCTTAGCCAACCAGTCCCTAGCCCAAGGGGTCAAATGGTTGTTGAACAAACACCAACTTCAATACAAGATAAAAATTAATAACAAATTTGGGCGATCACAATATTGAGATTTGGAAAGCAGGTCGATAACAAAGTAGTGTTGTCAGAGGAGGAGAAAGAGTCTGATGGAGAGAAGAAAGTTGAAGAGAAAGAAGAAATTAAAGAAAAAGTATAAACAAAGGAAACAACAGAAGAAAAGTTTTGTTCATAAAGCACCGTACCGACAAAGATTGATGGCACCACGAAAAAATTGCGATGTGGAAGGAATAAATGAGATTTTCAAGCAATTAAAAATTAATATTTCCTTCCTGGATGCCATCCGACAAGTACCTACTTATGTAAAATTTTTGAAGGAATTGGTCACAATCAAAAGAAAAACAAATATTCCGAAAAAGACTTTCTTAGCCGAGCAGGTTAGTTCAGTGTTGCAAGCGAAACTCCCAATTAAATACAAGGACCCATTGTGTCCTACAATCTCAATCATCATCGACGATAACCGTATTGATCAGGCCCTTTTAGATTTAGGAGCAAGTGTCAACTTGTTGCCTTACTCTGTGTACAAAGAGCTCGAATTGGGAGAGCTTATAACCACCGCGATGACCCTTCAGTTAGCTGATCGGTCCATAAAGATCCCTTGAGGGATTGTGGAAGATGTCCTCATCAAGGTGGATTCTTTCTACTTTCCAGTAGATTTTGTTATTTTAGACACTAAACCGGCACCAAATTTGAAGAATAGCATTCCGGTGATTCTAGGAAGACCATTCCTAGCCACCTCCAATGCGCTCATCAATTGTCGAAATAGGATCGTGAATCTGTCATTCGAAAATATGACAGTGGAACTCAACATCTTTAATATTGCCAAGCAACCCATGGAGGATGATGAACATGCACAAGCCTGCATAATAGATGAAATCGTGGAAGAAATATTTCATGCATCCGAAATTGAAGATTCTTTAGCAGCTTGTCTAGCACATTTTGGAGAAAATTTTGATGTGGATCAACTGATCCAACAAGTGAATCACATGTTGAACTCCACACCGCTTCTAGGAGAAGAAGAGAAAATAGACTTTAGAGATCAAATTAAATTAAACAAGGAAAAGTCGAAAGAGGAGGAGAAAGTATCCTTAGAACTTAAACCTCTTCCGAAAAATCTTAAGTATGCCTACCTAGGGGAGAATGAAACTCAACCTGTCATAATCTCATCAAAATTGGATGCGAATCAGGAAGGCCAACTCATGAATGTGCTCAAAGATCACAAAAGTTCCATCGAATGGTCGATAAAAGATATCAAAGGCATTAGTCCGACGGTGTGTATGCATCGGATTCATTTGGAAGACAATGCTAAGCCTTCTAGGAAACCACAGAGGAGACTGAATCCTATAATGCAAGACGTGGTCCAAAAGGAGGTAATAAAACTTTTAGATGCTGGAATCATATACCCCATCTCTGACAGTAAATGGGTTAGACCCACAAAAGTGGTCCCTAAGAAGTCGGGAGTCACAGTGGTGAAGAATGAGGACAACGAACTAAAATTTGATGACAGTAAATGGAGAGTGTGTATTGATTATCAGAAGTTAAATTTGATGATGAGAAAATATCACTTTTCACTTCCGTTTATCGATCAGATGTTAGAAAGACTGGCTGGGCATGATTACTATTGCTTCCTCGATGGCTATTCCGGTTATAACCAAATAGTCATCGCGCCTGAGGATCAAGAGAAAACTACGTTCAAATGCCCTTTTGATACTTTCTCCTACCGACGAATGTCGTTTGGGCTTTGTAATGCGCCAGCTACATTCCAAAGATGTATGTTGAGTATTTTTTTGGATATGGTCGAACGATTCCTCGAAGTTTTCATGGACGACTTCTCGATCCATAGAAACAGTTTTGTTGATTGTTTGAATCATTTGTCGCTAGTGCTTGCACGATGCCAGGAGAAGAACCTTATTCTTAACTGAAAAAAATGTCACTTCATGGTTAAGGATGACATTGTTTTGGGACACATCATATCATCCCAGGGTATCAAGGTCGATAAGGCGAAAGTTGATTTAATTGCCTATCTATCACCACCGAGGACAGTTAAGGAAATAAGATCTTTTCTGAGACACGCCGGTTTTTATCTGCGTTTTATTAATGATTTCAGCAAGATAACACGACTGTTATGTAGCTTACTTTCAAAGGATGTCCTAT
Organism: Chloranthus sessilifolius; assembly: GCA_021018995.1. NCBI lineage: Eukaryota > Viridiplantae > Streptophyta > Magnoliopsida > Chloranthales > Chloranthaceae > Chloranthus > Chloranthus sessilifolius. The sequence continues at coordinate 154,062,205 of CM037586.1, read as the reverse complement.
TCCTCTTTGATAATAAATGTTTGCAAGCCTTTGAAACCATTAAAGCTGAATTGATAAAAGCCCCGATAATTCAATCTCCGAACTGGGACTTCCCGTTCGAAATCATGTGCGACGCCTCTGATTATATAATTGGAGCTGTTCTGGGACAACGAATAAAAAAATTATCGCATGTAATCTATTATGTGAGTCGCACTCTCAACGATGCCCAGTTGAACTACTCAACTACCGAAAATGAACTTTTGGCAGTAGTTTTCGCGTTGGATAAATTTCGATCCTATTTATTAGGGTCTAAAGTTGTGGTATTTACAGATCACGCTGCCCTGCGTTATCTATTCGCTAAGAAAGATACTAAAACACGCTTAATCAGATGAATCTTGTTGTTGCAAGAATTCGATTTGGAAATCAAAGACAAGAAAGGCTCAGAAAATATGGTGACAGATCACTTGTCATGAATTATTATTGAGAAATCTGACGATCCTGTTCAGATCTTAGAGCACTTCCCGGATGAACAGTTATTCGGGATTGACTGCCTGCCTTGGTATGCAGATCTTGTCAATTACCTAGTCAACGAGCAATTACCACACCATTGGTCTAAGAATGAGAAATTTATTTTCTTAGCTCGGGTGAAACACTACTTTTTCGAAGATCCATATTTATTCAAATATTGTCCCGATCAAATTATACGAAGGTGTATTCCGGAATATGAGCAACCACGGATCATCTCGTTCTGTCATGAGTTAGCTTGTGGAGGTCACTTTAGTTCCAAGAAGACTGCAGCAAAGATCTTCCAAAGTGGTTTTTACTAGCCGACGATCTTTAAAGATTGTCATCAGCATTGCAAATCTTGTCACAACTGTCAAATGTTGGGCTGGATCTCAAAGCGCAACATGATGCCGTTCAATCCAATTTTAGAAGTTGAATTATTCAATGTTTGGGGGATCGATTTTATGGGTCCTTTCTCGAATTCGTTTGGAAACACGTTCATCCTTGTCGAGGTTGATTACGTATCGAAATGGGTTGAGGCAGTGGCGTGTAAAACCAATGATCACAAAGTAGTGATCAAATTTTTGAAGGATCAAGTGTTTTCACGTTTTGGTATTCCAAAAGCGATAATCAGCGATGGTGGAAAGCTCTTTTGCAATAAAGTGTTCACCCAATTAATGAAGAAATATGGTGTCACACACAAAGTTGCTACACCATACCATCCTCAGACAAGTGGCCAAGTTGAAGTCTCTACTCGGGAACTTAAGCAGATTTTAGAGAAGACAATCCATCCGAATCGTAAAAATTGGTCGATAAAACTGAATGACACTCTATGGGCATATCGAACTACGTTTAAAACTCCGATTGGAAAGTCGCCTTATCAGTTGATTTTTGGTAAAGGTTGTCACCTCCCGGTTGAACTTGAACATCGTGCATTTTGGGCCATTAAGTCATTGAATTTTGATCACCTGAAATCTGGTACCCAGAGGGGTTTGCAAATAAATGAATTGGAAGAAATTCATGCTGACGCATATGACTGTGCTAAATCTTACAAGGTTCATATGAAATGGGCTCATGATAAATTTATTTTACGTAAATCTTTCGTCATTGGTCAATAAGTTCTACTATACAATTCTCGACTTCACCTATTTTCAGGGAAACTAAAAACCCGTTGGAGTGGTCCATTCAAAATCTCTCAAATACTCCCCAATGGGGCGGTTGATGTTATCAATCCGAGATATGGGAATATTTTTCGAGTTAATGGTCAAAGATTAAAACCTTTCCTCGAGGATGCAATTGCATTCCCTGACACTCTTTCCTTGAGTGATTCAATGGCTCACCTTGACTGAGCAATTCATATGGTCGAGCTCTCGACATTAAACTAGCGCTCATTGGGAGGAAACCCAATTTCGTCACATAAAAAAATAAAAAATAAAAAAATTATAACTTTAGGATTTATGATTTCTTTATTTCGTATGCTTAGTTCTAAATTATTAGTTTTTAGTTTAGTTTTGGTTGTTTTTAATTCCCAACTTAGTATAGTCACATACCTTAAATAAATTTTTATTCTCCCTTATTTGTCATGTTTCAATTTGATGCACATATTCTCCGCACTTGATCTTTGTGTTGAGGTACTTTTCAATAGGTTTGGGGGTGTCCTTCCTATTTAAATCAATGAGGACATTGTCATTTTTCGATTTAAGGGTATGGTTATCTATCTTTCATCACTTATTTTATTTATTTATTTAATTTGAAAAAAAAAAAATATTAATTTTGGAGTCATCATACATGAATTATTTTGCGATAGTTTTCAAACTTTAATTGATGATAGGTGAATTTAATTTTGATAATATCAATGTCAGATCTTAAATGCTTGTATCTAAAATAATGAGGCTTAATGTGATATTTTGTGAGTAATTTTGATATTCATGCTTAGAATTTTTGCACTTATACCAAGCTAAGATTTAGAAATCGATGAACTATTTTGAACGTTGAATCTTAGGTTCTTAGTGGAGACTAAACCCGGTAAGCTTTAGAGCCAAATATCCGTCATTGATAAATTAATACAACAACTCGGAGTTTTTATGGGATACAAATTATTTTTGCATAATCTCATACATTTTATTTTGACTTATGATTATTGTGTTAGAATGTACTGTATAACAACTCAAGACAAATAGGCAAGGTTACCATCTTTTAAGGGCATGATTGAAGGCCATCTTTAGTTCGTTTGTGCTTAAAATGCCCCACCTCATATAAATTTATCCTTCTAGTACCCCTTTGAGCCTATTGAAAAATTTGTCTTTATACATTCTTTGATAAGCCACGTTAACTTTTAACCCTTCACCATTTCTGAAAATTCAGCTTTACCCTTCTTATTTCTGAGAAATTAGGAACGAGGGATAAGAATGAACAAAAAGAGAGTAAGTGGAGGGATACCGAGTTGTGGTGTTTACTGAGAGTGTATGACAAAAATAAAAATAAAAATAAAAAGAAAAAAATTTGTAAAAAATAATGAAAAATATGAGGTGCTTCAAGAAAATGCAATTCAAAAGAAGAAAAAGGAGTGAGAAAAGAAAAGAAAAAGAAAAGAAAAGAAAAAGAAGAGAAATAGAAAAATCAAAAGTTAGTTTCTTTTTCAATTTCTCAGAAATTTTGAATCCCAAACTTCTAATTCTTTCTTACCCTTACCTGAGCCCCATTACAACCCTACAAAAGACCTTTATGATCCACTCTTGCATTGGTAACTGCCTTGTAGAGAGTAAATATGTGATACTTATAACACTTGATATGCCATGCAGAAGATATACAAGTATCTTTCTATGAGATTCTCCTTTATTCATTGATTATACCATGTTTCTTTTATCATGTGAGACCTTTCTTTATTTGCTTTGTATTGATCTCTCACATGTGTGCAAAAACTTACCCATCATTAGAGTGTTTCTATTTCGAGAATATACCTAAAGTGAGGATTGAGTCCAGACAACAAATCCAATGGGTTCCTGTTTGGACTAGTTCCGAGATGGATGAATCTTGATTTGAGTATGCACACACTTCACGTTTAAGCATGAATGGATGAGTTATATGACAATTTGAGCATTAGATTAATTTGAATGGACACTAGCATGATTGATATGACATTAATATTTAAGATTGATGATTCATATATTGAAACAATTAATATTTTTGTTTTTGAATGATATATATGTTATCAAAATCATGTTTTGAAAACTCAATTTTATCGATGATTTGAAATTTTTGAAAGTTTGTGGGTAATTTCACTGTAAACTCTCTGGAGACACAACTCCTTGATGAGTAGTGAAATATGATGATATTTCACCCCTAAATACCTATATTTAGCCGTCCGATGAAGGCTATCTGATGAGATTTGCTAGATTTGAAGTGTTTCAGGTAAATACAGTCCAAGTTTCTAAAACAGCCCAAGAATCCCGAAAATAATGTCAAAACACTGCTATTTTGGGTCATTGAGAACTTAGTGCGACTTGCAGCTCAATTTGAACCTTCAAGACGTCAGATTCAGGAAATTGCTAAAACATAAAAGTTGTAGAGCTCGTCGTCAGCTTTCCAACGCCTCAAGAATCACCTCAATCCGAGTTCGGTACAGAAAGTTATGAGCAAAATACCGAGGCAGTATCTGATGCAAAGCTAGGCGGGAATTCACGAAAATTACTCTTAGATGTCAATCGAGAGAGGTATTAGGGTTAGGCTATTATAAAAAGGGAAGCCACGAGTTTCTTAGGGATTATTATTTTTTGCAATTAGAATATTATTCATTCTTTCTTTTTAGTTTTAGGGCTCTTCACTTTGGGGAATATTTTCTTCATCTTTTCAAGTCTTCTTCTCTCCTTCTTCTAGGGTTTATTCAGGTAGATTGTACCTAGGATTTGCATTATTTTTCTAGAAATTCATAGATTGTATTTAGGAAAAATAATTGCAAATATCTTTGGAAGAAATAAAGAGGAATGACTTTGAAAGAAAAGAAGATCAAACACCAAAGATGAGCTATTAAATCGAAGAGATCGGGAAGATCGATCCCAGATAAGTACCCATGTTTATGATTAATACCGATCTATTATTGTTATCATGGAATCGTTTTGCTCAAAGTTTGTGTGATTGAAAATATTTTGAATGCTTTGTTATGACCGTTGATTGCGGCGTATCAACGGTAGTAATCGCTAGATCCGGACTGCAGTGATCTAGTCAGAAGCGATTATGTCGATTGTCGTGATCTAAATATCATGAGATCGCTATGCTTTTACATGACTCAATGTTAGTGAGTCATTGTTTTTAGATAGGGTATCTTGGATTGATGATCATATTTTATTTCAAGTCATTTTCTAGATGAATGATGGTGTGAATGATGATTTAATGAAGCTGTGGGTTTTAATGATAGAAAAGTGCGAATCAGGGGTAGCATATTCCTTGATCTCATTTTAATATTATTCGTAGATTTATCAAGAATTAATTGTTTAGATTAATTTATTTTTACGCATTTAGGAAAAGTGCGTTAAGTTTTGGTAAAATTGAATCGCCTTTGGTACTTCCTTAGGACGTTTTAAAATCTCTAAAAGAATTAATTAAAATTCACGTTTCCTGTGGGTTCGACACTGTTCTTGCCATCTAATAGATCTTGTGCACTTGCAAGGGTTACATTCTAAATCGATCAAGTTTTTATGCACGGGAAATCGAAATTTTGATTAATTCGGATAGGGATTTTTCTGTTTTGAGTGTTTAATAAAAATAAAAAAAAATATAATAATTATTAAAATTTATTTCCCTTATTTTTCTCTCTTTGATAAGATTTTGTGGAGTCTTTTTAGGAAGTTTAGATTTTTAGGATACCTTCCTTAGGAAATTTAGGAAGTAGAGATTTTTAGGACTTCTTATTTTAGATTTGGTAGGACTCTTTTTCCTTATTTTCCTCTTTTAGATATTTTTAGGATTTTCTAAATTTAGTCATTAACTTTTGTGGGACTTTTGTTTTAGGATTTTTAGGAATCTTTCATTCTTCTCCTTATTTTTCTCTTTTAGGAAAGATTTTATAGGATTTTCAATTTTAATTTTTAATTTTCGAATTTAATTTAAAAAAAAAAAATTAAAATTAAAATTAAAAAAAAATTTTAATTCGAATTTAAAAAAAACAAGCAGAAGGATTAATACTAAATTTAATTAATTTAAATTCGAATTTTAATTTTAATTTGAATTTTAAAACAAAAAAAAAAAATTTAATTAATTAATTAATTAATTTAAATTTGAATTTGAATTTTAATTTGAATATAAAAAAAGAAAAAAAAAAAAATTAATTTAAATTCGAATTTTAATTAAAAAAAAAAAAAAAAAAAAGAAGAAATCTTTCCTAGCGATATTGGCTCTTGTTTATCATCTTTGTTTAAACGAAATTTTGTGGGTTTGTTCTGGATTCCTCAACCCTGTTTGAGTGAGTCGGTGTATGTGCTTTACTCGTACTCCTCACCCACATCTGCCCCCGTCTAATCTTGAGATCGAAAGAGCTTTGTAGAGAGAATCGAAGAGTCGGAGGAATCAATATCAACAAATGAGACCATGGCGGACTAAAGGCAAGAGAGAGATGAGAATAACAACAATGGGAATGTCAATAATGGAAATAATAGGAACAATAATTTTGATGAGGGCCACTAGAACACTTTGGAGTATTATAACGATCTGGTTTTTACGAGGATCGAGGAATGTATTATGCATGCTCCCATTCCGGGGAACCACTATGAATTCAAATCGTGAATGATTCAAATGCTACCAATTTTCCATGGGTTAGCAAATGAAAATCCATACGTTCACTTAAATGAATTCATGGGGTATGCAAAATGTTGAGTCCACAATGTCAGCGATGAGATAGCGAAGCTGACTCTTCCAGTTCTCTTTAAGAGATAAGGCAAAAACATGGTTCTATTCCTTAGAACCACAATCTATTCGAGAGTTGGCGTAGCCGCATCGCCAGCCTTAAAAATATTTTCCCATGACTAAGGCCATTGAATTGCGTCGGAAGATCCGGTTCTTTTCCCAACAACCTCTGAAACATTCCATGAATGTTGGGAGCGTTTTAAGGAATTGATCGAAGTTGCCCAAATCATCAAGTTCCAAGGTGGCAACAAGTCCAAAGTTTTACAATGGGTGATTCACGAAGAGAGGCGCATGGTTGATGCATCTTGTGGTGGATCTTGTGCCACGAAAGAAGTGACGAATTGTGGGCATTGTTTGAAAAGTTTTATCAAACTTCGATACAAAGTGAGACACTGGGGCGAACCAACTTGAACCTGGCACCTAAATCTCATGTGTTGACAAAAGACGGATTGTACGATGTCAACAATAATGCCTCAGATCTCTCAACAAAGGTTGACATGCTGTCCAAACAGATGAACATGTTGTTAGCTGCTACCAAGCAAGCTAAAGCTCCTGTCACCCCCACAGTGTGTTCAATTTGTGACCACCCAGGTCATATGGCTAATGAGTGCCCTACTACCTTGTCATTCTTCCCTGATGAACCTAATCCTCAAGAGCAGGTAAATGTGACTCAATCTTATCAGCGGCAGGGTAGAAACATGTACTCCAATACCTACAATCCGGAATGGAAAAATCACCCCAACTTAGGATGGGGTGAATCGAACCAAACTGGCCAGGTAAACCAGCAACATAGAGCCAACACAATGGGTGGACAACAACCTTTTCAACCAAATTTTCAACAAAATTTTCGTCCACAACAGAATTTCCAGCAGAATTCTAATTTCCATGAATTCCAATTTTCAACGAACGTTCAGATATTATCATCCAAATTCGACTAGAAAAAATCAATTTCAATCGAATCTTAATCAATCTCATGCGATTACTTGAAAGATTACGATCTGGAAGAAAAGCTTATCTGAAGCATGCAATCTTTTCAGATGATAATGGACCAAGTCGATCAATTGGCCAATCAACTGAGTCGTGAGAGGAAGGTAGGCTCCCACCAACCCATCAATAATCCTCGAGGCCAAGCACCATCTCAAGCGGGACCATCGAATAGTCAACAGGTTGAAAGGCATTACGGTCTTTGAGAAGTGGACGAGAGGTTGATAATCAAGTGGAAATGCACAGAAGGCGATGAAGAAAGAGAAGCGATGAGAGGAAAAGAATCGGAGAAAAGAAAGGAGAAAGGAAAAGGAAAAGAGAAAGGAAAAGGAAAAGAGAAGAAAGAGACAAAGAGCGGAGATAAGAAAAGTGCAAGAGCAAGGAAGAGAGAAAGGAAAAGAAAAAGTATTAGAGGAAGAGTTTCCTTCAACCGTCCAACAAGGGCGTGAAAAGAATCGAAATGGAATGCACCTTATGTCCCAAAGGCACCATTCCTCAATGCCTAACTCCTCCATCTAGAATGGGAAAGGGACCGACAAAATGGAAGAAATTTTGAAACATTCAAGCAAGTAAAGATAAATCTTCCATTACTTGAAACAATCAAACAAGTTCTGATACGCCAAGTTTTTCAAAGATTTGTGCACTCGGAAGAAAGGCGCGTACTCACGTTTCAAAGAAAGTGTTCCTAACAAATCAAGTCGATTCGATATTGCGATTGGAAACCCCACTGAAGCGAAAGACCACAGGAGTCCCAAGCTGTTCCATGTGTCATTGGTGGGCAACCAATTGGAAAAGCGTTATTGGATTTGGGAGCAAGTGTTAATCGATCCCATACTCAATGTCTGAAACTTCGGATTGGGTGAATTGAAACCCACGGTCACACTCCAAGCTGGCGGATAGATCGGAAAGAAGACCGAGGGGTGTTATCGAGGATGTTTTGGTTGGAATAGACAAGTTTGTCTTTCCAAAGGACTTCGTTGTCTTAGACATGGAACCACCGAAATCAATCAATCAAGTCCCAATTATTCTTGGACGTCCGGTTTCTCGCCAACGCTTGCATTAATTGTACGAGAGTCATGGGCGTTTCTTTTGGAAACATGAAAGTCGGGCTTAACATATTCCATGCGATGAACCATTTCCCTAATGAGGATGAGGTCGAATGTTTTTACATCGATCGGATGGAAGTGGTGGATGAAGCATTACCATCAATGCTCACCAAAGAGGAATTTGAAGCGCTTTGTTAGCCATCTATGAGGACAAAGGGCTTGAAAGGAAGCGGTCGAAGAGAAAAGTCAAATTCATCATGTCAAGATGATAACTTATGTGAAGTTGTGACTAAGGTAGAACCACTACCTCGAGGTAAAGGATGTGCCGACTCCATCAATTGAGCGACCACCAACGTGGAATTGAAACAATTGCCTAAGTCCCTCAAATATGCTTTTACGGGACCTCGAAACACTTCGATGATAATTTCATCCACATTATCGGAAGAACAAGAGAATGATTTGTTGAAGGTCTTGAAGAGCACAAGGAGGCCATCGGATGGACCTTAGGCGATCTCAAGGATTGACCCATCGGTATGTATGCATAAAATACATACGGAGGATGAGAGTAAACCATCGAGGGAACCACGAGGCGACTTAATCCGAACATGCAAGAAGTCGTTTTAAAGGAAATCATTAAACTCCTCGATCTGGAATCATCTATCCGATCTATAGTGAATAATCGTCGTTAGAAAAATGCGGAATTACGATTGAAAAAGAAACTACGGAGGAGAATTGGTGCCCACTCGTGAAACTCTTGGATGGCGTGTGTGCATTGATTATCGAAAATTGAACCTGACCACGGAAAAGATCATTTTCCCTTCCGTTCATTGATCAAATTCTTGAGAAGTTAACGGGCAAGAGTTTTATTGCTTTCTTGATGGTTATTAGGGATACAATCAAGTGCCCGTTTTCGGTGATCAAGAGAAGACAACATTCACGTGTCCATATGGTACGTTTGCATATCGAAGGATGCCATTCGGCTTATGTAATGCCCGCCACGTTTCAACGATGTATGTTGGCCATATTCTGGACATGATCGACAAATTCATGAAGTCTTCATGGGCGACTTCTTTTTGGAAAACATTTAATTCTTGTTTGAATCATCTTTCATGTGTGTTGCAACGTTGTGTAGATTCCAAACTTGTTCTCACCGAAAAGAGCCATTTTATGGTTCAACAAGGAATTGTGTTGGGGCATATTGTTTCAACGAAAGGAATTGAAGTTGATAAGGCGAAGGTCGACTTAATTGCAAATTTACCACCTCCTAAAAGTGTTCGACAAATTCGATCATTTTGGGGCATCTTTGGATTTTATAGAAGATTCATTAAGGATTTTAGCAAGGTGGCTAAACCATTGTGCACTTTGCTTGGCAAAGATGTTCCTTTTGATTTTGATGAGGATTGCATAAAGGCATTCCTAAAATTGCGTGAACTCTTATCAAATGCACCAATAATCCAACCACCGGATTATTCTTTACCATTCGAACTCATGTGTGATGCATCGATTATGCGATCGGAGTCTTAGGGCAAAGGGTGAATAAATTACCTCACGTAATTTATTATGCTAAAGACATTAATTGATGCCCAATGAATTACACCACCAGAGAAGGAATTATTATGTGGTGTATGCTCGGACAAATTCCGTTCCTATTTGCTTGGATCGAAAATAGTGGTCTTTTGAGACCACTCGCTTTGAAAAATATCTTTTAGCAAAGAAGGATGCGAAACCAAAGGCTGATCCGTTGGATCACCTTCTCGAAATTCAACTTTGAGATTAAAGATAAAAGGGGTTGAGCGTTGTGGTCGATCATCATCTAGAATTGAAGAATCATCTATACCGAGACCATCAAGTGACACATTTCGGATGAACATTTGATGGCAATTGATGTAAATTTGGTGCAAAAGTTAGTGGTTTGCTAACATCGTGAATTATCCGTCATCGGCGAATTCCCTTGAGTGGGGTAAGAATGATAAGAATCTCTTTTCTCCCAAATAAAATACTATTTGGATGAACCATATTTGTTTAAATTACGCTCGGATCGGATCATTAGGAGATGCGTGCGGAAAGGCGAGCAACTAAGCGTCCTAAATTTTTGCCATCTTTGGGGCTGTGGAGGCCATTTGAGGACGGAAGACCGCAGAAAATCCTTCAAAGCGGATTCTCTTGGCCCTCAATCTTCGTGTTTGCTCAATCGCAAGGAATGCCAGCGGTGTCAACTTGACACAGCAATATTTCACGACGAAATATGATGCCCTTAATCCAATTACGATTGTTGAAATTTTTCGATGTTTGGGGATTGACTTTATGGGTCCTTTTCCACCATCCTTTGGGTATTCATATATTACGGTGGTATTGACTATGTCTCCAAATGGATTGAAGCTGTGCAACCCGATCAAATGATCACAAGGTTGTGGTCAAATTTACGAGAGAACATGTGTTTAACCGATTAGGGATCCCAAGAGCAATCATCGTGATGGCGGTTCGCATTTTGCAATAGCCATTTTGCCACTTTAATGAAGAAATCGGCGTCACTCACAAAGTCGCTTCTGTGTACCATCCACAGACTAGTGGTCGTGGAAGTGTCTAGGAAATCAGCGAATTCTAGAAAAGAGCTGACCGGATAGAAGAGATTGGTCAAACCGGCTATCGATGCTTTGTGGGCCTATCGTCGCATTCAAGACACCGTCGGAATGTCTCCCTTGAGAATTGTCTACGGGAAGGCATGTCATCTTCTGTCGAATTGGAGCATAAGGCATTACAGGCGATCAAGCGATTTAATTTCGATATGCAAGCGGCGGTCGAATCGAAGGTTGATTGAGTGAATTAGAAGAGTTACGCTACGATGCGTATGAAAATTCAAAGATGTACAAGGAAAGGTACAAAAGTTGCGATCAATTAATTTCTGGAAGGAGTTTCATGTTGGCCAAAAGTTTGGTTATTCAATTCCGACTTAAGCTTCATCGAAATCTAGATGGGAAGGCCCGCTTCAGTTGTTTCCATTAGTGAGCACGCGGTGCAATTGAAATTCAAAGCCTTCGTGACAATCGAGTTTTCAAAGTGAATGGGCAAAGACTCAAACCAATGTTTGAGCCGATGACCCGATTTAAGATTGAGGCGATGCACCTTAGTGATCCAGATTCTTGATCAATGAAGAGGTCGGTATCGACACTTAAACTCGTAACTTCGGGAGGCAACCCAGTGTGTTTTATTTAGGAGTTGGACACAGGTTTAGTTTAGGATTTAGGTTTTATTTCTCTTTTCGTATGTTTAGTTCTAGAATATTATTTTTAGTTTAGTATAGGTTATTTTAATTTCCAAATTAGTGTAGCCACATTACCTTCAATCTATTTTTGGTCATGTTCTAATTTGATGCCCATATTCTCTGCACCTGATCTTTGCGTTGAGGTAGTTTTCAACAGGTTTGGGGCTACCTACTCATTTCACACAATGAGGACATTGTCATTTTTAGGTTTGGGCGTATGTATGATTATCTATCTCTCATCACTTATTTTTCATCTTCTTTGAAAAAAAAAAAAAAATTTTTGGAACCATCATACATGATTTACTTTGCGATAGTGTTCAGAGTGTAGTTGATGATGCATGTGAATTTAATTTTGAGAATATTGGTGTCATATTTTGAATGCTTGTATCTAGGATGATGGAGGTTGATGTGATAATTTGTGGATGGCTCTGAAATTCGTGCTTAGAATTTTTGCACTTATACCAAGCTAAGACTTAGAAATCGATGAACTATTTTGAACGTTGAATCTTAGGTTCTTAGTGGAGACTAAACCCAGTAAGCTTTAGAGCTAATTTCCCGTCATTGATGAGTGAATATATAAACTGGAGTTTTCTTTGAATCTGAATTATTTTGCATAATCTCATACATTTTATTTTGGCTTGTGACTTTGCATGATATCAAATTCATATTATTGTGTTAGAACGTACTGTATATCTACTCAAGACAAATAGGCAAGGTTACCATCTTTTAAGGAAATGATTGAAGGCCATCTTTGCTTGTGCTTAAAATGCCCCACCTCATATAAATTTATCCTTCTAGTACCCCTTTGAGCCTATAGAAAAATTTACCCTTATACATTCTTTGATAAGCCACGTTAACTTTAACCCTTCACAATTTCTGAAAATTTAGCTTTACCCTTCTTATTTCTGAGAAATTAAGAACAAAGGATAAAAATGACCGGAAAGAGAGTAAGTGGGGAGATAAAGAGTTGTGATGTTGACTGAGAGTGTATGGCAAATATAAAAGAAAAAAGGAGAGAAAAGAAAAAAAAAAAGGGAATGAAAAATGAGGTGCTTCAAGAAAAGGAAATTCAAAAGAGAAGAAAGAATGAGAAAAGAAAAATATTGAAAAGAAAAAAAAAATGGTGAGAAATTAGAAAAGAAAAAAAAAAGAAAAGAAGAGAAATAAAAAAAAAAAAAAAAAAAAATCAGAAGTTAGTTCCTTTTCCAATTTCTCAGAAATTTTGAATCACAATTCCCTTTCTTTCTTACCCTTACCTGAGCCCCATTACAACCCTACAAAAGACCTTCATGATCCGATCTTGCATTGGTAATCTCTTGTGGAGAGTCAATATATACTTATGACACTTGATATGACATGCTTAGGATATACAAAGTATCTGTTCTTATGAGATTTATTTTGTTCATTGATTGGCATCGTGTTTCATTTATCATGTGAGACCTTTTATTTGCTTTGTATTGATCTCTCACATGTGCAAAACTTACCAATCATCGGAATTGATTTTATTTTGAGAGTATACCTAAAGTGAGGATTGAGTCAAGACAACGGATCCGATGATTTCCCGTTTGGACTAGTTCTGAGATGGATGAATCTTGGTTTTGGTATGCACACACTACACGTTTAAGCATGAATGGATGAGTTATCTAACGATTTGGAGCATTAGACTAATTTGAATGGATATTGGTATGATTAGTATAACATTGTTATTTAAAATTGAGAATTTGCATGTTGAATTGATTATTGATTTTGAGCTTTGAAGTTAAATATATGTTATAAAATCGATTTTGAAAACTCAATTTTACCGATGGTTTGAAATTTACGGAAGTTTGTGGGTAACTTCACGCAAACCCTCGGAGACACAACTCCTCCACTAGGGATCACCTAGGGGTTTAAAGGCTTGTTGCACATGCTAAGTGCAATCGTGTTCCCTCTGAAAGTGGCATTTAAATTTTAGGATGTTAGTTTGATTTGCTTTATATTTCTATCATTCTCTTTGCTCGAGGACTAGCAAAGTGTAGGTTTGGGGGTGTGATGAGTAGTGAAATATGATGATATTTCACCCCTAAATACCTATATTTAGCCGTCCGATGAAGGCTATCTGATGAGATTTGCTAGATTTGAAGTGTTTCAGGTAAATACAGTCCAAGTTTCTAAAACAGCCCAAGAATCCCGAAAATAATGTCAAAACACTGCTATTTTGGGTCATTGAGAACTTAGTGCGACTTGCAGCTCAATTTGAACCTTCAAGACGTCAGATTCAGGAAATTGCTAAAACATAAAAGTTGTAGAGCTCGTCGTCAGCTTTCCAACGCCTCAAGAATCACCTCAATCCGAGTTCGGTACAGAAAGTTATGAGCAAAATACCGAGACAGTATCTGATGCAAAGCTAGGCGGGAATTCACGAAAATTACTCTTAGATGTCAATCGAGAGAGGTATTAGGGTTAGGCTATTATAAAAAGGGAAGCCACGAGTTTCTTAGGGATTATTATTTTTTGCAATTAGAATATTATTCATTCTTTCTTTTTAGTTTTTAGGGCTCTTCACTTTGGGGGAATATTTTCTTCATCTTTTCAAGTCTTCTTCTCTCCTTCTTCTAGGGTTTATTCAGGGTAGATTGTACCTAGGATTTGCATTATTTTTCTCTGAGAAATTCATAGATTGTATTTAGGAAAAATAATTGCAAATATCTTTTGGAAGAAATAAAAGAGGAATGACTTTGAAAGAAAAAGGAGATCAAACACCAAAGATGAGCGGCTAAATCGAGATCGGGAAGATCGATCCCCAGATAAGTACCCATGTTTATGATTAATACCGCAGTCTATTATTGTTATCATGGAATCGTTTTGCTCAAAGTTTGTGTGATTGAAAATATTTTGAATGCTTTGTTATGACCGTTGATTGCGCGTATCAACGGCCGTAATCGCTAGATCTGGACCTGCGGTGATCTAAATATGTCTATCATGAGATACGCTATGCTTTTTACATGACTCATACCGCAATGTTAGGCTGAGTCATTGTTTTTAGATAGGGTATGCCGGATTGATGATCATATTTTATTTCAAGTCATTTTTCTAGATGAATGATGGTGTGAATGATGATTTAATGAAACTGTGGGTTTTAATGATAGAAAAGGGGTACGAATCTGGGGTAGCATATTCCTTGATCTCATTTTAATATTGTTCGTAGATTTATCAGTAATTAATTGTTTAGATTAATTTATTTTTCTGCATTTAGGAAAAGTGCGTTAAGTTTTTGGTAAAATTGAATCTGCCCTTTGGTACTTCCTTAGGGACGTTTTTAAAATCTCTAAAAGAATTAATTAAAAATTCACGTTTCCCTGTGGGTTCGACACCCCTGTTCTTGCCATACTGCAATAGATCTTGTGCACTTGCAAGGGTTACATTCTAAATCGATCACTCCTCCACTAGGGATCACCTAGGGATTTAAAGGCCTGTTGCACAGGCTAAGTGCAATCGTACTCCCTACGAAAGTGGCATTTATTTTCTTTAGTTTGTTTTCCTCGAGGACTAGCAAAGTGTAGGTTTTGGGGTGTGATGAGTAGTGAAATATGATAATATTTCACCCCTAAATATTTATATTTAGCCGTCCGATGAAGGTTATCTGATAAGAATTACTAAATTTGAAGTGTTTCAGGTGAATACAATCCAAATGCATAAAACTGTCTAAGAATTCCGAAAATAATGTCAAACACTGTAACCTTGGGTCATTGAGAACTTAGTATGATTGGCAGCTCAATTTGAACCCTTAAGACGTTAGATTCACGAAATGGTTAAAAACATAAAACTTGTAGAGCTTTCTGTCTTCTATCCAATGCCATAAGAATCACCTCATTCCGAGTTCGGAGTAGAACGTTATGGCTGAAATACCGAGACAGTGTCTGATACAAAGTTGGGCTGGAGTTCACGAAAATCTGGGAAGGTCGATTGATCGACCTTTCAGTCGATCGATCGACCGAAATGATGGAGTTTGAGACGGAAAAGACTTCTTCTAATGCAAATTTATAAGGAGTCGATCGATCGACTTCCTTTAGTCGATTGATCGACCCTGGCAGTTCGGGCTAGAAAAGTTGCGAAGAGTATTTAAAGCCACAAACAACACACGGACGAGGGATCTAGATTTTTTTTTAGAGCTTTATTTCTTTTAACTTTTTGGCATTCCTTTCTTCAAGAAGTTTATTTTTACTCAATTAATTCTTAGTTAAATTTAGAGATTAGTAGAGAGCATTTTTTATTTTCGTTTCTAAAGATTATTACACTCGTGGATTAAGCTTGGATCAAAGAATTGCTATTGAAGATTGAGGTATTTTTAATGTTATTTTTCATTTATTACTTTGTTATGTCGTTCAATTACAATATGTGTGGCTAGTTTCTTAGGGATGGGGATCTAATAATTCTCATTCGAGGGATGCACTTCTAATAGTATAGATCTAGGATTAAACTTTGAGATTTTAGTTTATGGTTGTTATGCTATCATGAACCGATGAAATCTCTACCACTAACTGGGATCGAGTGTGCCGAGTCATGCCCTGGATCTCATATTTGTGACGATAATTTTATCCCGATCATTGTTATATGACCTCTTTATTTTTATCGTGTGGATCTACTTACGATTACGATTTGGGATTGAGTGTGCCGAGTCATACCCTGGATCTTAGATCTGTAATGGTAATTTTATCATAATTACTCCCTAATTAGAAATCAAGTGTGCCAAGTCATGCCCTTGATCTCAGATCTATGGTGGTATTCTTGTTGGAGTTTTTACTCATTTTGGGGATAATTTCTATTTGTATCTGAGATCAAGTGTGCCGAGTCATGCCCTTAATCCCAGATCTATATATGGAAATCATCTCTGAAATTAAGTTCTGATTGCAGGGATGCAATGTGGAACCTATCCGGGTTTTGATCATTTATCTTCCATAAAAAAATGCTTTTCAATGGTATATCTCATAGTTTAATCCTTAGATCTGTATTACGGAAAGAACAAACTAAAGATCGGAGGATTTAGGATCTTCATCTTTACCTTTATTTTTGAATCATCAATTAAACTTTATTTTGTAGTCAGTAATCTTCATCTCACAAAACTGCCTAAATCATAATATTGGTAGGGTACTGTTAAATCTTGATAGATTTCTTGAATTATTATTTTATCTTTTTAGATTTTCTACATTGATCCTCCTGGGAACGATCTCGTACTCCGCACCCACTATCTATAATCTGATTCATGCGCTTGCGAGTAAAACATAACAATTAAAAATCACATAAGTAGCCTTCACTATAATCAATCCGTTGACCGGTGAATGGTGTAAGATCAATCTTACGATCTATAGTTACTAATTCGGTGAGTTTGAAGAGAATAAGCAACTAATAGGTCAATCTTTTAGTTATGGTATGATTGTGATTTCTAATCACAATATAAATAGTAATTTAAGTCTTTAATGGGAAAGGATTCTTTGGCTATAAATATATGGGGTGCCTGGTCCTACTGATTGCTCGACACAATTCAATCCTCTCTATTAGCAAGAGAATCCCCATTGTGCTAGGAGATATTGAGAGCGAGAAAATCGGCAACCCACCATTCATGACTCATACTCAAAGTACACACATATATTTAATTTATAGATTATTGATTTATTATTTTTGATTGATTATGCGCCTAGATCCTAGGACTTATTTTGGATGATCGGATCGATAGATCCATACAGATCAATCAATTGGTATCAGAGCTAGTTCGACATCCGATCAATCAAAGCATTATGTTTTATGTCAATATCTTAAGCCTTAAGAAGGAAACTATCGTTTCTACACATGTGAGTTTGGTGGCTTCAAAGTCTATACGTAATCGACATCGATTAATTTTATGAATGGACTAGTCATTGCTGGGATTTCCAAGGATGGACGTCAGAGATTACAAAATAACATTCTAATGTAATAGATGCCCTCAAGACTTCATAGAACATGATTACAAGGATCCTCCCAGGCAGATTGTGCAATCCTCATCAATGACTCCGGCACTGGTAGTTTTGACAATGTGTTTCCCTTTCCCTTTATACTTTCTTTTAAAAAGGTCTCTAGTTCCCTTTAGTTATTATTCTTTTGGAGAAGACGCTCACAGAAACCCATCGCTCGTCTCCATTCAATGCACGACGGGTCTTATGGACCCCTGACCCGACCCATCGTATACTTCATACTAGCACATGACTCGGCCCGTGGACCGACTAGTCCATATGCTTGATACGGCCCATAGACCCATATTAAGGCCCATACCCAACTCAATTTGCAACCCGGCTTGATTGATAACGGACTCGGGTCATGACCCAGTCCAGCCCATGGTCCACTTTAGCCCATTCCCGGCCCATGATACATGAGCGGATTCGGCCCATTAAACACGACCCGTTTTTCCTTAAGGCCCCATTGTGACCCGTATCATTCCTTATTCTTTTCGGGTCATTTATGGGATATCTATAGGTCCCATTTTAGGATATTATATATGGATTTTGACTTTTTCGGACATTTCGGATCTGTTTTTGAGGTCTAATTTTGAAAATAGCTCTCTGTTGTGATGTCTTTATGACCTGATGTTATTTTAATAATTTTTAATCGAATAATTATTATATATTTGAGTGTCTTTAATTAAAAGTCGGGTATTGGAGGATGTACTCTACCACCAAGGCCGGTACTCACACATTATTACACTCGATTATTGTTAATTTCTTACACTTGCTCACAACACGAGTTGGCCTTGGCTTATTTATTTTATTTTATTGATTAACCTCTTCTGTAACCATCTAAAATATTATCAAACCCAAATAGAAAATATGGCTTGAAAGGATTCTTCTGTCCAACGGTGATGGTCTTATCTAGTGCTGTGATTTTCAAAGTGGGATTTATTTATTTTTATAAAAGACACTGTTATAAATTCAATGAAAGTGTGTAGTGAACATTGACGTCACAACTTAAGGAATTCTTCTGTCCAACGGTGATGAATCACTTACTGTTGTGTGATGGTTGTATTTTACTATTTATTTTTTTTGGTGTGTGGGTACTGCTAGCGTGTTGTGACTCGACCCAACGGAGGATCATAACGACGCAATTAGTATCACAATCATTAATGTAGATTGAGGAAGCGACTAGTTTATTATTACTCGACCCAACGAAGGGTTATAATGATACAAATTATTTCTCAATAAAAATCACATTGGTTTTAATTTCTATTATATTTCTTGATATATTTTAACTCTTGCGTCACATACTATAATTATAACCTTGTGAAATTAATAGTTACTTCAATTGTATGTAAACATAATAAAGCCCTTAATTATTGTACAACATTGAACCCGTCTTCTATAACTAATATGATTGATAGAATTAAACTTTTGAGTGGCTCAAATTATGGCAAATGGAAGGAACAAGTAGCAATTGTTCTGGCTGCATGGATTTTGACTATGCTATACGATTTGATAAACCCAAGGTGCTCACCGCTGATGCCTCAACTGAGGATCTGACAGTGAACAATACAGATTTGAAAAAATGAGATAGATCAAATCGTATAAGCCTCATGATTATAAAGAGTTTTATCACTGATGCGATCCGAAAATGTATTCCTGACTCGCATAATGCAAAGGAATATATGCAAGCCATTCAGAAATAATTTCAGGAGACTTCTAAAGTACTTGTCAGTAGTCTTATTGTTAAAATAGGAATCATGAAATATGATGATCATAGTGGTGTACGGGAGCATATTATGAGAATAAGTAGCATGATGACTCAATTGAAAGAAATTGACAGTTTTTTGGTCACTTTATTATGACTTCTCTTCTTGCATAATTTGGCCCGTTCAAGATTAATTATAACATGCATAAAGAGAAATGGAAGATGAATGAGCTAATCGTTCACTGTGTCTAACAAGAAGAAAAACTTCTGACTGAAAAACCTGAAAATGCTCATTACGCTGCTCTTGGACCATCGAAAGGAAATTTTAAGAAAAAGAAAGGATCATATAAAGGAAAAAATGTGAAAGCTTCTTCATCGGAAACTAAACAAGGAGAAGCTAGCGAGTCTGCTTCTGGTATCAAGTATCACTTCTGTAAGAAGAAGGGATACATCAAGAAGAATTATCAGAAATACTGAGATTGACTAGTTAAGAAAGGTAATGACCTAGTTTTTATGTGTTTTGAATCACTTTATGTTGATACTCCACGCAATACTTGGTAGATAGATTCTGATACAACTATTCACATAAGTAATTCAATATAGGGATTTTGATCAAGCAGGAAGCTAAATAAAGGCGAACGAACCATCAAACTCAGAAATGGAGTAAAAGTAGACGTGGAGGCCATTGGGGCACTCCATCGTATTTCAGATAGTGATTTTATTTTGGATTTAATTGATACTATTTATTTCTAAGTATCACTAGAAACCTTATCTCAATTTTTAAATTGGATTCATTAGATTTTGAATTTAAATTTGGACATAGTATTTTTACTCTATTATTTAATTTCGATATTGTGGGTGGTGGCTCATTAGTGGGCAATCTTTATCAGTTGAACTTGGATTCATCTTATGCCCAATTTTTAGTTTCTATGCATGTGGATGATAAAATTAGTAAGAAACGAAAACGAGTAATCGACAACTCCTTTATTTTATGGCATAAACGTTTAGACCATACATCTAAGGATATGATGAAGAGGTTAATTAAAGATGATATAATCGATGCGCTCGATTTCTCTGATTTCAATACTTGTGTTGATTGCGTTAAAGGAAAACTCACAAAGGCTAATAAGAAATGAGCTAATAGGAGCACGAGTTTGCTAGAAATAGTCCACACTGATATTTGTGGATCGTTTCTAACTCCTACTATTAGTGGTTAAAAATATTTTATTACCTTCACTAATGATTATTCTCGTTTCGATTATATATTCTCATTCATGAGAAATCTGAGGCCCTGAATATGTTTAAAATTTATAAAGTCGAAGTTGAGTTACAACTCAATTCGAAGATTAAAATTGTGAGATCTGATAGAAGCGGAGAATACTATGGTAGATACTCTGAAACAGGTCGCCATCCAGGACCATTCACCCTGTATCTACAAGATCATGGTATTGTTGCTCAATACACCATGCCAGGAACACCTGAACAAAATGGTGTAGCTGAGCGACGAAATCATACTCTCATGGATATGGTGAGAAGCATGTTGTGTAACTCTAAGTTGCTTATATTCTTATGGGGAGAAGCCTTGAAAACAACTATTCATATCCTGAATCGGGTTCCTAGTAAGGCGGTTCCAAAAACTCCTTATAAGCAATGGGTAGGAAGATAATCGACTTTAGGATATTTACACATTTGGGGTTGTTTAGCTGAAGCAAAAGTGCATAATCCATAATTGAGAAAATTGGATCCTAAAACTATAAGTTATTATTTCATTGGTTACCCTGATAGGTCAAAAGGTAACAGATTTTATTGCCCCACTCATATTACCCGGATTATTGAGACTAGATATGTAAAATTCTTTGAGGATCGTGAGAACAGTGGGAGTTTGAGCCTAGGAAAATTACTTTTGAGGAGAATCGGATTATAATTTCTATCCCCTTTATCTAAGAAAAAGTGGCACCAATACCAGTTATTCAAGCAAGTATTGATGCACCTATGACTATGTCTATTGAAACACCCCACATTGAGGAGCTTCTTGCTCCTATGGTGACCGCCAATGATCAATCATTGCGTAGATCAGAGAGAGCAAAGAAGTCAGCAATTTCTTATGACTATATCATCTACCTCAATGAGAGTATGATTTTGAAAATGAATCAGATCCTGTTTCCTTTTGCCAAGCCATGAAGAGCGATAAATCCACTCAATGGTTTGAAGCCATGAAAAATGAGTTGGAATCAATAAAACATAATTCGATCTAAGATCTTTGCGAGTTACCTAAAGGAGTTAAGCCTGTAGGCTGTAAATGGGTATACAAAACTAAACAAGACTCCAAAGGTAATATAGAAAGATACAAGGTCAGGTTAGTCGCTAAAGGTTTCACTCAAAAAGAGGGAATAGATTATAAAGAGACATTTCTCCTGTCTCTAAAAAGGAATCCTTTCGGATAGTCATGGCATTGGTAGCTCATTTTGACTTAGAATTACATCAAATTGATGTTAAAACTGTTTTTCTGAATGGTGACTTACATGAAGATGTCTTTATGATACAACCTGAAGGTTTTCAGGTTGAGGGAGAAAGTCATTTAGTTTGTAGACTCAAAAGGTCTATATATGGTTTAAAGTAGACATCTCAATAATAGTACTTAAAATTTCACGAAGTCATTTCAAATTTTGGCTTTAAATAAAATACTGTGGATCAATACATATATCTTAAAATCAGTGGGAGCAAGTTTATCATCCTTATTTATATGTTGATGATATATTACGTGCGAGTAGTAATTTAAGTATGTTACATGAGATAAAAAACTTTTTATCAAAGAGTTTTGGTATGAAAGATCTTGGTAAAGCTTCCTACGCGATAGGAATTGGGATTCATCGAGATAGAACCCATGGCATATTGGAATTGTCTCAAAGAGCTTATATTGATAAAGTTCTTAAAAGGTTTAACATGCGTAATTGTTCGCTACTGTTGCCCCTGTCATTAAGGGTGATAAATTTAGTTTACTTCAGAGTTTCAGGATTGATCTGGAGAGAAAGCAGATGGAGATAAATCCCAATGCATCGGCAGTTGGGAGTCTCATATATGCATAAGTCTGTACTCGTCCAGACATAGCGTATATAGTTGGTATGGTTGGTAGGTATCAATGTAATCCTGATTTGGATCATTGGAAAGCAGCCAAGAAAGTTTTTTACTATTTATAAGGGACTAAAGGACACATGCTCATGTACAAAAGATCGAATAACCTTGCAGGTAGACCTGTATCTTGGAAGAGCGTTATGCAAGCGGTGACTAATTCGTCTACTATAGAAGCAGAATTTATTGCATATTTTGAGACAACATGTGAGGCGATATGGTTGAGGAATTTTATCTCAAGGCTTTGAGTTGTTGATACTATTTCAAGGCCACTGAGAATCTTATGTGATAATTCCGCTGCGATAGCTATCTCCAACAACAACAAGACTAGTGGCGGTTCCAAATATCTTGTTGTAAGGGAGAAAGTTCATAATCAAATTATACTTGTTACAAAGATCAGTACGACACTCATGTTGACTGACCCTCTCACTAAAGGCTTACCTCCCAAGATCTTTTCGGATCATGTTGCGCGCATGGGATTAATGGATAATTTTGATAGCCTTTGAGAGTGGATATATAAAAGTGAATACATTTGTTTAATTGATTCAGAAATAAGGATTATTTATTTGCTTTCCATTTTATGTAAATAAAATTTTAGAACATATGGTGCCAGTAGATGGGAATAAAGTAGGACCACTAATAGATTGAGTTTATATGCAATCACCATTCAGTTTGTAAACTTGAAATCTATGTGAAATCATACTAGTTGGAATCTATGTCGGTGATGAATTCTAATATGGTAACTAATGAACGGTCATATATCGATGACATGATGTATTGACTACATTGATTCTGTGTTGAAATTCTCACTGGATCAGACTGATTATAAAGACTTTGATTGAGATTGATTAGGACTTATCATTCAAAGAAAGTTAGCTAACATTTAGAAATCGAAGTTTATTGACATAGTGTGGCCAAGTGGGAGACTGCTAGAAGTTTCTATTTTGGTAGCCTTCACTATGGTCAATCCGTTGACCGGTGAATGGTGTAAGATCAATCTTACGATGTGTAGTTGCTAATTCGGTGAGCTTGAAGAGAATAAGCAACTAATAGGTCAGTCTTTTAGTTATGATATGATTGTGATTTCTAATCACAATATAATTAGTAATTTAAGTCCTTAATGGGAAATGACTCTTTGGCTATAAATATAAGGGGTGTCTGGTCCCAACGATTGCTCGATACAATTCAATCCTTCCTATTAGCAAAAGCATCCCCATTATGCTAGGAGATATTAAGAGTGAGAAGATCGTTGAAGATTGGCAACCCATCATTAATGGCTTACACTCAAGGTGCACACATATATTTAATTTATGGATTATTGATTTATTATTTTTTATTGATCATGCGCCTAGATCCTAAGGCTTATTTTGGATGGTCAGATCGATAGATCCATATAGATCCATCAGACTAAACATGTGGCAGTTGCTGAATGGCTATGTCTTTCACGCCTCGGATAGCATGCTCTAGGCCAACGACAGCCTTCCATTTCTGGCTAATTTGGACGGACATAATTACACGTGTCTTTTTTCAATCTTGGAAGAAGTACAAATCCTAACTTTTCACTTTCGGACGAATCATAATTTGTCACCTAACTTTTGGCATATTCCTCATTGATACTGACTTCATTCCTTCCAACCCCCTCCCTTTGCCTCCTGGGATGACATGACGAAGAAACGAGGGGTGAGGAGTCATGAGTACTTTCGCCGCTTTGTTGCCTCGGCACAGCTACTTACATCTATACTTTCGCCGCTTCGTCGCGGGAACTTTCAATCATGACTTCGCTGCTTTGCCGCAATTGCTTACATTTGTACCTTCATTGCTTCGTCGCGGGAATTTTTAAGTTTTTCATATCTCTTCCAATTCTTAATCCCATTAATTACAAAAGCATCGTTATCTCCTTGTTTTCCAATAGTTTGCTTGAACATATAACAATAGATACAAAATACTGCATTTTGCGATTCATTGTACTCTAACCAATACTATTTGTCAAACCATTATTTATTGAACTGATGTAACGTATCTGAAATCAGTGTTTGAGGAAAACTGCAATCACGAGGCTGATAAAGACACATTTGTAATTATGCTCTTCTAACATTATCTTGGTCATTCGGTTCATAACTTGAAATCGACTTTCATAATGTAGGATCATGTGGAAGTTCGTTGAAGTTAATTTCTGTTACATGTTTATATTTTTTTATAGAGTTATCGGTTGAGGGACCAGAGGCATTATATTTTATTCTGAAATACTTTAACATAATTGGTTCAAGAGAAAAGATGATATGCATATTATAAATGATATGTATTATGAACCTAATTTTTTGAGACACTACAAATAGCATACTTAGAGAACAATGAAGAAACATAGTCCAACACATCATAAATACTTATAAAATAGATATGCATCAGTATATAAACCTAACAATATACCTAGAGAGCAATAGTAAAATGAGATAATAGCTCCTGACCTATGTTTAAAGAATTAGGGTTCCAAATTTTAAAAAAAAAAATTACATGGGTTGAGTGAATGAGGGTTCAAATCCATTAGAGTGCCCAAATCTATAATTAATTATTTTTTTACAAAAAATTTATTTTTGGGCCCACTGTCTTTCAACCTAAGAAAAATAATTATAAATTAAGAATAATAATAATTATTTTTTAAATTAAAATATAATAATTACTAAATGAATAAATAGATCAAGAAATAGACATTTACAAATAACAATCATGAAAAAAATATATAATTAGGGAATATTTATTCCAACAAAAGAAAGAAAGAAAAAATAAAAAGTAAGTATTTTAGTATTAGGATTCTAAAAAAATTATGGTTTATAAATTATAATTAGGGAATGGCCATCAATGGGGGTTCATGGGGGTTCTTGATAAATAGGGTTTTAGTATTAGAGTTTTAAATTAATTCAAGTTTTAGCATTAACATAAGGGTAGCTCTATTCGCGCCCACGTGTTCTATGAAAGCGCCCGCATGTGCAACCCCTTAAAAACCGTTGATTTCTTCAGATTTGATGATTGAGATCGTGTTTCACCACGATCTTCCACAAAATGGACCTTGAGATCATGTCTCACCTATCAAACGGTTCATTTTTTATTTCACATCTCACAGATCTCCAAAAAACTCCCTTTGTGTGCAATGGCACACATCATGCTCAAGGGTCATATTTTTGGGGATATGTGAGATTTGGAATCAAACAATGACCGTCTAATAGATGCGACATGATCTCAAGATCCTTTTTGTGTAGATCTCAGTGAAACACAGTCTCCATCATATGATCTAACGCAATCAATGGTTTTAAAGGGGTTCCGTGGTAGGTGCTTTCAAAGAATGCGTGTGCTCGTTTAGAGCTACCCATAACCTAATATTAGAACTTTAATCACTTCAATAGTGTCGCATATCGAAAACAAAAAAACTAATGTGGCATATCATTAGACACATATCATTACACATTAAGTTAATAAGGATTCAAAAAAATAAATTTAAAACGTAGCATATTATTAGACAAGAAGTTAATAATGATCATAAAATATAAAAAAAAAACCTTGGGTATCTTGTAGGAAGCGGGCGACGACGTAGAACGAGATTTTTTTTTTTTTTTCTATAATTTAGCTTGACATAGAACGATTAGATAGAATACTGGGGAGATAGTTAGAGAGAGAGAGAGTGGGCCGAGAGAGAGCGCGGGGACAGAGAGCGAGAGAAAGTGAGCCGAGAGAGAGAGAGAGAGAGAGAGAGTGCGCACGGGGATAGTGAGAATGAGAGAGACTGTGGGCCGAGAGAGAGAGAGTGCGCGAGGATAGAGAGAATGAAAGAGAAAATGGGCCGAGAGAGAGAGAGAGTCTGCAGGGATAGAGAGAATGAGAGAGAAAGTGAACCGAGAGAGAGAGAGAGAGAGAGAGAGAGAGAGTGCATTAGGATAGAGAGAATGAGAGAGACAATGGGCAGAGAGAGAGAGAGTATCCCGAGAGGAAAGATCTTTAGTTTTTAAAAAATTAAAAAAGGAAATATTTGTTATGAAAACAAATACCATAAAATTTTTATTTCAAGTTTTAAAATAAATTTGGGTGGTCAATAAAATTTTGGATGGATGCGCATCTACTAATATAAATTAAGACCTTTAAAAATTAATAGTAGATTTTTACTAAATTTGGGTAATTAATTAACCACCCAAGTCACAACGTGGCTCCGCCACTAACTAGCTACTACAGACTGAGCCACTGGAGTCTTGAAAGGGGCAACTTGGAGGCCTAGAGTGGGTACCATAGTGAAAACCAGAGCAAAGTGGGCCGCAGAAAGTGGTACAATTAATACGACACCAAGAGACAAGGGCTTAGCTTTTCACACCACTATCACCTCATTGTGCAAGGGCCACGCTCGGGCTAGGGCACAATATAGCCCACCCCTAAGCGCTAAACCCTAAACTAAAGCTCTAGCCCTAGGTTTTTTTGGGAGGGCCAAGCTGGGCTTGTACGCCACCCCAACCTATTGACAAGCCTAAGTGGGGGGTTTTGTTTCAAGAAGTGAAATACGATTCGAGCCAAGAGCAGAACGGTAAAATGTAAAAATGTAAAACCGAAGTTAAAAGGGACTATGTAGTCAAACTTTAGAAGAGTACAGAAAGGTTTTGGGGAGAGGGTAATTTTGATATTTAACTTTCTCAACCACGAGTTTTTAACTGCGGTCAGAATTTTTTTAAATATGGACATTGGATCCTCTTGCATCAAGCAGTTAGTAGTCAAGACACCAAATATCTGTGACAATCAAGTAGTCATCAATGGGATTTGGTGACTTAGATGCTTTTAAAGTTGTATGGACACTTCTCAAAACTGTACGGACCTGACTAACTATTAAACTTTAGCGATCACAGCCTTGCTGCGAGTTATAGTTTCCAATATAGATGCTCAGCAGGGTTATCAACATTTGTTGGCCGTTGGATTTGATCATTTAATGCTTGTAGTTAGGGAGCCTCTATTGGCGTGTGTGCGCACGCTTGTGCCAAAGAGAGATGGCTTAGATGGTATTCTCATATGGCACAAGCGTCTAAAATGCCAGTTCTTTTGTTTAAATTTTGTGCAAGAAATGACTCTCTTGTAGATGATAATCTTCACATGCAAAATCCTTCCCCAAGCACTAGGTGCCACTTTTCATATTTTTTTTTACAATTTACTTTATTTGAGTGGTTGGATATTATATGAACTTCATTTATCACGAAAAACTACACCCATCAGCGGGCCAATACCATTCAGCACAAGTGCATTAATGTGGATCCTATGTTAATAAAAACAATGGTCTTCGAGGTCTCAATGGACCGAGCTTGAGCCCGGCCTGCCCTGAAATGGTTCGGTTATGACCTAAGGTCCATAGGTTCGAAATATAAATTAGCCAGCGAGGCCCGAAATGGGCTGGGTATGGGTTGAAATCAATAAGACCAATTAAAAATAGGCCTGACTAGGGATAGGCTAGTTCAAAGAGGCCTGATTATAATCAGCCCGTTTAAGACTAGCTAAACCCAACCCATTGAGACCCCCAATATTGGTCTATAGTAAAGTGCCTAGCCTCTCAATAACCAAAGAGGCATTAGCAGGTTCGATTTTCATCCTTCACGTTGTTTCTCACCCTTGTCTTTATAAGGTGTGAGTTGAGTTCTGTTAGTTAACCCTCACCACTATAATTAGTGCTTCCTAACACTGCTCTACATGTATATGTGTGTCGAAACTTATATTCGTTGGATTGAATTATATTTAATTCTTCCGTTGTACTCGCTTTCACAATCACAACTCAGTTATGAATGTTTTAATTTATCAACGATGAGAAAAATTGGATCCTTCCCTGCTCGCCCTAGAAAACAAGCTATCGTTTTTATCAATGCGCTGTGCACGGAGTTTTATGCTCTCTAAACCAACCCAACTCGATCCCCAACAAGCAAACCTGACCCGACCAGATATAAACCCTCATATTTTTCGTGATTTCATATATAAAATATCAGGTGGCCGACCCTATTTTTGCACGACTAGACCCGACTCGACAGGCCAATTTTATGTGCTCGACCCGATAAAAAAAATTTTGAGCCGCCTGTTGAAACCTTAGTGTCGAGAGTAGCTCATATTGTTACCTTAGATAAATACTCAACTCTGATTTTATATGTTTAAATCATTGATTGTTTTGATTGTTGACTCAAACAAGAGAAATCTTTTTTGTTCCAATCTTTGACACAATAGATGTTGAGATCATGGTCTTCCTATCATTTGGTTATATTTTGATACGGTTTAAAAAGGAAAAGTCTTGGCTTGTAAATAAACGAAGGAAGAATCTTGGCTTGTAAATAAACGTACCCTGTTTTATTTTGTATTATATTCCCTCAAATATGGATTGGCATAGGTAGATTCCATGTTCAACATGCACACAAACAGAAATTGAATAAACCAAAATTACTATTATTTAGAATAAATAAGAGAAATAATAAAGTGTAACTTTGTTAACACTCATGAAATTTTGGAGAGCACTTACACCAAAAACCAGTGATTATTATGAATCAGACGCTAGAGATTGTTGTCCCTCAATCTTCAACAAAAGCAATCTTGAGATCATGAGGGTACCATCTACGGTCAATTTTTGATTCCACGTGGCCAACATTCCAAAAAAGTGTCCATAAAATCAGGACTCTGTGGGTGTTAATAAAGCTACCCAATAATAAATTAAAAGTAACAATAACAACAAAGGTATGCTTCCAAAAGTTTAACTGTTTTCACGAGTATTTGAGACTCCTGAAACGAACCATCCAGGGCAAGGAGTACTACTTTATGTGACTTTCTGTTGTTTTTAGCTGGTGGCCCCCAACACCTCGCACGCACATACACGTCAGTCTAATCGATGGGTTTAAAGTTTGCCATGTGGAGTAACAGAACCTTGCAACATTGCATACAGAAAACGACCTACAAGCACCCAGAATCAGATTATATATATATATATATATATAGGAAAAGGCCTCCATCCTTTATAGGAGGACCATCACCGTCCTCCAACCTTTCACGTGGAGCTCCACGTGGCACCCAATTTTGGGTGCCACATGGACCTTGGGTGCATTGGTTAGATCATCTTTGAAAAAAAATAAATTAAAAGCTTATCTCCACCGTGTATATTTTGAATCGTGATATGTGGACCAATGAAAATCATCAAACTTTGACTTGTGGGTTTAAAATTAATTTAAAATTTTTTTTTTTTTAATATTAATCTAAACTGTCCACTTGTGCTCCACGTGGATCTTAGAGGACGGTCACCGTCTTCCATTAAAGGACCTAATGGGCTCCCATCTATATATATATATATATATATATATATATATATATATATATATATAGTGAGGCTTAAGTCACTGGGTACGTGCAACACCTGTACATCACATATATTAGTCAATAGGGATAAATCCCTCCGAGTGACCCTCCGAGTGACCCTCCGAGTGACCAATAAGGGTTGAAATTCAAACTCATAATTTTCAAGTATATATATATATATATATATATATATATATATATATAGTGAGGCTTAAGTCACTGGGTACGTACAACACCCGTACATCACATATATTAGTCAATTGGGATAAATCCCTCCGGGTGGCTAACAAGGGTTGAAATTCGAACTCATAATTTTCACCTCTTGAGGCGTGGTCTTAACTACTATGCCAACTCCACTTTGGTTAGAACTAGGGTTACCTAATTCGTTGGAGAGTACGGGTTTTTTTGCAACCAAAGATTCGGTCATTGGTTCCACCATTAAAAATGATGAATGATAGACGATATAGATTGCTTTTCGTCTCAATCTTTCACAGAATATATCTTGAGACCATGGCCCCGAAATCAGCCACTCATATGTTGATTCCACATGGCATAGTCAGCTGATCATGGTATGCTATGAGAAGAGTTTAAGGGCACGTTCGTTTGGTTGTATTCCCTTAAAATCACGCATAATAGGGTGATTTTCTTTGCAACGGTTGGATATATTACGAGACCTAGTTGTTCGGTTCACGGTAAAGTGTATATATAAAAGCATTGTACACTTTGCCTGTAATTTTTTTGCATCACGAGCCCAAGCTCTCGTAATCCCAAAATATTACCTACAATATTCCAGGTCGCAGGCAACGACTATCTTTATTACAAGACGTCTATATAGAGTTTGAGTTGTCGTCCATAAGATTTTTAACAGCGTCCTTTATCAGAGGCTTTTAACAAGGCATCCATATAGAGTTTGAGTTGTCGATCGAGAGAGGAGACGATCATGTTTGAGTTGTCAATTGGGCCAGGAGATAATCAAGTCTGATTTCTTATGAAACTCATTCAATTCCACCATAATCCACTTCAATTGTTAGATTTTTTGAACAAAAACAAAAGACCCATTTCAATTCCAACCCATTTTAAGTCACAAAAAGAATAAAAAAATTAAAAAGCTGATGGTTCCTCCTATATCTAATTACCCAATTGCTATATATTTACAAAAATAAATCAATAGCTCAGGAAAAAAGAAGAAGGAAACTGAGACCCGTTGAAAAGAAGAGCTGGCTTTACTCACCATTGTTGGCAAAAGAGTTGAAGAAGAAGAAAGATTTGCATCTGGGTTCAATTCAGAACGGATTGCAGACATTTGAAAAGATCTAAAACAAGATTTGATTTGGTTGAAAACGAGGGATCTTCTTGAAACTATTGGTGAGAAGAGAGGGAGGGTATGTGAATAGGGTCTCCACAAGGACTAGGGCTTCCGTCATGATGGAGGCTAGAGAGAGAGAGAGTAGAGTACTTAGAGTAGAGATGATTATTGATTCTCTCTGCCAGGGTTTCGAAGGAAATTAAAAGGGTTTTTTGCATATTAAAAGGGTTTTTTGCATATAACCCCCATGTTATGCTAATATTATAAGAAACCCCCTGAGTTATAAGTATTTATTCTGCAGCCCCTTGTGACGGGGCCAATACTCAGCTTGCAGCATGGTGCGTGTGGCACGACATGTGGTGTCAGGAGGGCACACGACATGGGGCCAAGTGGGTCCGGCGACGTGGTCGCGCTGTGAGGACACGATACGATCGCATGAGAGTATGACACGGAGCGTCACGGATGCGA
Organism: Chloranthus sessilifolius; assembly: GCA_021018995.1. Taxonomy (NCBI): domain Eukaryota; kingdom Viridiplantae; phylum Streptophyta; class Magnoliopsida; order Chloranthales; family Chloranthaceae; genus Chloranthus; species Chloranthus sessilifolius. The sequence continues at coordinate 154,030,617 of CM037586.1, read as the reverse complement.
CATAGCCAAGGTGGGCTAGCGACGCAGGAGTCATTGCGGTATGTCAAACCAAGGGGTTTGAGGTTCTCCTGCCATTCTGGCTGAATGACTGTTTTACCCTTATATAGGGGAAGGGAGCTTGAGAGCTATTCCCCCGCACACGGGGCCTTGCGTTGCCAGAGGGGGCGCAAGTGTCTCCTAGGCCTGAAAGGGTGGGCCTAGGACGTCGACGCAGCGATGCCGTGTGGAACCCGAATGAGGTTGATGTATGGCCTCAAACTACGCGTCGCGGTGCATACGGCTGGGCAACCTCGCGTGAGAACACCAAGGCGCTGCGTGGGACTTTCGTGGAGCACGCGCGATACTGCACAAGGGTGGGCTTGGTTCGGTGATGGCGAGACATGGTGGCATGGGAAGTCGCATGCCAAGGCTTAAGCGGCGGTACTAGTGCAAGACATGTGGTGAAGCTTGAGCAGGCCAAGTTAGCGCAGCGGTGCAGATTGGCGTGTCGTAAGGGGCACGATGAGCCGAATGGTAGGCCGTGAAACAGAGGTAACCATGTTGGGAAGAGCTCCCGTCTTCTAGGCGGGTGGTATCAGAGCTGATGTGCAGATGGGTTGGCTTCGTTGCACGTGGTAGCGAAGCACCGCGCGGGTTGAAAGCGCGTCGAAGGACGCTCCCACGACAATTGGTATCAGAAGTAGGCTGACCTAGCGAAGCATGCGTTAGGTGCCGCACGGGACTGAGGTTGCGGAAGTGCGACCCCGTGACACCCTGCTTTTGTATTTGTGTTTCATATAACCCCCTGCCATTAACTAGCCGTGAGTTTATGGAGGGAAAGCCTATTTTGCCCTTAATGAAACCAATATTTTAAAAATACCACCATTCTAAAAGTCCCTTCATTCATCTATATTTACAAGTCATGCCATTAAAGTGTATCACCATTCTAAAAGGCCCTTCATTCACCTTTATTTACAAATCATGTCATTAAAATTTACCGCTATTCTAAAAGGAGTACCTTTAAATCCACCCACAAAATCTTTGAGTTCACTCATGCTGAAACACATCGACTACATTGAATCAAACGATAGAGATCTTTTATCGTCCCAATCTTTCATGAGATCGATCTTTAGATCATGGGTTTACCATCAGACGGTCAACTTTATATTTCATGTGGTACACACCCCTAAAAGTGACCTTAATATCAATTTTAAATATGCACGTGATGTTAAGGTCACTTTTCTGAGATGTGTACCATGTAAACTAAAACACTGACCGTCTGATGGTATGATCATGATCTCAAGATCCATCATGTGAAAGATTGGGAGGATAAATGATCTCCATCGTTCGATTCAATTCAATCAACGTGTTTCAGCGTGGGTGAACTTAAAGATTCAGTGGGTGGATTTTAAGGTACTCTTCTAAAAGGCCCTTCATTTACCCATCAGATTCAAGACTCATCAGATGGGTGATTCCCCCATTAAAGCATGCCAACGTTTGGACCAATACTCAACCAATGGAGGATTTGTGGCAAACGATGCAATTATTCTTGAAAAGAAAACCTTCAATCTACGTGTTTCACTCAAAATATTCGTCCCTCCAATTTCCTATATGATTCAAGACCCATTTTTAGGAATTGGATTGCCTAACCGCGTCTGCTTCCATCCACCGAATCTTTGAGTTCACCCACGCTAAAACACATTGATTGCATTGAATAAGATGATGGAGATCGTTTAAGCAGACCATTAGATAATCAGTGTTTTATTTCGTGGCACACATCTCAGAAAAGTGACCTTAACAGCACGTACACAGTTAAAATTAATTTTAAGGTCATTTTTTTGGGTGTGTACCACATGAAATAAAAAATCAACCATCTGATGGTGCCACCATGATCTCAAGATCCATCGTGTGAAAGCTTGGGACGATAAACAATCTCCATCGTCTGATTCAGTGCAATCAACCGTCTCATGGTGCCACCATGATCTTAAGATCCATCGTGTGAATGGTTGGGACGATAAACGACCTCCATCGTCCAATTCAATGCAGTCAATTGTCTGATGGTGCCACCATGATCTCAAGATGCATCGTGTGAAAGGTTAGGACGATAAATGATCTCCATTGTCCGATTCAATGCAGTCAACCGTGTAATAGTGCCACCGTGATCTCAAGATCCATCGTGTGAAAGGTTGGGACGATAAACGATCTCCATCGTCCGATTCAATGCAGTCAATGTTTTTCAGCATGGGTGAACTCAAATATTTGGTGGGTGGATTTAAAACTATTCTTTTTTGTAAGTGGAGGGGTGGATTTAAAATTACTCTTACCACATGTAGAGGGTGGCAATTTAGTAATTTAATTTAAAAAAGGATAAATATGGTATTTAGGCTATTCTTTAACGGGTGATTAACCATTTAAAGTAGCATCCGTTAAAGAGGGTGTTTTATAAACACCAAAATGCTAACTCAAGGGGTTTAAAGCAAATAGCTATAACTGGGGGGGTTATTTGTAATATCAACATAACTCAGGGGGTATTTGCAAAATACCCAAATTAAAATGATACTATTTATAGGGAAGGTAGTTAGGATTTTGACGAGTTAGTATTAGGTAGTGAAGCCCGTGTAGCTCGAGTGGTACTCGAGTCAAGTGTGTTGTACGCTTACCACATATCAGGTACGTAACCCGTTCTTCAATTGATTTGGAAAGAGAGTTATTTTTTGTACACGTGGCATTTAATGTCAACAGGTTTGTGGGGGTGATTTGAAGATCGTGATCGAAAGATTTATGATACAGAAGATTTGATCAAAAAAAATTATTTACATTATATGATTCCAAATTGCCGTTGATGACTTGTGAGTAAGGGCGATGAAAACGAACTTTATAGTGTCATCTAACGCCGCAGAAGACTGCATCACTATGATTCCATGTTATATCGGACATGTCCATCATCAGTGGTAGAGTCACGTTATCTGATGGGTGGGGTCCAGGACCCTCCATCGTTAAATAAAAATCTTTAAGATACTTTTAGGACTGATCAGTTGGGCCGAATCTATCTTCATGAGAGCCACCATCAGGAAAGTCATGGCTGCACCACTGCTGATCATACTCGATGAAGTCGGATACTAGCAACGATGAATGGAAAATGTCCATTTTGCACATGAATTTAAATATATTACACAAGTTGTTCTTTTAGGTGTAATGTTAAAAAGATATCAAATAGTAAATTTTACAAAAAAAATTTACATTCAAAAGAACAATCATTTTACATCCAAATATTATATGCAAAGTGAATAATGCATGTAATCCAGTCATCAAAAAATTACATGCATTCTCTATTTTACACGATCACAATTCTGATCGGCCTGATTAGTAAAACCAATTCATGGTTTGGTTCCATCTAATTTATTTTGTTTCGTGCTTAATTTTTTTTTCTTTTTTAAATGTGAATATATGGGTAAAAAGATTTTAACTTAGCCCTTATTTTTCGAAGCTAAAAATTTAACTATAAAGCATGTATTTGTTATAAAAATATTTAACATGAAACATGGTGCTCACTGAATTCTTTCCAAAATAAAAATAATTTTTTTTTTTTTTTGTTAAAAGATAGAAATACACCATATTTTGCAACTTGCCCCTACATTTAGTTAAAACTAATCCTACCACTAGCAATTCGGGTTCCCTACGTTGCGCACCTCAATTCAAATTGAGCGAAAAAGTGAACCTAGTGACATTACCTAGGCTAGAACGACAAACTTTGTCAAGCGACAAAAATAAGTCTATAATGTTTCATATAAAGCTCTATGGAAAGACATTTTGGTAAACAATTATTTTAGTGTCGTGCCCATGTATATTCTAAGGGTGACGTAATCTGCGCACGTTAAATCTGTGAAGAACACATAATTTCTCACCATAAAAAATCATTAATTGGTTTAAAAAAGAATTGTTTTTCGTCTCAATCTTCCATACAATAGATCTTGAGATCATAGAGTACCTTTCATCTCCCAGAGTGACTCTCTGATAAGTATGCTTATAATCACAATTACTAATAGATAAGCCCATTATTATTCGCATCGATTGATTTAATGTAGTTAGCAATTTTTTCCTGTGAAAGAGTGTATGCCCTTCACCCGAAAAACGGGTGTGAATAACCCCTCCCTTTAGTTAAAACTATCCTACCCAAGCTAAAGGAATGCAAAAGTACCTTCGGGTACAGCCCATGATTTCTCCTTTTCAACCCGGGTTTTCACTACAAAAAATAAGACTATTAGCGGCAGTTTTTTTTAATAAAAAACTGCCGCTATTAGTTCTGTCGCTACAAATAGCGGCAGTTTTTTGTAGTGTAGCGGCAATTTTTTATAGCGACAGTACTAATAGCGGCAGTTTTATAATAAAAAACTGCCGCTAATAGTCTCATTTTTTGTAGTGTTTATTTGCTTAAACCGTTAACTATTTTAAATCACACAAGGAAGATCGTTCTTTGCTCCAATCTTCCACATAATGAATCTTGAGATCATGGGCTACTAACAATTAGATTTTGGTCCACATCACATATCCCAAAAGTGAATGTGATTATAGTATACATCAAACATAGTTGCCAATGATCTCCCGATCCATTGTGTGGAAGATGGGGTGAAAAATGAGCGCGACTTTGAATCAGACAAGCTTAAGCAAGTAAAATCAAAGTTGAGAAAGAAGAATCTTGAGTTGAAATAAAGTTTCCAAAAAAGAGTAGAGAGAAGACCTGAATCCATAGTGTTGCAACTAGGAAACTGGTGACATTACTTGGAACAATCTTTGACTACTACATATCTTTGACAAATAGAGATATCTATCTAACTTCCTCTAATTATGAAATTAACCATTTAATGGTTTCAAAATAAAATCCTATAATAAGGACATTTTAGTCATTTGAGTATGTATTGTTGATCATTTTTTAAAGAGGTCTCCAACTCCCCTTAATTTAAGGAGCTCTTGAAGTAGTCTATTCCTAGTCTCCATCACTTTTGTGGTTGTGAAAGCTGCTACCCATAATATTGTGGGAACTACCCATGATATTGGAAGTTGTAGAAACTACCCATAAAGTTGGAAGTTGTGGAAGCTACCCATGATATTAGAAATTGTGGGAACTACTCATGAAGTTGGAAGTTGTGAAAGCTACCCATGATATTAGAAGTTGTGGGAACTACCCATAAAGTTGAAAGTTGTGGAAACTACTCATATTGTGGGATATGTAGCCACTAAGGCTTGATGGAAGCTTTGGCTATAAATACCAAAGTTTGGTCCTCAAACTCACACACTCAAGCCCCTTCAGTTTACACCATATAACTAGAGTGAGTAGAGTTTGGAACTGCCAAAACCGTGAGAGATAAAGAAAGAGAAATAGTGAGAAAGTTTGAGGAAGTATCAATGGCTGGAGGTATAATTTCTTATATATTTCAGTTTTGATTCCAATTAAGTGTTTAACTCCGCATTATAGAATCATTTTTACTAACAGTTGATATCAGAGCCTGTTTTATCTCTGCCTTGATGTTCGGAGATACTCTATTTGTCTCTGTTTTTGGCTAAAATTGATTTTTATTTTGGTCGATTTTGATTCGAAACAACACATTAAAATAATGTGGAAACTGGTTTTCTAAGTTTTTTTTGTGATTAAAAATCATAATTGATTTTCGGGTCGTGATCCACACCCTGTTTTCAGTTTTCAGTTTTGGTGAAAAAATGACTATTAGTTTTCACTTTGTGAATTGTCTGAGTTGTAAGTTTTGGGCTCACGCCTTTTGTGAAAACTCATTTATTATGTCTCAAGAATTATTATTGTGCAAATTTTATTTATTATTCTTCTATTTAGTCAATCCTTATGTATAAAAGTTATAATGTCTAGTGATTCATATGATTTTTTGTTAATTAAAGAATAGCCACAACATCTTTAATTAAATAAAAATTATATATTATAATTTAGGATCACATAAATAATATTTAGACATTAATTGTAATTAATCATACTTAATATAATAAATTTTATCCCATATGAATTTTTATTATATTTATATGATTAATTATGGTAAAATATCAAATTATTCATAACCTACCCACAGGAATTATGAATTAATAAATAATTTGATAGTTTTATCATAAAGTTTGCATTTAGTAAATAATTTGATAAATTCTATTATAAAGAATAATTGAATCTGCTTGGATTAAAAAAATTTGATCTATAGGCCATTTTTATGTCATTAGATTCAATTTTTAAGCATGATTTATATTGGCAAAGATGAAAATTTTCATTTAGGCCTCAGTTTTAATAAAAGCTTGTAATCTATAATTTTATGCAATTATACAACCTGCAAATTTTTCTGATGTCCGTTGTGATATCCCTGAACTTAAGAGAGATAACTATAAGGTCTGGAAAGAGAGAGTTCTTATTCATTTAGGATAGATGGACATAGACTATGCTAGTAGGAAAGACGAACCACCAACACTCACTGATACCAGCACTGCAGCGGACATCACGCTTTATGAGCGATAGGAGTAATCTAATCGCCTCAACATGATGTTTATTAAGACTAGAATTTCTGCTGGTATTTGTTATTTTGTTGATTATCATGAAAAGGTACTAGACTTGCTAAAGGCCATTGATGAACAATTTGTCACTTTTGACAAGGCACTAGCAAGCACCCTAATCATGAAGTTCTCATTCCTAAGGCTCATTAGTATGAAAGGTGTGCGCGAGCACATCATGCAAATGAGGGATAATGTGGCCCAATTAAAGAAACTCGAGGTTGAAATGTCAGAGATCTTCCTGGTACACTTCATCATGAACACCCTTCTGCACCAATATGGACTCTTCAAAATCTCATACAACACATATAAGGATAATTGGTCAATTAATGAACTCATGACCATGTGTGTTCAAGAGGAAGGGAGACTGGTGATGGAATAGGGAGAAAGTGGAATGTTGGCAACGCATGGAAAGGGAAAATCTCAAGCCAATAAAAAAAGGAAAGGTAAAATACCTCCCCAACCTGATATTAAGAAAGATTTCAAGTGTTTCTTTTGTTAAATGAAGGGACATATGAAGAAGGAATGTGCCAAATTTCATAAATGGCTTGCAGATAAAGGTAATCCAACCTCATTTGTTTGTTATGAATCTAATATAGTTAAAGTCAATATTAACACATGGTGGATTGATTCTGGATCAACAATCCACATTTCGAATTCCTTACAGGGTTTGCAAAACCTAAGGAAGCCAGTGGGAAGTGAGCAAAGTATCTTATCAACGAATAAGATGGGCTCGCATGTGGAAGTTATAGGAACTTGCAATTTAATTTTAAGTAGTGGTTTTGTTTTAAAGTTAGAAAAAACCTTTTATGTTCCAAGTTTTTCTAGAAACTTGATTTCAGTTTCAAGGCTTGTACCTTTTAAATATTCTTTTAATTTTTTAGATTCATCATTCAATCTATTTTATAAATCTGATTATGTTGGGAATAGTACTTTACCTGATGGTCTTTACTGCATTAATTTATAAAACAATGCAACTTATAATTCAATACATGTTCACATTGGTTCTAAAAGATGTGTTATTAATGAGGATTCCTTTATATTATGGCATCGAAGATTAGGTCATATCTCCATAGAAAGAATTAAAAGATTAGTAAATGAAGGGGTACTTAATACCCTAGATTTTACTGATTTTGAGAATTGTGTAGACTCCATAAAGGAAAAGCAGACCAACAAGTCAAAAAAAGGTGTCAATAGGAGTTCGGACATATTGATATATGTAGTCCAGACATAAACTCATATGGTCAGAAATACTTCATCTCTTTTATAGACGATCACTCACGATATATGTATCTCTATATGCTTTATAACAAGAATGAAGCATTAGATGCCTTTAAAATCTTTAAGGCTGAAGTAGAGAAACAATGCGGTAAACAAATTAAGATCGTGAGATCAGACAGAAGTGGAGAATATTATGGTAGATACACAGAAGATGGACAAGCACCTGGACCATTCGCAAAGTTTCTTCAAGAACATGGGATTGTTGCCCAATACACCATGCATGATTCACCGGACCAGAATGGTGTGACAAAAAGAAGAAATCGAACATTATTAGACATGGTGCGGACTATGCTTAGCAACTCTGATCTTCCTAAATCCTTGTGGGCTGAAGTACTTAAGACGGCGGTGTATATATTAAACTGAGTTCCAACCATGGTTGTTCCTAAAACGCCATTTGAATTATTGAAAGGTTGGAAACCAAGTTTGCGACATATGCGCGTTTGAGGATGTCCGTCTGAAATAAGAATTTACAATCCACAAGAGAAGAAGTTGGACCCAAGGACCATCAGTGGGTATTTCATTGGATATGCTGAACGGTCTAAAGGTTACAGATTTTATTGCCCGTCTCACATCACTAGGATTGTGGAATCAAGAAATGCAAAATTTCTTGAAAATGACTTGATTAGTGGGAGCGATCAAACCAGGAACATAGTTTCTAAGAAGGATCATTCAGAATCTCAACCTTCCACCTCAAGTGATAGATTGGTTATTGTTTATAACACTCCTCAAGTTCAAACTGGTGTTGAACAACTAATCGTTGAAATTTCACAAGCTTCTGATGACATTCCAGTAGATTAGGTAGTTCAAACTGGTGTTGAACAACAAGTTGAACCGCATACTTCTCAGGAAGATGATGGTACAATATTAAAAAGATCTATTAGATCAATGAGATCAGCAATTCCTGATGATTATATTATGTATTTACAAGAATCTGACTACAACATTGGAGCCAAAAATAATTTCGAATCTTTTTCATAGACCATGAGCTGCAAAGAATCAGAATTATGGTACAATGCCATGAAGGAAGAGATGAATTCTATGAAGAGTAACAGAGTTTGAGATCTTGTTGAGTTGCCTAATGGTGTAAAAACTATTGGATGTAAATGAAATTTTAAAATAAAGACTCATTGGGCAACATTGATAGATATAAGGCAATACTCGTTGCTAAGGGATTCACTCAGAAAAAAAGAATCGATTACACGGAGACCTTTTCTCCTATATCTAAGAAAGATTCCTTGCGCATTATTTTGACATTAGTAGCCCATTTTGACTTAGAGTTGTAACAAATGGATGTGAAAACAATATTTCTCAATGGAGATCTAGAAGATGAGGTTTATATGAAACAACCTGAATGATTCCCTTCTAGTGATGGTGAGCAATTGGTTTACAAGCTCAAGAAATCTATATATGGTTTAAAACAAGCATCCTACCAATGGTATTTGAAATTCCATAATGTAATTTCTTCATTTGATTTTATAGAAAACATTATGGATTAATGTATATACCAGAAGGTCAATGGGAGTAGTCTGTTTTCTTATTTTATATGTGGATGACATTTTGCTAGCAGCTAATGATAAGGGTTTTCTGCATGAGGTGAAACGTTTTCTCTCTAAAATATTTGATATGAAGGATATGGGTGAGACATCTTATGTCATTGGCATTAAGATCCATAGAGATAGATCTCGAGGTATCTTAAGTCTATCTCAAGAAGCCTATATTAATAAAATTTTAGAGAGATTTCGTATAAAGGATTATTCACTAAGTGTAGCCCCCATTGTGCAGGGTGATAGGTTCAATTTGAACCAATGCCCAAAGAACAACCTTGAAAGGAAACAAATGAAGAACATTTCGTATGCTTCTGCTCTCAGAAACCTAATGTATGCTCAAGTCTGTACAAGACCTGACATTGCATTTGTTGTGGGAATGTTGGGACAACATCAGAGTGATCCGAGTTTAGACTACTGAAGAGCTGCAAAGAAAGTAATGAGATACCTTCAAGGAACCAAAGACAACATGCTTATGTATAGACGGACAGACAATTTGGAAGTAATTGGCTACTCAGATTCTGATTTTACTGGTTGCATTGATTCACGCAAATCAACATCAGAATATATATTTTTTATAGCCGATGAAGCTGTATCATGGAGGAGTGCCAAGCAGACTTTGACTGCAACTTCCACTATGGAAGCCGAATTCGTCTCTTGTTTTGAAGCTACTTCACACGGTATATAGCTTAAGAGTTTCATTTCTGAGCTTAGAATTGTGAATTTTTTCTCTAAGCCATTGAGAATGTATTACGACAATTCAGCTGCTGTTTTTATGGTTAAGAATAACAAAAGTGGGAGTCGAAGTAAACACATCGATATTAAGTATTTAGCCATAAGGGAACGTGTTAAAGAAAAGAAAGTGGTCATTGAGTACGTCAACACTGAGCTAATGATCACCGATCCTTTGACTAAGGGCATACCACTGTTTAAATTCAAGGATCATGTAGCAAATATAGGACTTAGTTCCATTATATAATTTTTTATTGTAATGACAATATCATTTTATAGAAATTCTTAATTATTCTGATATTTTTCTGATATAGATGTACACCTTAATTTAATTTTGAGAAAATTAATCTGTATTGGATCAAGAATAAACATAAGGTTTATTTATTAAAAAATTGTTACCACATAAGTTATAACTACATAATAATACATGGATGGTAATACTCGTCATTAGAGGACTTATCGTCATGATTTATGTACTTATTACTCAATACAGATATTGATAGGTTCAAGATGAGATATTAGAAGTGTTGATCAAGTGAGAAAATATTGACCATTTTTCAAAGAGGTCTCCAACTCCCCTTAATTTAAAGAGCTCTTGAAATGGTCCACTCTTAGTCTCCATCACTTTTGTGGTTGTGAAAGCTACCCATGATATTGTGGGAACTACCCATGATATTGGAAGTTGTAAGAACTTCCCATAAAGTTGAAAGTTGTGAAAGCTACTCATGATATTGAAAGTTGTGAGAACTACCCATGAAGTTAGAAGTTGTGGAAGCTACATATGATATTGAAAGTTGTGGGAACTACCCATGAAATTGAAAATTGTGAAAACTACCCATGTTATGAGACATATAGCCACTAAGGCTTGATGGAAGCTTTGACTATAAATACCAAGGTTTAATCCCTAAACTCACACACTCAAGTCCCTTCAATTTACACCATCTAATTAGAGTGAGTAGAGCTTAAAAGTACCAAAACTATGAGAGATAAAGAGAAAGAGATAGTGAGAAAGTTTGAGGAAGTATCAATGGATGAAAGTATAATTTCTTATCCATTTCAGTTTTGATTCTAATGAAGTGTTTAATTCGGCATCATAGAATCATTTTTACTAATATGTATAAAAATATGTATAAGATTGAAACACAAAAGCCATGGCATGTGAAGAAAGAAGAAAAAGGAAGCCCACCTTTTACTATCTAATTATTCCGGGATGCTCAATATTATTAACACCAGGGGGTGGGAAGTACAAAAGTCATATATAAGGAAAGCCACGTAAAGTCTAAATCTCCATCCACCCTCAATAAATTTCTCTCTGTACAGATAAAAAACTAGCCCAGCTTTTGATAAAAATGAAATACACATAATACATAACATAAATTTAATATAAAGAAGCTCATACTAATACTCAGAAACTACACCATAATTTATAGTTCAAAGGGTTGGGGCATCCCGGTGGTGGGACACCCGGCTTGGACGATTCCGCTTTCCGCGGCGATGACGATGACCTCCACTGAATTTAACACCGTCCGATCCTCGAAATTTCTCGGCATCATGTGGGTCAATAATGCATTCCGGCGGTGGCATCGGATACCGTTCCTTATCGTAACAATAAGTATATGTCATGTATTTTTTCCTTAAATTCTCCATTCTTGAGTTTTGATCAGGGGTGATTGTAGCAGCCTGGGTTTCAGGATTGATATCGCCGGCATCGCAGTTCGGCGATTGTTCGATCGGGTCTACAGAGCAACCGGCAAGGATAAGATCAGTAAATTCGGCAATGTAAGGGGCATATTTGTAATTAACCTTATACCGGCCACCTGAAGTGGCCCAATTGGAGCCGTCCCATATAGTGGCGAATAGAGACATTGGTTTTGAAGGAAAGTCGCCACCCATTGCTTTACTACTTGCCACTTCTCTAATGGGAATATCATCAACATAAAACCTGTATATTCAAAACATACATAATAATAATAATAATAAACACATGTTAGAAAAATAAAAAGGAGTATGAATTCAGTGTTTGTCTTGTACAACCAAAATCGAATAAATCCTATTTTGTATGAATACGTCTATAGTAATCTTGGTTTTCAATATTGCATATCCGATACATTTCGCCTATACGGATCGGGTTAGGCCCCCTCTTTTGGCCTATACGTATCGGGTTAGGCCCCCTCTGATACAATGTACAGTTGTACACCACCATCTTTATAGGGTCAAAGTGATCATATCAGCCTACATCGGTTTATATCGGGCGATAAGAATAGGATATAATACAAATTTTTTATTTTTTTTTAAATTTATATACATTATTAGTCAATATCCGGTCATACGGCCGATATGAATAGGATATAATACCAAAAATACCCTTTCGAATTTTTATATTTTTATATTTATTTATTTTTAATATTTTAAAATATATAAAAAGCACTTGAACGTCGGCCACTTTAGCCAACACAAATCGGATATATCCGATACGCATCAGATTCCAACGCGACCTATATGCCAATACCAATCGATTATTGAATCCTTGACCATCATCTTTAACAAAAAAATATATGTATATATATTTAAATTGAAATAAACATATAAATAGATAACACACAGCTGTGTTTACTATTCAGAAATTAGAATCCAATACAGAAAAAAGTAGCCCCAGTCAATATAATTTCCTAAATAAGAAAATAATTACACTTCCAGCAAAAAGAAACATCACATCAAATCCCCAATCTTCCAAACAATTAAAAAGATTGCGCAGAAAAAATCCAAGAACAAGGAAAGAATTAGAAAAACCCAAATCATAATTTCAGTATTTCATTAAGCAAAAATAAATAAATAAATAAACTTACACAATATTATCATCACTCCAGAAGATGCTGTACTGATGGAAATCTTCAGTAGGATCGAACCAAAGCCCGTATCTTTCTTCTCTTCCAACACCCGTGCTCCCATTACCATAAACGTTTGTCTGTATCCGCCACTCTTTACCTCGAATGTTTCCCAAGAACTCAAAATCGATTTCGTCATGCGTCTTCTCAAAGATATCGCCGTTCGACATCTGTAATATAAATAGATCATCTTCTTATACATATTCTCTTTTTTTGTTTTGAATACATATTCAAAAGATGGAGGTGGTGATTTTAGTAATATCCGAAGATTAGATAGGAAAAACTAAGCTATTCATTACTCACGTAGAAGGCTACCACAACACCAGCTGTGTAATCTGCAGGTAGCTTTATGGAAGCGCTGAAGAATCCATGGAGATAAAGATCCTGCGAGACGAATCCAGCACCTGGGTATATGAAAATATCTCTGTTAAAACTTAAACAAAGAACAAGAGCTGAAGAAGAAAAATAAAAACAAAAAAGACCTGTCTTTCCATCGAGAGCAATATGAACAGTTTTGCCATCTCTAAGGAGCATGAGATTGTTACCACCGAAGAGTTGAGTGTAGCCCTCATCAAACGATAGAGAAGGTAGATTAGGAGGAGTTGCAGATGCAATAAGAAACATAGAGAAAGCCACTGTGAAAACCAAACAACCAGCCATTTTTCTATTACCCTCTGTTTTTGCTCCGGATGAAGAGGCTCTCTCTAGTCTCTAATCTCTAATCTCTAATCTCTGAAGAGATATAGAGATGGCAAGGAGAAAAGTCACAGGTTAGGGGGCCTTTTATTGGTGGAAAGGGGCTAGAGTTTTTAATATTACAAAAATGCATTGACATCTGTTAAAAAATATTTATTAAATTAATCTGCAGAGGGGAAACCATAAAATGGGAAAATTAAAAAAGCAGTGGTTTTGTTGGTAAGCCAACCGCCCAGGCGCCGCTCCTTTTTAGTAGTGGGAGGAGCTAGATTGTCAAGAAAGCTACTATCACTTAAAATTACTAAAGCATCCTTGAAATATAATTAGTATGACTTGGAATTAGATGCTTTACCCAAGCGCCGATGGTCTTTTCGTACTTCCCCCTCATTAAGCCCCTGGGCTGTGTTTGAGTTATGTGTTTGAGTTAACTCTTATAAGAGTAGAAGCAACTCTTTGCCTGCTCTTTGTCGGAGTATATAAAATCTATTCTAGAATATAGCAGGTATAGAACAATTTTATCACTTAAAATAACTTTTTGTTAAAAAAAATGAGGCAAAAAACTATGTTACCAATTGTAAAAGTAATTTTTTGTCGGAGCTAAAAAGTAAAAGAGTTGGTCTTTGCTACAAAAGAGCTAACCCAAATGCAGCCCTAAAGATGTCTACTATAAAATTCTATAAATTTAGTAGATTGTCATATAAACACCATTTTGGTGTTTAAATGATCTTTCACTATCCATGGCATAAGATGTGAGTTCAACAAGCACAAAAATAATATTTTTGGGCTATTTAAAGCATCCAATTTGTTGATTATAACATAAATAATTATTTTTAGTTTTAATGTCCGATATTAAAGTTCATCATTGGGATAGTTTTCATTCACTTATAGACATGTTTCTTTAGACTAAGATATATTATGATGACCATTTGTCACTTGGACAATTTAGATTAGTCACAAATGTGATATATTGATAAATCACACTTCAATTGTATAAGATAAAAAAATATACTTTAAATAGTGTAAGATTTTTTAAATACTATTTTAGTGTTTAAATGATGGTCAAGAGCCATTATCTCGTCCCATAGCATTACTTTTATATGGGATTTGACTTATTTGAGTAAAATCATTGAAATCGTTCTTTTTCTTAATCTTTTGCACTAAATATTTTTATATTATTATGCACCAATTCAATGACACACATGATCATTCTCTTGTCACTTGACATTGGAGTCAGGCATTTAAAAATTGATACATGTTGGCATATTATATAGCGATATTTTTTGTATTATTTCAGCTTATATCTAATACATATTAACAGAAATGTGTCAATATTAATTAATATTTGAGCAATTTAACCTAATATTTAACCCTATATTACATAGGGGTATATCTTGTATGGGAGGTGCCTAATCCTGTACCATCGCATGATATTTAAACTCATGAGTGGCGTAATCTGGCTTACCTAATATTAACTTATAATAAATATCAAAATAACCTTGTATTTCTTATGTAAAAATAATAAGGGTATTTTTGTCTATCCGAACTATATAGAGTTGCATTGTTGTAATTTGAATTGCAGAATAAAGGCAAAAACGTAAATCCCCACTTCACGCTCCCCATGATGAGGTGGCATGCTACCGTGTAGTGCCACGCTGGCAATCAAAGGATGTCGAAAAAAATAGCTTATTAAGCGGCAAATATGCGTGGGAATGAAGCGCCTGAATTCCTGATAGATATTCGGGATTCTTTCCCCTATTACCAATCCCCAATGGGCAAAGTATTTTGCCAGCTTCTGCAGGCAACGTGGCACAGATATCTGGAAGACCACGTCGGCAACCACTAGCCGTTGAAGACAGCTGGGTCCCACCCACCCCAGAAGAGAAAAAAGGAGACGAGCCTTGCAGCGTAATCCATGGGTCTGGCCTCTCTTTACTGCGTTCTTAACGCCGTTAATTTTGCAGCCAATGCCGTTAAAGTGAGGAGGAGGAGATAAAAGCTTTGCCTCTTTTGCAAACTAACGTCCGTTATTGAGGGCCTCTTTCTTACTTTGTTCCGTGATTCGGAAGGGTGGGCCCTCCTCTCACGAGCAAAGTACCCATCCATCTCGGTAATTGCTTTCTACGGTAAACAACCCCCTATTTTGCGTTCTTGTGGTTTTGTTTATATGGATTTAGGAGGGTGTAGGTTTGATAAATCAAAAAAAAAAAAAAAAAAAAAGAGGGTGTAGGTTTGCGTTCCATGTGCACCCCCACTCCCCATTAGATTAGATTAGAGACCAGAGAGGTTGTCGATAGCATGAGCAGAGGGTGTTGTCACGGGCGCTTAAGGTACACTACTGAGCAAACCAGCAAAACGTGCCTCCGTATCACGTTTTTCGGCTCTATCCAACTGAAAAAGAAATAAAATAAGCGGTTATATAGGTTTTCAAAGTTCATATTCCATGTGTAACGTGTGCACAGAATTTAGTTATGTGTTCCACAATGAAAATGGCCTAGGGAGGTATATTCCGTTAACCTAATCGAAACCGAAAATTTTGGTTTTCGTTTTGAAACAGTAGGGTTTAAACCGAAACTGAATAAAACCTAAAAATTTCTCCATTTTCTTTGGGTGAGTTCCATGATTTTTATTATTTTTTGCATCTTTAAGCTATTTTTTTGTTCAGATTTTTCTTGGTTTTTAGTTTTCGATTTTTATCACCTAAAACCGATACAGTCGGTTTCGGACCAATTCGGTTTGGTTCAAACAAGTTAGATTTGGCCGGTTTTATGGGACAGTTTCGGTTTTTTCTCGAATATGACAAAAACTCAATACATTACTTGTCCACTTCTCTTGTTTATTTAATAAAACGCCAAACGTTTCGATTGAAGTAAAAATGCTTAATAAGTAAATAATTAATTTTAAAAACGGAATAAAAGGTAATTAAATGAGGGAGTTCGGCCAACATGATTTGATTATGACGAGGCTATAGACTCTATTATTTACGGTTGTCGATAAGAAAACAAAATCGATGAGAATAAACTAGAGTGGGATGTTTGTGGTTTAAGATATGGAGGTGTTTTCCTCGGTAAAAGGGTCCCACCAACAAAGAAAACCGCGTTTCAGCACCGTCCCCTCGACTGCTGACTTGGCACACTTAGACTTCTGACTGCGCAGCGGCACTGCCCAGTAAGCACCAAGCCTGATCAAACGTGACACAATGTCATACACGGGTGCACGGAGCGCTACTTACTTTTGGTCCCCATACTGTTCAAGTAAAATGTCTAAACTGTCCTTGTAATCGAATGCAGAAAAAAAAAATTCTATTTTTTTTTTCCTGAAAAATAAAAAATTAAACACCAAAATGGTGTTGTTTGAATGATCTTACACCATTATTATTATGTCATGCGGCACACTTTGTGATCAATCTAAATTATCCAAATGACAATCTATCACTAAAATATTTCACTTCAAAGAAATATGCAATGGATGTGAACCTTCTAATTGATGAACACTAATAAAACAAAAAACAGCAATTGATATTATAGTTCACAAATCAGATAGCTTAACTCTCCCTAAAACACCCATTGCACACTCGATCTACAATCAATCACTTTGACAGTGTGGATTACCCACATCTTAAGCCATTAATAATATAACATCATTTAAATATTATTTTGGTGCTTACATAACGGTCAAGATGGCTCGTGACGAGACTGGTGAAACAGTAAATGCACAACGCTCGATCTCGCACTTAGATGCTGGAAACTTAGTTTTTTAAGGGTGTTAAACTAGTTTGCAATTGAGAAGTGTAAGAATAAATAATTGTGTACATTTGACACTATTTTTACCATGGGTCAAAATATCGTCCGATATTGATACGTATCGGACAATACGTATCGATATTGGACTAAGACGATACGATATATTCAATGTATTGTATCGTCCTGTTTATATGGGAAGCCCCGGACGATACATTCAATATATCGTCCGGTACATTGGATTTCTGATACGTATCGTCCAATACATATCGTTTTGGAGCTCGGACGATACGTATCGATAGAGCGAAATTTTAACCCATGATTTTTACTCACTCTTTTGATATGATAGGAGATTGTATTCAATGTTTTGTGATGACCACGTGAATGATTACTATGCTGAGTCACATTGTACTATGTAATATTTGTCATTTTTTAATTTAACGATTAATATTGAAGTTTATTGATCGGACGGTTTGGATTGTCTTATTAATTATTTTTTAAATGAATTATCTTATAATGATGGACAACCACTTGAAATGCTTAGACTGATCATAAGGTATCATATGAGATAACAGTGAAGTGCACTTTAGTAGTCTAAGATCAAACACATATTTGAATGGCATGAGATTGTTTAAACACTATTTTTTATATCTCAGATTTTCGATCCAAGATATAAAGCCAGGATGACCATAGAAGAGCGTGATAAAGGGCACCATCCCATACTTTATGGAAGCTGAAACTCTGTGTCAGCATACCAGCAGGGTAGTGCACAACCCGAATACATAATACCAGCTTGCATGTCACAATATTAGCATAATGAAGATGTTTTGATACTATAAATACTGAGAAATAATATGAAGAGGAAGATCAGTGAAAACCTAAAGAGAAGCCGTCACAAGAGGTATGAAGAATTATGATATTATAACTTAGTACACTAGTCAGGATTGAGTAGAGAAATATGACAAAGATCTAAAGATTAATCTCATAAAATATTGGGACAATAAACAATCTCAATTGTCTAATTCAATGCAGGCGATGTATTTCAGCATGGGTGAACTCAAAGATTTTATAGGTGGATTTAAAGGTACTCCTTTTAGAGTGGCGGTGATAAGCTATAATGGCATGACTTATAAAAAAACGTGAATGAAAGGTCTTTTAGAATGATGGTAAACTATAATAGCATGACTTGTAAATATAGATGAAAGAAGGGCCTTTTAGAATTGTGGTATTTTTAGAATATTTGTTTCATTAAGGGCAAAATAGTCTTTTCAATTCATAAACTCGTGGCTAGCTAACGCCGGGGGGTTTATGAAACAGAAATACAAAAATAAGAGCTCGAGAATAAATACCCATAACTCAAGAGGTTTGATGCAATATTGGCATATCTCAAGGGAGTATATGCAAACACAAATAAACGATATGAAGAGGCTTCACCAGTGAAAACCTAAAGGGAAGCCGTCACAAGGGATACGAAGAATTACCAAATTACAACTTAGCACACTAGTCAAAATTGAGTAGAGGAATCAGGGCCAACCCTGAGATTTTGGGGACCCAAAGCGAGTTCCTGAAATGGAGCCCCTCTTTCATATTAATTTTAAAAAACGAAAATTGTGAAAAATGTTTTTGACAAATAAAACAATACTCATTACTTTTAAATTACAATATCCCCATATAACATTCCATTGGTTATAATTTCAAAATGCAACTAACAAATTAAAAAAAATACATATTAAAGAAAAATGCAACACAAAAAGATAAAAGTTAAATAGTAGAACATACCTGACGGATCAAGTAACCCAACCAATAACATTTTTTATTACTTTAACTATCATTGAATCTTTCATTGCCAATTTTTAGTACTTTAACAGTCTCAAAAGTTTCAATAATAAGTTCATTGGATAAGCCTCATCAAATTGATCAAAATTGATAGGTCATTTGTTAAAATTGGAACTGTAACGAGTCTGAAATCGCTATTTTAAGTTATGGTAATTTAATAAGAAATATATATATATATATATAGTACCTTTAAATCCACCCACTGAATTTAGTTCACCCATACATTGATTGCATTCAATTGGATGATGGAGATTGTTTATTGACCCAATCTTTCACCCGATGAATCTTGAGATTATAGGCGTACCATTATATAGTCGATTTTTATTTCATGTGATACACACACAAAAAAATGACCTTAAAATCAGTTTTGCGCGTGCACGTGATGTTAAGGTCACTTTTCTGAGATGTGTACCACGTGAAATAAAACACTGACCGTCTAATAGTACGCCCATGATCTCAAGATCCATCATGTGAAATATTGAGAGGATAAATGATTTTCATAATCTGATTCAAGGGGTCAATGCATTTTAACATGGGTGAACTCAAAGATTCAGTGGGTGGATTTAAAAGTACTTTTATATATATATATATATATATATATATATATATATATATATATATATATATATATATATATATATATATAAGGGTACCTCTAAACATGCCGACATCCCAGATCCCTTGAAAACCATAGACCCCTTTAAAACCGTTGAATCCTTCGAATCATATGACGGAAATCGTTTTTCACCCATATCCTCAATAGATCTTAAGATCATGGTGCACCTATTAAAGAGTCGGTTTGTGATTCCATGTGTCATAGGTCACAAAAAAATGGCCATAAAATCACATTTGAGCGTAATGTGTGCTATATGATTCAATAAAATTTTTTGGGGGATTTGTGCGACATGGAATAAAAAATTGACCGTTTGATAGGTGAGCCATGATCTGAAGATCTATTTTGTAAAAGATAAGTATGAAAATTAATCTCCATCACCTCATTTGAAGGAATCAATGGCTTTCAAGGAGTCGAGGACGTGGGCGCATTCGGAGAATGCGTGAGCGCGTTTAGAGGTGCCCTCTATATAAACAATTTGGTCAAACAAATATGGTTCGGTCAAAATTGGGCCATAGAATCTACTGGGTCAATACATATGACTGACTTGGCCCAATGATTTGCACCAACCAATGATAGGTAGGCCATGATCTGAAGATCTATATTGTAAAAAATAGGTATGAAAATTAATCTTCATCATCTCATTCTAAAGAACCAATGGTTTTCAAGGGGTCGGGGATGTGGGCGCATCCGGAGAACGCGTGAGCGCGTTTAGAGGTACCCTATAGATAAAGAATTTGGTCAAACAATTATGGTCTAATCAAAATTGGGCCATAGAATCTACTAGGTCAATACATATGACTGGCTTGGCCCAATGACTCGACTAATGATATGAACAGACCCGGCCGAGACCCGATCTATGACCCATTAAAAAAAAAAATGCAAATATGGGACTGGGAAGAGTCGAACCCACAACCTATTGAGTAAAAAGTAAAACTTCACTTAAACAACTACACAATTAGATTGATTCAAAATTTTTTTACGTTAAAAAATTATATTAAGCAAATTCATGCTAAAGACTTTCAAAATATGGGGCCCCCAAAAATTTAGGGCCGGCCCTGAGAGAAATATGACTTGCAAAATTTATCCCAAGTAGTTGGGATCAATACATCAACTCGGATATCGGTCCTCCACATATGATACCGTTACGATACACCTTTTTAAGAAAACAAAACAATTAAAGGAGGTATCAGCCGATACCCGGTACTTATCGGCCAAAACCAATACCAATACAGGCCCGATATTGTATCAAGGGTATCGGCCGATACTTGATACTAATGGATGAGTTAATATTCTGACGATAATATTAGGTAAGTGGCGTGTGCGTCCAGTGGATTGGTTTTCGGATGTGTGCCACGTCGCAATACATGTTATGCTGCGCAATGCTAGTGATAAGATCAAGAGAATATTAATTAAATTTTGGGCACATGCTTCGCCCACTTATGCGTAGATGAGCTGAGCTTGGCACATTCCGTTGGGCCTAAATGAAAATGTTTTAGAACTAAGCTTCCCAGGGTCAGGTCATCCCATTAATTACTTCAGCCTAGATTTCAGATGCACGTTTGGGCTTTTGTGGTGGCAGAGCTAAAATTTCTTACAGGCAAGCTGGGACTCGCAGAGAAAGTGAGTTAGCATTGGGTAAGCAGCATGATTACTTAGAGAGTTGGTATTGGGCTCACTTTTTAGGCTGTGTGTCGTATAAAATTAATTTATGTATCATCTAAGTGCGCAATGATTTAAAGAGACTTGGTAACCGCAGAGAAAATGAGTTAGCATTGGGAAAGAACATGATTATTTAGAGAGTTGGTGACGGGCTCGCTGTGTAGTCCGTGTGTCATGTAAAATTAATATATGTATCATCTAATAAGTGCGTCATGATTTAAAGATTTTGAGTAAAAGATTGAGACAAGAAATTATTTCTATTGTTAGGTTCGAAGCCGTTAGACAGTATCTAAACAACTGGCTATCATGTAAATCTAACATATTACTAATTTTAGATGATGTTCAATGCATTGGTCAAACTATGGAGGCAAATTTTATTTAATTTTTTCAAAAATAAATCTTGAACGCAGTAGCATCAAATCACCTGAAAAACATGAAGATTCTATGTGGCACCCTAAAAAGTAACTAGAGTATTGAAACTAGTCTAGTACCTAAAATTTTTAAAGGGCATACGGGAGGTTCTATTGCCTTTGACCAAGTAACCCTTGCTATAGATACCCTCTAGGCTATTATATTTAATTTCAAAATTTTAAGGTAAGAAGTGCAATCCAAAGATTAGGGTTAAAAACCAAGTGGACTTTTTAACTCTTCATTTCATGGGTCACAACAAATGAATTTACCATTCAAATAATTTCTATGAAATTTTTTACCTTTTATCACAAAATCTGTTGTACAAAAATTCCTTACAAGGCGTTTGTACTTTCAATCATGTTGATGACTTTCACGTGCGAAGAAGACAATCAATAAATCAAATAGCTAATATCATAAGAAGGTAGAAAGAAAAAAGATTATACCACAAATAAGAACAAGGTTTACGTGATTCGGCTTAAACCTACGTCCACGGACAGTTAAACAAAGTATTTCCACTATCACGAAGAAGATGCACAAATGCTACAAATAATGGAGATCAAATTCTCCAATTTTACCCAACAAAGGAGAACCACAAATACCGGTGTACTCTCACCAAAACCTAATAATAGAGCTACACAACCAAAACGAATCTCAAGTTCTCTCCATAAGAGAGATCCAAAAAACCCTAACAATAGACAGGTTTTTTGGATCTAAGACCAAAAGCCCTTTGGAAAAACCCTCATTTTCTAATCCAAGACTCAAATCATCTCTTTTTTCAAAATAAAATAAAAAAATCTCTCTATTATTCCCTATCTTTTAGATCCTATATAATAAGATCCTATATTAGAGAATAATAATACAAGTTTCCAAAACAAGTGACTTTCCTCAAACAAAAGCAAACTAATATGGGATCCTTTGACAATCCACCAAATCAAGTTCCAATATGTAACTTTAGTTGCAACCGAAAATCGAGTCAAACCTTAACAAAATCCAATAGAGAAAAATAATTTTTTTTTTATAATCGTTATTGACTTTGGGGTCGAACCCAACTAGATTGAACGTCATATATTGGGTTCAAACCCTTACTCCCAAGCCTCCTCTCTCTCTCTCTCTCTCTCTCTCTCTCTCTCTCTCTCTCTCTCCCTAATTGGGTATATATTTAGGCCGGAGGAAAGCATATGCCTATAACCGATTGGGTTGCACTCAAACCAATTAAGTTTCACATGTATATGCACAAGGTTGATCACTGATCACCAAAAAAATTGATTTATATCGTTGTATTTTGATCAAAGATTAACTTTTCAATGAAAATTTTTGAGTGAAAAACCAGGTGAATGCTACGTGCATAAGCACATGGCTGCAACGGTTGCAAGAAGTAAATTTAATTTTTTTTTTATTTTATAATCAAAGGTGAATATTTTCAATAGCAAAAGTTTTGAATAAAAAACTCAATCTATAACTCTTGAAATGAATGGAAAAAATGTTTAAATTTTAGTGAACACACACTCATATATATATATATATATATATATTTCATGAAAGCTTTCAAACGATGTCAGCACAAGTGAAACTTTTGTGAAATGCCTAAGAGTCAAGGACTTTAAACATTTTGCTATAAAGATAAATGAGAATATGTATCATTTGTTGAGCCAATGAGAATTTTGCTATAAAGATAAATGAGTTTAGCTGTAAGACACATAAAGCTAAGCCGAACCAAAATAGCTTATGAGAGAAAGGGATGCTGATATGATAAACCAATTCTAAGTGACCAACCGTAGTGTCTAGGTGGGTCCAACATAGAGTGGTCCCTGGGAACCATTTTCAATTTGGGTCCAAACATTTGGATCCGTCCAACTGTTATTGGGTCCGGTCCACACTAAGAATTGACCATTGGTGCAATTCTGCGGACAGCCTTGTTCAAGTAGCAATGTAAAAAATGCCCCACATTATTCTAATAAATAAACTTTATTGTGTAATCTTATGGAGAAAGGCCCCGGTAGACCATTATATGTTAGCAACTTTTTTTATTTTGTGCTTTACACATTAGATCTTATCCATTAGATCTTTTGATAGGGTATCGGTATTTACAACCAAATCGGCTGCCTTGAAACAAATGATGTAGATTGTTTTCATTCCAATCTTCCGCAATTTATATATTGAGATCATAGCTCACCTATAAGCTGGTCAAATGTTGACTTGTGTGGCACACATCGTCAAAATTAATCGTGATCATGGGTGTACGATACAAAAGGATTCTAGGGTCACTTTTGGAGATGTATGTCATGTGGAATAAATGTTCGACCGTCTGATAGGTGCGTCATGATCTCAAAATTAACTTCATACAAGATTGAGATGAAAAAGAATCCCTATGGTCAGATTCAAGGCAGTCAACAATTTGCATGTACACAAACTCTAGTTACAAAATATTTGGCTGCAAATATAGGTATCTCACAAGTCTATTAAGAGAGTATTTTCATGAAGAACACCCAAAGGTTGGGTTTATTGAGGAAAATCTCTGTTACATAATATCGCATTGGAATGGGCCCAAAATCAGGGAGCAGAAACCAAGTGGAGGGGGCAATTTGGTCATCTCGTATTGATGGATAAGAGAAGGGTATCAAGGAAACTGCCCCATGTCCACGTCGGATGCTGAGTAAGCTGGGTGGGACCCAGAAACGATCGCGTGGGCAAGTGGGTTTTCAGCGTGTGGGGACCACATTTAGAAAAAGAAGTGGCGTAATCATAGCCGTGGATTAACGGGGCTTCCAAAAGTTCTAGTATATTGGCGTATTTCCATGATTACACAGTTACATGTATTTTTCAAGGGGCAAGTTTTGCATACTGTGCGCCACTACAGAAAAGGATACTGTCAAATCCTAATTGGTCCTCTAGGCTGGGTATCATGCATAGTCGGTACCCAACCACCATCGGCAGCACTCAGGTTAATATCCTTTTGTTAAGTCTCGGCATGGCATGCTCGAGTCCTGTGCTGTTGATGGGCCCGAGAACAGATGATGCTACTCAGGTCTACGCGCATGATACCAACTTCTTCATCACATATATGAAGTTCATCATTCAAGGCTGTTGATAAGTATATTAGATGAGACATAAAGTCTCCACACAAGTATAATTGATTGTAAGGTGTTAGATTTATGCGTGGCCCTTCTTCATATTTTGACTTTAATTATGCCATGGCTCCATAGTCCATATATCGATGGTGAAAAGGAAAATGAGAGGGAACGAGAGGTGGCTATCATTAGGACACTTGTCATCTCAAAAAAAAAAAAAAAAAAAAAAAAATCATTAAGACACTTGCTTTTGTGGGCGTCCCACCAACCATTTGAGCACCATTTTGTCATCATAGGCA
Organism: Chloranthus sessilifolius; assembly: GCA_021018995.1. NCBI lineage: Eukaryota > Viridiplantae > Streptophyta > Magnoliopsida > Chloranthales > Chloranthaceae > Chloranthus > Chloranthus sessilifolius. Next base: position 154,005,319 of record CM037586.1, on the reverse strand, counting down.
AATATATATATTTATATATTATTGGCCTTATAAGGGAAACACATAAACCCTCCTTATACATACACGTGTGATCTTCGGGAGCAATACATCATTTCTAAAATAGCACAGACGACGTAACGTATCGGACCCACTGGAATCATTACCCATTAAACCCGCAATTGGTATTCGATCTTTAATCATCATATCGGAGATATTCTTCCTATATTTATTACTCATGCCCATTTTTTTAAATCTCAGAAATCTTAGCGGCTGATATTAAGATGTCTCGTGCCTTGGCTATACAGGTAGTAAAACTCATAAAGCTCCTTGTTCATCTTCCCCTCCTACTCATATTTCTTGTATATCCTTTTTTGGGTTTAATATAATATTTCCTACAAAATTATTAACAAAAGAAAAATGATGCATAAATAATTTTATACTATTAAAATATGTTTCAGATCTTACACTAGTAAAGTATATACTTCACTGCGTGATCAATATAAATTGTTCAATTAAATGCATCTTGCCCATCCTTGGAACATAGCTCAATCAAAGAATCATGCCTATAAGAGAATGCAAATCATCCAACTGATGACCTTTAATATTAGCCAATTTTTTTAAAAAAAGAGACGAAGAGAAGCCGTTGATGTCCATATCTGTTTTATAATCAGGTGCCCCGAAAAGGACAAGTAAACCGCCTTGTCGCCTGATACTGGGAGACAGGTTTGATTCAAAGGGTGAGAAGTGGCATACTTATTTGTCTAGCGACACTAGCCCACCCTCGATTGGCAAAAAATTATTGCCCGATACATCTCATCGCGAGGGAGCAAAACCGTGTTCATACGCTAATTACTGTAACGGTTGAAAATATCGTGGTCACATAAACAGTGTCTGCAACAAAACATATGGAGGTTTGGTATGAAGGAAATATATCATAGATTCTTTTTTGATGGGCAAAACAAGTTGATATATATATGTACAGTAGAGCCCATTAATTTAAGGCCCAGCACGCCGGGCAACATACATATATATATATTTCGAAGAAGAAAGGGCTCGTTTCCCAAACGTCGGGCAACATACATATATAAACCAAAAGCATTCGAGACACCTTTCTTACTAAATTTCTTTGTTTACTTTTAGACGATTAAAGTGTTGTAATTTAATATTGAATCGATCATTAAACGTATAGGCGTATATACAATCAAAAAGCTAATTGCCCTTTTAATGCCCATTTCAAATTTAATAATAATAATATTTTTTTTTTAATGAGGGCAGCACATGAAATTAATATTTGATCGTCTAATAGTTGGGCCATAATCTCAAGATATATTATATAAATAATTAAGACTGAAATCGATCACATCATCAAATTCAAGGCTGTCAACTTTAATTGTTATAATTAATTGAAAACTATAAATTGTTGCAAGGAAAGACTCTTTCGTTGTAAATACCAGGATCCATGTTATTTTAGTGGTGTGACGTGGTCAACACGATTACTTTTGGTGTACTATTACCTCAAAAGAAGGTCATGTAAGTTGAAGAGCTGGTATAGTGTATGCCATCTGTTCTCATTCTTGATTGTGAGTAAATCACCTTTTAAACAATGATCATGTGATGCAAGACTATGATCTAAGGATTGTGTTACATTAGCCCTTAATTTTAAAGGCGTTTGACTATTTTTGAATTATATTATGGTGATATTTTTTCGATATAATCATCAACTCATTGGATTTCCACATCGGGTCATTCGCATCTTCAACCAAACATGAAAAGTCAGTGACCCGCTCACAAGGTAAATAGTGAAAAGCTACGAAACGCTATGCAAATCCGAACTGAAATGAATTAGTTTAAGGAGAATTTTTATGCAGACAAAGTGCAGGCAGCTGAAATGGTGGAATGCAATTGACTGCAAGTATCGTGGGACTCAATCAATACAAGTCGGTGCAGTCAATTATATTGTATCACATCAGTCGCCTACAATTTGTTTGTATAATCTGTCCACCTTTCAAAGGTTACTTAGCTCGTCTTCCAAACACTATTTACTTGGTCCTTTTACACTCCTACAAAAGACGATTCAAATCGATGAGATGCGTACCTCTCCAATGTCCTTTCCCTCATCCCTATGTCCTTTTCCTCGACCTTCCCTGTCGTATTTCTTTACGGTGCTGCGCTATATGGTTATATGATGGTTATTTTTCTATGAATGCTATTTTCAAGAGAGTTAATTGCACTTCAGACCCTAAGTATTTCTGATATTGTATGCAGGTTTTCGCACTCTTTAATATTATTTGTGTGTATAATTTTTATTTTCCCTTGATTCTCAGTCAAACTAAAAATGGTGTCATTGTATAAGATATTTGTCATCAAAATCAAACAAAAAAACTAACTTAAAAAGGGATTATAGCCATTTGTTTTAAATATCAGTGATATTAGAACCATTTGATATGTACCCCCCGATTTGGTGTGGGGTAAAATATCAAGTCAAATATTGGTAGGGGTGGCAATGGGATGTGTAGCCTGTTCGGCTTAGCCTTGATCATAAATCTTAGGCTTGAGCTAGCACTTTAAGCTTGGTAATTAAACAAGTCCGGCTTAGGCATAACCCCTTAGGTCCGTCGGGCTCTCCTATTTGATAGCCAACTATCACCAATCTCACGCCATCTATTTAAAGTAGAACAAATTATATTTGATAGCCACCCATCACCTATCAAGAAGAAATCATTTTCTCGATCAAGTAATGATTGAAGACATTATCTTCCCTATAGAAAAAGATTTCCAAGATTTTGAAATGACAAAAGACTACAAAAGCCTCCTTTTTAACCATCTTATAATTAATTTGACTAATCTAAGAATAAACGGATCAGGCGGAGTCAGGCTTGGGCTTGGAATTATAAGCCAGCTACAGGCTCGAGCTGGGCTTGGGCCAGTTCAAATTTGTCGAGCCAGACTTGGGTATGCTCAAGCCCAACCCAATTCTGCCCCATTGTCATCCCAAAATATAGGCCCATGTAAGATTATTTCAACCGACATGCATAAGTTAAAATAACGAAAATGCCATTTTAAATATTTTAAATATTTTATAACATTTGAAAAATAAAAAGAAGATATTTGAAATGTTGGTGAGTTTAGCTGATACGCATCCAAGATCCGTTACGCATCAGCCTGAGAATAGGTTCCATGTGATCATGGCATATCAATTGTTTCATAGTGAGGGTAATTTTGGCTTTTTCAAAGAATAAACAAGGAACCTCTTTGCCTATTACATTCAATAGTTTGGATGCAACCGCATTAACAAAAAACATATGAGCCTTCACATAATATCAGGAAAAGCTAGGGGTTGCAGTGTAATTATCCCTTTTCAAAATATACTGAAAGTTGTATTTGATATGACCAGCTGGTAGAAGCTACATATTTGTCAATTTAATGCCCACTACAAAAAATAAGACTATTAACGGCAGCCAAAAAGTGCCGCTATTAACAAAAAACTGTCGCTAATAGTCTTTAATAGGTTTTGGTTAATAGCAGCAGGTTTTTGGTCTAAAAAATTGCCGCTAATAATTCGTTTTCTCGTAGTGGCCATTCAATTTCTTTTTATCGATGGGTGATGGTATATTTTACTATTCATCTTAAAAAAGATATATTTTACTATTTTAAAATTTAATTAACATTCTTAAAGGGATAATGGGTCTTGACCTACATTTAAAGGCTAGAATGGTGTTTAAATAATCTTAAGCCATAAAAATTAGGCTTTTAATCTCACACCATTGAAGTGTGATTATCATTATCCCATGTGGTGAACATCTGTGATCAATCTAAATTGTCCAAGTGGCAATCTGTCATTAGAACATGTCTTAGCCTAAAGAAGTATGCCTATAAGTGGCTTTGCACCATCCGATTGATGAACTTTAATATCAAGCATTAAAACTGAAAGAAACGATTGATATTACAGGCCAAAGATCGGATGATTTAAATCTCCCTACAACAACATTTTTGGGCACATTGAACTTTAATCTATAATCTATCACTTTGATGGTATGGATCACCCACATCTTAAATCATTGATGGTGTAAGATCATTTAAACACCATGTGATGGTCTGGAGAGTCGGACCATTAATATATATATTTTAATATTTTATAATTAAATTAATATATTAATATTAACTAATAGCAAACTTGTAAAAACCTTTAGGCTGCGGGACCGTCATTTGACGGGGTAGATTTGAATTTGGATGGTGCAAATCCAAGTCCCCTCTTTGGTTGCTATTTTTGAGCCTTGGATTTGGATTTACCAAATCCCAATCATTTTACAATTCCAACTGGGGAGCTAAAAAATAGGGATTTGGAATAATCTCTCACTCATTTCAAATCCAAACCTCTTTGATTTGGTTTGAACACATCTTTGTTTAGAAGAAATTTTTTTTCTCTCTTTCTAGCATTATCTCTCTCTTTTTCTCTTTCCCTCCATCTTTCTCTCAACATTTTCTCTCTCCCTCTATCTTTCTCTCTCCAACGTCTTTCTCTCTCTAAATTCTCTCGCTCTATGGCTTTCTCTTTCTCTCTAACATTCTCTCTCCATATGTTCTCTTCATCTTTTTCTCTCTCTAAGATTTTCTCTCTCAATTCTCTTTCGCTCTCTCTAAATTCTCTCTTTGTCTCTCTAAATTCTCTATGGCTCTCTCTTTCTCTATCCAGATCCTCTTTCCGTCTTTCTCTCCCTAAGATTTTCTCTCTAGCTCTCTTTCTCTCTCCAAATCCTCTCTCTGCCTTTCTCTCTTGCTCTCAAATTCTCTCCCGCTCTCTCTTTCTCTCTCTCTCTCTAGCATTCTTTCTCCCTCTTTCTCTCTTCAAATCCTCTCTTCGTCTTTCTCTCTCTAAATTCTCTTTGGCTCTCTCTTTCTCTCTCTCTCCAGATTCTCTTATTTCGCTCTCTAAAATTAATTCTCGCTCTCTTTCTCTCTCTCCGATTTTCTCTCTCCCCTTTCTCTCTTTTTTCTCTCTTGATTTGTCTTTCATCGTCTCTCTCTAGCATTGTCTCTCATTTTTCTCACTCGTCTCTCTCTAGGCCTCTCACTCTTTCTCTCTCTGTTTCTCTCTCTAGGATTCAAGGTAGTCAAGGGTGTTTAGAGTGGAAGCATCAGTTTCGCGGAAAGAATCTAAATACACTAGGTATGCATCCAAACAGTAGATTTATAAATTCAAATAATTGATTTGTAAATCCAAAAATTTTAATTCCTGGATTTCAAATTCTTAAATTTCAAATACTCATCATCCTTGTTCCTAAACGCAGCCTTTAATTTTGTGTGTAAATACTTGAAGCTAAAGGAAAACCTTTTAGCGTTTTCCGATTGATTTATTTTTCATATGAATTGATGACGTTAAAAGTAGATTGATGGTTATTTATTATACTGCATATGGATTGTTGTTGTGAAGTGCGCCCATAAATGTAACTATACTTGGATTGTTCACATGTGATTGGTTGAAATTTTTTTATACGGATTGAACTTGATAGATTGGAGGGAAATGATCTCTATAAATAGAGGTCCACTTCTCCATACCTCTCATACCAAATCTCTTTAATCAGTTGAGCCACTAATTGTTATATAAGTTATGGAGGGAAAAATAAAATTTTAATATGTAATAAAGTATATATAATATCAAAATAAGAAAGAAAGAAAGGGATAAAGAGAGAGGGAAACCTAAGAGGCACATTTGAAAAGGCCTAAGTCTGGAAACCCAGCGGGTGCCTTCCGACGAGTCTTAACTCTGAGGGGTGTCTCAGATGATTCTTAAGCCGAAGTTGCGTCTTCCGATGACTAAAAGGCTTAAACAGTCTTTTTTAAGACCGTAAGGGTGTTTCAAATGACAATTTATCCCTTATTGTAAATTGGGATCAAGCCCTGATCAGAAAAAATAGAACAACAAATATATTCTCTCATGTATTCTTATTTTTCTTTCATTGAATGTTTCGTGTATCTGAAAATTTGTCTAACAAGTTCTCTTTCTAGAAAGTAAAATCTAAAATATAACGTAGAAAACTTTAAAAATACAGAACTCTATTGCATCCTAAAGGTAGATTCGTTGAAAATCTGTTTGCATCTTTATTTATCCGACGGAGTATAATCGTCTACTATCTATAAGACAACCTAGTGAATTACATGCCTCAGAGCCATTTTCAATACTATTTCCTTCAACAATAAATTTTTTTAATTTCTGATGGGTTGAGCATAGGGATGCAAGTTTGGTGTACCGTACCGAACCCGAATTTTTCGGTGTTTGATTCAATATACCCCAAGCCGAACCGAACTGAAACTCATTCGGTTTGGTTAAATTTTTTTTTCTAAAACTGAAACTGATTCATTTCTGTGTAGGTAAAATACCTACTTTTTTTTTAATATTTTTTTTTTTTCGATTTTTTTGGTTTACTCAACCTACCCCCTCGATTTTCGGTTTGAGCCACCCAAATCGAACTGAACTGACTTGGGGTTCGGTTTGTGTCGGTTTTCAGTGCGGTTCAATCCGATTTGGGACCCTCGATTTTTGGTTTGATTTTGGTGTTCAATTCAAAGCTTGCTTTCCTAGTTGAGCAATAGGCCTAGCCCCACATTCATGCAATATCATACTGTTATTAATTATGGGGTATTTGCGGCAATTTTAAAATGATTACTCAGTTGAATAAATGGTATTGAAAATAGGTCTGAGGCACGTAGTTCACTATGCTATCTTAAAGACAATAGACGGCCTCACTCTGTCGAATAAACAAAAATACAATCGGGTTCCCAACAAATTTACCTTCAAGATATAACAAAGTTCGATTTTGCCAAGACCCGTATGTTATTTTCTAGATTGCATATTTTAGAAAAATAATCCGCCATACAAATTTTCTTATACACAAAAAAATTCATAAATAAAAAATATAAGAATGTAAGAGAACGATTATTATTTCTACTGTCGAGGATGATGATCGCAATAGAGGCTGAGATGTGAAATCACATTATGGCAACGTTAGGTATACCATTTATGCTAATGAAATTCAATTATGTTAGTATGACCACTTTAATTAGTGGATTTTGAAGGCTTTATTGTAATTGATTTAGAGTACAATACTCATGCTGCAACAAAGTGGAAGTGAATTATAGCATTAGGAAATGTGGTTGTCTTTTAGTGTTATTACAGTTTATAGTTTTAAGTTGACCTTTTTTTTTAGTAGTGTTTTAAGTAGAACTTGAACTACAAACAACTGTAATCATTCTCATTGAGTGATTCTTTTTTTTTGTTGAAAAACAAAATTCGATAATTCAATTCAACTTTTTTGCAACATCATTATCGTAATCGTTTGAATGATGTTAGATTCTCATCAGTCTTTGATTCAGTAAATAAAGTTGGGCCCAACCAGGTATATTTAATTATGTTAGATTCATGGATCAAAATGTCGGAAAACTGGTATATATTATCTGAGTAAAAAATTGGTACATATCGGACAATACGTACCAGAACAATAATGTATCGGATGATACATTAAATATATCGTCCGAGCATATACATATATATAAGATGATATGGTACACTTAATGTACCGTATCATTAGGGTCTGATACCGATACGTATCGGTATCGAACGATATTTTGATCCATAGTTAGATTCTTAATTGGGCAAAAATCGGGCCCAACGTAACCCATTTAATAATCGGGTTCGGTCAGGCGTAAGCCCGATAATAAATAGACTAATGCCTTAGCCAAAACCGATTAATAATCGGATCACGACGGGGCTAGGCCTGATTACTAATCAGGCCAACATCTTGGCCTGAACCTGTACAAAACTGAGTTGGGCTGGGCCATGTCACGGGCCAACTCAACCCTTGCACTTTCAAAGGTTAGACCCTTTTTGTTGAAGAAGGTTGACTTTAGAAGGTGTGACCCTTTTAGTGCAAGAACAGGTAGGTTATCCTGTACCAACTCTTAGATGCTAGAGATTCTGCATCATCTTGCTCATTTTGCAGACTGAGTTAGTAAGCTATGACTGTAATATATAATTGCAAAATTCTTTTGGCCAAGTGGCATATTATTTTAACTATTAAATTCATAAAAAAAAAAAGTAGCTTATTTTAAAGGCCGGTGTTACTGTTAGAAGTTTCTATTTTGGTGGCCGTCATTATGGTCAATCCGTTGACCAACGAATGGTATAAGATTAATCTTGTGATGTAATAGTTGCTACTTCGGAGAAATTGAAGAAAATAAGCAACTAATAGTTAAGCCTTTTAGTTATGGTATGATTGTGATTTCTAATCACAAAATCACAATATAATTATTAATTTAAGTCCTTAATGAGAAAAGACTCTTTGGTTATAAATATAAGGGATGCTTGGTCCCAACGATTACTCGACACACTTTTACCCTCCTTATTAGCAAAAGCATCCCCAATGTGCTCGGAGGAATTGAGAACGAGGAGATCATTAAAGATTGGCATCATTCTGGCTCACACTCAAGGTGCGCACATATATTTTAATTTATGGATTATCTATTTATTGTTTTGATTGATCATGCGTCTAGATCCTAAGGCATATATTTGGATGATCGAATTGATATATCCAACAATTACTACCACTAACACCGCTTTATTTTACGACCATCTCACTTAATCAAAAGAAAAATCCCTAGACTGTTTTGAATTAGATGCTGGAGATCTTTTTTTTAAGGAATCTTCTACACAATTGATCTTGATAATAGGCCTCCCATTAAAAGGCCATATATTGATTCCACATGACACACATCCCAAAAAGTATTTGTGATCATAGCATATCATCAAACGTGCATGTCGAATCAATATATGGCCTTCTAATGATAGGTCTATAATCTGAAGATCAATTGTGTAAAAGATCGTACTACAAAAAAAAAGATCATTAGCGGCAGCCATAAATTGCCACTATTAACAACAACATTGCCGCTAATATCCTTGTCGCTAATAGTTTTTTGGTTAATAGCAACACTTTTTGGCTGCAAAAAACTGCCGCTAATAGTCTTATTTTTTGTAGTGTCAGTTTAGCGTCGGGCCTCCCTAATATCTAACCCTAGCTCTTAATTAGGCGGGTTAGGGTGGGCTCGGGTCAGGCTTAGAGCTTCATTGATTATTGATATTCGGTCTAAATTTTTTGTAAATCTTTTTCCCTCTTAATTTTTTTTTTCATTAAAACTAAAGAAAAGTATATCGAATCGAGAAAGCGAAAACCTTAAGACCTATTTAAAAATATTTAAGTTATCAAAATATTCTTACAACTATCCGGTTGACGATCTAATGGGAATGTTGAGTGCTATTTCGCTAATTACATTATAAATGCTAGAAATATTTTATGTACTTATACTAATATATATAATATATATAAGTAAAAGTGATTCACAGACTGAGCCGGGATATCGGGCTTTAACTTGTTAAGCCCTTCTCCAGCCCGACGGATAGCAGGCTTTTGATTTTGAGGCCCTAGTTTTACCCTCTTACATCCTTTGTTAGCCCTAGCCCTAAGATTTTTGGGTTGGTCGTGGTATTTGTAGTTGCATCGGCTAACACAGGTCCATATCGGTCGATACGTATTGGGTATCGGCCAATACCTCTTTGATTTGGGCTTTTTTTTTTAACAACTTTTTGTATCGGTATTAGCCAATATGAGTCAGTCCTCCATGGACCAATACTTGATACCGCTACCCCATTTGACACCTTGCATCTAGTCGGAGTATGCCAACGCCAAAGCTCGGCCTGCTCGGCGCCTTGTTTAGCAAATGTGCTTTCGACACGCTCAATCGCCCGCCAAACCTAAGCGGGGTTTACTTTTTGGGAAAGATGAGTAAAAGCAATAACAAGAATATATCTAATGAAACTGCTTGATTGGGTACATATTTGGAATCTCAAGATCCCGTCGAAAATCACCTTCATTTTATGGATGGTCCGATGGAGAAGAATTTCTACCATCACCCACCTAACCAGTAGAGGTAGGTGCATCGATCAACAGTGTTACTTGTGCCTTGAAGCCGATAAAGAAATAGATCATCTCTTGCTCCTATGTTCTAAGATATGACTAATTTGGATAAAGATCTTCAAAACCTTTGGTGAAACTACTTGTTTGCACAAAGGAGTGAGAATTTATGGACGGTTGGGACACTTAGTTATTCGATGGATTCAATAAATGATTATGGTCGCATATCCATTACTCTCTCATTTGGAATGTTTGGCTCTTGAGAAACCGTATCAGATGTAGCGGAGGTCAGTTCACCGAAGGATCTTTAGTTCGAGATAACATTCTCACTCTTTGTTCCTTGGACATTGCTGCTGGGGTTGAAGATCCATCCATTCTCACCATCCGTCGATTCGCAGCCGAGCATCTTTTATCTCTTATTAATGTTTTGTAATTGGGGTAGAGAATTTGCTATTTTTCTTAGATTCTAGGAGGTTTTTTTTCCGGCCATTCCGGTTTCCTCCTTTCGTAGATTTTTCTCTTTTTCTTTTTTTGGGTTTCCTACATTTGCCTAGATAACTATCTTGGTTTTTTTTGGGAGGTCCAATTTTTCAGATAGCAATGTCTATGATCATGGTATGAGATCTCGGGATTTTTTCGAGTATCTTATTTTGCTTTTATTATTAATAAAAATATAACTTAAAAAAAATTTAAAATAAAATAAAAATTTCTAGTGAAACTTTCATAATTCTTGGATAGATAATTCACTAATAGACGGAGGGATAAGTAATTCGGCTCATTCACGTACAAATCTATGAATGTTTGGAATCCATATTAAGTAGACATTGCTTTTGGTAATTTGCATAGAAAGGTAAGATTTAATCGTTCTATATTTTCGGTGTCATACACATAGCGCATTCACCCCAGATAGCAGCTCTTTATCCAAGATATATCCATATATATTGAAGTGGTCATCAAACTGACCCTAAAGCAGATAAACGACCCCAATACAACTCCCTTGTGTGAAGAAACAAAGGCAAAGGCTTGAGAATTGAAACCATTTTTCAATATCGGATGGTGAGATGCAATGCCTAGAAACTTCTTGGATAAAAACTGTGAGAGAGAGAGAGAGAGAGAGAGTGTGTGTGTGTGTGTGCAAGTGTTATAGGCGTAGAGACTCAACAACTGTGTTTCTATATTAGTGATAATGTAGACTATTTTAAGATAGGCCTCCAAATAAAGGATTGAGACATCCGAGGAGGAGAAGATCAGGAAAAGACCTACACGGAAACAGTAAAAGGTGATATGAAGAATTGAGGAGCTCTATATATTGTGATAGTGATTGGGGTGGAAGTGTAGATGATGACAAATGCACTTCCGATTATAATTTTAATATTGGTTCGGCTTCAATTTCATGGACTTCAAAGAAACAACAAGTTGTTGTTCTCTCTACAACCGAAACGGAATACATTTCATTAGCATTGGCCAGTTGTCAAGCATTTTGGTTAAGATGGGTCTTAGAAGAACTTAAGCATCCATCAATTGAAGCTACAACTTTATTTTGTGATAATTGTTCAGCCATTGCACTAACCAAGAATTTCAGTTTTCACTACAAAAGTAAGCACTTTCGAATTAAGTATCATTTCATCCGTGACTTGATCAATGATGGTGAAATTGATGTGAAACCTTGCAAATCACAAGATCAAATAACAGATATTTTTACAAAGGCATTGAAGAAATAAACGTTTATCAAGATCAAAGAAAAGTTCGGCGCTCGATCGGTCTAGCTCAAGAGAACAACTTTCTTCTCTTTAGAGTGTCATCTTCTTCCAATCCTAGTTGGTGTAGTCCAACACTATAAACTAGTGGAGAAATATGAGTTACAAATTAAGCTGACTCCAAACAGATGGGATAAGGCTACCACAATGATAATGGTTGTGTATGACAGCTCTTTGCTAGCCCCTGTCATAACAGAGTTTACCTGCTTTAGCAGGTTCCCATTCTCTTTGCTAGCATCCTACTACCTGCTTTAGCAGGTATTGAAATTTCATCAATATACGGAATTGATCGAGTATTCAATTAATTCTAATTAATCTAGTGATTACATAAAAATGCCAACACTCACCACAACACGAGATATACGTGGAAACTCAATTACTGGAAAAAATCACGGGACCGAAGTCCACAAACCAAATTCACTATGAAATATATGATTACAAAGAGTTTTGAATGATATACCAACACATGCACATGCCCTATCAAACCCCCATGCAAATCAACTCCCCGTCGTAGGTCGCCTCCATAGCTTTCCGATTTGGATGCTTTCCTTTACAGTTGATGAACGCACAACGATCCGCCTTGAAGCCCACAAGGCTATCAATCACATACCTTAATCTCTAGGGATAAAATACACTCAACTCTTTTGAATAAATCAATATAAGATGAAAGTGAAGAAAGAAAGGAAACCTTTGAATCAAAATCTTTTTACAAATCAAAATAGTTTCAAAGGTTGAAGAAGATGAAATTTATTTCTCTCAAGGAGGAAGAAGCTCTCTTAGCTTGCTTAACCTCTCTCCCCTTTTCCAAAAGCCTTTTTAACAAAACCCTAAAACCCCCAAAAGGCCAAAAGACCAGTAAAAAATCAAAAAAAAAAAATTGTTTCTTCAAAAGTGAGCAACATCATAGCACGCTGTGAGCCCTGACAGATTTTCGTAGCAACAACACACTATGGAGACCACCACAACGCCCTGTGGAGACCACCACAACGCCTTGTGGACATAACTTCAGGTTACTTAAAATAAAAATCATTTTAAAGTCTTTTGATGGTTTAAAAAATATGGTCATAGGATGTGTGACTGATAATCATGACTGATCAAGGTAGAACCCATCCATCTTGGCACCCACATATTCTAAGGGAGATCTGCATGGATTTTGGAGTATAACGTGGCAAGCAGGATCTAACAGGTACCCCTTCTCGTTGATAACTCCTTGTATAGCAAGATTTTATGCAAGACTTACCTGTTCAACAATTCTATCCTCACTCCACTCACTCTTTGTCAGAACATATTTTATTTGCTCTGATTGGGAGTTGGTAGAAAGTAGGGAGGTTGCTGCTAGAGCAGGTAAATCCTCCTTTGCAGGGAGTTAGAAAAGAGAATATGAACCAATTAAAGAATGTAAACTCTGCTATGGCAGGGGCTAATAGAGAGCTATGTCATACGCAACCAATGATTATCCCAAATAGGTGATGATGAGTCATTTTCTCAATACTAATTGCATTACTTAGTTTGATACCCATAAAGCTAGCTAGTATCATATTGATTCGTAATCTTCAACACTCAGCAGTCATCATAATATAAGGATTGATAGGGAGCATGGGTTAAAATCTCGAAAAAATGATACGTATCGTCCAACCCCAAAATCGATACGTATCGGACGATACATTCCAATATATCGTCTGAAAATTTGAAACTTTGTATAACAGGCACCGATACAGTACTGATGTGCAGTGAAATATGGTGATATTTCACCCCTAAAAGTCTACATTTAGCCGTCCGATGAAAGCTATCTAACATGATTTGTGAAGTTTTCTAGGTTTCAGGACAAATTGTTCATTAAATATATTAAGAAGCACAAAAGGGTACAACGTGAATAGGAATTGGATCATTGAAGCAAAACAGAGATGAGACCAGACCATTTGACTAGGTCGATCGATCGACCCTCTTTGGTCGATACATCGACATAGTCCGGAAGAATTCAAATTTAAAAATTAAAATTTTAATCTGGTTGATCGATCGACCACTTTAGTCAATCAATCGACCAAGTTCGAATTTGAATTTGGAATTGGATGCTATTTAAAGGAAAATCTGAGGATTAGGGAGCATCATCTTCTGCTTGCAATTTTTTCTGTTCTTCCGCTTTAAGTTTTCAAGGGCATTCAGTCCCAATTACTTGTAAATTCTTAGTATTCATTTCCTAGTTTTAGATCTTAGAATAGTTTAATTTTCTACATTCAAGCGAGGAGTTGTATGGAACTTGGATTAAAGCTATTCGTGGATTTTGTTGAAGCCCTTTTTACGATATTTTAATGTTAATGTTGATGTATTTTTCAATCATGCTATTTACTTTCATTATGTGTGACTAATTTCATTTAAGGATAGGGATCTAATGAATCCCATCCGAGGTATTCATTTATTATAATATAAATGTGTGATGAAGATATCATATCTGTAAGTGGACTCTGATTTTATTTTGTTATGGATAGCATTTCCTCGCCATCTGAGATATGGGAGTTAATAATGCCCCGAAATCTCATATTTGCAATGGAGATGTTATCCTAATCTCTGTTATCTCGGGATAAATTATACCACTTTTCAAGGTGTGAGTGTTAATCATATACTCATGAGATGTTAATCACACATCTCATTAATCTCAGATCTGTGGTGTGAAATTTATCATGAGATCGGATTTTAAGTGTCCTTTGAGGTGTGAGTGTTAATCATACACTCACGGGATGTTAATCACACATCTCCTTGATCTTCAGATCTACACTTAAGAATTCACAGGTGCTCAGATCTCAAGCATCTTTTGTAAATCTCATATCTTAAATATTTCATAAATAATAAACTTACGATGGGAGGATTTAGCATCCCAATCCTTACCTTTCATAAATTATTTAATTCTTCAATTTCGTTAGTATTTATCTCATTCATCAAAAGCTCTCAAAATCTTATATTAGTAGTTACTGTGATAAGATCTATACTTGTTCTTTTAATTAATTACTATCTCTCTTCTAAATTTTCTAATCAATCCTCGTGGGAATAATCTCGTACTCTGCATCTATTATCTATAAATTGATTCGTGTACTTACGAGTACAACTTAATTTTCACAATAGATACCATGAATGTACTATATCGGTGATGTCCAAAACCGATACATATTGTCCGATATGTATCGGTATCGAACGATATTTTGACTCATAACAAGGAGCATGATTTAGAACCTTAAACGATGCCAAGCCATAGTGCTAATACATCTCAATATTAGAGCCTACTCATACCAGCATATAATTTCAAGGTATTTTCGGAGAAAATAATCATTAGTATTAAAAACTTTTTATTGCATCATCGATATATAACTTTTTTTTTAATATGGGTATGTCGGGCTCGAACCTGCAACCTTGAGCTTACAAACCTTCCATTGTGGTATAGGCTCAACCCTGTCCATCCATAAAAACTTTGTATTGGTGATTACGTTTAAGCATTCACATAGACTGATGCTAAGACCAATAATGAAATATTAAACCTCGATGGGCGTCGCCTACATTAATATGGGATTATCAATCCTATGAAAACGATTTTAGCCACAACATCCTAATCTAACAGGCATAGATAAGGGCCATTAAAATATTTGCAAGTCAGCTTTTTTTATATGATTTGGTCTAAAAGCCTATCTTTATTGTAAGAATCATATGCTTAGTAATCTCTTAAATCCTTCATGTCATTCTTATTATTTCTCTCAAAGCTTTTACCTCTTTTTTCATTCCTTGTACTTGTATATTTCATAATTTGGCCTTTAACATAAATGCCCAAACCATCCCAAGCCACTTCAAAATTTCCTTTTATTAAAATCACTCTTATATTTTCTCTTATATGGTCCTTCCTAGACTTATCTTTTTATTCAAAACATTCACCTCGATATAATTCCAAGGTATTAAGTATCGGCCGATACCGATATGTATCAGTTTTCTAGCCAACCAACATATATTTACCTCAATACGTATTAGGCATCCAACTCAGTATTGACCATTACAGAATGGGTATCAGCTCGGTTGATACCTATATCTTTAAAAGAAATAAAAAATTGAGGGTTACATATTAGTATCGGCCGATACGTATTAATCTTCCACGGACCGATACCCGATACCGAAACCAACATTGACACCTTATACAAATCTAGTCATATGAAAGGTATCAATAATCGGCCAATACGTATCGGTCCTCCAACTCGGTATCAATATTGACCGATACGTATCGATTTGAGAGAAGACATGTATTTTTTTTTTTATCAATATTTTTTAAAGGGTTGATCTGTATTGGTCCTCCATGGACCGATACTTAGTTTGACACCTTAGTCATATGTCTTGTCTTCTTGTTGCTACTTTGTAATTCGACTCACTACACAATACAAAATGTAGGGAAACTTGCATTTTCAGCCTTATAAGTTTGCTTATTTGCTTAAACGGCCCTATAGTTTGAAACTGTACCGAATAAGCCAGCTTGAATCGACCTGTTTTTTTATTATATATAAAATACAAATGAAATTTAAAAGAAGATGAAAGAGAAAAGAAGAACATAGAAATATATAATAGATAAATTATCACAAATTGATTACATTGCTTTGCGTTACAATATTCTCACAAAGAAAGTGTATAATTAAGACTACAAATATAATCGTGATTACAATTGGTTTAGATAAATAAGATTATGACAATTGTTTAGATAACTCTAGTATTTATTCTTAAGAAAAAATTAAATAATCATAAATAAGATAGCGGCCCATTACATTAGCGACCCGCTATCTTAAGACAGAGTGTATTCTCATAGGACTAAAATTACAAATTGGTTTAGATATGTGAAGCGTGGTAATTATCAAATAAGGTGTACTCTAATATTTAGGAAGCCATTACTTGCACACTTACGCTTTTAAGCGATTGCACTAAGGTTAAAGAAACACTTTGTATTTTAGGGACACATGACATGTGAAAACTGATTTAAAGTTCATGATCTATAGATCCTTAGTGGAGAAGACTGGAACAAAACGTGATATTTATCATATGATCATGAACTTTAAATAAGGTGTACTCTAATATTTAGGAAGCCATTACTTGCACACTTACGCTTTTAAGCGATTGCACTAAGGTTAAAGAAACACTTTGTATTTTAGGGACACATGACATGTGAAAACGCAATCTAAGCCATCTAATTTAAAGTTCATGATCTATAGATCCTTAGTGGAGAAGACTGGAACAAAACGTGATATTTATCATATGATCTATTATTGTCAACCAGTGAATCAAATAATAGCCTTTGATTATATTTAATCACATGATGAAGATTATATTTTATTCTAATCTTATCCACTAAGGATCTATAGATCATGAACTTTAAATCAGACGGCTTAGATTGCATTTTCACACATCACATGTCCCTAAAATACAAAGTCTTTTTTAGCCTCGGTATAATCACTTAAAAAGCGAGTGCAAGTAATGGCTCCCAATATTTATCTTAAAAAAAATAATCAAATAATCATAAATACGATAGCGGGCAGCCAACTTAAGATAGCGACATATTAGTGGCAAGATAGCGGCCCCCTCATGTAAACAACTATAAAATATAATCGTGAATGATTATAATTGGTTTAGATAAACAAATATAAAATATAACTGTGAGTGGTTATAATTGATTTAGATAAATAAGATTATGACAGTTGGTTTAGATAATTGATGTGAGGTAGTTATCAAATAAAGTGTACTTTGGTTTAGATAAGTGACACATAGTAGTTATCAAATAAGGTGTACTCTAATATTTATCCTAAAGAAAAAATTAAATAATTATAAATAAGATAGTATCAGTTATCTTAAGACAGTAACTGCCAACTTAAAATAGCGACAAGATAGCGGCCCGCTATCTTAAGATAGTGGGCAAAAGTATAACAATTGGTTTAGATAATTGACGTGACATGTTATTCGAAAGATAGTGTCTCGCTATCTTAAGATAACGTCCCACAATTATATTCTCACAGGAAAGTATATAAATAAGATTATAAATATAGCCGTGAGTTGTTACAATGGTTTAGATAACTGATGTGGGGTAATTATAAAATAAACTGTACTTTGGTTTAGCTAAGTAACGCATGGTAATTATCAAATAAGGTATACTCTAATATTTATCCTCAAGAAAAAATCAAATAATCATAAATAAGATAGCGACCGTTGTATTAATATAGCGGCATGTTAGTAGCGGCCCACTATCTTACATTAGCGGGACGCTATCTTAAGATAGTGTCCCACGATTGTAAGACAACGATCGTTATCTTACGATAGTGCACGCTTGTGGCTCTATCATACAATTTCTAATATTCTGTATTTTATTTATGTTTGCTATGAAGGATTTTAAGTTATTAGTATTCGGTTGTCGTTCACTGGGCTACCTACTATAGTCAGAATTGGAAAAAAAAAAAAGAACGAAAAAAATAAATAAAAAATAAACATATATATAATGAAAAAACAGGTTGATACTGATGTGAAAACGACTTGACTTGTAGCCGGCCTATTTTGCACAATTACAAACTATTGGGTCATTTATGCAAATAAGTAAACTTATAGGGCCAAAAATACAAATTTCACCAAAAATGTATGTCTTATAACACTTAGCCCAAGACTCCATCATACAATAATGCAGATTTTACCGGAGAAATCACACCTAAGCATTTCATTTTTTTGTACTAATTTTTTAAATCCTTATAATTTTAAGGGCTTTTGACAACCTTTATGGAATAATGACTCGTATCCGTTATTTAAATGATAATTTGGTGTTTAAATGATCTTCCACGCTAAAATTAGACTTTTTATCGCACACCATTGAAGTGAATTTATCATTACACCATGTGGCCAACATTTGTGATCAATCAAAATTGTCCAATGACAATTTATTAATGTCTCAAACCAAAGAAACATACCTATAAGTCGATGTAAATCATCTGATTAATAAAATTTAATATCAGCCATTAAAATTGAAAACAACGATTGATATTAAATTCCACAGATTAGATGATTTAAATCTCTCTAAAACACAATTTTTGGTCATGTTTGACGTCAATCTGTGATCTATCACTTTGACGGTTCGGATCACTTACATCATTTTGAGCCATTGATAGGGTAAAAACATTTAAACACAATTTTAGTGCTTAAATGACGGTCACCAGACTTAGCCCCTTATTTTCTACATCATCTTCAAGCAACATAACCACAAAATGTATTTTCATGTGTGAGTTCGTTCATAATCAATTTATTCAAATAAGGACCGACTCCTGATGAGTCTGTAACTCTCTAACACAAAACCCCAGCTGTCACTCTACTAAGGTTTATGATTTATGATCAATGGCTCCCACAGATGTGTAAAACCTGTTTGTTGGTCCGTTTAATAATCTTCCATGTGTTTGCACTTTTGGGCTATTCATAACAGAAAGCAATATAAGCCAAACTCGTCCTATGCAAGAACGGTTAAAGCATAGCATAGAGTTAGTCTAGACGCCTATGTGACTGCATGATATTCACGGACTTTTAATGCATGGAAGTCCGTGCCTGTCATGCAGTCTCACAGTCTACTTTAATGCACCCAATCCCATTGTAGACAAACTCTAAAGCATAACGCACGTATAACCATTATATATAGTGGCCGGAAAACACCATTGAGACTGATCAAGCACACCCTTATGGCCGAACTCTGTAGCAATGCTTACTTAGGCCAAGCTTCAGGCTTTGGGATTTGTTGTA
Source organism: Chloranthus sessilifolius (assembly GCA_021018995.1). Classification (NCBI taxonomy): domain Eukaryota; kingdom Viridiplantae; phylum Streptophyta; class Magnoliopsida; order Chloranthales; family Chloranthaceae; genus Chloranthus; species Chloranthus sessilifolius. Next base: position 153,985,842 of record CM037586.1, on the reverse strand, counting down.
TATTATTATCATTTAAAAAAAAAAAAATTCATAGATAATCTAGATATGTCTAACATATCGTAAAGAGAATAAAAGTTGAGGAGTAAAACTTTAAGAATAAATCTCACACAACAAAACACTCACATTGAGCGACAATACAGGGAAATAAATCCCACCCAACAACCTTATATAAAGGAGGAAGAAAAGGTAGCATGTAAACCCATAACCTCAAGCCTCACAAAGGAGAAGAGTATACCAACTGAGCTACCACTCAATGGGCGTGAGAAAAATATTACGGCTAACGATAAGAGATATATCAAACAAGGGAAAATAAAACCAAAAAAATAACCTCAAGAACTGTCCTTATAATCAATTATAATTATCAAAATATTCTTACAATTATCCATTCAATTCGATGAATCGAAACTGGGGGTTATTTTGATATTTGATTGTAAAAAGTTAAATACATTATGTTAATACATGTAATAAAAGATATGCACGGGCCGGGCCATGCTCCAAATTATTAAGCCTTGACCAGGCCCACCCCACAATGGGCCCTGACAAGACACACCACACAATGGGGGCATTTTTTAGGGTCTGACCTGACCCAACTCACAACGGGCTTTCAGTTTTGAGGCCCTTACATGGCCCAACTGACAAAGGGTTTCACTTGGGAGCTCTGGCCCTAAGTTTTTAGAGCCCAGACCAGGGGGGCTGACGGGCCAGCCCGCCCCTATGGAAACTCTAAAGTGGAGCCATTATCAAAATGTAGGGCAGTAGCATAGATCAAAATATCATATTTCCTGTGCGTATTCTCTAGGTCTCCTGGCCGATACGTATCGGCGTATCGGTCTGGTACAAAAAAAAAAATTCTGTTCTAAAGCCACGGATGTCCCTGTCAATTAAATTTTATATGAAATTAATGGACAATACGATAATTTCAAATTATCGTCAGATACAAACGCTAACTTACCTATTTTTTAGGGTGACCAATAAATACTGGATTTATCATATCGGATACCCCTGAAAACGATACGTATCTATTTCGTCCGAAATTTTGATTCATCGGTAGTAGAAGCCATTAGAAAAGTGGGAGATTCTAAACCATGCTCCCTCAACACATAAAAACCACATTAGTTATTGCCCCCTTAACACATCTCCATCAGCTCAACAACATACAATGTATAATGGCCTACTTTCTTTTACAGAAAGAATAATAAAGTATTGAAGATGGAAGGTCATGCAGCAGGCTACAGGGAGGGAAAAACAATCATTATCTTGAAGCAGGCTAAAGTATTGAAGATGGAGAGGTATTTTATTATTTTCCATTACAGTTATTATCTTGCAATAACAAGAATTGTCATCAGCTGTAGCAATATTTTTTTTATTAATGACGTTGCAATTCATCAAATAGATGGAAACAATATAGTGACTGGGTCAAAAAATCAGAAAATCGATATGTATCTTCCAGCTCCAAAACCGATACGTATCGGTTCCGAACGATACATACCTTGGTATGTATCGTCCGGTATTTTGGTATTTTGTATGGGAGGCACCAATACAATACCGTAAATGTACCGTATCAGTGAGGTCCAAAACCGATACATATCGGTTTCGGACGAGATTTTGACCCATGGTCATATGACCTTGAAAGAGAAAATAAACCCACCCAGCAGCATGGCCAACATGTTTAAAATCCCAAAAATTGAATTAGAAACATTAAACAAGTGCATAAGAAAACTTTAGGAGTCGCACTAATAAAAGAAAGCGCTATAGAATGGCGCTTGGGATGGTTTGGGCATGTCCATAAGAGACATGAGAGAGCCCGTGAAGAAAGGATGGAAACAATAAAACCAGTTAAGGACTTTGGAGATAAGTATTGGATAATGACTAGAAGGATTACGAAGTAATAGAGTTTAGCCCTAAATAGAATTGAGTGGAGAAATGAGATTCCCAGGGACAACCCCTAAACAGATGAGACAAGGCATTGATGATGATATTTGTATACACAAAGTATGCACAAATATATAAAGATTATATTATTTCCGCTACAAATTCAAACAAACCCACAAATACAGAGTCACTAGCTTAATATAAATTGCAGTAAAGCTACAGTAATAAAGAAGCAGAAGATGATCACCAACATGAACAACTCTACATGTAAGTAATGATCCACAAAATCCCAAAAGTGTTTTGAATCCTTGGCAACAGCCTAGAAAGATCGTAACTAATAAGTAGAAGACCAATTACTATGAACGAAACCCACCCTAACTGTAGTTCACATTCATCATAGTTATGATTAAGTTGAGATATAGCATTTTATCAGCTTCCCTTCTATGGGGGAGCTTAGTATCTTCTTAGCATTTCTAGTTACAGAGCTAATTGGTGACAAAATGGTACCTTGAATCTACATAGCTCTCAACATCCCAGAGGAATGACCCAAACGTCACAGCCTCCAACACGAGCCTCGTCAACCCTGAAAACTTTACCCTGATAAGCTCATCCTTGGAAGAATCAATAGTACCCTGGGGCATGATGACAACTTCGGGTCTCCCGAACAAGGCCTCCGTGTGTTTCTCAATTATCCCAACAGCTTCCTTAGACCTTATTGTTGCATATCTCTTCAGTGTATCCTGGTCGAACGACATAACATAGGATCTCAACGGGGAGTGCTTGATCCCATGCCCAAACCCATCAGGGCTAAAGTTATCGGACGGCCAAGATGAATTTTCAGGGTGAGAATCCTCGCCACCAACGGAATTAAATTCATCGGTCACAGAGTGCTGGATGGCACTTTCCTCTTCATCCAACCCAAAGGGAAGAGTCTTGATCGACTTCTCGAGTTGAAACCTTTGATCGACCCTCTTGAGGAAATACCCGTACATGACCGAAGCAGCATAAAGTTGTCCAACCCTTAGTTTGCTTATATGTACAACAGAATTTGAGTCACTCAACCGGTTCCCCAAAATAAGGGCGAGGTGATTTTTTATCATCTGGTAAGCTTCTGGTGAATGGACGCCTTCAAGCTTCTCCTCCTGCCCCGGCCAACGGTCGATGCTACCAGATAGATCAGTTGATGGAGATATAGTGGGTACTAAAGGCACTTCAGCATCCATGAATTTTTGGACTACTAAAGCATACAATATCTCCTCCAAAACCCTTCGTCTCTCAGCGGCTTTCAACTCAGCAATTCTCCTACAAAATAGACCATTTTCATCGGCGATGCAGCAAAGATTTTCAGCTAAAATCGATATTAAAAAATTTCTATTTAGCGCAGACCTGTACAAGACGAGATCTGTTCCACTGGAACTAGGAGCCTCTTCCTTCTGATCTTCGGTTTTGAGATCGGTTTGGAGTTGCTGTAGCTGCTGATCCACAGCTGCAGGAAGTAGATGCGGGTGGTTTACCAAGATCTGTGATAGGAACTGTCCGATCGGAGATTCTAACCTAAGGGGAGCGATCGGAGACGAGGATCCAGAATCATTATAAGATGATGATGCCCTAACACCGGTGTTTCGCCTTGTTACGAAGAAGGATCGCCTTTGCCTTTGCTTAGGGATTGAGATAAAAGGCAAATGCTGCCGAACAAATTCAAGGAACAAACTGATTTAACAAATAATTACAAGTAAAAGGTAACAACTTTTAACACTAATTAAATCATGATATTATCTTTCGAACAAATCGATAAACCCTATATATTTAGAGCTCCCATATAAATTAATCACCTAACTGCAAAAATTAATTACGAACATATATAAAAAACTAAATCCGATCGGGGAAAAAAGAAACTATATATTCTAGATCATAATATTACAAACAAAATGAATATAGAAATCACCATAGATGATTATTAAAATAAATCGGGTCGAGAATAATGAAAAAATAACTACTTTGAGAACAACTTCCAAATCAATAAACCGTAAGAAGAAGAAAAATCACACACCTTGAGCAATCGATTCGAGAAACGAAACTTGGTGTTGAAAGATAGAAAATCTGGTTGATGCGCCGCTATAACGTCCGATTTAACGGCCAGATTACAAGTTCCGTAGATACCGCAAGAAGATCTCAGCGCCGTAACAGCTTCCATCGATTAAGATCCTTCTCTGAATCTACCTGTTTATCACCGAATCCTTCGTCAAAAACGTTACATGAAACCAAACACTGACCCTGGAATTTGAAATCGATTCTTCGTACCTTGGAAAGGGGAAATCTGAAAACGATGAAGAAAATCGAGCTTCCGGGGAGAGAGAGAAAGAGACACGTAGGTGGGTTATCTTTGTGAGCGTTTCAGAAGCTTCCTGATTAGCCACAGAGTGCCGTGATCGATTTTGGTTATCTTTGGGAGGGTTTCAGAAGCTTCCCCTGATTAGCTAGAGAGTGCCGTGGTGGATTTTTATACATAAATACAGGGCTGTTGGTAGAGCTCTCAATGGGTCGGGTCGTACCAGTACGGCTTTTGGCCTGCACTCGACTCGAAAAACAGTGGCATTTTCTTTCAACGAACCTGGCCCGGTATGCGGCTAGGGCTAAACAGGTTGCTAAACATGTTGCAACCTGGATAAATCCAGGCCGAGCTTGAGAATGTTTCAACACCAGGACAAGATATATATATATATATATATATATATATATATATATATATATATCATTTTTAAGTTTTAAAAAAAATATTTATTTTAATTAAATGTAATTTACTTAAATGCCCTGAGATTAATCGTTGTCCATTATAATCATTGTGCAATAAACTAAAATGAAATATTTGAATAAAAGCATGTACCTGATGAGCCTCTATAATATTAATATAATTGTTTAATTAAATTTTTAACCTTCTTTAAACTTTTATTAGAAAAAAAATAACTTAAGCCTAACCAAAATTTATTAGAAAAAATAGCCCAAAAAAATAGTCCAACCAAATTTTATTAGAAAAAATGCTCAAGTCTAACCCGACAAAGTAGGGGTCGAGCTTGGGTTGAGTACATCGCAGCCTGAGTTAGGATTGGGCTTAAAAATTTAGAAACCCGACCCGAATAAATTAGGGTTAGGTTGAATCCCAGCCTGACCTAATCCGTCCCATTGAGAGCCCTTGTTATTGGGGACCATTGTTTGAAATCTTGAAAATCCAAGTTGTCTCAACCTCCTCCTGTCTCGGCAAGATGGCGAGATGGTGTCATATGTTGAGATAAAAATAATGCTTTATTTTTAATTTAAATTAAACTTTAAATTGATAAAATATTTATAATTATTATATTTAAATAAAAAAATATTTGTAATAATTATATTTAAATATATATATATATATATATATATATATATAAAATAAAATTATTTTAAACATATATAAACATAAAAATTGGTTGAAGAATCATAAGAATATAGGTAGTGGCTCTAGTGGGTATTTTCTTTTATGGTACCTTCATTTACAACCTGACTTCCTTCTAAACCCCAATTTTATAATAAAATTATTTTAAACATATATAAACATAAAAATTGGTTGAACAATCATAAGAATATGGGTAGTGGCCCTCGTGGGTATTTTCTTTTACGGTACCTTTATTTACAACCTATCTTCCTTCTAAACCACGATTTTATATGCTCAGGCTTTTGACTACTTTGAATCAGACGATGGAAATTGTTTTTGTTTTATTCCTAGACACAGTAAATCTTGAGATCATGGCCCTATCATCATATAGTTAGATTTTGATTTCACATGGCACAATTCCTTAAAAGTGATCCCATACCATGCTTGATATACACTCATGATTATGTTCAATTTTATGGATGTGTGCCATGTGAAATTAAAATATGACCATCTCAAGGTAACCCATTATCTCAAGACCTGTCATGTCGAAGATTAAGCTAAAATCAATACCATATGATTCAGAGATGTCAATTGTTTAATGATATATAAACTTGGGTTGAGAAGGAAGAATTTTGGATTGTAGATATTTATATCTAAGCGCTCAAGCCCTTAATTTTGAGAATTTTGAATTTTGGATTGATCATATTAATTTGTTATGAAATAAAATACTTTGATTGGATACTTTTAATTAAAAGACTAGAAGCTTTAACTATTTAAATATAGATAAATTAAAATATATAAAAAAAAGAAAGATAATAAGAAATAAACTTAATTAATAAAAACTACTATAACATATTACTGGGCTGGAAATCACTCGAGCTCAATAGAGCTGATTGGTTTTAGGCCGGAATATAAAAGGGTCAATCTTCAGCTGGCCTTGGTTTAGCTCGTTGAGAGCCCTAAGAGGGGGATCGAGCCCCATTTAACTCTTTAAAATGTATTACATATGCTTCTTCTACAACCTTTTTTTTTTATATAAGCCACCAAATTTATTGTGCACAAGCTCCTAAATCTATAGTAAAGTAATTACTAACATCCATCTATTGTGTACAAGCTCCAAAATCTATAGAGAAATAATTACTAACATCCACCTATCATTGCTAGCTCAATCATAAGAAAATCCCTCTACGACAGTGACAATACCTAAGGGAAACAAAAAATCTAATTACATCATATTAGAATATTTACCTTAAAATTTTTTTAATTAAATTAGATTACCAGTGAGGCCTGTAAGGGTGTGTTTGATAGCAGAAAACTTAAAAAAGAAATGAAATCAATTTTGATTTCTTGCGAAATTATTTAAGTGAAAATAAAATTTTCTTGTTTATTTAGGTGAGTTGGCCAGATACTTGCTTCCAAAAGCAGGAGACTTGAGTTCGAATCTCCTCCCCCCCTTGAGGCTACCCTAGGGATTTATATCCTGTGTTCACCCGACATGTGTTGAATTTGGGGTGTGCATGTGCCTCTGAGATTAGTCTGGTTCGCTAAGAAGCCCGGATACCCAGGTTATCAAAATAATAAAAAATAATAATAAATAAACAAAATAAAAAAATAAAAAAAAATTCTTGTTTATTGATGAGATGTCACCAAAATTTTTATTGATTGGGTTATCTAAGATATAATTTATATTTGTTATTGATTTCTCATATTTGATTTATGTGTCTAGAAAAAGGTTTCTTTGTCTAAACATTAAAACAATAGCTCTTATTATTTAGAAAAATGAGTTTTAATCAAAATTAGTGTTGAAATGACTTAAAATAAATTTATTATTGTAATGGGAAAAACACAATTTCTGCAACTTGAAAGTTTGAATTGCTCCCAAAAACGGATTGGTTTATGGACATTAAGGTTGTGTTTAACATAGCCCTCTGCCAGAGCAAAGCTTACATGCTCTAATAGGTTCTTTTTCTCTTTATTAAATCCATGCTATCTGCTTTAGCAGGTCCCCCTTCTCCTTGCTAACTCTATGCGGAGCAGGATTTATTTGCTCTTTGCTCACTCATTGTCAGATCAGATTTTATTTGCTTTGATAGGGAGGTAGCTATTAGAGCAGATAAATCCTGCTTTACAGGGAGTTAGCAAGGAAAAGAATAAAACAAGTATATCCGGCTTTGGCATAGAACTGACAAAGAGCTATGCCAAACACATCCAAAGTTTTTATGAGGTGCGTCTTTAATTTCCTTTTCATCTACTTATAATCCTATCAAACATAAACATGTGAAAACTATTGGATATTTTAAAATACTTTTGTTTTTGGTTTTTGTCTTGTGTGGATAGTCTCACATCGTGTAAACAAAAAGAATAGGTTTGGCTTAAAATATGTTGCTTTGGCTCAAGGCTTGTAGCGTTCACTTAGGGGCCCTCGAATTTTATAGGTTTCACCGTCATGCATCCCATTAGTCACACATGCGCGCGAGCTGAGCCGAGCCGAGTCGGGACGGGTGTGGTGCGGTATATTTAGTTATTATATTTTAAAAAGATAATAACTAAATGCACCACACTGTACATGTGCTCGTGCTTGTACCCATCCTGTCGACCTGGCTCGACTAAGCACGTGTGATTGTGATTAAAGAATGTGCATGATGGTGGAACCTATAAAATTCGGTGCCCCTTGAGTGAAGGCTACGAGCCTTGAGCCAAAGCAACACACTTTAAGCCAAACTCATTCTTTATGTTTACACCAAGTGGGACTATCCACAAATAACAAAAACCAAAAACAAAAGTATTTTAAAATATCCAAGAGTTTCCACATGTTTATGTTTGATAGGATTATAAGGAGATGGAAAGGAAATCAAAGAGGCACCTCATAGAAACTTAGGTTGTGTTTGGCATAGCTCTTTGTCAGCTTTGTGACAAAGCCGGATATACTTGCTTTAGCAGGCCCTTTTCCTTGCTAACTCCCTGCAAGCAGGATTTACTTGCTCTAACAACTACCTCCCTGCTCTCTGCTAACTCCCTTCCAAAGCAAATAAAATCTACTCTGGCAAGAGTGAGCAAAGAGCAAGTAAATCCTGTTTCTCAGAGAAATGGCAAGGAGAAGGGTGACCTACTAAAGCAGATAGCATGGATTTAGTAAAGAGAAAAAGAACTTACTAGAGCAGGTAAACTTTGCTCTGGCAAGAAGCCAGCAGAGAGATATGTTTAACACAACCGTAATGTCCATAAACTATTCCGTTTTGAGAGCAATTCAAACTTTCAAGTAGCAGAAATTGTGTTTCTCCCATTACAATAATAAATTTCTTTTAAATCATTTCAGCACTAATTTTGATTAAAAAATTATCTTTCCAAATAATAAAAGCTATTGTTTTAATGTTTAGACAAATAAACTGTGTGTGACTGATGGGTGCATGATGATGAAACTTATAAAATTTGATGCCTTTGGGTGAAGGCTACAAGTCCTGAGCCAAACCAACACACTTTACGCCAAACCCATTGTTTTTATTTACACGATGTGGGACTTTCCACAAAAGACAAGAATAAAAAACAAAAGTATTTTAAAATATCTAACAACTAAATTTCTTTTTCACCAATAATTAAAATATCCAAGTCATCAAACATTGCATAAATGAAAATATCAAAAGCATTTCTATCTTATACTATTAAGGGTGAACAATTTGCCACACATCATGCTGCTCTCATTTGAAGATTTTATAGATAATATTATATTCTCTATAAGAAAAAAGGACGATAAATTAAAGTATAACATTTTGGCGAAGGACTACAATATTAGATCACATGTCATGTGCCACGTGATCGGGTGTACATCTCATCCTCTAAGGGTTTACCTCCAGTCCCTTACGATTTAAAAAATAAATTATTTTAATATAATTATTATAAATAATACTCCTACATGAGGCATGCATACTCACACATAAAATATAAAAATATATTCTTTATTATTTTATTACCCAATTTAGGGAGGAAATACTTTCACACAAGATTTGTATTGTTGAACATAATTTAAAAGCGTACCTTTAAATCCACTCACCAAATCTTTGAGTTTACCCACGTTGAAACACATTGACTTGGTAGAATCAAATGATGGAGATTGTTTATCCTCCCAATCTTTCACACAATGGATTTTGAGATCATGGACCTCCCATCAGATGGTTAGTGTCTTATTTCTCATGACACATCTCAGAAAAATAATCTTAACATCACGTTTGCACTCAAAATTGATTTTAAGGTCACTTTTTTAGGTGTGTACCACATGAAATAAAAAATTGACCGTCTGCTGGTATGATCATGTTCTCAAGAACCATCGTGTGAAAGATTGGGACGATAAACAATCTCCATCATCCGATTCAATATAATCAATGTGTTTCAGCGTGGGTGAAGTCAAAGATTTGGTGGGTGGATTTAAAGGTACTCAATTTAAAGGGAAGACTTCACATTTTGGGAATTGTGCTACTCCAAACGCCATCTAAGCAGTCTGATTTGAAGACCATGATATAAAGATCTTTAGTGCCAATGATCGACACGAAAAATGTTCTCTATCATCTCATTCAAGCATTATGATACTTCATTCACTCATTCACCTAGGGAACTGTGAATTGAGTATAACGAATTAGTCTACAGTTCAATTCAATCTGATTCAGCGTTACAAGCGTGGGTGAACTCAAAGATTTGGTGGGTGGATTTAAAGGTACGCAATTTAAAAGAAAGACTTGGTATTTTGGGAATTGTGCTACTCCAAACATCATCTAAGCCATCTGATTTGAAAGCCATGATGTAAAGATCTTTGGTGCCAATGATCGGCACGAAAAATGTTCTCTATCATCTCATTCAAGAATTATGATACTTCATTTGCTCATTCACCTAGGGAACTGTGAATTGAGTATATCGAATTAGTCTATAGTTCGATTCGATCTGATTTGGCGTGACAAGTGAATTGACTGATTAATGCTACCTACTTTATTTTTAAAAGCATAACGAAAAATTTTGAACTTAGAGACTGTATGGTTTAAGTTTATGCCTGAACCAAGTGTTAATTTGTATTTTGTTTAATATTAAAGAGTGCAAATTTAAATTATAAAATTCACAACGAATTGAGTTTTTTTTTAAGTTGCAAATTGCGAATTGTGAACCTACACTTGAACTAAGGAAACCAGTTAACTAAGTAACTTTATTCATGACAGTCAAAGCCTATCATGGTTGACTGCATTTTCGTGCCAATCTTTTATACCAAAGATCTTTACATCTTGAACTTCAAATCAGACGGCTTAGATGATGTTTCAACTGACACAAGTGTCAAAAATGCAAGTCTTCTTTTTAAATTATTTTGGAATGGTACAGATCTGGTGCGTAGTTACTCCCCATTTTATCTCTTAGACTTAGGCTGTATTTGGGATTGGTCTTTGGAGGCAAAGAGCAGCTCTCTACTCTAGGGATTGTGTTTGGTTGTAAGTGCTCTTAGCTCTTTCGGAGAGAGTGATAAAGATAAATGAGAAATTTGCACTTTTGGCCCTATAAGTTTGCGTATTTGCATAAACGGATCTCTAGTTTCAATCCTTACATAACAGGCCAGCTTCAAGCCAAGCCGGTTCCATGTCAGCAACGACCTCGTTATGTTCAAACTTGCACCGACCTTGTTATTTAAATAATATCTTAATTTTTTAACGTAAAATTAACTTTTACTTTTACTTTTCAGTCTTTATTTTTTATTTTCACTTTAACTTTTGTGTAAAAATTGAGAGAGCAGCGGCATATTGATGACAAAGCAGGAAAATAGCCACAGAAAATTTTCAAGTAATTTTTTTTTTTTACATTTAAACACATATAGTCATCTGTTATGTTTCTCACATAACTCGCTAACTTACCGATAACTTAAATTAGCAGCCGCTAAATTACATTATCGGCCGCTAAATTACATTATCGGACGATAATATAAGTTAGCGGCCGCTAAATTATATTATCGAGCGATAATGTAAGTTAGCGGCCGATATCCTTACATTGTCGGACGATAATGTAAGTTAGCGGCCAATAATGTAATTTAGCGGACGCTTCGGGCGATAATGTAAGTTAGCGGTAAGTTAGTGAAATATTTTCAATCTCACTTATTTTGTTAATTAATTATTGCTATATATTTTGCAGTTCCCACTAAGTGATTGTAAAATGACTAAGTCTCTAAAGTTCGTCGGAAAATGTACTGGAATTAGTGTTAGAAAATTTTACTTGTATTACAACGAAGAGAGGAAGAAGATACTAGATGATTCAATTTTCAATCATCTATTTAGGATTTCTGAGAAATTAGGATTCATTGGAGACTTGGTTGACATAATTTTAAGCTTTTGGGTTAAAGATAATATTTTCAAAGTCAGGAACACTAATATACTACTGCAAGAATCCGATATAGCATGAATTTTAGGCCTAAACATGTTGACGGAACCTGAGTCTGAGAATGTGGCCGTGCCAGAGAAAGAAATCATTCGATACAAATTCCTTCGTGGGAAGCCAACTAAAAGATCTCATATTGAAGAAATAGTTGATAGTGTCCAGCTATCCAACGATGAATTTTTGAAACTATCATTGTTGTTTCCCTTATGTTCTTTCTTACTTCCGGACACATATCAGGAAGTGGACACCGAGTACTTGGCATTAGTAGATAACCTTGAAAAGTTCAATGAGTTTTCGTGGGGTCTGATAGTTTACAAAAATTTAGTAGAGTGCATATCGAAAGCAAACGTCAGAAGGGAAGCAGCCAAAAAGTTAGAAAATTGGCACTATAACATCTATGGATGTATTATCGCCCTACAGATTTGAGCGTTTGAGTACTTTTTTGGAGTCGCCACCGCTCTTACTCAGCTGAAAGATCCATTTCCAAGGCTATTAAAATGGGAAGGCTCGAAATTCAACCGTAATGCAAATTATTATCGAGAAAATTTTCTTAAGTATAAAGTTATCTTAGAGCTTGAAGTTGTAAAATACGAGTTACAGTATTGATCGGTTCAACTCTTTTTTTTGTAAAGAGAGATGGAAATAGAGCAGAAAACGGCCGAAGAGCCTCACGATAAAAAATATATATATGAATACGACGATGTCCCAAGTTATGAGACATGTCTTCAAAAAAGAGCCAAAGAGTCAAAGAGCCTAGATGACGATGATGACGATGAGGATGACGATAATGACAGCGACGAAAATGACGAGTATGAGGTCGTTGTACGTCAATATATGAAATCAAAGGACAAACAATCGGAGATTAAGCCCCAACCAACCAGAGAACAACCGACTAGACAACCACATCTAACGAAAGAAGTAATCGAGCTTAGAAAAGAATGCACATCTCTCCATATGATTGTTAAAGAGATGAAAAGTGAATTTAGACGTGCATTTATAATATTTAAAGGGCAAACACTAACCATTGAACAGCTAAGGAGAGACAAGAAGACCCTATAAGAGCAAGTTTGGTTATTACAATATCAAATAGGGTCACTACAAGATCAAGTTCTAAATTTAACAGACCAAAATAATGCAAGACGGAAGAATCTTGATGTGATTAGATCTCATTTGACAAAAGTACTAAACCAATTCTTTTAAAATTTTAAAAAATATATATTTTTACAGATTAATGCCAAATTAGCTTTTCGTCCGATAATGTAGGTTGTAGGCCGATAACTTACATGAGCGGCCAATAATGTAAGCTATCGTCCGACAACTTAAGTTATCGGTCGACAACTTATATGAGCGGCCGATAATGTAAGTTATCGACCGATAACTTAAGTTGTCGTCTGATAACTTACATTATCGGTTGTTAATATAAGTTATCGACCGATAACTTACATTATCGGACGCTCATGTAAGTTTTTGACCAACAACTTAAGTTGTCGACCGATAACTTACATTATCAATCGATTATGCGGTCGCTAACCTAACATGGTGATTCCCAAATAATGTTATTTTTGTAAAATATAATGACAGTTTTTAATGTATTTTGCAATTATATAGGATGATATTCTTTCCTCTGTTCTATTTGAAACTTTCATTCCCAAACAATCAACTGTCATTCATCCAACAACTCATCAATCATCTACTCCTCAAACTTCTTCCCCTCAAACCACTGCCACTCAACCAACAGTCACCAAACTTCTGCCCCTAAACCCACTACTCCTCAACCAACTCCTAAACCCACTGGTCCTCAACCTACTCATCAATCTACTGCCCCCCAAACTTCTGCCTCCAAACCTACTGGCCCTAAGCCCACTGCTCCTCAACCAACTCTTAAACTCACTGCTCCTTAACCTACTCCTAAACCCACTAGCCCAAAACCCACTGCTCCTCAACCTACTCCTCAAATCACTGCCCACCAAACTTCTACCGCTAAACCAACTGCCACTCAACCCACTGCCTTACAAACTTCCATTGAACTCAATGCACCTCAACCTCTTGCTAAACAACCCTTGGTGGAAGTGGGTGATGTGGGTGCTTCCCTTACCCACCCTTCTCATGAGTCACAATCGGCATCACTAAAATCAATTTTAGTGAAACTATGAACTTTAAAGAGTAAAGCCAAGGGATATAACTTGCGTTCTCGAAAGAGGAGAAAGACTCCGATCAATAAAGTCACTATTAAAAGACTAAGACTGGTTGTAGAGAAGGAGGATGAACCAAAATCAATGGAGCATAAATATATGCTCAATTTTTAAAACCGATTAACGGATGAGGACAATTTGATCGTCAATAATTTCATGGGTGTTAACGTCACAATTACTATTTTAAAGGTCCTTAAAGGGCGTTCGTGGCTCGACAATGAAGTCATCGACGCGTACTTGAAAGTCCTTGAAGTTATAAATGATTCAATGTTTCCTGCAAATGCTGAAAAAGGCTAGTTCGCTTCTGCATCCGCCCTGATAAGGTTTCAACTGTTTATTATTTTATTTTTTTCATTTATTTATCTTTTCATTCATGTCTCTCAATTCACTCCTTTTAATTTATTTACTTATTGTATTATCCTCTTTCAGACCTTGTTTATAGCAGACGAAAGAAATTTTAAAAAATTTATCGATAATGAAGGTCTAACAGCACTTAACGACTTCGAAAAGTGTCAGACCTACTGTTGTCAGTGGCAGGTTCGTCACAATTCAAAGCCGCTTGAACCCCTAGTTACCAATCATAGGCGTGGAATTCAAGCAATCGACTGTAGAACGGTACGTTTTTTAATACTACACTTCGCTTTATTAAACGTTAACGATTTTTAAAATTTTTAATTATTTAAAATTCTAATTTCGTTTCTGTGTAGATTTTTTTTTTGATGTATAGTAAAAAGCATAGCTTCTGGGAATTGGCTATAATTTTATTAGTTGATCACGAAATTAAATTGATAGACCCGATAGACCGAGAGTGCTCAAGGAGGTTCGAAACGCACAAAGGATGTCTATTGCATCACCTTTCGCGTCTTCTTTACACTATCGGTTTGAAGTCTACTTTCGATCAATAATGGAAGCTAACGGTGTTCAATAGTGTTGATCTCCCGCTCCAAAAAAATGGTTGAGACTGCGATGTGTATGTTTTGAAGCATATAGAATACTTCTCCCAAAGGCGGTCTATTGATTTCGAAGAGAAACAAATTCAACAATTTAGAGTCAAAATCGGACATTCATTGTCCACATTTGGGAGGAGTTAAACATTATATTTTATATATTTGTAATATTTTTGTAAATATTTTATGTATTTTTGTTACAATTTTATAGGTAACATTATCAAAAATCAATTTGTATAATTTTCATTTCTATAAAATTTTCCTAATTGTTTAACTATTCTTTATAAACTTTATAAAAAGACTGCGGGCGCTGACTTGAGTTAGCGCCCGCTAATTCAAGTTAACACCCGCTAACTTAAGTCAGCGCCCGCTAATTTAATTTAGCGCCCGCTAATTCAAGTTAGCACTCGCTAACTTAAGTCAGCATTCGCTAACTTAAGTCAGTGCTCGCTAAGTTACCGCTAACTTATATTATCAGGCGCTGACTTGAATTAGCGAGTGCTGACTTAAGTTTGCGGGCGCTGACTTAAGTTAGCGACCGCTATCTTAAGTTAGTAGTCGCTAAATGAAGTTAGCGGGCGGTAACTTAAGTCAGCGCCCGCTAACTTAAGTAAGCGATCGCTAACTTAAGTTAGCGATCGATAGTAGGGTCATGATCTCAAGATCTATTTGGATGATAAATGGTCTCCATCATCTGATCCAAAGTAGTTTAGTTCGAGATCCCTATTTCTTTCAAAACATTAGATATCTTTTATAGATCAAGAAATGCTATGAAAGATAGTGACGAGATCAAATATTAATGAGATCACTATAGATGTTAGCGAGATCGATGTTGATGATGCTTGGTATTGGCAATACTCGGTATCAAAAAAACTCCAACGAAACCTAACTAATCCGATTTTGATTTTGTTTCCTTCAGTTAATCGATTTTTCATTTTTCTTCATTTTTTTTAGTGGGGAGCAATTATATAAGGTTAGAGCGATAATGTAAGTTTTTGGCTATTTATAATTTAGTGCTTAGGGTTTAAGGCGCTATCTTATTTATAAAGAAATAAATAAGATCGGGGTCACTATCTTAAACTCCTATATAAGATACAATATTTTACAAATAGAGTACCTTTAAATCCACCAACCAAATCTTTGAGTTCACCCACGCTGAAACCCAATGACTGCTTTGAATCCGAAGATGCAGATAGTTTTTCACTATCAGTCAATGGATTTTAGCGAGGGTGAACTCAAAGATTCGATGGGTGGAAATAAATGTATTCTTACAAGTAATGTAAGTTCATTTCAAATTCTAACAAATTTACATGAGCATCGGTTATGACCGTATTCGTTATCATTTTTATATCGTACTGGTTGAACTTCGCCTTTAGATCTTATTTTCCTTTTCTTCGGACGATCGGCTTGACGTATCTTGTGCGGAGGTAAAACTTTAATGTCGTCTCTTAGTGCAGTCTATTGGAGCTTATCAACGGTTGAGACAAAGTATTCTTTATAAGTTTTTCTAAATAAGTTACTGGTAAATCAGTGCTTACAAAATTGGGAGTTCTCTCTTTCTCTGTTTCGGCGCGATAATGCGGCAATCGCATGTGAACATGATAATTCAATGATAGCCCAACGTCTACATGTACATGTTCATTTATCTAGATTGACACTATAAGTGTAATCACCATGTTTAACTTGAGATATATAGCGACCATATGGTATAACGTTCTTTCGACGAGCCTATCTTGAATTTCGTGTTATGTGCTCTTGGGCTATCGGTATTAACACGTGTGTCATTTTATTTCCTTTCTCCTGATGATGAAGATAAAATTTGACTACCTTTGTGCGAATAGTTTCTAGCATGCTCACGATCGGTTCCTCTCTAGCTATTTTTAACACACTATTAATGCTTTCAACTATATTAGTTGTTAACATATCATAACGCCTCCCTGAAAAATAAGCGTATACCCAGAAATGGTCACCAATTTTTTTAATCCATATTCTACATTCTGAGGGGGTGTCGTCTTCTATTTTTCATAATTCTTTTAAATTTTGCTTTCGAAAATACACGGGAGCAACTCAGAAAAGCGGTCTAGAGATTGTATCCTTATATGTATCAAACATATTTAGAGCTAGTAGTCGCATACAGTAGCTTTGAAAGGCATTAGGGAAAACTTTTTCCTCAGCTTCCATCAAACCTTTCTGCCTGTCTGATATCAATACAAAGTATTCTTTAAAGTCCCCGATTACACGTCTCCCTAATAGATCAAGGAACCACATCTAATGATCTTTATTTACTTTCGGTACAATATCGAACGCTATAGGAAATAAATATCTATTTCCGTAGCTATTAACAACACTCCCTTATATCGTCCCCGCAAATACGTTCCATCTACGACAATTATTCTTCATAAATTATTACGAAAGCTTCGAATGCGAGGTCTGAATGTCATGAAGAATCTCTGAAATGCATTATCAGGCTCCAGACACAATTTGGTCTGTACGTCTGGATCGACCCGCTGTAATTCTGCGACATATGACGGTAACATCTTAAATTATTCCTTCCAGCTACCTTGGATGTCATTCAACGCCATTTTTTTTTCTCTCCATGCTTTCCAATAACGTACTGCTATACCGTATTTTTTTTAATATAAAAAATTATTGAAGCAGGAGTCTCGTCAAA
The DNA here is from genome assembly GCA_021018995.1 of Chloranthus sessilifolius. Taxonomy (NCBI): domain Eukaryota; kingdom Viridiplantae; phylum Streptophyta; class Magnoliopsida; order Chloranthales; family Chloranthaceae; genus Chloranthus; species Chloranthus sessilifolius. Next base: position 153,968,358 of record CM037586.1, on the reverse strand, counting down.
GCCCTTTAATAACTTATCCCTCACGAATGAAGCTATCCACGATGTCGTACATTGGCGATGTCCGCTTTCGAAAGCTGGCCTTCCGCACGTATGTTCCAGGCGAAAAGCTTTTACAGTAAATGTGTCCACACCTACCAATTATGATGCATGTATTTGCCAAACACATCCTACTTCAATACACCTCTCCGTAACTCGAAGATGACTGATTTTTGTTGGTTTAATTTAGAAATTATTTACCATTGTAAACTTTTTAAGAGCTTTCTGAAAGAATTTCTTATTTCTAAACGCCTGACCAATAGTAATTGGTCCCCTTCATACAGTTCTTCATCATTCGAATCCATATACTCTCCTTTCGAGTCATTAAGCTGATAATCTTCGTCCATCAGAGGTTGATCAATTCCCCTATTAGTATCAACACGCGAAGTGGGCAACGGCGGAGCTTCATTATTTTCAGGATCACTATTACCGTCATCGACTGGATGATTATTACGTGATTGGGATTGAGTCCGTCAATGTACGTTTGGTTGAGGTGCAATTGTTTGGATTGAGGTTGGCCGAGGTAAAAATATTTGAGGTACGAGAGGTTGTTCTGTTGAAGACTCGAATATCGTTGGCTCCGAAGCTATTAGTTCGAAAGGTCATTGATATGGACTAAGGCTGACTAAAAATATTTTCCACTGATTCCAGACAAATGCATTATTTACTAATTCGAAGTTGAGCTGAGATGTATCATACATCGGATTCATTTGATGACAATATTCTTGATCTTCATTGCCTTCTCTCATTAGAATGTCTAAAGAGGGTTGCTCTAGTGGCCTACGGTAGGGGCAAAATCTTATATTTATATTTCTATCATCGTCAACTATCATCGGTACAACAATGTTCTTCTCTTCAAACCGTATTTCATTATTTTCAATCAAATGTTCTGATTCCACACCATCATCATCTACTAATCTGACGTTTTTCTCACATTCTTGATGATCTTCGTTTATTTTTTGAAACAGTTGAAATGCTTCTAAAGACGGTAAAATTTCTACTATGGGAGTGACTAATGATTCTTCGATATAAATATTTATCACACCAATACAATATGCTCTAAATAAGTTTGTAAAGTCATCGAAGTCAGACAATTCGGCAAACACAAGCTCATTCCCTATGCCTAATGAAACCGTTAGTATAATAGAATATTCTTCCGGTCGGGTCCTACTGACCTTGTACATTTTCTGCATAAACTCATCAAATGATATGTTCTCCTTGATAGTGACAATCCTCCGATGTCCTCCGTTGTAAGTATTATCGGCCACACGGACGAAATCAAAATGGCAAAAAAGGAGAACATCCATTTCAACCTATAATATTTACATCGGATTCATTTGATGATAATATCCTTGATGTCGTTAGCCCGATATCATATGATAGCAGCCGACATCTTAAGATAGCGGGTGCTATCTTATAATACGGACCGCTAACTTATGGCATCGACACTATCTTATGGTAGCGGCCGATATCCAATGATAGCGGCCGCTGCCATAAGTTAGCGGCCGGTATTGTAAGATAGCGGCCGATACCATAAGTTAGCAGCTGGTATTGTAAAATAGCGTCCGCTATCTTTAGATGTCGGACGGTATCTTAAGATATTGATCGCTATCATAAGATAGCGGTTGATATCTTAGAAATCGATACTGGGCTACTAACTGATTGTTAAAAAAAAAAAAGAGAAATCAATATCTCACGAAAAAAATATAGTTGATATCTTACCTAGCCGATTATAGTTCACTGTGTTATACCAATTGTAGTTGAATCTTGAAATCACAATATAAGAAAAAGTGATAAAAAAAGAAAAGAAGCATATATATAACATAAATGTGGAAACGGCTTGGCTTGGAGCTGGCCTGTTATGCAAGGATTGAAACTATAGGATCGTTTCTGTAAATACGCAAACTTATAAGATCGAAAGTGTAAATTTCCCAAGATAAATTTGATCTAAAAGAGCAATTTAAGCTTGCTCTATCAAGTGAGCTGCTCTTTGCCTTCAAAGAGCAATCTCAAATAAAGCCTTAGATTTAATTTTATTTTTTATATGTTTAGTGGAATGTTCCAGCTTTCGGCCAAGAAGAAAAATAAAATAAAATAAAATAAAATAAATTAAATTAAAATAAAATGAAAAAAATGAAACAAAACATTCTCGAAGTTGCATCTCCCAACCATAAAAATTATGTATTTTTGTGGGTTCCTTATAAATTTTTGTTCATACAAAATGGTGTGAAGCTTTCAAAGCCCACGTCGAGGAGATTGTAAGGCTGGGGTGAGTGATTGCTACTTCCCTCGGTTAAAGATCTTAGGCACAATCCAAAAAACAACAATAACAATAAAATTACCAGAATAGCCTTAATTGTAGAAAGAAACAACGAAATTGCCTCTACTTGTCATAATGAAACTATTTACTTCTACTGTAAACGATTTTTAACCTCCGGAATTGAGATTCATAATTTATTATTTAGAGCAAAAGCTTGTTTCACAGATTTCAGAGGGCATGACATCCCTGGCATTCAGATTCTGACAAGATCGAATGGCTAAAAGAGCTTCATTACAACACAAGTCTTGGCGTTTAGGAGAGGAATTTGTCTACAGTGAGCCAAAGGCTCTTTGCATGCTCATCTTAGACAAATTGCTGACGTCTTGTTAGGTGCCCTCAATAATTGGCTTGGCGTGAACAAAGCTACCCTTAAAGTTGAAACACATAGAGTGAGTGGGTATCTCTATTTGCACCTACAAGATTACTGAGAGCCTACATCTTAGACCCACTGAAACTCATTGACTTCTTAGAATTAGAAGATAAAGAATTATTTTCATCCCAATCTTCTATCAATGGATCTTGAGGCTATGAACGTACTATTAGACGATCATTTTTCATTCCATGTGACATAGATTTAAAAAAAGTGGCCTTAAAATCACATAAAACGCATCACCCTCACATGCGAGTTTAAGGTCATTTGTTTGGGATATGTACCACTTGGAATAAAAAACTAATCATATGATTGTAAGCTGATTGTCCCAAAATCTATGGTGTGGAAGATTGGAGTAATTAAAAACCAATTTCATTACCTAATTCTAAGTAATCAATGGGTTTCAAATGTAGGTGCCTCCGTTAATCAATATGGTCCAAACAGAGGTACCCAAAGTAAGGAAGCAGTTCATGTATAAGAAAAGGAAGCAACTAGCATAATGTAAAAAAGGTACCTCGAATCATACCCCTTAAAAATCCTTAATTGCTTCGGATTAGATAATGGAAATTGTGTTTCACCTCGACCTTCCATACAAAGGATTTGGAGATCATGGCACACCTATTATACGGTCAATTTTTTATTCCATGTGTCACATATTTTAAAAAAATGAATCTTCAATCAGATGACACACATCATGCTCAAACGTTATTTAAAAGCCTTGTTTTAGAGATTTGTAAGATATGAAATTAAATATTGACCGTCTAATAGGTACGTCATAATCTCAAGAGGTCTGGAACGTGCGCGCTTTCAGAGAACGTCTGGATACGAACATAAGCACCCTTTTAAAATAAGATTCGGCATTTTTCGGGACTTGTTTACTTGAATACAATGCACAAAGTAAAAATATTTGAGACCTTAAAATGTTGGATCGGATCCAATGTTTTCAACGCTGAAGTACTGGTCCATACTCCGTCGTGGTATTCTGGTTGACAAATGGAACACAATGCTCACGTGGACAATATTTTTTTTTATTTTATATGACACAAATTTCAAAAGTTAATCCCAAAATCATATTTGATTGTGATGTGTGCCACATGATTTTAAGGTTATATTTTTGAAATTTGTGCCTAACCAAATGATGGTATGCCCATGATATTAGAATCTATTGCGTGAAAGATTGGGGTAAAAAATTATCTTTATTGTCTCATTCAAACTAATCAATGATTTTTAAAAGCAAACACCCACAATAATCCGATAGGTGCAAATCGGGGTACTCTTCTAAAAAATTATACGTATATGAAAACGATCATATGACTTGAATTATATATGAAACATAAATCCATTACACTACCAAAAACAAGACTATTAACGGCAGTCAAAAACTGTCGCTATTAACAAAAAATTGCTATTACCATTGCCGCTAATAGTCTTTAATAATTTTTTTGTTAATAGTAGCAATTTTTTGAAGCAAAAAGCTGATGCTAATAATATTTTTTTTGTAGTGTTACTCGAGCGCCCATTGACTATATGTCACATCAGTTGCCTTTAAAATGTCAACTAATGTGACATCCAATTAGTAGGAGCTCGAGTCATGGGTTTATGTCCCATGACTTGAGTGAGAGGATCATTACCATATATATAGGACAACAAAACACTACAATGTTAGCGAGGTAGTATTCAACACTATCTTAGTATCATTTAGGTGGCATGTGGCACCCAGTTCGAAGATCGGATGCCGAGGCAATGTGTATAAGGTCGATCAGGTCCATCCCCAAAAAGATTATATTATATCCCCATCCAAAATACGATCAAAGTTGAAAAAAATTCAACATACTAGGTTAATGGGATGGAGGCCAAACTTTAATCACGTAATTGAATGGTCAAAAAGTTGTAAAAATAATTTTTATTTAGAATCACATGTCACGTGGGTAATGATCATAAAAGGGGTACTTGTTTTGGGATCACATGACATGCTGCACATGATCTCGACACTAGTGTTGCATTCAAATACTACACCAGTAAGGCAATTACCCATTATCCATATATATATATATGTATGAAAATTTCAAGATCGGCCACCTTAGTTTCAACTTTTATAGTAGTGAACCTTTACACTACAAAAAATAAGACTATGCTGCTATTAGTCTGGTCGCTACCAAAAACTACTTTAACAGCAAGTGTCACTGTAACACCTTATTTTTGTAGTGTTAGTTTCACCTTTTCCATAACTAACCTGCTTGAAGGCAAATCAAGTTAAAAAATTTTAAATACCTCTAAGGATTGTAAAAGTTGATAAAACCAAGCTTATCATCTTGGACGGTTCTGGATGTCTTAGCATCATTGACTACTTTGAATCTCATGATAAATATCATTTTTCATCTCGATCCTTCACCGGATTGATCTTGATGTCGTGGACGTACCATCATATGATCCATTTTACCCAAAAAAGTGAAGCTCCCCTAAAGGAGCACTAGAGCTTCCCTAGGGGAGTGTTGGAGCTTCTCTAGTGAAGCGATATAGCTCCTCTACAGAAGCGACATCGCTCCTATGTGGCAACGATAACACTCCTCTATGGATGCAACATCGCTCCTCTTGAAGTCCAGTAATTTTATGCGTTGGTTCTTATCCCCGTTTATCGTCTAATGATACACCACCCATAATTTCAAGATCAATCTTGTGGAAGATTTGGACGAAAAATGATCTCCAACATGGGATTCAAAGCAATCAATGATTTAAGGAGTTTTACACCACCCAAGACGAGAAAGGATTAGTTTTATCTCCTTTCACAATCCTTGAGGGTATTTACGACATTTTAATTTGGCTTGACTTCAAGCTAGTCGATTATGGAAAAGGCGAAACTATAGGTACACTGTTGGAAAAGGTGAAACTCTAGTAGTTGATCCTGATATATATATATATATATATATATATAGGTAGCCGAATAGGTCCTGCGTCCTCCAATGGAGTATGATGGCCGTCATTCAAGATACACGTGGAGCTCCACATGACATTCAAAACACATATTTTGGGTGCCACGTGAAGTACGAGTGCATTGTTTAGATCAATCTAAAAGAAAATTCATTTAAAAAAATTTAAAGCACAAGTCAAACTTGTACTAGTTTTAACAATCCAAATTTTATTGCTAAATAAATACATGATAAAGATTAGCATTTAATTTTATTTTTTTCAAAGATGATTTAAGCAATTCGCATATGCTCCATGTGATGTCAAAATAGTGTTACGCGTGCCACATAGAGCTTCATATAGGACCTTGGAGGATACTCATGGTCCTCCATTGGAAGATGAAATCATTTTCCATATATATATATATATATATATATATATATATATATATATATATATATATATATATATATATATATATATATTTATGTTTATCTTTTTTATTTTTCATATATATTCTACCTCAATGTAATCATGTGACAATGAATGGTGACATGATAAAGGGAACCATTGCTTGCACATGTTGTTTTTCAATTGCACGAATTTAAAGAAAGACTTAGATATTTTAGGGACATGTGAAATCTAAAAATGTAATGTGGGCCGCCTAATTTGAAGTTCATGATCAATAGGTCTCGAGTACATAAAATTAGAGCAAAATACGATACTTGTCATATGATTTATTATAGTCAACTTTTGAATTATATAATAGCCTTTGACTCTATTTAATCAAATAATAAAAATTATATTTTATTCTAATCCTTTGTAATTGATATTTTTAAATTATGACTTTCAAATTAAATAACTTAAATAATATTATTGTCCATATAGCCTAATTCATAAGTCTTTCTTTTAAATTTGGTACAATCCGGTGCAATCACTCGGAAAGCGTGTGTACCCATGATAAATCATAGTAGTGTAAGTAAATGACAAAATAAGTGTGTAAGTGCCACGTGACATTAATCTAACCTTGTACGGTTGTACAAGCTTCCCCGTTCTTTAATTTGTTTATTAATTCACTTGTTCTAAAGTTTGTGGGTGCACTAATTAGATGACGTGCCATCGTTTATAACCACATCTATAGAGGACAGAGCAGCATCTTCCAGGATTCGAACCGAATATCGCCACTTTCTTCTCGCTTATTTGAATTATATATCGGCTGCCGCTTCAAACCTGTGGATTGTTTTCTTCCCCTGAGTTAGTCTACAATGGGTTACCAGTCACGATGGGTGGAGATGGGAGTCGACGCGTCCCTATCACTGGGTGAAATATGTTGACATTAAAGTATAAAATTTTGTTGGGATGAGAGACGACAAGTCTGTGTCACGGCGTGATGTTTGTGGACTTCCAATGCATGTAATTCCGTGAGCAGGTCAGCCGATATATATATATATTGGCCAAGTATTGACTAATATGTGATATGTGTTGATTTGTCAAAAAACTGATACGTATTCCATCGTCAGCCGATATTTGATATCATGTCGTAGACGAACTTGCTTCCCATCAAGGATAAAATTTTTGGTTGAAATGATCGAAATTTCGGTCCAAAATTTTGATTTCACTCCCCACCGAAATGAAACCAATATTTGATGCCATTTTCGAACAGAGTTTAAAATTTTAGCCGAAATTTCAGCTAAAATTTTGGATTTCAATTTTAGTTTTAGCCATGCCTGAAACTGAATTTAATTCGAAATTTTGATCTTGCTTCCCAATTCTTTTGTTATTCGGCCTCATATTGACCGGCCTCCTGCACCACTCCTTCAATAATGTAAGCATGGAACGCATCCAGAAACAATCCAACATAAATGGACATTGTTTTGTAAGCCCAAAATTTATTTTGTTGCATGATTTAAGCCTAAGAGCCTCACGTAGCTTAGAAATGGACGCTAAAAAACACTAGTATTAGCATGTGCTATGCACGTGATACAGATTTTATAGAGACGAAAAGAAGTTTATAATGAAGGTACCATTATTTGCAACTGAATATTTTACATCTGCCATTATAATTTTTGTAAATGGAAACAAATGATTGTCTCTAATCTAATAACGAAGATCGGTATCTGCTCTATCTTCCAAAAAATTAATATTTAGAACATTAATCATCGATCACATGGTCAAATTTTGATTCTATAAGAATTCATTCTCAAAGCTATGCTAATGATGAAGTCATTTTTGGAGATACGTGTCTCATGAAATCAATATCTGATCATCTAATAAGTACACAATATTCTATTAATCCATTTGTGAGAGATTATGATGAAAAATAATCTCCAATGTTTTTATTCAAAGAAGTTTATTGTTTCATGGCAACTAATTAGCATTTTTTCTTTTTTTTTTTACGAAAATTTAATAAATATATCTGTCATATTTTCTGCCCTTCTCGCTTTACAACAGTAACAAAAATTTCACTATCACACGTGCCACTGAAAAAGAGAATTTCCACCAATGAACAAGTGAAGAGAGACCAAATTGAAAAGATAATGCGATGAGAAGGTGAAATGACCAATTTATCTTTCATTTGATTATGAAAATAAAATAAAGGTCATTTAAATATCTTACTAAAAAATGGAGGGCATCAAAGTCTTTTTGAAGAAATCTCTCCTCCCTGTGGCATCCTCACCCGGTCTCTCAAGGTAAATTGGTCATTCAAAATGTATGGACTAACTATTAGTTAACTACATAGTTTGCATCAAAATATGTGCAATCTCCCTCCATTTTAGCCAAATTCATATATTTTTAACTAGTCTACAATGAGTGTCCACTCATCGTCCCACAATTATATGACTGTATGACGTGCACAGACTTTCATGCAATAGAAGTCCGTGTACATCATGTTGTCGCACAAACGTGCAGACGCTCATTGTGCAATCTCCCTCCATTTTAGCCAAATTCATATATTTTTAACTAGTCTACAATGAGTGTCCACTCATCGTCCCACAATTATATGACTGTATGACGCGCACAGACTTTCATGCAATAGAAGTCCGTGTACATCATGTTGTCGCACAAACGTGCAGACGCTCATTGTGCAATCTCCCTCCATTTTAGCCAAATTCATATATTTTTAGTTAGTCTATAATGGGTGTCCACTCATCGACCCACAATTATATGACTGCATGACGTGCACGGATTTTCATGCAATGAAAGTCCGTGTACATCATGCAATCACACAAACGTGCGAACACTCATTATGGACTAACTCTTTTTTTATTTTTCCCAACTTAGTACTTTTTATCTCGCATGCGTCACACTTGTGTTCCCTTAATCAAAGTAATAAAAATTCCTTTTTGGATGGCTTGAATCCTCTAGAATTAAGAGTGATATCCCACATGATGCCTGCCATTTAGAAACATAAAATCGGTAGTCTTTTGACCTATCAGGATAACCAATGAAATGACAACTTATAGTTTTAGGATCTAATTTTTCTAATTGTGGGTTGTGCACTTTTGCTTCAGCCAAACAGCTCCAAATGTGTAAATATCCTAAAGTCAGTTTTCTTTCTATCCATAGCTCATAAGAAATTTTGAGAATCGCCTTACTAGGAACTCTATTCATGATATGTACTGCTGCTTTCAAAGCTTCTCCCCACAAGAACATAAGCAACTTAGAGTTGCATAACATGCTTCTCACCATATCCATAAGAGTACGATTTCGTCACTCAGCTACGCCGTTCTGTTTAGGTGTTCCCGGCATGATGTATTGAGCGACAATGTCATGCTCTTGTAGATATAGGGCGAATGGTCCTGGATTGCGATCTGTTTCAGAGTATCTACCATAGTACTCTCCGCCTCTATCAGATCTCATAATTTTAATCTTCGAATTGAGTTGTAACTCAACTTCGACTTTATAGATTTTAAATATATCCAGGGCTTCAGATTTATCATGAATGAGAAATATATAACCAAAATGAGAATAATCATCAGTGAAGGTAATAAAATACTTTTGACCACCAATAGCAGGAGTTGGAAACGGTCCACAAATATCAGTGTGGACTATTTCTAGCAAACTCGTACTCCTGATAGCTCCTTTCTTATTAGCTTTTGTGAGTTTCCTTTTAACGCAATTAACACAAGTATTGAAATCTGATAAATTGAGCGCATCGATTATATCATCTTTAATTAACCTCTCCATTCTATCCTTAGAGATATGACCTAAACGTTTATGTCATAAAATGGAGGAGTTGTCGATTGCTCGTTTTCGTTTCTTACTAATTTTATCATTCACATGCATAAAAACTAAAGATTGGGCGTAAGATGAATCCAAGTTTAACTGATAAAGATTGCCCACTAATGAGCCACCACCGATAATATCGGAATCAAATAACAGAGTAAAAATATTATGTCCAAATTTAAATTCAAAACTTAATGAATCCAATTTAGAAATTGAGATAAGGTTTCTAGTGATACTTGGAACATAAATAGTATCATCTAAATTCAAAATGAAACCACTATCTAAAATAAGACGGAGAGTCTCAATGGCCTCCACGTCTGTTTCTACTCTATTTTCGAGTTTGATGGTACGTTTGCCTTTATATAGCTTCCTGCTGGATCGAAATCCTTGCATTGAATTACTTATGTGAATAGTTGCATCAGAATCTATCCACCAAGTACTGCGTAGAGTATCAACATAAAGTAATTCAAAACACACAAAGATTAGGTCATTACCTTTTTTAACTAGCCAATCTCTTTATTTCTGACAATTCTTCTTAATGTGTCCCTTTCTTCTTACAGAAGTGATACTTGATGCCAGAAGGAGATCTGCTAGCTTCTCTTTGTTTGGTTTTCGGTGGAGGAGCTTTCACTTTTTCCTTTATATTGTCTCTTTCTTCGCTTAAAATTTCCTTTCGATGATCAAAGAGCGGCGTAATGGATACTTTCAGATTTTTCAGCCCGAAGTCTTTCTTTTTCTTGGACACAGTGAGCGATTAACTCGTTCATCTTCCATTTCTCTTTCTGCGTGTTATAATTAATCTTAAACGGGCCAAGTTGTGCAGGAAGAGAAGTCAAAATGAAGTGAACAAGATAACCCTCAGAAAAACTTATGTCCATTTCTTTCAAGTGAGTTGTCATGCCACTCATTCTCATAATGTGCTCCCGTACGCCACTATGACCATTATATTTCATGGTTCCCACTTTAACAATTAGACTACTGACAAGTGCTTTAGAGGTCTCCTGAAATTATTCTTGAATGGCTTACATGTATTCTTTTGTATTGTGCGAGTCGGGAATACCTCCCCGGATCGCATCATTAATGGAACTCTTTATGATCATGAGGCTCATACGATTTGATCTATCCCATTTTTCCAAATCTGTATTGTTCACTGCCAGATCCTCTGCTGAGGCATCAACGGTGAGCACCTTGAGTTTATCAGATCGTATAGCATAGTCAAGATCCATACAGCCTAGAATAATAGTAACTTGTTCCTTCCATTTGCCATAATTTGAGCCACTCAGAAGTTCAATTCCACCAATCATATTAGTTATAGAAGACGGGTTCAATGCTGCACAATAATTAAGGGCTTTATTATGTCCACAAGGTTATAATTATAATATGTGACGCAAGAGTTAAAATATGTCAAGGAATATAATAAAAATTAAAACTAATGTGGTTTTATTGAGAAACAATTTGGGTCATTATAACCGTCCGTTGGGTCGAGTCATAACACTCTAGTCGCTTCCTCAATCTATATTAATGATTGTGGTACTAATTGCGTCGTTATGACCCTTCGTTAGGTCGAGTCCCAACACGCTAGTAGTACCCACACACAAAATAATAAATAGTAAAATACAACCATCACACAACATTAAGTGATTCATCACCGTTGGGCAGAAGAATCTCTTAAGTAGTGACGTCAATGTTCACTACACACTTTCACTGAATTTGTAGCACGGTCTTGGACAAAATTAAACCTCACTATAAAAACCACGACACTAGGAAGGATCATCACCGTTGGGCAGAAGAATCTTTCCAAGCCATGCTTTCAATTTGAGTTTGATAATATTTTAGATGATCACAAAAGTGATTAAAAAAAATAAGTTAAGTCCAACTCGTGTTATGAGTAAGTGTCAAAATTAATAATAATCAGGGGTAATAATATGAAAGTACTAGTGTGACAGCCCGGATTTCGACACCCCGAAACCCGTGCCATCAGCACGATCATCTTGACCGTGCCCCTTAGCTAAGCATGGAACATTGGTATATCAAGCACAAAAATTAAAATAGTAAATGAACTGCGGAATTAAATCACTATATAAGCATTTCTCAAAAGACAGTTTTACCCTCATGCCTCTGCATGAATGGAGAACCAATCTGAACCATCGATGATAGCTAATCATCATAGATGGTTGGCCCAAAAGAAAAATCATGAATTTATATATATACATTGTTTAATCAAACAAGGCTTGACATACCAAGCCGAACAAAAATCTCTTCAAACCCTCAAAGTGGCACAACGGAGTCCTCAACAAGAAGTCCTCCGGAGGTGGCTCCAACTCGTCTCCGACCGCAAGGTCCGACTCACCGGGGTCAGCGTCTCCTGAAGCCTCGGCAACTGCTAGTAGTGGACCTGCGACATATAGTCTATAGGGTGAGCTACATCCTAGCTCAATAGAGAACAAAACACAGTTGAACATATAAATTTATTACTCACATATATTCCATGATATGCCATGCATGATGTGTCTATGCAGTTACTGATGAAAACAGTTAAAAAGCATTACATTTTACTGGTAGTTTACTCATGTCTTTTATTTATTCATGAATGATGCTGAAAAGGCCTAAAGCAAAACTTAAACTTTCAACTTAAGCAATCCCCGAGCAATATAGCATCGAGCCTCGATGAGATACCCATCATCGTCATCTATATAGACACTTTTAACGTATTCCCTGGGAATACAATTAGTACCCAAGCCCCTTTCCCCTGGGGATTGGTGGCTGGGTTTCACAAATCTCAATCAACACCCCTTGGGTGTGCTTACTGTGTACGGATAAGCCTCCGCACTGGCCTACGGTTTTGCCGCCGTATCGGTCACGGATATCCTGCCGTGTCAGTCGTGGTTATCCCGCCACGTCGGTGGGGTACCATATCAAACCTCAAATAACAAAAATATCGGTGCCTTACATATAGTTATTCACCGTGTAAATGTGCTATCTTATATCAGTTAGGCCCTATCAAACATGATTCAATCTTGGATACATCCCTGAGATATATCCATTCACTTGTATCACACCTGATGCTCTTATCTCTTTACTTCTTCATCCCCTGGGGATGGCTCAGTATGATTACTTTTATTGATGTCACACCCACACACTTTTCCCAACTCTTTAAGCAATAAAATATTTTAAATTTCAAATCTATATCACTACATACATGCTCTTGTAAAATAAGGTACATGTTTAAGGAGTTCCCTACCTCAAGTCTTCGTTTGATCACTGCATCAAGGTCCCACGTGGCTCCTTGTGCACTAGCTCACACGTACCACCTATGGTACCACATAACATGTGAAACACATCACTAAGGATGCAATAAAGGAGGTCCAAGACCCTCTAAAAATCTTAAAGTCAACTCAGAAGTCAACATCAACTGGCCTAGTCGATTAATCGATTTCCAAAATCGATTAATCGAAAGTCAATATCGATTAATCGATTCTCAAATCGATTAATCGAGATTCCCATTCGATTAATCGAAACCCAATTCGATTAATCGAAATTCTCTGCTCTATCAAGTCGATTCTCAATTCGAGTAATCGAATTTCCAAAATCGATTAATCGATCCTAAATCGATTAATCGAAATTATAAATCGATTAATCGAATTTTCATTTCGATTAGTCGATTTCATCAAGCCAATTTCTTTTATCCACTGGAGTCCACTGTAGGCTCCCAGTCGATTAATCGATTCTAAATTCGATTAATCGAAAATGGGGTCCTCTGACTTTTCAACTTCTTGGCCAATTTCGATTAATCGAAACCCAATTTCGATTAATCGAAATTGCTAGATTTTGTCTCCTTCTGGCTGCTCTTCCAAATCTTTCTCCGTTTATTTCCTTTTTTTTTTTCTAAGCCTTTAATCTATGATTTTAACCATTCCTAACTACGATTAATCTCCCATAACTTATGCATTTAATTCACAAGAAATTTACCTCAATCAAATCTCAATTTGATTAGATCTAGTGGTTGGAAAGGCTAGGGTTCCAGCTTTGGCTCTAACGGATCCAACCCGTGTCGAATCCGACTTTTATCGCTTGAATCCCCCCTTCCAATCAGTTGCAATAACTCCTCTCTTTTCTCCTCTTTCTCTCTCTTCTTTACTCTCCTTCAACAACCAAAACCATTAATTTTTAGGGTTATTAAACCCTTTTATCTCTCCTCTCCCTTGTGTGTTGAGCACATGCACCGAAATAGGTGTATGCGACTTCTCATTCACATCACACACCACATAATCACTCATACCATCACATCTCGTCCGTTCATCATACTTTATGCTAACCCTTGATCTCCTAATTGGTCAAACTTGTGACCAATCGGGCATGCATCCCGAGGTTACTGTTTAAAGTGATTTTTCGAGATATTACAACTAGCCTTGGTGCTAGTGCACAACCTCCAATACCCAACTTTAATTAGATGCACTCAAATATACAATAATTAATGAAAATAATAAAAAAGACATCAGGTCATGTCTAACATCTCAACAGAGAGCTCATTTTAAAAAATAGACCTCAAAATTAGATCCGAAATGCCTGAGAAAGTCAAAATTCATATATAATTTCCGAAAATCGAATCTATAAATAGCCTATAAATGTCCCGAAAAGAATATGGGTCACAATTGGGCCTTAAGAACGAACGGGCCATCTTTAACGGGCCAAATCGGGTCATAAGTCATGGGCCGGGTTGAGTAATGGGTCGGGCTATGGGCTGGACCAGGTCATGACTCGAGTCCGATTATTGACAGACTGGGCCGGGTTATTGAACAGGGCTATGGCCCAAGTACTAACATGGGCCGAATCGTGATGAGTTGGTCATGGGCTGGGTCGAATACTTGCCCTTTATTATTTAATTCAAGAGAAGACAAGACAACAAGGTCTCTTTCTCCCTTAACAAAAAGTCTCCTTCACCCTTAAGAAAACCCAATAGAGAAGTCTCCTCTTTTAACTGTACTTAATCCACACAATCTAGTCGTGGGATCGATGCAGATAGTGACATCTTCTCTCTACCCAACATACCCATCTTCCCTTTTCCCAATTTACGCTGACCACAGCCCACAATATTTTCAACCTAAGTAGATGAAAAACAGTAAAACCAGCAATTCTTGTCCTATTTTCAGTGTCAAACAACAGTTTATAATAGCAATAATAGTCGTAATTCTGCCTGGAAATTCTTTGTAATAGTTGCAATACCTCTAGATAATATGGTCACTAATTCTTTCAACTAGTAGCAGCAAACTTAAAAAAAATAGAATTGATCTACATGGCGATGTGAAGGAAATATGTAGCAGTAATCATGTCTGAAAAGACCAGTGAAAATAGCAATAAATCGAGGTCTCAACAGACCATCAGATCAGCAACTAAGAAGACTGAAAATTTCTGTGACAGCCCGGATTTCGGCACCCCGAAACCCGTGCCATCAGCACGATCATCTTGATCGTGCCCCTCAACTGTGCACGGAACACTGGTATATCAAGCATAAAATAAATAAGAACAACTTGCGGAATTTAAATCTACATAGAAATACTTCTCAAAAGACAGTTCTACCCTCATGCCTCTGCATGAAGGGAGAACCGATCCGAACCATCGATGATAACCATCATCATGGATGGTTCGCCCAAAAGAATACTCTGATATCCATATACACAAGGTTTAATCAAAAACCAGGCTTGACATACCAAGCCGTACAATCTCCAACTAAAACTCCTCAAAGTCGCACAGCAGAGTCCTCTAGAAGAATTCCTCTGGAGGTGGCTCTAACTCCTCGTGACGCATGAGGTCCACTCACCGGTCGGCGTCTCCACAAGCCTCTGCTAGTAAGCGGACCTGCGACGTATAGTCTATAGGGTGAGCTACATCCTAGCTCAATAGGGAACAGAACACAATTGAACATATAAAATATAACTCACATGTATTCTATGATATGCATGCATGATGTGTCTATGCATTTATTGATGAAAAAGCAGATTAAAAACACTTCAATTCTTGATAGATTACTCATGTCTTTTAGTTAATCATGAATGATCTTTGAGAAGGCCTAAAGCAAAATTAAACTTCAACTTAAATAATCCCCGAGCAATATAGCATCGAGCCAGAGATACCCTTCATCGTCATCTATATAGGCTTTTAAATGTATTCACAGGAATACTAATAGTACCAAGCCCCTTTCCCACAGGGATCGGTGGCGGGGTTTCACATCTCATCAACACCCACAGGGTGTGCTTACTTTAATGCGGATAAGCCTCCGTCTTGGCCTCTGATTAGCCGTAGTATCGGTCACGGATATCCCGCCGTCGTCGTGGTTATCAAACCTCAAATAACAAAAATATCGGTGCCTTACATATAGTTATTCACCGTGTAATTGTGCTATCTTATATCAGTTAGGCCTCATCAAGCATGATTCAATCATGGATACATCCCTGGGATGTATCCATTCACTTGCATCACACCTGATGCCTTCACTTCATCATCCCCTGGGGATGGTTCATTTAAGTTCTCTTATGAATGTCACACACACGCACTTTTCATAATCATTGAGTAGTAAAAACATTTGAATTGAATTGATATCACTACATATATGCTCTTGTAAAATAGAGTACATGTTCAGGGTGTTCCCTACCTCAAGTCTTTAGCTAATCAATGCATCAAGGTCCCACGTGGCTCCTTGTGCACTCGTTCTCACGTACCACCTATGGTACCATATAACATGTGAAACACATCACTAAGGATGTAAAAGAACAGTTCCAAGACCCCCCAAGAGTCTTAAAGTCCAAGTCAAAAGCTTACAAAAAGTATCCCAGTCGATTAATCGAACTCCAATTTCGATTAATCGAATCTCATTCGATTAATCGATTTCCAAAATCGATTAATCGAAATCCAATATCGATTAATCGATTCTAAATCGATTAATCGAGATTCCCATTCGATTAATCGAATCCCATTTCGATTAATCGAATTTCCCTACTTTGGCAAGTCGATTCTCAAATCGAGTAATCGAGTTCTCAAATCGATTAATCGATCCCAAATCGATTAATCGAAATCTAAAATCGATTAATCGAAATCCCCATTTCGATTAGTCGATTTCCCCCTTTTCATCCTCCAGTCCCTCTGGGGTCCACTGGAAGTACCCAGTCGATTAATCGATTCCCAAATCGATTAATCGAAATCCAAAATCGATTAATCGAACTTTATTTCGATTAATCGAAATCGTTCCTTAACTTTTCCACTTCTGGCGAATTTGATTAATCGAATCTCCATTTCGATTAATCGAAATTGCCAGATTCAGCCCATTTCGTTCTTCCCAATCTTTTTCCCATCTCTTTTCCTCTATTTTCTAAACCTTTTATCTATAATTTTAACTATTCCTAACTACAATAATTCACCCATAACTCATGCATTTAATTCACAAGAAATTTACCTCAATCAAATCTCTATTTGATTAGATCTAGTGGTTGGAAAGCTAGGGTTTCCAGCTCCTCATTTAGCGGATTCACGCCGTCGAATCCGGCGTTGAATGCTCAAATCTTCTCTTCCAATCACTTGCAATAACTCCTCTTAAATCCTCCCTTTCTCACTCCTCTCTCTCTTCTTTACTCTTTCAACAACTCAAGGCATTGATTTTAGGGTTCATTAAAACCCATTTATTCCTCTTCTAGCTCATGTGTTGAGTACATGCACCCCACTAGGTGTACGTGACTTCACACATCCATCATACGCCTCATAGGCGCTCAGTCTATTACATCCCATCCGTTCATCACACCTTATACTGACTGTTGATCTCCTAATTGGTCAAACCTATGACCGATCGGGCACGGATCCCGAGGTCATAGTTTTGTATGATTTTTCGGGCTATTACAATTTCACCAGCAATCAGAGGTTAAGAAACGTCAAGATCCACTAGGTTGCAAGACTCAATGGTCACACAATAGGAAAGGAGCGTTGTTATAATGGTGACACGTAACGAAATATGATACCAATTTACATGGGGAGTGCGGGTGAACCGGCGGCGATGCCCACAACAAGATAAGATTCATATACTAATGTTTTGACCGATCAAACACTAGTCATGGCTCTGATACCAATTGATGGAAACTCAATATGGATCTATTGATCCATCCATCCAAAATAAGCCGTAGGATCTAGGCGCATGATCAATCAAAACAATAAACCTATAATCCACAAATTAAATATATATGTGCACCTTGAGTGTGAGCCATTAATAGTTGGTTGCCGATCTTCTCGCCTTCAATATCTCCTAACACAATGGGAATGCTTTTGCTAATAGAGAGGATTGAATTGTGTCGAGCAATCGTTTGGACCAGGCCCCCCTTATATTTATAGCCAAAGAGTCATTTCCCATTAAGGACTTTAAATACTAATTATATTGTGATTAGAAATCACAATCATACCACAACTAAAAGACTTACTAATTAGTTGCCTATTCTCTTCAAACTCACCGAAATAGCAACTACACATCTTAAGATTGATCTTATACCATTCACCGGTCAACGGGTTGACCATAGTGATGGCCACCTAAATAGAAACTTCTAACATACCGGTCCATATCGAACGATACATTGAATGTATCGTTCGATACATACCATATATTTTAATGATATGGTACATTTAATATACCGTATCGTTCACGTCCGATACATATCGGTATCGGATGATATTTTGATCCATGCTTCTAATATAACCTTCTTTTTATGTATAAGCCTCCAATTCTATAGTGTATAAGCTTCCAAATTTGCCATAAAACAATTATTGATATTTATGGACCATCGGTAGCCCTCCTAAGAAGAAAATCCTAGCTACGACCCTCCATATCACTTGTAATGTACATGGTAAACGACAAATCTATATAATATGCATGTTGTGTTGATGTGAATATTTCACTTTAATTCCTGACCAATTCGCATTTTCCATGGCCTTGTCAAATTAGGCATATTTTGACAAGGCCCAAGGGCTCTTGATAACCATTCAATCACCACTAGGGGTAGCAATGGGCCGGCCTTGTACTTGAGTTTGAATTTTTATTATTTTTGAATACCGTTTGGCCAGAGCTCAACCCGTTTATACCAGAATTTGAGGCTCGAGCCCAACCCATTGCCACCCCTAATCACCACTTTGTAATAGGCATATTTTGACAAGGACAAAAGGCTCTTCATAAGCATTCAACCATAATGATTACAACTGTGCATTGTTAATGCGATTTTGTGACTGAGAGGATATTAGCATGAGAGATCACGACAGAATCCATCTTCAATTGCTTCTAAGAGAGATCACGATAAAATCCATATCCACTTGTAGTGGGCTACCAGGGCATATCTAATATCATCTCAGCCACAAAATGCTATTTATAATGCATAATTGTGATCATTATAGAGGAAGAGAATGAAGTAATGAGAGTTCAAGAGAAGAGAGGCACAGACCGATTGAGTGGTATAAGCTCGGTTGGTATCTTCTCTCCTTTGTAAGGCTTGAGGTCGGGAGTCTACACGTCACGTTTACTTCTTCCTTTATATTAATAAAGTGAGTGTTGTTGTGTGAGATTTATTGATCCTATGTATCACTCAAATGTGAGTGTTTATTGTGTAGGATTTATTCTCCAACTACTGCTCCCAAACTATCATACTCCCTACAATTTACAAGGCACATCCAAATTGTCTATGCTGTATAATATTATTTAAAAAAAGAAAAAAAGAGGGGAGGTAGAAAGATGACGTATATCTTTTGAGGGAGGGATAAAACAACCATCATTTTAGGTGTAGTGCTTAAAAATATGTATGATTAGGTGCTGAACTTATACATCAAAGGTGGTACACCAAGTCATCTTTCTCTCACAAAACAACTCAAATATGAGGAATTGCACAAAGATATACGTTATATATAACATAACTCTTTGCTAACCCCTGCTACAACAGAGTTTATCTGCTTTAGTTGGTTTCCATTCTCTTTTCTAACTCCCTGCAAATGAGGATTTATTCGCTCTAGTAGCAACCTATATGTTCTCTACTAACTCCCTACTAGAGAAAATATATCTACTATGGCAAAGAGTGAGTAGAGAGGAGGGTAGAACTGTTGAACAGGTAAATCTTGCTATGCATGGAGTTATAAAGGAGAAGGGGTACCTGCTAAAGCAGGTAACAGGATGTTAGCGAAGAGGATGGGAACCTGCTAAAAGAGGTGAACTCTGCTATGAAAGGGGCTAGCAGAGAGCTATGCCATACACAACCATAGAAATCCGCATGGGTATTATTTTGAATTTCTAACGATTTGGTGGTAAACGTAATAACCAAATGCAAATTCGGGTATCAATCGATGGAGTGTGAGTTCGATGTTCGGTTTACTTTGGATAAATTGGGAAATTTGGGGAAAACTTCAAGAAAATTGGGGCATTACAAAAAATAATCGTAATTTATTAAAATATATAAGAATGTTAGTTTATTTAAAGTTAAAAAATATTAATTCTGAATAATAAAATTAATGTATTGCATAATTTGCATGCATCACCAATAAAAAATAATAAGAAGTGTGATTTGAAGCATGTACCACAATGATAAAACATAAAAAAAAAATATGTCAAATTCGAAAAAAATTCGGAGAATTGATAACTAAAATGAATATTCAGCAAAAAAAAATGGCCATAGCACTTATTCGTAAATTTATTTTCAAAATTTTGATTAATATGGAGAATTTTGTGAAAGAGGTTTATTTGCTTATACAGATTGACAAAGGGAGATTGGCTCCTACTCTTTTCTTGGTATGTGGGATATGCAAGTGAAGGTAATAATAACGTTAGTTTTTGGATTCCTTTATTTGCACCCATAGAATCTGTACAAGGACCCATATGAAAAACAAGTGACCACTTTGAACCAGACGATGGCAATCGGTTTTTGTCTGAATCTTGCATATACTAAATCTCAGATCATGGGCATACTATCAAATGGTCAATTTTTTTATTACATGTGGCACACATCCCAAAAAGGTAATCGGGAAATTACCAGACACACATCCCGCTCAAATGCGATTTTTAGGTCACATGTTTGCAATGTGGAATTACAAACAGATCGTGTGATGGTACACCCAGGATCTGATGACCAATTAAATATGATGAAAAAGCAATCTCAATCCTTTGATTCAAAAGAATCAATGGTTTTTGTCATGGCTGTCCTCAAAGATTCGATGTGTGCAATTAAAGATACTTCAGTTTTACATCATAGAAGTCTTCTTTTCATATAAATCTATTAGAAATCCACTAGTGGGTCTCACCTCACGTGCAGCATATCCCAAAATTATTTATGTTTTTGATAGGATCATGTCCCAAATTCAAATGCATATTCGCTAGTTTCTTGATTATAAAAAAAATATATTAATAAAAAAAACATATAAAAAGATATTGACTACCTTCATGGTCACAAATTTCGTGCAATTGTCCGAAATGAGGGTTAAACCAAAATTTTAGAGAAATTTCGGTATTTTTTTATGTTTAATATTTCATTTATTTATTTATTTTTTGAATATATTAATATTTTAGTAGTAAAAGGCGAAAGAATAGTTGGCTTTGTGTTCTCTGCATGGTAAGTGAATGCAGATCATATTATACAGGTGGCTTAGACTGTCGCGTTTTCTATTCTCACCGATGTGGGACTAAATGCTAGTTAGAAAACAACCTGCAATTTGTCAATGGGTACCGTTTACTCACCCCATAAGGCTGCTTTTTCACCCCACCTCCTCCACCTGGTATGCATTGACTGCTTTTGAATCAGATGGTTAAGGTCATTTTTCGTCCCTATCTTTTGCATTATGGATCTATGGATCATGGGCGTATCATCAGATGGTCAATTTTTTATTACGTATGACACATATTTCAAAAAGTGATGCTAAAACCATGTTTAAGCATGATGGAGGTCATATAATTTTAAGATCACTTTTTGAGATGTGTGTCATGTGTAATAAAAAATTGATTGTTTGATGGTACGCTCACGATCCATAGATCCATTGTGCAGAAGATGGAGACGAAAAATGACCTCCACCATTTGATTCAAAGGCGGTCAATGACGACTGAAGAAAGTTGAATGAGAAAGGAACTTGGGGGTGAGTATAATGGTATCCTTTGTCAATTTGTCTTCTACAGTTCTATTATTGAGCTTGGTGTTCGTGCTTGACCACTTGGATCAATTGTTAATTTTTTTAAAAAATATTTAAAATATTTTTAATCGCCGAAACTTTTTCAAATCTTTTTCGAAATATAATGAAATTAATTCAAAATGTACTTAAAGGACCCCCACCGAAAAATTATCGAAAACTATGCGTGTAGTTATGCTCTTTTGTTTTTTTTTGCAATTAATATTGACTACTTATAGCTGTGTTTGACTATTTTGGCGAAGCAAGAATAATCACACACAGCTTTGGTGTACGATGGTGATATTTTTATGAAATAGCAAACTCCATGTTTGAGGGGCAATGGTCAAGTCCAATTGATTGAACCAGATTTATGAGTTCAGCCAAATACACAGCCTCTAGTGAGCAAGGTATCAAAATCGGTATCGGCCTCGGGTATCGGTCCATGAAGGTCCGATATGACTCGACCGATATGTATCGGCCTATTTATAAAAAAAAAATAAAAATAATAATAATAGAGGTATCGGCCGATATCCGATATGCATCGGCTGATATGGGCCTGCATTGGCTGATACCGATACCGAGTTGAGATACCGATACCGATACGTATCGGTATCAACCGATTTTGATACCATGCTAGTGAATAGTATGTTCTACACATTTGATTGTGTTTTGAGAAGTAAAATAATTAATTATGTCGTCCGTTTAGTTTTGACCAAGGTATCAAACTTGATATTGATATCGGGTATCGGTTCATGGAGGAATGATACGTATCGACCGATATGTATCAGCCAATACAGAGTTGTATCGGTATCATTTAAAAAAAAAAGTATCGGCCGATACGGGCCTGTATTGTCTAATACCCGAGTTGATACTTGATACGTATCAGTGCCAATATGTATTGATTTGCCGAAAAATAGATATGTATCAGTATGGATAGCAGCCGAAATTTGATACCATGGGTTCAACCTCCCCTTTCTTGCATTATACAGAGTAAAGAAGGGCATTCATTTTCTTATATTGAACAAATATATAGTATTAGATTTCTTCCAAAAAAATATCTAAACAATATAAATTCAGACTCCAAAGTATATTATAATGGTAAATAGATTGCCAATTGTACGTCCTTCTAATAACACTCTACAAAAATTATGAAGTAGGGGTTTAGGCATGTGTTGTTACGGTGTGACCTTTTGTGATTAATCAAAATTTAATATTTGTTTATAAATAAAATTAATTTAAATAAAAAAATACTCAAATTAAAAGTACAATATTTATAAGATTTTTTTTTATGAGAAAGTTAGATAATTTATTTAAATAAAATTATAAATAACAACAATGGTAAAATTACAACAACAACATAGCCTTAGCCTGGGGTGAGTGGCAATGGTCTTGTCCGTGGTTATCAAGTAATTTAATTCTTCTCTCCTACCTTTTAAATGCCCTGGCTATCAAGTGAATTAATTCTTCTCTCTCCTTCTTTTTAGTTGCGGACAATCTAATTTCTAAAGCGATATTCGGGTATTTCTCTAGTTATCTCAGAAAAGCTCAGTTAACTTTCCTCAAGTGTGTTCTTTTAGGTCTTAAAAAAACTCTGATTCATGACATTTCACATAAACGAAGAATTTCCTGTGTCCTTTTAATTAATCCAGAAAAGCATAGATTCGATCTATTTTAGGGACATCGTATGACCGTAAGAATGACGGTAGAGCATCTAACACCGTACTGTATATATTTCAAGGTCATTTTTAGACGATGCACGATCCATGAGAAGTTGAACACTTTTGTCGGCGCAATTATGCAAAAATGATTCCTACAACTTTATTACCTGATCGCCTATTATACAAATACTATATTTGAACCGGATTCGTGCAAAAATATTTCCTACACGCCCAAAGGTAAAAACAATCGGGCCGATGAAATTTCGGCCTGAATCTTACCCGGCCAAACCCGATTATATTAAGGGAAAGAGCCGGGCTTGTCTTGGATGGTTTGACCATGATCTCTAGATCGATTGTGTCAAAGATTGAGACGAAAACAATCTTCACCATCTGATACAAAACACTCAATGATTTAATCACGTAAAAATATAGGTTGGGAAGGACGGATTTTTGGCTATAAATAAAGGTATTATATTTCATTTATCTTTTAAAAAAATAAATAAAGGAAAAAAATAAGATAGAAGCCGTATATAACTAATCCTTGAGATAAGAATGTGTGGATGATATTATAGTCCATAAATTAGATGATTTAAATCTTCTTAAAATATTATTATTGGGCCTTATACACTTCAAGCTATGATCTATCACTTTGACACTATAGATCAACCATATCTTAACCATTGGTGGTGAATTATAAAGGAATTGGGAGAAGTGTGTCAAAAGAAGTTAAAAAAATCAAATATTTTGGCTTCTTGTAAAGTCTTTTGTCTTTTATGTGTAGTACCACTAAATCTCGTTCTTATGATGGGCACTCAATAAAAGCCCAAGGTCTTCTTCTCCCAAAGACTGCAAAAGAAGCTCTGTTATGAAGCCTCTAAAAGCGCAACTCCAAGCAACCAGACCTGCCAGCCGACATCGCAAGTAAACGCCATCAGATCAGTCGGATATGTGCACTATCTGGCACATTGACCTCAAGTGTGGAGATCCGACAACTTCAAGAACCCCTTTTATTTAAAAAAAAATTAAAACCAGAAAGCCATAGAAGATTGTTCTACATGAGCTTGATCAAAACAACATACATTTGTAACTCGAGCATGAACTGAATCCTACTGTGACAGCCCGGATTTTTGTGTCCGGAAATCCGTGCCATTAGGATCATGCTCTGGATGATCCCCAGGACAAATCACAGAGTGTTTACTCATTTAACGGAAATCAAAGTAGACACTGTCCAGTAGTAGCAGATCGAGTCATCATATAAGGCTTGTAAAATAAAATAAAAACAATAACAAAGCATCTATATAAGGACAAATGAATATACATTCCTAAAAAGGAACCAAGAAGAACCACTGGTGATGGACATCCATCATCAAACAATGGTTCCTATAGAATGTATAAAAATACATATAAAAACATATACAGAAAGTAAATACATAAAGTGGCCACCAGACACACGATAATTCAGAGTATCATACAAAAATCCAAAAACAAAAGACTCAAGTACCCAGGCTAGAGATAAAAATTGTCTGCCTGGACGTCAATCTCCTCGTCCTCAGTCTCAGCCTTTAGATCAGGCTGGTAATCGGGATCGCTCTCGGTGTCGGGAGCTCTAGCCTCAGAACCTAAAATGTTAATGAAAACAGGGTGAGCTACATCTAAGCTCAATAGAAGAATACTATTTAAAATGTAATGAATATGCAGGACATGATAACTTAAAGCAGGAAATCAAATTAGAACGTGCAGACAGGGCAAAATCAGATCAATTACTGAGCTTTTAAACAAGAAACAAATGTTGTGCAAGTGTATAATCAGTGACTTAAATTATATATATTTTCTAACTTAAGAAACTCCCGTGAATATATAACACGGAGTAAACAGGAATCTACCGATAGAAAACTCCAACCAATCGTCGTTCACATGAATAATTTCAGGGTGTAACAATGTTTCATCTATATAGTGCAATTGTGCCGAGGGATTAACAAAGCAGATGCACAAGTGTGCCAGGCACGGATATGCCATCGAGTCGGTGGGGATTATCTGGTTAAATCATCAAACCATATACACACATAGACCTCACAAATCAGATAGCAGAAATCAAGAGCATGTTTCAGAATATAAAATCAGAAAACAGGAATCAGAGATAACATGAACTTATGATATGCTAACATGCTTGTTAAAACCGAAATTAGGGTACAGATATGAAAGAATCATGAAATCATAGTAAAAAATAGTTTAGGTTGGTTTTCCCCTACCTCAGGTCAGACATTTTTCTAAGCAAATCTAAAGCTTTTCAGAGCGTCATGGTCTGATCTTAGACCATAAATATAGTACACTAAGTGTCAGGGATGTTAGAATGTCAACTGGCGCGGTATCCAGTAGTGTTCAATTTACAAATGCAAAACATGTCATAAACAGGGGTGATTGATCGATCAACACCTTGATTGATCGATCAACACCTTGATTGATCGATCAATCCTCTTCCTTGATCGATCAATGACTTTATTGATCGATCAATCCCCTCCAAACACTCCCAAGGCAACAAGGTTAATTGATCGATCAATAGCCTCTATTGATCGATCACCTCCTCTCATTGATCGATCAATGCTTCAATTGATCGATCGATAGCTCCTTTCTTTTCACACTTGTCAGAGGAAAAATTGATCGATCACTAGCTTAGTTGATCGATCAATCTGTCTCATTGATCGATCAACAACCTAAATTTTCAAATTTCCCTCTTCCTGTTCTCATTCATACTTTATACAGATTGATCGATCAATGCCCTCATTGATCGATCAATTCATGCCAGTGATCGATCAATACCCTTATTGATTGATCAATCTTGCCATTGATCGATCAATCTTCATAATTGATCGATCAATTAGTGAATTGATCGATCAATGCTCCTCGAGCACAGAACTTCTAAGCAAATGCCTCCACTATTCCCTTTTAAGGTTTATACGAATTGATCGATCAACCCAGCATTGATCGATCAATCTTTAGGATTGATCGATCAATAATGACAGTTCCTCTGTCATTAATGGAGTCTCCCCTTTAACCTATTTTAATCTCTTTTCATTTATGGTTTCTAACCACTATCTACACACACATAAACACATGCATAAGGGCTTTAATCTTGCCCTTATTGAATGTAAAGGCTCACCTCTATCTGGGCCCTTTCGGGGTCTCGGCAAACGCAATCAGAGAAGGTTTCGGATCCGGGTCTCGGAGTTTATCGCCGGTATGACTTAGACAAGGAGATTATTAGCTCCGGTTCAGCACGTAGAGGCCTCACACATACCTAGGCTATACGTGAGCTCGTCTTATTGAATTCTCCATACCCTAACTCAGATCGATGCACGATCTCGGGTATCTTTAACCCTTTTTCCTCGAAGAACCCACTCAGAACCCAACCTAGCTACAAAGATTTTTTTTTTTTCAAGTCAAGAAGGAAGAGGAAGATGTAATTTAGGTATGCAACTCTTCTTCCTTCTCTTATAAGCTAAGAAACAGAATATCCTTGATATTTCTATTTCTCATGACTTAAGCTCCGGTGTGGAGCACCTACACGGTCTCTACGGCGTATCACGCCGCATCAACGTTTCCCAAGACTCGTATTAAAGTGAGAATTCACACGTGAATTCACCTAACTACAACTTAATATTATTTCTAATAATATATATTTCAAAATTTTAAATCTGTCTCGATTCCCGTGTCGGGCACGCTTATCGAAACTGTCAGGTTCTCGTATGAAATTTTAGGGCTATTACACCTATGATCAACCCGTTGATATGATACAAAAATCAAAACCAACATAGAACTTGATTATAAAAAAATTAAGCACGGAAGCTAAGCCAAGAACAAGCCCTGTTGAAGCTAGCCGTTGCAGACTTCATCTGGTGCCTACGTTAGAGGGGAATATACTCCACTCTCCTCAGCTTCCGACCATTTCTGCAAAAATTGATCGGAAATGCAAAACTGTGTCAAACTCAGAAAGTGATTGTTTTCTTGTGGGGCCCACGATGATTACCGAACACAGGAATTGATAAGATTTGCCTCAGTTTTGTCACTTTCCGAGTGAAAACCCGGAATCAGGCCTCGGTTTTAGTATTCGAACAAGGCTTAAAACTTCTTCCTGATTCATTGCACGTCTCTGTCTCTTCTCACATTCTATGGCTCAAAAATCTCCTTTCTTTCTCCTATTTCTTAGGAGCCAACAACTCAGCTTCCTATTCTCTCTTCTCAAGTCTTTTTCCAGTCATTCTCTTTTCTAGATTTTATTTTTTTAAGTCATTTCCACACATGTTATTAGGCTATCCAAACAGTGGAAAATACAGGAATCCGATGGATTTCTACAAGCCTAGAAAACATAGGAAACAATGGGATTTATAATTCCAAATCTGACATTTTCTTAGGTTTTATCAAAACATACTCATAGTAAATAATGCTTAAACATCAAAAATAGCCTTCACCTTTTGGATTAGGAACTAACTCTCATGACTGTCATTTAAACACCAAAATGGTGTTTAAACTATTTTTCATCATTAACGTTTTAAGATTTCATATGACGGAAGTTAAATAATGGAAGTGATAAATCATACATTGGAGGGAATGGATCCAAAATAGATTTGAAATATCCAATCTGTGCCCTCTAAACCCAATCCTTGTTCACCAATTGGATGGCTCACAGTCACTTTTTGGCATGATTCTTTGAATGAGACATGTTCCAAAGACGAACTGGGACCAGCCGCTATGCCTATATATATCTGACTTTAAATCCCTTAGTGTAATATCATAAGTCTAATTTAATGGTGTAAGATCATTGAAATGCAATTAGTTTTAATAACCCTACCCAGTGGCATATCAGCTTCAGATGAAGACTTATCGATGTTGATATAGCTGAGTACTCTGTGTTATCCGACATCATGGATAATGCCAAGGTAGACCCGAATGGCGATCTTAGAGTTTGGAACTACAACAACTAAAGAAGTTTTTCTGTTAAAT
Source organism: Chloranthus sessilifolius (assembly GCA_021018995.1). Taxonomy (NCBI): domain Eukaryota; kingdom Viridiplantae; phylum Streptophyta; class Magnoliopsida; order Chloranthales; family Chloranthaceae; genus Chloranthus; species Chloranthus sessilifolius. Next base: position 153,939,686 of record CM037586.1, on the reverse strand, counting down.
CCGCGTTCAAATATTTGCAACTACATCACCAAATCGTGGATTGGGCCTTCATTTGGGATTACCATATTCCGACAAAAATAAGTTTTTTCTTGTGGACGGTATGCTGGAACAAACTCCCTACTATCTCCAATCTCATCAGAAGAGGCATGCAAATTGATCAAAAGTGTTCCTTTTGTAGTCGTGCGAAAGAAGACATCGAGCACTTTCTCCTTACCTATGAGAAAATTTGGCCTATATGGAGGGTTTTCTTCAAAGCCCTTGGTATTTCATCTTGCATTCACAAGGATATTATTATATTTCTTTCTGGCTGGGATCACTGTGACGTTACAGGTATTAAGAAATGGATATGAGGCCATCTTTATATTTTCATTATTTGGCACATTTGGATATTTCAGAACAACATCAAATGAAACAACTCCTCGTTCAATGCAAAAAGGCTCATTCAAGATAGTATCATCACCGTTTGCAATTGAGTGATTACGGATGGCAAAGGCAATTCTTTTCTATTCAACATTAGAAGCTTTGAAGCGGAACATCTGTTATCTATTTTTCACTCTTTGTAAGGGGGTCTCTTTACTGTAGGGTGAGGGGTTTTTTATTCTTTGATTTTTGGAGGTTTTTTCTCGGATATTCCGATTTCCTCCGGGTATAGGTTTTTTCTCATTTATCTCGGGTTTCCTACGCCACCCAAGTACCTATTCTGATTTTCTCTGTGAAGCCCGATTTTTCATATGACAATGCTTGAGTGCTTCCTAGTGTATTACTTGAACCCTCCGAGGCACTAGGCTAGCTTTTATATATTTTAATAAAATAAAATAACTTTTAAAAAAACATACAATTAATTAAGGTATTAAGGTGTTTTATTAGAGAGAGCTGCTATTCATAAGGTGGCTATGAGTTGGGTTCAGTGGCCGAGTTACATTATCTGATGGGGTCCCGGGATCCTCCACCACCTAAAAAATGTCTTAAAAGCCTCCTTAGGACCGAGTTTTTAAGGGTAAGTGGCGTACCTGGTCTTCATGAAGGCTCCCCAAGCCGATAAACATAGAAGGGTAATGAGGCAGTTCAGGGTGATTTTTAAAATCTCTCTCAAAGGAAAGGAGCGCTTCTCTCAAACGAAACGCGAAACGCGATAAGACACTCCAATAATATGCCAAAGGGTACTCATTTTTGCAACTAAAAATTGGTCTATGCAAAAGGGAAAAAAATTCATAATGATCTCTTAGTTGACGCATTTCAATGTAACCACAACTCTTTACGGAACTCTTCACAAAACTCTCCTAAAATCTCCCACTGAGAAGTGTATTTTGCAACTGAATATTATATCTTTGCAATAAATGATTTTCACCGTCTTGGCCACTTTGAATCAGACCATAGAAATTATTTTTCATCCCAATATTTTACACGGTAGATCTTGAGATCATGGCTCACCTATCAGACAGCTAGATGTTGGTTTCATGTGGAACACACCCCAAAATGATTCGCCCTTCTCATTGTGTCATGCCATCATCAAGGTCACTCTTAGAAATGTATGCCACATGAAATCAGCATCCAACCGTCTGATATATAGGTGAGCCAAGATATATTGTGTTAAAGATTGAGATGATAAAATGATCTGCATCATCTGATTCAGACAGTCAATATTACTGATGGTGGAAACCATCAGTTGCAAAGACCGAATCTTTAGGTGCAAAGATTGAATCTTGGTTTTTCGATAACTATTTTTATGATGTGTGTCACGTAGAATAAAAAAATTGGTCAGTCTAATAATATGCCTATGATCTCAAGATCAATTATGTGAAATTTTGGGACGAAAAATGTTAGAGATCGTCCAATTCAAAGCAGTCAACACTTATAATTAAAATATATGACAGGAATATCTTAAAATACAACATTTATGCTTTTACAGAGGCAATTTAGTCAATTTAAAAGTTGAATAATGCCAAATAAGTTCTAAGTGACTTTTAATGAGAATTGCTTCTATCTTTCTTGCGGTGTTTCAATTTATTTTATTCTATTTTTCTTTCTATTTGTAATTGTAGTTGACAAAAGTAAGTATGACAAAACTATTAACATATGACGACTATTAGGACCCTTATAAAAAAAAAAATTTGGCTCTGCCACTGGCTGAGTTAAAGTGCTTTGCATTTCATATGAATATATGAGGCCTTTTGTGATAAAAGTGGCTCATGAGCTTAAACAAATCCAGTTTAGTAGGTCCGCTTAGATAAAAGTGGCATCATTAGATAAAAGTGGCATCATTTTTAAGGTCTTCGTGTTCGCTGCCAAAGATTGCCAAGGCAATGAGAAATTATGAACGATGACGAGGATAGGAATGGCTGCGAGTAAGAGATTGATTTTGCCTGCGCGAGCAGATTGCATGCAAGAACGTCTTCTTCTTGTAGCTATAAATTCTCCATATGATTTGGATCGTCGACACAATAGCTTCTAATAAGATTGTCAAAATTATCCTTTGTGATCGGTATTAGAAGGTGAATCACATGCCAATTGATGACAATTTGGCAATTTGTTTTTTTTTTTTTTTTACGCAATTTGTAGCCAAACAATTGAATAGATAAATTTACAATTATTGATTTCTTTTAGAAAAAACACTTTTCATGGGATTTATTCTTGAAGAAATCAATCGGAAGTAAAACAAAAAAACTTTTTGTGGGTTTAGCTAAACAAGGCTTTAGTGTTAGCTAATTTAATGATGGAATATTGTTATTATAGATTTAACTCTAACTGACTCGCTCGAGCGGAAACCAAATCCGCTCGAGCGAGGTGAGCACGCAACAAGAGCAAATTTTTTTGAGAAAAGTCGCTTGAGCAACCTGCACACTCGTGCAAAAGATAGCTTTCGGGTACAAGTCGCACGAACGATTTTGGTTTGGCGCGACCGTGCGACGTTGAGTTACATGCATAGTCCAATTTTTTGAACAGTTTCTCTTGGATTAGAAGTAGAATTCAAGACTCCTATATAAAGGGAAATCTCATGGACGAATTAAGGCTTGGAGAGAGGCTTTTGAGAGAGTTTTTCAAGAGAGAAAAACATGGTAAATACTTTGAAAGGCAAGGTATTGAAGAATAGTTTGGAGATTGAAGACGTTCTTCTGTCAGAATCGTTGTTATATTCTGACAGATCTCTTCTCTGTTCTTTGAAGGATCGCATATTTGGTTTAACAACGGATTTATTGTTGAAGATCGTGTTTGATCTTGTTTGAGAGTGCACTAGAGAGAAGAGAGTGTGCGTTGTAAATGTTTATAAATAGTGTATATACTTCTGTGGACATAACCCTCAATTGGGTGAACCACATAAACCTTATGTTGTGTGTGATAGTTCTCTTGCATCTTATTTTTCTGCATTTATTGTGATAAGGTAATTCGTTATAGTGGGTTGAATTCCTAACAAGTGGTATCAAAGCCAAAGTTTTGGTTTACGTTACAATGGAGATAAAGGTTTTGAATGCACAATTCGAGGTGGAGAAATTTTCAGGGAAGAATAATTTCACTTTATTGCAAGTCAAGGTCACAGATCTCTTTGTCCAACAAGACATTGATGATACTCTACTTGGGAAGAAAATGAGGAAGAAGGCAGAGATGCCCGATAAAGAATAAAACTCTATTAATAAGAGAGTCGTAAGCATTATCCGATTATGTTTGTCCGATTAAATTTTGTACAACGTTCTTCACGAAAAGACAACCGTAAATCTGTGGAAGAAGATGAAATCTCTCTGCATGAAAAAGTTATTGTCCAACAAACTTTTCATAAAGAAGCATCTCTACACCCATCGTATGAAAGCTGGTACGTGTATTCATGACCATTTGAATTAGTTTAACAAAATAGTTAGTGAACTATTGAGCATTGAGGTGAAACTTGAAGAAGATCTTACACTTCTCATGCTCACCTCATTGCTACCATCTTATGAGCACCTTATTACCGCATTAATTTATGGTAAAGATACTATTACTGTCAAAGAAGTGGGTGTTGTACTTCTTTCCGACGAATTGATAAAACAATCCGAATCTAACTCCGAAGTGATTAGTCTCTTGAGCGAAAGGGGTTGAAACCATGATCCCAAAAAAGACAAATCTAGAGGAGATAATAAATCAATGAGAAGAAACAATAGCTCCAAATTCAAGGGTGACATAAATGATATTATCTGTTACTTTTGTAAGTAATCTGGACATATTCGCAAATATTGCAAGCAGAGATTGAATAAAGATAAGGGTGATAAAGGTACTTCGCAACAGGCCAGTGTTGCTTAGTCAGATTCTGGTGAAGACCTATTGTGTGTATTATTAAGCTCCAGTTAGTTTGATGGTAGATGGATCCTACATTCAGAGGCATCGTATCATATGTGTCCGTACAAGGATTGGTTTGGCTAGTATAAGGAAGTCAATGGTGGAACAATAATGATAGGGAATGACAGTGTACGTGAAGCAATGGGTATTGATTCTATCAAAATCAAGATGATTGATGGTTGTGTTCGCACACTTACTAAGGTTAGGCATGTGCCTAATTTGAAAAAAAATTTGATCTTGTTGGGGGCATTGGATGAGATAGGATGTCGAGTCATCTTAGAATTCGGTAAATTAAAGGTCGTATGTGGTATTATGACCTTGATGAAATATAAAAATATGAGAAATTTGTATACTTTAATAGGCAACACAATCGGTGGCAGTAGTGTTGCGGCTACAACAGATTCCAAGGATCTCTCTGATTTGTGACACAAGAGGCTTGGTCACATGAATGAACGCCGGCTGACAGAGCTCATAAAGAACACGACAATTTCTGACATTCAAACTTGTAAGATAAATTTTTGTAAAAGATTGCATCTTCGAAAAGCAAAAGAAAGTCAATTTCTCCATATGAAAGCATGTTTCGAAGGGGTTGATTGATTATATACATTCTGATATATGAGGACCGACTTAAGTCACTTCGGTGGGTGGAGCCAACTACTTTATCTCATTATAGATGACTATTCCAAGAAAGTTTGGGTGTATGCAATTAAAAATAAGTCGGATGTGTTTCAAAAATTCAGGCAGTGATAGAGTATGATTGAAGAGCAGGACATACAAGAAGTGAAGATTCTCAGATCAGATAATAATAGGGAATACTTGTCATCAGAGTTCAAGGCTTACTGTGAAAATCATGGAATATTTAGATATTTAACTGTTCATGAAAATCCTTAACAAAATGATGTAGCAGAGAGGATGAAAAGAACACTAATAGACAAAGCACAGTGTATGTTGAATCATTCCTGCTTGAGTCATGGGTTCTGGGCAGAAGCAGTGAACACAACATACTATTTGGTCAATCAGTTGCCTTCAACAGCATTGAACTCAAAAATTGCTGATGAGATTTGGTATGAAAGACACGAGAATTACTCTCATTTGAGGGTGTTTGGATATGCGACATACGTATTACTTAAGGGAAGTGAACGATCCAAGTTAGATCTAAAATCTAAAAAGTATGTCTTTATTGGCTATGGCGAAGGAGTCGAGGGTTATCGTTTGTGGGATACATAATTTCATAAAGTGATAGTTGAAAGATGTATTACTTTCAATGAAGGTGAGTTTCAGATAAAAAATACGGAAGACAAACCTCAGTCATCTAATGAACCTTAGGTACAAGTTGATGTTGAAAGGCATGTGCAAGATGAGAAAGATAATGAAGACTCCGATGACACAATTTCTCAAGACTTGCAGCCCCGGGTACCGGCTCCTATTCAGACTACCTTGAGAAGGTCAGAAATGATGAAGAAACGTCCTAAAAAGTTTAAGGACATGATTCCTTTAATATTTACACTTATCAAAGAGAATGCAGTAAACATATTGATTAAGTCGGTTGCACAGAATAAATTTGGGCATTGTCTAAATTTGATTAACACTTGTCGAAGATGTTGATGCCCGTTGAGGCGGTGACGTGGTTGGGGATGAAACTAAGGTAAGATTGTTATCATAGGTTTAAGCCCAATTGACTGCGCTCGAGCGGGAACCAAATCCGCTTGAGCGAGGTGAGCACCCAACAAGAGAAATTTTTTGGGAAAAAGTTGCTCAAGCGACTTTGGTTTTCACTCGAGTGACCTGCGCACTCAAACAAAGGAAAACTTTCGGGTACAAGTCGCTCAAGAGACTTTGGTTTTCGCTTGAGCGACCGTGCGACGTTGATTTACGTGCAGAGTTCCTTGGATTAGAAGTAAAATTCGAGACTCCTATATAAAGGGAAAGCTCATGGATGAATTAAAACTTGGGTAAATACTTTGAGAGGCAAGGTATTGAAGAATAGTTTGTGGATTGAAGATCCGATTGAAATTGTTATTGTATCAGAATCATTGTTATATTCCAACAGATCTCTTATATGTTCTTTGAAGGACCGAATCATTGATTTAATAATGGATTTGTTGTTGAAGATTGTGTTTGATCTTGTTTGAGAGTGCACTAGAGAGGAGAGTGTGTGCGTTGTAAATATTCATAAATAGTGCATATACTCTCGTGGACGTAGCCTTCGATTGGGTGAATCATATAAATCTTGTGTTATGCGTAATTGTTCTATTGTATCTTCTTATTTTTTCACATTCATCGCGATAAGGGAGTTTGTTAGAGTGGGTTGAATTTCTAACAAAGATCACTGAACCAATCAGGTTTAGCCAGTCAGCCTAGATATAAGTGACATCATTTATAAGGTCTTCGACTTTATTGCTAAATATGGTCAATGAGAAATCATGAGCAATAGTGAAGATAGCAGCGCGAGTAAGAGATCGATTGTTCCTGCATGAGCAGATAGCTATGAATACTACCTATTATTTGCATCGAGTGAAAAGTCCTGAGAATATTAAATTATGTTTGTACTAAATGGATATTTTTCGATACATTTGTTTTTAATATGATTGTCAAAATTGTTAGAAAAATTTCGGAACAGAAAATCGAAAATGATAAATTGGGCAAGAGAAATTGGACTCGAGACACGTTATCACTATTTTTAAAATGTTATTCGCTCTCTACTCGAGTAAATCCTCAAGTTTGAAAAAGGGTTCCAGCGAGACGTTTCCAGGATACAAGAAGTTCAATCTCTTGGATGCGATTAGTTACTTTGCAACAGTAGAGGATCGCCCTAGAAAACTCAATCCGATGAAGTACCAACTACAAGGAGAAAGCGAGAGATTTTTCAAATTTCTATGCAAGAATTTCGATGGAATTCAGAGTGTGTAAATTTGTGTCCTAAGATCTCCTTATATAGACTTTTCAATATGATTGTTGGACCAACAATCATATTTTGGACGGCTCAGATCTTTCAAAACTCTCAACCGCTTCATCCAACGGTTACCCGTTCTATTATTGTATGAAAATTTGCACCTTTTCGAATTTAAATTCGAAAAGTTGCACACTTTTATAACCGGTTATGAAACGGTTAGGTCCAATGGTCAACATTTGACCAGTCCATTTGACCCAATAGAATTGAATTAATCCACTAATTAGTGGCACATTAGATCCGATCCGGCCCATAAATAATCTGACAGTTGGATCTAGTTGGTTAAAAAGTCAAACTTCTCCTTGCGACGATGCGCACGTGCAAAGTGTATGCGCCTAAATCGTCAATCGTCACGCAGACGCGCGCACGAACGCGATGACTCGTCGCTAGACACTCTTCTCTTCCTATTATCAAAAAATAATAGAAGGTGCAAGGTACTCTATATAGCAGTCTTTTTACATTAACCAATGTGAGACTATTTATTTGCATACAAAACTTTAAGAACATTTATTACCTAAAATCCAACCCACAAAATTAAGAAATCAAAATAAAGTTTTATTTTCTTTAAATTTATTAAAATAATTATTATATTTATAGTAAATATAACAAAAATTATCCTATCATATAGGTAATTAGAGTGTGAATCACATGCCAATTGATGACAATTTGGGGATAACAAAATTTGACATATTTTGTAGTCACACGAGAAAAGATAAATTTTATAACTATATCTTAAAACTTAACTAATTCTGGAATCTAATTTCCTGTATAACCTTACGATGCATTTCTATATATGATTACTCCCATGTTTTGAATTGATGAACTCATAAACATACTTTATGTTAGAGAGCGAGGACGGAGATTATGGCTGCGTATGGCATCACTCCCCAGAATAGTGGACAACTCTTAGAGAGTGATTTTGTGTGATGGCCTCTTGCGTAGTCTTTGTTACCGGAAATGATGTTTGATAATTGTCTTTAGAGAGCAGCTTGAGAGCTAGAGCTGGTATTATAAGAGTTACTGTTTGGTAAAACAACTTCTGCATGAAAGATTTTAGCTTAATGCCTAAAATGTCCTTAAGCAATTTAAAAGACATGTATAATTTATACTTTAAATAATGATTTATAGTAAGAAAAGAGGGGAAATGGGTTCAGAGCCTTAGAGGGCTGCATCCAAGTGCTCCAATCACATGCCATGTGGCATGATCAACCGAAAACACTATCCGTTTTATGTGGATCAGCCATATGGCAAGTGATTTAAAAAAAAAAGATTTTTGGACCTTTTTAGCCCCTGTTTGATAGGTCAAAAGATAAGGTGATGCCCCAAAAACTTGACGCACTGATCTTGTGCACCTTTGACCATATTTTAGATGGTCAATATGTATTGAATCATGCCCAATTTTTTTATATGACACCTAATCGATATTAACCAAGTTGCCGTGATACCCGATCCTAATAGATGCCATGTAGTGGTAACTAGTCTGAGTGTAAAATCTCAAGCCTCTTATAAGAAATTGCTTCTAATTTATTTTTGCTATAGTGATTTATAACAATTGAAGATCAAATCTCACCCTGTGATGTCATCAACAATTGAAGATCAAATATCAAAATAGAATATTCAAAAGGTAATATACATTTATTTCCAATGCAAATTAATAACAACAGTAATTGTTCTTTTTTCCTTGTATCTATTCTTTGCATAAATACACTCACATACTCAAATTTCTTTGCATAAACACATTCTCTTACTCAAAGTTGTTTCACATAAAAATGTCATCTATAAAAATGGAGGGTTGGTATGAAATTAGAAGGTATGGCAGGTATAGCAACCACTCAAGGATCCCATCTGGCCACTCCATCGAAAGGCCTCTGCCTTATCAGTAGTCCTTGGGCTTTTCTCTAAGCTGATCTCAGCTTCTTCATAATCCTAAGCATCCAAGCTGACCTCTTCTTTTCCTGTTTCATCTGAACCAAACTTTGAAATCAGAGGACAGCAATTGCTTCCACATTTACTGCTATGGATCCACATATTGCAAATACCCGAACTTGTTTTATGCTTACATTCAAGACACCCCATCACCCCCCAGCAACATGAAACATTTACCCAAAGAAGATTTAAAATTCATCAGTCATACGTCACCATGCAATGGATCTTGGTCAGAATTTTAATGCATTACTTCCTAATACAGAGTTTGGAAATATTAATGTTGTAAAAAAGATATAAATTAAATCATAACACATGATAAAAATAGGCTTAGTGGGCATGTTCTAAATCCATGGTTGTTGCACGTTGGGCACTTTTTTAGAGGGCAATGGTGAAGATCAATAGTAGAAGGTGGACCACTTCAGCCCGATTATCTGCAATCCCTTCTGCAACAGGCCCAATTGTTACCCGTTCTCCACTGCAACGAATAAAGGAAAATAATACCAAATTCTTTATTGCCATTGTTAATGCTAGAAGAAGGGTTAATGCCATCCCTTGTATCTTGATTGCCCAGGAGGAAGTTAGTGACGTTACCATTGCAGAAAATTTGGTGCCTTACTTTTGATTCTTTATTCAAAGAAGAGGATTTTGATGAGAAGGAAAATTTTCTTCTCATCATTAAGACTATTGAGGACAGGGTGTTGGGCCCGTACAGTTTCAACTTGGCATTGCTGTGTGAGAGTTGAGATTATGGAGGCCTTCACGGAATTTCATGAGAAGCATCATATTAGTAAAGCAGTAAATGCAACTTTTCGAGCTATCATCCCAAACAAAGAAGGGGCAACTGAGATTAAAGATTTTAGGCCCATAAGTATTTTATTTGGAAGATCAATAATATCTTAATAATGAAATATGGGGAAGGATAGGTAATTTTATTTGGAAAGTACATAATATTCAAATAATAAAATTATATGAAAAAAGATAGGGACAAAAGGAGTTCAAAACCATGTGGTCCATATAGTGCATCTTACCTAAGAAAAGGAGTTAATTAAAACAAACATATGCAAACCTTCTACATCTAATTGTTTTAAATAATGACATTCTATGGAATTCCTATGCGGTCAAAACTCGAATTGTATTATGTCAATTTGGCCAAAATAGAAAGCTATCTTCGGCGCTTAGATTCTGACTCTGAGGATCATTTTCTAAAATATTAGAACTGAAACATAGGATTTGAACCAGGAGCAGGATTTGAATTACCATGGTAACATCAAAGTTTTCTGACTACAGGAGTTACAAATTTGGTGTGAAGGCACAGGGAAGTAGCGGATATAGTCAGCACACAAGAGTAGCTCTTTTGCAAATATGGATCTGTCATCCTTCACATAATATTAACAAGTCTCCATACCCTTGAGGCTCTAATTCCATGAAATTAAAATGAATCCTCAGATGTTATAGAACCAGTCTCTGAGTTGGAAAGAGCAGATTGTCCATGTACCCAGACGGCAGGTGAAAAATGTTTTAACATATCAAACAATGCACAATTTCAAGGGAAGAGATTTGCACTATAGCTTCACCTCATCATTTTGCTTAGTATGATCAAATAACCCAGATCCAAATTTCAATATGGGGATTTATAAGGGCATTAGAAAGGTACCCCTCTTTATAAAATATTGATATCAGTCCTAATAAGGAAATCTCCTAATTTTTTAATTCATTCAGACCATATTATAATTGCTATGTTTTGACAATGACTACAACCTGAGTTTAGCAAACAGCTACAAGCAACGAGCAGGAGGAATGGGTTACACAACATGAGATGAGAAGACCCTATATATATAGCATGCAAGCCTGTGACTCTGTAAAGTTATAATTGCTTAACCAAAGGTAATCCAAGAGCACCCATCTGAAAATTTTGTATCGAATGGTGTGGTTAAGCAATTATTATCCTACCATATAGTTAATTAGAGTGTGAATCATCTGCCAATTGATGACAATTTGGGGATAACAAAATTTTACATATTTTGTAGCCACACGACGGAAAAGATAAAATTTTACAACCATTGACTTCTTTTAAAAAAACTTCCCATGGCATCTTTGTTTTTGCAAAACCTTGGGAAGTAAAAAAAAATAATTCCATGGGTCTTGTCAAACAAGGCCTAAGGGCCTGTTAATGTAAATTGTGACAAGTGAGTCTTTGGCATATAATAGGAGGATGAACAGATTATCCATTATCACATTACACTCATTTATTCTCATGCAAATTTAAAGCATAAAAAATATGAAATCTTAAAACTTCACTAATTCTGGAATCTAATTTCCTCTATAATCTTACTATGCATTTCTTAAATATGATTACTCCCCTGTTCGAGATATAAGTAAATAATTAGTACTAACAGAACTCAGCTAATCACCACCCATCTTTGAATTGATGAACTCATAAACATACTTTATGTTCGAGAGCGAGGACGGAGATTATATTTTCTCGTAATTGAAGAGGTTGTGACTGAATTCTCAGCAACTTCTTCCTCTGGTAAATTATAATCAGGATCATCAGAATTATTTATGTCTTCAGGTAACTCTGCGTCAAGCCATGAAGCTAGGGTTGTTTCATTATCCATGCTCAAGTATAACTTTTTGCCTGTACAACAAAACCCGATCATCGGTAAGTATAAATTTTGGTTTTAAAAACTAAACATGAAAAATTTGGTGATAGTGATTCATACCCATTTTCATTTCCATGGTTTGAACTTTCTCATATAGAGTTAACAGCATTTGATGATTTAGAACTTCATAGTTTCTGCAAACAAAATTTAAGAAATTCATGTTAGAATATTCTTTTTTTTTTGGTCACATTTTTAGGTTGAAATGCAGATAATTATTACCTATAAGTATAAATGGACTGTAGAATCTGTAGAGCAGCAATTAGTAGAAATGATGATCTACCCCAAAAGACTTTGGATGCTATCCAACTTTGTTGATCAAAATCATTGGCACCAAATCGGGCTACTCCGAAATCGATCATAAATGTGACACATAAGCCTGAAAATTAAATGCAATTAAATTCAGCTTCTCGAAGAAACGCATAGTTAATTAAGCAGATCTTTTAAAGCGGAGTTTAGAAGTTACCTAGATAAAGGCGCGCTCTAACAGCGGATGTTTGTTTTGCGCTAGTGAGCATGTAGAGAATGAAAATTGTAAGAGAATAAAAGAAGAAAGCTTTGGTGAATCGCGATTCGAGAAGAAGCGTGTTGTGCAATGTGAAGAGCTTGTCTAGAGCAGTAAACATTACGGCCTGCCTAGATTCGAATGTTTCCTACAAATAGAAATCAATTTCACATGTATCAAACCACACTGAAAAAAAAAACCCTTGAATTGTGATCAATTTATCAAAAACCAAAATGGTTTATGCTTACCTGAGCCGCCAATATTGATTGGGAATTTTGAATGAGATGATTGTGGGCTCGTTGAAGCTGTTCTTGTCGCTGGAGTAGTTCCTCTTGCTGCTTATGACCAAACTCGACTAATTTTTGCAATGTAGCCCTAAAACCCCAAAAGTAAAATAGCTAATCAAAATTTCAAATTAACACAATTTTGTTTAATTCACTTGCATAGCAAACTCTACCTGCTTTCTTCTAATGCTTGAGACTGAAATTTGGTCAAAAAATCAAGGCCTTCAAGAGCTATAGATTGTCCATCTAGCAGTTGTTTCTGTTTATCTAACGACATCCCCGCAACATTGCCAATATCATCGGCTCGGTTTTGAAGGGTTTGCATCTTCAAAGACATTGTGATACCTACTTCACTAATCTCTTTTTCTATTTCCAAAGTCCCTCTCTTTACCTTCTCTATTCCTTGCTCCAAACTCTCGTAAGATTCGCGAAGAACTGCCATGCTTGACTCCAATTTCGCTCTCATTTTCGCCTGCCCTTCTTGTAATTCCGATTGGGAATTCACAATCACCGTCGACTGTTCAAAAATGGCATTTGATTGCTTTAATACATCATGGATCTTGTCTTCGACGTCCTTGGAAGCTTTAGCTACTTGTTGGCTTTGGAGATCGATCGAAGTTAATGAATCCTGTATTTGATTTGAATTCTGCAATAATTGCTCTGATCTTTCTTCAATGTTCTCTAACTTGGTCTCCGCGAATTGAGCGGACCTTGACAAATCGTTTACCAACCTCTCTGTTTCATGCTTGAATGCATTAGTCCTGTGACCCAAATCAAATATGTGAGTAACAAAATGCAGTGTTAAATAAATTAAATAGATAAATCTGCTCAAATAGAAATCTCACTTAACTGTAATTGATGGCAAATGGAATTTGTTTCAAGGAAGAATGCGAGGTAACTATTATGCGCAAAATCATCTAAATTCCTTAGGCATTTCGTCATGGGAGTCTTGGAATCACAAAAAGGGAAGGCAGATCTCCCAGAATCCTTCTGGAAGCAATCTGTAAGTGCCCAAGCGAGTCTCGATTGTGTTTCTTTTTCAGCGATGATCTCCGAGCAACTGGCAAACAAATTACGATAAGCATCTTGCCAACACGAGTTCGAAGAGATCAATTTCCTTCTGGCTTCATCTAAGATCTTGACTCCTTTTCCGTCACTAGGAGTTTCCATAGAGAATTCAGCAATAATGTCATTCGAGTGCCGGGTGGTCCTCTTCGTCCAAAGGTTGTCATCCGATTGAGTTTTTGTAGTTGTAGAAGAAGTGAACCAACCCCATGATAGGCTCTCATGGAAATGAGAGGCTAAGATTAATAAAAACAAATAAAGGCGAAGATTACTCATTGAAAAAATGAGCTTTGAATCTTTCTCAATCAGAACCTTGAAATCTGACTCTAAACTAGTTAATTGACCTGCAATAAACGTAACACACTAACACTTACTATAATAGAGAGCAACTAGTATCAGCTTTTGAAACAGAGTGCAAATAAAAAAAAGTTCATCAAGCCCGAAGTTAAACAAACAAATTATTTGAACTCTTGATCTGTGAATTGAATTTTCATAAGTTCGTGTGGCTGAAAGGTATGTGTTCCGCATTCTATAACTATGGACAACTCTGTCTCTAAGGCCTATCCAACCTATATAACTCGGGTCTCTTTTACCATGCACTTAATCATCAAGCTGAACTTTCCATATGCCCAAATTCTATTAAACATTCTATTGTTGGATTCTCGATCAGGTGATCAGGATCATCCAGATTAGTTATTTTTGGGTTGTGATCATATCAATCTAACGGCAGTCTACTTGGATGGTTTATAGATCAGCTCCTTTGGGTGGTTATTGAGAGAGGAAAAGAGAGAAGTGACCACTACTTGGGGAGGGGGGGTGTTAGTTGGGCCTTAAAAAATATTCATTTATCTTGGTTAAAAAAAGAAAATTCCACATCAGCACATCAACAAACTGATTTGCCTATTATATAAAGTAAAAGTACTAGAAATTTTTTTTATCACCTTAGACAAAGTTCTGGTTAAAAATTAAAAGGAAGCCACTACTTGTACATGAAAACTGGCTTTTTCCACACCAAAAAGTGGGCTTTAAATCCAAGGATCAAAATTTCTGTTTCGAGCATGGCCAAAATCGAAACCGAAATCCAAAATTTTGAACCACATACAAAAATGACCGAAATTTTGGATTTCGGTTTCGTTTCGGTGGGGACCAAAACCGAAATTTTGGTCATTCTGGCCGAAATTTTGATCCTTGTTTGAATTAGAAAAATATGACAAAAGATGAGATAAGTACCCTGTGAAGTCCAAACACTACTGCTTTACTCATATCTTACAAAAAAAATTTACTTTTATAAGAGAAAATATCTATTAACTTTACTTGACGCCCAAGAACGATCTAAGGCCAACCCACCCTTCTGTTCTCCTAAAATGACACGTAAGGAGTTATTATAGAATCCAGATGACAAATTCTACAAAGTGAAGAAAGCATAACAGAAAAGGCATAAATTGTAGAGCTCATAAATCTCTTTAAAAACTCATAAATTGAACAGCCAAAAAAAGAGATTTTGATCTTATATTATATTAAAGAATAAATTAAATAGCCTAAGGCTATTACAAATCAACAGACGACCTTACCAAAGAGGCATTAGCCCAGTTGGTACACTCCCTCCATTGTGAGGGAGTAGGTCGTGGGTTTGATACTCGTCCTCCACGTTGTTTCCCACCCTTGTATTTACAAGGTGTGGGTTGGGTTCTGTTAGTTAACCCTCACCACTGTAGTTGGTGCTCCCTCACGCTGCTCCTCAACTGTCATATGTGTATACGTGTTTGCTCCTCGGTTCTCGAGGCTATCTCGGCCGAATGACCGTATCAAAAAATAAAATAAAACAGGCGACCTTCACAGTGGTCATATTGGTCGAGTCGGGTTGATAATCCCGAACCCCCCAGACCGAAACCGAACCGAAACCCATTTGGTTTGGTTTGGTTCACATTTTTTTTTTCTGAAACTAAAACCGATTCCGATCGGTGTAGGTAAAATACCTACTTTTTTTTTTTTTTTAGGGTATTTTTTTTTAATTTTTTCGGTTTACTCAACCTACCCCCTCGGTTTTCGGTTTCAAGCCACCCAAACTGAAACCAAACCGAATTGGGGTGTGTCGGGTTTCGGCGAGGTCCGGGACCCTCAGTTTTCGGTTCAGTTCCCGTGGTCGGTTCAGAACTTGCATCCCTACTTATTGGCCATGTTTGATTGCAAACAATTTTCGTGGTTACACGTGACGACGTGTAACGACAGGCAGATACGAGGGTCCCTCTTCATATGCAATTTTCCGTAACCGTAAGTTAAAAGGCACGGTAATGTGGTTACTCTTTGGTCTATCAAACGACCGCTCACGGTCAACTTGCCAGTTATAACAGTGAAACACGTTTCATTTGGCAATCAAACGTACCCATTATTTTAGCCGGGTTGGTTCCGAGTGAGAGTGGGTCAGATTGCAATGAAGAGTTGACGTCAAGTTCAAGTTGATCCCCAGGTGGCCCAAACTCAGGTCTCTTTCCGGAAATTAATGAAATTTGACAATTTCGGAGAAATCACCAAAAATTTCTTATGTCGGTGAAATTTGTCACTAATTTAATTGACTTTTTCAAAAAGTCAGGCAAGTTGGGTGAATGCTTGTAGGCATCATGCCTTTTTTTTTAATGGGATTGTAGGAATCATGTTGATGAAGCAACATGACAACGGAAACATTTGAAATTGGAAGACGACTCTTCGAATTCTCCTTAATAAAAACTATCAGGAATTTATCATCTAAATTATATTATCTCCATTCGTTGACTCCAAGGAATTTTTAAAAAAAAAATGAAGATGAAAAAACAAAAGAAGATTTCCCAATAAGAAATGGAATAACAACTTACAAAATAGTTTATTCCTTCAGTTCCTCCGTTGTTCTCTGCCCTTTTTATCTAATCACAATTCACACACCACACGAAGCCATTTTAAAGGCATACTGCCTTCTTCTACACTCTTTTTATCATGTAAGATAAAAAAGTTTCCTAAATTAATATAGAAACTACCCAAAATAGATCGAAAAAAGCGAGAAATATTTTACTTCTACAACTAATTTATTTCATTCAAATAAAAACAACCATAGTAACAAGAAGCAACGTAAAGAAATAGTGGATGAAGAAGAAAAAGAAGAGTACCCATAAAAGGGAAGTGGGAGAGAAGGAAGTATAGATTTTTCTTAATACCTCTGTTGTGGGTTCCTTGAAGTGATTTTTTAAGTAGATTTTTCTTCTCTTTCCATCTTCTTCAAGTATAAATATAAATAAAAGAGGAGAACGAAAAGGTACGTCGGAGAGGCGCGTCGCTCATACAAATGGTTTTTCTCTTGTTTTTTTGATGGAAAATACAAATGGTTATTGCGATAAAGGAGAGACAGTGGGTTTTAATTTCATCTATGCTCTGCTTTTAATTGGAGATTAATTAGGCATTATAAGGTAATGAATCGCCATTTAACCATCCATTCATATCACAGAAAGATTTATTTATTTTTTGTTTTTTGGAGAATAGAAAGATTTCAATACTCTGGAATTTCAGATGGATAACTTATAAGTACGTATATATTTTGATGAGAATAAGCGCACGTTTGAAAAATATTTTAAGCAGGAAAGGCATGCTCTAGGGTAATTACTTAAGAGGGTATGTTGGATGCCACTCTTAGGGCAGTCAACGCGCCGGGCTGAATATGTTGGATGCCCTCTCTTAGGGCTGTCAACGGATGGGCCGAGTTCGGGCCCAAATTTTGAGGAATTTAATAAATAGGTTGGGTCTGGCCCAACTTGGATAAAAATAGGCCCAATTCGGGCTGTAAGGTGTAAGGCCTGGCCCGGTAAAATAAATTTCTTATTATAAATTATTTTTTTGAAAAAAACTCTTAAAAATTACTAGAAGTCCGGCCTGGCCCGGATACCTAATCGAGCCGAGTTTACGCTACAAAATTTTAAAATAGGATCCGGCCCAGCCCGATTTGCTATTCGGGCCGGGTCAAGCCCAAAAAAAAATATATATATATATTTTTAAATGGGCTGGGTGAAAAACCCAGCCCGAACACGGCCCCTTGACAGCCCTACCCCCTCTATAATAATATTTTTTAAAGATATAGGATATAAACATTCTAAAAGTATTTTCTTAAACATTTGTTTTTATTTTTTTTATATACAGAAGATGCATTTTTGGTGGGGTTTTTTGCTTATACCCCCACGAGATATGCCGATATTGCATCAAACCCCTTGAGTTATGAGTATTTATTCTGTAGCCCTTGCTTTTTGGTTTTTGTTTCATATACCCCTTGCCGTTAACTAATCGTGAGTTTATAAAGGGCAAAGTTGTCTTTTTATTCTTTAAAAACGGTATCCTATTTTCTCCCACGTCCTTTTTTTTTTTTTTTCAATACGGTCATTTAGGTTGAGACAGCCTCGATAATCGAAGAGCAGGTACACATACACATATGACAATTGGAGAGCAGTGTGAGGGAACGCCAACTACAGTGGTGAGGGTTAATTAACAGAACTCAACCCACACCTTTTAAAGACAATGGTGGAAAATAGCGTGGAGGACGAATATCAAACCCACGACCTCCTCCATCACAATAGAGGTTGATTACCAACTGGGTTAATGCCTCTTTGGCTTTTTTAGGTTTGAAAGGAGGCACACTTACCTTGCTCGGCCCACTCATCAGCCATTAATATGCGGCCCCAAAATCTCCTAAGCCCATCCAGCTCCTCATGCTCCTACACTTGCTATTTGGTACCACCGATCTTTAAAATGATGATCATCAAGATGTTTGTGAAGGCTGCTCTCTTTTTTTTAACAATATTTCTAGCTGCCTCCACGAGATGGGCCAGATTGACATGTTGTTCGGCTAGTGTAGTATGCTTTGAGTAAGTAAGGGACTTTAACATAAACCTCGAGTTGTAATTCTTCACTAAGAAGATCAATGTCGTAAGTGATTTCGCGATCTAATAGCAGTCACAAGTGGGTGACCCCATGATGATCCGTAAGACTTTGTCTTCATCAAGGACTAGCTTTTGAGTGGCTTCAAGCTCAATGTAAATAGCCTTGAAAGATTTATGTAAGCGGCCATAGGGAGCCTTTGGCGAAGGAGTTGATGAAGTTTGATTGTTAGGCATATAGCATTCCTCAAGCGCCACCAAGACATATTCTACAGAGGATAGTCCAGAGACTTCCAAATCCAAGAAAGCAACAGTTGATTAATTTGTTGCAATTGATGACACTAGTGGAGGACGAGGCTCCTGTAAATGGTGATGGTTCGAGGATCTGGCCATCAAGGTAGACCCATTAACTGACAGTGAAGGTTATGGTAAGTATCGGCTAATATCGAGAAAAAAAATTGTATCGATAAGTATCGGTCAATACCAATCCGTCTTTCATCTAATGGGTCTTAAATATAGCAAATTAGAGGGTCGGATATTTTGAGTGGAACATGTAGATTGAAGGTTTTCTTTACAAGAATAATTGCTTCATTTGCCACAAATTCTCTATTGGCATGTTTTAATGGGGGAATCACCCATCTGATGGGTGAATGAAGGGCCTTTTAGAAGAGTACCTTTAAATCCACCCATAGAATCTTTGAGTTCACCCAATCTGAAACATGTTGATTGAATTGAATCGAACGATGGAGATCATTTATCCTCCCAATATTTCACACGATGGATCTTGAGATTATCTGTGTACCATCAGACGGTTAGAATTTTATTTCGCGTGACACGCATCTCAAAAAAAGTGACCTTAACATCATGTGCACGCTTAAATTTGATTTTAAGGTCACTTTTATGGGTGTGTACCACATGAAATAAAAAATTGATCGTCTAATGGTACACCCATGATCTAAAAATCGATCTCATGAAAGATTGGGGCGATAAACAATCTCCATCATCTACTTCAATGCAGTCAATGTGTTTCAGCATGGGTGAACTCAAAGATTTTGTGGGTGGA
This sequence comes from Chloranthus sessilifolius, assembly GCA_021018995.1. Lineage (NCBI taxonomy): Eukaryota > Viridiplantae > Streptophyta > Magnoliopsida > Chloranthales > Chloranthaceae > Chloranthus > Chloranthus sessilifolius. The sequence continues at coordinate 153,920,039 of CM037586.1, read as the reverse complement.
TTTAAAGGTACTCCTTTAGAATGTGGGTAAACTATAATGGCATGACTTGTAAATAAAGGTGAATGAATGGCCTTTTTGAATGGCGGTAAACTTTAATGACATTACTTGTAAATATAGATGAATGAATGGCCATTTAGAATGGTAGTATTTTTAGAATATTGGTTTGATTAAGGGCGAAATAAGCCTTCCGTTTATAAACTAACGGCTAGTTAACGACCGGAGTATATAAAACAAAAACACAAAAGTAAGGGTGGCAAAGTAAATACCCATAACTCAAGGGGTTTGATGCAATATCAGCAAATTTCATGGGGGTATATTCAAAAAACCCTTTTTTGGTGGAAAGTCCGGTGGCAACTTCATAGCCCATTAGTGAAGATCATTAGTCCCGCCGGCGAGACTGCGTGAAACGAAGATGACCTTTAGAATGATCTTATATCAATAAAATAGGCTTTTGATCTGACAGAGTCAAAGAATATCTCACTTTAGCCATGTTACAAATTGTAGGGATTAATCTATTCAGTCCATGTGATTGTTTATGGTTGAAATATATTTTAGGAAAAGAATCACACCGATTAACCAATTGAATACCATCCAATAAAGAATTTTTAATATTAGCCATTAAAAAATTAAAAAAATAACAATAATAGTGTGCATAGATTTGGGCACACTATGATAGCCATTATCGAGATCATCACTGATGCTGGCTTTGAATCAGATGATAGAAATTGTTTTTCGTCACAATCTTTCACACAAAAGATCTAGAGATCGTGGCACCACGGTCAGGTGTTGATTCCACATGACACATTTGTAACCATGAGAAGGGTTCTTGGCTCACTTAGGGGGAGATGTTCCATGTGAAATCAACATTTGACCGTCCGCTAGATGGGCCATGATCTTAAGATCTATTTTGTGAAAGATTGGAATGAAAAACGATCTTTACCATCTGATTTTCAAAAAATCAAAATCTAAATAGAACTAAACTGACTTTTCTTTTGGTTTTTTTTTGTTTCGATTATTTATTTTATTTTTTTTAAAAATAGATGTTGGGTCAGGACGGTTTTTTATCAGTTCTGTCTGGTCGATTTGATTAGGGTCTGGTCTATTGAGGTCAGTTTCAGATTGGCTTTGCGCCGGCTTTGGGTCGATTTCCTCATCCTACTCGACTAGTTTCCAGTTTCGGCCACCCACAGCCAAAACTGAATTGATGCAAATCAGTTGCGGTTAAATTTTGTGTCAGTTTGGTTGCCCAGATTTTAGATCGGTTTCAGTTTTTGGTACAAAACTTGCACCCCTACTTGACATAACCTTTATCACAAAATTTGTCTAATTAATGACAATGTTGGTAGAATTCCTCGGATAAGTGGTGTACGCCCATTATTTCCTTGATTCGTTAATTCTACCAATTTTTTCTAAAATTTTCAATATTTTTATAAGTTTGATGAAATTTTTATTATTATACATGCTTTAATCACACTTTATATGTGTTTTTATAATTAAAATTTTTATAATAAAAAAAAAAAAAAAATTTCATCAAATTTTCCGAACTTAGGTGACTGAGCATAACAAAAATATGAAGTAGTAACATGTGAAGTCTTAATCTTTCCTCTAATTTTAAAATAATTAAACCTTTTTAAGATAAAAAAGTCTTTTTACTTGTGGCCCAAGATACAATATAAGACCAAATCTTTCAAGCTCACGCAATGTCGTAGGGAAATTATAAAATTCAGAATTTCAAATTCCACAAACTGACAAAAAGTGGATCGGCCTCTAAACCAATTAATTAACAACTGACAACGAAATCTAAGCTTGCCAAGCTATTAGGTCAAGAGTTTCTCTATGAAACCGAAAAACTAAATCGCGGAAAAGAAAAATTAAGAAAATAAAAAATAACTAAAAAAGAGTTGTATAATTAGATTGTCTACCTGACAAAATTTTATTTTGTTTTAATTTGAGGAAACTTAAACGAATAATTTTTTTTTTGCTTTCTATGCTCTGTTTTTATTTGGAAATAGATTCTTCGCTGAGGCATTGTAAAGATTCCTATAATCACCTGATTTAGAAAGATTTCATTTCTCTCATCTTTCAAGATAGCCATCTTATGAGTAACACATTATGTGGCAAAAAGGGCCTCAAAAGTGAGGAAGACAGATCAGCCCATCATCCATCTATTTATATATTAATTATTAACATATTAAAGTAAGGACACGGGCAGAGCACAATAACAACCTATTCAAGGGACGGATTACGTGGCACGATGTAAGCGCTATCGGTCCCAGGATTGCGGGTCGGCCCAGTGACTTTCATCACACCACTTAATCACTCTGTTTGAGGTCTCCTAATTGGAAATTCTTTTCCTTTATAAAAGAATAAAAATAACAGGTACTTGTACTTAGGGATGCAAGTTTGGTGTACCGAACCGGATCCAAAATTTTCTGTGTTCGGTTCGATACACCCCAAACCGTAATTGAACCAAAATCCATTTCGTTCGGTTCGGTTCGGTATAGGTAAAATACCTACTTTTATTTTCTTTATTTTTTTTTAATTATTTATTTATTTTTTTTTAATTTTTTCGATTTACTCAACCTGCCCCCTCAAATTTTGGTTTCAAGCCACCCAAACCAAAACCCAACTGAATTGGGGTTCGGTTCGGTTCGGTTCAGTTTGTGTTGAGTTTCGGTCTGGTGTGGAGAGCCTCGATTTTTAGTTCGATTTTGTTGTTCAGTTCAAAACTTGCATCCCTACTTGTACTCACAAAACCTATCACAAGATGTACTATTCTTACACCAAAATAAATGCAATAACTCAATCTCCTTCCATCAAATTTGAAGAAGTTTAACATTTTAGAGCACCCAATTAATGAAAAATTAAATGGGCAAATTACCCAACAAGGTCCAAACTTTTTACATTTAACCTGAACAGGTTCCAACGTTTTGTTTATTACCCAATAAGGTCTCAAAGTCTCAACTTTCTTATTATTATTTTCAACTCCGCAAATCGAGTATAATATCTGGCATGTGGTGAAATTCAACTTAAGTGAGAAATAAATTAGACAAAAATGATATTAGGCCTCATATGAGATTTATGGATCGGACTCATATGAGACCAAAGCTTCAGATTTTTCATGAATGAGAAATATATAATCGAAACGAGAATAATCATCAGTGAAGGTAATAAAATACTTTTGACCACCAATAATATGAGTTAGAAACAGTTCACAAGTATCAGTGTGGACTATTTCTAGCAAACTTGTGCTCAAAATAGCTCATTTCTTATTAGTCTTTGTGAGTTTTCTTTAACGCGATCAACACAAATATTAAAATAAAAGAAATCGAGTTTATCGATTATATTATCTTTAATTAACCTCTTCATTCTAGCTTTAAATATATGACTTAAATATTTATGCCATAAAATGGAGGAGTTGTCGGTTGTTCATTTTCGTTTCTTACTAACTTTATCATCCACATGCATAGAAATTAAAGATTGGGCGTAAGATGAGTCAAAGTTCAATTTATAAAGATTGCCCACTAATGAGGCACCTCCACAATATCGGAATCAAGTAATAGAGTAAAAATATTATGTCCAAATTTAAATTTAAAACCTAATGAATCAAATTTACAAATTGAGATAAAGTTTCTAGTGATACTTGAAACATAAATAGCATCAACTAAATCCAAAATGAAATCACTATCTAAAATAAGATGGATAGTCTCAATGGCCTCCACGTCTGCTTCTACTCCACTTCCGGGTTTGATAGTTCGTTCGTCTTTACTTAGTTTCCTGTTGGATCGAAATCCCTTCATTGAATTACTTATGTGAATAGTTGTACCAGAATCTATCCATCAAATATTGCGTGGAGCATCAACATAAAGTGATTCAAAACATACTAAGACTAGGTCATTACCTTTCTTAACTAGCCAATCTCTATATTTCTGACAAGTCTTATTGATGTGTCCCTTCTTCTTACAGAAGTGATACTTAATGTCAGAAGTAGATCCGCTACCTTCTCCTTGTTTGATTTCCGATGGAGAAGCTTTCACGCTCTTTCTTTTATATGATTCCTTTTTTTTCTTGAAATTTCCTTTCGATGGTCCATGAGCGATTAGGTCATTTATATTTTATTTTTCTTTCTGCGTGTTATAATTAATCTTAAATGGGCCAAATTATGCTGTAAGAGAAGTCATGATGAAGTGAACAAGATAACCCTCAGAAAAGCCCATATCCATTTCTTTCAATTGAGTCGTCATGCCACTCATTTTCATAATGTGCTCCCGTACGTCACTATGATCATCATATTTTATAGTCTCCATTTTAATAATAAGACTACTGACAAGTGCCTTAGAAGTCTCCTGAAATTATTTCTCAATTGCTTGCACGTATTCCTTTGCATTGTGCGAGTCAAAAATACCTTCCCGAATCGCATCAGTAATGAAACTATTTATGATCATGAGGCTCATACGATTTGATCTATCCCATTTTTTCAAATCCTTATTGTTCACTGTCAGATCCTCAGCCGAGGCATCCACAGTGAGCAGCTTGAGTTTATCGGATCGTATAGTATAGTCAAGATCCATGCACCCTAGAATAATTGTAACCTGTTACTTCCATTTGTCATAATTCGAGCTACTCAAAAGTTCAGTTCTACCAATCATATTAGTAATAGAAGATGAGTTCAATGCTACATAATAATTAAATGCTTTATTATGTCCACAAACAATTGAAGTAACTATCAATTCCACAATGTTATAATTATAGTATGTGACGCAAGAATTAAAATATGTCAAGAAATATAATAGAAATTAAAATCAATGTGATTTTATTGAGAAACAATTTGTATAATTATAACTCTCTGTTGGGTCGAGTCATAACACAGTAGTTACTTCCTCCATATACATTAATGATTGTGATACTAATTGTGTCGTTATGACCCTCTGTTGGATCGAGTCACAACACGCTAGCAGCACCCATACACAAAATAATGAATAGTAAAAATACAGCTATCACACAACATTAAGGCCTTGTTTGACAAAACTCATGGAAATGATTTTATTTTTTTTACTTTACATGAGCTTGTAAATAAAATAACTCATGGGAAGTTTTATTTTTAAAATTTTATGATTGATTGATTTTTTTTTTTTAGCTATTTGGCTACATTGTGTAAAATTATTTTCCTTAGACACCATACTTCACACCACATGAACCTGAAGCATCACCCCATCTCGTCGGGCTAAAATGCATTAATCGCTTTGAATTAAAGCATGTTTTTTTTTTTTTGTCCCAACTTTTTACAAGATGGGTCTTGAGATCATGGGCATACACTTAGATAGTTTTTTATTCCGCGTGGTACAAATCTCAAAGAGTATCTCTAATGATATACCCATGATCTCAAGATGCATCATGTGGAAGATTGAGATAAAAAACAATTTCTTTTGTCAGATTTAAAGCAGTCAATGCATGTTGGCCGGAGGAGATGGAGCGAGGTTACAAGTTTACAGTACAAATAAATGGTACGATTATGAGGTGAGGTTGCATCTAAACCGTCTGATATAAAGGTCATGATCTACAGATCTATGACGCAAAAGAGTGGTGCAAAACTCAATCTCTATCATATGATTTGATACAATCAACTGTATCGGATAATGACTTTCGAGTGCATTGAGTCATATGATAAAGATTATGTTTGGTGCCAATCTTTTCACTTATGATCTTTAGATCATGTCCTTCAAATTAAGTGGCTTAGATGGTTGGGTTGCATTTATTGGAGTCGCGGTTAATGGGTACCTCAGTTCCCGTTCATGCGTTCTCTAAAAGCGCCCACGTTCCAGACCCCTTGAAGACTGTTGATTGCTTTATATCAGATGAGATTGATTATTTTTCACCTCGATCGTCTACAAAATGGATCTTAAAATCATATAGCACCTATCAGACGGTCAATTTGTGATTCTATGTATCTCCATTCCCCAAAAAATGGCCCTAAAGTCACGTTTGAGTATGGTGTGTGCTATATGATTGAAGAGTCATTTTTTGGGTATCAGTGATATAGGAACTAAAAAATTGACCGTCAAATTGATGCGCCATGAAACCAAGATCTATTTTGTGGAAGATTTTTGTTAAAATAGATCTCCATCATCTGATCTGAAGCAATCAACATTTTTTCAAGGGTCCGAGACGTAGATGCTCTAAGAGCTTAGATAGACCCACATGACACTCTTTTGATCAACCATCAATCTAGATCATATATTAAAATCAAACATCTCGTTTTATTAAGCAAATGAATATTTATGATCCTTCAATTATATTTACACGTGTATGGCAGAGGTGATTCAAACACCTTTGTTGGTGTTTTAGAGTTGCAAGCAATACAAACTACCTCTCCACTTCACCTTTTGAAGACATCTCTTTAATATTTTAACCCATGCTGTGGGTAGAAAAAATTTTCAGCTAAATTTTGGTTGATTATTTTATCCGAGCTTTTTTTAAAAAAAACTTGAATTTGTGGGTCCCACATGATTGCCAAACAGTAGGAAATTTTGGTTTCAGTAAAATCTCAAGATTTTACAGTGTTTTTTTCATAAATCGTCCTGCCAAATAAGGCCTAAATAATTCATCACCGTTGGATAGAAGTAATCTCGTAAGTTGCGATATCAACGTTTACTATACATTTTTACTAAATTTGTGACATGGACTTTGACAAAAATAAACTTTACTATAAAAATCACGACATTAGAAAAGGTCATCACCGTTGGATAGAAGAATCTTTTCAAACCATATTTTCTATTTGGACTTGATAATATTTCAGATGGTAACAAAAATGATACAATAATAAAAATAAGTCACTTAAGAGATGCAAGTAGCCAAATCTAACTCATGTTGTGGGTAAGTGCTAAAAATTAATAATAATCATGGGTAATTTTATTTAAGTACTAACCTTGATGCTAGAGTACAACCTTCAATACTTAACTTTAATTAAAGGCACTCAATTATATAATAATTATCTGATGAAAAATTATCAAAAAAATATCAGGTTAAGAAAATGTTACAACAGAGAGCTCATTGTCAAAAATAGACCTCAAAAATAAATTTGGAATACCCAAAAAAGTCAAAATAAATTATAATGCTCGAAAATCGGACCTATAAATAGCCTAAAAATAATCTGAAAAGAATAAAAAATAATAGAGGTCACACTTGGGCCTTAAGGATAAACGGGTCGTGTTTAACGGACCAAATTTGGTCATAAATCATGGGCCGGACCATAGGCTGGATCAGGTCATGACCCGAGTCCGATAATCGAATGGGTCGGATCACAGACTGAGTCAAGTCTTAAGCTTATATGGTAAACACCAACTTTGGTGCTCGCTCTTTACACATATTATAAAAGCAATAAAAGTTTATACGAGAAACGCTGACTTACAAGGCTACGACAATTGTAGTCGTCTTCTCAAAATAAAAATAAAAATAAAAAATCCGTCTTCTCTGTAAAGCAACTTTGGTGCATTATATTTTATTTACTTTAAGGTTTTGTTTCTTTGCGGGATGAGTATCAAGGCCGAGACCTCAAGTCTCTCATAGTCGATGCTATAGGCTCTACCGGTCATTGGACTGCAACTGCCTGTTGGCCAACCTCTTCAGCGACTTATCTTGAGTGATCAGGGTATCAACAAGCCGAAAACCCCTTATATTAATGCTTTAAAAGGAAAACAACACTTTAGCATGTCATAAACAGTTAATAAGTAAATTTTGACCCTTTTGTATGAGCGAAGATCAAATTATCTTGAATCAAAAAATATTCGAATGCCAAAATAAAATTCATATACTAATGCTTTGATCGATCAAACATTAATCATGACACTGATACCAATTGATGGATCTGTATGGATCTATTGATCAAACCATTCAAATATATGTCATACGATCTAGGTGCATGATCAATCAAAAATAATAAATTAATAATCCATAAATTATATATATATATATATATATATATATATATATATATATATATATATATATATATATATATGTGTGTGTGTGTGTGTGTGTGTGCGCACTTTGAGTGTGAGCCATTAATGGTGGGTTGCCGATCTTCAACGATATTTTCGCTCTCAATATCTCCTAGTACAATGAGGATGCTTTTGCTAATAGGGAAGATTAAATTGTGTCGAGCAATCGTTGGGACCAAGTATCCCTTATATTTATAGTCAAATAATCATTTCTCATTAAGGACTTAAATTGTTAATTATATTGTGACTAAAAATTACAATCATACTATAACTAAAAGAGTTAATTATTATTAGTTGCTTTTTCTCTTCAAATTCATCGAAATTAACAACTACACATATCAAGATTGATCTTACACCATTTATCGGTCAATGGATTGACCATAATAACGGCCACAAAAATAGAAACTTCTAATACAAATTATCCAACAAGGTCCAAACTTTTTACATTTAACCTGAACAGGTTTTAACGTTTAGGTCTCAAAGTCTCAACTTTTTTATTATTATTTTCAACTCCGCAAATCGAGTATAATATCTGACATGTGGTGAAATTCAACTTAAGTGAGAAATAGAATAGACGAGAATGATATTAGGTCTCATATGAGATTGATGGATCGGACTCATATGAGACCAATCTATTTACTATAAAATCGATTGAGTCGGCCTCACATAGGACCCGATCGGTCTTATAATAGACGGATTGGTTCCATATGAGATTGTTTGCCGCATATATGGCTGACTAATTCACTATTCGACCGATTGGTCATATAGTGAAAGATTTTTTAGCTTAAATTTAAGCACATGCCAAAATTTTTAATTCAAACTTAAGCATATGTCACAATAAGGTAAAATGTAAAAGGTTTGGACCTATTGAGTAATCGGACCTAGAATAAATCTTCTAAAACAGACAGTGGTTGTTCAATAGGGAACAGCTCCTTTACACAATTATGCTCCACGTTAGAAGTTGTAAGTTGCAACTATTTGTTGGTTAGTTATTGCAAAATTTGTGTATCATAGAGTTGTGTAGAAAACTGACTGACCCGACGTGCCTGATTGATATTTTGGGGTTTCGGTCAGTTTTAGTATTTATCGGTTTGGTTTTGGTGTGAATTTTTGGAAAATCAGATTATCGGTTTGGTTTCTGGTTTAGGGTTATTTTACCAGAATTCGAACCGAACCGATAAGGGATGCAAAATGCAAACAGACAAAATTGGGTTGCAATTAAAAAATTGTTTTAAAAACTAAACTTAAAAACTAAAATTAAAAGTTAAAACTTAAAACCCTATTTCGATTCCCACTTCCTAGCATCTCGTCACCCTTGCTGCAGTTGAGAGGTTTTTTTTTTTTTTTAAGATGGCGATAAATACTCAGATTTAAAAGGTTTCGGTCCGGGCAAACTTGAAACCTGACACATATCTGTTCAATTTTCAATTGTTTAGCCTAAAACCCGACCCGCCTCAATAACACCCCTAGTATGACATGCTGCTTAATGAATCATTTAACTTTAAATGCCATTCAAATTTGGTTATTGAACCAAAGTTTATGTATGGGAGCAACAGCTAGCACACGAATTGCACTGTCGCACATTGCTCAAAAATAAAGACTCGAAATTTCTTAGACGCGTGCTATGTGGAGCACTATAAAAACTAAAGACTATTTTTTATCTTTAACAGTAGATTTGGGAATGAATCCCTGCGAGTCAAAAACCTGTTCGTAAGGACCACTACTCAAATACCCCATTGCAATTTAAATGTCTGGAGTTAGGTCTTAGGCTCTAAATAGTTGCATATCAATTTACAAAAGGATACGGCTATTCTCACCCCTTTAATGGTAAGTATCACCAAGGTATGATTCAGAAAAAAAAAAAAAAAAAAAGTATCACTAAGGTATCAAAATCGGTTTTGATATCTGGTATTGGTCCATGAAAACCGATATGGATTGGCCCTTTTTTTAAAAAAAAATGTCTCAACTCAAACTGAAACGTATCGGCCGATACTCAATACGCATCGGCCGATACTCAATACGTATCGGCCGATACGGATACAGATACCAAGTTTGAGGACCAATACATATCGCGATACGTATCAGTGTCGGCCGATTTTTGATACCTTGAGTACCACACTGTTTTTTCATGGTGAAAACCATTTATTGATTTGAATCAGACGATGGTGTTTGAATTTATCATGGCACGCCTTTGTCATATGTTGATACCACACATCCTCAAAAGTGACCTAGATGATGTGGAGGAGTTGGCCTTCACTTTTAGAGACGCGTGCTACATGGAATCAACATCCGATCGCCTAATAGGCGCGCGCCATGATCTTAAGATCTATCGTGAAGAAGATTGGAATGAAAAATAATCTCCATCATCCGATTCATATCAGTCAATGATTTTTATCGATGAAATTTTGTCTATTACTACTATTAAACGGGTGAGAATAGTGGGTACCCTTTTTAACATTGTTTGCAAGAGTAACCATTACCCATTTAGTTTTTACTAGCAACTATATAATTCTCAACCAATATTAAAGTTCATCGATTGGATGGTTTAAATCCGCTTAAAGGCATAATTATTTTATGTAGGGCTCGAGAGATGGTTAATCAACAGAAACCAACCATCTGTACGGGTTGTTCACCTTTGAACATCCTCATGGAGATACAGGAATGGGCCTGAAATGCTTCTACCAATCAACCTCCAGGAATTTGGAACAACTTTAATGAATATGATTTGCAATCGTGTCAATTCTCGGAGGAAACGATGAGAATGGCGAAATCTAATGAACCGGTGAGGACTGACGAAGATAAATCTCAGGAAATTTTCCGGGAGGATCCCACAAATTCCAAGAGCACTGAAGATGGATTAGAAACTGATGCATCATCGGCGTCACACGGATTCCAAAATCCTAGAAAAAGTTGTAGCTGAAAGAAATTTTGAGAACGTCGAAGAACAGATTCTGAGATAACTGTGACACAGCTGATCATGTGGTGAATATTATTTCAAAAATGGGTGGCATTTTTTGCACCCGTTCCTGTGAAGACCACTCTTTCACAGGAAAAAACCGTTGACTGCTTTGAATCAGATGATGGAGAACGTTTTTTGTCCCTATCTTCCACACAATTGATCTTGAGATCATGACGCACCTATCAGTCAGTCACAACTTGATTCCACGTTGCACACATCCTCAAAAGTGCTCGTTTGATAGGTACGCCCATGATCACGTTCACTTTTGGGAATGTATGTCACATGGAGTCAATATCTGACCATCTGATAGGTGCACCATGATTTCCAGATCTATTGTGTGAAATATTGGGATAAAAAAAGATCCTCCATTGTCTGATTCAAGGCGATCAACAGTTTTTCCCTGTGAAAGAGTGTGTACTCACAGGAATGAATAACCCCTCCCTTGAAAACGTTTACCAATTGAAGAAAATATAGTCCAGATGGATATGAAAATTTTGGAGATTCTCGAGGGAGGAGAGATGAGCGATAAAACTCCGATTCTGTAAATCTCCGACAAGAAAAAAGGGCTCTGAAACATATCGAGTGATGACAGCATGAAAAACAACATTAAAGAGAACTATGACTAGACAAAAAATTCACATACAAGCCAGTAATATAACACAGAAACACTCAGAAAGCTCTTGGAAAACTGATTCTTCAAACCAGTTCATTTGCAGTAAGTTAGAAATTCCGAAATCTACATACAAACAGTAAAAGCATGGCAGAAACAAACACCCAAAGACATCCTGTCGCCATCCTTGTCATCATCATTTTGCTTATGCCCACTGCTGCTTTGTCGCTTCCAACCTTTCCACCAAACCCGCAATGTCGGCTTCCATCCTCATCTTCATCTTGTAATAATCACACTGCGAATCCTCTAAGGCTTTCAACTCTTCCAGCTTCTTCCTCCGTCTCTCCTCCGTTTCTTGCAAGCAAAGCTTCGCCAGCTTCGTTGTGTACTCTTCCTCGAGCTTCTCAGTCTTTGCACGCGCGATGCGACGGTATCCCTCCGCCTCTCTCCGAGCTTCATCTGCTCGGTTCTGAAACATCCTCGCCTCTGCTTCTTTGATCCGCACGATACTTTCCAAACTCTCAAAGCCATCAATCTTCTTCGACTCGCCCGCATAAATTTCTGGTTCGATTTCTTGTTTGCGAGTTTCTCTATGGGTGTCCACTGTAGTGCTAGAACAGTTTGCTGTATAAGAAGATTTCGGAAGGATCACAGTAGCAGGTGGTGGAAGAGAAACATTTTCCCTTTGAGTTGCTCGAGCCAAGCTTTCTTTAGAAGAGCTATCCGTAACAGAAAGATCGGAAATGCCATCTGCATATAAAATGGAAATTGTTAGCTTTGATATGATAAAGTGCAAACAAGATCTTATTAGCAGATTTCAAACTGATCCACCAACTTTTGGATGGTGAATAAAGTCATATGCAATGTTTTTGCAAAAATCGCCATTGATGGACGGTCGTGTTTGATAAATTCCACACTGACATCCCAGAACCTTAACATATCAATTTCTAGTGCAGAGAGACAGCTAGGGATTTAGATCTCTTCAGAGAGATTTTCAAGGAGAAAACACGCAAACCTCAAAAATAATAAATTTCTTAGTTGTCAGATTATAAGGCTTTAGAAAACTACCCACAAAAAGAAACTACTATGAAACAATTATCTGATTACTAAACTACCCATAGAATTCTTTCAAACTTAAAACTTCCTAAAGTACTCCTGAAAAATAAGGAAATAAAAAAATTAATATTCATTTTTTCAGTAATAATAAATAATTATTCTATAACTAATATATGCAATACCCGTAAATGTCAATCGAGTATTTCAGAGGTGATATCAAATCGAAGCAGATATGATGTAGGAAGAGATCCACAAGTTCTCTAACTTTCCTCTGCATGGCTTTCCAAGAGGAAACCTTCAAAGCTCCCGCAGGTGCTCATAGATAAACCCCAAAACAGTAAACGATATGACCACGACCACAACCTCCAATTGAGTCATCTTTATCCACCTCTATGTAGAAATCCAATGGGCCTAACTCAACCTCACAAAACCGGCTTGTAAGGTGAGGTTTGCCCAAGATATAAAGAGCTCAAGAAGGTTCTGCCCACAAACGATGTGGGACAATTCCAACACGCCCCCGCACGTGTTGGCGAGATTGAGCCAAATCACGTGGACAAGAAACGGGTGACGTAAGGAGAAAGAATGGCTTTGATACCATGTAGAAATCCAATGGGCCTAACTCAACCTCAAAAAACCGGCTTGTAAGGTGAGGTTTGCCTAAGATATAAAGAGCCCAAGAATGGTCTGCCCACAAACGATGTGGGACAATTCCAACACTCTACACCAGAACCTATGTTGCAGTCATAAGAATCATTCAATGACCGGGCACCTATGTTAGCCTTGAAAGTGCCAAGATCAACTTGCTTGCATACAAATAAATGAGACCTACCTAGACAGTGGAAAATACTTTAAATCACCCAAAAAAAAAGGTAAAGTAGATTAATTTTTACTCTAAACAATTATTTCTTTTTCTATAAGATGTGAAATATCCATAATGAAAATATGATTGCCCAATCCACAGAGCCTAAGTAGTCTACTATTATCCATACATATGAGGTTTTAGGGATCTTCGAGCTCAAATCTCCCCAAAAAAAAAAACAACGCAAAATTAGGGTTATGCTCCTCACAAGTACCTTTTTTGAGTTAATGGGCTATCACCAACTACAATAGTTTATACTTCATATTTGTTGAAATCTATTTCTCACCATCAAAATCTGACATGTACAGATGTCAGACATCTGCAAATGTCATTTTTGACATCTAATAGAATCTAAACGGCTATTAACTTCATTTTCTTACAAGGTAAAGCCAGTGATTTGAAGTTGATCTCATCATTCATATTTCCAAATTTCAGTCAAAGTGTCAAACCAAATTAAAGCAAGCTTACAATATAATAATTTACTAGCTCGGGCTCAAACAAACTTCCAAGCCTACCAGAAGTTCATGCTTAAGTGAGTACTGACAAAAGAGCAAGAGAGAGAGAGATTGTATTGTTGAAGGCGACACTTTCCAATTCTTATTGTGATATGGATGACATCATACCCTTTTGTCTCGTTCCTGCTTCTTGATGCAGTTGATAACATCACCGTTCACTCTTATCATGATCCAAATTTCATTCCTTTCTATTCACTGAAAAAAGAAAAACCGTATTCGTTCTACTTCTTGGCCTTTCTATTCCATTTATTTCTCCTTTTCTAGTTTTCTACGATAAAACACCCTCAATAGGTCATAACCATCTGCCCTCTTTTCACTTTTACTCTTAATCAGATTTGCTTCTACCTCTACATTACCTTCACAACCCTAGCATGTTCAACTGTTCTCTGCTGCACCATTTAGTTCTTTTATTGGCTATAATGCACCTTTCCCTCTGCCTTCTTTCTTCCCCAATAAGCATAAATAGGTTTCTCCTTTTCTTATTTCCAAAATCCATTTTCTTTTTCTGCGGTTGGAAATGAGGCAGGAACTTCGGTAGCTAGAGAAGAAGCAGTTTTTTCCTGTATCTTTCTATACAATTTATTGCCCTTCCAACTTTGATGCTAATGCTAATAGAGTTCACCTGTAAGTGTCTCAAGTACTTCTGTTCTAGAAAGATACAGAACGGAGTAATGGACCTCATTTACCTATAGCATCATTTTCTTAGTAGTTAACATCTTCAAAGATATGATTGCTAATGAGGAAACGCTGCTATGATGCCCACCATGATACAAATAATGATGAACTGTTGCCCCACCATTTGATGAAGATCCAAAAGTGAGACAGAAGTAGTCCCATCAAAGACAGTGCACATTTTGTCGGCTGATATTGCTTCAACTGTAGGGACCACCATTTACCAGTCCAACAATGTTAAAACAGTGTCACCATCATAATATGATGGTATACGTCTATATAGAAGCATTCACCAAAACTATCTAACAAGGTAATTTCTTGTTGCAACCCCGTCAATTTCACAGTGAATCCCCTACCTAGTCTTTACAGGTGTTTATCTTCTAGGAGCATTGATAACAAAGCCAAGAATCCGGCAGCATCAACTACAGATTCCTCTTCAAATAAAAAATAATCTAGCAATAAATCTTCCACAGCTCTTGCTAATAATGGCTCATGCATTCCCAATTCAGGATTAAGAATCAGTTAACTAATCACCATTTCCGTCATTCTCAAACATTCTCCATCAACCAAGCCTAAGCAGAAATCTTCTTCTGGTAATTCAAATTTAATCCAGAAGGCAGTGATTCTGTATAAGAAATACATGCTTAAAAAACATGGAAGTCGTACATAGAGACTGATACTATGTGGGTCCACAGATACGGTTATAAAAATCAGTATTTAGTATGAAACTGGAACAAGCCTGACATGACTTGGAACCGTCCAACATTTTAACCCAGAGCAGAAAAAAAATTTGGACATCAGGTTGTCCGGAGATATTGACAATGGTATCTAGAACATCTCCATGACCAATAACTCATACCTAGACAGCTCTAATATATTCTGAGAAGAAACATATCCTAGGAATGAAAAATGTTCAAATTTTAAGCATCAGAAGGTTGCTTTTTAGAAACAATAAATCCCCATGAGAAGCAACTAATTTAGTAATCCAAGTTGATGTCTGGGAACCATCGGTAGGAGCTTTCATTCTAGTACATGATACTTCACCTTCATTAAAAACTGATCTCTATGTAATACTCTCTATTCTTTTTCAAAAAACAAGAGAGTAATTTTATTTTGTACTCAGCAGTATTTTTGTTAATAAAAAATATGTAATCTAACCAATCAAAAAAAAAAAAATGTAATCTAGATAAGCGACACGGTACCCCTGCTATACAAAGAGAACCGCTAGAACTCCATCTCTTGCTAAGTGTCCAAAACAACATTGGCCTCCCCTAAAAGAAGAGAAGGGAGATTGACAAAGATCTAATCTAAGATTTAATCAGTAATATTGACTAGCCTCCACAAAAAAAATTTGTTCTTCAAAGCCCATCAAAGCAAGTCAACCTCTAAAACGCCCCAAATCCAAATAACAAAGAATCGCTACTAGAAAAGCTCTAGGCTCTTCTAAAAATAACAACCATGGCAGCTCAGCCAAACTTAAAGAGAAACTTTCTTTGTAATCACCACATTCTACCATCAAATTCCAGTTTCGAAAAAGATATTGGAAAGTCCATGGAAATCCACCTTAATAAACAGACTGGATTGGGTTTGGCCAAACTTGGCCCATGAGCTAAGTATATGGGCCAAGATTGGCTCTGAAAGACCGGGTCCTGATCACAACCCATTAAGCATTAAGATTTAAGAGGGCTTGCACGCATTTATCTTTCAGGTTCCCATAGGAAATTCAGCCACAACCATGCCTTAGAACCATCTATTAGGCCTAAAATTCAGACCAAAGTCCGGCACAATGAGACTCGTGCTTCAGCTCAATACTAACTGGCCTGTAGCAAGATAAGCCCAAAAACTCACCGGGGCCCACTTACAGCTCTATTAAATAATACCCAATGGATGATGAAATATCATAATTTTACTATCAAAATCACAAGCAATTTTATCTTTTCCCTAAATATCCTATTACTAACTTCCTTTCAAACACTCCATTCCTAACAGTGGCCACTGCCGTTCTATGCAACTCTCGACCCACATGACAGGAATTCCAACCTGATATCACCCACTAACTAAATTTTAAGGACTCAAGAAATCGCAAAAAAATAAAATAAAATAAAACCATAGCCCATAAGATACGAAGCAAAGAAGGAAAAGATGATCCATTATTTCTTCAGCTTTGCTACATATGATATTTATTGTCCTTAGGTCATGTCTTTGCTCAATTATGACATGCATACGTACACGATTAAGGGATTTGAGAATTATATTCTAGAGCAAGGTGTCAAACTCAGTATAAATATCACGTATCGGTCCATGGAGGACCGATACGTATCAGCCAATACTGAGTTGTATCAGTGCCAATTAAAAAAAAAAATTAAGAAAATAGAGGTATCGGCCGATACCGATATCCTAGTTGATACTTGATACGTATTGGCGCCGATACATATCGGTTTGCAGAAAAGCCGATACGTATCGGTATCGGCCGATATTTGATACCATGTTCTAGAGTATAAAATTATAAATTAGACATGTCCCTACACTCCAAAACATAAGAAGTAGAAATACAAAAATGCACATTTTCCTGATAGAAACAAATCTTGCACTTGAGGATCAAGGTTTCAACTATTCTTTGGCTTGATCTGGTAATGATATTTTGCATGAATTATGATACCAAATAGAAGTTCTATTTTCCATAGATATCATACAATCGAAGGATAAAAGGAGCCATGACCTGGTGACAAAGAAATATAATAATGTTATATTATTATAACAATTCTCATCTTCTTATTTTTGCATCAAGGAAATGATCAAAGACGGATCATTATTCTTGAGATATATTGAAAATGCCACCCATTGACACTCCTACAAGGGAGATTCAGCAAGAGTCTTTTATCAATCTAAATAAGAGAAACACTGCACGGTTGTTCTAGGGGTGCAAATGGCTGTGACAACCGGACCCACCACAGGCCAAATCTGGGCTCCTGGATTCCAGGCCCAACAAATATATAGGCAAAGCTCTAGACCATTTTCCATTTAGGCCTGAGCCTTATACGCCAACACTAGCAGGGAGGGATTGATTTCTATAACCGAAAAATAAACAGGCTGGGTTTGGATTTGGTTTTAAGGCAAAAAAAAGGGGCCTATTCCTGGTCCAGCCAGCCCATTTGTACCACTAGTTGCTCCTATCTCTTTGATAGGCTGACACTATCTGGAACCTTGTCCGTGATAACATTATCTTCAACTTTTCCTTAACCACCGTCATCAACAGAGATACAAATACAATTGCACCATCTATTCCCCCCGTTTGTCACCACTCATTATTTCAGGCAGAAGAAAACATCCAATAAGCAACAGACAACAAAAGCCAAACAAGTCGGAAAAGCGGTCACAACTGGGAAAATGAAGCAGTAAAACCCACTTGATTCATCCCAGATGCAAGACAGGGAGAAAAATCACGAGCGCAAAATAAACCCCACAATCTTTCTTATAAACATAAGTCCTCGACCTCTAGAAATGGACATACACTGGGACTAACTAGATCTCCTTGGCATGCCTTACCCATCAAATTGTTTCACATCAGACCCTATAATTTTCAAACTAGGGTGTTCTCTAGGCTTCTTCTTTCAACCTAATAACATAAGGCAATGATTTGAAAAATAGTAGCATTGGAAACTATCCATAAAGGACCTAATTTAATTGCCCCATGGAAAGTTGTCAGTAGGTATTTAACAAATTATATACCTTTCACATGAAAAAGAATGTTATACATGTAGGAGATGACTTCAGACCAAATTTTGGGATACAAAATGAAGAAACATCTTTCTCAGTTACATAAATTCAATTAGGTACATTTGATCAATAGCACCCATGATGAATTATAATTACAGAAGTTTCATCAACTGGACAATCCCCCTTCCCCTGTGCACAGAAATCGGGAAGTATGCATGACTCTGTTCTTTTTTCCCATCATTAGCCGCTTGGTTGTCTACAAAGGAAGGCTATTTACTGTCTATAACAATCACCAGGATAAAATTCAACTAAACCAAAACATTTATTGTCTCAAACAAGCATCCCAGAAGTAATTCATCAATTGTTAACAAGCCATGGTGGACCTTTTTCCACAATAAAAAATACCATCAAGAACCGTTTTCTTTTCAAATCCCAAAAGGAGGTGTAATGAATAATAACTGTGATAATTGATGTTGGGGATAATTGTGAATGAAAATTTATCAATATTATCCCATGACATGGGCAAGAGACTCAGATTAAATACTTATGGAACCTAAACTTCTTTTCAGAGAGACACTTGCGATTTCTGAAATCACATGGGTTCCTTGATCCTTCAATCATGCTTTAGAAGGGTTTACTTTACCATAATATTGAAAATTTGGATAGGTATAGTTGGCGTTCACCAAGTTCACTGGTAACCAGTATTGACAACAGCAACTAGGTAATTTCCAACCATCCCGTTCTCCAGGCAGGGATGCCTCACCTAATACTCTTCAATATCACTTTCTTCTTTTCCAAAAGTATCAGTGGTTCTAGTCCTCTGACCTACAAGTCAAAATGGAATTTGTACTTCCATTAAGAAAATAATTAGAACAGCAAGTAGCTATATTATTGGCTTCGTGGTTAAGGGTGGAAATGGGTAAGGCTAGGGTAAACCCAATCCCGGACTGATGGATTTGAACTTAGCCCAAGCCTGGCTCGAGCCCGTGGCGAGCTTACGACTCTAAGGCCAAGCCCAGCCCATCACAAACTTTCAAAACCCAAGCCCGGCCTGTTCTGGTTCATTTATTTATAAATTAATTATTGATTTCCAAAAATTAGCTCTATTTTCATAAAAATAGAAACATTGATATATTGTAAATATCTAATAAAAGTTTTCCAGGAAAGTCTAGACTTTAGAGTCTAAAAATCGAAAATCTGTAGATTTTTAACGATTTTCTTTTAGAAGTATTACAAGTGAAACTCAATATGCATATCACATATGAGGGAGCCCAACAGGGTTAGGGGCTTAAGCCCAAGCCCGGGCTGTTTAAGTTTTGGGCTTAAAGTGCTAGCCCAAGCCCGGCTCGCAGGTTTTATGTCAAGCCTTAACCATCTTTAAATTGGGACAGGCCTAACGGGCTGATGTGGGAAGTTCATATGCTAACGGACGCTAAATCGAATCAATTAAATGTCCCTAATAAAATTATTATATATTTTATGTGTTTTGGGATTAATTTATATATCTCCGCTGCTCAATTAAATTTCAAATTGATTTTAAAATTGCATAACTAGGGTTTTAGCATTTTTATTGCATCAACTTGGTATCAAAACACAGTTCTAGTTTAGGGTGTTTGCTTTAGAAATTTTATTTTGTTTGCATGTTATGTCAAATAGAGTTAAGGGATACCCTTATCATCGTGAACCTGAGTACGACCATGCCGAGAAGTTTCTAAAATATATTCGGAATGAGGTTCCAAATTTTGAGGGATGGATGAACCCTAAAACCTTCGTGGAGTGGTTGTCTAGTGTATAGGAGTATTTTGATTGGTATGGCGTACCAGCTAAGTATAAAATTAGGTTAGTTAAAACAAAGCTGGAGGGAAACGCCAAAAACTTTTGGTCCCGTATAGAACGGCGTATTGAATTTTTTCGGAGTAAACCCATCTCCACATGGGAGGACATGAAGGTGAGACTTATTGAAACAAATATTCCTTTAACACACCGTCACCTTTTACGAAGTTTGAAAACCAAGACGGATAAGTGTCCTGATTGCTCTAAGTGTCAAGGGTTCCGACATTTTGCCTATCAATGTCCCACGAAATTTCTCGTTCAATGTTTATTCATTAAAGTTGAAGAAAATAAGGAGCAGGAAAAATTAAAAATAGAAGAGGAAGTGTATGACTCTAATACCATGATGAGTGAGGAGATAGAAGAGTGTATGACCCTAAACGTAATTTGTGTTGAAGAAACCTCTATTTCCGTTATGAATGATAGTTCCATGTTAGTCCCATATGAGTCACTCGAGTCACTCACACATCAGTCGCTAGTATCAGTTGAGTCGATTACATGAGTTCTTAGTGTCAGTAGTGTCACCTACACATGAGCATATAGAGTCCGTAGATGCATGTACACCTCATATTCTCGAGTTGCATTTTGAATCATCTCATGAGTAGCATACTGATTCACATTCGAAGTCATGTTGTGAATCAAGTCTTGAGTCACATTCTGCATTGACGGGGACGCCGACGTCGTAGACATTGGATATAGACCGTTTCGTGTATATCGACGTTGGAAGAAGCGGAATGGAAATCAGAAATAGGCGAATGAGGCGAAAATTGGCGAAAGAAGAAAATTGGAGGAATCAGCCAATTCGATCGATCGAATTGAAGTTTCGATCGATCGAAGTCCCATTTCGATCAATCGAATGGCATTAACAGAGTTATATAGTTCTGGAGTGAAATTTCGACCGATCGAATGGACTATTCGATCGATCAAATGTCGACGGCGATATTTTATATGTAAAATTTTCGATCAATCAATTTTCACTTTCGATCGATCAAATTTCAATTTCGATCAATCGAAATCGCGCCGGGATGTTTAGTTAATTTTGAAGTCTAAGTTCGAACTTCTGTTTTGAGGTTTTATTTGTCTTTTATTTATTAATTGTTTTAGGGTTTTCTTTTATTGAAAGGACTCTTATATAAGGTCCTTAAGTTGAACAATGTAATTAGTTATTAATTATGAATGAAAAGAGCTTTTGCTTGTGTATGCTTGAGATGAGCCTCTACGAAGAGTGAATCTTCTTCCCGAGAAGGGTTTGGTGCGAAGCCAAGGGTGTGAAGCCTGCCAATCTATCCATCTATCTTATTTTTTCTGCTTGTATGATTCTACAACCCCATATCGACCATCATTCTTGTGAAATCCTAGACCCTAATTTTCCCTAAACCTTTGAATCGATCTGATTCAACAACTGTAGATTCCAACTGAGTTATTAAACCTTCCGCACCAAATACTCAGAGAAAACTAGTGATCCCATCATTGAATCATGAGCGTCCTAATCTGGAAAAACCTAGAGTTCTATCTCTAAGATCGATCTGCGCTGTAACCTAACGGATCTAGTGCCTGGACTGAACCCTACCCGAAACATATGTGACCCTCCCCATGGAATACTACGAAAACTTGAGGTATTCGTTATATTTTGTGAATTTTATTGCTTAATTTAATTCTAATTTAATTCCGGCAAATCAATCACATCATTCACGTAGTTTAAGGTACTGTCCTGCGTCAGTTTTGGTATCAGAGCCCTAGGATCTAGGTTAGGGCATACTGTGTGACATTGCATTCATTGCACTTTAATTTTAATTGCATATTATTTCAGTTTTTGGCCCAAGTGTGCACATCACGTGTTTATCAAAAGTCCCCTTCATTGTCAGTTCATTTTGCATTCCATACTAGAACTCGTCAATTAGTGAACCGTATCACCATGGACATGAGTGGAATTGTCGAGGCTCTTAACGGCATGAGGGCTGATCTGAAATCGATCAATGATCGAATGACTGTCTTGGAGACAGCGCAAAGGACTCTCGAAACATCCAATGAGAGGTTGTTAGACCAAGTCAATCAGTTAGACGAGGGTGATGAGTACTTCGAACCACCTTGTGAGCGTAATGGTCCACGTTTCGAACGAAATGGCTACCAACATAATCGGAATCGGAACCATAGGTTTGATCATCATGGAGATGACTACGACCCGAAAGGGAGACTCCTCAAAAATGTCCGAGTTGAGTTCTCGACTTTCGATGGACGACTAGACCCTCAGGTCTTCCTCGATTGGTTATCCGATATGGACCAGCACTTCGAGTGGTTTGGCATGAGCGATGAAAGATGTGTTAGACTTGCTAAAATGAAGCTCATAGGCCAAACTCGAATCTTTTGGGTCAACGTTGAATGCATTAGAACAAATGCAGGTTGTACTCCCATTACCCATTGGGAGGACATGAAAGAACGACTTACAGAGAAATATGTTTCTTCTTCATACTACCATCGTCTCCTTGACCAATGGCAAAATTTGTGCCAAGGTAGTATGCCCGTATCGGATTACAGTGGCAAATTTAGTTCATGATGAGAGCTAAGGTATCCGAAGACCCTCAAGTTACTCTATCCAGATTTCGCACTGGATTGAGACTTGACTTGCAAAAAGAGTTAGTCTCCCACCCTGTGGAGACTCTTGCCGAGTGTTACACCGTCGTTCAAGACCTTTAACAATATTTAAAAATGACGGTGACTAGGCGATCTGATTTTCACCCCGATCAATTCCGTACTGGCGAAGTGAAATCTAGTGTTGGGAACCCACCTGCCAAACCCACGCAACCCACATCTATCAATGTGAGGTTTGACAAAGGTAAGGGTGTAGCCAGAGAATCCTCGAAAAGTGGGTCTCATATTAAGTGTTATAAATGTCAAGGGTTGGGACACTTTGCCGCCCAATGCCCGACGAGAGACCCATAATGGAATCTCTTCATCGACGAGGAAGGAGAAGAAAGTGAAGGAGTTTATGAGAAGGAGGTCTTTGAGCCGAATGCCACACCTAGTGACGAGGAAGGTGATGACATGGGTCGCGCTCTAGTTGTGAGGTGTGCCTTTGTACAGCCTCAACGGGATGAAAAGGAGGATTGGCGAAGGGAGAACATCTTCCACACCTTTGCCATATGTGGGACAAAGAGTTGTAGGGTAATCGTGGATAGCGGAAGCTGCACCAATGTGGTGTCAGAACATACCGTCACCCGCTTAGGGCTTACACCTGAAGCCCACCCGAGACCTTACAAAGTCGCATGGGTTGACTCCTCATCCATTCCCGTATCTCAGAGGTGTCGTGTACCCATACAGTTGGGTTCATACTCCGACACTTTATGGTGCGATGTGGTGCCGATGGATGTGGGCCACATTATCTTAGGGAGGCCATGGCTCTATGATTTGAACGTGATCATTTTTGGGCGAACTAACGTTTGTACATTCAATTACAAAGGCAAGAAAATCACTCTTAACCCTTTGGCTCCCAAAGCACCATCGGTCAATAGAGTTGAGAAGAAGGGTGGCCAATCCAAGGCCATCAACATTGTGACCCCTTCAGAGTTCGAGAGAGCATCGAAAGATGAGAGTGTCGTGTATGTCGTTGTTACTGTTGAGAGTACTTCTGAGTCAGTTTGTGAGTACCCTAAGGAGGTAGAGCCCATCCAGAATGAATTTGCGGATGTCTTCCCCGAAGACTTACCTAGTGAGCTCCCTCCCATGCGTGATATTCAACACGCAATTGACTTGGTTCCCGGGTCGACATTACCAAACCTGCCCCACTACAGGTTGAATCCGGTTGAGCACACCGAGTTGACTCGGCAAGTCAGTGAACTCCTTCAAAAGGGGTTCATACAAGAAAGTTTGATCCCGTGTGTCATACCTGCTTTACTCACGCCAAAGAAAGATGGTACATGACGCATGTGTGTGGATAACCGAGCAATTAATAAGATCACTATTAAGTATCGATTTCTCATACCGCGGCTTGATGACATGCTTGACATGATGGTTGGAGCCACTATCTTTTGCAAGATAGACCTTAAAAGTGGCTACCATCAAGTGCGTATTCGCTCTGGTGATGAATGGAAAACCGCCTTCAAGACCAAAGACGGTCTTTATGAGTGGATGGTCATGCCTTTTGGGCTTTCCAATGCCCTGAGCACATTTATGAGGCTCATGACCCAAGTGTTGAGGCCATTCCTTGGCAAATTCCTTGTCGTATACTTTGATGGCATCGTGATTTACAGCCCAGACAAGGAACAACACATCATCCACTTGAGGTTGGTTTGCGAAAGTGTACCTTCATGCAGCACTCTGTTGTATTCTTGGGATTCATTGTCTCGGTAGACGTGATGATTATGAACCCTACGAAGGTTAAGGCCATTGTGGAGTAGCTCGAACCTCGGAATATTCATGAAGTCCGTAGTTTCCACGTTTTTGCCACGTTTTATCGTCGCTTCATTCAAAATTTTAGCACCATCATGACTCCCATTACCGATTGCATGAGAAAAGGGGAGTTCCTGTGGAGCAAAGCTGCGACGAGGGCCTTTGCCGAGATAAAAGAGAAAATGGTTACTACACCTAAAGTCTTCGAAGTAGCATGTGACGCATCGGGTGTAGGCATAGGCGGAGTACTGAGCCAAGAAGGTCACCCTGTGGCCTATTTTAGTGAAAAACTCAATGAGGCAAAGCAGAAATACTCTACCTATGACAAGGAGTTTTATGCGGTCGTCTGATCTCTATGGTATTAGAAGCATTACCTGAGACCGCAGAAATTTGTGTTGTTTTCTGACCACGAAGCCTTACGTTTCATTGCTTCCCAGAAAAAGTTAAACCCGAGGCACGCGAAGTGGGTCGAGTACTTTCAAGGGTTCACATTCGTTTTGAAGCATAAGGCTGGTGCTGAGAACAAGGCTGTTGATGCGCTTAGTCATCGAGTGGCGACTTTACAGTCTATGAGCACCGAGGTCGTCGGATTTGAGAAGTTGAAGCAAGATTATCCTAATTGCCCAGGTTTCGGGGCAGAATACACTGCTTTCCTTGAAAATCCGAACAACATTTACTCTGAGTATACCCTGCTGGATGGGTATTTGTTCAAAGGGAATCGTTTGTGCATCCCTCGTACTTCATTGCGTGACTTCCTCATCTGGGAGTTACATGTCGGAGGGATTGTCGGACATTTTGGGCGCGATAAAACCAGTGCGCTCGTTGAGGATAAGTTCTATTGGCCTAGCCTTGTGAGAGATGTCTCTAGGGTCGTTAAACAATGTCGTACATGCCAAGTTGCGAAACATATCAAACAAAATACCGGCTTGTACACCCCTTTACCCGTGCCGCACACCCCGTGGCAAGACATCTCTATGGATTTCGTGCTCGGACTTCCAAAGACCCAACGGAAGCACAATTCCATTTTTGTGGTAGTGGGCCGCTTTTCCAAGATGGCCCACTTCATACGCTGCTCTAAAACCTCCGATGCGGCTCACATAGCCAAATTATTTTTCGGGGAGGTTGTGCGTCTACATGGTTTACCCCAAACGATTGTGTCGAATCGAGATGTGAGATTTACCAGTTATTTTTGAAAAATTTTATGACACATGATGGGTACCATGCTCCAATTTTTGTCGGCCTATCATCCTCAAACAGATGGCCAAACGGAGTCTACCAATAGGAGCTTAGGTAATCTCCTCCGTTGTCTTGTTGGTGATCACCCTAGGACTTGGGATTCTATTTTGCCTTTAGCCGAGTTTGCATGCAACAATTCAATCAATAGGTCTCTAGGTATGAGTCCTTTTGAGGTCGTCCTTGGTCATAGGCCTAGAACACCCATTGATCTAATTCCTATGTCTGCATCCCATCGAGTTTCCGAGTCAGCCGATTCATTTGCACAGCATATACATGAATTGCATGCCGAAATTAGAAAAAGAATTAATGTTAGCAATGAACAATACAAAATATCTGCGGATGCGCACAGGCGCTTCAAAGAATTTTAGATTGGAGATTACGTCATGGTTCGGGTTAGGCCTAAGCGGTTCCCATTGGGAGCTGCAAAGAAACTTCAAGCCCGCGGCGCTGGACCTTTTAGAATTGTGGCAAGGAGCGGCCCTAATGCATATGTTCTTGAGCTTCCACCGGATATAGGAGTCAGCTCTATATTCAATGTGGAGGACCTGGTTCCTTCTTTGGCCCCAGCCCCACCCCCCTCACAACCCCTTTCAAGCAGCCCCGAGCCCGAATACCAGCCCCACCCTACAACCCCTACCATTCCCTTCCCCATGCAAGCAACGCAGAGATGAGATCGAAGGGATATTAGATGATTTGGCGATATCCACCCGTGGGGGACGGAATTCAAAAGTACTTGGTCAAATGGTTGGGAAAGCCGGACTCCGAGAACTCATAGTTAGCTGAAGACGAAGTGCGACGTTTGGACCCAGACATGCTCGAGCGCTATCACGCCACCGCTTCATCGGTGATGAAGCCTTTTCGGTCCGGGAGAATTGACGGGGACGCCGACGTCGTAGACATTGGATATGGACCGTTTCGTGTATACCGACGTCGGAAGAAGCAGAATGGAAATCAGAAACAGGTGAATGAGGAGAAAATTGGCGAAAGAAGAAAATTGGAGGAATTAGCCAATTCGATCGATCGAAGTCACATTTCAATCGATCGAATGACATCGATAGAGTTATATAGTTATGGAGTGAAATTTCGACAGATCGAATGGACTATTCGATTGATCGAAACTTCAATTCGATCGATCGAATGTCGACGACGATATTTTATATGTAAAATTTTCGATTGATCGATTTTGACTTTCGATCGATCGAATTTCAATTTCGATCGATCAAAATTGCGCCGGGATGTTTAGTTAACTTTGAAGTCTAAGTTCGAACTTCTGTTTTGAGGGTTTATTTGTCTTTTATTTATTAATTGTTTTAGGGTTTTCTTTTATTGAAAGGACTCCTATATAAGGTCCTTAAGTTGAACAATGTAATTAGTTATTGATTATGAATGAAAAAAGCTTTTGCTTGTGTGTGCTTGAGATGAGCCTCTACGAAGAGTGAATCTTCTTTCCGAGAAGGGTTTGGTGCGAAGCCAAGAGTGTGAAGCCTGCCAATCTATCCATCTATCTATCTATCTTATTTTTTTTGCTTGTGTGATTCTACAACCCCAAATTGACCATCATTCTTGTGAAATCCTAAATCTTAATTTTCCTTGAACCCTTGAATCGATCCGATTCAACAACCGTAGATCCCAACTGAGTTATTAAACCTTCCGCACCAAATACTTAGAGAAAACCATTGATCCCATCATTGAATCGTGAGCGCCCTAATATGGAAAAACCTAGAGTTCTATCTCTAGGATCGATTTGTGCTGTAACCTAACGGATCTAGCACCTGGACTGAACCCTACCTGAAGCATACGTGATCCTCCCCATGGAATACTATGAAAACTTGAGGTATTCGTTATATTTTGTGAATTTTATTGCTTAATTTAATTCTAATTTAATTCCAACAAAATTAATCATATCATTCACGTAGTTTAGGGTACCATCCTGCATCATGCATTGCATTGTCAGTTACTATTTGATTTTCATTCTGAGTTGCATGAAATTAATGATAAGCTTGTATGAGCAATGGAAGTATAAAAAACTTTTCTAACTCACAAAATTTATTTAATGAATTTAAGGATGGTGATTTTGTTTTGGTTTAATTTAAACCAAACAAATCCCGCAAGAAATTTTAGAGGGTTTGTTTAGATGTTATAATGGAAATATTCCGATCTTTAAAATTTGTCATTATGATAGTCTAGATTTTCCTCTAGACATGGGTACTAATGCAATGATTACGTTGGAGGATCTTACACCTTTTTTAGGTTCAGCAATAAAACCTTCAGACCCATTCCTTGATGCGTATCCACCTGAGCCCAATCTTATCTACCTATTGATTTTCAAATACCTGCTTGAACAATTAGTGAAGAGGTTAGATGGAAAAGTTTTGGGATATCCATGTTTTGCTACCAAAGTAAAGACACACCAAGTATATCGAGAGTATCTTCTTAGGTGGAAAGGTAAATTGAAAATTTAAAACACTTGGACTGCAAAGAGAACGCAATCTGAGAAACATCAAACATACCTCATCCAGTGGAAGGGTAAGCCAAATATTAAAGCTGCATGGATAATAGGAAGTAAGCGTATCGAAAAGCATCAATACCTTCTCAAGTGGAAAGGCAAGCCCAAGGTTGAGAGTACATCAATTGCGATGAGTATACCACTTAACTCATTGGACCTATACGTTACTTGTGACCTCCGTGATGAAAATCCATGTCAGCCAAAGTTTGAGGTCAAACTTCTTCAAAGTAGGGGGAATGATGCAGAATTGAAGCCTAGTCGCCGAGATCGTGGCCGGATAAAGAGGAGACATCGAAAGAGAAAGTGGACCCGCAAATGAGTTTTTAAAAGTCGTCGTGTGCACGTTATTTTAGGCCTTTTATCTAGGTTTAGGTTTTTGTTTCTTAAGATTCTTTTAATAAGTGGGTTGTTTTAGGATTAGTTTCCTTATTTGAATTATTTAGGGGTCAGGCACATATATGTGATATGTGATTGTTAATTTCGTCACTTTTAGCGTAACCATCGTAAGTCTATCAATATATGTCTATCGGAAAAGTGATCGTAAGTCTATCAATATATGTCAGAATTATGTGATTTTTGTCTTGTTGGAAAGCTACTTCGATAAGCTTTCAACCAAGACTAATTTCACGTCAATTGGCCATCGTTTGACCCTTTAAAAGAGATCGCGTAATAAAAAAGGGAATAGTGGTGAAATTAATATGACTGTTAGATTAGAAAGTTTTAATGGGTGATTAGAAGTTTTATTTTTAGTAGTATTCTTAGGGTTTCTTTTCTTTATAAATACACATTGTAATAATCTCTTATGAGGATATTGAATGGCGAATGATTGATGAAAATTCGCTTTGCAAAATTCAGAGCTTTTATCAGAGTTTTCTTCGAGGGTGCGATTCTCTCAAAACTTGAAAGAACAATTCTTTCTCCCGCATACGGTTTGGTGTGAAGTCAGCTATCTTCCTTGAAGTGTCTTTGAAGTGATTCCTTGGATCTTCTATTCCTTTCTATTTTATCTTCTGATTATTGTCAGGTAATTTATCTAGTTTATTTCTCCAATTGAAAACCCATAAACCCAAAATATAGTTTCCTTTTTATATTGTTATTAGGATTTTGTTTCTAAATTTCTTACCCTAATTTATTGATTCCCTTTGAACGATTTAAACCTTATTATTTAAATCCTAGTAAGGAGCTAAGAGACAATATCGAGATTGTCGCTTGGTGCCCTAAAATAGATTAAAACTAGAGTCTATTTTTAAACCTATTTTCTAGATTGGGAAGTTCATATGCTAACGGACGCTAAATCGAATCAATTAAATTGCCCTAATAAAGTATTAAATATTTCATGTGTTTTGGGATTAATTTCTATATCTCCGCTGCTCGATTAAATCTCAAATTGATTTTTAAACTGCATAACTAAGGTTTCAGCGTTTTTACTGCATCACAGGCTTATTCAGACATGTCATTTATGATAAAGTATAACAAATATTGCACAATGATATTTTGAGATACCACATAGATCACATAATCAAATGGAAAAAGAAAACAACATCCACTGAGTATAACAGAAAACATAACATACCAAAAACATTAAAAATGACAAAATCTAGATCACAGTAAAGCTCAAACTTTCATGCGTAGCAGTTAGTACTAAATACTATGCATGAAAGATGTGTCTCAGAATTTGATGCTAAAATCTACTATAAGTTGAGTTTAAAAAAATAAAATAATGGATGCTTCATAAACCAATCTGTAGGACAACTTCACCTATTACGATTTACTGTTTATTGAAAACCCTTTCTCATTGTGAATTTTTATCTAACAATCAGCAGGCATATATATATATATATATATATATATATATATATATATATATATATATATATATATATATATATATATATATACTAGTTGGTGGCATGTGCTATGCATGTGGAGAGAGAGAGAGAGAGAGAGAGAGAGAGAGAGAGAGAGAATTTTTAGGATGACAGAATGGAGGAGAGAAAAGAGGGATGTAACCAATATCTGGCGCTTTTATTTTAAGGAATATTTTAGTGATGGGTATTATTATTTGCAACCATAAGTTCTTTCTTCACAATCATGATTGCAAATAAATATACCTTTTAATGATTTTATTAAAATTTTGAAACAACGAAAAGAGACAAAAGAAAATTCCAATATTTTCGTCCTGGTCCCAACCTCCCCTTTCTCACATTATATATAGTAAACATGAATGTAAGATAGCCACGGCCATGCATATACATGCAAGCAGAAGAGACTAAGACAATTCATGCCATAAGCCAGTGTTTCCATACAATTTCCATGAAGTAACCCTTGAAATGCAGGCAAAAAGTTGACTGCTTTCTAAATTAAACGTGAGTTCCATCACTGAAGTAACGAAAAAAAGTAAAAACTTATAAGAGCCAAAAACTTAGAGGCCGATGATTTTTTTTTTTTATCGGTTGATAGGCCCATGAATACAATATGAAAATAATAAAAATAAAATAAATACATAGAAGAAAAACTTGAAATTTGTAATTAATTTCAAAGTCAAATTTCCGAAAAACAAGCATTTGGAATAGATACTCAATAATGAGTAAACGAACAATTGATATAGCAAAAAGTTATATAAATTATGGCCTAAATCAAAATATGAAGTGAGAAATTATGGTGGCATAGTTAGAAAAACCTAAGACTCTGTGATTCCATTTATTTACGATAAAAGTAACTACTAAGGTAAGCACAAAAACCAGTAATATAATGGTTAAGAAGCTTACACTTAAAAAATTGCAATACGCTGTTACAGGCATCAGAAGGAGAAATGAGCTGCTTTTCGAGTTTGGTGAGCATCTCGTCCACCTTCTTGTGAAGCTCTTTTCCCTTAAAATCTTCACTAACCTGAAATATTTTTCTAACACATCCAAGTTCTTTTATCAGGGTTTCCAGACCCCAATCTTTAGCACAATACCCAAAGACATCTTTAACAAACCCGAACATTTCGGAAGCATGCTCACATCCAAGGCAATTAAACTGAACCCCACCATTGCTTCCCGCAACATCTTTCAAGCTAGGGCCTGGCCTTATGAGATTCAATTTTAGGCCGCAGGCTGCATGGCACCAGTGGGAACAAACGTCACAGCCGACCCAACTGCAAGTATTGTTAGCGCAATCAAAATTCAAACAAATCGGGCACATGCACGCACTACAAAAACCCTTCTTCGTTGAGCAAATCTTGCAGTCACAGTCATCAACGGGCAACAAACTCTTGCAATTCGGGTTCCTACACCTCAAAAGCATGAAAATCTCAATCAACTCAGTTTTAGGAAGCCGAGTTTTTGGAGATATGTAATCCACTATCCCCGTCTTCACCGTAAGCAAAATGTCGAGTTGGGCCTCATGACACTTGGAAAGTGTGTCAGTTGTCAAATCAGATCTCCTCTCTAGCCGCCTCTGAAGACTAGCGAACTCCTCCCTCTTTTCGGGTGCACCAATGAGATTTTTTAAATAGTGTTTTGCGGCTTCAAGCAAATCAGCTGGAAGCTCGTGAAATATTTGGACCGAGATTGACTCACAAATAATTTCTCGTACAATCCTCTCCGGCCTCTCTGAATTTGCAAAACCATTATCAGAAATCTTACATTGCTCAGAAGCTCTCCCTCTTGAATCTGCGGAGAGTGTATCTCTCCTTTGCCTTGCGGGCAATTCAGATGGAAAGAAAGAAATGTTATCTGAGCTGTTGGCTCTATAAAGACTGTTACATGAGTCCTTATTAACCCCTCGGCCTGCCATCAATGGTTGAAAGCCGCCATTGTTTGCCAAAATAACTCCATCGCCTATGGGTTTGAACCTACTATGGACCGACCCGTTGGTCCCCTCTCCACAATTCCATATCTGATCGTTCTCTCTCCGATGACTACCAACTGAATACTCGTAATACTCGGTCGAATTTCGAGTGAGTGAGCAACTAGGGTTGTGTGATACAGGGTGCGAGTGCGAATACGAATATGATAATGGTTCCGTGAAATCATCGGAACTAGTGTTATTGGTGGAGGGAGCCAACGACTGAATGCTCCGACTCTTTGGAAGACGAAGAGGAGGATTTGAATTCGACAACGGATTTGATGATGCAAGCGACAGAGATACATCGGGAAGTGCAAGAGACAGATTAAGGGTCTCTAGTTTTGCCTTTTTGTCCCTCTTTTCAGCTTCAATTTCGTTGGTGTTGCCTCCGATCTCTCTCTTAGATCCCACAGTTCCGCTTAATCGCAAGAAATCTCTCTCTATCAATCTACTTTCGTCATTTGTCGGCTCACAAATCACTTCTTTGCCTTTATATCTATATTTATCTAATGAACTCAATAGATTCTTCCCTGAAATCTCTTTATCACAGAGATAGCTTAGAGTGAGTTCTTGAGACCCAAAATTCCCAATCTTCCCTTTACCCAGTTCAATTTTCGTCGGTTTTAAACAAAACCCGCCATTACCCATCTCAGATTCTTTCAAAAAATCGATTCCCTTTTCTTCAAAATCGATTTTTTCATCTGGGTTCTCGAGATCTTGAATGGAGAAGTGTTGTTTGAGTCTGTTTTGAGAGTTTTCGAAACCATTTGGGAGATCATTTTCGCTAAACATGATGAAAATACGGCAGAGAAATCGAAACTTAACGGTAAAAAGAGGAATAAACAGAGAATTCGTTCAAAGATTACTCTTTTCTTTTTTTATGCTTCGAATCCCCTTGTGCTTGATTTTTTTCGTCTTCTCTTTCGTCCTCGAAGTCCCTTCTTGTCAGATCGCCATCTCCCCAACGGGAAGAGTTTCTCAGCGTTTACACGCTTATTGAAAAAGCGATTTTTGCAAGTTTACTGTTTTGCCACTGCTTTTTAGCTTAATTACGATAAGACGCCTCTGTGCCTGCCTTGTTTTTCCGATCCCATTTTGGTTGACCACACGATAGCTCTATTTGCACCCACTAAGATTGCAACGGCACCCACCTTGCACTCCTTAGTCCTAACCATGGTTCAAAATCTCGGAAATCCGAGACATCTCGGACATGACCGATACGTCTTATTGATAGGCGTGAAATGAAAAACATGTTTTAAATATCTTTCAACATAAAAATATGTGTTTGATCTTACACTAATAAAGTATATTTTATTATTATATCAGTGACACATTTTATAAAACCAATCCACATTAGGCCAATACATATCGGTTTCCAAGAAACCGATACGTATCGGTATCGACTGATTTTTGATACCTTGGTTGTAAGACGATCGGAGATGTAATATCTTATAAAATGTTCTTTCAATAATTTGGTGCTAAAAACTATTCATGCATTTCTTAAAAATGGTGGAGGGGATTGACTTAAGCCCAATGTAGCAATGATCAAATCAGGAACCTCAAAAATGGTGTTTTAAGGAGATTAAGCCATTCTATTTGTGGACTTTAATATCAGCCGTTACTTCTAGCTATAAGGGTTGATATTAAAGTTCATCAATCCAATGGTTCACATCTACTAATAGGCATATTTCTCTTGACTATAATATTTTTCAATGATATATTGTCACTTGGATAATTTAGATTAATTATGGATGTTCATCACAAGGCATAATGATAATTACACTTCAATGGTGTGAGATTGAAAGTCCATGTTTAATGATATAAGATAAAATGTCAACAGATAAAATGTCAACCAAGAGCCATTATCCCTATTAAATAACAGCATAATAACATTTTAGAGGCTATATTATACGTTGGAAGTAATCCAAATTAATAGATATAATCTATTGTTTTTTAGAGAAGAAACTGCATTTCATTCACTAATGTTAAAAG
Organism: Chloranthus sessilifolius; assembly: GCA_021018995.1. NCBI lineage: Eukaryota > Viridiplantae > Streptophyta > Magnoliopsida > Chloranthales > Chloranthaceae > Chloranthus > Chloranthus sessilifolius. The sequence continues at coordinate 153,885,873 of CM037586.1, read as the reverse complement.
AGACAAAAGGTACAATGCTTTCAAAACGTCTTCCATCCAAATTGTAACCATTTCCAAATTGAGTCCTTGGCTAAGCCATCCACATGTTGACATACGAAGGAGATAAAGTTTTTGGACTCCATATGAATCAAGTGAGCGAACCCTCCAAGTAAGGAGTCATTGTCATTCATATCATCAATGGCTCTGATAACAGAGCTCGCGTCGCCTTCAAAGATTATATTCTAGAACCCAATCTCCTTAGCCCATTTAAGACTTCATACGCAGCAAGAAATTCTTCATGCTCAGCACTTATAACATTGTCCACTCTACGCGTCATGGATGCTATTGGATTACCACCATGATCACGGATAATGACACCCAACCTAGCTCGTTTGGAATTTTTGTGTCATGCACCATCAACATTGAGTTTATATGCTCCTTGGAGAGGAGGTTTCCATTGTGAAGTTTTACCAATTACTACATCACCCTGACTCTGGGGATTTTGTTATTAGCTTCCACAAACTTGTGAAGGTACACTGCAGCAAAGGACGTCGTACTCATAGGAGCTGCAATCTTTTGTCCATACACTATCTTGTTCCTACAATTTCATATAGCCCCGGCAGTTGTGAAGAAAAGGCTGATAACCTCCTCCCTTACTCCTTTATAAATTGTTCTGCCCATTATGTGAAGCTGCAATTTTGTGCTAGATGGGCCCTCCCACCAAGAGAGATTGCAAACCAAACTTTGCCTACCTAATCACAATCCTTCAAAGCGTGATTTAGGTTTTCCATCTCCTTGCCACAAATTTCATAGTTAATGTCATTTATGTAAAAAAAAATTTCCAAAGTGGCCTACACAGGAAGAATGTTCTTTGCTGCCCTCCATGCAAAAAAATTTATTTGTTAGGTATATAACATTGCCAATTTTCCTTCTATAATACTCTTGTCTGGCTCGTACTTACACCACCATGATTTTGAGTCCTTTGGTCCTCGCTTGCAATGACATTATATGCACTGTTCACCATAAACTTGCCCTTCAGATTGTGCACCCAAGCCAGCCGATCAGGGACAACCAAGATGGTTGTGAGATCGTCTTCCATGAAATTATTTCTGAGCACCTCCATATTTCAAGTACGTTCCTAGTAATGTATGAGTTGGGTCACCATTTGAATATCATTGTTCGGAATTGAAGTGATAATCTATTGAAGTGATAATCTGTGATGACCCAAACCCACATGCCACAATATTGTTTGGTTCAGGGCTTAGGTCCTCGCCCTGATTTGTTTCTGGCATGGGCTTAAGTCTCCACCCAAAATGCGCCATGACATGTAGTGCTCGCAATCACATATAGCACAAAGTCAGGACTTTTTTCTATCCAATGTGGGACTATTACAGCCTCCCACCTTATAGAAGAGTCGTCTTCAACTCTGATACCATTCTGTGACGACCCAGACCCACATGCCACAATATTGTTCGGTTTTGGGCTTAGGTCCTCGCCCTGATTTTGTTTATGGCATGGGCTTAAGTCCCCACCCAAAACGCGTCTTGGCATGTAGTGTCCGCAATCACATATAGCCTTGGATTAGGACTTTTCCCTATCTGATTTGGGAATATTACATAATCTTATAAGTTGATGGACGGGGGATTCATCGGTCCTTCCATATGTTGATTGCGCCACCATTGTCCACCCTCTAGATGAGGCCATTTTCAAGAGCATCTCGGGCTGAGAGCAGATTTTGTCAGGTAAATGATGGGTTGGATCCCTTTTTCGCTTGCAGAAAAGATGTTGATGGAAAATATTTAGCCTTAAGTGGTGAATGGATCAAGAAGTGAGGATTAAACATGATTCGCCAACATTGCTTTGCAAGCATAGCAGTGCTGAAAGCTTCCAACTTTCTAAAGCCTAGTCCCCCATGCTTTCTAAAGCCTCTTTGTTGTTGTTTCCCCACCAGAACTTAGAGATTAGGGACGCTATTTCAGAGAGTAAAGATTTAAGGAGTTTGAAACAAGACATTACATATGTTGGGATAGATTGTGCAACAACTTTAATAACAGTTTCTTTGTCGGCCCGAGACAACAATTGCTCCTTCCACTCTTGAATTTTCCTCCACACCCGATCTTTGATCCATTCAATAATGCATTTTCTAGTTCTTTCGATGACGCAAAAAACCCCAAGATAACGTTCATAATTCATGGCTTCCCGGACTTTAAGAATCCCCATGATTGTATTTTTCTGTGTGGTATCAACATTCCGACTAAAGGTGATGGGCGATTTCTCAAAGTTAATTCTTTGACCGGATGCATCCTCGTATTCTTTGAGGATCCCATGAGTTGTAGAAATTTATTCCACTAATGCCTTTGAGTACATGAGACTATCATTTGCAAAAAAAAGAAAAAAAAGTGGATCTTCTAAGCTCCTCTACATATTGTAATACTGGGTATCTTGCCTGCATTGGTTGGCATTAGTGAGGAGAGATGATAAAATTTCAACACATAAAATAAGTAGGTAAGGAGAAGGAGGGACTCTTTGCTTAATACCATGCGTCAGCTTCAACTTGCTTACCACATTGCCATTGATTTTGAAGGAATAAGAAACTGTGGTGATACAAGCCATAATGAGATTAATAATTCTCTTATGAAATCCCAATTTATTAAGGGCCTTTTCAATAAAAACTCACTCTACGCAATCATACGCCTTACTCATGTCCAATTTAAAAGCACAAAACTCTTCCTTTAATATCCATACTTTTTTGTTTTTAAAAAGTGTAAAATTTCAAATGTTGTGAGCACATTATCAGTGAAAAGTCGTCCTTGTACGAAAGCACTTTAAGGCGTAGAGATAACATTGGGCAATATAGGCTTCAATCTATTAGCAATGGCTTTTGCAATAATTTTGTAAGTCACATTGCATAGACTTATTGGTTTAAATTCTGTCATTTTTTTTTGTTTCTAACTTTCGGAATTAAAACAATGTGGGTGTTGTTATAATTTTCTAGGAAAATTTATCGGATCGACCCTGTTAAATACACATTTTCCGTCAGAGGCCCTATATTTTCACCTTTACTTAAACCGACTAGCTTTTAGCCAAGCCATTTTCAGCTAGCACAAAAAGTCCAAAATACTCCTTCTTACACTTCTTTTCATTCTACATGATTTAAAATTTTAAATATTTATATTTTTCTATATTTACGCGATGTGAAATTGGATCTATGCCGTCTGATTTGAAGGTCACATAATAAAATAGATGGCGCCAAAGATAGACACAAAAAAGGCGATATCGCCTTTTAAAAAAAAAAAAAAAAAATTTAAACAATCGATGGCGACTCTTAACACAGTCAGTACCGATCATTTTAAAAGTCGCCAATGACTGTTTACAGAGTCGGCATCGACTGTATAAAAAAAAAGAATTTTTTTTTTTTACAGTCGATGGCGACTCTGTAAACAGTCGTTGGCGACTCTTAAAATGGTCGGTGCCGACTATGTATAGAGTCGATATAGACTGTGTACAGAGTCGATATCGCCTTTTTTTCATATTTATCTTTGGCATTATCGATTTTATATTGTGGCCTTCAAATCAGACGACATAGATCATGTTTCACATCGCGTAAATATAGAAAAATATAAATATTTTAAATTTTAAATTATATAGGTGTATCCTCTTCTTCCTCATTTTAATCTGCTATAGTCTCTGACGAAAAATGTGTATCTGGGTCGATCCAAATAGCAGATCGAAGTAAATTAGACTGAGGAGAAGACGCCGTCACCTTTGCCACCTCTGACTTTTTAAAAACTGTAGTAGATTAAAATGAGGAAGAAGATGATGATTTTGTGTGTTAAAGAAAGAGGGTAATTTGGACTTTTTGCTATCCTTAGGGTCGGCTAGGCTCTCAACTGGTCAGTTTGAGTAAAGGCAAAATTATAGGGCTTCTGACAGGAAAGATGTATCTGACAGGGTCGATCAGGTAAATTTTTTAATTTTCTAATGAGTTTGATCTATTAAGATAACCAAGTAAAATAGAGGTAACTGAATTGCCAATCAAATGCCAAAATTTTGAATTTGGTAATAGCTCATTAATCCTTTTATAATCTTTGATGGGAATAACGAAAAACTTTAATAATAGATTGTTATAAGTTCAAATGATGACACGTCATTTAGATGAATTGGATTATTAATAATGTGCACCATATGACACCGAGTAGCCGAATAGTAGGATTGCAAGAGCGCTATCTTAACCAAACATCGAGGAGAGTCATTTTTCATGTTAATTTTTTAGGAATGTTATGTCTCAGACGCTTAAATCCAGATAAATTCCAGACACAGACAAAGGGTAAAATGGTAATTTCACCCTCTAAGCCTGCTGCCAAAGATTTGTCTAGATTTTATAATTTCTCTTAATTTTTTTCATGAATTGTCAGTCATAAAGTATTTTAGGTTCTTTAATTGAGGTCTTAATCATTAAGACCCATTTTGGGTCTCTATGGACAACACCAAATAAAACATTCACTTTCCCAACCACTTGTGGAATCAATCAACTAGATCTGTTCGGAATGTGGTGCCAAAAAAATATTAGTTCTTGCTAAATTGTAATATAAAATGGAGAAGTGGAAGAGCTTAAAATAAGGTGGTGAAGATACCATCGGATTAGAAGTATATGGTGTGAATATGCACACGGCTTTTGGTGTACTTGTTAGGGATGATGTGCAATATGCAGAGTATATAGTTGGTCCTGGGCACTAACAACAGTGGTTGAGCTAGCCATCTATACCACATAAAAGTACTTGTGCACTCTTGAATAGAAAGAGCACCATGTGGAATTGTTTCCCTATCATGAACCAATGTGTCTCTTACAAGCCCAGATGAAATAGCAGGGTTAGTGGACTTTGGAGGACTAAATTTCACCCCTAAATAAAATTGAGTAAAGAAATTCGACTTGTAAAGTTGAGTTCGAATCCCCTCCTCTCTTTATGTGCTTACTGTTATGTGCTAACTTCAGGTGCGCATGTGCCTATGAAATAAGGCCGGTGCTCTACGAGGCTTGGATATCTAGGATATTAAAAAATATATATATATATATACGACTTCTAAAGCTGAACTCAAATAGATAATATAAGATGATGATGATGGTGGTGATAAAAAAAAATTTTGTTGATGAGGTTTTTGAGCTCTAGCCCATTTATGTGATTTAATAAATGATCTTACCCCATTAAAGGTGTCAGATATGAGTAATTTAAACCGTGAAAGTGAATGACAATGTGCCTAAAAATTACACATTTTGAGTGATTTGAACCATCCATAGTGTGCACTCAAGGGTTTGTTCTAAGTTCTTTAAAGGCTAATATTAAAGGTGTTTGCTTGGATGATTCAATTTGGATGATGCGCTTAGATGTTCTAAACTTCCAATTAATAAACAAAGGATTTTTGCATTTACCCCCTATGATATGTCATATTTACACTTTGTCCCCTCGTGTTTCACTTATTTATTCTGCGGTTCATACTTTTGTGTTTCCTTTACATTTTGCCCTTTACAGTGGCGAATCAATCATTGAGTATTGTAAAACTAAACTTTGATTGCTTGGAATTAGATGATGGAGATTAATTTTTACCATAATTTTCTATTCAATGAATCTTGAGATCATGAGTGTACCATCAGACGATCGGATTTTGATTCACATGACACGCATATTAATCCAAGAACCATGTTTGATGTCAACCTATGATCATAATCACTTTTTGTATTATCTGCCAAATAAAATCAAAATCTGACTGCCTGACGATAGCCTCCTTATCTCAAGATTCATTGGGTAGAGTATGATGGTGAAAAATGATCTCCATCATCTTATTCAAAGCAGCCAAAGTTTAATTTTTTAATAGTCAATGATTGATTTGTCACTGTAGTAGAGTGTACTAAGTAAAGGAAACACAAAACGAGGGACCCCAATGTAAATAAGTGAAAAATGAGAGGCAGAGTGCAAATACGGGTAAATGCTAAAAACTCAATAAACAATAACAAAAAAAAAATTTAAACTTCCCTTAATAGGCGGCCTCTAAGACTACTTAGATTGATCACGGATGTGCGACACATGGCATGGTATAATAATAAAGCGTACTTTAATCTTGATTGATGAAAGATCATTTAAACACCATTATTCACTCATCATTTCAAGTTTAGAACCATGGTATTAAATATTGGCCATATCCCATGCATATTGGCCGATATGTGTCGGGTTAGGTCCCATCCGAGTCAATATATATCCCCCACGATTTAATATAGGGTTGAAAATCATGTCAAACAGGTCAAATATCAGCCGGACAAAATATCCTAAATGCCTCTACAATTTTTTATTTTATATATATATATATATATATATATATATATATATATATATATATATATATATATATATATATATATATTCAAAATTTTAAAATTAAAAAGCATTTAAATGTCTGCTGATTTGGCCAATCTTTTATCCAACCTAACTCCATAAAAAGATGGCTTTCATGGATGTTAGGCCCTTAGAAGATAATATCAATGTTGATGGAGCTTGGAGCCAGTAGGGATATCGTGTTGGAGTGGGTGCGATGGAAGAGTCCAAGCCTCAATGATAAATGGTGTTGATAATGCTGGAAGTGTCCTCCAAGTTGAACTACTTGCAATCCTTCATAGTGTGAAATTAGTTAGAGATGTAGGGATCCTCTCCCTTGTTATAGAGAGTGATTCTATGAATGCGGTTAACCTGATTAATGACCCTCTTAATGATTTATCAACACTTTCGATGCTAGTAATGGATATAAAACTCTTACTACCTCTTTTCAACTAGGCTAGATGCCAACATGTGAACAAGGAAGCCAATGAGCTTGCACACTCTTTAGCGGAGCTTGGAAAAAATTGTAGTGCCTTTCAGGTTTGGATGGAGGCCGTCCCTCCTCTCCTAGTCTCTTTGTATTCTCCCTGTTGATATCAATTAAAACTCCGTTTTTCATCAAAAAAAAAAAAAAAAAACTTATGATAGACATTGGTGGTTAAAACTTAAAATTAAGATACCGATTGAAAAATCGGCCCCACCAGACCGAAACCAATCCAAAACCAAAACAATTCCCACTTGGTTGGGTTTTGGTTTGCATGGCCAAAACCAAAAATTGTTTGGTAGGTTTGGAAAACCAACCCAACAATGAAACAAAAACCGAAAAAATAAAAAATAAAAGAAAAGGAAACCGACTCGAACCGAACCGATTTTTTCAATTTTGGTTCGGTTTCGTTTATGATTTTCTGAAAAATCGGTTAACCAAAATCGCAATTGAATCATTTCTGTTCGGTTTTGATTTAGGCTGAATTGAACCGAAAATCGAAATTTTTTATTTCGGTTCCATTCAGTTAATCGAATATGCGCCAGTAATTAAAAGTAGTTTGATAAGTTTGTTAACCTTACGAGGCCCACGCTTTATTAATCCACCATTCAAACTAGGGGTTGAATTATCAACCTAAAGCATCAAAATCACCGGCGTAGCCCCATAGAGGGGTGTGGGGGCTCAAGCCCCCATTTAACTCTAGAGTTTCTATTAAGTGTGGTTCTTATACAACCTTTGCTTGTATATAAGCCCCTAAATCTATAATGTAGAAGCCCCCAAATCGGCTCAAGTCCCCATTTAACTCTGGAGTTTCTATTAGGTATGATTTTTTTTATCATTTATAGCCCCCATCGACAAAAATTCTTGGCTACGCCCCTGATCAAAATTGATGAGGTAAAAGTTTTTATAATTCATAAGCGGGCAGTGTTGTACAGGGTAATTTTTTATAAACAATTTTGCAAACAGCTTGTGTGACACAATATGATTGGCAGCACGCATAGTGGGGCTCAAGCACTACAACCACTTTAGGGCTCAAGCACTACAGCCACTAACGTTGTGTCACGTAAGCTGTCTGCAACAGTGCCCATAAAAAACTGTCCACCAATATTATCTATCAAAAACTGTCCACCATTTATAATTTTCCCTCATAAGGTAATTCTTATCATGCATGTGACCACGCCCTATTAATCATTTGTCACTCTAAGCAGGTTTTTTTGGTTTTCTACCAATCCAAACTGTAGATATTGAATTTTAAGGGACACATATGATCTTTAGCAAAAAAATTTTTTTTTTTTTTTTCACCCCTATGACGAAGCGCTGGTACCTCAGGACATAAGCATTGGCACTCCTTTAGTGAAAAAGAGGTGGGTTAATAGAGTTCTGACACTTATGTGGACAAACAAAGGGTATTTAAAAAAATTATCTATTTTTTAAAAAATAATAGTAACCCTAGTTAAAACGTGATTAAATGATCATAAAGTAATACTAGTCACTTCACAAAAAAATTATATAGGCTCGGGTGTAGGGATATATCTCTGCGCCTATTGATATGGGCAAGACACGTAGTGCCTTTTTGTGAGGTGATGGGTGACATAGGACACCACTTTACTAACTAGGATTAAAACTTCTAAAGTTATATTCCCTGTCAACCTTAATACTTGACTTTTTTAGAAGTCATTTTCTTTTCTCTCTCCCTTTTTCTAAGAAAGTATTAAACTTACTTTTTTCAGGTATATTGTACTAAAATATGTGGGCCCTAGTAGCGAAGTGTTGGGCGCCTCGGTAGTGAAGCGCTGACACTTTGGGAGAGAAGCGTTTCACCTCAATATCGAGGCGTTGACACCCCAGTTTTATTTATTTATTTTTTTTTTTTTAGGCTCTCCGGTAGCTTAGCGCTGGCTGCCTAGCACCTCGATAGCGAGGTGCTAACACTATTTTATTTATTTATTTATTTTTGCACCCCGATAACGAAACGCTGATATCCCGAGCAAGGCACCTTTTATTTTTATTTTTTTACTCTCTCGTGCATGGTATCGATTTTTAGCACCACCCAATAGCGAAGCACATACACCCCGGGAGAGAAGCGCTGACACTTTGATAGCGAGACACTGACACCCCGATTTTTTTCTTTTTTGCACGCCGGTAGTGAGGTGTTGGCACCTTGATAGCGAGGTGTTGGCTCCCTGGTAGTGAAGTGCTGCCACCCCGATAGCAAGGCATTGGCACCCTGAATTTATTTATTTATTTTGTACCCTGTAGTGAAGCGTTGGCACCCGGATAGCGAAGCGCTGACACCCTGGTAGGGAGGTGTTGGCATCCCGGGAGAGAAGCGTTGACACCCCGGTAGCGAAACGCTAACACCCCGATAGTAAAGCGCTGACACGCTATTTTTTTTTCGAACCCCGAGAAAGAAGCGTTGACACCTCGATAGCGATACGCTAGCACCCCGATAGCAAAGCGCTAGAACCCTGGGAGAGAAGCCTTGGCACCCTTTAGTGGAAAGGAGATGAGTTGGTGGAGTTCTGACACTCGCGTGGTCACACAAATGGTATTTCAAAAGGTTACCTACTTTTTTAAAAACAAAGATAACTTTAGTTAAAATATTGTTAAATGATTATAAAACAACATATGTCACTTTAAAAAAAGGTGCTACACGTCACTCCTATATCAATAGGTGCAAAGATATTTTTAAGCTCAGGCACATTCTCTCAAGTTTCTCTCTCTTTGTGTGTGTGTGTATATATATATATATATATATATATATATATATATATATATATATATATATATATATTTATATATATTCAAATAAATTATTCAATCCCACTTATTAGTACATGTGGCACATTGTCTCAAGCATTTCAAGTCATAGAGTTAGAAGCATGATATCAAAAAGTGGCTGATACCGATACATATCGGCCCCGATACATATCGACATCTCAACTCAGTATCAACCGATATAGTATCTGTGTCGGCTGATACCATTATTATTATTATTTTAAAAGAAATAAGCCAATACGTATCAATCGAGTTGTATTGGTCCTCCATGGACTAGGCACAATCACAAAAATTGCCGAATTTTAAAAAAATTGCAAATTTAAGGCTTTGTGAATTAATCTTGAATTATTTACTCATTTTTTAAAATTTTGTGTGTTTTTAAAAAGTCGCAAATAATTCCCAAATTTTTTAAAACAAATGTGATTTTAAATTTTTCCAAAAATTTTGTACTTTTAAATCGTTTTATTGTTTTTATTTTTTCTCAATGAATATTTCCCCAAATTTACCGGAGTTTTTTAAATTTTAACTTCACTGAATTATTGTCGAACCCCGACTTGGTGACTATGGGATTAGATAACTTGCACGGTCCTTAATACCAAGCTATCATTAATCTTAAAATAAACAACTGTTTGTATTTTTAAAGGATAGTATTATACCGTAAATAGGTTTTGGTAAACAATTATTTATAGACAATTTTGTAGTCAGCTGATATAGGGGCAACTTAAGTGGCTGCACTTGCAGTGGGGCCTAAGCAATACAACTCTGTGGCGCATAAGCTGCCTACAAAGCTGTCTATCAAAAAGTACCTATCCTCAATAATGTTTCATTTTTAAATGTAGAAACTCGTGTACGATATAAAGTCAACGAGGGTGTTTATGTACATCACTACTGAAAGGATGCCGACTTTTGGTACTCTTGGCATTTTCGGAGACGAAAGAAATAAGAGAGAGTCAAAGATTAATAACGCGACTAAAAGATGACCACTTAAAACCTAAGACACGGTCAATTAATGGAAATTTTTATTATATATATCATATTTTAGTTTAGCTTAAGCATTAGGTCAGTGGGTTCTCAACCGGGTGGGTTAGGGCCGGCCCGAACCTAGTCCCCCTTTAGAAGCTAGGTCCTAGCTTCCATGTAACTTAGTCGGGATATTTTAGTTTAGCTTAAGCATTAGGTCAGTGGGTTCTCAACCGGGTGGGTTAGGGCCGGCCCCACCTAAAACCTAGTCCCCCTTTAGAAGCTAGGTCCTAGCTTCCATGCAACTTAGTCGGGCTTCGATATTCCCTGCCCTAATCCTAACTTAAGCGGGTTGGAGTCAGGTATGCCTTAGCTTCCCCTGTTCTGCTAAAATATTTTGTAAAACAAACATAAAATAAAGTAAAATAATAAATTATTGAAATAAAGAGGGATATTGCAAATGAGAAAAAGGAAAATCTTAAGACATCTTTACAGATATTTAAATTGACAAAATATCTTTATAATTATTTGTTTGATGAAAATCTAACTAAAATATTCAGGTTTTATTTTAACAATTTAATTATAAGTAATATATATATATATCTATATATATGCACTCAAGCATAGAGATATCTCTACACCTATTGATATGGGCGTGACACATAGCGCCTTTTTAGTAAAGTGATGAGTGGCATGAGAGCCACTTTACTAATTAGGGTTAAAATTTTAAAATATTTTAAAAGTTATATTCTTTTTTAGCTGACATTCTTTATTTTTTTAGAAGTTTCTTTCTTTTCTCTTTTTTTTCATAGAAAGTGTCATACTTACTTTTTCAAGTATATTTTATTCAAAAAATATGGGCGCCCGATAGTGAAACACTAACACCTCAGTAGCGAAGCGTTGGCACCCCGATAGAAAAGCGTTGGTACCCTCGGGGCACCGGCGCCTTGATATCGAGGTATCGGCACTTCACTATCGATGTGCAAAACAAAAAAAGGGTGTCGGCGCCTCGATATAAGAGCGCTAGCGCCTCGGTAGCGAAGCACCGACACCTCGATATTGAGGCCCCGGCACCCCAAAGGTGTTAGTGCTTCTCTCCCGCGGTGTCGGCACTTCGCTATCGAGGCATTGACTTCCTGGCAGTGCCAATGCTTTTCTCTCTAGGTGCCAACGCTTCTCTATCGGGGTGCTGGCACTTCGCTACTGGGCACTCATATAACTGAGAAAGTAAGTTTGACACTTTCTTAAAAAAAGAAAGAGATGAGAGTGAAAAGGAAGATACTTTTTAAAAGTCACAAATGATGATTGAAAGAGAATATAATAGTGCACCGCCGGGGTGCCAACCGACGGCTCGATATTGAGGTGTTGGCGCTTCACTATCGAGGTACAAAAAAAAGGCGCTGACACCCCGTTTAGAGGTGTGTGCAAAATCTGTCGGGTGGTTCCTTGATATCGAGGTGCCGATATCACTTGATTCCATGTGGCACAAATCCCCAAAAGTAATCTAATTTACTTGGACTCCAAAAGTTAGCCCTTGCACCAAATTTAAAAGTAAGATTTACAATGGTGATTACATTCCATGGTATGTTTATGTGGGCTGAAATACGTTCCAATGGTGAGTTACGTCGTGATGGTGGGTTACGTAAAGACTCGACCTCTTTTTTATTTAATAATTTTAACATCTTTTCTAAAATACATGGGAATATTTCCATTTTAAAACATTATATATTTATTAAAATTTATATAGTTTTATATAACTTAGGAAATTACTTTAGCGATAGACTTATTGATATCTGAAACCTAAGTTTTAGATTCAAACTTTTTTATATATAATATATTATTTGATTTTTTTTAATTAATTATACTAAACCCCATACACCTTATGTGAATATATAGTACCACACTATAGCGGAGCCCCTTTGACATAAATCTCTCGGGAAAATTGAGCCCCCAAATTATGGTGTCATTATTTGCAATACAAATTTCTCCTCTAAAATAGTGGTTGCAAATAAGGTTTTCTCCGAGATAACAACTGGCCTAAAAAATTGAGGGGGAGCGAGCAAAGGCTGCCCAATTTATGGTACCATTATTTGTAATCCGAATCAGTTCTATAAAATGATGGTTACAAATAATGGTATCACCAAGACAATCATGAGTTCTGCAAACTCGCCTAAAAATTGAGAGGGAAGCGACCCCAAATTAGGATACCATTATTTGCAATCCGAAACTTTTTTTAAAATGATGGTAGCAAATAAAGTATCCCCAAGACAATTATAGGTTGGTGAAACTGCCTGTCGGAAGAGGGGAAAGTCGTCATGCCCAACTCAAATTCTAGGCAATTCTGAGACATTTGTTCTGAAATAGAAAAGTTGTTATCCTCAGGAAAGTGATAACTCACGAACAGTGGAAACCCTGGGAAAGGCTCCGCTTTTGCTACTTTTTGGAGTTTCAACTCTGGATCAGACCCCTACTTGGCTCTCGAGCCCTAAAAGTATTGTTTATTTAGGCTGGCCGGTCAGAATTTGCATTATGATCGCATTCATGAATGATCTTATAAGCTTGGACTCTAATTCAAAGGACTATTAGCAAAATCAGAGTAGGGCCCAATGGCATGGGTAGAATTTGCAATATTAAAATCTGGGTATAGTAATTTGAGAATGGAGAATTTAAATAATTAGGTTACTTTGGTTTACAATTTTGCTACTGTTGATGGGCTATTACATGCTTTAATAGAAATTGAGGTATTTCTATTAAAACTTCACTAAAAGTCAAACTGCCTTTGAATCAGATAGTGAAGGTCATTTTTCGTCCTCATTTTCTGCACAGTGAATCTATGGATCGCGAGTGTACCATCATACGATCAATTTTTTTATCATACATGACACACATCTAAAAAAATAATCCTAAATCATGCTTGAATGTGATAGCAGTCATATGATTCTAAGATCACTTTTTACGAATGTGTGTTATGTGTAATAGAAAAATGATCTTCTGATGGTACGAACATGATCTATAGATTAATTGTGTGAAAGATGATGACGAAAAATAATCTTTACTCGATCAATTTTCTCCGACTGATGGAGGTGGGGGTGAGAAAGCAGCCTTATGGAATGAGAGATTTTTGAAGTTTGGAGGGACTTGCTAGGGGCTTATAAATGTAAGGGAATATTTTGCAATTAAAAAAAAATAATCCCATCTTCTCACCCTATTCAACTCATTAAAAATTTATAATGATTAAGATACTTTCTCACTCTCGTCTTTTTCCCTACGTAACAAAGGACTTAAAAACTTTAAAGTCCGTTGTGTAACGACTAGTATAAAGCAATGCATCGTCTATGTACTCAAAAAAAAACATGTGCCTTGTTTTATAACGGCACATGTTTCCCGACAAGAAGAAAATCGTTACACACTTTAAAAAGGCATTGTTTAGTTTGTTTAGGTAGGGCAATATAGAAGCAAGAGCTAATTTATGTTTTTGCCCTTCGTATATCTCTCATCTTAAAAAGTTAAGAAATTACCTTTAAACAAACTTCTCTCTTGTCAACTTAAAGTCTCTACCTTCGAATAATTTAGGGTTAAACAATGTTTTTTTTTATAAATAATTCAGGATTAAATTAATACCTTTTTTCATGGATGATTACAGTATGGAGAAATAATATGAATTTTTTTTTAAGGATATTTATAGCCGAATCGTAAAAAAACGGACAATTTTTCACCGTGGATTGATGAAATCAATAATTTGAGATTTTTCGTTTGGATTTTCAGTGGCAAGTTTGAGATCTGTCTAGCCAAACATTAACATTTGTATCTTTAACCAAATCTCTGTAGCTTGTTTCTTATGGTTTCTGCCATTAAATCAGATCTCTGTAGCTTAAGATCTCAAACAACGATCAAATCAGATAGAGCTTGTAAAAATGCAAATCCCTAAAAAGAAAGACATTTGTATTCCCAATCGCTCTTTAACTTTGAAGAATTGTGTTGTGAAAATTAAGTTGTACTCACAAGTGCACGAATCGTGATGTAGTCAGTGGGTGCAGAGTACGAGATCGTTCCCACGAGGATCGGTTAGAAAATTTAAAAGAGAGAGAAATAGTGACTAATTAAAAGAACAGACGTAGATTTATCACAGTAATTACTAATCTAACACTTTGAAAGCTTTTGATGAATGAGATAAATACTAGTGAAACTAAAGATTTAAACAAATAATGAAAGATAAGGATTGAGATACTAAATCTTCCCATCGTAAGTTTATTATTTATGATATACAAATTTGTGATGAAGATAGAAGATTTATAAAAGATGCTTGGGATCTGAACACCTACGGATTCTATAATACATATCCGAGATCAAGGAGATGTGTGATTAACATCCCGTGAGTGTATGATTAACACTCACACCTCAGAAAAGTACTTAGAATCAAATCTCAGGATAAAGTCCACACTACAGATCTGAGATCAAGGAGATGTGTGATTAACATCCCGTGAGTGTATGATTAACACTCACACCTCAGAAAGTGATAGAGTTTATCCTGAGGCAAAAGAGATTAGGATAACATCTCCATCACTACGTAAAAATGAGGAATAAACAACATCACATCCTTAAAAAAAACCACGGTCTTTAGCCATTGTATAAAAATCAACCGATACAACGGCCCAAATTAGAGGTATATTAAAGAAAACGGTCCACTTAAATGCAATTATCGCAAGTAAGCGTTCATTCATATCTCTTTCAGCTCTTTTCATTTTTTCCCTTTCCCTCCTCATTTTTTCTTTCCCTCCCTCACTGTAAATCCGGTGCCAACGAAACCCTAGCTTCGTCAGTCATTATCATTTTATACAAATTGAAGCCCTATTTTATCTCTTTTTTCTTCGTTTTCTCTGTAAATCCTAGTTTGTCTAAGACCCTCCCAAAAAAATCATAGTTCCTCCATCCATAGATCTCTCTTCTTCATCCATCATCTAACAAACGAGTGCTAGAAATCGTGATCGGCAAGCCGAAGTTGACGACCAATAGCTTGTTCCCTGCCGTTCGATCAATCAACTTCGCCCCGTTACCTGTCCGCCAGAGTTGAGAAGCGAGCCCTGCCAAGAAGTTCAAGCTCTAGTGCACGGTCCTCTTCTTCAATATCAGCAGGTTCCATTTAAAAAAAAAATTCTTTGCATTCTTAAGTATCAGTCTAATAGCACATATTCTCATATAAGGCATCTATGTAAGCTCATCTTTGAAGCCCATCTCTTTGTAAATTATAGAATGCATAAAGAATGCTTCTCATAAAGCTTATGAACTGTCGTTTGATTGCATTTTGCAGGTTGCATCTAGATCTGCTCGTTTCCCCAATATTTGAAATGTATAAAAGGCTTCTGGATGGTATTTTTTGTTGATTATAGGCGAAGATAGGGAGAGCAGTAGAGCTTTCTGTTTTTCATTTTTGAAAATTTGATGGCTAAATTGCTGGGTATTTGATAGGAGGTGAAAAAATTTACTGTTAGAAGTAAATTGGAGTTGTAGTTGTTGAAAGTATAAAATCCAAGTCTATGGTGTGATTACAACTTTGACATGATAAATTACACATACAGGTTTGTTTTAATTGAACAATGGTCACTGGTCAATGATAGAAAAAAACAACAAACCGTAAGCACAAAATAAGTAATGTATAGGATATAGGCGATTTGGAGAATGCATAGGATAGAGAAGAATTGGAGAAAGAACTGCGACAGCACAAGTTGCAAGTGGAAAAAAAAATATTACATGCATTTCGTATAGGAACATGGTTCAGTCTCTGAGACTTTGGACCACTTCCCAGTGCCAAAGTAATCTGTCTCGACCAAGGTAACTGGCCATATCAGCCATTCTTTTGGTTTTCTCTTCCTTGATATGCAGAGTTGACTTTGGATGACATGACTAATGAGTTATCAAAACTCAAACCCAGTTGACTCATTCCATCCTCAATGTAAATAAGCTACCAACCTGCATCTGATGACAGGTAAACGGCAGCCATTGCAATATCACATTTCTCCCCGAGTTTATATAGAGGCATGGAAGCTCGATCTACCATCACCTCACCTGGTGCAAGTTTACTCATGCAGGTGTCTCCAATGGGACTGGTGCAATCTGTTTACTCGATATCATAATCGTTCCCCACCCAAAGGCTAAGGATCTCAGAATGCTATCAACATTACTGTTGAAAGTCAAGTATTGATTGTAAAGCATGCGAAACTGAAGTGTGTAACATAAGCTCGTTTATTACAAACCTTGGCGAAATGTGAATTTGGTACCAAGCTCTTGTATAATGCGAGTTGCAGTTATATTCAAAATTGTGCCACCAGTTGATGAGCCTTGCCCCAATTCTCCTTTCTTGAGATATTTAAGTCTTGCATGGCACATTGTAAATGTTCCAAATGTAATTGATGTCCAAAAGCGCATAGGTAAAAGTAAAGTAAGCAATACGCTTTAGTCCAAACCTCTCAAAGCCAAGGTTACGATCCAAATCATGTGTCGTGCATTAACTTAACAATAATAAAAAGTTAGAATTGATAAAACTTGAGAACATAAGAAGATGAGAGTTGTAACAATTTCTCAACTAATAAATCAAATATGAGGAGTAATCTGGGGAGTTGGGCTATTATAAATAGTCAAAAACTGCTATTAAAGAAAAAATAAATATAGAACAAATAAATAACATAAGAGTCACCGCAATGTTAGAAAATTATACCCCTATCAACCAACAGAAATTCACAGTTAGATATTAGTACACAACTATGGCAGCAAGCTAATAATACAGGAGGTAGCACTTGAGGCCTATATTATGAGTAGATGATAGCAGTTAAGGAAGTAGAATATGTCGTTTCAGAGCAGGAAAAATAAACAAAACTTCTCACTAACATAGATCCATGAAAAAATCAGTGAAGTTAAGTGCACTTGATCTTATAGAACTATTTCAAGCCCATACCTAAGATCAATAGTATCAAATATATGTCATGCCAACCTCTTTATATGCAAGAGAAAATGCATAACCTGTTCGAAACCCATTAGGGGAAAAATCCTCCGAAGAAACCGAAAAATTGCTTGCAGCAGCATTCACAAGGATATCAAGCTTGCCAAAATGCTTAATAGTTGATTCCACAACTCTGGCTGCATCTTCGTGCTTGTGAACGTCTCCCTCAAGCCCGATAGCCTGCAAGAAGAACACGCAACACATACAAATTCATCTCCGTGAATTGTACCCAGATGGTTTTGATAGAAATTCCAGGCAACTTGCTAACTTGGAGTTGGAGCATATTAGCTAATACTAGAAGAAACTGCAACCTTGAATTATTGGTTTGTGCATGAAAAAAGATTAACTGTGAAATTTTGAGAAAATGGAATAAGTTACGACCAAGTAGAAGTAAAATTCATCAAACCTTCAATCTTTGAAGGCGTGATTCATTTGATCACAAGTACATCGCAGAAACTCAATATAATTGTTTAACAATATACCAAGAGAAGTCCATTCAAGATGGGGATTATCGACAATCACAATCAACATGATCATTGAAGTGATCATGTGGCCCAGTTAAACTAGATTTATAATCTCGTTCAACTGGGTTCACGTCGCAACTTAAAGGGATCACTTGACCTATATTCTAGGCCAATCTTAAGGCCCATGGCCCAGTTGGCCTTCCCCTTTATGCGCCAATTAATATCAGAGGATGGTTCCATCCCCTTTCAAGCTCTGTTTCAGCCTACAAATAGCTCCATCATTCGTCTTTGCATTGCATCAATCCTTTTCCTGAACTTGATCTCTTTTAATATTAGTTTTATTTAATTGAGAAATCTAGTATTTCATAGTCGTGATTCTGGGGTATGATTCAGATGATTTTGGGGTATGACTCAGATCAGCAATTCGATTAAAAATATAGTGTCCAACCGCAGTATAGTGCAGTACTACTCTTCAATAGATAGCTTTCCCTTTGCTATTGGGCTTTATCTGTCCCGGTCAACATCCTGAAGTAGCTGCGCCTAGATGCGTATGGAAACTCTCTCAGTTTTGCACAAATTTGCACTACTAGGAGTTGGGAATTAACGCAATAAGTTTTACAAACTTTCAACTCTTACTCATTTACATTCCATTTGTTCAAGTATATACATGAAAAAATGAAAACCACCCTAAAAACACTGTCAGTCAGTTCTGGCTCTGGCTATTTCATTACTAATGGTTCCTCCATTTTTTGATACAACAGCGCGAGTATAGACAAAATAGTAAAGCTTTCGAATTTCCTGTGTGGCATATTCTATGATAGAGTACCTAGCATCACAATTGACTCGTTCTTCAATTGATAAGAGTATGACGATAATGGATTTATGGTGATGTGCCTGAAAAGGGCATGAAAATGATGGCTTTTATAGCTAGGTTATAAGAGGCCTTTTAAATTTACTAAAAAAAAGCCCTTTGTAAGTATCATTTAGATTCATCTTACTGTTACATTGTAATGGAGTTTTAGTTAAAGGGATTGGTATGTGTAGAATATAAGTCACACACACACACACACGCGTGCGCAATAATAAAATTATATAACATTGTTAATTCTTTTATGCCGAAACGGGCTGAGCAAGAGTGTAAGTAGTGTAATTTTAAAACAATTGGCAGTCTTCGTAATAAAAAAGAGGGCAGTTTTTTTTAAATATAAATAAATTTTGGTGAGTGAGCCCAAACCTTTAGTAATAAAGTTTCCCTTCAAAAATTATAGAATGCCTTGAAAGCACTTTAAGCAAATAGCCTCCATTGGCATCTTTTTTTGCATAACTGCTAGCTATGTGAATGGCAAATTAGGTCATCCCTGAATTTTCCTAAATATATCCAAATTAAATTGAATTGACCCCTTGCTGAATTAATACCGAATCCGAAGTTGGTTGCTATGCTCGACAGTCCATGTGAAGAGAGTCCAGCGACCAAATGGCATTGGGTGATGAATATGGATACAAACCTATACGCTGCACCCACTATGATCAGATGCGAAGAAATGTGACTCTCGATTTAGGAAATTATCAGATTTGTACATTTACAATAAACCTACTACCCTACCTGAGACTGCTGGATGATCATGTACAATCAAATGTCACCTTTGCCTTGTTTCAATTTTTTTATTGAGTATTTTATTTTCAGAAACAATTCTTTCTAACTGAGGTGCAAACAATTACCTTTTCTATTTTATCTGTTTGAAGGAAGTCTATACAAATCAAAACATATAATGTAAGCTTTTCAGTTCAGGTAATGATTTATTACTTGGTTGGTTTTCACACCTATCCTGTATGTTCACATTCTACATTTCCCATGTTTTGTCCTTTGAATAACTTTTGATCCTTCAATATACTTACTCGATCTGGATAACCTCGTTTTGATTCTTAAACTGCGTATTTTTCCTTAACATAGTGAAGTCGCACCTGGTTTTCTTTGCAGGCTCTCACTTTTTTTTGGCCTTATCCTTTTTTTAAAGTTTTACAAAGTGCTTTTAGTCATTATTGATATACTCAAAGCATGAGTACTGGTGTGGCATGAAGTTGAATCATTGAATATGTAGTGTCATCATTGACTATTCTTTTATTGGCACATGTATATTTGCATTTTCTTTTTGATAGCTTCATTTGGTACATTTTTCAATTGGGGTGTAGATGAAAGTCGTATTTTCTGACCTATGTTCGGTTTTGAATGATTTCATTTTGAATTTCTGGTTTAAATGGACTCATGCAGATTGTGACGCCTCAATTGGATTCATCAGCCCAACCAGGTGAAACCATTAAGAGTGGAACTATTATCTGACTGCAGCACATGAGGACTTGAAAATGGCTCCATAGCCACTTGCATGCTTCCCCAATATCTGGTAACCTGGAGGTTAGTAAGGGTTCCTTCTTTTTTTCATCTGTGTTTTTTGTTTGTCTTTTAGCTGCTAATAAAGGTAAACATATCATAATTTTTATCTTCATAAGTAATATTCTTTTTTTCAAGTGTAACTAATAGATCGTAATGGTTGCTGCCCATGCTTTTAAATAGCCATTTGAATCTTGTCCATCAGACATAAAGTGTCATTTTTCTATTGTTTACTTGAACATCCTTACTTCAAAATCATTAGTTTATTTGTTTGGATATGTTGAAAAGCTTCATGGATGTTCAGGATTATTTAAGACCGTTGGTAAAAACTATTTTTTGATAGGTAAGCTAGGCTTGAACCTGTGACTTTGAGGTTGCATTTTTGTCAACCTTCCATTAGTAAAAACTTCATCAATGGATGGTTAGAAATGTTGTATTATAAGCAGACAATAAGCAATTAGCAATGCTTTTAACTTGATTACCTTGACATTTAATGGGGTGATGGAGAATCTTTACGGATATTTGAGAATGTTAAAATTGTCGATATAGAATAATCTTATATTAAGTTCGGAAGATGTTAATGTGGTTGAATATTCAGAGTTATTATGTCAATGAAGTTTCTTTGAATAATTTACAATTGTACATGAATCAAAGCTTAAAATTTTGGTATGGAAACTTGTAAGGTAATGGCTGGTATGACAACAGTGGGCCATGCTGGTGGTCTAGGTATGTACGGACTGGTGCAGTATGACTTTTATTGAAAGAATGCTTGTACCAGTGTGTATATATACACAGCTTGGATCAGTTTGTACTTCTTTATTCAGTTCTCATGCTTTATCGAATTATGGGGATGAAGGTAAGTCATTGGTGTTGATTTTCTTCAAATGAAACTTTTAGATGAATTGCTCGATAGAGGGTGACAAATATGATCACTTTACATTAGATAATATGAGTTTCTAGTAACGGTATGAATACCACATGTCAATTGTTTGCTGCGCTTAATTATTTATTCAACTACTTTTTGTTGCAATCAACCCTTTCTTGCTTTTTCATACTTTTGTAGGAAAATTATCCCATCACTCCACACAAGGTTGGGGGTGGGATTTATACCATACCTACAGAAAATTTTACTAGTACTTAAAGGGTCCTAATTGGTAGAAGCATAAAAAATTTCGAATTAATGTGACTGAGTTTATTTTTATGATAAGAAAACTCGAGGTATGGGAGCTGAGTGCAAGCTGAAAACATACAAGAAGTGGGCGGACAAATCATAAAAGAAAAGTCATCTCGACAACGAGTTGAAATATGCTCAATCAAAGGTGTCAAGCAATGAGACATTAAAATTCTCTGTCATTGGGCTTATTAGCAATTCGAGTCATGCTCGAATAAGGCGCTATTGAATGTATTTATAGGATATTGTTGAATATATTAATATAATATCTTTGAATATTTTAATGAGATGGTGTTGAATATATTAATACGATGTTGATTTTATTTTTGGCTTATTATTTTTTCATTTAGTTGAATGGATTATGAATTTTATCCCTTGTAGAGTGATATGAAGTTGATACAATATTTGTAACAGGTAAAATGACTCTCATTACAGTAAAAAAAATAGAAGTTTTTCAATTAAAAAAAATAAAATAAAATAAAAATGGTCCATACCAGTTGTTTTCATATACTACTGATTTAGGCCGTGGTTTCGAAATAAAAAAAAATAACCCTTTCCCCATTAGGAACAACGGCTTAACATTGTTGTTATTTTGCAACAGCCACAAACAACGGCCCATAACCGTTGTTTCTTGGAGGAAATTAACAACAGTTTGTCACCGTTGTTTACATATACCACTGATTTAGACCGTGGTTTCGGAAAAAAAATAACAACCCCTTTATCCGTTAAAATAACGGCTTAAAACCATTGTTCTTTTACAGCGGACATAGACCGTAGTTTATTTGGTAAATAAACAACGGTTTCGGACCGTTGTTTATAAAAACCACTGCTTTATAAACAACGGCCCTTGCAAGGGCTCAAAACCGTTGCTTGTTACATTTACAACGATTTTGAGTCGTTGTTTTTCGTCGATTTTCACATAGTGCATTGCAAATATGAGGTTACTGTGCATGATTAGCTCCCGTATCTCAGAAGCCGAGGAAATATTATCCATGGAAAGATAAAATCAGAGTCCACTACAAAATAATATCTTTATCACAGATTTATATTATAATAAATGAATACCTCGGATAGAAGTCATTAGATCCCTATCCTTAAACGAGATTAGCCACTCATAATAAAAGTAAATGACATAATTGAAAAATACATCAACATCAACATTTAAAATACCGTAAAAAAAGCTTTAACAAATTCCACAAATAGCTTTAATCTAAGTTCCTTACGGCTCCTCGTTTGAATGCAGATAAATAAAACTCTTCTAAAATCTAACACACGGAAATAAAAAAATGCTCTCACAAACTTAAAGCGGAAGAACAGAACTTTGAAAAAAATGCAAAGACGAAAGATCCTTGCAAATCCTCAAAATTTTCTTTAAATAGCATCCCCATCTGTAACTAAAATTCAAATTCAAATTTAAATTCGAACTTGGTCGATTGATCGACTGAATTGGTCGATCGATCGACCAAGATAAATTTATAATTTTCAAATTTAAATTCCTCCGGATTATGTCGATCAATCGACCAAGTCAAATGGTCAATCTCCTCTGTTTTTGCTTCACTCGTCCAGTTCCTTTCAGTTTTTTACACTATTTTACCGTTCTTAATGTGTTTAATGGCCACTTGATCCTGAAACTTAGAAAACTTGCTAAATCATGTTAGATAGCTTTCATTGGATGACTAAGCGTAGATTTTTAGGGGTGAAATATCGTTATATTTCACTGCACATCATACCCCCAAACCTACACTTTACTGGTCCTCAAGCAAAGGAGTGAATAGCCAAAACTGAAGAGTAAACTAATAACCTAAGAAAAATAAAGAATGTCACTTTCGTAGGGAGCACGATTGCATTTAGCATATGCAACAAGCCTTTAAATCGCTAGGTGATCCCTAGTGGAGGAGTTTTGTCTCCTGAGGGTTTTCAGTAAAGTTACCCACAAACTTCAAAGCATTTTATATAATTGATTCATGTGGAATTTGCTAATTGATCTCATTATGCATTTTCTCCACAAATAATACACATGTCATGTCATTTTAATTAATGCTTAGTTAAGTTAAGTTAATGCTTCAATTTACAGATAAATTTCTGACCCATCTTTAGATGTGCCACGTGCAATCATCTGATCAAATTCTACTTATCTGAAAATTTATCTTACTTTTGAACTGCATAGGTTTAAGTTTTGATTCAATCCTCACAATAAGCCTACTCTCAAAATAGAAATTCTCTGATGATGGGTATACTTTCACACATGTGAGGGATCAATACAAAACAGAATAAATAGGTCTCACATGATAGGCGAAGCATGTTATAAATCAAATCACAAATAAATCTCATAGGAACAGACACTTGTATATTCTAAACATGTCAAATTAAGTGCCATAGGTATCATATATTTATTCTTCACCAGGCAGCTACTAATGCAAAATCGGATCATGAAGGTCTTTTTCATAAGGTTGTAATGTGGCTTAGGTAAGGGTAAGAAAGAAAGGGAAGTTGAGATTCAAAGTTTCTGAGAAATTGGAAAGAATCAACTCTCATTTTTCTATTTCTCTCCTTTTTTCTTTTCTGCTTTCTCACTGCTTTTCTGTTTGTCTCAACTCTCTTTTTATTTTTTCCTCACTTTACTTCTTGTGACCTTTGCACCTCATATATTTCCCTTTATTTATTTATTTTATTTTTAATTTTTTTATACACACTTTCTCAGTGATCATCACAACTTAAGGCCTCTTTACTTACTTTTTTTTCTCTCATTCCTCATTCTCAATTTCTCATAAATAAATAAGGTAAAGTTGAATTTTTAGAAATGTTGAAGGATTAGAGGTTAATGTGGCTTATCAAAGAATTTTTAAAGGTAAATTTTTCAAATGGGCTCAAAGGGGTATTAGCAAGATAAATTTGTCTGTGGTGGGGCATTTTAGGTACAATCGAGCCAAAGATGGCCTCCAATCATATCCTCAAAAGATAGTAACTCTGCTTATTTGTCTTGAACAAACATATAATACGTTCTAGCATAATGATTTGAATTTTAATGTCATGCAAAGTCACAAGTCAAAATAAAAAGTATGAGATTATGCAGGAATAATTCGTATTCAAAGACAACTCTGAGTGTATGTATGCTCTCATCAAGGACAGGAAATTAGCTCTAAAGCTCACACGATTTTAATCTCTACTAAAATCCTTACAGTTCACAATTTCAGATAAGTTTTCATGATTTAAGCACTTTGAATTGAGTCAAACACCATAACTTCTTAAGAGTGGGTTTAAAATTTTATGTTAATTTTCACCTTAGCTTTTCTCTCCTAAGAGCAATGAAATGAAATGGCATTTAATATTCTTTTAATGAGATTGCATAATTTATCAGTTTGAAATTCCACACGATCAACCATATAAAAGTTTTCTTGGATGGATCTTTACTTCGCTCGGTCGATCGATCGACCAGCTAGGTCGATTGATCGACTAAATCCGATTTTTATTTATTTTTCTAAATATTCACATTACCACCCCCAAACCTATGTTGTGCAATGTGCTCATTGGACCAAAATTAAGGGGGGACCCCCAAACCTGCAATGAAAGTTCTCATAGACCAAAAAAATAAAGGAAGTGACACGCATTAGTGAAACTAAAAGAGAATTTATTAAGAAAATTACTGGAAATTACACTTATTTAAATAAAAAAATATGAAATCCTAACGCAACCTAAAAACATAAAATATGCAGAACTAAAAATAAAACCTAAAAATCCTAATACATCTTACAGGCTGTTAATTTCTTTTTCTCAAACATCAGTTCCTGACCCTGGCTTTGGAAAAGCAAAATTCCACATTGCTTCGGTGATACTCCTCAGATTCAAAGAATCAGGAGTCACATCGGGGGCGGTGGTGTTGATGGGTTGGCCGTACTACTCCTGGCCAGATCCCGAAGTGTCGGAGCCGGATACAACTTCACCCAAGTCTCAGTTGGTATGTGATCAATGACCTCCTTTGGGATTGATTTGGGAATAAATGCAGCTAATGGAGTTGGTGGCGGTATCGATGAAGAGGAAGGAATGGGTGATGGTGATTTTGTGATGGGAGATGGGGATGGAATCAGATCCAAATTAATCATCTCGATATCGCTGGAGAAGATCGGGGTGGGCTTGACTGATTTATGGGCTTTTTTTCGTGCTGGCTCATCCCAAAGTTGAATAGGTATAGGATCAAGATCTACCACATTGATGTTGGTTAGATCCAGTGGAGATTGTGATCTAGCACCCCGTTCCCTTTTTCTTGTTATTTCGTTCATCTTCCTTAAAGTTGACCTTATAAAATGGTTTCTTCCGACCATTGATGAGAATGAAGAGATGAAATGATGATGAAAATTTGAGGTAAAGTTTCAGGGTTTTGGATATAAATAGAGAAAGAGTGTTTGAGATTTCTAAAAGACTCCTAGGAAGGAAAACAAAGTGTCCTGAAATATTAAACTTCTAAAAAGATTGGGAACATATTTTATTTATTTATTGATTTTTTCGGCGAGTGTATTGGTCGATTGATCGACTTATACAGTTAACTATGATGACTTTATATAACCTCGATTGATCGACAAAAGATGGTCGATCAATCGAGAGGTTAACCAAGCAGAGAGTCATCAAAAGAATTATTATTATTATTTTTTTTTTTTTTGCAAATTCGATTGATCGACTGATAAAACTTACGCAGAATGTAACACGAAAATAAAACTTTCTTTTGATTTTCCATTGATGAGTTTTTTTTTGTTTTTTTTTTCTTCTTTTTTTTTTTTTTTTTTTTTTTCTTTACAAATCCTAATCCTAATACACTAAAAAATAGAAATCCTAATCCTAATAAAACTCAAAAATTAAAAATTCTAAAACTAAAAATTAACATAAATGCTGGAAAAAGAAAAAAAAAAGTCTAATCCTAATCATCTTCCTTAGCCTGCCTCGCACGAGCCCTCATCTCGTCATAGCCATCGGGCCACAATCTCTGGCCCAATTGATGCATGAAGGCCCGATCATATCGGCCGGGACGGATATTAAGATTGTATTGTCACTGCTGCTCGTTGATCAAGGAGTTGATCTGAGCCTGCATTAATTCGAGGGAAACTCCCTCATTGTGAACTGGTTATGGCACTGGCTCGGCTGCAACTTCTTCTTGACGCACTCGACGACGCTGACGGGCAGGGGGAGCAGGCCGTGCATCAATATTTTCCAACATACGCATGCTTCGATTCCATTGCGTCGGCCCATAGTGATAAAATGGAAGGTTCCCAATATTATCGTCAAGATAAAAAGGGAACCCAAGAAAATGCAAAAGTTGCATCACCAGATGGGGAAAATAGATGAGTGTCGCATCACCAGCAGGAGGATTTACAATTTCATCGTGGCATCGACACATTGAATCATGCAGAAACCATGGAATATTGAGCCATGATCGCTTGTAGCCACCATACAATGCTTTCACCCGAGGTCTAGTTCTTTCATTGGCATGACCTCGTGGGCAAAGACTACAAGAAACTACAATGTTCCAAAACAGAATATCGCGTGGGAGAGCCGATCGTTTAGTAGCAAGTCCTCTTGATGCATATACACCATTGCACATATCATCAATCATCGGCCCCTGATTAGCATTGAGTTCTTCCCCAAGTTCGTGGTTCAAAGGATGCTCAACAACAATTCCAAAAACATCCGCGATCGTATCCGGATAAATTTTCCTCTTCCAGCCGTCAATGGAGATGGTGAAATGGGCATCATCATGAGTCTCGATCGATGCACTTTTCCACCTCATATTTTGATAGAACAGGCGGACTACCCGTTCCGAGACATTGATTTCTGGAGGCGTCAGCAGAAAGTGAAGATTGAGGGCAGCGATGTATGCAAGCGAGATTGCACACTCCGGCATTGCACTGAATGCCGACACATCATAAACATATTATGATGGCAATTCCTTAGTTGTGAAACGACCTTTTGGTCGTTCTCGAAAATTTCCCTCTGGATGCTGAGGAAGTCTTGCAGACGAGGATAACGTCATCTCTATGAATGTTGGAAAAATTCAGAGAAACTAGGAGAAGATTAAGAATGTTCGAGAGAATGTGGAAGAGAAAAGACGTTCGGTCCTTTAAATAGAAACAGATGCACTGTTTCGTTATGGACACAACGTATTTGTCGATTGATCGACGTATATACATCGATCGATCCACACAGACATTGAAAAGGCACGCCTTTAAAGTCTACGGTTTCCAATAAATGTCAATCGATCGACCTTTTAAGGTCAATTGATCGACACTGACCATTGCGCTTCCCCAGACTTTGGAATTGAATTCTGAGAGAGTCGATTGATCGACCTAACATGTTGATTGATCGACAACGGTGCATGCAGAGTATGAAATGACGTGACACTTAAATCACCTTGAGAAAATGCGACGTTTAGAGTCGATCAATCAACTACGAACATCGACTGATTGACAATAAAGACAAATAAAGAAAACCGTTCCTGATCATAAATTTCCACATTTAATGTTGATTGATAGACAAAAGATGGTCGATCAATCGACCAATCGTCTTATTGTCGATCGATCGACAGTTAATGTCGATCAATCGACCAAACCCAAAAATTATTATTATTATTATTATTATTTATTTTATTTTTTTTACATGGGTTGCTTCCCAAGAAGCGCTAAGTTTAATGTCGCCAGCCCGATATTTTAGATTTTTCAAATTCATCCCGATCAATCGGGATTTCTCAGTACAATTTCATCAAAAATTTTAATAAAATTCTCTAAAAATGATTTTACTCATTGCCCATTAACTCGAAACTTACTTTCATTTCGCAAGTTGCAAAGTTCAATCGCTCCATTTGGAAATATCCGATTCACTAGGAATGAACCGCTCAATCGGGTTTTAAGCTTCCCTGGGAACAAATGGAGTCTTGAGTTATATAACAGTACCTTCTGTCCCATAGTGAATGATTTCCTGAGAATAGACTAATCATGAACATGCTTCATATGGTCTTTGTAGGACCTGGCACAATCATATGCATCGGCTCTTATTTCTTCCAATTTTGTAACTTCAAGTTTTCGCTTCTCACCCGCTTTGTGCAAGTCAAAATTTAAAGACTTGACAACCCAATAGGCCCGATGTTCTAATTCAACAGGTAAATGACAATCTTTGCCAAAAAGCATTCTATAAGGGGACATTCCTATGGGAGCTTTGAACGCTGTCCAATATGCCCAGAGTGCGTCATTTAATTTCAACAACCAATCCTTCCGATTAGGCTTTATCGTTTTGTCTAAGATGCGTTTAATTTCCTGATTCGAAACCTCGACTTGTCCACTGGTCTGAGGGTGGTATGGTGTAGCCACTTTGTGCGTGATCCTATACTTTTTCATGAGCTGCTCAAACACTTTATTATAGAAGTGTTTTCCACCGTTGCTAATAATCGAGTGTGGTGTATCGAATCTTGAAAATATCTCATTCTTAAGAAATTTAACAACCACTCTGTGATCGTTGGTTTTGCAAGACATTGCTTCAACCCATTTTGAAACATAATCCACTACAACTAGGATGTATAAATTTCCAAACGAATTCAGGATTGGGCCCATGAAGTCTATTCCCCATACATCAAGCAGTTTGACTTCCAGGATTGGATTTAAAGGCATCATATTTCTTTTTGAAATTCTGCCTAACATTTGACAGTTACTGCATGAAATGCAGTGCTGGTGATAATCTTTAAAGATTGTTGGCCAATAAAATTCACATTGGAGAATTTTAGTCGCTGTCTTTCTTGAGCTAAAATGTCTGCTACAAGACAACTCATGACAGAATGAAATAATTTTTTACTGCTCCTATTCCGGAATGCATCTTCTGATAATTTGATCAGCACAATATTTAAACAAATACGAGTCCTCGAAAAAATAATTCTTAGCTCGTGCTAAAAAAATAGCTTTCTCATTTTTATTCTAATGCTTAGGTATCTGATATGTCACCAAATAGTTGACCAGATCCGCATACCACGGTAAATGTTCAACATCGAACAATTATTCATCAGGAAAATTTTTCAGAATTGGAATCAAATCCTTAGATTTTTTAACAATGATTCGAGATAACTGATCAGCGACCACATTTTTTGACCCCTTTTTATCTTTGATTTCGAGGTTGAACTCTTACAGAAGTAAACACTATAACTTTCGATCCCAACAAATAGGATCAAAATTTATCCAGGGCAAAGACTATTGCTGAGTAGTGAAATATGATGATATTTCACTCCTAAATACCTACATTTAGCTATCCGATGAAGGCTATCTGATGAGAATTACTAGATTTGAAGTGTTTCAGGTAAATATAATCCAAGTGCATATAACAGCCCAAGAATTCTGAAAATAATATCAAAACACTGCAACTTTGGGTCATCGAGAACTTGGTGTGAATTATAGCTCAATTTGAACCATCAAGATGTTAGATTCATGAAATTTCCAAAACATAAAAGTTGTAGAGTTTTCTGCCCTCTTTCCAACACAATAAGAATCATGTCAATCTGAGTTCGGAGTAGAACGATATGGCCAAAATACCGAGGCAGTATCTAATGCAAAAGTGGGCTGGAATTCACGAAAATCTCGGAAGGTCGATTAATCGACCTTATACTCGATTAATCGAGGACAGTGACGGAGTCTGACACAAAAAGGCACTTTTTGGCTGAAAAACTAAAAGGAAGGTCGATTAATCGACTCTTTACTCGATTAATCAAGTAAAGCAATTCAGTTTGAAATGGAACTGACTCCTATTGCAGAACTTTTAGGAGGGTTGATGCATCGACCCTACAGGGTTGATTAATCGACCCTGACTTTTCGTGCTAGGGAACCTATGCGACTGGGAGAGTATTTAAAGTCAAGAATAACACTCGAAAAAGGAGAGTTAGATTAGATTTTAATTTTTTTAGCTAGACGTAGAGATAGAGAGTTTTTATTCTTTTGAGAGCTTTGTTCCCCTTTAACTTTTTAGCATTCTTTTATTCAATTTAGTATTTTTGTTCAGTTGATTCCTAGTTTAAAATTTAAAGTTCTGTATAGAGCATTCTTTTACTTCGTTTCTGAAGATCATCGTGCTTATGGATCAAAGAATTTCTAGTGAAGGTTGAGGTATTTTTAATTAATTAAATTGATGTTATTTTTCATTCCTTATTTATTTATGTCATTTAATCACAACATGTGTGGCTAATTTGTTAGGGATGAGGATCTAATGATTCCCATCCGAGGGATGTACTCCTAATAATATGAATCTAGGATTAAAATATGAGATTTTATTTTATGATTGTTATGCTATCACGAACGGATGAAATCCCCGCCACTAACAGGGATCAAGTGTGCCGAGCCATGCCCTGGATCTCAGATCCGTGACGGTAATTTTACCCCAATCATTGTTATATGGTCTGTTTGCTTTCATCGTGTGGATCTACTTACGATTATGATCAGAGATCGAGTGTGCCGAGCCATGCCCTGGATCTTGAATCTGTAATGGTAATTTCATCTTAATTACTCCCTAATCTGAAATCAAGTGTGTCGAGTCATGCCCTTGATCTCAGATCTATGGTGGTATTCTTATTAGAATTTTTACCCACTTTGGGGATGATTTTTATTTGCATCTGAGATCAAGTGTGCCCAGCCATGCCCTTGATCCCAGATCTATATATGAAAATCATCTCTGAAATTAAGTCCTGATTGCAGGGATGTAATGCGGATCCTATCCGGGTTTTGACCATCTATCTTCCATAAAAGATGCTTTTCTTCAATGGTATATCTCATAGTTTAATTCTTAGATTTATATTACGGGAAGAACAAACCAAAGATGGGAGGATTTAGCATCTTCATCTTTACCTTTATTTTTGAATCATCAATTAAATTTTAGTTTGTAGTCAGTAATTATCATCTCACAAAACTAGATCATAATATTGGTAGGGCATTGTTGAATTTTAGTAGATTTCTTAAATTACTGCCTCATCTTTTTAGATCTTCAAAAATAGTCCTCGTGGGAACGATCTCGTACTCCGCACCCACTATATACAATCTGATTCGTGCGCTTGCAAGTAAAATATCATAATTAAAAATCACATCAAGTTTTTAGGGCCATTGCCGGAAAATAAATTAAGAAAATCTGAATTTTTAGGAAATAGACAGTAAATTTTAGGAATTTTCGGGGATTAAAATAGTATTTCTGCTATTAAAAAAAATATTAAAAAATAAAAAAAAATGAAAAATAAAAAAAAATGAAAAATAAAAAAATTCTGTCCTTTGTCGATTAATCGAGTATACTACTCGATTAATCGACTCTGTCTCGATCGATCGAGATTCCTACTCAATCAATCGAGATTCAAAAATAAAAAAAAAATAATTAATTTTGAAAAAAAATAAAACAATAAAAATTCAGAAATTTCAATTTAAAAAATTTAAAATTAAAAATATATATATATATATTTCTCTTGAGGTTTTTCTGCCTGAAACCTCCACTTTGTGTGTCATTTGCATGCACACTAGGTCTTCTAAAGAAAGAACTTTAAAGCCTTTAAATTCTGAGATCGAACGTGTTTGCCGGTCAAATCGTAAGGATGCTAGATCATGACAAATTTCTCTAGTGAATCATCCACTGAAGTCAATATGACTGACAACATGAATGGGTAACTCGAACAAGAGGAAGAACCAACATTGAGAGAACTGTTTTCTCCAATCACTACAAATACCCCATTATGCATTGTATACCCCGCCACACCTGGTGGCCGGTTTGAAATCCGTACAAATGTTATCCAAATTCTTCCAATCTTTCATGGCATGGAGAGAGAAGACTCATACCAGCATGTTAAAGACTTCGTCGAAGTCTGCTCATCTGTATACCAAAATTTCAGCGAAGAATCTGTTAGGCTATGCTTGTTTCCTTTCTCTATAAAGGATAAAGCAAAAGCTTGGCTAAATTCTCTACCATCGGGATCCATAATCACCTGGGATCAGATGACCAAAAAGTTTCTGTCAAAGTTCTTCCCTATGGCGAATACGAATGTCCTCAGACGTGAAATCACGGATTTCACGCAAGAGGAAGATGAGAGATTATATGAAACTTGAGATAGATTCATGGATCTCTTACTAAAGTGTTCACACTATAGATACTCAAAGTGGAGATTGGTCCAGTGTTTCTACAATGGACTCAGTTAACCAAATAGACATCTGGTAGAGTCAATGAATGGTGGAGGATTCCTGAGCCTCAAGAAAACTGAATCTTATGCTTTCCTAGAAAAGCTGGCAGAGGATTCTCAACACTGGGATTGCACAAAGACTCGGGAACAACCAGTCAAAGCCCGTGATCAAGCCGAAAGTTCAACCAAGAAGAGAGGACTATACGTAGTAAAGGATTCCCCAGATCTGATGGCTAAAATTGATTTCCTCACTCAACAAGTGGAGGAATTGAAATTAAAGAAGAATGTGCATATGGTAAATACACAACCTGAGCCATGTTCAATTTGTGCAAGTCCAATGCATATGGCAGATGATTATCCTTCAATGCAGAACTACCATGAAGACGCATCTGAACAGCTAAATATTGTGAATAATTATGGGCGGAATCAAGGAAACGTTTTCAATGAGAATAACCCAAATAGCTGGAGAAATCACCCAAATTTCTCATGGAAACAAGATAATCAAAGAATACAATCCAGGAAACAGGGGACGAACTTTTATCTCCAACAAAATTTCAACCAAGGACCGCAGCAAAACTACGGTCAAGGGCAATTTCAACAGCAAGGGTTCAATAATCCAAATCAATTTTAATACAATCAAAATTAGGTTGGGCAGCCACGGCAATTGAACTAGAATTTTCAGTTTGCACAACCAATGGGAGGTTATCAAAACCAACCACAACAAAATTTTGTGCCAACATTTTCACCACCTGGATTTACCAATCCACTGGGAAATGCTGCCCAATGTCCTCATACACAAACTCCTTCTACTGAGGACCTGATGAAACTTATCTATTCTCACACATCCTCAATCTCTAAAATAGAGACCCAAATTGGGCAATTGGCAACTTTTCTCTGTGAAAGAGAAAAAGGATCGTTTCCTAGCCAACCAGTTCCTAACCCAAGGGGTCAAATGGTTGTTGAACAAACATCAACTTTAACACAAGATGATGATCAATAATAAATTCGGGCGATCACAACATTGAGATCTGGAAAGAAGGTCGATAACAAAGTAGTGTTGTCAGAGGAGGAAAAGTCTGATGGAGAGAAGAAAATTGAAGAGAGAAGAAATTGAAGAAAAAGCACAAGCAAAAGAAATAACAAAAGAAATGAGTGAATAAAAGAAAAGTTTCGTTCCTAAAGCACCATACCCGCAAAGATTGATGGCACCACGAAAAAATTGCGATGTGGAAGGAATAAATAAGATTTTCAAGTAATTAAAAATTAATATTCCCTTCCTGGATGCCATCCGACAAGTGCCTGCTTATGCAAAATTTTTGAAGGAATTGGTCACAATCAAAAGAAAGACCAATATTTCGAAAAAGGCTTTCTTAGTCGAGCAGGTTAGTTCAGTGTTGTAAGCAAAGCTCTCAATTAAATACAAGGACCCAGGTTGTCCTACAATCTCAATCATCATTGGCGATAACTGTATTGATCAGGTCCTTTTGGATTTAGGAGCAAGTGTCAACTTGTTGCCTTACTCTGTTTACAAGGAGCTCGAACTGGGAGAGCTTAAGACCACTGCGATGACCCTTCAGTTAGCTAATCGGTCCGTAAAGATCCCTCGTGGAATTGTGAAAGATGTCCTCATCAAGGTGGATTCTTTCTACTTTCTTATAGATTTTATTGTTTTAGACACTGAACCGGCACCAAATTTGAAGAATAATATTCCGGTGATTCTAGGAAGACCATTCCTAGCTACCTCTAATGCGCTGATCAATTGTCGGAACGGGATCATGAATCTGTCATTCGGGAATATGACAGTGGAACTCAACATCTTTAATATTGCCAAGCAACTCATGGAGGATGATGAACATGCACAAGCATGCATACTCGAAGAAATCGTTGAAGAAATATTTCATGCATCCGAAATTGAAGATCCTTTAGCAGTTTATCTTGCACATTTTGGAGAATTTTGATGTGAATCAGCTGATCCAAGAAGTGAATCACATGTTGGACTCCACACCGCTTCTGGGAGAAGAAAAGAAAATAGATTCTGGAGCTCCAATTGAATTAATCATGGACAAGCCGAAAGAGGAGAAAGTGTACTTAGAACTTAAACCTCTTCTGAAAAATCTTAAGTATGCCTACCTGGGGGAGAATGAAACTCAACCCGTCATAATATCATCAAAATTGGACGCGAATCAGGAAGGCCAACTCCTGAATGTACTCAAAGAGCACAAAAGTACCCTCGGATGGTCAATAAAAGATATCAAAGGCATTAGTCCAACGGTGTGTATGCACCGAATCCATTTGAAAGATAATGAGAAGCCTTCTAGGGAACCATAGAGGAGACTGAACCCTATAATGCAAGACGTGGTCCGAAATGAGATAATAAAACTTTTAGATGCTGAAATCATATATCCCATCTCTGACAGTAAATGGGTTAGCCCCGCACAAGTTGTTCCTAAGAAGTCGAGAGTCACAGTGGTGAAGAATGAGGAAAACGTACTGATTCCTATAAAATTTCAAATAGGTTGGATAGTGTGTATCGATTATCGGAAGTTAAATTTGATGACGAGGAAAGATCACTTTCCACTTCCGTTTATCGATCAGATGTTAGAAAGATTGGTCGGGCATGATTACTATTGCTTCCTCGATGGCTATTCCGGCTATAACCAAATAGTCATTGCACTTGAGGATCAAGAGAAAACCACATTCACATGCCCTTTTGGTACTTTCTCCTACCGACGAATGTCGTTTGGGGTTTGTAATGCACCGGCTATATTTCAAAGATGTATGCTGAGTATTTTTTCGGATATGGTCGAACGATTCCTCGAAGTTTTCATGGACGACTTCTCGATCCATGGAAATAGTTTTGCTGACTGTTTGAATCATTTGTCGCTAGTGCTTGCACGATGCCAGGAGAAGAACCTTGTTCTTAACTGGAAAAAATGTCATTTCATGGTTAAAGATGGCATTGTTTTGGGACATATCATATCCTCCCAGGGTATCGAGGTCGATAAGGCTAAAGTTGATTTAATTGCCAATCTACCACCACCGAGGACAGTGAAGGAAATCATATCTTTTCTGGGACACGCTAGTTTTTATCAGCGTTTTATTAAAGATTTCAGCAAGATAGCGCGACCGCTATGCAGCTTACTTTCAAAGGATGCCCTATTCCTCTTTGATGATAAATGTTTGCAAGCCTTTGAAACCATTAAGGCTGAATTAATAAAAGCCCCGATAATTCAATCTTTGAACAGGGACTTCCCGTTCGAAATCATGTGCGATGCCTCTGATTATGCAATTGGAGCTATTCTGGGACAACGAATAGAAAAATTACCGTATGTAATCTACTATGCGAGTCGTACTCTCAACGATGCCCAGTTGAACTACTTGACTACTGAAAAGAAACTTTTGGCAGTAGTTTTGACGTTGGATAAATTTCGATCCTATTTATTAGGATCTAAAGTCGTGGTATTTATAGATCACGCTGCTCTGCGTTATCTGTTTGCTAAGAAAGATGCTAAAGCACGTTTAATCAGATGGATCTTGTTGTTGCAAGAGTTTGATTTGGAGATCAAAGACAAGAAAGACTCAAAAAATGTGGTGGCAGATCACTTGTCACGAATAATTATTGAGAAATCTGACAACCCTATTCAGATCTTAGAGCACTTCTCCGATGAACAGTTGTTCGGGATTGATTGCCCACCTTGGTATGCGGATCTTGTCAATTACCTAGTCACCGAGAAATTACCTCACCATTGGTCTAAGAATGAGAAATCCATTTTCTTAGCTCGGGTGAAATACTACTTTTTCGACGATCTGTATTTATTCAAATACTGTCCCTCATACGAAAATGTATTCCTCAATCTGAGCAACCACAGATCATCTCGTTCTGTCATGAGTTAGCTTGTGGAGGTCACTTTAGTTCTAAAAAGACAGCAGCAAAGATCCTCCAAAGTGGTTTTTACTGGCCGACGATCTTTAAAGATTGTCATCAGCATTGCAAATCTTGTCGCAACTGTCAAATGCTGGGCCAGATCTCAAAGCGCAACATGATGCCGCTCAATCCAATTTTAGAAGTTGAATTGTTTGATGTTTGGGAGATCGATTTCATGGGTCCTTTCCCGAATTCTTTTGGAAATACGTTTATTCTTGTCGAAGTTGATTATGTCTCGAAATGGGTAGAGGTCGTGGCCTGTAAATCGAATGATCACAGAGTAGTGATCAAATTCCTGAAGGATCAAGTGTTTTCACGTTTTGATATTTTAAAGGCGATAATCAGCGATGGTGGAAAGCACTTTTGCAATAAAGTGTTCACCCAATTAATGAAGAAATATGGTGTCACACACAAAGTTACTACACCATACCATCCTCAGACAAGTGGCCAAGTTGAAGTCTCTAATCGGGAACTTAAGCGGATTTTAGAGAAGATAATCCATCCGAACCATAAAGACTAGTCGCTAAAACTGAATGACGCTCTATGGGCGTATCGAACTGCGTTTAAAACTTCGATTGGTATGTCGTTGTATCAGTTGGTTTTTGGTAAAGGTTGCCACCTCCCGATCGAACTGGAACATCGAGCATTTTGGGCTATTAAGTCATTGAATTTCGATCTCCTGAAATTTGGTACCCAAAGGGGTTTACAAATGAATGAATTAGAAGAAATTCGTGCTGACGCATATGACTGTGCTAAATCTTACAAGGACCGTATGAAACGGGTTCATAATCAATCTATTTTACGTAAATCCTTTGTTGTTGGTCAACAGGTTTTACTCTACAACTCCCGACTTCACCTATTTCCCGGGAAACTAAAAACTCGATGGTGTGGTCCATTCAAAATATCTCGAATACTCCCTAATGAGGCAGTTGATGTTATCAATCCGAGATACGGGAATAATTTTTGAGTTAATGGTCAAAGATTAAAACCATTCCTCGAGGATGCAATTGCATTCTCTGACACTCTTTCCTTGAGTGATCCAATGACTCACCCTAACTGAGCAATTTACATGGTCGAGCTATCGACATTAAACTAGCGCTCATTGGGAGGCAACCCAATTTTGTGTAATTTCTTTTTGGTCTTTTATTTTTCATTAAAAAAAATAAAAATAAAAAAATAATTTCTTTTTCTCGATCAATCGACATTGGATGTCGATTAATCGACTCCTTATAGTCGATTGATCGACAGTCATAATGACTGTTTTCTTTTTCAAAGCAGTCAGCATTTATTGTTGACTGACTTTTTGTTAGTCGATTAATCGACTCCCAGAGTCGATGCATCGACTGATCAGCGTTGGAAAGCATGCTGCTTTTTCAGATTCTGTCAGTTTTGTTTTACTTGGAGTCGATTAATCGACCCCCAAGAGTCGATTAATCGACCTTAATACTGTGCATGCGTTTCCCAATTTTTTTTACTGCCTCGATTAATGTCGATTAATCGATGGCCCGTGTCGATTAATCAAATTTTCCACGACCTCGATCCGATGATCATTCCTTCCTGGGGAGAACCATCTAGAAAGAAGGTAAATCGTTTAAAATCTCCTACACCGTGCATCAATACTGATATCGAGATAATTGATGTGATTCCGTCACCACCTCCCCCATCTCTATCTCCTACCGTCGCCTCCACGCCTCCATCCATTCCATCGACGGTGACTCATCAATTTCCGCTTGACCTCTGGGAGAAATTGTTCCCTGTGCCTAAGAACATCGATTTCAGTGAACCAAGGTGGATGGGCCCGCCTACCAATGATTAAAGGAGTTGGACTCAGGTTTAGTTTAGGATTTAGGATTTATTTCTTTTATATATTTAGTTCTAGAATATTAGTTTTTAGTTTAGTTTAGGTTATTTTTAATTCTCTAAATAGTGTAATCATATTCCCTTCAATGAATTCTTGGTCATGTTTTAATTTGATGCACATATTCTTTGCACCTAATCTTTGTGTTGAGGTACTTTTCAACAGGTTTGGGGGTGCAATACTTATTTCAGTCAATAAGGACATTGTCATCTTTCGGTTTGGGGGTATGGTTATCTATTTTACGTCACTTATATTTATTTTTATATAAAAAAATAAAAATATATATTATTAACTTTTTCTCGATCAATCGATAATGAGGGTCGACTGATCGACCATCCACTCTCGATCAATCGAGAGTAGTATAAAAAAAAAATGAAAAAAAAATTAATTTTAAAGTCATCATGCACATTATTTTACGATTGTTTTCAAACTTTAGTTGATGATGCATGTGAATTTAATTTTGAGAATATTGATGTCATATTCTGATTACTTGTATCTAAGATAATGAAGCTTAATGTGATATTTTATAGATAATTTTGAAATTCATGCCTAGAATTTTTGCACTTATACCAAGCTAAGACTTAGAAATCGATGAGCTGTTTTGAATATTGAATCTTAGGTTCTTAGTGGAGACTAAACCCGATGAGCTTTAGAGCTAAATTCCCGTCATTGATGAGTGAATACATAAACTCGGAGTTTCTTTGAATACGAATTATTTTGCATGATCTCATACACTTCACTTTGGCTTGTGACTTTGCATGCAATCAAATTCATATTATTGTGTTAGAATGTACTGTATATCTACTCAAGATAAATAGGCAAGGTTACCATCTTTTAACGATATGATTGAAGGCCATCTTTGGCTCATTTGTGCTTAAAATACCCCACCTTATATAAATTTATCTTTCTAGTACCCCTTTGAGCCTATTGAAAAATTTACCTTTATACATTCTTTGATAAGCCACGTTAACCTTTAACCCTTCACCATTTTTGAAAATTTAGCTTTACCCTTCTTATTTCTGAGAAATTAGGAACGAGGGATGAGAATAAACGAAAAGAGAGTAAGTGGAGAGATATCGAGTTGTGGTGTTTACTGAGAGTATATGGAAAACATAAAAAGAAAAAAAAAGGGAGAAAAAGAAAAAGAAAACTGTGAAAAATAATGAAAAATATGAGGTGCTTCAAGAAAATAAAATTCAAAAGAAGAAAAAAGAGTGAGAAAAGAAAAAGAGAAGAAATAGAAAAATCAAAAGTTGTTTCTTTTCAGATTTTTCAGAAATTTTGAATTCCAACTTCCAATTCTTTCTTACCCTTACCTGAGCCCCATTACAACCCTAAAGAGATCTTCATGATCTGATCTTGCATTGGTAACTACCTTGTGGAGAGTAAATATGTGATACTTATGACACTTGATATGACATGCTTAGGATATACAAGTATCTGTCCATATGAGATTTATTTTTGTTCATTGATTGCATCGTGTTTCATCATGTGAGACATTTTTATTTGCTCTGTATTGATCTCTCACATGTGTGCGAAAACTTACCCATCATCAGAGTGATTTTATTTAAAGAGTATACCTAAAGTGAGGATTGAGTCAAAACAATAGATCTTACGGTTCCCGTTTGAACTAGTTCTGAGATGGATGAATTTTGGTTTGGGTATACACACACTTCACGTTTAGGCATGAATGGATGAGTTATCTAACAACTTGAGCATTAAACTTATTTGAATGGATATTAGTATAATTAGTATAACATTGTTATTTAAAATTGAGAATTCGCATGTTGAATTGATTAATGATTTTGAGTTTTGAATGGTATATATGTTATCAAAATCATGTTTTGAAAACTCAATTTTACCCATGGTTTGAAATTTTTGAAAGTTTGTGAGTAACTTCACTGTAAACCCTCAGGAGACACAACTCCTCCACTAGGGATCACTTAGGGATTTAAAGGTTTGTTGCACACGCTAAGTGCAATCGTGCTCCCTACGAAAGTGGCATTTATTTTTCTTTAGGTTGCTTTGCTCGAGGACTAGCAAAGTATAGGTTTGGGGGTGTGATGAGTAGTAAAATATGATAATATTTTACCCCTAAATACCTACATTTAGCTATATAATAAAGGCTATCTGATGAGAATTATTAGATTTGAAGTGTTTCAGGTAAATATAATCCAAGTGCATAAAACAGCTCAAGAATTCTGAAAATAATATCAAAACACTGTAACTTTGGGTCATCAAGAACTTGGTGCGACTTACAGCTCAATTTGGACCATCAAGACGTCCGATTCATGAAATTTCCAAAATATAAAAGTTGTAGAGTTTTCTGTCAGCTTTCCAACGCCATAAAAATCATGTCAATCCAAGTTCAGAGTAGAACTATATGGCCGAAATACTGAGGCAGTGTCTGATGCAAAAGTGGGCTAAAATTCATGAAAATCTGGGAAGGTCGAATTAATCGACCTTACACTCGATTAATCGAGGACAGTGACGGAGTCTGACTCAAAAAGGCACTTTTTGGCTGAAAAACTAAAGGGAAGGTCGATTAATCGAGTAAAGCAATTCAGTTTGA
This sequence comes from Chloranthus sessilifolius, assembly GCA_021018995.1. Lineage (NCBI taxonomy): Eukaryota > Viridiplantae > Streptophyta > Magnoliopsida > Chloranthales > Chloranthaceae > Chloranthus > Chloranthus sessilifolius. The sequence goes on along the minus strand of CM037586.1, from coordinate 153,844,773 downwards.
AATGGAACTGACTCCTATTGTAGAACTTTTAGGAGGGTTGATGCATCGACCCTACAGGGTCGATTAATCGACCCTAACTTTTTGTGCCAGGGAACCTATGCGACTGGGAGAGTATTTAAAGCCAAGAATAACACTCGAAAAAGGAGAGTTAGATTAGATTTTAATTTTTTTAGCTAGACGTAGAGATAGAGAGTTTTTATTCTTTTGAGAGCTTTGTTCCCCTTTAACTTTTTAGCATTCTTTTATTCAATTTAGTATTTTTGTTCAGTTGATTCTTAGTTTAAAATTTAAAGTTCAGTATAGAGCATTTTTTTACTTCGTTTCTGAAGATCATCGTACTTGTGGATAAAAGAATTTCTAGTGAAGGTTGAGGTATTTTTAATTAATTAAATTGATATTATTTTTTATTTCCTATTTATTTATATCATTTAATCACAACATGTGTGACTAATTTCTTAGGGATGAGGATCTAATGATTCCCATCCGAGGGATGTACTCCTAATAATATGAATCTAGGATTAAAATATGAGATTTTATTTTATGATTGTTATACTATCACGAACGGATGAAATCTCCGCCACTAACTGAGATCGAGTGTGCCGAGCCATGCCCTGGATCTTAGATCTGTGACGGTAATTTTACCCCAATCATTGTTATATGATCTTTTTGCTTTCATCGTGTGGATCTACTTACGATTATGATCAGAGATCGAGTGTGCCGAGCCATGCCCTGGATCTTGGATCTGTAATGGTAATTTTATCTTAATTACTCCCTAATCTGAAATCAAGTGTGCCGAGCCATGCCCTTGATCTAAGATCTATGGTGGTATTCTTATTGAAATTTTTATCGACTTTGGGGATGATTTTTATTTGCATCTGAGATCAAGTGTGTCGAGCCATGCCCTTGATCCCAGATCTATATATAGAAATCATCTCTGAAATTAAGTCCTGATTGCAGGGATGCAATGTGGATCCTATCCGGATTTTGACCATCTATCTTCCATAAAAGATGCTTTTCTTCAATGGTACATCTCATAGTTTAATCCTTAGATTTATATTATGGGAAGAACAAAGCAAAGATGGGAGGATTTAACATCTTCATCTTTACCTTTATTTTTGAATCATTAATTAAAATTTAGTTTATAGTCAGTAATTATCATCTCACAAAACTAGATCATAATATTGGTAGGGCACTATTGAATCTTAGTAGATTTCTTAAATTACTGTCTCATCTTTTTAGATCTTTAAAAATAATTCTCGTGGGAACGATCTCGTACTCCGCACCCACTATATACAATCTGATTCGTGCACTTGCGAGTAAAATATCATAATTAAAAATCACATCAACTACTGCTAGGAGTTCCTTTTCCGTGGTAGAGTAATTCAGTTGCGCATAATTTAGAGTGCGACTTGCATAATAGATGGCATGCGACACTTTCTCTACCCTTTGCCCTAGAACAGCTCCTATCGCATAATCCAATGCGTCACACATGATTTCGAAAGGTAGCATCCAGTCTGGAGATTGGATTATAGGAGCTTTGACCAATTCAGCCTTTATACTTTCAAAGGCACTTTGACACTTTTCATCAAAAATGAATGCAACATCTTTAGCCAACAGATTGCACAATGATTTCACAATTTTGCTGAAATCCTTTATGAACCGTCGATAAAAACCAGCGTGCCCAAGGAAAGACCTTACTTCTTTGACTGTTCTGGGTGGTGGAAGGTTTGAAATCATATCTACTTTCGCCTTGTCCACCTCAATGCCTCGGACCGATATGATATATCCTAAAACAATATCATTTTGCACTAATGAGTAGTGAAATATGATGATATTTCACCCCTAAATACCTATATTTAGCTATCTGATAAAGGCTATCTGATGAGAATTACTAGATTTGAAGTGTTTCAAGTAAATACTAGCCAAGTGCAAAAAACAGCCCAAGAATCCTGAAAATAATGTCAAAACACTGCAACTTTGGGTCATTAAGAACTTGGTGCGACTTGCAGCTCAATTTGGACCATCAAGACGGCCGAATTATGAAATTGTCAAAATACAAAAGTTGTAGATCTTTCTATCCGCTTTCCAACGCCATAAGTATCATGTCAATCAAAGTTCGGAGTAGAACAATATGGCCAAAATACGGAAGCAGTGTCTGATGCAAAAGTGGGCTGGAATTCACGAAAATTTGGGAGGTCGATGCATCGACCCTTTTGCTCGATTAAGCGAGGGGCAACAGTAGTCTGACACGGAATTGACTCTTTAAAGCAGATTTTTAGAGACTCTTTGCAGGGTCAATGCATCGACCCTATAGGGTCGATTAATCAACCCTGACTTTTCGAGCTGGGACACTTCTGCGACTTGGATACTATTTAAAGCCAAATCAAACACTTCGAGAGGAACTAGTTTTTAGAAGAGTATTTATTTTTTAGACTAGAAGTAGTTTTAGGAGAGTTTTAGATTATTCTTTTTGAGAGCTTTGTTCCTTTAATTTTTCAGTATTCATTCCTTCAGTTTATTATTTTTTATTCAGTTGATTTCTATATTAATTTCGTTTCTAAAGATCATTGTACTTGTAGATCAAAGAATTTCTATTGAAGTTTGAGGTATTTTTAATTCATTAAATTGATGTTATTTTTCCTTATTTATTTATGTCATTTAATTACAGTATGTGTGGCTAAATTCATAGGGATGGGGATCTAATGATTCCCATCCGAGGGATGTACTTCTAATAATATAAATTTAGGATTAAAATATGAGATCTTATTTTATGGTTGTTGTGTTATCACGAACGGATGAAATCCCTGCCACTAACTGGGATCAAGTGTGCTGAGCCATGCCCTGGATCTCAGATCTGTGATGGTAATTTTATTCCAATCATTGTTATATGGTCTTTTGCTTTTATCGTGTGGATCTACTTATGATTATGATTCGGGATCGAGTGTGCCGAGCCATGCCCTAGATCTTGGATCTGTAATGGTAATTTTATCTTAATTACTCCCTAATCTGAAATCAAGTGTGCCGAGCCATGCCCTTGATTTCAGATCTATGGTGGTATTCTTGTTGGAATTTTCACCCACTTTGGGAATGATTTTTATTTGAACCTGAGATCAAGTGTGCCGAGCCATGCCCTTGATCTCAGATCTATATATGAAAATCATCTAAGTCCTGATTGCAGGGATGCAACGTGGAACCTATCGGGGTTTTGACCATTTATCTTCCATAAAATATGTGTTTCAATGGTATATCTCATAGTTTAATCCTTAGATTTGTATTATGGGAAGAACAGACCAAAGATGGGAGGATTTAGTATCTTCATCTTTACCTTTATTTTTGAATTATCAATTAAGTTTTAGTTTGTAGTCAGTAATTGTCATCTCACAAAACTAGATCATAATATTGGTAGGGTACTGTTGGATCTCAGTAGATTTTTGGAATTACTGTCTTGTCTTTTTAGATCTTTCAAAAATAGTCCTCGTGGGAACGATCTCGTACTCTGCACCCACTATATACAATCTGATTCGTGCGCTTGCGAGTAAAACATCACAATTAAAAATCACATCATGTGCCATAAAATGACACTTTTCCCAATTCAGAACAAGATTCTTCTCTTGATATCTCGCAAGAATAAGGGATAAATGGTACAAATAATCACTGAAATTATCTCCATAAATAGAGAAATCATCCATGAAGACTTCTAGGAACCTCTCCACTATATCTGAGAATATACTCAACATACATCTTTAAAATATAGCCGGAGCATTGCAAAGTCCGAAAGGCATCATTCGATAGGAAAATGTTCCAAAGGGACATGTAAATGTCGTCTTCTCTTGATCTTCTGGTGTAATCACTATCTGATTATATCCAGAATATTCATCAAGAAAATAATAGTATTGATGCCCAGCTAATCTCTCAAGCATTTGATCAATGAATGGGAGGGGAAAGTGATTTTTTCTGGTCATTGAATTCAACTTTCTGTAATCAATACACACTCTCCAGCCAATTTGAACCTTGGTTGGTATCAGCTCATTCTCCTCATTCTTCACCACAGTAACTCCAGACTTTTTGGGTACTACTTGTGTCGGGCTCACCCATGTGCTATCGGAAATTGGAAATATGATCCCAGCGTCTAGCAGTTTAATAACCTCTTTTCTCACCACATCTTACATTATTGAATTTAATCTACGTTGTGGTTCTCTAGAGGGTTTAGCACTTTCTTCCAAATGAATTCGGTGCATACACACCACTGGGCTAATTCCTTTAATGTCTTTGATAGACCACCCGATTGCACTTTTGTGATCTTGGAGTACTTCGATGAGCTTTTCTTCTTGATCCTCATTTAAATTTATAGAAATAATCACTGGCTCAATTTCATCTATACCCAAATATACATATTTTAAATCTGCAGGGAGAGATTTTAGCTCCAGCCTTGATTTCCCTCCTTCATTTGATTCTTCTCGTCTTTCTTCCTCCTTTACTTCATCTTTCAGTTGACATTTATTTTCTCCCACGAGTGACGTTGAGTCTAACATTTCATTAACTTCGTGTATCACCTGATCCACATTGAAGTCTTTACCAAAATGTGCTAAACAGGCCTCTACAGGGTCCTCGTATTCTGAAGCAAATAATTTATTTTCCACAATGTTATCAATCATGCAAACTTGTGCATGTTCCTCATCTTCAACATGCTGTCTTGAAATGTGAAAGATATTCAGTTCTACAGTTATGTTCCCAAATGACATATTCATTATCCCATTTCGACAATTGATTAGTGCATTCGATGTTGCTAGGAATGGTCTTTCTAAAATTATCGAAACATTATTTTTGTGTTGAAGAATTGGTTCCATATCCAAGACAATAAAATTGACTAGAAAGTAGAAAGTATCTACTTTAATAAGGACATCCTCGACTATTCCCCTAGGAATCTTAATTGATCTATTTGCAAGTTGAAGGGTCATAGTTGTGGGTTTAAGTTCTTCCAACTCTAGTTCCTTGTACACAGAGTATGACAACAAATTCACACTTACTCCAAGGTCTAGAAGTGCTTGATCAATGCGATTCTCCCCTATGATGATTGAAATTATAGGACATCTAGAGTCCTTATATTTAATTAGAAATCTCGCTTGTAAAACTGAGCTTACCTGCTCTGCTAAGAAAGCTCTCTTCGGGACATTAGTCTTTCACTTGATCGTGACCAAATCTTTTAGAAATTTTGCATATGCCGATACTTGCTGAATGGCATCTAGGAAGGGGATATTTACCTTTAGCTAATTGAACATTTCAATGATTCCTTCCTGATCACGATTCTTCTTTAGCCCCATTTACCTTTGAGGGTATGGGGCCTTGGGCATCAAATTCTTTTCTCTCTCACTCTTATCTTTGATCGTTTTCTTTTGCTTCTCTTGCTCTTCAATTTCTTCGTTCATCTCAATTTTGTCCTCCAGTTCAGGCTTCTCATGTTCATCTGGCATTGCCACTCTATTGTCGATTTGTTTTTCAGATCTTAATGTGGTGATTGTCTTGATTTGTTTTTGGCTTTCTTCCTGAAATGAGGTCAGGGCTTGCTCAATAGCCATCTGCCCTCTTGGATTTAGAATTGGTTGGCTTGGGAATGATCCCTTCTCTCTCTCGCAGAGGAGCGTTGCCAATTGCCCAATGTGCATCTCTATCCTTGAGATTGAAGAGGTATTTGATTGGATGAACTTTCATATATCCTCACTCTGAGGATATTGATTCTGAGACTAACGTGGTGCAATATTTCCTTGTTGACTATTGAATCCCGGTGGTGGAAGATTTTGTGCGACACCAGGTTGGCTCGTGGATTGTGAGAATTGGTAATTCTGGTTCGATTGCCTGGGTTGCACACTTTGATTTTGATTCTGGTGAAATTGATTTCCTCCTCCATAGTGTTATTGCTGGAATTGTCCTTGACCAAACTGTGGTTGTGGTCCCTGATTGAAATTTTGATTCGGGTACATATTCATCCCTTGACCTCTACCTTGAGTTCTTTGATTTCCTTGTTTCCATGAGAAATTTTGATGATATTTCCAACTATTTGGGTTATTTTCATTGAAAATATTTCCCTGATTTCGCCCGTAAGTGTTCAATGCGTTCAATTGCTCACTAGGATCTTTCGAGTAAAATTACATTGACGGGCAACCGTTTGATGTGTGCATTGGACTTGCACAATATGAGCATGAATCTGGTTGCACGTTTACAACACTTACGTTTTTCTTCAATTTCAATTCCTCAACTTGTTGAGTGAGGAAATCTATTTTTGCCATTAGATCTGGTGTTTCTTTTACCACATACAATCCTCCTTTCTTTGCTGAGCTTCCTGCTTGATCTCAATGCTTGTTTGGCTGATCTCGACTGTTCGAGAAGTCTCATTGTTGTGAATCTTCGGCTAACTTTTCCAAGAATCGATAAGATTCAGTTTCTCTCAATCCCAAGAATCCTCCACTATTTATGGATTCAATCAGATGTCGATTGGCCTGATCTAGTCCATTGTAAAAACATTGGACCAATCACCATTTCGAGAATCCGTGGTGAGGACATTTCAATAAGATATCCATGAATCTATCGCAAGCTTCATAAAATCTCTCATCATCTTCTTATGTAAAATCAGTAATTTCACGTCTTAAGACGTTAGTCTTTGCCATAAGAAAGAATTTGGTAAAAATTTCTTAACCATCTGATCCCAGGTGGTTATGGATTTAGCTGGTAAAGAGTTTAACCATGCCTTGGCCTTATCCTTTATGGAAAAAGGGAATAAGCATAGTCTCACAGATTCTTCACTGAAATTTTGATACACTGAAGAATAGACTTCGGTGAAGTCTTTGATGTGTTGATACGAATCTTCTCTTTCCATACCATGAAAAATTGGAAGGATTTGAATCACATTGGTACGGATTTTAAACCTGCTACCAGGTGTGGCGGGATACGTGATACAAGAAGGGGTATTTGTAGTGATTGGAGCAAACAACTCCCTCTGAGTTGGTTCCTTCTCATTTTCATGTTGTTGATTTTCACAACCGTTTGCATTCATTTCAAATTGAATTGATGTTTCGGTTCTAGCTTCTCGTCCTGTTCTAACCTCTTTTCGATTCGAACGACAAGTTCGCTCAATCTCAGAATTGAAAGGTTCTAAAGATTTATCTCTAGAAGACCTCGTGTGCATACACGAGCTGCACAGATTTTTGCTTATGTTAATCCTTGTTCGATTGATCGACTGTTTAGGTCAATCGATCGAGAGAATTAAAATTTTAATTTTTTTTTTTTTTGGATTGATCGACTGTTTAGGTCGATCGATCGCCCAAGAAACAAGCTTCGATTGATCGACTGTTCTGGTCGATTAATCGAGGATTCAAAATTAAAATTTTTTTTTTTTTTTGAAATTTGAAAGAAATGCCTTTTTTTTTTTATTTTCAAAAAATTCGCAATCCGAAGATTACGAACGAGATTTTTGCAGAAATTGTGGAGTCTGATTGACTGTTTAGGTCGATTGATCGACCACAAATTCTTTTATACAGAAGAGATAATCAGTGCAAAATTTTCCTGAGTCGATTGATCGACTGGTTAGCTCGGTTGATTGACCTCAAATTTTTATTTTATTTTATTTTTTATTTTTAACAAAGTTACTGAAGTTAAACCTACAAAGGCTCTTAGAATTAATTTTCTATTTCCCAATTTTTTTTTTTTCGGTTGCTCAGATCCCCGACAGCGACGCTAAAAACTTGTTGTGAAAATAAAGTTCTACTCGCTAGTGCACGAATCGTGATGTAGTCAGTGAGTGCAGAGTACAAGATCGTTCCCACTAGGATCGCTTAGAAAATTTAAAAGAGAGAGAAATAGTGACTAATTAAAAGAACAGACACAGATTTATCACAGTAATTACTAATCTAACACTTTGAAAGCTTTTGATGAATGAGATAAATACTAGTGAAACTAAAGATTTAAAAAAATAATGGAAGATAAGGATTGGGATACTAAATCTTTCCATCGTAGGTTTATCATTTATAATATACAAATTTGTGATGAAGATAGAAGATTTATAAAAGATGCTTAGGATCTGAACACCTACGGATTCTATAATATAAATCCGAGATCAAGGAGATGTATGATTAACATCCCGTGAGTGTATGATTAACGTTCACACCTCATAAAAGTACTTAGAATCAGATCTCAGGGTAAAGTCCACACTACATATCTGAGATCAAGGAGATGTGTGATTAACATCCCATGAGTGTATGATTAACACTCACACCTCAGAAAGTGGTAGAGTTTATGCTGAGGCAGAAGAGATTAGGATAACATCTCCATTGCAAATATGAGGTTACTGGGCATGATTAGCTCCCGTATCTCAAAAGCCGAGGAAATATTACCCATGGAAAGATAGAATCAGAGTCCACTACAAAATAATATCTTCATCACAGATTTATATTATAATAAATGAATACCTCGGATGAAAATCATTAGATCCCTATCCTTAAACGAGATTAGCCACTCATAATAAAAGTAAATGACATAATTGAAAAATACATCAACATCAACATTTAAAATACCGTAAAAAGAGCTTTAACAAATTCCACAAATAGCTTTAATCCAAGTTCTTTATGGCTCCTCGTTTGAATGCAGATAAATAAAACTATTCTAAAATCTAACACACGGAAATAAAAAAATGCTCTCACAAACTTAAAGCGGAAAAACAGAACTTTGAAAAAAATGCAAAGACGGAAGATCCTTGCAAATCCTCAGATTTTTCTTTAAATAGCATCCCCCATCCGTAATTAAAATTCAAATTCAAATTTAAATTCGAACTTGGTCGATTGATCGATCGATCGACCAAGATAAATTTGTAATTTTCAAATTTAAATTCCTCCGAATTATGTCGATCAATCGACCAAAACGGGTCGATCGATCGACCTAGTCAAATGGTCAATCTCCTCTACTTTTGCTTCACTCGATCGTCCAGTTCCTTTCAACTTTTTGCACCATTTTATCCTTCTTAATGTATTTAATGGCCACTTTATCCTGAAACTTAGAAAACTTGCTAAATCATGTTAGATAGCTTTCATCGGATGGCTAAGTGTAGATTTTTAGGGGTGAAATATCATCATATTTCACTGCACATCACATTGAGCTTGGAATCGCTCTTCAATGGCGGAAATCATAAGAAGCAACTATCAAATTAGATCACCGTAGCTTGTAAAAATGCAAATCTTTAACATTCATCAACTACAAAATCTCTTCCCGATGTTTATTTGATCTCTGGCAAAGCCGTCGTCTCTTCACGACGTGTATTTACAGCCGGCGAACCCAAGACCCCACAGTTTCCGGAGAAGAAGAAAATGCTTTAAATGCTGTGAAAGAGGAAGGGCAAATGGGTGTCGATTTTACCCTAGGGCATAGGGGCAATTTCATACCTGGGTTTTTCGCCACCGACCTTTGTGCATCCTAACCGTGTACATATCGCCCATTTTAAGCTATATGGGGCGCTATTCGGTAATTAAAATAAATTTCAACCGAAATCATGTTTAAAATGTTACAGGGGCGTATTTTGGTACGTTTCTCTATTAGTAAGGAGTTGGCATCAGGTACTCGGCTTCAACGCCAACACTCTTATTGCTCGAGCTTTTTGGATGTTTAACATATGGGATCATCTTGTGTTCTATGTGATTTGATGCCTTGATCTCAAGCTCTATAATACAAAATATTTGTTGAAAAATGATATCCATCGTTTGATTCAAATTGGTCAAAGGCCATCTAAAATTAATGACACGTTGGATTGACATTGTAGCTGTTAATTTTAGATGGCATTTGATGCTTTGACTTGAATGTTGGAGACCATTTTTAGTCTCAATCTTCTGCACGAAAGATTTGTAAATCATAGTGCACCCACCAGACGAAATTTATGATGATTGCACGTGAGTTACTGTGAATGTGCATACCATTAGAAATGGATATCTGGTCACTTTTTAAGATTTATGTCATGTGGAATCAACATCTGATAGTCATATGGTACACTCATGATCTCTTTTTTTTTTTTTTGGATAACTTAGGATAATCCCAAGCTTACGCTTGGACTAATCCCTAAGGGATGCCCTCGCCCCCACCATGAAACGAGTATTTCACGATTTACACACCCTACAGGGCATCCAGTTATCGCAGAAGGGAGACCCCAACACTCGATCCCATGACCTATTAGTAACAAGCCAAAGTCCCCTACCAACTGCACCAAAAATGATCTTGAAATCTAATATGTGGAAGATTGAGACGAAAAATGATCTCCATCGCCTGATTCAACATGTGAAAGTTGCGGAGCAGCGCGAGGGATCATCAACTGCAGTGGTGAGGGTAACAAGAACCCAACACACACCTTGTAAAGAAAGGGTGAGAAATTGCATGGAGGACGAGAATCGAACCCACAACCTGCTCCCTCACGTTAGAGGGAGAGTACCAATTGGGCTAATGCCTCTTAATGTCCAAATAGATGTAGAAGGTTAGGTCATTTTCTTAGGCCTCGCTCGGTAGCCAGATTTCACTTAGAATCTAAGTTTATACTCAGATTGTAGGCAGATTTTGAGTTTTTTTCGTTGAATCTGCTGTTCGGGAGAATTCCTAGGGAAGTGTAATTCCGAGTGGTTTCGGAGTGAAAGGGACAGCTAGTCGTTCGAGCAAATTGCTCGGAATAGCTCAAAACCTGAGCTCAGATTGTAAGCGGTTGTGTATACATGAATCCATTGTACATATCAGATCCCAACTCAGCAAGCATATGCCTATAAACAAAAAAATAAAAACAAAAAAATTGCAAATTTTTTTTTTTTTTTTAAAAACAATTGAAGAAGATGACGGTGAGTTTTTCTAAACTCATTGTTGCCAGTATGATTTTTTGGCTCGCCGGACGGCAATCGGACCGGTACCGGATGTGTGACAACCCGAATTTTGACACCCTGAAACCCATGCCATCAGCACGATCCTCCAGACCATGCCTCAAAACTATGCACAGAATAATGGCATAACAAGCACCAATTAACAAGATAAAGCAATTAACTGCACAAGTCGGAAAATCAATATGCCCATCTGGCATATTCAAAAGACGGTTCTACTTTCATGCCACTGCATGAACAGAGAACCGATCCGAACCATCGGTGATAAATAGATCACCCCAGCTGCTTCACCCAAAAGAATTATATCTATCTAATTACATTGTTTGATAAAAAATAAAGGCTTGACATACCAAGCCGTACAATCTGCTCTCAAAATTGACTCTCTATCAAAGTACACAACAGAGTTTCCTAGAAGAAGTCCTCGGGAGGAGGCTCCAACTCGTCCCCAGGCACGTAATCCGAATCACCTGGATCTACGTCTCCCGAAGCCTCGGCCGCTGCTAACAAAGGACCTACGACGTATAGTCTAAAGGGGTGAGCTACATCCTAGCTCAATAGGGAACAACACAATGAACATATAAGTCAAATCTCACATATATTTCATGATATTCAAAGCATGATATGTCTATGCATTTGCTAGAAAACAGTTTGAAAGATGGTAATTTGCATTCAAGTTTAATGGTAGTTTGCATGTTTCATTTTACTGTTAATTTATCATGAATGACACTGAACAGGCCTAAAGCAAAACTTAAATCTTCAACTTAAGTAATCCCCGAGCAATATAGCATCGAGCCCCGATGGAATACCCACCATCGTCGCCTAAATAGACAGTTGTTATATGTATTTCCTGGGAATACTACCCAAGCCCCTTTCTCAATAGAAGGCGGGGTTAAATCTTATCTCAACATCCTTAGGATATGCTTACTGTGTACGGATAGACCTCCGCACTGGTGTACAGATTGGCCGCCATACCGGTCACGGATATCCTGTCGAGTCAGTCGTGAGTATCCCACCACGTCGATAGGGTATTCTAATCAAATCTCAAATAACAAAAATAACATGTGCTTTACATATAGTTGTTAACCATGTAAAGTGTTATCTTATATCAGTTAGGCCTCAACAGTAGTTATTCAATCATATTTACATCCCTGAGATGTCTAATTTACTCGCATCACACTGATGCCTTTATTACTTTCTCATCCCCTGGGGATGTCTCATTCTCATTGATTTCTTGGTCTCAGTTACTCGCACCACACAGATGTCTTTATCACATTCTTGGTGTCACACACGCACTCTTTTCACAAAGATTTACGTAGTTGAAACGTTTTCAGTTTGAGTTCTATATCACTACATACATGCTCTTGCAATTAAAATACATGTTCAAGGTGTTTCCCTACCTCAGGTCTCCAAATGTCCAAGCCTCAAGGTCCCACGCGGCTCCTTGTGCTTGCTTTCACACATACCACCTATGGTACATCACAACACATGCAATACATCACTAAAGATGTAATAAAGAAGGTCCTAAACCCTCCATGAATCTCAAGGTCAAACTAGAAAGTCAAGTGAAACTGCCAAAATCGATTAATCAATTCCCAAAATCGATTAATCGAAACCCAAATTGATTAATCGATTCCCAAAATCAATTAATCGAGATCCAAAATTGATTAATCGATCCCAAATCGATTAATCGAAATCCCAAAAATAGTAAAATCAATTCTCAAATCGAGTGGTCGAAAGTCCGAAATTGATTAGTCGATCCCAAATCGATTAATCGAAATCCAAAATCAATTAATCGATTTTCCAACTCGATTAGTCGATTTCCCCAGGTCTTGTTTCTCCAGCCACTAGAGGTACCCAGTCGATTAGTCGATTTCTAAATCAATTAATCGATTTCCAAATCGATTAATCAAAATCGGGCATCTCTGACTTTTCAACTTCTAAACCAAAATCGATTAATCGAATCTCGAATTCGATTAATCGATTTGACCAGATTCAGTCACCTTTCGGGCTGTTCTTCCAACACCTTTTCTTTTCTATTTTCTTTCTTTTCTAAGTCTTTAATCTACCATTTTAACCATACTTGACTGAATTTAACCATCAAACATCTATGCATTTAATTCTAATGAAACTCACCTCAATAATCCCTTTAAAAGATTGATTTGTTGGGTTTGATGGCTAGGGTTCCAGCTTTTCGCTTCAACGATCTTTCACATGTCGAATCCGACAATCAATGCTTGACCCCCCCTTGATTTGCATTAACTCTTGGCTCAATAACTCCTCTTTAATCCCTCTCTCTCTCTCTCTCTTCTTAACTCTCTCTTCAACAACCCAAACAAAAGGATTTTAGGGTTATTAAACCCTTATATCCTCTCTTTGGTTTTGGTGTTAAGCGCATACACCAGAGATAGGTGTATGTGGCTCAAAGCTAATACCATTCACTACACTTAGGTCACATATGCGCCACGTCAGTTTATCACTCCATGAGTTCATTGTTTGACCATCACTTGGTCAAACCTACAATCAGTCGGGCATGCATCCCGAGGTCACTGTTTAACGCTCAATTTTTTGAGATATTACATTCTCTCTACCTTAGGAATTTTCGTCCTCGAAAATAACCCAAAGGTGCATCGCTTGGGTACCCCACACTCTGGGGTGTCGCGTACCTGATCATGAAAAGTTACTATGTATCATTAAATGCAAAAATGTCACATATTGCAAGGGAATATCAAAATTTTGATGTATATTTCACTATGTAATTTGCAAAGTTTACAATTTGTTCTTTCCTACTCCCAAAATTACATTCGTATTCCCCCCAATTACAAGAGAAACCTTCAAAACAAATCATCATAATGACGCTCCAAAAAGTGAACCAAGACGCTCATGCGGGTCCCTCTCAGTCGGTTTGGTGCGGAGCGGCCGCCTGGCCGGGTGTGGTCGCTCGGTGGTGGCTGCTCACAACAAAGTCGGGGCCGAGCCAGATGCATCGGCAGTAGAGGTACTCGCGTGAAAAGCGGCACCCGTATGAAAAGTTGTCTGGCTCGCAGTCCACGCCTCCTCCTGCGCGAGGCACTGCTGGTTATCCAACGGATAGATGTATCGTAGGGTGTGGTACATCAAGAAGTCCATCCGTCGGTTCATCCTCTCATTGTTGGCCTCCATCCGAGCCAACACGTCCTCCGCCGTGAATGAAAAAGTGGTGTGGCTGCACGTGCGGCGCAGGCGTAGGTGATGTGGTGGTATGGGAGGGCGCCCCCTCAGCTGGTGGATCGATGGGGTGTGCTCCCCCCACAGGTGGGTCCTGATGTGGTTGTGGGGGTGGTGCTACTGGTGGTGTTGCTGTTGCTGCGGGTGCTAGGCCCTAAGCTGGTAGGGTCCGCTTTAGCAACTGATAACTACCACCCCATGAAGCGATCGAGTAATGCTTCAGGTGGTCCGTAGCTCGCTCCTCATGAGGCGAGACGGCGTATCCTGGAGCGTCTGAGTAGCACTCCAACATGCTCGAAATGAGTCGAGCATATGGCATCTCTCCTTGGGCCTCAAATTGCCCTTCATCAATTTCCCCTTTATATAGGCCATCCCCTCTAGGATGATCTTGGTAGCGTCAAACCAATGGCCACAGAAGGCCGCGTACAAGGCCTGTTGGACTAACTCCACCCGCTCGGTATCGTGGCGCATTGGGTAGAGGTTGCACTTGATTATAGAATCAAGCATCCACATATAATGGAAGAGATCGACCCTCCTAATAGACGATCCCGACCCTTTCTTCCCATTGGTCATCCGGGTCACAATTTCTTCAAATCTCACCTCTTCTGCAAAGGGTGGGAAGAGAGTGGTCTCGGGCACGAAGTCCAAATAACATTCTAGGGCTTCGTGGATGTGGCGACAGGTGAAGATATAGTCACGACCATCAATCGTGGTCGTAACAATGTCGTCGGTAGGACCCTCCTCCAAGCCTTGGTAAAGTAGGCGGACCAATCTAGGGTAGTAAGACCCGTGGAGTGGCTTCAAGAGATTGTCGAGCCCCGCCTTCACCAAGTAATTTCGAGCCCATTGGGTCTCACCCTCAACGTCAAGGTTGGTAAATAATTCCACATCGAAGATAAATTCACCTTCGAAGGTCTTAGCCGCCCACCATTCATTTAGTTGGGGGATGTTTTCGGGTGGTGATGGAATTGGTGAAGACTCGCTCGAAGACGCGCTCATCAAACCGGATGTGGTATCCGATGTCGATGGGGATGGGGTCCTCACAGGTGATGGTGTTGGTGGTGGCGGTGCGCGTTCTTACGCCAGACCGGGAGCTTGGATGTCGCCTTCTTGACAACCGGGTTTTAGACGGCATTTTGGTGAAAATATAACAAAAAATACTAGGGTTTTATAGCTCGAAATGGAAAGAAAGTTGAAATATAGGGTTTTACCTTAGGTATTCGATCCGAACGCAAACGATTTCGATTCGAAATTGATTCGAAACCCCAAGAAACCCTAGGTGCACAGTCGCTCGAAGAGAAAGACGAAAAGGCGCACAGAGATAAAAACCCCAAAATTTTTCAAATGGGGAGAAATCCCTCTCAATTTATATATATAGGCCCCGATTCGATTAATCGATTTCTAAAATCGATTAATTGAGTTTTAAAATTTAGTCAAGCCGCACGAAATCGATTAATCGAAACTCAAAATCGATTAATCAAATCTATTTCGATTAATCGAAATCGTGGTCACTTAAAATTTTAACTTTTCGAGCTCACTGGCGTGTGCCAGTCGATTAATCAATTAATCGATTTTCCAAAATCGATTAATCGAATTTCACTTCGATTAATCGAAATCGTAAGGTCCTTTAAATTTTTCTAAAATTCTCAAGTAACTCGATTAATCGAATTTCCATATCGATTAATCGAAATCCAAAATCGATTAATTGAAACCCGAATCGATTAATCGAAATTTCACTTTGTTATTTTTCTGAATCCTCATTCAATCTCCACTCACTGGCGTATGCCCTTCGACTAATCGACCAAAATCGATTAATCGGTTTTGATCGAATTTTTCATAATTTTCTTATTTTTCATGTCTCCTTGATTTTTCTTTTAACATAAGGCCAGTTGGTCATTGGTCTTGTGAAACATGTTCTCACAACCCTTTTGTGGCTATGAAGAGTTCTAACCACGTACTGAACATTGTATTTGGAAAACTATATGGATTGAAACATGTTCTTTTGAATAAAATGATCAAACGACCAACATCGGATTACAGCCGATGGTTTACATCCGCAAACATGCTTGCGGTGATACAATTTTTGACTCTCAAGCTATCGCAAACAAGTCCGGATACTATTCTTTCACGTTGGCCTCTCGTTCCCATGTAGCTTTCTCGGCCGGATGATACTTCCATCGAACAAGTACTTATGGAATCACTTTTATCCGCAACACTTGTTCCTTTCGATCCAAAATCTCCGCCGGCTCTTCGATCATGCTCATATCCTCATGCATCTCAAATGATTTGCCGCTCAACACGTGATCAGGGTCATTAAGATACTTCCTGAGCATAGATACGTGGAACACATTATGTGCCTGATCAAATAACGGTGGCAATCCAATGCGGTAAGCAACTTTCCCTACTCGACCTAGAATCTCAAATGGTCCAAGATAGCGGGGGCTTAACTTCCCTCTCTTTATAAATCTCATCACCCCCTTCATAGGTGACACTTTTAAGAACACATGTTCACCCACCTTAAAGTCTACACTCGTCCGCTTGATATCGGCGTAGGTTTTTTGTCTGCTCTGAGCCGCCTTGAGTTTTGCCCTTATCATACGAACATAGATGGCATTATCTTCAAGTATTTCGGGTCCCAAAACAAATTTTTCCTTGGTTTCTTTCCAATTGATGGGCGATCTACATCGCCGTCCGTAAAGAGCTTCATATGGTGCCATCCCAATGCTCGCCTGAAAACTGTTGTTATATGCAAACTCAATCAACGGTAAGTGCTAATCCCGCGATCCTTGCAATTCTAACATGCATGCCCTAAGCATGTCCTCAATGATCTGACTGACCCTCTCCGTCTGCCCGTCGATTAGCGGATGGAATGCCGTACTGAAATCTAATCGCGTTCCCATTCCTTCTTGAAATTTCTTCCAAAACTTTGATGTATATTGATGTGTCCTAAAATTTGTACTCGCAAGTGCACGAATCGTGATGTAGTCAGTGGGTGCAAAGTACGAGATCGTTCCCACGAGGATTGGTTAGAAAATATAAAAATAGAAATATCAATTAACTAAAAGAATTTTCACAGATCTTTCACAGTAACCAACAATCTAGGGTTCTGATAAATGAGATAAATGCTAACAGATAAATACTAAAGGAATTTAACAATTAATGAAAGATAAGGATTGGGATGCTAAATCCTCCCATCGTAGGTTTATCATTTACAGAATACCAATCTGTGAATTGAGATATGAGATCTTTAACAGATTTCTCAAAAGAAGCACTGCCCTATACACACGTGAGTTCTAAAATATAGATCTGAGATCACGGAGATGTATGATTAACATCCCATAAGTGTATGATTAACACTCACACCTTGGACAATATTTAGAACCCAATCTCTAGGGTAATTTCTAAAGTACGATCTAAGATCAAGGAGATGTATGATTAACACCCCATGGGTGTATGATTAACACCCAAACCTCAGATCGTGATTGGCACTCACCACTGGGATAAAGTCATGCTATCAATCCGAGATCAAGGAGATGTATGATTAACACCCCATGAGTGTATGATTAACACTCACACCTCAGATGATGGTAAAACTTCACCCCGAGATGGGTGGTAATTAGGATAAAATCATTATTACAGATCTGAAATCATAGGGCATGATTAGCTCCTAGATCTCAGACTGAAATAATGATTTCACAATTTTCAATGAATATTAGGGTCTTAAAAAGCATCTGACATCTCAATCACAGATTTATATTAATATAAATGAATACCTCGGATGGGGTTCATTAGATCCCCATCCTTAATGAAACTAGCCACACATAATTGAAATAAGCAATAAAATAAATGCAGAAGTTGAAAATGCCATTAAAATACCGTAAAGAATTATCCACAAAACTCCACGAAAGCTTTAATCCAAAGTACGTACACCTCCTTCTTGAAAGTGGATCCAAATCAGAAAACTAAGACTTATCTTCTTCTCAAAATGAATATTAAAAAGGTAGTTCAAGAAAATGGGACTCAATGCCCTTACACTTTAAAACGCAGAGAAACTAAAACTAAAAGAATGTAGAAAAATGAAAACTCTCTAAAAAACAGAACTCTCTCAAAAGAAGAATGCAGAAAAAAATAATAAGAATCAGAATTCTCTCCCCCAAGGACCCCCCGAATGAATATATCTCCAAGAATATCTTTTTCCTTAATTGCCAAAAAAGAAGCCGCTTTTTCCTCCAAGATTTTATTCCGTGAAAAAGAGTACCGAGATTCCGTGAAAAGAGTACCGAGAACTCAGGTCTAATGCCTTCAGTTACATCTTGGCGAATCTTGGTTAGCGTCGGGTCTTTCATCTGTAGTTCATGGATATGCTCAAATATCACCGGTCTCACTGATATATTAGCCAAGAAGGCTCCTGTAGCTTGCAGCTCAATGTTCGCATCATATAGTGCCAGATATTCAAATAACTTCCATCGGTGCATACCCAAAATCAAACTAGCAAACTTAGCTGAACCCTTCCGACTCAAGGCATCGGCCACTACATTAGCCTTGCCTGGATGGTACTGTATGAAACAGTCATAGTCTTTAAGAAACTCCATCCATCTGCGTTGCCTCATGTTCAGATCTTTCTGTGTAAACAAATATCTGAGGCTTTATGATCGGTGAAAATCTCAAAGATCTCATCGTACAGATAATGTCTCCAAATCTTCAGCGCAAATATGACTGCTGTTAATTTTAGGTCGTGTGTCGGGTAATTCTTCTCATGCTCCTTCAACTGTCTCGATCCATACGCTATCACCTTTCTGTGTTGATTAAGCACGCAACCCAACCCACTATAAGAAGCATCACTGTATACTGCGAACCCTCCACTGCCTGAAGGAATTGCAAGTACTGGAGCTGAAGTGAGTCTCTTCTTGAGTTCTTGAAAACTCTTCTCGCATGCCTCACTCCATTCGAACCTTACGTCTTTCCATGTAGTCTCGTGAGTAGTCCTGATATCTTTGAAAAATCCTCAACGAAACGTCTATAGTAACCCGCTAATCCAAGGAAACTACGGACGTTGGTCACGGTCTTTGGTTGCTCCCAATTGACCACTGCTTCTATTTTTGTTGGATCTACAGTGACATCATACTTTGAGACGACATGTCCCAAAAAACTAACTTCTTCTAACCAAAACTCGCACTTGCTGAGCTTGGCGTATAACTGGTATTCATGTAGAGTCTGTAGGGCTATTTTCAAATGCTTCTCATGCTCTTCCTCTGATGTTAAATAGATCAGGATGTCGTCAACAAACACTACGACACAAGAGTCTAGGTGTAGTTTAAACACCCTATTCATCAGATCCATGAATGACGCCGGGGCATTGTCAACTCAACCGCATCACTAAGAATTCATAGTGTCCGTACCGAGTCCTGAATGCAGTCTTCTGAATATCCTCTACCTTGACTCTCAGCTGATGGTATCCAGATCTCAGATCGATCTTGGAAAAGTACCTCGCTCCTTACAGTTGATCAAATAAATCATCTATCCTAGGTAAAGGATATCGATTCTTAATAGTGAGTTTGTTCAATTGTCGATAGTCAATTTACAGACGCATTGACCCATCTTTCTTCTTTACAAATAAGACCGTGCTCCCCATGGAGACACGCTCGGTCTAATAAATCCCTTGCCATTAGCTCTTGTAACTGCTCCTTTAATTCCTTCAACTCAGCGGGAGTTATCCTGTATGGTGCTTTAGAAACAGGCTACGTTTCTGGTGCTAAGTTGATGGCGAACTCCACTTCTCTCTCTGGAGGCAATCCTGATAACTCTTTCGAAAATACATCTTCAAATTCTCGCACCACGGCTATCTCAGAGATAACATTCTTCTCTTCTTTATGCTCCTTCAAGAATGTCAAGTATCCACTACACCCTTTTCTAATCAAACTCTCGGCTCTGACTGTCGAGATAAGTGGCATATGCGTCGATCTCTCTCCTTGAAATCTAAATGATCTCCTCGTGTTGGGTCTGAAAATGACGACCTTGTTCTTGCAATCTACCGTCGCACAGTGAGTTGATAGCCAATCCATGCCAAGGATCACGTCGAATCCTTACATGTCTAACAGAATTAGGTTCGCCGATAGTTCAAAGACGTCTCCATCCATGACTCTCACGATCACGGAGTTGCCACCCTTTTCGATATCAACCGATTTCCCAGTAGGAACAGTCACGATTAAAACGAAGTCTAACTCCTCTGGGTTAACTTTCATCCTCTTTGTGAAGCGAGGGGATAAATGACTGGGTAGACCCCGGGTCTATCAACACTCGAGCTTCGTATGCCACGTCGCTTTCCTTCTTATAAATTTGTAATGCACCTAATCATACATACATATATATATATATAATGTCTATCATCATACTAGAATTTATTACATGCAAGTTCTCTTATATTTTCTATCTGGATGCACCTTCTCTATCTAAAAATTTTCAAGAATTGAAATTCTTTATTTAAATGAAAACTCACCTTGGATCACGTCATTTGTATTTTGAGCCTCTTGAGTTGTGACTGCGTAGGCTCTCCCTTAAACGATCGGCTTCCTTGCTTGTATCAGTCATGGAATAAGAGCTGAAGTCGTCTTCCCTTTGTTCATCTCGGGGCAATCTTTTATCAGGTGGCCCACCTTGCCGCATCGAAAAGAACCTCGAGTTCCCTGCCTACAGTTAGCTGTTCTATGAGACTTGCCACACTTGACACAAGTCTCACGAGATGTGGAAGAAGCTGCTCGTGAGAACCCCTGAGTAACTGTAGCTCCGGTAGTAATAGCAGGGCTCTCATATTTCATCGGCCTCCCTGACGCAACCAATGGAAATTTATGCTGGTTGGTCTGCTGCGTCGGTCTCCCATAGCCTCCCTGGAACGGTGGTTTCTGATTGCCTGCTACGAATCTCAGCTTTTTGTTCACCGGCTCGTAGTTCCCCATTCTAGTTTGGTCCACATTCCACCTTCCCTGCTGCTCCCTCTGAGGATATTTGTTATTATTTTCTTCCTCCACTACGAGCACTTTGCTCATGACCTCCCCATAGGTCCTCAACTGGAATGGTGCTACTCCTCCCCTCACGTCCGGTCTCAACCCTTGCTGAAATCTTGTTGCTCTCATCGTCTCTGTGATGACGTAGTCAGGCGCGAAGCGAGTGAGTCGCATGAACTCCACCCAATACTCCCTAACAGTCATCTTCCCTTGAATAAGCTGTAGAAATTGAATCTCCATTTGGTTCCTCACCACTTCCGAGAAGTACTATTTATTGAATTCCTCCACAAACTCATCCCAAGTCCAGGGCAAATCTGGAGTCTCCTGAGCCCTAGTTCGTGAAACGGACTTCCACCAAGGCCCAACCTCTCCATCCAACATATAGGCTGCCCAACGGACGCTCTCGTCCTTTGTACACGTGAGCACACTAAACACTTTCTCCATTTCACTCAGCCAATTCTCAGCTGCCATGGGCTCTGCCTGCCCCGAAAAGCTAGGAGGTCTCATCCTCCTAAACTCAGTAAAAGCAGAAGACACTGGCGATGTCGGAGCCACTGGAGGTGTCAGTGGCTGATGCTGCTCCTGAGCAGTATGAGCTACCAAAGATGCTGCATGTTGGGCCATAGCAGCCGCCATGGTCTCCATAGTGTGCATCATCCTCTGACACTCCTCTCTATCCTCGTTTCTTTCTCTGACTCTCTCATGTTCTCTTTAATCTTGATCCTGTCGATCTCGATCTTGGTTCTCTCCTTAATAGTGGCCCTCTTGACTGCCACTACCTGAAGCACCTTCATGTCCCAAAGGTACTCGATTGGTATCCGAGATGAGATCATCTCGACTACGCAAATTTCTATGATGACCGCCCCTGAGTCGGCCTCTTCCTCTAGGAAACATAACGGTTTGTACGAGAAAACAAGGTTTTCATTAGCACAAGTCCCTATGCTTTGACAAAAGAATGATTGTCAGAATTTTTAAAAGAAAATAGCTTTGATACCAATTGTGACAGCCCGGATTTTGGTACCCCGAAACTTGTGCCATCAGCACGATCCTCCAGACCGTGCCCAAAACTATGGACGAAATAATGATATAACAAACAATAATTAACAAGATAAAGCAATTAACTGCACATGGAGAAAAATCAATATGCCCATCTGGCATATTCAAAAGACGGTTCTACTTTCATGCCACTGCATGAACAGAGAACCGATCCGAACCATCGGTGATAAACAGATCACCCCAGTTGGTTCGCCCAAAAGAATTATATCTATCTAATTACATTGTTTGACAAAAAATAAAGGCTTGACATTCCAAGCCGTACAATCTGCTCTCAAAACTGACTCTCTATCAAAGTACACAGGAGAGTCTACTAAAAGAAGTCCTCAGGAGGAGGCTCCAACTCGTCCCCAGGCACGTAATCCGAGTCATCTGGATCTACGTCTCCCGAAGCCTCGGCCGCTGCTAACAATGGACCTGCGACGTATAGTCTAAATGGGTGAGCTACATCCTAGCTCAATAGGGAATAACACAATAAACATATAAGTCAAATCTCACATATATTTCATGATATTCAAAGCATGATATGTCTACGCATTTGCTAGAAAACAGTTTAAAAGATGGTAATTTGCATGTTTCATTTTACTGTTAATTTATCATGAATGACACTGAACAGGCCTAAAACAAAACTTAAATCTTCAACTTAAGTAATCCCCGAGCAATATAGCATCGAGCCCCGATGGAATACCCACCATCGTCGCCTAAATAGACAGTTGTTATATGTATTCCCTGGGAATACTACCCAAGCCCCTTTCTCAATAGGCGGCGAGGTTAAATCTCATCTCAACATCCCTGGGATGCGCTTACTGTGTACGGATAGACCTCCGTACTGGTGTACAGATTGGCCTCCGTACCGGTCACGGATATCCTATCGAGTCAGTCGTGGGTATCCCGCCACGTCGGTGGAGTATTCTAATCAAACCTCAAATAACAAAAATAATATGTGCTTTACATATAGTTGTTCACCGTATAAAGTGCTATCTTATATCAATTAGACCTTGATGAGTAGTGAAATATGATGATATTTTACCCCTAAAATACCTACATTTGGCTATCCGATGAAGGCTATCTGATGAGAATTATTAGATTTGAAGTGTTTCAGGTAAATACAAGTCAAGTGCAAAAAACAGCCCAAGAATTCTAAAAATAATGTCAAAACACTGCAACTTTGGGTCATCGAGAACTTGATATGACTTACAGCTCAATTTAGACCTTCAAGATGGCCGAATTAGGAAATTATCAAAACATAAAAGTTGTAGATCTTTTTGTCAGCTTTCCAACGGCATAAGAATCGCCTCAATCTGAGTTTGAGATAGAAAGTTATGGCCAAAATACTGAAGCATATTTGATACAAAAAGTGGGCTAGAATTCACGTATTTCTGGGAGCTCGATGCATCGACCCTTTTGGTCGATTAATCGAGGATAAAAAAGTGTCAGACACAGAACTGGCACTTTAAAACTGATTTTTAGGAATTTTTGCAGGCTCGATGCATCGACCCTTTTTGGTCGATTAATCGAGCCACAAAAAGTGTCGGAACAGGCCGACACTTTAAAGCGATTCAGATTTTTTGCAGGGTCGATGCATCGACCCTATAGGGTCGATTAATCGACCCTGAATTTTCGCGCTGGGACACTTCCACGACGTGAGTATTATTTAAAGCCAAACCAAACACTTCGAGAGGACAGTTTTTTTTAGAGGACAGTTTTTTTTAGAGAATTTTTGAGGATTATTATTCATTATTATTATTTTTGGTTTTAGACTCCTCTGGGCATCTTTTCAAGGGTTCTTCTTTTCTCTTTCTTCTAGGGATTGATCTGAGTAGATTGTACTTAGGATTTGCACTGTCTTTCTTTTACATTCATAGATTATATTTAGGAAAAGGCGTTGTAACCAAAGATTTTTTAGAAGAAATGAAAAGTGGAATGACTTTGAATGAATAAGGAGATCATACACCAAAGATGAGCGGCTAAATCAGTTGATCGGGGAAGATGCGATCTCCAGATAAGTACCCATATTTATGATTAATACCATAGTCTATTATGTCATCATGAAATCGTTTTGCTCAAAGTTTGTGTTATTAAAAATATATTGAATGCTTATTATGACCGTTGATTGCGCGTATCAACGGCTATAATCGCTAGATCTGGACCTGCAGACTGATCTAGGCTGCAGAGCGATTATGTGTTTATTGTTGTGATCTAAATATCATGAGATACGCTATGCTTTTTACATGACTTATACCATAATGATAGGCTGAGTCATTATTTTTAGATAGGGTATGTCGGATTGATGATCATATTTTTTTACGAATCATCTCTATAGACGAATGATGGTGTGAATGATGCTTTAATGAAACTGTAGGTTTTAATGATAGAAAAGGGGTACAAATCTGGGATAGCATATTCCTTGATCATATTTAAATATTGTTCTTAGATTCATCAGTAATTAGTTATTTAGATTAATTTATTTTTCTTGCATTTAGAAAAAAGTGATAAATTTTTGGTAAATTGAATCTGCCCTTTGGTACTTCATTGGGGATATTTTTAAATCTCTGAAAGAATTAATTAAAATTCACGTTTCCCTGTGGGTTCGACACCCTTGTTCTTGCCATACTGCAATAGATCTTGTATACTTGCAAGGGTTACATTTAAAATCGATCAGGCCTCAACAGTAATTATTCAATCATATTTACATCCCTGAGATGTTTGATTTACTCGCATTACACTGATGCCTTTATTACTTTCTCATCCTCTGGGGATGTCTCATTCTCATTGATTTCTTGGTCTCAGTTACTCGCACCATACAGATGCCTTTATCACATTCTTGGTGTCACATATGCACCCTTTTCACAAAGATTTACACAGTTGAAACGTTTTTAGTTTGAGTTCTATATCATTACGTACATGCTCTTGTAATTAAAATACATGTTCAAGGTGTTTCCCTACCTCAGGTCTCCAAATGTCCAAGCCTCAAGGTCCCACGCGGCTCCTTGTGCTTACTTTCACACGTACCACTTATGGTACATCACAACACATGCAATACATCACTAAAGATGTAATAAAGAAGGTCCTAAACCCTCCATGAATCTCAAAGTCAAACTAGAAAGTCAAGTGAAACTGTCAAAATCGATTATTCGATTCCCAAAATCGATTAATCAAAACCCAAATCGATTAATCGAGATCCAAAATTGATTAATCGATCCCAAATCGATTAATCGAAATCCCTAAAATAGTAAAATCAATTCTCAAATCGAGTGGTCGAAAGTTCGAAATTGATTAGTCGATTTTCTCAGGTCTTGTTTCTCCAGCCACTAGAGGTACCCAGTCGATTAGTCGATTTCTAAATCAATTAATCGATTTCCAAATCGATTAATCAAAATCGGGCATCTTTGACGTTTCAACTTCTATACCAAAATCGATTAATCGAATCTCGATTTCGATTGATTGATTTGGCCAGATTCAGCCCCCTTTCGGGTTGTTCTTCCAACTCCTTTCCTTTTCTATTTTCTTTCTTTTCTAAGTCTTTAATCTACCATTTTAACTATACTTGACTGAATTTAACCATCAAACATCTATGCATTTAATTCTAATGAAACTCACCTCAATAATCCCTTTAAAGGATTGATCTGTTGGGTTTGATGGCTAGGGTTCCAGCTTTTCGCTTCAATGATCTTTTACACGTCGAATCCGACAATCAATGTTTGACCCCCCCTTGATTTGCATTAACTCTTGGCTCAATAACTCCTCTTTACTCTCTCTCTCTCTTTTCTTAACTCTCTCTTCAACAACCCAAACAAAAGGATTTTAGGATTATTAAATCCTTATATCCTCTCTCCGATTTCGGTGTTAAGCGCATACACCAGAGATAGGTGTATGTGGCTCAAAGTTAATACCATTCACTACACTTAGGTCACATATGCACCACGTCAGTTCATCACTCCATGAGTTCATTGTTTGACCATCACTTGGTCAAACCTATAATTAGTCGGGCATGAATCCCAAGGTCACTGTTTAACGCTCAATTTCTCGAGATATTTCAAGATGATTACTGGCGTCGGGGGCCATTGGCTGGTGCGTTGGACCGCCGAGTTTGGACTGGTTATCTCTATTGCTGCTGCTTATGTTTTAAAAAGCATATATATATATATATATATATCCACCATTATATCTATTATAATATTAATTATATATATTATATAATATATAATATTATAATAGATATAATATTATAATAACAAGTATGTACAAGCAACATACTTTAATAAAAACAATGGAACTTTAATATTATATATTAAATAACATTGGGAGCCATTACGTTTTCGAATGTCACACGATTTTTAACAGATTGTACTGAGGTTAGATAAAGACTTTGTATTTTAGGGGCATGTGACATTTGAAAATGTAATCTAGGCCGTGTGATTTAAAGTTTATGATCTATAGACCCTTTGTGGGTAAGATTGGAGTAAAATACGATATTTATCATATGATCTATTGTTGTCGACCGTTGAAACAAATAATAGCCTTTGATGATATTTAACCACATGATGAAGATTATATTTCGTGCCAATCTTATCCACTAAGGATTTGTAGATCATGAACTTTAAATCAGACGGCCCAAATTTTATTTTCATATGTCACATGTCCCTAAAATACAAAATCTTTTTTTAACCTTAGTGCAGTCGCTGAAAAAGCTAGTCCAAGTAATGGTTCCCTATAACATATATGATATTACAATTGCAATAGTAAAGACAACCAACTTGAATATTATGAATAAAATATTATTATTAAGAGTACCTTTAAATTCCACCGAATCTTTGAGTTTACTCACATTGAAACACATTGACTGTGTTAAATCAGACGATGGAGATCATTTATCATCCCAATCTGAGCTCACACGATGGATCTTGAGATCATGGGCATACCATCTGATGGTTAGTATTTTATTTCGCGTGACACACATATAAAAAAAATGACCTTAACATCACCTGCACTCTCAAAATTGATTTTAAGGTCACTTTTTTGGATGTGTATCATATGAAATAAAAAAATGGTCTTCTAATAGTACGCCCATGATCTCAAGATCAATCGTATGAAAGATTGAGACGATAAATAATCTCCATCACCTGATTCAATGTAGTCAATGTGTTTCAGCGTGGGTGAACTCAAAGATTTGGCGGCCCATGTTTCTGCCGACTGCAAATATCAGTTTAACCCTGTAAATGGGTATTACCGGTCGATTTTAAAAGTAATGACCATTAAATTAGATTCGAAAAAAGACTCCGTCAAATATGTTCAGCCTCATCTCGATTGGTTGCCCGTAAATTTTGAGTGAAATCCAAATACGACACATAAATCGATGATTAGATCACGTTTCTACGGCCATAACATAACCACCGATTGAATCGATTCTGAGAATTTTCTGAGAGGAACTTAAAAATAAAGGATTCTAAGTTTTATAAGAATCTGTCAGGAATTTGAATTACTTAAGAATGTATATAGGAAAAATTAGGAATCTGAGTCTGCAAAGAATCTGTAAGAATTCTGAGTGTCCAAGAATATGAGCTTTTCTGAAAAAATTCAGGAAACACCTTAACCAGAGGCCTTAGAATGAGGGCAAATCACATAAATGCACCATACAATGTTTTTCAGCACAAGATAATCAAGTACTGATATCAAACACCACAGGTCACTAAATGGCACCTTAAACGGGTTACCGTGCACAAACCCACGAAGCTACAAGTTGCTTTAAGCGCTACTATACAAAACACCTTTAAAAGTGAAAATATTACAAATATTGCCATCGTCATCTTCAACAGCTACATGGATCAAGAAACCCTAATTGAAGAAGATGGATGACCCAGTCATTGTAGACAAATTCTTAATAAGAAAGATGATTTAGATGAAGAGTCTGACTGGAATGTGCAGCCCTGTGCGGCTGTGCTCTCTCAACGGCTGCAGCAACTCAACAGCTGTGCGGCACATAATGTGCAGATTATGAACACGTGGACAGGACGTGCACTGTATGGATAAAAAAGTTTGTGGTAGGAGAGTTCATTACGTTGGAAGGCAGCTAATCAAAGCACGTTTTTGTGTGGGGACCGTATCGTGTACCATATATATATATATATATATATATATATATATATATATATATATACATGTGTGTGTGTGTCACCTTTATTTAAAACTGAATATTTTTCCTTTTCAACCTTAGTTTTATGTGCTTAAATCACTAACTGTTTTGAATCAGGCAATAAAAATCGTTTTTCCTCCTAATCTTCGAGAGAGTAAATGTTGAAATCATGGGCCTCTTATCAGACAATCGGATTTTAATTTCATGAGGCACACATTCCAAACCTAAAGATGATCACATGAGTAAATCTAACATGGTTCTTGAATCACTTTTCAAGATGTGTTGTCACGTGAAATCAAAACTCAGCCATCTTATGAAAGACTCATGATCTTAAGATCTATTGTCTCAAAGATTGAGATGAAAAATAATCTCCACCATCTAGTTCAAAAGTTGTCATTGATTTAAGAGCGAGAGAATTGAGTAAGAAGGAAGAATATTAGGTTAAAAATAAAGTTATATATAATTGATGAAGCATGCCACATGCATAGCATTATAACACAGTGCACCAAGGCGACCGTGCAAATGGCATAACAAATTGGTCTGGTGTTAGGTAACGGCCTGAGTGGCACATGGTGGCAGTCGGGTCAATCTCCTTTTATCCAAATAATCAACCCTTGGAAGTAGGGATGCAAATTCGGTGTACCGAATTGAACCGAAATTGATTTTTTTGGTTTTCGGTTCGGTACCCCCCACATCGAAACCAAATGAAAACCCATTCGGTTTGGTATTTTTTTTTTCTTCCTGAAACCGGCACCATCTACTTTAATTTCTTTTTTTTTTAATGCATATTTTCGGTTTACTCATCCTACCCCCACGATTTTTGGAGTTTTGCCACTCTAAACCAAAGCCGAACTGAATTGGGGTTTGGTTTTCGGTGCGATTCGAGCAGATTCAGTGACCTCGGTTTTTGGTTCAGTTTCAGGTTTCGATTTAGGGTGTGCATCCCTACTTGGAAGCATCACTGGCATTTTCGAGCATGCAAATAAGTGAAGGTTCATTTCTAACCTTTCATTTAAATTTATCGGCACATTTATCAAAGTTGGCAATGGCATTTATCTTGCTTCTAGCGAGGAGAGTGATTGTTGTTGATACTTGGGTTACGTACACTAGTCACTAAGGCTGTGTATAACATAACTCTCTGCTAGCCCCTGTCACAACAGAACTCTATTATGACATGAGCTAACAAATTATGAAAATTTGCCGATTCAAGACTGGCTTTCATAAAATTGTTAAACTCAGTATAAAATTTTTAAATTTACCAAATCTAATATGTAGCTATCTCAACCGCCATTTAACTTCCACTGATAAAAGTAAAGCCTTCCCAGCCCTCTCCTTTAATCAATATGTTTCGACTCAAATTTCCATTCGAAAATACTCATATGAGAGGCCGAATCGGTCTTCTAGCAGCACCATCGGTCTCTAAGAGATCAAACCCATTTACAACAGACCAAACCCATCTTTGAGAGGTCGCTTCGATCTCGCATAGACGGTTTCAGTCTCTAAGCGAGTGTTTCGAACTCTTAGAGACCTAATCAGTCTTAGGACCAAATCGGTTTATGACGTTTTTTTTTTTTTTGTCATTCGTCTTTGAGATTGATTCGGTCTATTTCTTTTAGAAACCAAATTGGTCTCTTTTAGGGTAAGTCGGTCAGTCTCTTAGAGACCGAATCATATTATTGATTGGTTCATTCAGTCTTTGAGCGACCAGTGCTGCCTCTGAGAGATCGAATCTTCCTTTGAGAGATCCTTTCGGTCTCTCATGGATGGATTCAATCTCTGAGAGGCTTCCTAGTGCATATATATCATAAACTTATATGGGTATTTTGGGTGGGAAAAGTTTAAGACAAAAATTAAGGGGAGTCTTGACCATTTTACAGATTCAACGAAAATATTCGGAATCTGGCAAATTTCAAACTTCTATCCCAGGTTTGACAATTTCTGAAACCAGATTCTGGATCTGACATATTTTCCAACAAATTATTGAAATTGACTTTAGTCAACTTTTACGGCTGATAACCCCCAACCGGGCTACAAAGACATTGGAAAAGAGAACCATAAACAGACATTTTATTATCAGATGGTTATATCTGACTTTGTCAACTTTAACATGTGATGATCCCAACTGTTTGCAAAGAAAATTCAAAAGAGGGTCGTAAACGCATAAAGAAAAGAAAAGAAATTTTTTTCTCAAAGGGTATTTTGGTATGGCGTCTGATTCATATCGGCCGGTTGATACCGATATGGTATAAATATCAAGCAGAGTGCCAAACATGAAACAACACTATCAGCTTTTACCGTTGAGCCAGTTGTTAGTCAAACAGATTATCTTCCCTTTTAAAAAGGTGTACGCTTCCCCTAATTCTGTTTAAGAGTTGGTATTGTGTGCACGCTAATTTCATCAATTTTGACCATGCAGTACACGTGGCCATAATTTTTTATCCAAATCAGCTCAGAAATGAAAAATTATAAATGGAGGACGGATTTGTTAAGGACAAATTGTAAGTTGTTGACATGCGCGATGTGATTGAGTGCACTGACCTGCATTACGTCACGCCACATCACCCACAAGGCAGTGCAGTCTATGTGCGTAGAATCTGTCCTCCATATAACAATGACCACCCAAAAATTAAGTCTTTTCAAATATGCCGTTAAATGGCACACGATTTTCAACTTTTAGATTGGGACATGAAAAGTGCTTTGAAATTTAGGACCCTTTCTCCCTCTCTAAACTATGAATTTTAATTTGCCCTGCCATAAGTTAATACCTATGTTAACATGATGTTCAATAGTTTACACTTAATTCGCTATTTCAATTATATAAAATTAATCACAATTTCCATTTTGGAGACTTTTTGTTGGAGACTCGAGGTTGCTTTGAGATAATTTGGAAATCAGAGAATGGCCTATGAAAATATATCGATTTCTATGCCAAAATTGGGAAATGGAGAGAGGAGGAGGGCCCACTAAAGCCGAAAACCATGTGACAAATACCGACAAGAGTGACAATGCCTTTGACCCAATCACCAAAGAGTTGGTTGGAAACATCTTACACCACTATCATTTACTTTATGCAATATATATTATTATAAAATATAAACTACATTGTCATATTCTCTGAATGTATTGTAGTTGCCAAACTAATCCAACCAAAGGTGAGGCCAAAGCGTTGGTCGGAAGCATGAAAAAAGCCAAGTGAGTTTGTACTAGGGAAACCTGTGCTTCGGTGGAGGTACGGGGTCCAATCTTGTTCCGCCTCCACAAAATAATATAATATTGGGATGCACACAGATTCATAGCATCCACAAATTCTGTGTAGGTACCTACCCTTTGACTATCCTGATGGACTGAGATTGGTCGATATATCGCCAGCAGTACACATACTGCCAATCTATACCTAATGCAAACTCTAAAAAAGACGCCCGGGCTGAGAAATCCTTACACCCTCCATCAGTTCGCCACCATGTGGCTTACTGCCACGAAACTTAGTCAAGATCAATCAGATCCCATTCAAAAAACATAAAATTGTTTTGATTACTTTTCGACTGTTAAAAATTGTGGTTACAATTGGAAAAAAAATCAATGCACCAAAGTTTTGGAGTGCTATATTATCTTTGACCAATCAAATGGAGGGAAAAAAGTCAATAAAATAATTATTTTTTTAAAAATCACATTTCCCATTCCTAATCAACCCAAAACGGAATTTGTTTTGGATTGATAATGCCAAAACGATGGAGATAATTTTTCAACTCAATTAGTCAAAAAGTTGATCTTGAGATCATGGTACGCCCATAGAGAGTCAAATGTTGATTCCATGTGACACACATTCCCAAAAGAGATCCAAGAACCCTTGACATAGTATGCCCTTGATCAGGCAATTTTGGGAATGCATGCAACTTTGACCGTCCGATAGGTGGGCGATGACCTCATGATATACTGTATGGACAAATGGGGTGAGAAAAATTCTGTTTTCAAAAAAATTGCCAGAACACCTGCCTACGCCCAAGCATGTTTTGGTAGAAATCTATAAAGAAACCGGCTGTGGGCTGCTACACAAACCAGTGAACTGATCCTTGTACAAAATGATAAGGAAGAAGAAAAAAATAAATAGGCATTGTCGCCGAAAAATGAAAATCATACTTCTTTCCACAAATAGCCTGAAAAATTAAGGAAAATACTAGGTACTTGAAAATTTGCAAAAGCTGTGTCGGACAACAGATACTTATAAAATCATGAAACTTAGCCAAAAACCTCTTTATGTTCCTTCTCATATATCTCACTGTACACACAGCAAACAACGTTGTAACAACAACCACAAAGAAAGAGAGAGAAAGAGAAAAAGAAACCTGTCAAAGCCTGAGTGTAAGATCAGGCGGCCCTGACGAATCCTCCTCCAGTGGATGTGCAGCAACAGCTACAAAATTCAAATTTGAATTTCCTGCAAAGTCAAAACTAGGTCCGATACCTGCCATCTGCCTAAAGCTCCCGGGCCAGAACAAACTTGTCTCGTCATCCTCCAAGAAAACTGGCAACCCAAGCAGCCCGCTTTCGAACCTTGCCCCGCCTCTAGCATCTGGCCTCTCGAAAGCATTATCGTGCAGTGAGGAGTGCGCTTTTATACCCAGAGAACGACATGTTGATCCATGCAGGGGAAGTGAGGCCAGGCTAGCATACCTCTCCGACAAGACCCCCATCCGCAGGGCACGCTTTGTTAGTGTCCTCTCTCTCTTATGAGCATTCTGGTGGCCCCCTAAGGCCTGAGAGCTATAGAACTTCCGGTGGCAGTAATTGCAAGAGAAGACTCTTGGAAGGACCGAAGAAGGAGGGCGCGCCCCACTACTGCTCTCACTTGTGCTCGAAAAAGAAAATCCCACCATATCCTTCCTGCCTGTTTCATCATACTGCTGGTTGTTGTAGCCGAGTGTTAAGTCGAGAGAGACTGTTTCCGAATTCAGTTGCAGTTCGATGACATTAATAGGAGAAGCGGTGACGGTGGCGGTGATCTCCTTGGAGATATCTATAGCAGGTTCTTGGATAGAGATGTTGGAAGCAACTTGGCTGCTGATGTCGGATTCGTCTTCTGAGGCGACTTCTCCTTCGAAATCCGAATTGCGTGTCTTCATATTTGGACTCTGAGGATTTGGCAATTTTCTAGAGTCCCGAAAGGCAAGGATGGGGGGCTAGCTCTTCACCTGCATTTAAGAGAGGATTAACATTAAAGAAATCTTTTAAGATGAAGTAAATAATTTGATGACAAGCATACAAGATGGGGGTGAGCCTCCAACACAGGCCGTAATCTTAGCAGAGAATAACATAAATGAGCATACAGGAGTATGCTGAATTTCCCGTAGAAAATAGAAAACGGTTGATGTGGTAGATCGTATGGACTGCCTTTTCTGTTTCGTCTGGCAGGTACAAATAAAGTAGATCTCAGTATACATGGTTTTCAATTATGATCCACAACAAACAGAATGGTAGCCCATCCCACAATATAATATAATTTATATAAATGTGCATGCGTTGGGGATTATTAGAGGGCTCCAGCGTCTGACCACCCAGAAGCCTGTGTTGTGTCCAAGTTACATAGCAAAATTATTATAGCCAAGTAATCAAAGTGAGACGCAATCCAAATGGAGTGAATTAGTAGTGAAAAGCAACAAGAATTATTGGTGAGTGATGGAGAGTTTAGTCCTAAGCATGTATAAGCAGAGAAGTAAGCTGATCTCTAAGTCCAATAGACAAGGAAACGATGATGATGTCACTGATATTGTGCAATTAACCAACCTCTTTCCTGAAACATTAGAACCCAATGACTCATACCAAACAAAGATTTGAAGTTTCTATTTGATCTACTTTGCATGCCCTTCAAAACTCTTTGCAATCTCTAACAGTTCTTAATCGTAACTGACAATAATCACGCTCCAACAAAGCCTCAAATGTGAGCGGCAGCAATCCCGTGTTGGGCAAGACTGGTAATAATCCGATTCCAATCGGAATCTGTATTAGAATTACATAATTGAATTCAAGACAAGACTAGCAATAATCTTGTTCCAATTTAAATTTGAATGCGATTGGAAATAATCAAATTCTGGAGGAGACAATAATGTTGCCAATCTGAATCTTAGTGTGGCTGACAATAATAACACTCTGAACCAAATAAAAAATGACATTAAAATGTTCATTTAGTTTCATGATACTGGTAGATATCCCCAAGTTGTCCAATTTCAAGGCCATCAAAGTCACCTACGCTAATAGTATAGCTAACTAATTCAGTGTCATAATCTTTGCAATTGAAGTCATCACTGTAAATGTAGTTACCACTATTCTCAGCCATAAATATTCTTTTCCGTTTAATTTTATTTTTATGCTTGTTTAACATCATTGCACAGGTTGTCTTAACATCAACATATCACACATCGATTCAGCACATCATTGGTAATGTCACGTAATCATGGAAATCCTTACTTATTAGATCCATCAAAGTTTCAGAGTGAACCAGTATGATCATCACCCATGTAGAGGTGACGTAATTCTATATCTCAACAGGTGGTGGTACTCTCCTTGGATTAAATTCGGAGATAGCTTCTGACTGCTGAAGGATTGATCATTATTAGGGGTAACTTGATGTAGATTCCATGAGATTTGAAAAACTATTCCCATCCTCAATTAAATGATGTGAATTCACCTACCAGTTGGACCTTTTGAAGTTCCTATAGGGCTCATTCATTCATTCATGAATGGCCCTAATTCCTTAAATGATACTTAAATGAGTAATCGATCATGGGATTATAGAGGGAATATTCAAGGTATCAGTTTAGGAGCACATATTAGTAGAAGATTTTTATATGTTTAGAGGGAAGATTCAAGAAGATAAGATGAAGAATAGAAAGATTAGAAGAGAAGAGGAGAAACACTCTCAAGAGAAAAACATGATTCGGGCTTCAATAATTAGACCTCCCTTAATCACCTCTTATCTATAGTTAAAGAAGCATTTTACATATTTGCATTTATGTCTTTTCATGAGTAATATCTAAAAATATTCAACTATATAATACTCCCCCTTAAGTTGGTGCATATTCTATCGTGCCTAACTTGGATACAATTTCATAAAGTCTAGGCTTCCCAACAGCTTTAGTGAATTTGTCTACAAGTTGTTCTTAAGATTTTACTTGTGGAGTGCAAATCAATTTCAATGCCACTTTGATGTGTTTGGTTCTTTAATGACAATAATATGAATAGCAGCATCGTCTCCATGAAGCCTCATATGCAGGTTGACTTTAATCCCTAACTCAGTGAGAAGAGTCTTATCACAGACCTTCACGTGCACCATGTGACATTGCTTTGTATTCTGCTTCATCACTTGATTTGGAGACTACGTTCTATTTTTTACTCCTTCCTACAAGTATACAATATCCAGTTATTGACCTTCTACCAATGATGGATCCTGCATAATCTGCATCAGTAAAAATTTCCACATCAAAATGTCCATGATCAATATACTAGATACCTTCTCCAAGACTTGATTGTAGGTATCTTAGGCCAATGGGAAGCAGTGTCTCTTCAAGGGGAGAGCATATATGAAGAATCAAGAACTACAAGTACTACTCTGCCCTCTTTTCTTGGTGACTTAATTCATGAAGAATCACGATCTAAACCTTAGGATGAAGACTTAAATCAGGAAAATGGAGAGAGTATATTGCCCACATATACCCTCACGGATCATCCAAATGTCACGCTGGAAACAAGTACTTAAACAGGTAGTGTTCCTCTTGATGACAAGGACAAAAAAATTTCAAAAGATCAAGATAAGTTATGCACTATTAGAAGATATATATCGTGCCTAAATACATTTATGACTTATGAGGGCTGACGTCACCAGACCCTGTGCTGGCGTCAGTCGATAGCCTATGCAGCTTACCAAGATGAAATTTGGAATATGTTGAGGGAAGAATCAAGATAAGAAGAAATAGAGAAAAAGAAGAGAAGAGGTGATTCATGTCAAAGAGAAAAACATGATTAGGGCTTTAATAATTTGACCTCCTTTAATCACCTCTTATTTATACTAAAGCAAACATTTTAAATATTTACTTTTATGCCCTTCATGAGTAATGCCTAGAATATCCCTTGCTGTATCATATATTTCTCACCTTTAAACTAGTATCATGTAATATGCCTATTGGTAAATACAATGTAGAATTTTGTGCTTCAAAAAAAATAGATAGAAAACAAGATAACAAAATAAAATAAGAAAGGGTAGGAAAACGGGAAACATAAATAAATAATATATACACATTCTTAGGGAGGTGCTAGTGTTACACAATTGCGCGCCATCTAAGGAGCTTTCTAGCATTGGGGTCTGGTTCCTTTCTATAAGAGAAGAAAGTTATCAGCTTTCAGTATAGAATGTTTAAACCCACTGATGATTCTCTAAAGCAGTATAAGTTCCATCCTACTGACCATTACACCTATGGTGAAGATGGCATTGATGCCAACTCACGTATGGTCTCAAGCGAGATCTTTATTCTTTGTGCTCAATTTGAGAAGTTCAACTCTGTAGCGATTTTGTTCATAGTGATCTATCAAACTTTAGGCCAATTTGATCATCGTGGATGTTGATTCTTCTTAGATTCAATTTATCAAGGAGTACTCTGTCTTCTGTTATGCTACTTCCAACTTCTCAATTTCAATTATGTCTTTCTAGATGTCGATTGAGATGTCTTGTGGAAATCAAAGAACAATCCAGATAGCTAGCTACCCATTTTTCACAAGTGGACCAAACACAGAAATTAGCTCGCCGAATTATTTTTGGAGCTTTTTACAATTGATCGGTGTCAGTCTCTTCTCATAAAACTCTCGATGATCGCACTTGAAAGAATGATGATGACCTTGAGAGGGGGTTTGTCAGATGAATTATTCATATCCATACCTATTCTACCATTGTAATCTATCGGGCACTGTTACTAGGGCCATCTTGGCCCTGATTCTTTTGTATTTGGCTCTCATTAATGAGAAATTGAGAATCAACTAATTTGCCAATCTTCTTTTCTCCTATTAACCATTCATAATTGGGATCTTGGATGCATAAGAAACCTTAGAATGAATGAACATCCAAATTCCGTGCTTTTAATGTAAATCCATAGAAGGCTAACCATGTGCATGTAAATTAATGCAACTAACATGATGTTCATCTAAAGAATCAGTAATCTCTAAAATGTTCCAAAAAGGTTGGTAACCAAACAATTCTACAGATATCCAGGCTTTGTTCTAGAACGCACAAAATCATATGGAAGAAGCACCACCTAAAAATCACATCTCTGATGAAAAAGAAGCATCCCAGTTACTCCAAGAATGCTTCATATGGCTTCTGATAAATAAAAACAAAGAATGCTTCATATGGATAAATTTGAGATGATGAATTGATGAACTCGGCCGAATGTTGGAAATTCCGTCTAGTTTCAGAGAAAATTGGCAGTGTCAATAGTTAATAGGATTTGTATTTTTTCTTAAAAAAAGTGATCACATTGCTGAAAGATATATAAATAATAATAAAGCAAGGAACCTTTTGTAAAAGAGTGACATTCCCAAATAATACTCACAAA
Organism: Chloranthus sessilifolius; assembly: GCA_021018995.1. Lineage (NCBI taxonomy): Eukaryota > Viridiplantae > Streptophyta > Magnoliopsida > Chloranthales > Chloranthaceae > Chloranthus > Chloranthus sessilifolius. The sequence continues at coordinate 153,806,897 of CM037586.1, read as the reverse complement.
CCATGTTATTAATCGCACGATAATTTACACAAAGTAATCTGATAAACCAAGATCCAACAAACAAACGAAAAAGAAGAAAAGAGATGCACTTACAAGCTGTTTCCAAACTTTTAACTTCAGATCTTATTCATTAAGTAAAAGCATTTACAAAGACGCTAAAAAATTGCAATGAGAAAAGCACATGAACAAAGCCTCAATAGACAACGTAGACTTCAGTTAAGCAAGAAAAGAAGCAGTAGGTATTCTTTTCAACTCCCAACAAAATTGGCATTTTGCATTGAGCTCTAAATTTAAATTCAAAAGAGGATAACAGCTAAGGTTGTGAATGTCTCTAGAGTTATACAAATCCCAGTACACTGATATAAGAGTTTTAACAATTTCCTTTCCTAAACTAGTCATGAAGTAAAGACTGATCTATCATGAGGACATATCCTAAGTTATCCGTATAGTTATGTAACACATGGTTTTTTTTTATAGAAAATGAATACTAGCAAGCTCAATGCATTTTTTTTTAATAGCAAAATAATACTAGGAAGCTCTACAACCACATAAACAAGTGGACTTTTTTTGCCACTGTTTGAGATGTCATTCAAATCCTATGCTTACCTATAAGTAAATTAACTAATAATAGATATAAAAAATTGTTTGAGATGCGGATAAGGAAACCAGATCCATATGATGCTACCTGGTCATGAAAACTCTAAACCCAAGATAGGGGACTGAGGAAGTGTTTTGGCACCTGACACTACACTTTTCTAGATCAATTTTATAGGGAACGGTTTGCTTATCGTGAGGGTAGTTCCACAGCCCAATCTCATTTAACTCCTGTATGCCTACTAAACCTAATCATTTTGGTTTTTAACCGGCTGCTTCAACTATAACCTCAGCTCTATTGATTGGTCTACTATTGGATTTGAACCAATGACTCCTGCCTCACGAAAGTAATACTCTAACCCCTGGGTTATGCAGACCACTTAGGTTGCGTATGGCATAGCTCTCTGCTAGCCCCTGCCACAGTAGAGTTCACCTGCTTTAGTTGGTTCTCATTCTCTTTTCTAACTCCCTGCAAATGAAGATTTACCTGCTCTCTAACTCCCTCCCAGAGCAAATAAAATCTGCTCTGGCAAGGAGTGAGTAGAGAGGAGGGTAGAACTTCTGAACAAGTAAATCTTGTAAAAAATCTTGCTATACAAGGAGTTACACGGAGAAGGGGTACCTGCTAAAGCAGGTAGCATGATGTTAGCAAAGAGGATGGGAACCTGCTAAAGTAGGTGAACTCTGCTATGGCAGAGGCTAGTAGAGAGCTATGCCATACGCAGCCTTATTGTCCAAGAAAAAGAAAAGGATACACGATTAATCCGTATCCATTCAAATAGTTAGTGAGAAACTTCTCATTATTCAAATACCAAGTGAGCAAGTCTTATGCCACTTGTCATTTACTTTTGTACATCAATTTCATAGAAAGTGTTTTTCTGGTTGCAAAGATATTGTTGCAGTATTTGGCAACGCTCCTCTTCTAGGCCTGAAAGCAAAAACACCATAAAAATGGGCGTTTGGAAACGCCCAGCTTCTTGCCCAGTAGATTCCCATAAAAGCTAAAATACCTTAGAATTGGACAAGAATCGGGATGCTGCATCAATTCAGTTCAAGATTGTCGCTTTTGCGGGAATCAGGGGGCAGGAGCTACACTAACCCAAACAGGGACAACAATTCCATGACCTCTGCAAAGCGATTTAAAAAGACATCCAAACAAACCATAAAACAGATGATAACCCAGTAAAAATCTTATAGTTTGTCCTAAAATTTATTATTCCCATACTTTTCAGGCATCAGAACTTGCAGGCAAAACTTGCAAGAAAATATATGACTGGAGTTTTAATAGTTGAAAGCAAAGTTTTAAGATATTAAGGATTGCTTATTTCCTATGTGCGATCCATCAAAATACGCCCAAAAAAATAAGAAGAATCATTCTTCAAATGTGCCTCGCAAAAGGACTACACACAGCACCAATTATGCAAACAGAAGAGGTTCTAAACTTCTAGCTGTGCTGCAAAATCACCAAACAACCTTGGAAAGCTAATGGTACCCATCAAACACAACTATATGCAACATCTTGTCATTCAATCCCACCCCTATATGAATCAAAATTCTAAACCAGATTCCAGTCTTTCCTTGCCCCCTTTTATATTTCTTTATATAATAATTCAGTGCCCATTTCACCACTAAAAAGGATTATTAGTGCCTCTTTCACCGCTAAAAGAAGCATCTAAATCTTTTACAAATGCCTGATTAATATCAGAAGCACGCAAGTCCCAAAACTAACAAAACGAGAGGAACCCATAAACATCACCAAGAAACATAGAACACAGAAAAAAACCCAATATCATAGCAACCCAAACACTTAAACACAATCTATTAGCACAATATCCCTGCATCCAAAACCAAAATCACAAACAACCCAGAAATATTCAATACCCATATTCATAACAAACCTAAAAAAAAAAAACATTTATCATATCAAGTCCATTAACTTCTCCCAAAACAAATCTAAAAAATGCATCATAAAAAATAAAACCCGAGAGATCATCATCATCATCATAAAGTGGAAAGGAAAATGGTGAAAGAGTCTTGCATGCATACTAGTTGTGAACTGGAGACATCTCTTTCAACACTGATCTTTGGGTAATCAATCAATCACCGGAAGGCTGAACTTGAAAAATGGGATCATGGGTTTTGTTCTTCTTGTTGTTGCCATCTTATTGTTGTTGATAAAAAGGTAGGTGATGAGATCAGAGAGGGAGAGAGGGGTTGGGGGTGGGCAGGGCAGGGCAGGGGCAGTGAGTGATGTTTAATTATGGTAAAGCATAGGTTGGATGGAGGGGACGATGGTGGGACGTCAGACACGTCAGAAAAAGATGTGGGATGATTTAAGTAAAGAGGAGAGAGATATAATATACAGTTTGTTGTGCATTTGGGGAGTTTAAAAGGAGAAGAAAACAGTTTGAAGATTAGATAGATAGATAGTAAAGAATAAAAGATACCAGCTTATCTTCTTTTTCACTAAGATTAGATTAGATTAGATTAGATAGAGAGACAAATGGATCCTTGGACCACTCTACTTCACTGCTCTCCACCAGTCCACTCTACTCCACTGCATGGTTTCAGAAATCAGATTCACCCATCTTGCATGTCTTCCAATAATAATAACTTCTTCTCTTACCTTTGTCAGTGATCACTTCTGCACCACCCATAACATTCATGAATCCATGTCAAAAAAGAACCACCACTCTCCTTAATGTGTCTCTTTTGAATTGGCCAAACTGTTCACACCTAGGTTCCTACCCCAATTGATAAAGGCCATTGATTCTGTGTATATCTGGCACTATTTTGGGGTCACGTGGTGTAAAGTGATGCATGACTGATCATCTAGATTGGATTAATGCCATCGTACCTTTATTTGTACTCAAGGAGTTATTGAGGGCACCTATACCAAAGACCATTGACTATTTTAAATTAGACAAATCTATTATAATCTTGATATCATGGGCGTACCATTGGATATATAACGCACAAATCATATTTCAATCGCAACTATTTTGGATGTGTCCTCATGAAACCAAAAATTGGCCCACGGGGTAGAAGATTAGGGGGAAACATATAATTTCCGCTGTTTGATTCAAAGTAATCTGATTTTTTGACATAAGTGCCCTCAAAGATTTGATAGATGAAAATAAACGCCAAAAATTATTTGCACCATTTGATTAATAAGAGTTTAAAAGTGTCACAAAATGGATGGGTAACATGTGACACTTAAACCCGCTTAGGTCACATCTAACAAATAGAAGTAGGATGGATGAGCAAATGACCGATATGTTCATCATGATGGAAAGATATGAGTTCGTATATTTTCCGAAAAATCAATTTCAATAAGACTTACAAATAATTCATATCACCGTTTCAAATCTCAGTCGACTCTGATACCAATCCGTATAGGCTGATTCGAATCGGTTTCAGACCAAACGATCCGAATCAGTATAAATCGACCGAGATTATCCAAGAATCCTAATTTGCTACAGAGCTCTTTCGCTTTCTCTATTATTTCTGCCAAAGAAATAAAGTTTTATTCCAACGAAAATTATATCTTAAAAAGTTGGGTTTTTTGTAAATACCCCCTGAGTTATGTTGATATTACAAATAACCCCCCAATTATAGCTGTTTGTTTTAAACCCCGGAGTTAGCATTTTGATGTTTATAAAATATCCTCTTTAACGAATGCTACTTTAAATAGTTAATCAGTCGTTAAAGAATATCTTAAATACCATATTTATCCTTTTTAAATTTAAATTACTAAATTGACACCCTCTACACGTGGGAAGAGTAATTTTAAATCCACCCCTCCACTTACAAAAAAGAATAGTTTTAAATTCACCCACGCTGAAAGACATTGACTGCATTGAATCGGACGATGGAGATCGTTTATCGTCCCAACCTTTCACACGATGGATCTTGAGATCACGGTGGCACTATTAGGCAGGTTATTTGGCGCATTGAATCGATGGAATTTATCGTCCCAACCTTTCACACGATGTATCTTGAGATCATGGTGGCACCATCAGACGGTTGACTGCATTGAATTGGACGATGGAGGTTGTTTATCGTCCCAACCATTCACACGATGGATCTTGAGATCATGGTGGCACCATCAGACGATGGAGATTGTTTATCGTCCCAACCTTTCACACGATGGATCTTGAGATCATGGTGGCACCATCAGATGGTTGATTTTTTATTTCATGTGGTACACACCCAAAAAAATGACCTTAAAATTAATTTTAAACGTATACGTGATGTTAAGGTCACTTTTCTGATGTGTGCCACGAAATAAAACACTGATCGTCTAATGGTATGCCTAAACGATCTCCATCGTCTTATTCAATGCAATCAATGTGTTTTAGCGTGGGTGAACTCAAAGATTCGGTGGATGGAAGAAAACGTGGTTAGGCAATCCAATTCCTAAAAATGGGTCTTGAATCATATAAGAAATTGGAGGGACGAGTATTTTGAGTGGAACACGTAGATTGAAGGTTTTCTTTTCAAAAATAATTACATCGTTTGCCACAAATCCTCCATTGGTTGAGTATTCGTCCAAACATTGGCATGCTTTAATGGGGGAATCACCCATATGATGAGTCTTGAATCTAATGGGTGAATGAAGGGCCTTTTAGAAGAGTACCTTTAAATCCACCCACTGAATCTTTAAGTTTACCCACACTGAAACACGTTGATTGAATTGAATCGAACGATGGAGATCATTTATCCTCCCAATCTTTCACATGATGGATCTTGAGATCATGATCGTACTATCAGACGGTCAGTGTTTTATTTCACGTGGCACACATCTCAGAAAAGTGACCTTAACATCACGTGCATGCTTAAAATTGATATTAAGGTCACTTTTAGGGGTGTGTACAACATGAAATAAAAAGCTGACCGTATAATGGTACACCTAAGATCTAAAGATCGATCTCATGAAATATTGGGACGATAAAAAATCTCCATCGTTTGATTCAATACAGTTGATGTGTTTCATCGTGGGTGAACTCAAAGATTTTGTGGGTGGATTTAAAGGTACTCCTTTTAGAATAGTGGTAAATTATAATAGCATGACTTGTAAATAAAGGTGAATGAAGGGCCTTTTAGAATGGTAATAAACTTTAATGGCATGACTTGTAAATATAGATGAATGAAGGGCCTTTTATAATGGTGGTATTTTTAAAATATTGGTTTCATTAAAGGCAAAATAGGTTTTCCGTCCATAAATTCACGACTAGTTAATGACAGGAGTTTATATGAAACAGAAACACAAAAGTAGGGGCGGCAGAATAAATACCCAAAACTCAGGGAGTTTCTTATAATATTAGCATAACACAGGGTGGTATATGCAAAAAACCCTAAAAAGTTAATATTGGAAAAATTGCTAATACAGGTGGGGGAATGGTCAGGTCCTAACAAGCAGAACCTGATTTCCAGTCCTACCCCATCCGGTGTACTTGGAAATTAGAGAATCTTGACTTTCTTTATTTTCACTTTTTATAGTAAAACGTGTAGTTAAGATTCTCCTATTTCCAAGGACACCGGATGGGGTAGGACTGGAAATCCGATTCAATTTAGTAGGACTTGACCATTCCTCTACAGGTGGTAAGTCATTTTTTAGGATTGTACTACGAGAAATCATCATGTGTTTTGTCTACAAGGGAGTCATAGACTAAAGATTAGTAGCATAAAAAATTGAGATATAATAGTGTCTCCATAGTTTAAGTCAAAATAATTAAAAATCATTTAAATTTAGTGGTTGTCATGTAAATTTATTATTTCATTTTATAAAATTTTTAATAAATTTTTTTCACTGACAAAATTTTGAATGGGAATCGGTCGATCCCGATCCCAATGAGTTTCGGATTGACCGTATCTAAGCCTTGATTCAGAACTATTTATAACTGTTCATTTTCTAGTCCTTATAAGCTATTTAATAGATAATATTTGATGCAAGCTTACTATCCGAAGGTCGAATTTAATTTATATAATAGCCATGTGAGCTGAGCTGAGTCGCACAAAAAATGGTGTCACGTGCACAAAATGATTAACTTTGTACACTTTTGGTAGGCTATTGAGAAGGATATGCACAAAATGAATGACTCGTTCAGTTTTGCCGGGTTATTGAGAAGGATACTTTGGTTATTTAAATTATTAGGTCATTTTATAAGGGTTCCACTGTGTTAGGGATGAAGACATGAAGTTTTTTTATAGAGATAATTAGAAGAACATGCCTTCTAATTAGAGATAATTAGAAGAACATGCCCCTTCTCCTTTTTTATAATAGATGCTAGAGTGCATTTTGGAAATAAATTTGTTTACACTTCAAATATTTTAAAGATAAAAAATGATGGCATGGATATATAGTTGTTTATGCCTAACTTATATTAAGTTCAAATTCTTCAGCTAACTATATTATTATTATTTGATGGATTCTATCAATAATACAAAAAAAAATAAGACTATTAACAGCAGTCAAATTAACAAAAAAACTATCGCTAATACCCTCATCACTAATAGCCTTAATAATTTTTTTTGTTAATAGCGGCAGTTTTTGTGCCGTTGCTAATTATCTTATTTTTTGTAGTGCAATTACAAATTACATTGGCACAAAAGACCTTAATATTTTCTTTACGGTGGCATGGGTCATTTGGAATAACAGAATCAAACATGTTAACAATGATACTCCTAGTGATCATTTTCATGATGCTTCCTTTGCCTAGGAATACTTGGCTGAATATGTAGAGGACCAAGTGAAGACTTCTGCACCACCCCCGGAGCATCGACACTGTCCGTAGCAAGTACCCTAACTTGTTTCATCAAAATTAATGTGGATGGTGCTTTAAAAAATTTAAAAGGAGGAATCGGCATAATTGCTAGAGATCATGAAGGAAAAATTCGTGTTGCTATGGTGAAGCATCTACTTCATGTTTCAAGTGATGAACAAACATAAACGTTAGCTTTACAGATGGCTGTGCAGTTTGCAGTTGAGTGGAAATCGGTCTTGTTTGATGGCGATTCAAGCAATGTTATTAAAAATAATGTGTTTCAGCAGTACTTGCTATTAAGGCATTTTTTGGTAGTGACGGGACTAACAACGGCAATTTTTGATAGCGACAAGACTAATAACAGTAGTTTTTTGTTGATAGCAGCAGTTTTTGGCTGCCGCTAATAGTCTTATTTTCTGTAGTGTAACTCAGCGGGTGAGGCTTCAAAAAATCTGTCAGGATCACATGCTATCTTTGAACACATAAAGGTGATGCTACAATCTTTTGATTATGCCAAATGTCTGCATATCTCAAAATTAGCTAATGGTACAGATAGTTTAGCAAAATTTGCTTGTTGTGAGTCCAATATTCCTTATTATAATGTCTAGGTCGGGATTATTCCAATGACGATCCAGAATTTATTTGCTTCTGGTTCTGCTTTATGAAACATTATCTTTTCATATAAAAAAAAATGAATATATTATAAGGTGCGCATCATTTGAGGTGTATCTTGTAATTTAAGAAAGTAAAGATATGATCGATGGATGGATTGATCAGGTTAGATTAGATTAAATTATATTTATTTTAGAAAATAATTTAAATGGTAATTATCTTAAAAAATTATAATTAAATTCGATGAGTTGTATTAACCACTATATGTAGAGGTATTCTCTGTTAATGAAATAACAAGCAAGATTATCACAATGTAGCTTCAAGGTTTTCTCTCTCTCTCTCTCTCTCTCTCTCTCTCTCTCTCCTCTATCATAAACCTCTATATGGTATCAGAGTCATGGTCGGCTTCGATCCTACGATCAGACTGGCTATGGTCTTGGCTTGCTTTCGCATCCCATTGTCTTTCAATACCTTCTCTTCATAATTTTAACAAAAAAAAATTAAATTTTAATAATATATTTCTTCTTCTTAACCCAAAGGGGTAGCTCAGTTGGTCAAGCCTTGGGTTTGCTCCCCAATGGTCACCAGTTCGAGTCCCCTCACGGGCCACTGGAGTATACCCAGTCATTAGCTCCAGGGCCTCGTGGGATTAGTCGAGGTGCGCGCAAGCTGGCTCGGACACCCACGGTTATAAAAAAAAAAATTCTTCTTGCCACCTCCTTCTCAATCTATTAACATTCCCAAGCCCTGCTTCATCATCATCTCACAACCTCACGATCTCTTCGTCTAATTTCGTTAAATTCTCTCAACGAGAGACATTGCATGATCTATCTTTGATTACTTGTAAGAAATTGCATCTACCTGCAAACATACAAATCACATTGCAGTACAACAGATTATAAATGTGAGGTTGAACCAATATGAACTAGTAAATGATGGTCGGAAAAAAAAAATAAAGTCAGGTTAATTTAATTAAACCTTAATCTAGTTAACAATAATTTTGAAGAAAAAAAATACTAAGTAGAAGAACTAATTAACAGGAAATCTAAAGAACATAAATGTAAATGGAGTTTACTTCAGATGAATACACTACAAAATAAGGTGTTTCAGCGACACTTGCTGTTAAGGTAGTTTTTTATAGCGACAGGACTAATAGCGACATTTTTTTATAGTGACATAATTAATAGCAGTAGTTTCAAACTGCTGCTAATAGTTTATTTTTTGTAGTGATAAGCTAGTGCTAGGCATAAAATCCACAAATTTTCGGATAGATCTAAGATTAGAGGAATTCTAATTAAAAGGAATAATTTATCTTGTATTGATTATGAATTTAATCCATCAAAATGATAGAACTACAGATATGAATCAAATCAAACAACCAACAAGTATATTCTGTTGGATTTTTGTGGTCAGCACCTTAACCCATATTTGGGTTTTCATTAAAAACTGGGTTGGACCTTTGACCACACGTATCTCGAGGTGATAGGAAGCAAGTAGTTTCTTAATATAAGTGATATGTCTCTACTCTCTTTCCTCGATGAGTTAGGAAAGAGAAGTGGCTATATAAGGAGACCACCATCCCCTCTTCCTCTAACCCTAGCTCATTCCCATCTAGAAGCTAAACTTAGACAAGACGAGAGGTAACGTGGTTTCAGATTCTTTGGCGGAGATCATCGGTTTCATCAAGGAGATTGCTGACGCGGCGATCCGATAATAAATACAAGGTACACGTGTTCATGCAAAGGTATATTTTGATGTGTGATTCGAACTTAGATCTTAAAATTTCAAACAATTGGTATCAGAGCCATAGAGGCTTGATGATATGATCAAACTAGTATTATATGATCTCTGTTTGATGAGGATAACCTCAATTTGATTTTATATTGACTGTTTTCTTTTCAAACAATTGTTATAAAATCAGTTGGATCCCATAAGAGTGTAACCCATCCGACTTGACGAAAACCACACCAAACAATCTCAATCTAATTCTAACAATCTAATCTAACTACTATTCAGATCTTGACTATGCCAATTTTCCAAGACTATTGAAGGTAAAATACTGGGAGAAGTTCGGGCCTCCAAAGTCACCTAAATATTGGAAGAGTTTCTATTAGGTGACGAACTTGGTCACCGACTGTATAGAGAAGGAAGATTTTCTATTAGGTGACGAACTTGGTCACCGGCAATATAAAGAAGGAAGAGTTTCTATTATGTAACACCGGCTTAAATTTATCATAAAGAGGAGAGTGATTTCCTTTTTGGTGTGGGATTCCCTTCCTATAATAAATCATTGATTAGATTCTCTTGCTTAAAGAAAAAAAGGAAGGGAATCTTGAAAACTTATTGCATGTGTAGTGGAACACCAAAGTTGGTGTTTCCCTGACTCTATATGACTTGACCCGGATCGACCCAAATCGGCCCGGCCTGTGACCCGACCCGGTCGACATTCGGACTCGGGTCATGACCCGATCATGGCCCATGGTCCGGTCTAGTCCATACTCGGCCCATGATTCATGATCCGATTCAACTCGTTAGACACGACCCGTTTGTCCTTAAGGCCCATTTTGACCTGTATTATTCCTTATTCTTTTCGGGTCATTTCTGGGCTATTTATAGGTTCGATTTTCAGACATTATATATGGATTTTAACTTTCTCGGGCATTCCAGATATATTTTTTAGCTCTATTTTTTAAAAGGAGTTCTCTGTTATTTTAATCGGATAATTATTATGTATTTGAGTGCTTTTAATTAAATTTAACTTTTTTGAGAAAATATAGGATTGAGTATTGAAGGTTGTTACGCTGGTACTTACATAATGTTACCCATAATTATTATTAATTTTGGCACTTACCTACCACATGAGTTAGATTTGGCTACTTTGAAGGATTCTTCTATCCAACGATGATGATCTTTTCTAGTGCCGTGATTTTTATAAATGAGATTTATTTTTGTTACCCATAATTATCAAACTATGATAATGTTACCCATGATTATTATTAATTTTGGCACTTACCTACCACATGAGTTAGATTTGGCTATTTGGAAAGATTCTTCTGTCTAACGGTGATGATCTTTTCTAGTGCTGTGATTTTTATAAATGAGATTTATTTTTGTTTGATTATTCTCAACATATCATATCCAATTCAAGGTAAATATCATGTGTGTTTTTCAATGCTTTATTATCGATATTGACTAGATGTGACATGCATACCCACATAATCATAGTTTGATAATTATAGATAATTTATTCACTTAATGTATATGTATCTTATAACTGTTTGATTTGGATTAATTTGTTCATCAATTGCAATGTGTGGCATTGATTTATCTTTCAAAGTAGATTAGTTAGCAAGATGTGCATATATCTGAAAATGAGTTTTGAAACCTTGAATCAAACTTGATATGGTTGAATGAAATTTAGGTTGTACCATAGGGATCAAGGTAGACCGATAAAATGATCGTTTGAGAGTATGTCTCATTAAGATTGAGTTGGTGCATGCTTTTATGAGGTTTCTGACTTCTAGCCAAAGCTGATTTAGAAATTTCATATAAGTAGGGTGAATAGAATGGTCATAAGTGCGTTGGGGAGAGAAGGACAATCTTTCTGGCCAAAGCTGATGAAGAGTCTGGAGCAAGCATACAACACGAGTGATTAGGTCTATGCGTGTTTTCTCAAACACGATTTTGAGAAATAAACTACATGTTAAAGTTTTTGCCCAAAAGTGATGCTGAGAGTTGATAACTGATTGTTCTAAAGAGTGAAAGTTGCTCATAGCTGATACTTCAATTAATTCGGATTTGACCCTAAATCAGAATTTAAACCTTCGAAGAATAGTTAGTAACATATGGTCATAGTTCAAGGTGAATATTTAGTGACATATGGTCATAACATAATCTTCGAGGATATATGATCATGACGTATTCTAATTAAATCATTAGTGATATATGGTTAAAGTGATTGATAAAAATTTAGATGCATAATCGACATATTTCTTTATTTTGTTAATGATATGTAATATTTTATTTCTATATAAAGTCATGGACAAATCTATTATTCATAAGCAACTAGCAGGTATTGAGCCTATGGATGGCTCCAACTATTCATCGTGGCATATGGCCATTGATATATCATTAGGATATATGGACTATGATTTTATCCTTATCGAGAATAAACCTCCCACACTTACTACGAGTTCTACAGAATTAAAGAAGAATTATTTTGTTAAATGAGAAAAAACTAATCGTATGGCCATGACGATGATCCGTTCATCAATTAATCAGACTCTTAGAAGTTGATTGAACCCTATAACTACGATAAAAGAACTCTTGAAAAATATTAAAGATCAGTTTGTGGGTACGCGAAAGTTTCTATAGTACTCTTATCTTACACAATTAGTTAACATGAGATATGATGGAAATGGAAGTGTGCGTAAACACATTTTAAAGATATCAAAATGTGCTATAAGTTATAGGGCTCAGGGAACAAGGGACTGCATTTGGTGATGATCCAGTTATTTACTTAATTATCTATTCGCTTCCGCCTTCATTTAATACCTTTAAGGTAAACTATAATGCTCAAGAGACAAAGTGGGATCTTAACCAATTAATTTTCTTATATGTGACCGAGGGGGAGCGTTTGAAAGCGGCTAAAGTTGAGTTTGCACATCTGACGGTGAGTGGGTTAAGCCGAAAGATTTTTAAAAAGAATCACAATCAGAGCTTTAATCAAAAGCAAGATGGAGCAGAGAATTCCAATAAGAAAGTCAAACTTAAAAATTTAGAATGTTGGCACTGCAAGAAAAGAGACATCTTCGGAGGGATTACTATATATTTGAATATCTGTTGAAGCAGGTCAAAAGAGGAACATCTCAACCTGAGAAGTCTCAAAACTGAAATCGCGCTTCCGTCATTTATTTATTTATTTATTTTTGCAAGACATTAGTTAGTGTTTTGACATTTATTTTGATAGGCTTGGTTTGCATATGTTTAATTAAATGATTATAAATAATTGATGTTAAGTTAATCTTGTTATTCATTGATTGCTATTATGAATAGCCAAATCAGTGAGAGATAACTCGCTTGGATTGACGAATTTTTTTTATTGTGGCTAACTCATCATATGAAATTATGCACGTGTTAATGGAGGTATATGTGATTGTACTATAACCATCTGCATGAGAATTGTTTCACATAGCAGAGTGGTGGAGTTAGATCTCATTTTGCCTGATATGCTTGGGCTAGATATGATTAGGCACCACATTGGTAAGCCTTCTTTCTGTTAGATTAGTGACGTGAGTCACAAGCAGAGAGCCAGTAAGATATCAGAAAGACATATTCTGAGGTATGAAGTTAGACAAATATAGGAACGACATTGTATGCATTGCCTGATATCACTAGATAAAGACTCATGAATGATGCTAATTTTGTGACCATGGATTGCCTAGTGTCAATTCGTAAGATGGAATACTCTTTGCGCCATGATCCTTTACTTATATTATTATTGAATTTGAGTGATTGTTACGAAATATCGAGGTAGTGGGGGTCAATGATTTTTATAAATATAAAATGGATGACATCCGTTTTTCAGAGTTTGTCAATCCAGAGAGTCGATTTTTAAAAATTATGCTTAAATGAGTTAAGGTATAGACAAAGTGGGAGAATATTAGATTTTTGTCGTCAACACTTTAACCCATCTTTGGGTTTCCACTAAAAACTGGGTTGGACCTTTGACTACACGTATCTCAAGGCGATAGGAAGTAAGTAGTTTCCTAATATAAGTGATATGTCTTTACTTTCTTTCCTTGATGGGTTAGGAAAGAGAGGTGACTATATAAAGAGACCACCGTCCCCTCTTCTTCTAACCCTAGTTCACTCCCATCTAGAGGCTAAACTTAGAGAAGACGAGAGGTAACGTGGTTTCGAATTCTTTGACGGAGATCATCGGTTTCATCAAGGAGATCGTTGACGCGGCGACCCGATAATAAATATAAGGTACGCGTGTTCTTGCAAAGGTATATTTTGATGTATGATTCGAGCCTATATCTTAAAATTTCAAGCATATTCTTCCTTAATTCTTCAAAAGATTAGAAGCAAATGTCTAATGTATCCAATCATCTGATGTATCCAATCATCTGATCAAAAGACAATATATATCCATCTCTAAATTTAAGAACTACAAAATCAAGCCCTAAATGAACCAAGGAGGCATTAGCCCAGTTGGTACACTCCCTCCATTGTGAGGGAGCAGGTCGTGGGTTCGATACTCTTCCTCCACGCTGTTTCCCACCCTTCTCTTTATAAGGTGTGGGTTGGGTTCTATTAGTTAACCCTCACCACTATAGTTGGTGTTCCTTCACGCTACGCCGCAACTGTCATATGTGTATGCGTGTCTGCTCCTTAGTTCTCGAGGCTGTCTCGGTCGAATGGCCGTATAAAAAAAAAAAAAAAAGCCCTAAATAATTAGCGAAAGATCTCAAATCACAAGGAAAACTCAATAATTTCCATTAATCCATGTATCAAAGATGAAATTGATCCCCAATTCATTTAATAACATCTACTCCATAAAATTAATTAAAATCATATAATCACAATAGATCTATCCCTAGAATTGATGCATTTATGCCATACACTAAATAAATGAAGACATCGTTAAAACGAAAATAAAATAAACCTTTTTAGATAAATTAGAACCTCATCCACGATTTCCAAAAGCTTTTCCTCCAATCTTTACAATGAATTGTCTCTCCTCTCGCAAATCCAAAGCAAAACAATTACAATTATTTATTCTCAAAACCAATCTAACTCTCTAACGCTAATTTCTTAGCTCTAATCTAAGACACACTTCTCATTAGCCCGAAACATTATATTTATATTAATGCTAACCCTAAAACAAAACCCTAATTTGAGAAAATAGCAAGTTTTTAGATTTTAGCAAGTCTTGGATGAAATCGGGTCAAGGCATCTTGATTGATCGAGATTTTGGCCTTTCCCGAATTATCTTGTAATTTAAGAAAGTAAGATATGATAAATAGATTGATATGGTTAGATTAGATTTGATTATGTTTATTATAGAAAATAATTTAAACGATGATTATCTTGAAAGGTTATAAATAATTTGGCAATCATTTGATAGAGTGTTCGGTTTAATTCCGATAAGTTTAGGAAAGATTTGAGGAAAAAATTAGGTAACAATTTAGAGATTATTCAAAATAATTATATATATATATATATATATATATATATATATATATAAATTTTAAAAGACAATGTAATATTTTCAAATAATACAAATAAAAGTATTACATAATCCGCATATATTGATAATTTACAATCATAAGAAACAATATGAAGTATTTTTAAAGCATGTATCATCGTGATAAATATTGAATTTTTTTTTCAGAATTCATAAAATTTGAAAAAAGATTTGGTGAAAAAATTGGTGAATCGACAAATAAAGCAAATATTCAGTAAAAAGTTTGGCACACCACCATTTTGGCGAACATTTATAAAATATTGATTAGTTTGAAGAGTTTGTAATAGAGATTAGTTGATCAATTCAACCTTTCAAGCACCAAAAAAAATACTAAAAATAATAAATAGATGAGAACATTTTGGAGACAACACTTAACAAAGGCAAACCCTTAGGAATTAAGATTTTATTACGATATATAAACATCTTATAGCAACAATCAACCTTTGACTGACTAATTGATAAACTATAGTTATATCAAACCTTTTAAATAAAACTTGAGTATAATTGTACTCCGCTAATTAACCACTCAAAAGGATTATTAACGGTGTGAGATATAACTTATAAGCTTACAATATATTTTGTATACATTTCGTGGAGTATTTTGCTTCTATCTTTTCTAGGGGGCTGCTACTAACCCCCCACGAAATACTCAATATCCCCTATTAATCACATTTGAAAATCGTTGGCTGCTTGAAATCAGATGATGGGATAATTTTTCATTTCAATCTTTGACACAATGGATTTTGAGATCATAAGCATACTATCAGACTATAAGATTTTGATTCCACGTGACACACATACCCAAAAAATTGAACATGATCATAACATATATCAAACGTGATTCTCTGATCACTTTTCAGGAGGTAAGATTTTCAAATGTTGTTAGTTGGGGATATTTAGTTTTTCGAGGGGAATAGTAGCATCCCCTCTTTTATATTTGTCTCTCCTATTGCCAAAATGACATATTCAGTGATCTCCTATAATTATTTAGGGACATAATCTCCCCAACTTAGGCCTGTTATAAGTCCCTCCTCACTCTCACTTTTGAAGTGTGGTATCATGTGGCGCATAGTTTTTACCTTATCTAAGAAACAGATCATGCTACCACTTGATGCAGGCCAAACAATTCCCATTGGACGATCCTCTTTACAATCAAATCCAAGTACTTCAATTTGACCCTACTTAAATATGAACAATGATTGATATTGAACTTCCCAAATTTAATAGTTTGATCCCTTTCATGTGCATATTTTTTTTCTAACTTTGTAATCTTCGTATGAAATTTAGTCACTTGGGTAATTCAGATTAGCCTCACTCGGGTAATTTAGATTGGCCAAAAATGTCTGCCACCTAGCCTAAAAGCGGTCCGTTATACCAAAATCTTAATATAAAAAAAATTATCTACTATTAACAAAGGGTTTATTGCATCCTCATTCTAGACACTTAGCCAATATCTTGTCAAGTGTGCATTTATTTAAACTATGAGACGCTCATAGCAAGGATCAAAACACTATAAAAAATAAGATTATTAGCAGCATTTTGCTGTAAAAAATTGCCGCTATTAACCAAAAAGCTATTAAGACTATTAGAGACAAGGGTATTAATGACAGTTTTTTGTTAATAGCGGCAATTTTTGGCTGCCGCTAATAGTCTTATTTTTGTAGTGAAATTTTGATTTTCATTTCGGTTTCGGACGGGACCGAAATCAAAATTTTGAAATTCAGCCAAAATTTCGGCTGAAAATTTGATCCTCATACAAAATTGATCGAAATTTTGGTTTCAATCCACTGAAATCAATAATTTCGGCCAAGATTTCAGTCATTTCAGCTGAAATTTTAATCTTTGATGAAAAGGTTTTTAATGACTGAAATTTTGATCCTTGGTGCAAAGGTTTTTAATCCCACTAATATTGCATATCTCAAGGTCCACTCCGCATACAGTTGACAAGACATGAAGACATGGCTCATGTCACTAAATTTATTGTCAAAAATGGGAAATTTTTTAAAATCTCTTTTTTCTAAAGTTATTTTTCTAAATTCTCCACATAGTTGTTTAAATATCTAATAAGCCCCGGTACTTAAAACTTAGTTATCTAAATCCCCCCTCAACCGTAAATATTCATCTTACTGTCAAAATTACCCTTAAATATATTTATTTTTAAACATATTTATTATTTTTCTCAAAGAAATTCAATTTTTTTTCTAATTTTTACCAAATTTTATATACTCTTTTTCAAGAAAAAACACCATTATTATATTTTAAATGCAATTTTTACTATTTTTTTCAATTTTTTGTATTAAGTTGGATTTCAATTGTTGAGGGGGCATATAGATAAGTAAGTTTTATGTACAGGGGTTTATTAGAAATTTAAAAAAATAAGAGGAGGATTTAGAAAAGAAATTTTAAGGGGGGAGGGGGGGATTTTAGAAAATTTTCTTCTAAAAATTCATATAGAAATTGCCGCCAAGTCGGGATATAGAATAACTCATGATGATTTTAAAAAGAAAAATAGACAAAAATTTTAAGTGTAAGAAAAGTTAAGATGAAATTGAAATATATATATATATATAGAAGTAATTGAAAAGTAAAAGAAATTAAAAATAGAGAAAAAGGTGCAAATTAGTCATAATTTTTGCGACTCTTCCAAAAGGGTAAAACGCCTAAATTTTTAAATAAAAAATTACGATTTAACCGCGACTTTCCAAAAAGTCGGACATTTAAATTGGATCATTGATAAATGAAGCAATTGGCAAATGTACATTTTAAGGGAAATTTACCAGATCGACCCTGTCAGATACACCTTTCCCGTCAGAAACCCTATATTTTCACCTTTACCCAAACCGATCAGCTTTAAGCCAAGCCAGTTCCAGCTAGCAGGAAAAGTCTTAAATACCACTTCTTACATTTTATTGTTCTACATAGTTTAAAATTTTAAAAATTGCACTTTTTTATATTTACGCGATGTGAAACAATATCTATGGCATCTGATTTGAAGGCAACAATATAAAGATCGATGGTGTCAAAGATTGGCATGAAAAAAAGGCGATATCACTTCTTTAAAAATAATAATAATAAATAATAAATAAAAATCAACTGTCTAGACCGTCGTTATCGACTGTATAGGCAGTCGTTTTCCACTGCCTATACATAGTCGTTATTGACTGTCTAGGACAGTCGTTTTCGACTGCCTATACACAGTCGTTATCGACTGTTTAGATAGTCGATAACCACTGTATAGGCAGTCGATAACAATTGTTTAGGATAGTCGTATTCGATTGCCTATACACAGTTATTACCGACTGTCTAGAGAGTCGATAACACCTGTCCTAGATAATCGTTTTCGATTGTATAGGAGACGCGATATCGCCTATTTTTCGTGTCAATCTTTGGCACTATCAATCTTTATATTCTAATTTTCAAATCAGACGTCATAAATATTGCTTCACATTGCGTATATATAAAAAAATATAATTTTTAAAATTTTAAATTATGTAGAACGATAAAAAATGTAAGAAAAGGCATTTAAGACTTTTCCTACTAATTGTAACTGACTTGATTTAAAGCTATTGATTTGGGTAAAAGTGAAAATATAGCCTCTGACGGAAAAGGTCTGACCGATCCATTTAATTTCCCATATTTTAACCAAAGGAAAGAAATGCCTTTTACTCGTAGTTTTTTTTCTCTTTCAGCAACTTTTATCATTTTAATTGCACTCCACCTAGGCTATCAACTCATGATACACAATATATTATAATCTTCCACTAAAATAAAGTAAACATATTTTTTAACCAGTGACTCTAATCTCTCCACTATAAAAGTTTCACTTTGAAGAGAAAATATAAAATGAGGGACAGAGTATGAAGACTAGACACGTGGCATTATATCTTATTTTAGAATCTTCTTAGAAAAAAAAAGAAAAAAAAAAAGATTCTAACCATCTAATTAATTCCTATTTACATAGCAAATGTGTATTGTTGATCTATATTTTGTTGGAGTTTAATGGTATCCTAAATTTACATATCCCACACCCATATTTAGTGGGACCGGTTCAATAATAAAAAATTTAATAATAAAGCGATGTGGCTATATATGAAAATAATAATGCATCTTTGAAATCAACATACACATTGATATGTAATAGGTTTTGAGTTAAAATCACCTCCATAATATATAAGTTTTTAAAAAAATTTAGAGAAAAATTAAAATACTGAACCGGTCTGGTTCATGTTGAACTGGATGAGCCAGCCGGTTTAATGGAAACCAAACCGCCTAATCCACCGGTTCTAGTCGAATCGGACAGTCCAGTCCGACTGTTTAAACACCCCTAAATACAAAGAAAAACAAGTGAAGAAATAGGGGTTGAAAAAGCCAACCTTAAATAGATAGGAGAAGGGTGTGATGATTATGAAGCAACGAGTAGCCTAAACTTAAGTTTAGGCAATTAAGCCAACCTAGGCTGAACTTCCGTTTAGCCAAGTAGGCCCTTTGAACTTTCATCAATCCCAACTTTATATTCTAGTAGGGGTATTTTAGAATAAATAGTGTAAAAAATAAAAATAGTCCCAAATTTGTAAATAAAAGATGTATGCACTGTCAAATGGAACGTGAAAAAAAGTATTAAGGGCAACTTTATATGATAGGCAGATTTTATACCGGCCAGCTGATGTGGCGTGATGTAATTGGCTACAAGTGCAGGTTAGGGGAACCTATCACATCGCGCCATGTCAGCGGCCTGCACTTTTCCTGCACAAAACATGTTTGCGGTTTTCCAAAGTATAATACTAACAAAAAAGTAAATGATAATATTAAACTACCTTTAAATTTACCCACCAAATTTTTAAGTTCACCCACCCTAAAACTCATTGACTACTTGGAATCAAATGATAGAGATCATTTTTCCCCCCTATCTTTCACACGATGGATCTTGAGATTAAATGCAACTCATGACGCTCAAACCTGATATTAAGGCCACTTTCGTGGATGCCCATGATTTCAAAATCCAGATGACGACTGATCCCTGTCATCTAATTCAAAGTAGTTAATGGATATTCAACATAGGTGAACTCAAAGATTCGATGGGTAAATTTGAAGATACCCAATATTAACCTTGAGGCTTAAGTTCAATCCCAGCATTTTTTCTTTTTATTTTTGTGTTTTCATAAAAAAACCTTGAGGCTTAAATTTGACAATGTAAAAGTCATCTCTTCATTGTGATGAGAGTCAAAACTCTAAATAATAATTGGTTGACAGAAACGGGGATTTCAAACTATAACTAAATCTAGAACGTTGATAGTAATTCTGATTGCACTTCATGGACATTTAAAAATAAAATTTTAAAATGAAGCATTACATAACAGTTTTTGCCACCTCTAACATGCTCCTTGATTCAGACATTCAATCTGCTGGCTACCTACGGTGGGCCCAAGTTTGAAAGCACATTGAGTGGATGTTCCCAACCATCTGATCATTCACTCCTTTTTAAGGACTTCTTGTCGCCACCTTAGCCGTCCATTCAAATGTTGGTGATCGATTTGATGGTTAGGAGCGTCTAATCATTTCTACTATTTTGGACGAATATTCATTTCCTTCTCCAATCAGAGCCAAACCATCGGATGGTTCAGACTTATATTGATTATTTTTTTTTTCCATTAGTTGAGATTGAACAAGCTGGCACCTTAAGTTTGCGTCAATGTGAACTAAACTAAATAATCTGTGGCCGTCTCCCAGACATATGTATCGTGTTAGGTCTTATCGGATACGATATGAAGCCCCGATTCTAAAAGCAACAAAAATAAAAGAAATCGCCTTTAAAGCATTGTTAAACCTGAGGGTGCAAATGGGTCGGGTCGGCCAGACAAGTTTTTCAGATCCAACCTGCTTTAAGTCTGATTTGGGTTTTAAAAAATTCGACCTGTTGGGTCAAATCGGGTGAAAATTTCAACCTATTACATGAACAAGTCGGGTTCAAGATAGTCCCAAACCCGACCCAAATGACACATGCATTCGTTATATCGCTTGACAAGATGTGGTGAGACTCAAATGTGGCCAAGAAATCAAGTCCAAAATTGAAAATGCAATGAAATTATAATGGCACATGCATACGTTAGATCGCTTGACAAGATGTGGTGAGACTCAAATGTGGCCAAGAAACCAAAGTCCAAAATTGAAAATCCAATGAAATTATACCATCAAGTCAAGTTCAAGTTGCGTGCAAGTCCAAGTTTGGGTCAAGTCCAAGTAGCAGGTCAGGTTCATGTCAAGTCATGTTCGGGTCTAATTCAGGTTCAAGTTAATGTCTATGCTTCCAACTCGAAATCAATTGGCTACAAGTGAAAGGGATTAGGATATTATAAGGGAAGAGACAAGACTATAATATACCCGATGTAGACTAAACTTCAATACGCTCTCACACATGTAGGCGAGACTGAGTCAAATCATGTGGACAATTGAAGTAGGTGACGGGGAGTGGAGAAAAGTCTCCTCTGATGTCATGATAAATTTGTACATTCAACTTAATTAGAACTAATTGGCTATGAGTAGAGGGGCCCAAGATTTTACGAGAGAGAGAGAGAGAGAGAGAGAGAGAGAGAGAATGCTATAATTTACCTAATGTGGGACTAAACTTCAACAAATGTAGTTAACAGGTCACGTTTAGGTTGACCCTAAACCAAGGTGTCAAAGTCGGTATCGGACTCAAGTATTGGTCCATAGAGAACCGACACATCTCAGCCGATACTGATACGTATCAACCTATTTTTTATTTTATTTTTAAAAGAAAAAAGAAAATAGAGATATCAGCTGAAACCGATACCATATCGGCCGATACTTAGTTGAGATACCGATACGTATCGGTTTGCCAAAAAACCAATACGTATCGGTATCGGCTGATTTTTTAAACCATGCCCTAAACCCATCCCAAACCCGACTTGTTTGCACCCCTAGTTAAACCCCCTTTCTTCAACAAGGAAAAGTAATTTTGAGAATATTTTTAGAGTATCTTTAAATTCATCCACCGAATGTTTAAGTTCACCCACGCCGAATAACATTGATTGCATTGAATCAGATGATCAAGATCGTTTATGCTCCCCATCTTTCATTCGATGGATCTTGAGATCATAGGCGTACCATCAAACGGTCAATGTTTTATTTCACATGGCACAGATTTCAAAAAAGTGACCTTAACATCACATGCAAGCACAAAATTGATTTTAAGGTCACTTTTTTGGGTGTGCCACATAAAATAAGAAATTGACCGTCTTATGGTACACTCATGATCTCAAGATCCATCATGTTAAAAATTAGGATGCTAAACAATCTCCATCATCTGATTCAATGTAATCAATGTATTTCAGCATGGATGAACTCAAAGATTGGGTAAGTGGATTTGAAGTTACTCATATTTTTAATTCAATGGATTTTTAACTTTTAATTTTAATTTCGTTTTTCCCAATTACAAATTTTCTTTTTACCGATTTTTTGTAATCTATTTTCCTTGTTGACTTATATATATATATATATATATATATATATATATATATATATAGAGAGAGAGAGAGAGAGAGAGAGAGAGAGAGCCAGCTGTGGACGGGTTAGATCAGCTTGAAACCTAACCTGACCGAGCAGTATTTTTTATCGGGTTGGGCATATAAACTTGACTTATCAGGTCAGGTTAATCATGACGCATACAACCTGGCCTTCGAGACGGATCGTGTTGGATCGACCCCTCCCGACCTGATATTTTATAAACAAAACTAATGAAAATTTTGATTGGGTCGGTCGGGTTTTTAGGTCAGACTATAGGTCAGGTTGGTTTTTCAGGTCGGGTCAGTGATTCATCCTTGAACCGTCAGTTTGGGCCAGGCCGGGGTGCACTATTAGGTCAGGTTGGGTCGAGCATATACCCCTTACCTATTGGACAACCAAAATTTTAACCCAACCCGATCCATTTAGATCCCTACTTGAACAATAGGACGGTGCCCGAACCTAAATGACAAAAATGGTGTTCACGTTCATCTCAAATCGATTTAGTGGTAGCTTCGGTTGGTATCCTCCCTCCTTTGTGAGGCCTGAGGTAGTGGGTTATATGCTCCATGATTGTTTTCTCCCTTATCTTAATAAGGTGAAGGATTTTGGGTAGGATTTATTCTCGGTCACTCAATCCGAGTGCATTGTTGTATGAGATTTATTTCTCGGTCGCTGTCAAAGGTTGCGTATGACATAGCTCTCTGCTAGCCCCAGTCATTGCATAGTTCACCTGTTTTAATAGGTTACCATTCTCTTTGCTAAAATCATGCTACCTGCTTTAGCAGGTACCACTTCTCCTTAATAACTCCTTTCATAACAAGATTTTATGCAAGATTTATCTGTTCACCACTTTTACCCTCCTCTCTACTCACTCCTTAACAGAGCATATTTTATTTGCTCTCCTAGGGAGTTAATAGAGAACAGGGAGGTTGCTGTTAGAGCAGATAAATCCTTATTTGTAGGGAGTTAGAAAAGAAAATAGGAGCCAACTAAAGCAGGTGAGCTCCGCTGTAGCGGGGGCTAGCAAAGAGTTATGTCATACGCAGCCAAACTCTCTACCATATGTAAGGCACATCTAGGTTCGTATGGCATCATCTGAAGCATGGATCAAAATGTCGAAAAACTGATACGTATCGTCCGAGCCTAAAATCGATACGTATCGATATCGGACGGTACTGGACGATACATTGAATGTATCGTCTGAGTAAATACATATATATGACCGATATGATACATTTAATGTACCGTATCAGTGACCTTTGACACCACTACGTATCGCCCGATACATATCGATATCGGACAAAATTTTGATCCATGAGCTGAAGGGGAAAAATAAAATAAAAATAAAGGCAACAAGCGTGATGTGGACCAATTATAACCATTCTTAGTGCATGGCCTAAGAACTAGATGTGGACCAATCAAGATGGATATACAAAGAGGCGACAAGTGTGATGTGGACCAATTAAAACCGTTCTTAGTGCATGGCCTCATCATCTTATCCCATTTCTTTCTAAAATTTAAGTTTCAAATTAGGCCAATCTTATCTTGTATTATATTTGAGGCCATAAATTGGTACATCTACTCATTCTTTAACTTAAATTTATCCAAAATACCCTCGTAATCAGCCAATAAGAGCGTATGTTATTTGTTAAAAACAATAGAAGAAGAGCGTATGTTTTTACCTCGTTCAATTTATAGCAAAAAATCGAACGTTGCATGAATTCGAGTTAGTATATATCAATCAAGGTATTAAAATCGATATCGATTCGGGTATTTGTTTGCTCGGGACCGATACCGATGCATATCGGTTGATTTTGTAAAAAAAAAATAATAATAATAATATGTCTCGATCAAAACCGAGACATATCGGTCGATTCCCGATATGAGATACCGATATGTATTGGTATCGGCCGATTTTTGATACCTTGGTATCAATGTATCATTTAAACCCCTGGTTCATTCTCAAAGTGGAAGCAGGTCAAACCTATATTTTCACTTATTTGTAGGCTCATAAAGGGTCTCCCCTTAGGTCACCCTAAGGATTTATATCCTGTACTGACCCGACATATACTGAATTTGGGGTGCGCATGTGTCCCTGGGATTAGGCGGGTGCTCTAAGAGGCCCGGATACCCAAGTTATAAAAAAAAAATACTAAGCAGTATCACACAGAGTTTCCACGAGCAAAAATCATTGATTGATTTGAATTAGATGATAGAGATTGTTATTTATTCCAATCTTCCTCACGATAGATCTTTAGATTATAGCGCACCTATCAGGTAGTCACTGATTCCACATGGCACATGTCCCTAAAAGTGAAGGTCAACTCCTATGCCTATGATCTAAGTCACTTTTGGAGACGTGTGACATGTGAAATCAGCATTTAACCGCCTAATAGGCACGCCATAATCTTAAGATCTATCGTGAGGAAGATTAAAACAAAAAACAATATCCATCATCTGAATCAAATCAATCAATGATATTCGTCCATAAAAAAAATGTGTTGTGCTTAGTATTAAGGGCACATTACCAAATTGTCTTATGCAACTGTCTTAAATACAAAAGATGTAGGGTTATTTTTTTATGACGAAAAAGTGCAACACAGGCCGAATATGGGCTACTTGGAGGTTATCCAACAGAAGTGTGTTTTAGCTCTGTCAATTCATTCCTTCCAAATTAAGAACTCTTTTTGATAACTCTCCAAATTAAAAACTTTCCGAGCTACTTATGTGGAACTGCATCGATGTTATAGTACATGCTTCGGGTTAATCAACCGACACTGATTTTTATGCTGTGGGGCCAGTCTATTGTAGCGGATTTTTAGTCACAACACGGGTCGTGTAGACCCATATCATGATACATTTTCGTCATTAAAAAATAATCCTACGTTTTTTAGTGATTAAAATAGGGATACATTACCTTTGGTATTAAACGGGTGATACTGGTCGTACCCGCTCATAAATAGTTGAAGCATTGTGTAGCGTTTTATGATTTGACAATTGCAGTATACGGAGATTAACCTATTCACACACATAAATATACGGGAAATTTACCTGATCGACCCTGTCAGATGTACCTTTTATTACAGAGACCCTATAGTTTCACCTTTACCCAAATCGACCCGCTGCACGCCAAGTCGACCATAAGGAGAATAAAAAGTCCATATTACCCCCTTCTCTTACTTTCTTTAACCCAAATATATTCCCTTTTTCCTCATTTTAATCTGCACTAAAGTTACAAGAAGCTAGAGGTGGTGAAAGTGACGACGTCTTCAGCCTCAGATCTGCTAACTGGAAGAAGAAAACAGAGGTTTGGGAGAATAAGCTCCTGCAATTTGCCATTCGGAGTTGAAGATCCTGCAGTTTCCCATTCTGACGCGAGGTATGTTCAAATCCAGTGTAAACCATATCGAAATAACTTTTGGAAAAGGTGAATAGATATCGATTGTAAATAAATGCAGGAGCTGGTCGATTGTAAGATATACTTCGATTGCGTATCCAATCGCTACCGATTGAGTATCCAATCGTCCCGATTGATTATCCAATCGATACCGATTGCGTATCCAATCGGCACCGACTTCATAAACAATCGATATCGATTGGATATCCAATCGACTAGCTCCTACATTATTTGAAATCGGTGCCAATTGGATACGCAATCGGTATCGAATGGTAACTCAATCGTTAGCGATTGGATACGCAATCGGTAACGATTGGATAATCAATCGGTAGCGATTGGATACTCAATCGGTAGTGATTGGATATCAGTTGTTTTGCTATCAATTTTTCATATTCATCCGTCTTATGACTCCTTTCTTCTCCTTCTTAAAGAGGCGATGTCTGGTGTGGAAATTTCTCCTCTGTTACTTTGATGGCCATATTGTAAACAATGATGGTTTGTATCAAAGTGGCCGCCGGAGGGTTATTACAATTTCGAAGGGTATATCTTATGAACGGTTCAGAAGGCGAATTTCTGCTGTCAGTTTTGCGAGAGCAGATGAAATAATTTCCATAAAGTTCTCTATGAAGATAGTGAACACCCCTGTGCTTGCCGACGTTTTGGATTCAGATAATTTGGCCACCCTATTTTCGTTTTATAAATCGGGGTCGGACATTATAAGGTATTCATCATTAAAGAACCATCCTCCTTCCGATTCGAAGCTGGACATGTACCTCTAGGTGGGACTGATTTTGTGAGTAACTATTCCTTCCAGCCATGTAAGTTTGAGGAAGAAGGACTTACATATGATACTATTCAGTTATGTGATGACGGCGATTTTGCGACAAACATATCCGCCATAAAGATAATTATTGATCTAAATCATGCCCCAGTTGAATCATATGATGACCCACTACAAAATATGTATGGGACACATTGTAGTCAAGAGTTAGACTACACGTCTCTAAGAGTAGGGGATGAAGATGATTTTCATCATATCTTTCCCGGTGGATTCACAACTTGGATGACTCACGAATTATGTTCTACTATGCCATCGATAGGGATTAATGAAGGAGTTCAACCCTATTTCCATACATATAATCATCCCTTTGGTGAAGGGACTAGTCAACCATGTCAGAACCCGTTCGGTGAAGAGCTTAGTCAGCCATGTCATGACCCGTTCCGTGAAGGGCCTAGTCAACCACATCAGAACCCCTTCGATGAAGAAGGATTTAGTGAATCACCTCAAAACATTGCTGGTGAAGAGAACGTCGAATATTATAATAATGAACCGGATGAGTTTATAAAAGATGATCCGAAATGTTTTACGAGGGGCATTGATAATCCATTAGTAGATGGAGCTTACGAAGTGTCAGAGACATCGGACGAGTCTTCCGATCAAGAGGTGGAAACCGAATATCGGAATTGGACGTTTGAAGTTGGAGAGATCTTCAGAGATAAACAAATATTTCAAAGAGCACGCGGTGGAGAAAAACTTTCAAATTCGGCCTTTAAAAATCGCTAATTATCGAGTGACAATCGCATGCTACGAAACCAGTTGTTCATGACGAATACATGCGTCTAAATTAAATGGGCTCGACACTTTTCAAATCAAGACGTTCAATAGTACTCACACATGCGGGGCCACTAAGATTGGACCGCACGGTCACCGTAATGCAACAATCTCGTTCGTAGCCAATTATATACGGGAGAAACTTATGGAAGGATTCGACTATACTCTGGCGTCGATAATATTTGATATTGTAAAAGCTTATAATGTGTAAATCTCATATGCTAAGGCTTGGAGGGGGAAAGAGCTTGCCCTTAATGATATTAGAGGCAGTTGAAAACGATAATTTATGGATCTACCAGCCTACGTGAAGGAGATGGAGAGGGTAGATCCTAATGTACGAACATCCTTTCAACTAATGCTTGACGGTAAATTTCAAAAAAAAATTTGGAGTTTCGGCCCCTGCATCGGAAGCTACTGTAGTACACTTCGTCACACACTGCTTGTAGATGGCACACACCTATGGGGACGTTACGAAGGGATCCTACTTATTGCCTCGGGACAAGACGGTAATGGTCATATATTACCGTTAGCATTTGTCGTTGTCGAATTAGAAGAAGAGGATATGTGGATATGGTTTCTTGAACGAGTAGGTGCGTTCGTGATCGGTGAATTTACTGAAGATTTCGTTTTTATCATGAATAGGTCGAAGGGTTTAATTAAGTCGGTCAAACATATCTTCCCTAACACACACCACAACTATTACATGCGACATAGGATACAAAATTTGTAACACAAGTATCCTAAGAACAATGTGAAGGGTTTATGATGGTGCACTGCGCGTGCATATTCAATAGAGAAATTTGATTATTTTATTAACAAAATGAAGGAAGATCCTGCTGATCCTCGGACCGTAGAGTATATTTTGAAAATAGACCCAAAGCATTGGGCACGCGCACATATGAAAGGAATGCAATATGATTCTCTGACTACGAATAATGCTAAAAGCTTAAACAGCGTACTAAAGATAGCTCGAGAGAGACCAATTATCGACCTAATCAGAACTACTAGAGAGAAAGCCGCTGATAATTTTCAAAAGCGCAGAGAGATTTCTAAGAAATGGACCACCATACTCTGTCCAAAAGCAGACGAGCATATAAAGAAGATACTGCAATGGGTCGATAGGAAGAGTGCTCAACCATACGGGCTGATCAATTTCAGATCAATTCCAGAAATTTCATTCATCACATCAACTAAGAACACAAGACCTGTACTTGCCGCCGCTGGCTTATTCATGGCTTGCCTTGCTCTCATGTCATGGCAGCTATTAATCAGAGAAGTTACGATTACCATAACTTCTGTGAGAAGTGGTTTTTCACTGCTTGCTTTAGACAAACATACGACGAAAAATGGCTTCCCACCCTCGATAAAAGCCAATGGGCATTCCAAGCTGAGCAACTGCCGAAAAATATGAAAGTAAGATCACCCTACAATTATCGAAAGCAAGCCAGCCGTCCGAGAAAGAGAAGGATAAGGTCTAAGGGTGAAGTTAGGGCCATACAGTGTGGCAGGTGCAATGAGTATGATCACAATCGCTGGAGTTGCACGGCAATTGGTCCCATGGGTTGATACATTACAAGAAGTCGGCTAAATTTCTCACTAGCCGTAAATTTTCCAAAAAATATAAAGAAGTGTTGATAGATAGCCCTGGTGAGAATTGAGTTTGACTTGTAACTTAATTGGGGTTGTTTCCAACCTAATTTTCGAATTTAAGGCAAGCTTGGTATTCTTAAGAATTTTTAAACGTTTTGTCATAGACAGTCGATATCGACTGTAAATACGGTTGATATCGACTACGAATATAATCGATATCGATTGCTTCTGCAATCGACAGCAATTGCTTCTGCAATTGATATTGATTGCTTCTGCAATCGACTGCTTAAGCACACTTTAATAAAGCCTATGACAAGCCCATAACCTGCCTAATGTTAAGCAGCCGATATAAAAATTTTATATACTTGATATTATAAATTAAAAAAAATAATGATTCTTTTACAATTAAAATTTAAAATTTTCGTTTACAAATATCCTTGAAATTAATACAATTTTAACTTTTGAAATAAACTAGGATGCTACTGCATCAGTAGTAGGTTCTTCATCCATGGCTCTCTCAACTTCTCCATTGGCAGTAAATTTAGCAAGGGCTTGGCCAATTTCTGCCCTGATCTGACTCATATTGCCTTAGCTGAAGTCGAATTTCTTCCCCAACATTAAGTACTCTATGTACTTCAAAACAAATACCCCACAGTCCCAACCATTACTCTGTCGAGGCACGGATTTGACCTTGTAATCAGAACTTGACCACGGATAGATCGCAGCTTCCAATGCAGTGGAGTCTCTGTGTACATGTAAAAGCGCGGGAAGATATTTGGTCTGTTTTGAAAAGTGCAATGTCAGATGATAATGTTTGATAAGCTAAGCTACTTAAGCAAAAAAAATATCTAAAGATTAGCGATTGTATAACCAATCGTTAGCGACTGTATAATCAATCGTTGGCGATTGTGTAATCAATCGTAGCGACTGTATAATCAATCGTTGGCGATTGTATAATCAATCGTTGGTGATTGTATAATCAATCGCTAGCGATTGTTTAGGTAATTGTATTCTAAAGGTGTGGACAATTCTTACCAGGATGTTGATTTGTAGGGGATACTTGTCCTTCAAGGGCTTATCCAAAATTGGATCAACGATCATTACCGATCGTTCTAAAACCTTAACGATTGCAAGGGCCCAATGTAAATGAGCGTGGCTATGGACTGAGATAAATATCTTAAATGAATAATATATTAGAGGACACAATGGTAAAAATTATAAACAAAGTTTGCAGAGAGCGTAATATACCGTGTTGCCTTGGTGAGCCCACAAATTCCTCAACTTATTGAAGAAGAAGTTTTAGAGCACCTTCTTGCCTGGGTTGATTTCTTCCTTAAGGGCAGCCCACCGTTCAATTTGCGTGGCCATCGATTTTTAGTTTAGTTTTTCAGTTTCAACAAAGAATCTGAAATCGTTATAATCCATGGCGATATACGACAAACCGGTAGGGCTCATCAGGAAGAATTTATCACCAACTTCAGAATGAGCAGCGTCATCCATGACTTTCAAAAGTCTTAGGTAGGCTCCCATGATCTGAAAGATAACAAATTTCAGTAATCAACACACTTCATCCGTTATCGATTCTATACAAAGTCGGTATCGACTGTTCAGACAATCATTAACGATTGTCTAGCTAATCGGTATCGACTGCTCAGACAATTGCTAACGATTGTCTAGATAGTCGGTATCGCATGTTCAGAGAATCGTGAACGATTGCGTAGAAAGGTGGTATCGACTGTCAAGACGATCGTTATCGATTCCCTAGACAATCGTCATCAACTGTGTACACAATCATCATCGATTGTGTAAACAATCGCGTTAGACTATCTGGGCAGTCGTTCCCTTTTTTTAATCAGTCGTTACTTTTACAAAACTTGAAAAGAAAATAACTTTGAAAATTAAATATGAGAGATTTGGTTACTTACAAGATTGTCTAAGTATGTCGTGCCTTTCAAACATTTGAACGTATGCATCCGGAGTGTACAATCACCCACGGAGCTTACGTAGATGCTGCATGAAATATAACGGCCAAGTTTTATTTCAAAACGAAAGTTACTTCTAACTAAGTTGTTACTATCATCGAAAAAACGGATAAATTTATAATATATGTAACTTATTCAGCATCCTTTTCGGGAGCTGTCCAGATGGCATTCATGAACCTCTGCTCATTTGTCAACTCAACCGTAGAAGGGGGCATCGTCTCGGTTGGCGGTTTTTTTATCGCCTGCTTTTTTCCTATCCTAGGCTTCGAGGCAACTTGTTTGATTTTAATCCTAGGCCTCAGGCGAGCATCTAATGGTTGCTCGGATTGCTCATCACCAGCCGAACCACTCTTATCATCATCATCGTGGGATTGGTTATCAGCTGCTGCCAACTCCTCTTGGGCGGGAGGAGCTGGTGCCACATCTGCTGATCCCCGGTCGGCTGGACCAGCAGGTTCTGGTCCCATATCGGCAGTGAGAGACACTTCCGATAGCAACTGATGAGTAGTGAAATATGATGATATTTCACCCCTAAATACCTATATTTAGCCGTCCGATGAAGGCTATTTAATGAGAATTACTAGATTTGAAGTGTTTCAGGTAAATATAAGCCAAGTGCAGAAAACAACCCAAGAATTCTGAAAATAATGTCAAAACACTGCAACTTTGGGTCATCGAGAACTTGGTGTGACTTTCAGCTCAATTTGGACCTTCAAGACGGTAGAATTATGAAATTTTCAAAATACATAAGTTGTAGATCTTTCTGTCAGCTTTCCAACGGAGCAAGAATCATGTCAATCTGAGTTCAGAGTAAAAAGATATGGCCACACTACTTAAGCAGTGTCTGATGCAAAAGTGGGCTGGAATTCACAAATTTCTGGGAGGTCGATGCATCGACCCTTTTGGTCGATTAATCGAGGACAAAAAAGCAGTCTGACACGGAACTGACACTTTAAAGCAGATTTTTAAGATTTTTTGCAGGGTCGATGCATCGACCCTAACTTGTCGAGTTTGGACACTTCTGCGGCTGGGAAACCTATGCGACTTGGATATTATTTAAAGTCGACTCAAACACTTCGAGTGGAGATTAGAGTTTTAGTTTTTAGTTTTTCTTTTTCATAGTCAGACGTAGAGATAGAGAGTTTTTATTATTCCCTTTTAAGAGCTTTGTTCCTTTAACTTTTCAGTATCCATTCCTTCAGTTTATTATTTTTGTTCAGTTAATTCCTACATTAATTTCGTTTATGAAGATCATCGTACTTTTGGATCAAAGTAATTTCTGTTGAAGTTTGAGGTATTTTTAATTAATTAAATTAATGTTATTTTTCCTTCTTTATTTATTTATGTCATTTAATTACAATATGTGTGGCTAAATTCATAGGGATGGGGATCTAATGATTCTCATCCGAGGGATGTACTTTTAATAATATAAATTTAGGATTAAAATATGAGATCTTATTTTTATGGTTGTTATGCTATCATGAACGGATGAAATCTCCGCCACTAACTGGGATCGCGTGTGCCGAGTCATGCCCGGGATCTCAGATCTGTGACGGTAATTATTGTTATATGGTCTTTTGCTTTTATCGAGTAGATTTAATTACGATTATGATCAGGGATCGAGTGTGCCGAGTCATGCCCTGGATCTTGGATCTGTAATGGTAAGTTTATCTTAATTACTCCCTGATCTGAAATCAAGTGTGCCGAGTCATGCCCTTAATTTCAGATCTATGGTGGTATTCTTGTTAGAATTTTCACCCACTTTGGGGATGATTTTTATTTGAACCTGAGATCAAGTGTGCCGAGTGATGCCCTTGATCTCAGATCTATATATGAAAATCATCTAAGTCCTGATTGCAGGGATGCAACGTGGAACCTATCGGGATTTTAACCATTTATCTTCCATAAAAGATGTTTGTTTTCAATGGTATATCTCATAATTTAATCCTTAGATTTATATTACGGGAAGAACGGACCAAAGATGGGAGGATTTAGTATCTTCATCTTTATCTTTATTTTTGAATTATCAGTTAAGTTTTAGTTTGTAGTCAGTAATTGTCATCTCACAAAATTAAATCATAAGACTGGTAGAATACTGTTGGATCTTAGTGGATTTCTTAAATTACTGTCTTGTCTTTTTAGATCTTTCAAAAATAGTCCTCGTGGGAACGATCTTGTACTCTGCACCCACTATATACAATCTGATTCGTGCGCTTGCGAGTAAAACATCACAATTAAAAATCACATAAGCAACTTTGAAACAGCACCATCCTGAACATCGAAAGACATAAAATTAATAAATAAGAAAAACTGATAATAGAATGATCTCTAAATACAATATAAATCGATTCCGACTCTAAACCGATCGTAATTACAATCGATACCGATAGTATTTACATTCGATACTGATCGCCTAACGATTGCATTTACAAGCGGTATCGATTGCACATACGATCGGTATTGATTGTACATACGATCGGTATCGATTGTAAATGCGATCAGTATCGATTGTAAATGCAATCATTATCGATTGTAAATACGATCAGTAAACAATCGAATAAATAAAAAAATCGAATTAAAGCAAACTACACTGCCAATCATACCTTGGGTGTCACCTCCATGATCGTTTGAAGGATTCTATAATTTTTTCTTGCTCTTTGCAGATCAACTTGTTGAAAGATCCGTCGTTTGCAATTGAACATCCCTTGAAGTGAGTCGTTCTTCAAAGGAGTTGCATTGTATTCAGAGGAGCATATTCTCCTCCACCAGCCGCTTATTCCCTTCCACCAATTGGTTAACTAACTCTTCCAAATTGCTGACTTTTTGGTTGAGTTTCAAATTATCCAACTCTAAACAATCAATCCTCCTAAACAACTCTTGATTAGAGGAGGTTGGTGTACTGCTGGTTGTCTTCGCGGCGACCCTTTTAGGCCGGTCTAATTAGACTTGGACCTCATCTGACGAAGAGCCTTCGTTAGACGTTGTTTCGTCTTCAAATTCTTCCTCTTCAACTTCTTTGACTGGAATATTTCTTTTCTTCTTGGGCCGCAGATCAACTTTCACAGTTTTCTTGACCTCCTCAACCTCTTTCCTCTTCCCCTCAATTTCCCCCCCAACAGCCTTTAAAACCCGCTGATAATCCCTTACGAGGGGTATGTCCAACTCGAAGGTAACGGGTTCGAGGGGAGCGTTAATCTGTTACGAAAAGGACAGGTTGTAAAATAACATAGAAAAATTTACAGAAATTGAAAAATCACTCTAAATTAAAGACTGCTTAAAGAGTGGAAACTGATTCCATTTACAATCGATCCCGATTGTGTAGGTAGTTGATCGATTTAGAATGTAACCCTTGCAAGTGCACAAGATCTATTGCAGTATGGCAAGAACAGGGGTGTCGAACCCACAGGGAAACGTGAATTTTTAATTAATTCTTTTAGAGATTTTAAAAACGTCCCTAAGGAAGTACCAAAGGGCAGATTCAATTTTACCAAAAACTTAACACACTTTTCCTAAATGCAGAAAAATAAATTAATCTAAACAATTAATTCGATAAATCTAACAATATTAAAATGAGATCAAGGAATATGCTACCCTGCATTCGTATTCTTTTCTATCATTAAAACCCACGTTTCATTAAATCATCATTCACACCATCATTCATCTAGAAAATGACTTGAAATAAAATATGATCATCAATCCGGCATACCCTATCTAAAACAATGACTCGATTTAACATTGCGGTATGAGTCATGTAAAAAGCATAAGCGTATCTCATGATATTTAGATCACGACAATCAAAGACATAATCGCTCTGACCTAGATCGACTGCGGTCCGAGATCTAGCGATTACGATTGAC
This sequence comes from Chloranthus sessilifolius, assembly GCA_021018995.1. Classification (NCBI taxonomy): domain Eukaryota; kingdom Viridiplantae; phylum Streptophyta; class Magnoliopsida; order Chloranthales; family Chloranthaceae; genus Chloranthus; species Chloranthus sessilifolius. The sequence goes on along the minus strand of CM037586.1, from coordinate 153,771,710 downwards.
CTGATACGCAATCAACGGTCATAACAAAGCATTTAAAATATTTTCAATCACACAAACTTTGAGCAAAACGATTCCATGATAACAATAATAGACTGCGGTATTAATCATAAACATAGGTACTTATCTGGGGATCGCATCTTCCCCGATCTACTGATTTAGCCGCTCATCTTTGGTGTTTGATCTCCTTTTACTTTCAAAGTCATTCCTCTTTATTTCTTCCAAAAGATATTTGCAATTGTTTTTCCTAAATACAATCTATGAATTTCTCAGAGAAAAATAATGCAAATCCTAGGTACAATCTACCCTGAATAAACCCTAGAAGAAGGAGAGAAGAAGACTTGAAAAGATGAAGAAAATATTCCCCCAAAGTGAAGAGCCCTAAAAACTAAAAAGAAAGAATGAATAATATTCTAATTGCAAAAAATAATAATCCCCCTAAGAAACTCGTGGCTTCCCTTTTTATAATAGCCTAACCCTAATACCCCTCTCGATTGACATCTAAGAGTAATTTTCGTGAATTCCCGCCTAGCTTTGCATCAGACACTGCCTCGGTATTTTGCTCATAATTTTCTGTACCGAACTCGGATTGAGGTGATTCTTGAGGCGTTGGAAAGCTGACGACGAGCTCTACAACTTTTATGTTTTAGCCATTTCCTGAATCTGACGTCTTGAAGGTCCAAATTGAGCTGTAAGTCGCACTAAGTTCTCAATGACCCAAAATAGCAGTGTTTTGACATTATTTTCGGATTCTTACTTTTAGAAACTTGGATTTACGAAACACTTCAAATCTAGCAAATCTCATCGATAGCCTTCATCGGACGCTAAATATAGGTATTTAGGGTGAAATATCATCATATTTCACTACTCATCACACCCCAAACCTACACTTTGCTAGTCCTCGAGCAAAGAGAATGATAGAAATATAAAGCAAATCAAACTAACATCCTAAAATTTAAATGCCACTTTAAGAGGGAACACGATTGCACTTAGCATGTGCAACAAGCCTTTAAACCCTAGGTGATCCCTAGTGGAGGAGTTGTGTCTCTGAGGGTTTGCGTGAAGTTACCCACAAACTTCCAAAATTTCAAACCATCGGTAAATTGAGTTTTCAAAATCTAATTTTTATAACATATATTTAACTTCAAAGCTCAAAATCAATAATCAATTCAACATGCAAATTCTCAATTTTAAATAACAATGTTACACTAATCATACCAATATCCATTCAAATTAGTCTAATGCTCCAAATCGTTAGATAACTCATCCATTCATGCTTAAACGTAGTGTGTGCATACCAAAACCAAGATTCATCCATCTCTAACTAGTCCAAACGGGAAATCATCGGATCTGTTGTCTTGACTCAATCCTCACTTTAGGTATACTCTCAAAATAAAATCACGATGATTGGTAAGTTTTCGCACACATGTGAGAGATCAATACAAAGCAAATAAAAGGTCTCACATGATAAATGAAACACGATGCAATCAATGAACAAAATAAATCTCATAAGAACAGATACTTGTATATCCTAAGCATGTCATATCAAGTGTCATAAGTATTATATATTGACTCTCCACAAGATGCTTACCAATGCAAGATCGGATCATGAAGGTCTTTTGTAGGGTTGTAATGGGGCTCGGTAAGGGGAAAGAAAGAAAGGGAATTGTGATTCAAAATTTCTGAGAAATTGGAAAAGGAACTAACTTCTGATTTTTTTTTTATTTTATTTTATTTTTTATTTCTCTTCTTTTCTTTTTTTTTTCTTTTCTAATTTCTCACCATTTTTTTTTTTCAATATTTTCTTTTCTCATTCTTTCTTCTCTTTTGAATTTCCTTTTCTTGAAGCACCTCATTTTCATTCCTTTTTTTTTTTTTTTTTCTCTCCTTTTTTCTTTTTATATTTGCCATACACCTCAAGAACACCATAACTCATTATCTCTCCACTTACTCTCTTTTCGCTCATTTTCATCCCTCGTTCCTAATTTCTCGAAATAAGAAGGGTAAAGCTAAATTTTAAATTGTGAAGGGTTAAAGTTAACGGCTTATCAAAGAATGTATAAGGGTAAAATTTTCTATAGGCTCAAAGGGGTACTAGAAGGATAAATTTATATGAGGTGGGGCATTTTAAGCACAAACGAGCCAAAGATGGCCTTCAATCATTTAAAAGATGGTAACCTTGCCTATTTGTCTTGAGTAGATATACAATGACGTTCTAACACAATAATATGAATTTGATATCATGCAAAGTCACAAGCCAAAATAAAATGTATGAGATTATGCAAAATAATTAGTATTCAAAGAAAACTCCAGTTTATATATTCACTCATCAATGACGGGAAATTACCTCTAAAGGTTACTGGGTTTAGTGTCCACTAAGAACCTAAGATTCAACGTTCAAAATAGTTCATCGATTTCTAAGTCTTAGCTTGGTATAAGAGTAAAAATTCTAAGCACGAATTTCGAGTCATCCACAAATTATCACATTAAGCTTCATCATCCTAGATACAAGTATTCAAAATATGACATCAATATTCTCAAAATTAAATTCACATGCATCATCAACTAAAGTTTGAAAACTATTGCAAAGTAAATCATGTATGATGGTTCCAAAAATTTTTTTTTTTTTTTCAAAGAACATCAAAAATAAGTGATGAAAGATAGATAATCATACATAGCCCCAAACCTAAAAATGACAATGTCCTCATTGTTTGAAATAAGTAGGTACCCCAAACCTCATTGAAAAGTACCTCAACACAAAGATCAAAGTAGAGAATATGGGCATCAAATTAGAACATGACCAAAAATAGATTGAAGGTAATGTGGCTACACTAATTTGGAAATTAAAAATAACCTAAACTAAACTAAAACTAATATTCTAGAACTAAACATACGAAGAGAAATAAATCCTAAATCCTAAACTAAACCCGTGTCCAACTCCTAAATAAAACACACCGGGTTGCCTCCCGAAGCGCCGAGTTTAAGTGTCGACAACACCTCTTCATTGATCAAGAATCGGATCACTAAGGTGCATTGCCTCAATCTTAAAGCGGGTCATCGGCTCAAACACCGGTTTGAGTCTTTGCCCATTCACTTTGAAAACTCGATTGTCCAAGGCTTTGAATTTCAATTGCACCGTGCTCACTAATGGAAACAACTCAACAGGCCTTCCATCTAGATTTCAATTTCCCAGATGAAGCTTAAGTCGGAATTGAATAACCAAACTTTTGGCCAACATGAAACTCCTTAGAAATTAATTGATCGTGCAACTTTTTGTACCTTTCCTTGTACATCTTTGAATTTTCATCGCATCGTAAATGGCGTAACTCTTCTAATTCACTCAAACTGTAACCTTGATTCGACCTGCGCTTGCATATCGAAATTAAATCGTTTGATCGCCCAGAATGCCTTATGCTCCAATTCGGCGGGAAGATGACATGCCTTCCGTAGACAATTACGGGAGACATTCCGATCGGTGTCTTGAATGCGATCTACGATAGGCCCACAAAGCATCGGATAGCGGTTTGACCAATCTCTTCTATCCGGTCGCACTGCCTTTTCTAGAATTCGCTTGATTTCCGGTTAGACACTTCCACCGACCACTAGTTCATGGATGGATGCGTGTAGCGACTTTGTGAGTGACGCCATTTCTTCATTAAAGTGGCAAAATGGCTATTGCAAAATGCGAACCGCCATCACGATGATTGCTCTTGGGATCCCTAATCGGTTAAACACATGTTTTCTCTCGAAATTTGACCACAACCTTGTGATCATTTGATCGTTGCTACCTTCAATCCATTTGGAGACATAGTCAATACCACGGAATATATGAATACCCAAAGGATGGTGGAAAAGGACCCATAAAGTCAATCCCCAAACATCGAAAATTTCAACAATCGAAATTGGATTAAGGGCATCATATTTTCGTGAAATATTGCCAAGTTGTTGACACCGTTGGCATTCCTTGCAGATGAGCAAGCGTCACGAAAGATTGAGGCCGATGAGAATCCGCTTTGAAGGATTTTTCATGCGGTCTTCGTCCTCAAATGGCCTCCAGCCCCATATGGCAAAAATTTAGGACGCTTAGTTGCTCGTCTTCCGCACGCATCTCCTAATGATCTCGATCCGGTAGAATTTAAACAAATATGGTTCATCCGAAATAGTATTTTATTTGGGAGAAAAGAGATTCTTATCATTCTTACCCCACTCGGTGGGAATTACGCCGATGACGGATAATTCACGATGTTAGCAAACCACGGAACTTTTGCACCACTACATCAATTGCCATCAAATGTTCATCCGAAATGTGTCACGGATGGTCTCGGTATAGATGATTCTTGAGGCGAATTCTGACATGATGATCGACCTGGCGTTCTCAACCCCTTTTTATCTTTAATCTCAAAGTTGAATTCACGGAGAAGCGGGATCCAACGGATCGACCTTGGTTTCGCATCCTTCTTTGCTAAAAGATATTTCAAAGCGAGTGGTCCGAAAAGACCACTATTTTCGATCCAAGCAAATAGGAACGGAATTTGTCCGAGCATACACCACGACTAATAATTCCTTCTCGGTGGTGGTGTAATTGATTTGGGCATCAATTAATGTCTTGCTAGCATAATAAATTACGTGAGGTAATTTATTCACCCTTTACCCTAAGAATTCCGATCGCATAATCGGATGCATCACACATGAGTTCGAATGGTAAAGAATAATCCGTGGTTGGATTATTGGTGCATTTGATAAGAGTTCACGCAATTTTAGGAATGCCTTTATGCAATCCTCATCAAAATCAAAAGGAACATCTTTGCCAAGCAAAGTGCACAATGGTTTAGCCACCTTGCTAAAATCCTTAATGAATCTTCTATAAATCAAAGATGCCCCAAAAATGATCGAATTTGTCGAACACTTTTAGGAGGTGGTAAATTTGCAATTAAGTCGACCTTCGCCTTATCAACTTCAATTCCTTTCGTTGAAACAATATGCCCCAACACAATTCCTTGTTGAACCATAAAATGGCTCTTTTCCCAGCTGAGAACAAGTTTGGAATCTACACAACGTTGCAACACCTGGAAAGCATGCTTCAGAGAACAATTAAATTTGTTTGCAAAACCCGACAAGTCGTCCATGAAGACTTCAATGAATTTGTCGATCATGTCCGAGAATATGGCCAACATACATCGTTGAAACGTGGCCGGAGCATTACATAAGCCGAATGGCATCCTTCGATATGCAAACGTACCATATGGACACGTGAATGTTGTCTTCTCTTGATCAGCTGGAAAAACGGGCACTTGATTGTATCCCGAATAACCATCAAGAAAGCAATAAAACTCTTGCCCAGCTAACTTCTCAAGAATTTGATCAATGAACGGAAGGGAAAAATGATCTTTTCTCGTGGCTGTGTTCAATTTTCGATAATCAATGCACACACGCCATCCAGTAGTTTCACGAGTGGGCACCAATTCTCCTCCGTAGTTTCTTTCATCGTAATTCCGCACTTTTTCAACGATTTGTACCGACTAACCCATTCACTATCGGAGATCGGATAGATGATTCCGGATCGAGGAGTTTAATGATTTCCTTTAAAACGACTTCTTGCATGTTCGGATTAAGTCGCCTCGTGGTTCCCTCGATGGTTTACTCTCATCCTCCGGATGTATTTTATGCATACATCTTGATGGGTCAATCCCTTGAGATCTAAGGTCCATCCGATGGCCTCCTTGTGCTCTTCGGCACCTTCAACAAATCATTCTCTTGTTCTTCCGATAATGTGGATGAAATTATCCTTTGGAAGTGTTTCTCGAGGTCCCGGAAAAGCATATTTGAGGGACTTAGGCAATTGTTTCAATTCCGTTGGTGGGCTCAATTGATGGAGTCGACATCCTTTACCTCGATGAGGTAGTGGTTCTACCTTAGTCACAACTTCACATAAGTTATCATCTTGACATGATGAATTTGACTTTTCTCTTGTTGCTTCCTTTCAAGCCCTTTGTCCTCATAGATGGCTAACAAAGCGTGTCAAATTCCTCTTTGGTGAGCATTGATGGTAATGCTTCATCCACCACTTCGTCCATCGATCGATGTAAAAACATTCACCTCATCCTCATTAGGGAAATGGTTCATCGCATGGAATATGTTAAGCGACTTTCATGTTTCCAAAAGAAAGCGTCCATGACTCGTACGACAATTAATGCAAGCGTTGGCGATGGCGAAAGCAGGGCGTCCAAGAATAATTGGGACTTGATTGATTGATTTCGCGGTGGTTCCATGTCTAAGACAACGAAGTCCACCGGAAAGACAAACTTGTCTATTCCAACCAAAACATCCTCGATAACACCCTCGGTCTTCTTTTCCGATCTATCTCGCCGGTTGGAGTGTGACCGTCGTGGGTTTCAATTCACCCAATCCGAGTTTCTCGTACATTGAGTATGGGATCAGATTAACACTTGCTCCCAAATCCAATAACGCCTTTCCAATTGATTGCCCACCAATGACACATGGAACAGTTGGGACTCCTGGGTCTTTCAGTTTCTGTGGGGTTTCCAATCGCAATATCGAACTGACTTGATTTGTTAGGAACACTTTCTTTGAAACGTGAGTACGTGCCTTTCTCTTCCGAGTGCACAAATCTTTGAAAAACTTAGCGTACTAGAACTTGTTTGATTGTTTCAAGTAATGGAAGATTTATCTTTACTTGCTTGAATGTTTCAAAATTTCTTCCATTTTGTCGGTCCCTTTCCCATTCTAGGTGGAGGAGTTAGGCATTGAGGGAATGGTGCCTTTGGGACATAAGGTGCAGATTCCATTTCCGAGTCTTTTTCACGTCCTTGTTGGACGGTTGAAGGAAACTCTTCCTCTATTACTTTTTGTTTTCCTTTCTCTCTTCCTGGCTGTTGCACTTTTCTTATCTCGCTCTTTGTCTCTTTCTTTTCTTTTCCTTTTCCTTTCTCCTTTCTTTTCTCTGATTCTTTTCCCTCTATTGCTTCTCTTTCTTCATCAGCTTCTACAGGCATTTCCACTTGATTATGAACCTCTCGTCCACTTCTCAGCACCGTAACAGCTTTCAACTGTTGACTATTCGATGGTCCTTCTGGATGGTGCTTGGCCTCGAGGATTATTGATGGGTTGGTGGGAGCCTACCTTCCTCTCGTGACTCGGTTGATTGGCCAATTGATCGACTTGGTCCATTATCATCTGCTGAAAAGATTGCATGCTTCATAAGCTTTCTTCGGATCGAATCTTGGCATGAGATTGATTAAGATTACGATTGAAATTGATTTTTGATGGTCGAATTTGGATGATAATACTGAAGCATTCATTGGAAATTGGAATTCTGCTGGAAATTAGAATTCTTGGAAATTCTTGAAAATTTGGTTGAAAAGGTTGTTGTCCACCCATTGTGTTGGCTCTATGTTGCTGGTTTACCTGGCCAGTTTGGTCCGATTCACCCCATCCTAAGTTGGGGTGATTTTTCCATTCCGGATTGTAGGTATTGGAGTACATGTTTCTACCCGATAAGATTGAGTCACATTTACACGCTCTTGAGGATTAGGTTCATCGGGGAAGAATGACAAGGTAGTAGGGCACTCATTAGCCATATGACTGGGTGGTCACAAATTGAACACACCGTGGGGTGACAGCTTTAGCTTGCTTGGTAGCGACTAACAACATGTTCATCTGTTTGGAATGACATGTCAAACTTTGTTGAGAGATCTGAGGCATTATTGTTGACATCGTACAATCCTTTTGTCAACACATGAGACTTAGGTGCGAGTTCAAGTTGGTTCGCCCTGTCTCACTTTGTATCGAAGTTTGATATAACTTTTCAAACAATGCCCACAATTCGACTTCTTTCGTGGCACAAGATCCACCACAAGATGCATCAACCATGCGTCTCTCTTGAGAATCGATCCATTGTAAAACTTTGGACTTGTTGCCACCTTGGAACTTGATGATTTGGGCAACCTCGATCAATTCCTTAAAACGTTCCCAACATTCATGGAATGTTTCAGAGGTTGTTGGGAAAAAATGGATCTTCGACGCAATTCAATGGCCTTAGTCATGGGAAAATATTTTTAAGGAAGGCTGGCGATGCTGACTCGCCAACTCTCGAATAGATTGTGGTTCTAAGGAATAGAACCATGTTTTGCCTTATCTCTTAAAGAGAACGGAAGAGTGAGCTTCGCTATCTCATCGGTGACATTGTGGACTCGAACATTTTGCATACCCCGATGAATTCATTTAAGTGAACGTGGATTTTCATTTGCTAACCCATGGAAAATTGGTAGCATTTGAATCATTCGATTTGAATTCATAGTGGTTCCTGGAATGGGAGCATGCATAATACATTCCCGATCCTCGTAAAAACCGGGATCGTTATAATACTCCAAAGGTTCTGGGGCCCTCATCAAAATTATTGTTCCTATTATTTCCATTATCGACATTCCCATTGTTGTTATTCTCATCTCTCTCTTGCCTTTGATGCCATGGTCTCGGTTGTTGATATTGATTCCTCCTGGACTCTTGATTCTCTCTACAAGCTCTTTCGATCTCAAGATTAAAAGCAGTGGCAGATGTGGGTGATGAGAGCGAGTAAAGCTCATACACCAACACTCACAAACAGGTTGAAGAATCCACAACAAACCCACAAAATTCGCCAAACGATTTAAACAAAGATGATAAGCGAGCCAATATCGCAGGAAAGATTTCTTCTTTTTTTTTTTTTTTTTAATTAAAATTCAAATTTAAATTAATTTTTTTATTCAAATTAAAATTAAAATTAAAATTAAAATTAATTAATTAATTAATTAAATTTTTTTTTTTTTAAATTCAAATTAAAATTAAAATTCAATTTAAATTAAAAAATTTTTTTTTTTTTTTAAAATTCAAATTAAAATTAAAATTCAATTTAAATTAATTAAATTTTTCTTTTTTTTTTTTTTTTTTTTTTTTAAATTCGAATTAAATTTTAAATTTTTTTTAATTTTAATTTTTTTTTTTTTTATTAAATTCGAAAATTAAAATTAAAATTGAAAATCCTATAAAATCTTTCCTAAAAGAGAAAAATAAGGAGAAGAATGAAAGATTCAAAAATCCTAAAACAAAACTTCGCAACAAGTTAATGACTAAATTTAGAAAATCCTAAAAATATCTAAAAGAGGAAAATAAGGAAAAAGAGTCCTACCAAATCTAAAATAAGAAGTCCTAAAAATCTCTACTTCCTAAATTTCCTAAGGAAGGTATCCTAAAAATCTAAACTTCCTAAAAAGACTCCACAAAATCTTATCAAAGAGAGAAAAATAAGGGAAATAAATTTTTTTTTTTTTTTTTTTTTTTTAAACACTCAAAACAGAAAAATCCCTATCCGAATTAATCAAAATTTCACCGATTTCCCCGGCAGCGGCGCCAAAAACTTGATCGATTTAGAATGTAACCCTTGCAAGTGCACAAGATCTATTGCAGTATGGCAAGAACAGGGGTGTCGAACCCACAGGGAAACGTGAATTTTTAATTAATTCTTTTAGAGATTTTAAAAACGTCCCTAAGGAAGTACCAAAGGGCAGATTCAATTTTACCAAAAACTTAACACACTTTTCCTAAATGCAGAAAAATAAATTAATCTAAACAATTAATTACTGATAAATCTACGAACAATATTAAAATGAGATCAAGGAATATGCTACCCCAGATTCGTACCCCTTTTCTATCATTAAAACCCACAGTTTCATTAAATCATCATTCACACCATCATTCATCTAGAAAAATGACTTGAAATAAAATATGATCATCAATCCGGCATACCCTATCTAAAACAATGACTCAAATTTAACATTGCGGTATGAGTCATGTAAAAAGCATAGCGTATCTCATGATATTTAGATCACGACAATCAAGACATAATCGCTCTACGACTAGATCGACTGCAGTCCAGATCTAGCGATTACTACCATGATACGCCGAATCAACGGTCATAACAAAGCATTTAAAATATTTTCAATCACACAAACTTTGAGCAAAACGATTCCATGATAACAATAATAGATCGTGGTATTAATCATAAACATAGGTACTTATCTGGGATCGATCTTCCCGATCTCTTGATTTCTCATCTTTGGTGTTTGATCTCCTTTTCTTTCAAAGTCATTCCTCTTTTATTTCTTCCAAAAGATATTTGCAATTGTTTTTCCTAAATACAATCTATGAATTTCTCGAGAAAAATAATGCAAATCCTACAATCTACCACTGAATAAACCCTGAAGAAGGAGAGAGAAGACTTGAAAGATGAAGAAAATATTCCCCAAAGTGAAGAGCCCTAAAAACTAAAAAGAAAGAATGAATAATATTCCTATTGCAAAAAATAATAATCCCCTAAGGAACTCGTGGCTTCCCTTTTTATAATAGCCTAACCCTAATACCTCTCTCGATTGACATCTAAGAGTAATTTTCGTGAATTCCCGCCTAGCTTTGCATCAGACACTGCCTCGGTATTTTGCTCATAATTTTCTGTACCGAACTCGGATTGAGGTGATTCTTGAGGCGTTGGAAAGCTGACGACGAGCTCTACAACTTTTATGTTTTAGCCATTTCCTGAATCTGACGTCTTGAAGGTCCAAATTGAGCTGTAAGTCGCACTAAGTTCTCAATGACCCAAAATAGCAGTGTTTTGACATTATTTTCGGGATTCTTGGGCTGTTTTAGAAACTTGGACTGTATTTACCTGAAACACTTCAAATCTAGCAAATCTCATCAGATAGCCTTCATCGGACGGCTAAATATAGGTATTTAGGGGTGAAATATCATCATATTTCACTACTCATCAGTAGTCGATCCCGATTGTGTAGGCAGTCGATCCCGATTGTGTATGCAGTCGATAACGATTGCTTAATCAATTGATCCGATTCCGTAGTCAGTCGTTTCCGACTACGTAGGAAATCGATATCGATTGATTTGGTAATCGGAATCCTCCAAATTACTCTTTAAAGTTATTACAAAATTACCTTTACATATTTGAATTAGTTAAAACGACATCATACCTTGCTGTCGACCATCTTCGCAAGAGTGTAGCCTTTATTCCTTTTTTGGGGCTTCTCCACTCACTTCAACAATCGGGGAAAGGGTTTAGCATTGACGTTCTTTGAGGTGAGACGTCAAGCAGCATCTCATAGGCCCACCACTGAAGTACACACATACAACCATAAATATTATATGGCTTAAGCGCTTTATCGTTGTCGGCAGTCTTTCTATTTGCCACGCCCTTCTCTATATACTCTAGCAAGTCTTTGAAGACGTAGAGACCCCACAGGATTTTTTTAAAATTTTCCACGTCATCGACGAGTTCAACGTGGGTTTCCGACAATTGAAGATGGGACCCGGGAAAAAGGAATGTACATAAAACAAAAAGAAGAGCCAACTTGACGAAGTCGTCATCACTTTGCGGTAGCTTCAATCCACTATCAATATGAGACCGAAGAATTTTCCCTGGCGGTAGTCCCCGAAAATATTTGTATCGAATGGTTTCCACTTCAGGTGCTTTAATGGAAGGGGAATACTCTTGGGGTTCAACAATTACAAGGCCTAGAATTAAGGCAACATCCATCTCCCAAAGATAGACATCTCTCCTCCCGATTCGGAAGTGATTCTTCTCAACCCAAAAACTTAGCATGACATCCACAACATCTCCAGCAAAACTAACACCCTTTGGCATTTAGAATATTCCCCCGAAAACTGATGCTCTTAGCATCTCCTTCCGCTGCGGGCTAACGTCTTCGTAGATCTTCGAAATGCCAGTAGGAGAACATTTGCCAACAGCACGTTGTACAACCATTTTGCCGACTTCTGTATATGAACTGTAATAAAATTGAAAGAGAGTGTTTATAATCAAGGTATAATCAGCCTACATAAAAAACTCGCCGATTCCCTAAACAATCGACATCGATTGTATACACAATCGTCATCGACTGTGTACACAATCGCCATCAACTGTGTACACAATCGTTATCGACTGTATAATCAATCGATGTCAATCGCATTAACAATCGATAGTATATACAATTGTCCAATTTTTTTTCCTTTTTTCTTCTTTTTCTTTTACTTATTCTTTTTTTCCTTCGCCAAAATTTTCATTACTTCATCGTTTTCGTCCCAAATGAACTGAAGAGGATTTGGTTCTGGTGGTGGTGGTGGGTCTTCCCTTACAAGATCGAACTTGATTTTGTTATAGTAGGTTTTAAGGTGTTATTATCCCTAATTTGACATTAGGAAATGATTTTCCATCATGGTAGGGATAATGAATGATTCATTTCTTACCAATGATGGAAAATCATTTCTTTGGTCAAATGGTTAGGGATAATAAACACCTTGCAAATATGCTATAGCAAAATCAAGTTCGATCTTGTAAGGGAGGACCCACCACCACCACCACCACCGTAACGATCCTCTTGACCTTTGGGACAAAACGAAACTAGCGAATCATTCGATTGTATAGACAATCGATATCGATTGTCTATACAATCGATAACGATAAAAATTACTACAAAATGTGCACCGACGAAAGAAGAAGAAAAAACTCAACAGAAATTAATTATTTACTAACTACTTACAGGTTGGTAGCTTGAAGATTGAAGAACAGAGACCCTAGCGACTTGCGACCGCCTCTCTACCGACTTCGAAAGAAAAAGTAAAAAAGCAAAAAGGTAAACAGTGAAGGGTGTGGTTAAGGCGGCTATTTATTACATTGGGGGTAAATCCGGTATTTCCTAAAGGTGGAAGATGGCTCGGCGCGCAACGGGTCGATTTGGGTAAAGGTGAAACTATAGGATCTCTGCAGTAAAAGGTACATCAGACAGGGCCGGTCAGGTAAATTTCCCTAAATATACAGTTTAAGCATTGTGCACACATTTTAAGATTTGACAATTGCAGTATAAGGAGGTTAACCTTGTCACACTTACGAGTGACCTATCAAAACCTATCCCAACCAAGGATCAAAGTTTCGGTTTCGGGTATGATGGAAATCGAAACCAAACTCCAATAATTTGGCTGAAATTCGATAATTTGGCCGAAATTTTGATCCTCATACAAAAGTGACCGAAATTTCGGTCCAGAATTTCTTTTTAGTGGGGATCGAAACTGATATTTTAGATCAAAATTTCGGTCATTTTGGCCAAAATTTAAATAAAAAATTTTCAACACATGAATTCTTTATTATTATTATTATTATTTTTATGATGTAGGATTTCCCAATTTGCACTTGGACTAATTTCTATTGGGCGTAAAGCTACGCTGTGCCACGAATATTTCATGATTTATGTACAGTCGCTAAACCCATTTCAAACTTGTGACCTTGAGGACCATATCCAATTCGCCAAATCATTGGACTAACCCTCACTATTTTTTGTCAAGTGGTAGCACCTGATGCAAATTAAGTACGCATCTCTATCATGTGCATAATAGTGGCCAAATGCTATAAATATGAACAGCTATCTAGCTTTTGATTGCTCTTAATTATAGATATAAAATTCTCCGAACTTTATCGAAATTTTTTCAATCAGATCCCTAAACTTTCGAAAATAAATATCCGATTTCAGTGAATTGCCAACAGTTTAAAAAATTCATCGAAATTCTTCAAAATATTCATGAAAACTTTAGAATGCTATGGCTTATGATATTAGATTCATACAAATGGTAATAGTATAATGCCCCTATTCTGTTATTTAAAAGTATTAGTTTTAATCATAGTGACAAATTTCTCCGAAATATCTTCGAAATTTACCGAAATAGGGGTCGGACGAAACTTTCGGCGAAATTTCAATGATTTCTCTCAAATTGCTGAAGTTTCATTAATTTCGCCGAAATTAACGAAATTTCACCGAAATTAATAAAAATTTTCTAATTTTTTCATTTTTTAAATAATAAATAAAATTTTATGAAGTTTAAATATAATTTATATTTAATATTTTTTGTACCCTCCGAAAGTTTTCTGAAACTTTTCAAATTTTTCTCGAAATTTATCCGAAATGAACCGAAATGACCCCCTACCGAAATGTTGCTGAAAACAAAATTTGTCGCTATGATTTTAACTTTAACTATTTTAAATATATATTTATATTCTGTATAATTTCTAAAATTTTCTCAAATTTGATCGAAAATGACCTCATGCTAGGATTTGTTGAAAATAAAATTTGCAACTATGCCCTTAATCACATGACAGAGTTCCTCAAAAAAAACAAATAATAATAATAAATTTACATGATAGCGATGGATGCATTAATCCATCCACTTGATGAAGTTGAGTTAGTATAGTGTAACCAAACCGGTCACTCTCAAAGTGCGAACAGGTCAAACATGTGTTTTGACTTATTTACATGCATTTTGACTTATTTGCATGCTTACTCGTAAATAATAATTGTGTGGTATATTTCACAGTTTTTGACTTGGCATCAGGGTGTCCCGTTCAAAGGTCGGTCCGGAGGTTTTGGTGACATATGTCGAAATTTTAAAATAAGACCTACTTATATTAATAAATAAAATGACCGAAACAAAGATCAACTTGACTCTCCCTCAAAATTTCGGTACATTTTTTGTCATTTTTATTTTACTGAAATTTTACTTTCAAAAAAAAATTCATAAAAATTCTCAATAATTATTTGAACAAATTAGATTCATATTTTGGACACTTTGAAGACTTTAGAGTGATATTTTCGGCATGAAAACACTTAACAATCATTGTTTCTTACAAAATATAAGCATGTCAAATTATTAATTAGTGATTTTTAATTAGGAAAAACCTTCATTAAGGGTTAAAACAAGAAAAAATATTCTTCAAAAGTTTAAAAAATAGATAAAAAGACAAACTCTAATTAGAGGAGAAAAGTACTCTCTTTTGAAAGTTTAGAAAATAAAACCTTAACTAACATAAATATTAGATTAAACACAGTTTTCATGGCATGCATTAAATTAAACATATTTAAAATTAAAACCCTAAGTAATCAGTATTAGATTATTAATCTATAAAAAATAAAATAATGCAAATATAAAATTATAAACTCATACATGTTTAAATCCCTAAGATGATAGGGAGCTTGAGAGAGGAAAGTAAACAAAATTCAACCTCTAACATATATTTTTTATCTAAGATGGTAGAAAGTTTGACGGATGAAAGGGAAGGATAAAAAAAAATGCTACTAAGCGAGAGTCATAGAGCACATGGTGCATAAACTAACAAAAATCAAAACTAATTAAAGAGAAGTAAATATCCCTCCAACAAAAGGTTGGGTACCTTTATTTGCATTCACTGAATCTTTGATGGCATCAACATTAAAAATTATTGTTTGCTTTGAATCAGAGGATGGGATCATTTTTTGTCCTAATCTTACATACAATACAATGGATTTTGATATTATGGGCGTACCATCACACCGTTAGTTTTTTATTCTCCATGGCACATATCTCAAAAGAATATTATTACAAAATCATATGGCGGACGTTACACTTAAACATGATTTTCAGAGAACTTTTTGTGATGTGTCTCACATGAAACCAAAAAATGACCGTCTGATGATACTCCCATAATTTCAAGATCCATTGTGTAGAAAATTAGGGGTGAAAAAGGTTCTCCATCATCTGATTCAAAAATATCAATTGTTTTTAATTTAGTTGCCATCAAAGATTCTATAGGTGCAAATAAAGCTACCCTAAAAAGTTTAGCTTTTCGCGAGGTAAATCTTTCAACTCCACTCGACTCATTCCCGTTGCAGACCTTGTTTCTACACTTGTCTACGTGGCAACTTTTTAGCGGCCTTACAGATCTAGGAAATAGTCGATTTGGGCCGTTGGATCATTTGAGCAATGATCAACAAAGAATTATTAAAAGAGAGCCATTACTTACACACGCTTTTCAAGTGATTGGATTGGATTGCACCGAATTTAAAAGAAAGACTTGTAAGTTCGGCCATCTCTGCTAATGCTATATGAAAACACCATATAAAATGTTTGATTTGAAGGCCTTGATTTAAAAATATCAATTGCAAAGGATTAGAATAAAATATAATTTTCATCATTTATTAAATGGAATCAAAGGTTATTATATAATTCAACAATTGACTACGATAAATCATATAACAAGTATTGTGTTTTGATCCAAGTTTATGTATCAAAGATCTATTGATTATGAACTTCAAATTAGATGGCCTATATTGCATTTTTATATATCATCACATGTCCCTAAAATACTAAGTCTTTCTTAAAATTTAGTGCAATCATGTGAAAAAATGTGTGCAA
Source organism: Chloranthus sessilifolius (assembly GCA_021018995.1). NCBI lineage: Eukaryota > Viridiplantae > Streptophyta > Magnoliopsida > Chloranthales > Chloranthaceae > Chloranthus > Chloranthus sessilifolius. The sequence continues at coordinate 153,755,438 of CM037586.1, read as the reverse complement.
GTAATGATTCCTTAATTAAAAAGGGGAGCCATTACTTACACCCGCTTTTTAAGTGATTGTACTGAATTAACCTAAATTAATCACTGCACATGTTTTATATGATTGAACTTAAAATTAAAAACAAAATTGCACTTTTCTCTTACCCCCAAGTTTCTTTTTACCCATTCTCTCTCTCTCTCTCTCTCTCTCTCTCTCTCTCTCTCTCTCTCTCTCTCCACACGTTATTTGTCCTCTACCATTCTCCTTTTTTCCACCGATCTTTCTCCAGATCTCTTTCTCTCTTGTCTCTACTAATCTCTCTTTCCATCCCTCTTGCTCTCTCTACCGTTCTCTCTCTACACCTGTCTTTGGTCTCTCTCTATCGTTCTCTCTCTCTCCACCATCCTTTCTATCTCAACTGTTCTCTCTCTATCTATCAATCTCTCTACACCGTTTTCTCTCTCCATCTCTCTCTCTGTCTCTCCCTCCCTCCAGTGTCTTTTCTCTCTCCCAATCATTTTTTCTTTAGACCTCTCTGCAGCCTTCTCTCTCTTTACTCAAGGTGCAACTATCAAGATAATTTTGTTATTAAAAAAAATATTGTGGGCAAGTAATGGCTCGGTTAACATAGGTGGTGAAAGGGTCATCATATTCTATAAACATCACACACTTGGTTCATCAATTGGAACTTGAAATGCCAGATGCTTCAAACCATCCGATCAAAGCTTGATCAAATTGTAGGAAATATTATCGCAAAATCTTTGGCTGATTCAAATTAAACTTTGGCGTCACGTACTGAGTTATTGAAGTAGTGAAAGTGTATCAATATTTGCTACATACGATTCTTTCTTCGCAACTAGAGCTTGCATGTAATAAACTCGTTAAACTACTTTGAGGATAAAAAGCATTTTATTGTTCTCAATCTTTCACAAACGGAACTCCAGATCATGGGCATACCATCAGACAGTAAGATTTAGGTTCCATACAGTACGTGATTGTGGGCGTACCAATAAACGTGATTCTCGGGTCACTCTTTGGTATGTGTACCACGTGAAATCAAATTTTGATAGTCTGATGGTAGGCTCATAATCTCCAGATATATTGTATGGAAGATTGACACCAAAAAAGGATCTCCCTGGTCTGATTCAAGACAATCAACCATTTTAACTTTTTCTTTGGTAAGTTGACATCTATGTTTGGATCTCTTGCATCCAACGGTTTCAAAATTCAAAACCCTGTATACCACCTGCCGCTAATATCCTCATCGCCAATAGTCTTAATAGTCTTTAATAAAAAAATTTTATTAATAGTGCGAATGCGTCAATTGAAAAGGCCAAAATCGGTTGCTGACCAAATTGTTTTCTTTTTTTGACAAAGGAAATGGGTGATTTTTCGACACACATGGCACTATTTTCATCTTAGTGTGTTTTGCCGGATCGGGTCAAATTTTTGGCTGCCCAATAAGAGAACTGCAAATGTTCGACCCCGTGGTGCACTTGACCTGACCAAATGTTGCACTAAAGCCGACTCGACCTACCCTGGACACCATACCCAACCTGATGCCCGCCCTGAGAACCCGACCCTACCAGGTAAAAAACTCTATTTCTGTATATTTTACATATAAAATATTAGGTCGGGTCGGAAACCTTTTGGACGACCTGATCCAAGCAGACCCAAAGGTTGGCTTGGATATCTCATGCCCGATCTGACAGGTCAAGTTTATGTACCTGACCCTGTGAAATATCAGGTTGGATATAGGGCCAACCCGACCCATTTGCAGCTATAAGTGTGTCAGTTAATGGATTTACGGTGCCAAAGATATTTCTCAGAAATGAAAGCACAAATATTCCCATCTACACAAGTATAAGGGCTTCGCGACATGATTGTCCAAATCATCACAAACCATCAGTTGCCCATTTGGTTACTACACAAGCTAAGGGTTCAGCTTTATTTTCAACTCAAGATTCTTCATTTTCAACATGGATTTTGCATGCTCAAACCGTTATCTGGTTTGAATCAAATGATGGAAATCATTTTTCGTCCCAATCTTTGATACAATAGATCTTGAGATCACTATCATACACTCAGACGGTCAGATTTTGATTCCATGTGTTACTCATCCCAAAAACTGATCCTAAAATCACATTTGATGTATGCCAATGATCATGTTACTTTTTGGGATGTGTGCTATGTGAAATAAAAAATTGACATTCTGATGGTAGGCTTGTGATCTCAAGATCTATTGTGTTGGAGATTAAGACAATTCATATCCGTAAATTGTCTGATTATCTAATGGATATCTCAAAAAATGATATCCATTGTCTGATTCAAACCAATTCACATACGTGAAACCGATGTTGAAAAGAGGGTAATAAATAAAGGTACCCAATTTTAGCGTTTGGCCTACATCTCAAGAGTTCCTCAATAATTCTTCAATATGAACCATGAAGTACATAATAAGACTATAAGACGGAGGGAGTATAAGGCAACGATCAAAATTTGGGTGGATTTCGGTTTCGGGCATGACAGAAATCGAAAACCAAAATTTTAGCTAAAAATCGAAATTTTGGCCAAATTTTTTCTCCATACAAACATGGAGGAAGATTGCGGTTTCGATTTCGTTTTGGGCATGCCTGAAATCGATGCTCGGCTGAAATTTTGATCCATGGTACGAGGGAAAACGGTACTCTTTCTAAGTGATTTTTTTGTGAGTGACGTGGAGGGGCTGGCCGTTATGCATCAATGATGCACGTTGGCATTTGGCTGGGACAATATTTGATTGTTAAGGTGTTTTGGGATCTGATATGCATTGGTAGTCGGTACGAACATGCACACGCAATACTATATAGTATCCCCCGACAACAATATTCATCTAGTCCGAATTCAGAAAAATTCGTACACACAAAACAGAGAAAAGAAGGAAAGAGGCTAACATCTTGAAAGTACGGAATTATTGGAGAAAATTAAAAGATCAGAAACAAATACGAAAAACAGAAAAGGGATGAGAATGGGCTAAAATCTAGTCGGAATTCGAAGATTATTCTTGCCTATTTTTTATTTTGACTCATTTTTTAAAGTTTACATTAACTTGGTCACAAGGATCAAAATTTCGGTTTTCATTTCGATTTCGGAGGGGACCGAAACCAAAATTTTTGACTGAAATTTCGGCCAAAAACTTCAATATAGCCAAAAACTACCGAAAATGTAAATTATCGTTTCAGTTTTGGTCCCCACCGAAACCGATAATTTCAGCCGAAATTTTGATCCTTGCTTGGACATGACCAATTTGAAACGTATGGGTGATTTTGTCTAGACCGAGCCCATGGCTCATAGAAAGCAATGGACTGATGTTTTATCAGCTGTGCAGTCACAGGGACCTTAAGATGTGCACGGATTTCTATGCTCTTTAAAGTCTGGAAGAGAATGACGTTGTGAGCCTTCAATTGAAGATCCCTGGGCAAAAACTGGTTTCTCCGTCTGGTCCTATGGCTTGTAGCAGAAAGAGCCAACGTTCAAAATTGCTTCACTAAAATCCTTCCCTAAGAATTTGTTAAGGAGCTAGGGACAAGGAATCCATTTGTTCCTTGCCTTCACCGTTGCCGAGGAGCGATAGTTGGAGCAGAGGGGAGAGCCGGCGGTCAAGGAGCTCCTAGCCTAAGCTAGTCTGGCTAACATTGCTTCTGTTGACACACCCAAGTAGAGGCTTTATAGATCATTGCAAATTTTTGGATTGAAGGTTATTCAGCAAACACAATCAGATGGTCTCACTTTGCTGTCCCGCTGTAGAAATGCAAGCCAAAGATCAAAGAGATTGATAGAGTACAACACCCATTACCAATATTAAAAAAAGTACGCTCAGTATAGATAAATGGTTCTCTCATTTTCTCACGGATTAGAAGGGCAAATATAGAGAGGGCATGCTGTTTTAGTGTTTTTACATAACTAGAATGGACCACACATTAATGTTTGAATGATGAGGAAAAATACAGTAGTTGGCCTCCATAAAGGGAAGTCTGTCTGTCCCTACGGTAGAACAAAGTAAATGGAAGAAGAGGCAAATCTCACTAGTAAATCGCATATTATTTGTTTTATTTAAAGATGGACTATGAGAACAAAGTAACAATAGTACAATTGACCATATGCCTGTTCAAAAACTTCATAACTATATTTGTCTAATCATACAGTATCCTTATCGGGGCCTTTAGTTAGTAATAATCTAACAGCCACTGGTATATCCTGTTATGCCTAACCCAGATGATGCTTCACAGTTCTCACTCATACACAAAAAAACACAGAAACTACATTAGCATCAGCATTCAGCTGAAGTGGCCTTATAATTAATTAAGCTACCACTCTTCCCAGGGGGTGCGGGTGCGTGTTTCGAACTTACTCCCTGCTTTCAGCAGTCTCTATTGTCTATTTTACTTGCCATTTGTGAGTTACAGTCAAGTCGACTATGACTATCATCCACTCTTTGCTGCTCTCCCTGATGTTTCTGAAGTCTCTCCTGCATACATCCGGCACCATCCATGAAACTACATTTAATTATCCGTTACAAAGGGAATAGAAAAGACAAATCAAGCAGAAAAGTACAGTAATAGTAATAATCTCACGGGAATACAAATGCATAATGCCAAATCACTGAAACAAATACTGTAAGCGGAAAAAAATGCCCAAACTCACAGAAAGAGAGGCATTTTCAGATGCCAGTTTCTCACATTCCTCCCTCATACGGTCCAATTCCTCCCTGAGGGAACTGTTCTCGTCTTTCAGAGTTTCCACACGTTGGGCCAGTTCATCGCACTCGGCCTGCTCAAGATCCATCAGTTACTACTTGTATAAGAAACAAATAAATAAATATGTTAAATCCAACAAGAGTAAAACAAAAAGGATATAAAGTACATATATGAGGGCCAGGGATATGCGACGGGGCATAGAGAAGTCTCTGCGCCTATTGATAGGAGCTCGACACATAGCACCTTTTTTGCTGATGTAGCATTCCAACCTTTTCCTCATTTAACCCCGCTTTAACCATAGTTACCACTGACAGAATCAGAAAGGCAAAGCGAGGTTGATATGGCCATCATTACATTCAAAAAGACCATTATTACCCCAATTTAAATCATTCTATATTCCGCTTCGGAGTTGAAGCGCTTACGCATCTATAAAGGAAGTTACCCCTATTTAAATCATTCTATATTCCGCTTCGGAGTTGAAGCGCTTACGCGTCTATAAAGGAAGCGCATGCGCTTCCTATATGGGGCACTAGCGCATCTTTGAAGCGGTTGCGCTCCCTCAAGGAATGGACAGTGCCTACAAAATGATGCGTAGCACTTTTTTAAAGTCACCTCACACTTTTTGTGCGAAGCGACGTCTGACCTTATATCATTTATTACAGTTGTCAGAACATTAAATGAAAAGCGGCGCATGACATCGTGGTTTGCAATGGCCATCATTACCATTTGAACATTAAATTTATTGTTCGAATGTTGAGCATTAATGACTCTTCGGTAAGAAGCATTAGCGCTTCGTACAAGACACGCAATTGCGTTTTTGACGGCACGCTAGTGCGACTATCATTAAGCATTAGTGGTTCGTCAACCAATGGAAGGCGCCTTCCATATGACACGTAGCACCAATATGTGCAAAGCGACATTTGAACGTTAAATGTGAAGCCACGCGTGACATTGTCTTTTGTATGGCCATCATTACCGTTTGAAATGACTATTCGAGGCACCCCTTTGGGGAGACCATTTATTGCCCGAATGTTTAACAATAATGGCGCTTCTGTCAGAAGAGCTTGGCTATGTCGTACGAAGGGCAAGCGCTTCAAGTAGAAGCGTTGGCACTTTCTATATAGTGCGCTAGCGCGACTATAATGAAGCATTAGCATTCCGTTAAGGAATGAAAGCAACTTATATATGACACGAAGCGCCCCAAAATGTTGACACGTAGCACCATTTTGTGCAAAGTGACGTCTGACCTTATGTCATTTATTACCATTGTCAGAACATTAAATGAGAAGCGGGGCGATATAGATGGGATTACGACGCGTGACATCGTGGTTTGCAATGGTCATCATTTCCATTTGAAAAAGCTATTTAATGCGACAAATTTGTGTATTAAAAATTCACAAATTATTTTTCATTTTTGCCCTCCTAATTTTCATCTTCTCAGAGCACAATAAGAAATATCGAAGCGGCGAAATCATTTGTCTCCATCTAGTAAGGAGAGTGTCATTTTATTTTCATCGCACTTCAAATATGCCGCCAAATAGTGGCGCCATCCCTTCCTTGGAAGAAGGGTAAGCGCCTCTACGCCTCCTTATAGGGGTGACGCCTAAGTGAACAAGGAATGTGAAGCGACCGAGCTTTTTTCTAGGGCGCGGGTGCTTCGAGTTCAACGCGATGACGCTCCTATTTGATCTTTTCTTCTCTAAACTTCTCCTTTTTCTTATTCACAAATTCAATATGGTTATCAAGACTCCAGTCACTAAGTGCACTACTGGGAAGTGTCGGGCGATATATGACGAGGCATCTCAACAGAGGAAAAGTCTGACTTCGCAGTCTGTCTTCTGGGCATTCTTCTTGGCACCGAAGGATGTGAAAAGTGTCAACGGCCTCCTAGACGCAATCATCGAGTTCTGGGTCGAGAAAAACATTTGAAATTTAGGGAATGTCTCTATCAGATTTAGGCCCCTTGATTTTGGTTTAATAACTGGTCTTCGAATGACTTCCCCCTTTCGTTACCCTCCCTCCAAGCCGCTTCCCAAAGAACTGACCATTAGAGAGATAGGTTTTTCAGGGGCCTTAACCTTGTAAAGAGGAGACACATCCTTGCTGCCATTAACAACGTCGAGTAGGGTGCGGGTGCTGACGAGGACTTTTTGAAACTGCGTCTGTTGTTCGTCCTCACCAACGTCCTCTTCCCAAACACAAAATACACCCTCGACGAGCCCTACCTCGAGCTCGTTGATAATCTCCCCAATTTTAACCAATATCCATGGGGCGATGCCGTGTACAAACACCTTATGCAGTGCGAGGACAAAGCGAAGAGGAACCGGGGAATAGCTGAGATGGAAAAGGCTGTGGAGGATTACAATATTTACGGCTGCACTATTGCCCTGCAGTTAATGTCGTCTCTAATAATTTCATATTTTATTTCCTACGAAGACCGCCCATAAAAAAACTCATCAATATGTCATTCCTTAGATCTGGCCGTACGAGATCAACCCAAAGAGTGCCCCAGCCCGGGCTCCAGGCGGCTGAAATGAGAGTAGAAGGAAGTTCTACATCAAAGACTTCGAGAACAAGGTAAAATGTTTACGAGGTGACATCGCTTTGAAGTGGAGGCGTTGTCGCTTCACATAAGAAGCGGTGCGCTTCTATGTTGAGCAACCGTTTCTCATAAGCAATGCGCCTCACCTACCGAAGCAATGTCGTTTTCCTTAACACTTTCTCACTCGAAAATAATATGAAAAATTTATCTTCTTGTAGGCCTTCCGGGAACTAGAGTGCACTCTCTATAAGCAGAGCCGGCCTCTGATAGCAAAATTAGTACAGCCAAGGCAGAGATCTACGGAAGCAGTTGAAGGACCAGCGGTCCCTCCCATTATTTTGCGGAAGAAGATATCAGACATTGATGTTATTGACCAGGAGGAAGAGGATGAAGAAGATGAAGACGAAGAAGAAGAGGCTCCCAAAGCTAGTAAGTTCGCAAGAACATGGCTTCTTGGGAAATGGATGCAGTCTGCCAATTCAAGAATTGCAGACAATAAGAGGACAATCAGAGAGCGAAGCAAAGGCTTCGACAACCTCAGTCCAAAGGTTCTCCAGCTAGAACAGGAGAACCAGAAACTAAAGGATCAGAACGGCAAAAACTTGCAGGATCAGGATTATATTATGAGGCAGTTGGCCATCTTCCAGAAGGATCAGGCGTCTCTGAAGGAGAACTTGAGAAAATTCACCAAGGTATGCTTTCGAAGCTACGCAGAGGAAGTGCCTCCGCTTTCTAGTGAAGCGTCGACGCCTCGACTATGAAGTGTAGGCGCTCCGACTTTAGAGCGTTGGCGCTTCGACTACAAAGCGCGGAAGCGTCGACTATTAAGCGCGACGCTTATATTAGAATTCTTGACTAACAATAACTCGTCTTCTTCTCATATTGCAGGCGGGAAGTCTCGCTGAGGAACATCGGGCATCTGTCCCCCAACAGAAAAGGTTTGCCTCGGCCCCAACCCTAGCCCCAACCACAGCCCCAACCACAACCCCAACCCTAACCCCAGCCAAACCCCATCCTCCTACTCCATCCAAACCCAAAGCCCAACCCAAACCTCCTACCCAATCGAAAGTCCAACCTCCAGCTAAGTCCAAACCCCAACTCATATCGAGACCTCTGCTTCCACCACCACCACTGTCTCATGACTCCGGTCCTCAGATGCCCCTTACGCAACCATGCACCGAGGGAAGTCTTCGATGCATGCTGAAGAAGAGGAGGACGAAGATGGCCCAACCATCTTTAGGAGAAGTGAGAGGAACTGGGGTAAAGCCCTCGTCATGATTCCTCCCTCACAAACTATCCCTAAAAGGAAGGGAGAGCTGGTCCCCCAACCCTGCAAAAAGAAGGCCAACACGGGGGGGATCAGCTGAGGCATATATGAATGATATTTGGGAAAAGCCCATAAGTGAGAATGTGCAAGTATATCCCCTCCTTACAATTTATCGTTTAAAACTTATGGTTGAAAGATTTGTAAAATCCCATTTGAACTCGCCAACACCTTTGTTTCCTCATCAATAAGAATCGTGGCTTGTCTACAATGGATTGTGAAGCAATATCTATTCCGATTCACATCAACCAACCACCCCACTGGCGCTAGCTGTGGCCACCCCCATAGAACATAATATCATTGTCTTGGACTCGCTCCCGGATAAGCCTCCGGAATCTAAATTTGGTGAGGAGATCAGGACCATGGTAAGATTAAAGTCAGTAGCGCCCACACTTCTAGTCAGTAGTGTTGACGCTTTGACCTCCGGGTGTTAACGCTCTCCCAATGCTTCTATTTCCCTTAGTCGAAGCTCTCATATGTTTTGTTGGGTCAGCGCCCATTTTTATTTTCCAAATGCATGTGTAACTTTTCTTTTTTTCTTTTTTTACAGACGCGATATTTGTCAGCCCTGTTTTATATGCACGATAGAACCGATGCAATATCTTGAAGCTTTCCTTGGGGGTGTCAAGGTGTAAGCAACGCACCACACCAAGGAAACGGTTATGAATGTGGGGTTTTCGTCATGAAGTACATTGATTATTTCACACGGAACCTCCAACTCACATTTGCACAGGAAGACATCCCTCATTTCAGGGTCGAGATTGGGCACGCCATTGCTATGCACCTGGTAGAGAAATGGGATTCCAGTGACGATGTTGAATTGCTTGTTTAAATTTGTTCTTATACATAAATTTTACAATGTAAACTGGAAATTGTAAACTTTTAAATATACTTTTAAATTTGTTCTTATACACTATAAACTGAAAATTGTTCAATTTATACACTTTAAAAATTTATGCTTGAAAGTTTTATTAACCCTATTTCGAAGCGCCCACGCTTCAACCACGACACACTTGCGCTCCTTATTCGACTAGCTACCGCGTCTAACACGACTCGTCAGTGCTCCCCATTGGTCGTGTTGATGGTGATCCTCGAATCGCAAGCGAACCTTATTAGCATCCATTTTGAAATGCACGAAAACAAACAGCCAAAATGATGGAATACAAATAGCCACTGTTGCAATAATGTTGGAAAAGACTACACGAAAAGACAGCTCACTCCACAATTTCATTGCAACTCTAAATTCGTCATTAACGAACCGTTACTTCTATCAAGAAGCGACAACGCCCTGAATATAAGTGCTAGCGCTTCAAACAAGAAGCGACAACGCGTTGAACTGAAGTGCTACCTCTTCTAACAAGAAGTGACAGCGCCCCACCATGGAGCGGCGCACTTCTTATCGTAATTCGAGATAACTTCGTGAAATATGAACAACCGATGCAATAAATTTGAAGCGTAAAGATTTGGGAAATCCCTTTGTGGCGACAGTGCACAATACTGACTACTATAGTCTATTTAATAAGGTTTCATGATAAATTGCTATTTAAAGAGCGTCATGATGCTCAGTTTGTTTTATCTTGTGTATCTTTCCTTAGATTAGCATTTCATCTTCCTCAGCCCATATTGAAATGCATCGCAACGGTTTAAGGAGGAGCCATCGGCTCACGCGCCAATGTTTCATCCGCTTCTACGATTGTTCGGTTATCGACATCCCTGACGAAGTGAATACGAAGCGTCGTCACTTCTTGTCAGAAGCATCATCGCTTCAGTAATTTGTTCTGAATCGAATGTAACTGTGACAGATGCGCATGAGAAAACTGAATCAATTCTTCAAATCGAGAATGAATGCGCCAAAAAATAATAATTTAAACACGTGAAAGAATTACCATAGTCAATCCACATGATTCAAAATATAGCTATGGTCTGATAGGCGCAAAGGCTACGTAAAGCATCTGCGCGTCGACAAAAAAGCGCCAACGCTTTGAATACAAAGCGTCAAGACATTAAATGAAGCGCTCGCGCTCCAATATGGAGCGTCGTCGCTTTGTATATGAAGCATCGTTGCTTCAGTAATTTGGTTTGAATCAAATATAACTGCGACAGATGCGCATGAGAAAACTCAATTCGAGAATGAATGTGTCAAAAAACTACAAATTCAACACGTGAAAGAATTACTATAGTCAATCTACATGATACAAAATACAACTCTGGTCTAATAGGCGTAGAAGCTACGTAATGCGTCAGCGCGTCGACAAAGAAGCGCTCGCGCTCCATGTACCAGACAGGAATGCTTCATATACAAAGCGTGACTGTGTTGTTCATAAAATTGAATCAGTGAGTGTGACTCTGTGATATCATACTTTCTATCGTCCTCTGTTCTGTTTGGCTCTGTCCAGCATTAACAGCCACCATCCTGATCCTCTTTACCGGAAAGTTGTGATTTTATGACCCAACTCACCACAACCCTAACACTTTTCTGTTTTTTTATTGTTCAAAAAGAACCTCAATTCCAGACTTCATTCTATCATTGTTGCTTGGCCTACCTTTGGTGGTACATCGTATTAGATCTCGCACTATAATGTTGGCATGCTCTTGCAATGAAATTCTTTGGCTAGCCTGGGGGGAGCCGCATGGAGAGGCCTTGATGCTACTACATCTTTCACTGCCCATTTCCCTTCTAATGGCCTTTATGCCTTCTAATAGTTTCATCATCCCTTCCAACATGTAATCCACTAAGCGATTCCATCCCCAACTGAATTGACTTCAGTCCTGCTTCTCTCACCTTTCATATTTTCATCGTAAATACAAAATTGGAATCCTTTCTTACCGGCACTGAAGCATATAGTACTTTATCTAGCATATTTCGTCCATCGTGGTAGAATGTAATTAGATGGGATTTGGTCTACCTCTTCCTTGAAGTAAACATGGAAGATGTGAGAACACAAGCCCTCAGTCTCGAAGTACTTGCAGTCACAAGTGGTCGAGGCATCTCCACATACGAAACAAACTTTAAATGTTCGACCGCTATCCTCCATGCCATCCCCACTTCTATGCACTTTGTATACAATAACCGCATCGGCTTCCTCTTCGACCACCTTTTGGGGCTTAAAAGAGGCAAACTTTCGAAACTTAGTGTGGAATCTATCGAACATGGTTCTCATATACACAGTAGCGGCATACCTCTTCGATTGAATTTTTGAACAAGAGCTCTAGTATCGTAGACATTGAGACGAGATCCTCCCTATTTTCTTTATCACGACGAGATTGGACGGCAATATCATATTGCTTGACAAATTCCGTCAAACTCGTCTAGGCATTGACATAGGTATCGAACAAAGAATTTATACTTTCACTTCGTTGCGTAGTGGTCGTGTTGGCCCAAAAGGTATCGCTCAAGTAGCATGAAATCCTTTTCCTTTTAAGATCGTACATTTGTTTGAACCACACGTTGTCTTGCAATTGAAACTCCTCGACAAGTTCTACCCATCTTCTTTCAAAATCAACCGTACGACTAAACTTGTACTGATTGTACTTTTCTCAAAATTCTCAAACCTTAGCTTCAGCTAACAGTGATGGTTCAATTCATTCCTCCCCATGTGTCATATGCAGAGGCAATGTGTGGTTCATGGAAGGACTTCGAAGATGGTATTGTCATCTCATTGCATTGATCGGTGATGATTGCATTAGGTTGCTTATCACCCATGCGCTTCAGCCACGTGTTAAACAACTAAATGAATGTCTCCTCCGTCTCATCCGCGAGTAACGCACATCCAAAAAGCGTCGTTTGCCAATGATGGTTGACCCCTGTAAATTGGGAGAAATGTAGCAACAATTTGTTTGTTTTGTAAGTGGTGTAGAATACCACCACATCACCAAAATGTTGATATCCAATCTGTGATCTGTGATCAGCCCAAAATATACTATGCATACGATATTTTTCGTCTAGTTCGGCTTCAAAGAAAAAATCATCTTTATTCTGCCTATCAATGAAAGTCTTGATGACGGGTATTAACATCAGATGGATGTTACTCTCTTTTCTTATCTTCTTTAGGTAATCCCGAGTTTGTTGAGGGCTTACCGTCACGCCAGCCTCTTCATCCAAACTTCACAAAACAGTTGAAATCTTCGAAAGAGGAATTATGCCATCAAATTCTCTTATCAACGGTTTATTTGCCCCACCCATCTTATTATGTGATCATAGTTCCTTCACCTTCGTAAGTGTATATAACTGATGATTATGCAACTCTCTAAATTCCATTACGTCCCACAACTTTTGCTCATCGATCCTAATCTTCAACCTTGTCTCACATCCGCATATGTTATCTCTTGAACACTTTATATCAGCGTGTAATTTGCGCTAGTTTGGCTGCTTGAACCCTTCGAACGTACATATTTTCTCTTTATAATCTCCCTCTTCACAGATTAGTGTTACTTTTCCTAACACTGAAACCAACTTTCTTCGTTTACAAATTATAGAAGTTATATGCCTCGTCTTCATAATAGAATTTCAAGCCGATAAGTAACTTCCATTCCTCGTGGGTATTCTCGGACCCTCCACAACAATCCAACACTTTGATATCCCTATCGCAACCAAGTTAATCTCCTTCTAAAGAAACAATGTCAAGGGTGAGATTTAAATCAACACCACCTAAATTGAATTCTCCAATCGAGTCCATTACAGCCCCTGCATTAGAAGAAAAATCAATCAACAATGGGCAAATAAAGAAACCGATTCACAACGAAGAGATGGCGCGGCAATATGAAGCACCATCACTTCTTATAAGAAGTGATGGCGCTTCTAATCCGTTGCGACATCGCTTCACATAAGAGATGGCGTGGGTATGCTGACCCCCAACTCTTCACAGAAGAAGCGTCTGCATCTATGTTGATTTTAATTTGACTATTTTCGAATGCTTATAATTTTATAATCTCTACCTTGTAAATAAGTGAAGAGATCCAACAACTATGAGCAGACAAGGAAACCGCTTCACATACGAAGCGATGGCGCTGGCCATCTAAGGCATCGTCGCTACATATTAGAAGCGACGACGCTTCTATTATGTAGCGGCATCGCTTCTACCGCTTCTCATATGAAGCGATTGCTGCCTATGCTGAGCCCCAACTCTTCACAGAAGAAGTGTTTGTGTCGATTATAAAATATATTTTGAATGTTAATAATTTTATGATCTATGACCTATAAATAATACACCGAAACGAGCTGCGAAGCGCCAAATTTACCTCAGATGTCACTGTTCTGCGCTTCTATCTGCTCCAGAGAGAGAGACCATCTCAGGGATCCAGCTTTTCCACATAGAGTCTCGCAGCAAAGCGCACACGAGAGAGATAGAGAACCAGAGATAGAACGAGAGAGAGAACCTGAAGAGAGAGAGAGATAGAGAAGGAACCTGTCGCGTTTTTTGAATTCTTTTACTGCCATATCAGGACGAGACTAGCCTCAGCGCTTGCGCTACCTACCTCGGTCAGGAGTAGCCGCCTGCGCTACCTACCACTCTAAGTAGCAAACACCGTTGTGCTAACCCGGGTTAGTGCAATTGCACTTTCCACGTGTCCGCTTCGCATTGGGGGGGTGTAGAGAATCTCTACGCCCGGGCGCATTTTACCCTTTGCCTATATATATATATATGTGTGTGTGATAATAAATGCTATCTTGGCTTACTAATTGATCAAATTCATCACCAATTTTTAGCTTCATTCATTGATTCTTATCCAGGGACGGTAAAACTTTGGATCCCTGGTAAAAAACTAGGCACCTAGAGACAACTATCTGATTTACAAAGATACCCAACCAATGGCTAAAATTATTCTTCTGCTCAGTATTACAGTGGTCAAATTGTCAAATGAATTTAGCACTGATCGACCCAAAACTGATACATCCATCATGATATATGCAATCATGTTACTTATAAAGGCCCACAGCTACACCTAAACATAAACAATTCAGTGAATATATAAAAGAGGACCGATGCACATCAGCACATACACGCTGACACATCCATGTGCAGAAAGTATAAGCGCCTAAGGATTATGTGAAATGGTTTCACCAAGCCTATCCACGCAAGGAAGCATGGAAGAGGATGGCCATTACAAACATGGGCAATGGTCAAGGACTCGGGACCAACTGGTTGAACCTTATATGGTATTCAACCAGTTTTAGAACCCTTGGATAGAAGGTATGTTGGCATGGAAAGTACTTTCACGCCAACCTATGAAAGTAGATGCCGTGAAAGTCAAGATTCCCTTCTATCCAAGGGTTCTAAAACCAGTTTAGTATCATATAAGGTTCGACTGGTTGGACCTGACCATTGCCCTAGAAACTTTAGATGGCTGAAATAAGAATCCAGAACAGGTTGGTCCATTTCAGGAAAGAGCATCTCTTGGGATGTAATGATGGGCTTACATTCACAACAACTTATTCCTAATGACTCACAGTTTCATCAGTAATGAAAGAATATGATACCAATGTGGGCAGTATTCAAACGTTTGGATAGACTCAGCATTGGTGAAACATAATAAACATATGCTTCAAACCTGCTTTCTAAGCCTTGAACGCCTTGCTGACTCCCTGTTAGATTGCTTTCTTCTTTGCCTCTTAAGTTCCCTTTCATCCTGAGTAATAAAGGCAAATTCTCAGAACAATAACAAAAAGATGCAAATGAAGAAAGAGAGGGAAAACCTGTATCCAGAGTTCTGAATGAATGCCCTCCCGGGACCCCGCAAGACTTGTGGAAACTATGGCTCCTGTAGCTGGTACAACAGGGAGCTTGCCTCGGACTGTAGCAATAGGGGTGGGGCCATGCCCTCCCCAATAGTCCATGCCAATGTTCAAATTTGTTGTCGGACCAGCAACACCATTTTGGGGGATGGTCATTATTGCCATGGTTTGGTTCAACACCGTCTGATTTGGGGCTGCCAGTGTAACCCCACTCGGAGCAGTGCCATTCTGGGTCTCATCAGCTGCATTCCAAACACAAAGCATCAAGGTTAATATGCATCGCAATAACAAGAAACACATGCAGCAGTCAACCTTCCAAGTTCAATAACATACCATCCTCTGAACCTTGTTCGCAACCAGGCTTTTGCTGTGAACTCTGAAAATGAAACAAACATATTTATTTATTTGTCTGTAATTGATGGCAGATGGTAGGACAGAACCAGATATTAATATATCTGTTTATATAGGCAAAGTTAGAGGCTCAAGGAAGAATGTGTTTTGTAAGGCAGTACGAGTATTTAATGTAGCCGACGTGCTTTCCTTTTTCTTTCCACCACCGTGCCCTATCACTAGTGGTTACTCCTGATCAAAAGCACCCATTTTTCCATTCATAGAGAGATGTTCAGACTGAAGATTACAGGAGCATGCCAAGTAATGAGGGATTGATAAAATCATAATTTAAGAAACATAAACCCTGCAATTCTTTGCTCAAAGCTTTTTTCCTTCCATGTTATCTTATCAAACTTGAAAGCATTAAGAGAATATTGCAACTCAACCTTCATCCCTCAAAATGTCATGAGTAGTGACTCAATGGTGCTACAGGAATATAATCAGAATTCAAATTGAAAATTTATCATGAGGAAGTGGAACCATGGCAAAGAATATGCAAAAATAAGTGGGTTTATGAGACTACAAAATATAAGTTCCTTGAAAATAACAACAGAACCAAACACACCAATTCAAACATAACCACACGTTCCAAAACCATTTAATTAACTTCTGACAACAATGGCAAACTACCTATAATTGCATCTATTTTCCAATTTCTGTGACAGATGATCACTGGAAGCCATGTCCATTCTATTAGATCTAGACACAATTCCGCTATTGATACAAACTAGCACATCCTACAAGTTAAAAGTCGACATTTTCTAAGAAAAAAAAAACTCTGAATTAAGGGTATGCCTTATAAATCACCGAATATTCGGCTGATTAGGCAAGTCACAGATTGACCAGTATTTTGTTAATTTTTACCAATTTTTACTGAATTTCCTAATTATACTGAATTTAATTGAGACGAATCATGCATAAGTTGAAAATAAAAAACTCATAACTAAAGAGGAGAAATCCCCATTTAGGGTTTATTAGAGAGAGAATGAGATCAAAGAGAAGAGGGAGAGAGGAGAGAGTACAATAACACTAATGGACTACATTGCTAATATTGAGATGTCTTGAGTTACATGAGATAGCCTCTATATATATAGAGGGCAGCAATAATACAAAACTCATTTCGAACCAGTGTGGGACTAAGCCCACTAATACAACTAGATTCATATAATACTGACACGCCATATTTACTGTTAACGCAGCATACCTGGCATCCTATCTCCAACATATGTATTTATACGGTGACGTAGATTTTGTAATTATAGATGTGCCTTTAATTGAACACCTTATAGCTTATTTTATTTATTAAATACTATTTCTAACTTGAAATATATAACGATATTTTTTTTATTTTTTCCCAAATTTGTCTGAACTGTGATCCCTTGCCGAATTATTGTCATATCCTGACTTTGTTACTACGACTGAAATGACAGTACACTTTCGTTAAAAAGTTATTATATAATACTCTCATCACAAAACCCCCCTGATTACTTAAAAACCCTATCAAAACATAACATTGCAGTTAGAGCATGTATGACCAACAATTTAAAAATCTTAGGCCAGCTCGTAACCAATAGATATCGCCAAACATACCACTAATACAATATGTTCTGGATGATATGATGTGAATTTTTCGGGTTGAGTAGAAAATTGAAATTTGAGAAAATAAAAAATAACAATAAGTACATGAGTGGAAGTCCTCTATGACTATCAGAAAATTATAATGTGGAAAAACATATAACTTTCTTTTGTCATCAGACATATATATATATATATATATATATATATATATATATATATATAGCCTCCCTGTGGAGCTCCATGTGGCACCCAAAACATTGTTTTGATGCCACATGGAGCACGGATGCATTGCATAGATCATCTTTAAAGAAAAAATTTGAAAACTCATCTCCACCATTTGTTATTTGAGCTGTGAAATCTGGTTTGAAACTAGTCAGTGTTTGATTAGTGCTTTAAAAAAATATTTTTTAATTTTTTTAAAATAATTGATCTAAACAACACATCTGTGCTCCATGTGGACCTTGAAGGACGATCACCGTCCTCCCATAAGAGGACAAAACCGGCTCCCTCCCTCTCTCTCTCTCTCTCTCTCTCTCTCTCTCTCTATATATATATATATATATATATATATATATATATATATATATATATATATATCCATGCACAAGTAAAATAGGAAAAAAAATTGAATATCAAAATGTTGTAGGCAAGCAAGATGAGCAGATAAAAGCAATCAGTTTGACACAACATACATTTTGAGAATTGGCATCACTTCCTTCACTTGAACCTTCATTTCCACTATCCCCACTGCATATCCCAATCAAATACGCATGAATTATTAGAACAGGCCAATATATCATAAGAACATCGACAAAACCCGAAGTAGTTACCTTTGGGTGCAAGCACCATTTGCTGACGGTCCAGATGATTTGCCCATATCATTACCCTTTCCTGTAAGCATATTCAAACTACCTAAGCTTCCTCTAGACCTCTTCAAAGGACTCTTGTTCTTACCTTCGACTGATCTGCCTTCTAGCTCTACTACACCACCTACCGCAACCTGAAAATATGCCTATACGTTCAATTTTTCATTTCAAGCTACTAACAAGATGAAATACACAAGTGAAAAAACAACTTTCCTTGTTCTTTTATTAATGGACTCCAAGAACTGTACAATGGTTTTAACTTCAAGAACATTGTTTGGGATAATTTTAAACCAACAGTGGGTATATATAGAACTGGATTCATTTAAAACATTTTGGACATCGAAGGCATTTTGTGTTTGTATATCTTCAAAAACAAGGAATCGACATTATTTACTCAACAACCCAGAAAAGGTAATACTCACAGGAGCTTCAACAGTCCCATTAGGGGAAGGCATTCCATAAGGGCTATATGGATGAGCTCCCTGACAAATATGTATAGAAGGCACAGATTAGACAGAACTCTAACTCATAATGCTATCACACAGACAACTTCCCAAACTGCAAGTCCCAAAAGCTGCAAGAAAGTGCAGTATATTGGCAGGAAATACCGGTGGAACTGATGGATGAGCATATAATCCACCGTGGGGATACATAGTGTAATATGGAGGCGGCGTCCCATATGGAGGCATTATGTGCTGTAGGAAGAAAAATGTTAGGTGGTGCACCCAAATTAAGCAAAATGTAAATCCAACCTCAAACTTGATAAGTGCATCTAAGTCGAGGTTTAAATAAAAAACCTACCCAGGATCTCTGTTCAAGTTCAATAATAAGGAACAGCTACAGCTAAAATGTCCATATATACAAGAATAAACAACAAAAAAGATTTAGACCAGAAGTACCTGGGCACCCCACATGTATGGATGACCTTGGGGGCTAGAGCCCACAGAAGAATGAAAAAATCCTGGTGGGGGCATAGGAGGCGTTCCAGTAGAGTTATAATATGCCTACATGGAAGTATAACATATACTTTAGGAATAATGCAAAGTAAAAGTATAGAACCCCAATATTCAATGCAAGAAGAAAGAAGACCCTTAAAACCTGATATGAAGCCCATTCAGGAAAAACTGTGGCAGGGCTGACAGGAGGTTGCGACTGCTCCTGCAGATTTATAGATGAATAAGAACCTCCAATATAAATTGAGCACTACTCGCTTTTGAGGAAGATACGGATTTGGGTTTATGCACAAACCTGAGTTGAAGGTGACTTTGGAGTCTTCGTTGGGGTATCCACCTCTCCATTTCCCATTATTCAAATTTGCTGGATGCCCTTAGACCTCTTCTGAATAGCACATAGTGCCTACTTCATAACTGCTTCAGGGGAGATAACAAAGACAACCAGAGAATTTTACCATCTCATCCCTACCACACATGAGAAGTAAAGGCCTTGAAACATTAGAAAGGAGATGTGGCAAACTAAAGAAGATTTTTTTGCCACAGAGATTTCCTGAAATGGAATAAATTGCTATTTGAAATTCATTACATAGAAATTGATACAGTTTGTAGCATAATTACTCTGCAAATGGACAAGTTGAAATACTGCCTTTCTTGTAAATATAAACAGAAAAACATAAGCACCTAAAGGAAAGAAGTAAGCTCAGTGAACAAGGCTGAAGTCCTCCACAGGCATGCCAACGGATTTGAAATCTTACTGCTCATATCAGATTCTACCTCTTCAGATTCAAGACTTACAATAGAATCCTTTTCTTTAAAACTATAATTTTTAGTGAATCCTGTAGTTCATGATTTTAATCATAGGGATCATTAAAATCTTATGGTAAGATCGAAAATAAGTGTCATAACCTGCAGCAAAACATGAATTATAACAACCCACTGATTTTTGTTTCAGGACTTTCGAATTTTGGAGTTTAAAACATCACCCTTTCTATAATTTAGCCCATTGGAGAAAGCTATTTAAGTTTTGAGCTTTCCTAAAAGTTAAATACTTTGAAACAAATCTAATTTAACTTACTAAAAGACACGTGATATTCTTTAGAACTTGTTCCAGCTCACAGTTACTTTAAACAAGACCTAAAGTGACTAATTTTATATAATGCAATTTTATAATCTAATAATAAGACCAAAATTATAAATACCAACAACCTACAATAATTAAAACACCTAGTCAAATTAAAGGACCAACACTTTAACTCAGCACCACTAAAACAACTGCTAAATATGTATCAGCTTTTGCAGACCAGCTTATCCACCTTCCCACAAAAAAATTAGAATAATAGGAATAAATTCATGGTTTTAAAACACGAAAACTCTACTCGGCTTGGAAGTCATCTAAGTAGAGTCGACTATATATATATATATATGAAGAGCACCTTTATTTATAACCCAAGATACTTATGTCTCAACCCAATTTTTACATGCTTAAACCAGTGACTACTTTGCATTAGACAATAAAGATCATTTTTTGTGCGAATATATCATCAGATTCTGGGATCACTTTTCTAATCCTTATATATTAAATATTTGATATATTCAAATTTATCTAATATACAGATCTCATCCATCCAAGAATTAGAAAAACGGTCCCAGAATCTGATGATATATTGGCACAAAAAATGATATATTGGGTTGAGACAGAAGTATCTTAGGTTATAAATAAAGGTACTCTTTTATATAAAGAGTACTCTTTTATATAAAGAGTACTTTATATAAACACTGCTCTTTATACCACGAGAAAACTAGGATTCACCGTGAATTTTAGGATTTGGGGCATGAGCTCCAACAGAAAATTCACCGATGAATCATCATGCACTGTGATTCATCTGGAATCATTGTGAATAAAAAAAAAAATCCTCAGGCCTGAGCTCCAACAGAACCAAAGACAAAAAAAAATAACAGAAAAAAGAACTTACAGGCAGGGTTTTCTTCTTCTTCTTCTTCGCAAGAAGGTGGCTTTGAATTATTTTTTTTGTGCAAGGTTTATTTCTCGCAAGGCAGCAAGAGGGCTTAGGGTCAGGGTTTGGAATCGAGAGGATTAGGGACGAGAGACTTTAGGAACAACGTCGAGACAAGGGTTGGGTTTTATATCAAAACATGCATTTTACTTAAATGCCCTCTAAAATTAGTAAAAGTCCCCCGCCTATCCTAATGAATAAGTGGCTTTTGTAGACTCGCCAAACCGACAAAAGTGGTTGATTTTCTGAGTTGATTCGGCGAGTCGACCTAGTCTTAAAGCCTTTTGAGTCGTCTCGAAACTTGGTCGAGCCGGGTCGACTTGCCCGAGTTCCGAGTCAACTCGTCGAGTTTTAAAACCATGGGAATAATAAACCTAGTCTCTGAGATCAAATATCATTCACCACCACTTTCTTCATATATATCAGAATTCTTTATGATTGTTTAAAATCAATATTATGTGTACATTTGTATGATTATGTTCTAAGAAATCTATAATCACATATTGACTTTTCTTATTTTAATATGTATAGCTATTCTTACTCCTTTTGGTCCCTTGTATCCTATGCAATATGATTTCTGCCAATAATAGGTAAAAAAAATTATTTTCTCAGCCTTTCTTTTATTTGGTAAGAGCCAATCGCCAATCTAATATTGATTGAATGCTTGAACGTACTTAGAGAGATTGCATTATAAAGCTATAATACCATTAAGTTAGGATTTAATTGCAGAGTCTATTCATGTATAAAAAGTACCAAATTATACGTATTTGTCATCGGTTTTCTACATCATCATTATCACTAAGCTGTCCCATCTCTTTCGAGTCAGCATTGTGAGTCTTATTTCTCCACTCATCTGTTCAGAGCTAAATTCTATGCTACCACACGGTCCTTCATGTTGTTTTGTACTACTCTCCAAGTCTTTATTGAGTTTCCTTCGTTCCTACTTGTGTTTTTTCGTAAAAGGGATGTTTCAAGTGTCCAATGACTCTAGCAGGCTGGCCGGTGGCCCGAATATGATAAAATGGGGGTGCTGATGATCAAGTGATATTCCATTGCATTTGGAATGAGGGAACTAGGAGGGTTTTTGAAAAAAAAGAAAAACGTTTGGCACTTGTGGGAGCACTGAGAATTCAATCCTTGAGAAGTTATTTTGGTGGTGCTTGACCTCCCTTCGACTCATGACATTTCTCTACATAAGAAAATTTAAGGGGATGAGCGGGAGCACCTGAGGCCGCCTTATTTATTGTTGCACAATGGGGGCCGCGCCCATTCAACAGGTGTACCCTTTTTAAAAAAATTTCTTCTCTCACTTTGTTGTATTTTGCTTGTTCTTTCTTGATATCTTCTTTTGTATTTTCCCTCGTTTAGCATCTTGCCATGAGCTTCTGATCCGTTGCATTTCGTTTTAATTAATGAAATTATAGCCTTGCTTCGACAAAAAGTTGTCTCCAATGGGCATACCCAAGACATCTCAAACAAAATCCTTTGTTCCTATATTTACCTTTTCATGTTACTTAATGAATATACCTCATCATAGACGAACAATCTACACCATAAGGTACTGCAAATCGTACTGTCACTTCAAAAATGTTCCTTGAAGCGGAACGACAACCCTAGACTACGTGAATGATAATGAAATGTTAATATGCCGAAATTAAACTAAATTAATTAAACAATAATTCTCGCAGCAATCGTGATACCTTAGGATTTCATAGTTTTCCGCTTGGATGATCGTGTTTGGTTCGGGTAGGTCCAGTCCGATGCGCTAGATCCGTTAGCCTCGCAGAAAGAGGATCCTAGAGATAGAACTCTAGCTGCTTCCAGATTAGGGCGCTCGCTCATAGACCCAAGGTAGAATTACTGGGTTTTCCACGGTTTATTGAACCGGATGGAATCCATGGTTCGGATGGGTTTATTAGCTCTGGTTGAAATCTAGGGTTAGATTTTTAGGATAATCACAAGGTAATGGCTGGAATAGGTTGATTGGGATCAGTACGAATTCAAAAAAGAGATAAAATAAGAGATAGAAGATTCAATAAACCCTTAGCTTCACACCAAACCCTTCGCGGGAAGAAGCTTCACTCTTCGAAGAAGTTCATCTCAAGTTTGAAGCAATTTGCTCTTTCATTCATAATCAATAATTAACTTTTACAAAGTTTATAAGGACCTTATATAGGAGGCCTCAAAACAGAAAAACCCTAAAACATAATAATTACGAAACTATCCTAAAGCGCTTACATACGAACCAAAAAGGAACCTGGGAAAAAGGACTGAAAATGACAATGTTCGACGTGACTCTCTCGAGCGACAACCGATGCTCGCTCGAGCGACTTATTCCAGAGAAATTACTTCAGTGCTCTTCGACGTCTCGCTTGAGCGACAACCAAACTCACTCGAGCAACTTTGGGCAGAGTGTCTCCTTTAGGCTTGATTATGGTTCACGTTGCATTTCCTTCAACACCAGTACATGCGATATGGTGCATAACCGATATCCACAATGTCCGTGTCCGTGTCCCCGTCACTAAGTCAGCCCATTAGGTTAATTTAATCCAATTCTCTCACTAAAGCGTAGAAGCGTCTACAGCCAGCCCATTTACCTCTAAATGTAATCTTTTCAAGTATTTCCCTATAGCTCTCATGAGTGAGCTCCAATGGTTCATTCTCTCCTTGTTCTGTATAAACAGGATCCATAGCCCCCTTCATTAGGGAGGAAATTCATTTGTTGAATACAAACCCTAGAAAATAGGCAATCCCTTACTTCAATTTTTAGCCAAAAATTCTATGATTTTTAGGTCATCCTCCCCTTACAGATGGAAATCTCTCCTTCATCAATCTTATCTCATACACTTGAAGGATTATTTTCCAATGAAGATCAAAGGTATGACTCAATCTCTTCATCATTTCACTTTCAGAAACTTATTTCATAATGTTGCATTCCATGTTTTTTTATTTAAGCCCTACTAGTGATCTTTAGCTATTTATTGTTGAAAGATGGCTCCACTAGAGGTCCACTTTTGCCTCGGGCAAGGGGAGACTCTATCCATTTTTAGACTTATTTTTACTTAATCCTGTAACTGGGCACATCACCGCTTGAATACATCGCATTGATGCAGATTGGTTAGTAGAGCCATTCCCCTTTTGATTTACTAATTTTATCACTAAGTTGCCAAGAGAGCGCTTATCAGCGGGTTAGATGGTGCATAGCACCTTCCATTCCTATCACTGTAAGACTTACTTAGATCTCTGAAAGAGGACCTATTCTAGAGTTGATACCATATGATATTGGGTCCTCGATAGGACATTAGCATTTTCTCCGGGTGGCGACTCTAGTCATGGTTGCATTTGGTCAAAGGTTCTACTTTTTTCTTTAATTCAAACTCAATGGAACGTTTCACGCTTGTTGTTATGAGTCAGGCCAGGATAACACTCAAATATAAAATATACTTATATACTTAAAGAATCATATATAAATTCTTCTGCTACTTAATGAAAAAGAACTACAAGCATGAAACAAGAACAGTGATATCATCCCACATCTTGAATACGATAGGGCAATAAGAACTAACATTAATTAGTTTCCCTTCTCAAAAGTCGAACGAAGCCAAATGCAACTATGTATAGAGTCACCACGCCGAGAAAATTCTAAAGGCCTCCATGGGGCCAGATCTCATATAAAATCGAGTCCCCAATAGGTCTTCTTTTGGAGATCTAGGTAATTATTTTGGTGATACGATGGAAAGGTGTTAGGCACCTATCTTTTCGTTAATAAGCGGTCTCTTGGCGACTTAGCGACAAAATTAATGAATCAAAAGTGGAATGTTTCCACTAACTAGGGCATATCGATGCGATGTACTCAAGACGTGATGTTGCTCCTTTAAAGGACCAAATAATAAGCAGAGATAAGCTAAAAAATGGCAGTCTGCCCTTGCCTGAATGCAGAAGTGGAACTCTAGTGGAGCCTTCTTTCATCAATAATGATGAAGGATCACGTGTAGGCAAGGAGAAGCTCAATATAAGAAAATAAACATAATGAAATAAATTACAAAAAAAAAGAAATGGTGAAGAGATTAAGTTAGAAACTTTCTTTGATCTTCCCTGGAAAATTATCCTTCAAGTGTCTGAGATAAGATTGATGAAGGAGATATTTATATTCCCAAGTGGGAAAGACCTAAAAGTAAGGTATTATTTCAAGAAATTGGAGAAAATGATTGGCTATTTTCTAGGGATTGTATTCAACACATTAACTTTCAGCCCTAATAAAGGAGGCTAAGGATTTTATTTATATAAACTGAGGAGAGAATGGATCATTGGATGTTTGAAAAATGTCAACAATCCTCATGGGACCTCGAGGGAAATACTTGAAAAGATTGGGTGACGTAAGTGGATTGACCGTAGAGAGAAAACTGGATTGGATTAAACTCGTGGATTTTCTTGGAGGGGAGGGGTATAAGGTTGTTCAGGATAAAATTCCTAAGTAGTTAAAAGGTATACTTGATAGAAAGCAAGGAATGGTTCGAGGTCAAAGGTGTAATCTAGGATTGATAAGAGGGCTGAAATGGGTTTCAAGGTTGGAGTCAATACTTGGCCAAAACCCCCCAATAAATCAAAAATGTCACATCGCATCAGAATGTCAAACTATAAGCTCGGCTGCAGGGAAAGGCCCAACAGCGGACGGGCCTCAAAGACATGCATGATTCAGGACGAACTATTGGTCGCACATGTCTAGCAAACGCGCTTGGCCCCTACTTGTAGTACCATATCCAACGACCAAAATATTATTGACACACCCACTAACACTAATACACTCACATATAAAGAGATACACATAAGCCGACTTAATGATTACCAGCACTCCCCCTCAAGTTGGTGCATAGATATCAATCATGCCCAACTTGGAGGTCATGTCAAGCAATCGTTTCCCCTCAACGAGCTTTCTTAATATGTCGGCCAACTTATCTTCAAACCTCGCTAGAGGAATAGAAAACTCGTTTAACTCGACTTTCTCGCAAATGAAATGGCAGTCAACTTCAATATGCTTCGTTCTTTCATGGTATACCAGATTTTTTGTGATATGAAGTGTTGCCCCCATAAAGAGTCATGGGTAGTTTGGTATCATCCCTAGATTAACCAAGATAAACTTAAGCCACATCCCTTCACGAGTGCCTTGGAAGATGGCTTTGTATTCTCCTTCTGCACTTGAGTTGGAGACGACATGTTGCTTTGTACTTTTCCATGTAACTAGGTTCGCACTTGGGAATGTGCAGTAACCTGCGGTGGATCTCGGGTCATTCAAGGAGCCAGCCCAATCTGGATAAGTAAACACCTCATTGTCTAGATGCCCAGGATCATGGTTCAAAATATCGGCCGAAATTTCAATTTATCGACCGATATTTATCAGTTTCGGACCTCCCCGAAACGAGAACTTCATATTCTCGGGTTTTATATACAGACCACGATGTTATCGGCCGATAATTTGATATTTTGTTTTTTTCAGTTGTTTTTATTAAAAACACACATTAAAGGACAAAATTGAAGTTTTCAGACAAAATATCAGTGTCAGTTGAGGCCTTCCCGATATTTTAATCCTTGCCCAGGATTACTATTGAGAAGGCCCCTTCCAGGACTCCCCTGCAAATATGTGAGATTCCTATACACCGCACCAAAGTGGGTGGTCCTCAAAGAATGCATATGCTGCTTCACCACACTCACGAATAAGCAATATCGGGACGAGTCGTAGTTAGGTAGATGAGTTTTTCAATGAGTAGTTGATACATATGCGCATCCTTGAGGAGTTCTCCATCCTCTTTATAAAGTCTATGACTTTTCTTCTAGGAGTAACAGATGGCTAACATTCCAACATACCAGTTTGTTACAACACATCCATAGTGTATTTTCTTTGAGATAGTGGTATGACCTTCTCATATCTTGCCATTTTAATTCCCAAGTAGCATTTAAGTGGACCCAAGTCTTTCATATCAAAGATTACTCAAATAGCACTTTGAGTATAATATTTCCTCACTGTCATCCCTAGCGACAATGATATTGTCAACATACACGACAAGAGCATTGAGGTAAGTGCCTCTTCACAAACGAAGAATGGTCAAAATGGCTTCTTCGGTACCCGAACTCCATAACCGTTTTATTGAACTTCAGGAACCACGCTCTAGGTGATTGTTTTAACTCATAGGTGGACTTCTTTAATCAACAAACTTTCCCTTCATCCCCTTGGCGTGAGAAGTTAGGTGGAAATGACATATATATCTCCTCTTTTAAATCACCATGAAGGAAGGCATTCTTCACATCAAGCTGGTATAGGGACCAATTTTTGTATATTGCAAAAACCAGAAGGACTTGTATTGTTTGTATGCTGCAAAAACCAGGACTTGTATTGTGTTTGACGCAACAACAGGAGCAAAACTGTCCGGATAGTCAACACCCTGTGTCCGCGTGAACCTCAAAGGTCTTCCATTTCCCAAACTAAATGAAAATATTACTTGTTTCAAAAGGCACTTCTTTCTCTTTTGGTTGTGCTCTCTCCTCTTGGTCTCTTCTTTGTTGTTGCACTTCGTCTTCTTCTTCACCTTCAACATCATCATTATCACAATTACTTGTGATCTAAGGTAAAACAACAGTTCTCTCTTCTTCTTTAGAGTTCTCCCCGTGAAGAGTGCACTGGGGAGGAGTGGAGAATGGTGTGGACTCGAAAAAACGTGGCATCCATAGAAATGAACAAATTTTCCGACATCGAGTCATAACACTTGTACCCCTTTTGGGTTGATGGATAACCAACAAAGATATATATGGTAGCTTTCGGATCCAACTTATCATGGTGGCCAGCAGGAATATGAGCAAAACAAAGAGAGCAAAAAACAAAAAACAAAAAACCAAGCCCTTGGACATACCAACTGATAAGGAGGCTTGCCCTCGAGAACGAGAGTCGGAATACGATTTAGAAAAAACTAGCAGTGAGTACAGCTTCCCCCACAAACATTTGGGAATCATTCATTCTGAGGAATAGAGCACGTGCAACCTCACGTGGGTGACAATTTTTCCTCTCCGCCACCCCACTCTATTGTGGAGTATAGGAACATGTGATTTGTCACTCAATTCCATGAGCGTGAAGGTATGATTGACGATGGCGGGAAGAGTACTTCCCACCATTACCAGATTGTAGTACCTTAACATCTCCATTAAAGTGAGTTTGGACCAACTTGGGGAAGATGAGAAAAGTTGTGCCCACCTCGTCTTTAGATTTCAGCCAAAACAACATGGTGTATCTAGTACAATCATTAATAAACATGAGAAGGTAGCGATAACCATGCAATGAAACAACTGGGATCAGGCCCCATACATCCAAATGAACAATTTGGAAAGGACTTTTGCTTGAACTAACTGGATATGAACTTAGACGATGCTTAGAGAGTTGACAGACTGCTCATTTAAAGATAGAACTATCAAAGGAAGAAATTTTTTTGAGGAACAAAATGCGCAAATGTGAGATAGTTAGATGACCACAACGACTGTCACAAGTGTATCTCATCCAATGATAGAACTATCAAAGGAACAAAGCTTTCTGAGGAACAAAATGCGCAAATGTGAGATAGTTAGATGACCACAACGAGCATGTCATAGGTGTATCTCATCCAATGACACAATTGCAGTGACGACGGGCTTCGGTGTATGTTGATCTTCAAACAGATAGAGGCATCCCTTTTCAAAACCACGACCAAGTATTCTCCCCGTTGTCAGTTCCTGAATGACACGATGAGAAGAATAAAAGGTTACAATGCAATTAAGAGACTTAGTAATTTGATTAACAGATAACAATTTCATTGGCATTTTTAGATCAAGTAGAGTGGAATCCAAAGATACACTACCAATTTCAACTGTTCTTTTACCCTTTACAGGAACAAGAAACCCATCACCAACCTGAATATCGCATGAATCAAAAATAGAAGACATGGAATTAAAAAGCTATGATATATCGGACATATGGTAAGTCGCACCAGAATCAAGGATCTAGAGGGACTGAGAAAAGGAGGATGTGTGAGCAGATCCAAAGATACCTGACTCAGCCACATGTGAAGAGGAAGCCTAGGCACCAGAGGCACTGTAGGTCTTCTAGACCATGACTGCCTTCAGATCCATTATCTACAACTACCTTGAGTTTGTCCATACTGACAAATAAACAAAAAACTGTTGTCCACACAGCACAAACAATCTTACAATTTTCTGCCCACACAGTTCACAAATATTAACAGAAAAACAACACTATAGTGTCAATAGGAGTCTTCCTTAGTTGAGATACCTCAACTCTATAGAGCGATACTGCTGAAAAATCTCACAAAATAGGCTAAACAGCCACAACTGATGCTAGTTCAGATCACATTGTGGCATATATCAATGGATCATAGTCCACCATTATGTATGTCAAATATGGTCATATAATTATACAAAGTCCAACAGTATTGATCTAAAACCACACTAAAATTTATCATTCCCCATTACAAACATCTGCAGGCAGCAATACGATCAATATAGAGCTCATATAGTGCGCGGTCATAAAAAGGATTCAAACAAATTCATAACATAGCAAAACCGAGAGCCTTATTCATAACAAAAACTTTTGGATCTCACTCAATCCTGCACAGAACCAAACAAGATTGGACTTAAATGAAAGCTTACCACACTCTGATTCAGATCCAAGCAACTTGCAGTCTCAAAGACCTCCACAGAAATCAAGAGTTCAGATTTCTGTGAATCTTGCATGAACAGTGGTGAAACTGTGAAACTGGAAAAATGATGAATCTTTTTGTAGATCAAATGAGAATCAACTGTACATGAGATTCTGATGCAATTCCAACAATATTGGTGATCAGAATTGATCTCACGAGCCGTGAGACACAGAAAACCGTGATTGGTTGTAGCTTAAAAAACCTCTTGATACATCATGAAAGAGGGACTAGGATGAGAACTTCAGAAGGGGAAAAAAGGTTCCCATAAGATTCCGATCAAGAAAGTATAAAAAAAATCCACTTCAGGGTCAAACCTTTAACCCTAATGGCATCAACATGACATCATGATGACATCAGTAATGACAAGAGATGACATTAGCAACAGTAGCGAACTCGAGGAACAGGAAACCTGGCTCTAGTACCAAGATAAAGTGCATAAAGTAGGGTTAGGGTTAGGTAGGAGAAAGAGAAGAAAAGAAAGAGGAAGGAGGAGAAAAATAGGGAGTGGTATGAGTTAGTCCCATACCCTTTTATCTGTAGTATTTACATCATTTACAAAATATTATTGGCACGCCCACTAACACTAATACACCTACTTACATATAAAGAGACACACACCAACTTAATGATAAATCTATGGACAACCAACTTGCCTCTCAGGTCTAAGTGTGGTGTCTACATCTATAAAACTCTTACTCTTCAAGATTTTCCTAGACTATAGACTACTTCAAATTGTGTACTTTCTTGTTCTCAAAGGACCTCCTAAACCACTCAAGAATTCCCATGAACCTTCTAGAATCTTCAATATAAATCCCTGGTGCCCATAAATGTGAGTTGAAAATAGACAAAAACATAAAATTCCCTCACCTATTTACACACTTATCCTTGATATACCTTCCAAAATTTTCCAAAGTTACTGTAACTTTCTGACATGTCCCTGCAGTCTTCAACTACAACCTTTTGTTTCCCTTGCCAAGCACCAAGGTTTTTTTTTTTAAACAATAATAAAGAAATATGTGAAAAAACGCAAGCCAAAAAAAACATCCTTGACCACGATGGTCAAATTGGTGCAGGCACCGAGAAAGGAGAGGTAATGAGAAACTACACAACCCTCCAAAAAGGGTGTTAAAAGTTAAAGAGTTAGGGTTTTTGAGGAGAGTAAAAGAGAAGAAGAGAGAGAGAGATGAGGAAATTAGGGTTATGAGATAGATTCCCTGTACCCTCTCATTAATATATATATATATATATATATAACACTTGACAACGATACAATTTACATCACACACATAATGACTCACATAAAAGCAACTATACACACACCAATACTCCACCTCAAGTATATATATATATATATATATATATATATATATATATATATATATATATATAGATGGCAAAGGGGAAAATGTGCCCAGGCGTAGAGACATCTCTACGCCCCCCCAATGGGGAGCGGACACGTGGAAAGTGCAACTGCACCGGATTAAGCACAGCGGGGTTTGGTACGGACAGTGGTAGGTAAAGTAGGTAGCGCAAGCCCAAGGGGAATGTCTCGTCATGATATGATGGTAAAAGAATTCAAAAAAGGCTACAAGTTTCTTCTGTCTCCTCTCTCTTCAAGTTCTTTCTCTCTCTCGTTTTATTTCCTCTCTCTCGCTTGCGCTTCTTTGCGAGACTCTGTGGAAAAGCTGGATCCCTGAGACAACTTTCTCTCCTTGGAGCTCTGACTGGATAGAAGCGCTCTCTGTGGAAAAGTTAGATCCTTGAGACAACTTTCTCTTTCTCTCTCTAGAGCTCTGACTGGATAGAAGCGCAAAAGAGTGACATTTGAGGTAAGTTTGGCGCTTCGCAGCTCGTTTCTATGTATTATTACAGGTTACAGATCATAAAATTATAAACATTCAAATATATATGTTATAATCGACGCAGAGGCTTTTTCTGCGAAGAGTTAGGGCTGGTCATATTTGTATCGTTGCTTCTGCGCCCGGGCGACGACACTTCATATGATCTGCGCCATCGCCTTACCTGAAGCGGTTTCCTCATCTGCTCGTAGTTGATGGATCTCTACACTTATTTACAGGGTAGAGATCATAAAATTATAAGCATTCACAAATATATAAATTATAATCGACGTAGACGCAAAAGCTTCTTATGTGAAGCTATACGAAGTGACGACGCAACGAGTTAGAAGCGTCATCGCTTCTGAAGCTATACGAAGTGACGACGCAACGAGTTAGAAGCGTCATCGCTTCTAACTTAAAGCGATGACGCTTTGTATGGTCGCGTCATCGCTTCGTTGTGAATCGGTTTCCTTATTAGCCCGTTGTTGATTTATTTTTCATTTAATGCAGGGGCTGTAATGGACTCGATTGGAGGATTCAATGTGGGTGGTGTTGATTTAAATCTCACCCCTGAGACGGTTTCTTCAGAAGGAGTTTCTCTTGGTTGTGATAGGGATATTGAAATGTTGGATTGTTGTGGAGGGTCCGAGAATACCAATGAGGAATGGAAGCCACGCATCGGCTTGAAATTCCAATATGAAGACGAGACATATAACTTCTATAATTTATATGCGAAGAAAGTTGGTTTCAGCGTTAGGAAAAGTAGCACTTACAAATTCGCAAAGGGGAGATTATAAAGAGAAAATATGCATGTTCATTTGAAGGGTTCAAGCAGTCTGACAAGTGCAAATTACACATCGATATAAAGTGTTCAAGAAATAACAGATGCGAATGTGAGGCAAGGTTGAAGATTAGGAACGACGAGTAATAATTGTGGAAGGTAATGGAATTTAGAGAGTCGCATAATCATTAATTGTATACACCTACGAAGGTGAAGGAACTACGATCACATAATAAGATGAGCGGGCCAAGTAAATCGTTGATAGGAACATTTGATGGCATAATTCCTCCTAAGATTTCTACTATTTTGTCGAGTTTAGATGGAGAGGTTGGCGTGACAGTAAGCCCTCAACAAACTTGGTATTACCTAAAGAAGATAAAAAATGAGAGTAACATTCATCTGATGTGCATGACCATCATAAGACCTTCATTGATAGGAAGAATAAAGAAGATGGTTTCTTCTTTGAAGCCGAACTAGACGAAGAATATCGTAAGCGTAGTATATTTTGGGTTGATCACAGGTCACGAATTGCGTATCAACATTTCGGTAATGTGGTCGTATTCGACACTACTTACAAAACAAACAAATTGCTGCTACCTTTCGCCCCATTTATAGGGCCTAACCATCATTAGCAGACGACGCTTTTTGGATGTGCGTTGCTCGCGGATGAGACGGAGGAGACATTTATTTAGTTGTTTAACACGTGGCTGAAGTGCATGGGTGATACGAAACCTAATGCAATCATCACCGATCAATGCAAGGAGCTGAGCAAGGTCATCTCTGAAGTTCTTCTGGGGACCATGCATCGCCTCTGCATATGACACGTAGGGAGGAATGAATTGAGCCATCTCTATCAGCTAAAGCTAAGGTTTGAGAATTTTGCAGAAAGTACAATCAGTGCAAGTTCAGTCAAACGGTTGATGATTTTGAAAGGAGATGGCCAAAACTCGTCGAGGAATTTCAATTGCAAGACAACGCTTGGTTCAAACAAATGTACACTATTAGAAGGAAATGAATTCCATACTACTTGAGAGATACCTTTTGGGTCGGCATGACCATTACACACCGCGGAGAAAGTAAAAATTCTTTCTTCGATAACTATGTCAATGCCCAGACGAGTTTAACAAAATTTGTCAAGCAATACGATCTTGCCGTCCAATCTCGTCGCGATAAAGAAAATAGGGAGGATCTCGTCTGAATGTCTATTACACCGGAGCTCTTGTTTGAAAATTCGATTGAGAGGCATGTCGCTATTGTGTATACGAGAATCATGTTCGATAGATTCCACACTGAGTTTCGAAAGTTTGCCTCTTTTAAGCATCAAAAGGTGGTCGATGAGGAAGTCGGGCCAGTTATTGTATACCAAGTGCGTAGAAGTGGTGGGGATCTCACGGGGGATAGCGGTCGAACATTTGAAGTTCGTTTCGAACGTGGAGATGCCTCGACCACTTGTGACTGCAAGCACTTCGAGACCGAGGGCTTGTTATGTTCTCACATCATCCATGTTTAATTCAAGGAAGAGATACACCAAATCCCATCTAAGTACATTCTACCTAGATACAATACTATACGTTTGGGGGTCAGTGAGAAAGAGGATTCAAATCCTGTGTCTACGATGAAAATATGGAAGGTGAGAGAAGTCGGACTAAAGTTAATCCAGTTGGGGATGGAATCGAATAGCTTGGTGGATTACACGTTAGAAGGGATGATGAAACTATTGGAAGACATAGAGGTCATTAGAAGGGAAGAGGATAATGAAAGAAGGACTAGCATCGCGGCACCTCCGGGCGGCTCCCTCCAGGCCATTGTAAGGGTTGTGGTGAGTTGGGTCATAAAATCACAACTTGCCTACTAAAGAGGACCAAGATGATGGTTGCTAGCGCTAGACAAAGCTAAACAGAATAGGGAACGATGGAACGTGCGGTATCACAGTCACAATGGATCAATTTTATGAACAGGCGCTTCTCAATATGACGTGTACGCGCTTCGTATGAGAAGCATGGATGCCTCTTACATGCACCGATGATGCCTCGTATTGGCGTTGACGCTTCATCCAATGTGTTGGAGTTGTATTTTGAATCGTGCAGATTGACTATGGTAATTCTTTCATGCATTGAATTTGTATTTTTTAGACACGTTCATTCTCAGATTGAAGGGTTGATTCAGTTTCTCATGCGCATTTATCGCAATTATATTTTATTCAGACCAAATTACTGAAGCGACGCCACTTCATTCACAAAGCGCTAATGCTCATGACGCTTAAAGTTCAAAGCATTGGCGCTTCTTTTTCGACGCAACGACGCTTTACGTAACATCTGCTCCTATCAGACCAGAGCTATATTTTGAATCATGTGGATTTACTATGGTAATTCTTTCATGTGTTGAATTTGTATTTTTTTTTACATGCATACTCTATTTGAAAGGTTGATTCACTTAACTCATGGGTATTTGTCACAGTTATGGAAGCGACGACGCTTCGTGTTTGAATCGTGAGCGCTTCGTTAAGGAAGCGTCGACACCTCGTTCACGAAGCACATACTCTTTTTGAATGGAACCTGTGCGCATATGTCAATACTATTTATCAAACAACAAGAATTCATTTATCAAGCAAAACGATTTCTTTATATTTTCTTTCTTTACATTGTTTTTTCTACATTGTCTTTCTCTACAAAATATATGTTGAGCCGATTGTACAGGTGGTGGTGGAGGAGGTAGAGGTGGAAATGGTAGCGGAAATGGAGGTAGAGGTGTAGGCGGATGGAGGAGTTGGAGTTTGTTATGTTGGTGGTGGTGGTGGTGGAGGAAGTGGAGTTGGAGATGGTGGCGGTGGTTGTGGCTGGAGTGGAAGAGGAAGTGGACGAGGAAGAAGAAGCACCAGCTCTGGAGCCGGGAGAAGAAGGGACTCTGGGTCTCTCACCACCGCCAGCATAACAGCAAGGTTGTCATCGTCCGCATTGGTAGGGGGAGGAGGAATCACATGCTCGTTGTCGTCGTCTTTCAAAACGACGATATCTTCTTCCAGGACGACAACCAGCTCGTTGTCATAGGGGATGTCGATAACCGAACCATCATAGAAACTGATAAAACGCTGGCGTGCAAGCTTGTGGCTCCTCCTCAAACCGTTGCGACACATTTCGGTATGGGGTGAGGTCGATGAAATGGTAATCTAAGGAGATGCACAAGATGAAAAAAACTGAGCGCCATGATGCTCTTTAAACAGCAATTTGTCATGCAACCTCATTAAATAGACTGTTGTAGTCATTATTGTGCACTGCCACCACAAAAGGATTTCCTAAATCTTTGCACTTCATATTTATTGCCTCGGTCGTGTGTGACATTCCACAAAGTTATCTTGAATTACAGTAAGAAGTGAGTCGCTATTTGATGTTCCCCATGTCGCTTATTGTTAGAAGCATCAGCACTTCAGTTCGACGCATTATCACATCTTATTCGAAGCGATAACGCTTACATTCAAGGCGATGTTGCTTCTTAACGCTAAGCGGCATTTCATTAATTACGATTTTCGAGGAGTTTGAAATTATGGAATGAGCTATCTTTTCGCACAGTCTTTTCGAACATTATTACAGCAGCAGTTGGTCATGTTCCAATAAAAAGCGCGATTTTGCCTTCCGTTCATTTAATCTTCACTCTATATTTTGTCTTTTGCCTTCCGTCTCCAAAACCCTTTCACCATGGCGAAAGAACCCAACTGGTCCGAGATTAGTAAAACCCATGATCGTCTTATTGAATAGGAGAAGGTCGAGATTCTTGAACTTCTGGCCAAGAAAGAGAGGCTGATTGAAAGGGAGAAGGCCGAGATCCAAGCGCTTTTGGCCAAGAGAGGCAGTTGCGCCAACTACGACGGATTCTGGACGTTGAGTCTCTACTACACCCCCTCCTAACTCTCCACCCTCTTCCCCATCTTCACCTACCCCTACCCTCCCGAGCTCTAGTTCCTCTATGAAGACAAGTTGAGGACATCCCGAAGTCGGGAGGAGGCGCTCTTTTTGTCAAGATAAATTTTGAAGACCCTGAGACCATACTGCTATGCAAATCTCGATGGCCTCTCAGGCGGTTGTGTCGGTGTTTGTCTGTCTGTCTAGATTTTTCCTACGTTTTCTTTTCTTTCTTGTACAGTGTATGTTTGTAATTAACCTCAGTTTATATGAATAGAATATCTGTCGTTTAATTTCATGAAGAGGGAGAACATCGCACAGCTTTTTTCGTTTATATGAATACAATCTCTACTTATCTCATTGTGGTCAAGGATGACAACATCGCACAACTTTTCTCGTATTCGACGAAGTTATCTCGAATTACTATAAAAAGTGTGTTGATTCATAGTGGGGCGCACGTCGCTTACTATTAGAAGCGGCATCGCTTCAGTTCGATGCGTTATCGCCACTTGTTCGAAGAGGTAGCCCTAATATTCAAGGCGTTGTCGCTTCTTCATAAAAGCGGTGTTTCGTTAATGATGAATTTCGAGTTAGGCTGTTGGTTTCCAATAAAAAGCGTTGTCGCATCTTATTTGTGCACCGAATCTATTACATCGAAAATTAAATATCTCAAGAATCTAGTTACAACTTAGGAGGGGGGTAACAGGAGATGCTGAGAATGATGGGGGTGATGAAGGTGGGGGGGATGGGGAAGGAGGAGGTGTAGAGGTTGACGCCAGGTCATCAGGTAGAATCTGCAAGGCCCTCTCTAGCTCACTCTCGACCAACAGTTGTTGGACTTGGTCATACTCGTCCCAGAGAAATTGGAGGGGGTCTGGGAGATTTCTTTGCCTTCGATATGGGATTTCCATGAGGCGGTCGATTTCTTCCCATGTTATGGGCTTGAAGGGGTCTTCCTTTGGTTTGTCTGCCATAGCTAGTGCCTGGCTATGGAATGACGAGAGAAAGAAAGTTGTGTATAAATTGTAGAATAAATTTATTGCAACGGTTGTTCATATTTCATCATTAAGGCCATTGGTCTTCCACGAGGAAAGATACATTGATACCAATAAGGAGCATTGGCTATCATTAAAGACGAAATGTCTGAAGTCAGTTTACATTTGAAGCGCCAACGAGTCCAATAAGGAGCATTGGCTGTCATTAAGGAGCGCTGACGCCTCGTAGTAGACGCGCCATCTCGTCCCAATTAAAGCGTTTGCACTTCGTTTATTGTATGATAACAACAAATCTTGTGATAAAAAGCGTTGTCACTTCTGACTAGAAGAGACAGTGTTTCGGTTAAGGTCTCCGATGTTTGTAGTTCATCATCAAACACATAATTAGAGTACTGATGTCCTCACTGAATGGGAAGCGAAAATAAGAATAACATAAAATAAATTTTTTGCACCAATTAATAAAAGAAACGAATATGTTACATCGAAAATTACATATCTCAAAAAACTAGTTACATCTTAGAAGGGGGTGTAACGGAGATCGACGGGAGTGGTGAAGGTGGAGGGGATGGGGAAGGAGGTGTAGAGGTCGATGTCAGGTCATTTGGTAGAATTCTCAAGGCCCTCTCCAGCTCCTTCTTCTTGGCCAACAGTTGTCGGAGTTGGTCATACTCGTTCCAGATTATTACGTTGATAGGGTCTGGTGAATTTCCATGAGGCCTTTGATATGAGAATTCCATTAGGCATTTGATTTCTTCCCATTTGACAGGGTCTTCCTTTTGTTTGTTTGTCATGGCTAGCGACTGAGTATGAAATGACGAGAGAAAAGGAAGATGTGTATAAATGATACAATAAATTTATTGCAGTGACAGTTCGTATTCCATCATTTATCGTATTGTATTGGTCTTCCACGAGGAAATATACACTGATACCAATAAGGAGCGATGGCTATCATTAAAGAGGAATTGTAAGGAATTATACTAACAATTGCCTGAAGTCAGTTTACAATAGAAGCGTCGGCGAATCCAATAAGGAGCGTTGGCGAGTCTTGTAGATGCCCGAGCGAGTCTAATAAGGGGCGTTGGCACGTCTTATAGAGGTGTCGGCGCATCGATGTAAAAGAATCGGCGCTTTGAAATGTCATAGTTTAACAACACATCCTGTGAATAAATCCCGTGTATATATCCTTACTACTATATAAAAGTAAAAATAGTTTCTGTCATATTTTCATACCTAAAATACCCCTAACTCATATCTCATAGCTGCGAGTCCCGAAAATCCCGAAAACAGAGTTCTCTCTAGGACTCTAAAAATCTCTAGGACTCATAACTAGATCTCCATTCTTCGAATGGCTGAAAAACGACGAAGAACCCATATCTCTAGAAGATTTGAAATCCATCAAGCTCAAGCGATCAACGATCGAATGCGCAGCTCGTCACCTTGGCGGCGGCAAAGAAGGTATGATGCAATTGCTTAAACTCATACTTGAGTGGGTGCAAAACCACCATCTTCAAAAAAAGAGAAGCAGAGGTGAAGAAGACAATAATATACCCTCTATTGGCTACAAACCATTTTGTCATTTTCAAGCTCTCGTAACCACTACAAATGATACTGTAAACCCTAACCCTATCCCTATTTCAGTTCTACTAATCCCATTTCCTCTAATCCTTCATCATCTCTGCCGTTGATCTCGCCGGATGCAATTCTTCCACCGTTG
The DNA here is from genome assembly GCA_021018995.1 of Chloranthus sessilifolius. Lineage (NCBI taxonomy): Eukaryota > Viridiplantae > Streptophyta > Magnoliopsida > Chloranthales > Chloranthaceae > Chloranthus > Chloranthus sessilifolius. The sequence continues at coordinate 153,716,363 of CM037586.1, read as the reverse complement.
GATCCGAACGGCATGCAACAACAGCCACAGTTTCAACGGCAGGTTCCTTCATAAAAGCGTCAGGTAGTCTCTTTTTCCTATTTTTCTCTTGCTCGGTTCACGAATAGGGCTTCATTAATTAAGCATAATACATCTGATTAGTAAGTTTTAAATCATTGTCTGGTGGGTGTTGTAGATGTGGAAGCTAGAGAAGAACTGCAAAAGGTTTTGAAACAACGCGACGTGGGTAACCTGGGAAGAATAGTTCTACCAAAAGTAGGTTCTCTTAATACAGAAGTTTGATTCTTTTATTTTAGTTTTTTATTGGGCCCAAACATACCTTTTATCATCGAAATAGCGCAACATTCCATGTGTAATGTGAGCAGCATAAAAGTTTTGGGAATTTTTTTATTTCTTTTCAAGGAAAGTTGGGAATTTTATTTTTGAAATAATTTTTTTGTTTTAATCGGTAAAAATAATTTTATTAGATCAAATAGGAGAGTGTAAGATTGAGACGAAAAACAATCTTCATCTTCTGATTCAAATTAGTCAATTATTTTCAGTGTGGGAGCTCTCCAAGATTCAATGGGTGCAAATAAAGGTACCTAATATGTAGTTAATATTTTCATTCAACTCATCCTATCCTAACAAACAAATCGGATTCTCAAGAATTTAAACAATTAAAGTGGAAACATGCATTATCATCATAGTCTTATCTCATCTACCTCGGTAGCATTAGTTGAAACCTTTGATTGTAAAGTTGATGTATCACCATCTATCATCGTTAATGATGACCTTATGTTGACTCGCAATTGATGTTTATGACCATGGTTCTTAAAATTCTATATCAGAGCATTATAATTTAAACTGCTTTATTTATCTCCTAACTTCTTCTTCATTAAAGAACTCTGAACCAAATCGTAATCAGACCAATCGAAAAATAAAAATAAAATCGAACCGAAAATGGTCTGATTCATTTTTTGATTTTGTGATCTGATTTATTAGGCGTAGATGGAGATTCAATGAATTAGATTATTTTAATGGGTTTTAAGTCGTTTTTGATTTAAAAGTCCTAGTCCACGTGCATTTGCACGTGCATTTTTACTAGTTGAAAAAAACTCGTGTATTATTATCAGTTTACAATGTATCTATCCTGTTTAAATCTTGTGTACATTGTATGAATCCAGTATATGCTATGTATATCAACAAATTTGAAAGTACATTTATATATAACAGAAAATTCAAACAAGTGATTCAACATCGTCACTGGTATCCCAATTCTCTTCCTAGTGCGTAGCGATGGCGTGCCCAATCTCAGCACTGAAAGGAATGATGTGACGCTGGACGGGAACCCAAAAATGCGTGCATGATGAATTAATTGATTTTGCCGAAAATAAGATTAAATCAACCTTAGTCGCAAAATTATCTCAATACCTTAGGGTTCTGAGAATTCTGAAAGGCAGATCATGCGAGATTTGAATAGGGGTCTAGTCTGCTGCGCGAGTCCCGTTAGCTTTACGGCAAGATCGGGCCTAGAGATAGAACTCTAGCTTTCCAGGCTTGGGCGTTTGTCGTTAATCCGATGTAGAGTTGCTAGTTCTCACTAGGGTTGTGGGATTTGTTAGATTTTAAGGCTCAGGCGAAAACTAGGGTTTTGGTTGAATTAGGGTTTTAGAATAGATGAAAAAAATAGATAAAGATTTGTAAGAAAGAATAGAGATAGGCAGATAGAAAGATAACAAAAGATAAAGAAGAAGATAAATGAGAATCACTCCCTTAGCCTCACACCAAACCCATCACAAGGAAGAAGAATCTCTCTCCAGTCACACAAAAGTTCATTCAATATATTCAAAAACTAATTAAATTGTGTTTACAAGCCTCTTTAAATAGGCAACCAACTAATAACTCGAATTAAAAGAGCCCTAAAATAATAAAAAACTAGAAAAGGAAAATTTTCGTAGAAAAATAGAAATCTCCGTCACTTGGCGAAAATCTCCACGAGCGTCCGTCCTGGAGGTCACGGGTGCCCGTCACCTACGGAGTCAAGAATCACGGACGTCTGTGACGGTCATGGATGTCTGTTGCGCATTAAACAGTGAGGTCACTTATTTTCTGACGTCTGTTGCTTGATGACGGCTTGTGTCTAAATATCTCCCTTGAATTTGTAGTACTCGGGCATCCTCTTCGTTTCTTCAGACGCCGGTAGAACCGATGTGGTCCAAAACCGATGTCCATGTAGTCAGCGTCCCCGTCATGACGTCTTCCTGCGTAAAGGTTGGCTGAAGGTTCCTACTGAAATAATCAACATATTTCATCACGAAAACCCCACAGTCAAAACTGTTTAGTTTGTGGCTTGGTGCGGCGCACCTTTGACACCCTCACAATCCCAAGGATATTTATCAAAGGTTACATCGGTTGCACCGTGCATACAAACAGGGCTGGGAAATAATGCGTCTGTAAAAAAAAAACATAAGTTACTCATACATTTAGAAAATAAAAGGGGTGCAGTCGCAACTATACAGAAGCGCTGACATCGCGAGTTCGAAGCACCAGCGCTAATGATTAGGAGCGTGGACGCGTCGATTAAGAGGCGCTAACACTTCTAGCGGATGTATTGATAGTTTTCGATCTTACCAAGGTCCTTATCTCCTCGACAAATTTGGTTTCCGGAGAATGATCCGGGCATGGGTCTAGGACAAGGATATTACGGTGGGAGGGGAATGCCACAGCAACCGCCCAGTGGGTTGGCTTGTCGATGTGAATGGGAATAAAAATTTCTTCACAATCCATCGTAGACAACGCGCGCTTTTTATCAATGAGGAAACGTTGCATCGGCCTCGTGTCATGATGTGCCTCAAAATATTCGACATAAGACTTGCTCATTCCCGCAATGTCGAGTAGCAGGTAATCTACGTTCTCTTTATTATTCTTCTCAAATTCTTTAAAATCCAAGCTCGTGCATTTCAATGCAATGAGGGATATCCGAAAAGTTTTCTTATTTTGTCCAGATTGCATGTCCTCCCGCTTGTCCATGACCCTAAAGTACGCGGACATTATCTGCATACGAAGGTATAAATATCAATATAGAATCAGGGAAGTGACGTGGTTCAATAGGGATTAATACTTACCGGGTTTTCTATTTCCTGTGGGGATCACAGGTTGCGCATCAAGTCGACGGTAATAAGTCGGGACCCAACAGTCGAGATGACAATCCTACGCTCAAATAAAGACATACGGGATGTCAGTCACATAAAGAGTGTTGGCGCTTCTTACTAGACGTGCCACTGTCTTCAATGAGGACACGGCGCATCAATATAGAGGCGACGATGCCTCTACACCAAGGCATCGACACTTCGGTGTAGATGTTAAAAGTCAACAACGATAAATTGTAAGGAAGGGATATACTTACTGGTCCTCACTGCTAAGCTTTTCCCAAATAGCATTCATATAGGCCAAAGCTGATCCCCTCCCCCCCGTTTTGGCCGTTTTGGCCTTCTTTTTGCGAGGTTGGAGAACCAGCTCTCCCTTTCTTTTAAGGAGAGTTTGTGAGGGAGGAATCGCGGCAGGTGCTTTACCCCGGTTCCTCTCTCCTGAAGACGGTTGGGCTGCCTTCGTCGTCTTCTTCTTCTTGCACCGAAGACATCTCCTCGGTGCATGGTTGCATAAGGGGCATCTCAAGACCGGAGTCCTGAGACACAGTTGGCAGTGGTGGTGGAGGCAGAGGTTTCAATATGAGTTGGGGTTTGGACTTTGTAGGGAGTTTGGGCTGGGCTTCGGGTTTGGAGGGAGTAGGAGGATGGGGTTTGGTTGGGGTTGGGGTTGGGGTTGGGGTTGGGGTTGGGGTTGGGGTTGGGGTTGGGGTTGGGGTTGGGGTTGGGGCTCGGGTTGGGGTTGGGGTTGGGGTTGGGGCTCGGGTTGGGGTTGGGGTTGGGGCATGGGACTGGGGTCGTGGTCGAGGTCGGGGTCGGGGTCGGGGTCGGGGTTGGGGTTAGGGCTAGGGTCATGGCTAGGGTCAGGACTGGGGTTGGGGTGCCTCAGGTGGGATCACAATCATTGGTAGGCGATGCACATCGCCGGAGGTTGGCGCCGAGGCAGACCTTTTCCGTTGGCGGACAGTTGCGTGATGTTCCCCAGCCGACACATTGCGGGCCTACAATTTGAGAAGAATATCAGCTATTGTTTAATCAGTTCCGTTGGGGGACATAGTCAAAGCGTCGGCGCTTCATAGAGAAGCGTCAGCGCCTCATGTAGAGGTGCCGTCGCTTCATATCCGAAGCATAGGCGCCTCAATTAGAGGTGCGCTTCATACCCGAAACGTCGACTCGTCATGTAAAGGAATAACTCAATTAATTTTCAGTAGTTCTCAAGCATAGTTTAAAAGCATACCTCGATTAATTTTCTCAAAATTCTCCTTCAGAGACGCCTGATTCTTCTGGAAAAGGGTCAACTGATGCATAATATAACCCTGTTCCTTCAAGATCTTGGCGTTCTGAACCTTCAGTTTCTAGTTCTCCTATTCCAACTAGAGAACCTTTAGACTGAGGTCGTCAAAGCCTATGCTCCGCTCTCTGATTGACCTCTCACAATCTGCAATTTTTGAATTGGCAGGTTGCTTCCATTTTTCATCAATCCGCGGTTTTGCAGACTTACGGGCTTTGGGAGCCTCTTCGTCTTCCTCGTCTTCTTCTTCTTCCTTTTTCCCTTCCTCTTCCTCTTCCTCCACGTTAATAACATCAATGTCAATTTTCTTCCTCCGCAAAGTAATGGGAGGGACTGCAGGTCCTTCACCTGCTTTCGCAGGGCTCTGCCCTGTTTGCAATAAGGTTGCTACCACAGGCTGGCTCTTCATGGAATGTGGCCTCGAGTTCCCGAAAGCCCTACAAGAAGATAAATATTTCACATTATTTTCGACTGATAAAGAATTAAGGAAAACACAACTACTTCCATAAGAAGCGATTGCACTCATATTAGAGGGGCCATCGCTTCTTTTGGAATCGGTTGCGCTTCTTCAAAGAAGCGCATTATAGCAACAGCGCTTATACTTGGATGCGATATCGCCTCGTATCGAATTTACCTTGTTCTCGAAGTTCGTAATGTAGAACTTCCCCGTACTCTCATTCGTTGTCCATTACAACAGCCTTGGGAAGCAGACGGGGCCATGAAACTTGGCTGGGGCGCACCTGTGGTTGATCTCGTACGCCCAGATCTGAGAAAATAAAATAAAACTTTGATGACTTTTTTAATGGGCAGCCTTCGTAGGAAATAAAACAGGACATTCTACGAGACAACATTACCTGCAGGGAAATAGTGCAGCCGTAAATATTGTAATTCTGCACTACCTTTGCCCTCTCAGCTATATTCTTGTTCCTCTTCGCTTTGTCTACGCACTGCAGAAGGTGCTTGTATGCGGCATCGCCCCATGGCTATTCGTTGAAATTGGGGAGATTATCAACGAGCTCGAGGTAGGGCTCGTCGAGGGTGTATTTTGTGTTTGGGAAGAGGACGGTGGTGAGGACGAATAACAGACAATTTCATAAAATCGTTGTCAGCACCCTGCTCAACTCTGTTAATGGCAACAAGGATGTCTCCCCTCTTTATAGTGTTAAGGTCCCTGAAAAACCTATTTCTAATGGTATGTTCTTTGGGAAGCTCCTTCGAGGAAGGGTAACTAGGGGGGTCAGTCATTTGAAGACCAGTTATTAAGGTAAAATCAAGGGCCCGAAATTTGATAGGGCCCTTCCCAAAATTCCAAATGTTTCTCTTGACTAGTGCTGTCAAGGCGACACCATGGTGGTATGGCGTCGTGGCTCGCCATATCTGCCCTAATGACGAGAGGTTAGCAAATGGCACCGCCATATTCGCCATATTAAAAATATATAATTATAATTTTTTTATTTTTATTTTTATTATTTAGAGATAGTTTTTAATTATAACTTTATAATAACTTTAGAAGTTATTATATTATAATACTTGAGGGGCATACTTGTAAAATTGGCCATTTTACCCCTTTATATACTACAAACCCTCAAACATTTTATTTCTGGAGGATGAGATCGCTGAAGGAAGAATGAAGAAAAAAGAAGAAAGAAGAAGTAGAAAGACATAAACCGGTAAGCCCTAAAGCCCTAAAAATTTTATTTTATTTTTGCCCTAAAATTTGCCTTGAAATTTGTGTTTTTTTGTTCTACTTTATTACCCACAGATGCCCTAAAACTAGCCCCGAAATCTGTTTTTATTTTTGCCACATCTGCCTTATAATATATATATTTATATAAAGTGGAAAAAAAATCCAGATTTTAAGCCACAGGTGCCTTAAAATCTGGATTTTTTATTTTTTTCCACTATATATATATATATATATGTTTTGTTTTATTTTTTGTCACAACTGCCTTATAAAACCAGATTTTAAGCCATAGGTGCCTTAAAATCTGATTTTTTTTATTTTTTGCCACTTTGTATTAGCCACAAGTGCCGTGTATATATATATATATATATATATATATATATATATATATATATATATATATATATATTTGCCACAACTGCCATATAATGTATATATTTGCTCTTTATTTATTAATATTTGTCTATACCTAATTAATTAGTTGACTTTTTTTCTTTCTCTAGAAAAAATATATGTATTAAAAAATAGTAAAAAACAAAAAAAAAATAATATTAATGATTAATAAATAAATAAAAATTATTAATATTTAACATATATATATATATATGGCCTCGCCATGGCATGGCGAGCCTCTTCGCCATGACCTCGCCAGAAGGCCTTAACTACCTTGTCTCGACCAAGAACTTGATGATTGCGTCCAAGAGACTGTTGATGCTTATCACGTCCTTTGGTGCCACAAAGAATACTCCGAAAACCGACAGCGAAAGTAGATTTTTCCTCTGCTCAGATGCCTCATCATAAATGACTCGGCACTTTCCAATGGTGCACTTAGTCGTTGGAGTCTTAATAACCATCTTAAAAATAAGTGAAACAGAAAAAGAAGTCTGGACAAGAAGATAGTAAGAATAGGAGCGGTGTCGCATGTAAAGGCGCTAGCGCCTCAAATGTTGGAGCGTCGACGCTTCAAAAGCTTGTGCACTAAGGCGTTCGCGCCCCTAGCCGAGGCGCTAACGCTTCTTTAGTGGAAGGGATGGTGCTTCTATTTGGCATTTTTAAAGCGTAATGAAAATAGAAGGACACTCACTTTCTTACTAAATGCAGGAAAAGGGTTTCGCCACTTTTATGTTTCTTACAACGCTCTGAGAAGACGAAAATTAGGAGAGCAAAGGTCAAAAGTAATTTGTGATTCACAAATTTGCTGCCTTAAATAGTTTTTCGAATGGAAATGATTGCCATTGCACACCACGATGTCAGGCACTATAATCCCATCTGCCTTGCCCTGCTCCTCATTTAATGGTCTGACAATAGTAATAAATGGCATACGTTCAGGCGTCACCTCGCACAACATGGTGCTACATGTCAACATTTTGGGACGCTTCGTGTCATATAGAAGGTGCTTCCCTTCCTTGACGGAGCACTAATGCTTCATGTTAGTCGTGCTATAGCAAACTCAAGAAAGCACTAGCGCTTCTTACTGGAGCGTCAACACTTCGCATGAAGAACCAAGCTCCTCTGACAAAAGCGTCATTAATGTTAAACATTCGAGCAATAAATGCTAAACATTCAGCCAATAATGATCTCCCCGAAGGGGTGCCTCAAATAGTCATTTCAAATGGTAATGATTACCATTGAAAACCACGAACTCATGCCCTGCTTCTCATTTAATGCTCTAACGATAGTAATAAATGAAGGACGGACGTCACTTTGCACAAAAAGGTGCTATGTGTCAACGTAAACGCGCTATGTGTCATATGGAAGGCGTCTTCCATTCCCTGATGGAGCGCTAACGCCTCGACATAGTCGCGCGAGCGCGTGGTGAAGACACGTTTGTTCGTCCTATACAAAGCGCAAACGCATCGTACTGAAGCGTAAGCACTCCTTACCGAAGCGCAAACGATTCATTCCCAAGTATCATTAATGCAAAACATTCGAGCAATGAACAATCTCCCCAAAGAGGCACATCAAATAGTCATTTTGAAATGTAATGATAGCCATTGAAAACCATGATGTCAAGCGCTGCTTCTCATTTAATGTGCTGACGACAGTAATAAATGATATTACCAAAAAAGAAGGCGCTATGTGTCATTTGTTGGGCGCTGTCCGAAGCGCTACGCTTCTTGATATTATGGCACTAGCGCGCCGTATAGGAAGCACAATCGCCTCCTTCATAGAAGCGTAAGCACGTAGAAGGTCTTTAGAATGTCTTTTCGAATATAATTATAGCCATATCAACCACAATGTCAAGAACGTAAATAACGCGAGCTAGCGCCAATATCAAGAAGCGTAATGCTTCGGACAGTGCCCAATAAATGGCACGTAGCACCTTCCTTTTTGCTAATATCATTTATTACCGTCGTCAACACATTAAATGAGAAGCAGCGCATGACATTGTGGTTTTCAATGGCTATCATTACATTTTGAAATGACTATTTGATGCGCCTCTTCAAGGAGATCGTTCATTGCCCGAATGTTTCACATTAATGACGTTTAGGAACGAATCGCTTGCGCTTCGGTAAGGAGCGCTTACGCCTCAATACGATGCACTTGCGCTTTGTATCGGATGAACAAACGCGTCTTCACCGGGCGAAGCGCTACGCTTCTTGATATTGGCGCTAGCGCGCCGTATAGGAAGCGCAATCGCCTCCTTCATAGAAGCGTAAGCGCTTCGAAGACGATGGTCTTTTCGAATATAAACATGGCCATATCAACCAGGATGTCAGGAATATACCCCCTAGGCCTCACCCCGCTTTGCCTTCTGATTTTGTCAGTGGTAACTATGGTTAAAGCGGGGTTAAATAAGGAAAAGGAGGGAATGTCTCATCAGCCAAAGAGGCACTACGTGTCGAGCTCCTATCAATAGGCGCAGACTTCTCTATGCCCGGGCGCATATCCTCGGCCCTCTCTCTCTCTCTCTCTCTCTCTACATATATATATATATATATCATGCCCAACTTGGAAGTAATATCTTGCAACTCAGCCTTCCAAACAGCTTTAGTACAAATATTTGAAAGTTGATTAGGACGTGGGAAGTAAGAACTCCTAGGACTACACTTTCTCCCATATAAATGAATCTCTTTCTATGTGTTTCATTCTCTCACGATAGATCAAGATCTCAGCAATGTGAAGGGCTGGCTCATTATCCCCATATAGAGTCATAAGGAGATTCACATGTATTCCAAGATATGAAAGGATGAACCGAACCAACATTCCTTCACATACACGTTGTGGCATGGCTCTATATTATATTGGTGTATATAGTAGTTATTGGTGTGTGGTTGGTAGTCTAGATTTGTGTCACTTATAGTGTAAGTGTATTAACTTTGGGTGTGAGTTGTAATGCCTATTATTAGTATAAGGCTAGTAACTCTCTCTCTCTCTCTCTCTCTCTCTCTCTCTACAATGATTCACACCCAGTTTGGAAAAACCATTAAGGTTCTTCGATCTGATAATGGTGGTGAGTACTCATCCTCAGCTTTTCAGGACCATCTCCAGAAGGTTGGGACATTGCATCAATTCACGTGTCCTTATACTCCTCAACAGAATGGTGTTACAAAGCCTAAGAATAGGCATCTCATGGAAGTGACACGTTCACTCCTTCATGACATGTAAGTGCCAAAATCTTACTAGTCTATGGTCTTTCCTACAGCGACTTATCTCATCAATCGCACACCCACACGAATCTTCAATGGTCAAACTCCTATGGACATCTTGAGATCAGGTGTCCCTTTGTTGTTGAGCCTTGTATCTTTGGATGCATTTGCTTTGTCAATGATCTTCACGTGTGACCTTACTTGGCACGAGCAACCTCCCTGAACAATTGATAGATACGAGTATATCATTCTTCAAACGGGCATACATTTGAGTTGATGCATTCCATAACTGAGTCGCAGTCTCATGGAACATAAACAAGGTGTAGATGGGGCTCCTCCATCGAGGCAAATAACCACCCCAACACTATATAATTGTCAATCTCTCATTGGGCAAATGTAGCATATGAAGAGAGAAGGAAGGGGGGGGGGGGGGGGGGGTGTAGTAGTGGAGCCAAGGATGTGTCCTAACTTTCCACAGTCACCCAAGTAAAGTTTTATGGCCCGAGACCATGGAAAAAGGTTCTGACTATTCAATTTGATGCTGGTGATACCAAACGATCCGAGTAAAGGTTTTGGGTTTCATTATGGGAAAGAATGTCCATAGTCATAAATAAATGGCAAGAAAATCAGTGGGAAAGAGCATCCACAATGTTGCCCTAACAATAAGAGGAAGAATATCCTTCCCTCACTTTAATTTATCAAGAAAATGACAAAAAAACAAAGGAGCAACCCAATCAAGAATAATGGGGAAACCATAGCACAAGAGTCGAAACCATAGAGCCAAATTAAACCATGTAGGTTTCGAGTGCAGAAAGCTAAAAAACCACGCCATGCTCGCTTGAAACACCATGAAGAAAACAAGTCCTAAAATTACCCCAAAACACGACCAAAAAATCTTCAAAACAAATTGAGCCAATAGAATAAATTATCCTCTGCTAAATTCGACCAAAACCCTAAAATCTCTAGCCAATCTGTTGGGTTCAAAAAATCGACCTCTGCATCCTATCATCTCTGTGGAGAAGACGACGCAGCTCCTCTTTGAAACTCTATCGTTGAGGCTTCAAATTGTGAAAATCCAGAAGGGAAAAAACGATCCCTGAGAAAAATCGATCACAACCCCAGAGATTTCGGTCCTATCCGGCCCAGTCAACTTCTGATTGTAGACGTTAGCAAAAGGGTGACATCAGAATGATCGGTAAACAAAAATTTTTAAAAATGGTCTCGAGGTGGCTCTGATACCAAGTTGATTTCTCTAAGATAGTTAAGGTTAGGGTTTGGAGAAGATGGAAGAGAGAGAAGAGAGAGAGATGTGCTACCTCTGATCCTATTGCTCAGTATGTTTTCTATCATGGTATCTCTCATTCTTATCGGGCTTCCATTGAAAGAGTTTCTACTGTTATCATGGAGATGGTACAGTTGAAAGATATAAGGCTCGATTAGTTGCTAAGGGATTTACCCATGTCGCTAGTCTCGACAATACAGCTACATTTGCCCCTGTTGCAAAGGTTACCTCAATTCGAGCCCTCATCTTTCTCGTTGCTCACCATCATTTCCCTCTATACCAATTAGATGTCAAGAATGTCTTCCTTCATGGCGATTTAGATGAGATATATACAGCACCCCTCTTGATTATCATCTTCAGTGGATCTATGGATTGAAGCAATTTCCTAGGGCCTTGTTCCATCGCTTCAATACCGTTGTTCTCACCATGTGCTTCAAGAGGTGCCATTCAGACCATATGTGCTTCATTCGCACTAGTTCGCCGAGATTGCGCACTATCCTTCTGGTCTATGTTGATGATGTCATCATCACGGGCTATGACTAGCGTTTATAGCTCAGGTGAAGGCTAGTTTGGGTAAAGCCTCAAGTATAAAAGATTTGGGAAATACACGGTTCTTTTTGTGCATTGAAATTGTGGGTCCGATCGTGGCATATCTCTATCCCAGAGATGATATTATGTTGAGTTATTGAGGAACACTGGCATAGTTGGATGCAAGCTTGCAAAATAACCTATGGGCCCCAAACATTATCGCCATGTCGATGTTGGGGACCCTCTTTCTAATCCCTCAGAGTATCAACAGCTTGTTGGAAGGCTTATCCACCTGACCAACAATCGGCCTGATCTGGCATTTGCAATCTCTTTGGTAGCTCAGTTTATGCATGCTCCCAAGGCTCCTCATATGGTTGTTGTTCATTGGATTTTTCGCTACATTAAGGTCTCTCCTGGTCGAGATCTACTATCTGTTGATATTCGTCACCTCCATCTTAGTTGTTACACTGATGCGGACTATGCAAGGACTCCTACTGATCGTCGATCTACTTCAGGGTATTGTGCCTTTCTTGGTGGCAACCTTGTGATGTGGAAGAGTAAGAAGCAGGATGTTGCCTCCAAATCAAGTGTTGAATCGAAGTATAGAGCTATGGCTCATGAGACTTGTGAGCTTCTTTGGCTACGTTCACTCCTTAATGAGCTTGGTTTTCCTCCATCCCTTCCTATGCCTCTTCATTGTGACAACCAAGCTACCATTGATATTGCTGGAGATTCGGTTCTCCATGAGAGAACCAAGCATATTGAAGTAGACATTCAATTCATGAGAAAATTCAGGCAGGCCTCACAGAGACTCCAAAGGTCTCATCTTCTCAGCAATTTGCAGATGTTTTCGCCAAAGCTCTTGGTCTTTCGCTTCTTCAAGATATGATTATCAAGTTGGGAATGATAGATATAAATGCACCAGCTCAAGGGAGGAGTATTGGTGTGTGTATGTATTGGTGTGTGTATATAATAGTTATTGGATTGTGGTCAGTAGTCTAGATTTGTCACTTGTGGTGTGACAGTATTAACTTTGGGTGTGTGAGTTGTAATGATTATCATTAGTATAATGGCTGGTAGAGTTCTCCTAACCTTAACCAAGTTATTGAACCAAGCATATTGAAGTAGACATCCTCTCTCTCTCTCCCTCCAAGCACTAACCCTAACTATCTTAGAGAAACCAAGTTATTATACTTCAACACTCAAGTTCAACACATGTTATTTCTTGCTTCTCCAAGTAACAACGTTGCCCCCAAGGAATGCACAGCAACCAGCTGTAGATGTCTATCGCAAATAGATCTAGCCCAAACAATGTCAGTAAAGACTTTGACATCATAATGACCATGATCTCAATACAACAGGCCCCTTCCAGGATTAGATTTTACATATGTGAGATCAGTAAACAATATCCAAAGAGAAATTCAGAAGAGTGCATATATCAGCTGACCACACTCACTACATAAGCAATGTCAAGACAAGTAATGGCAAGACAGATTAACTTGCCCACATGACACTGACACAAGCGAATATCCTTGAGAAGGAAATCTTCAAGATTCATTCTATGGTTCACATCCATATGGGAGGTAGCAGGCTTGCGACTCAATATGCCAGCTTCCTTGAGCAGTTCTAGCGTATACTTCCTTTGCAAAATGACTTTTCCTTTTTTTGATCAAGCGACCTCGATACCTAGGAAGTATCTAAGAGGACCAAGGTCCTTGACATCAGTCGCTTGGCTCAAGTAATACTTGAGTCTCATAATTTCTTCATCATCACCACCTTCTGACCACAATATCATCAACATAGACTATGAGGGCACTGAAGTGAGTCCCTCTTTTACGAAAATAGTACGAGCATAATGGCCTCCACAATACCCATATTGAATGATGGCATCACTTAACTTTTCAAACGAAGCGTGTAGAGATTGCTTCTTTCTCCCATGAACTGCAACGTCGGGTGGTGGTGTCATGTACACATCCTCCTTCAGATCCTCATGAAGAAAGACATTGGCATCCAATTGGTAGAGGGGTCATCTCTTGTATGCAGCGAATGATAACAACACTCGAATAGAGTTCAACTTAGCTAAAGGTAGGGCAATGAAACACGTAGGTAGGTAGGGCAATGAGTCTCTTCGCTAGAACTCTCCTCTTGAAGAAAGTATTGTGATGCAGGTAACATCCATTGTGATAAACCGCTAACAGCTTACTAGAAGAGGGATCATAACTTGTATCCCTTTCGGATGGTGGGTACCCACTGAAGACGCATCGAATAGCCTTAGGATCTAGCTTATCTCCAAGAACCCCATGTATGAGAGGAAAACAAGGCCACCCAAAGAGATAAGGAGCAGAAAAAGTGCGGACTTAAGACAAAATAAACAAAATGGGGGATTTTTCTTCCAAAATGGGAGTAGGCATACGTTTAACCAAAAAACAAGTATTAAGAACAAAATCACTCCATAACTTCCTCAGAGCATTCATCCCAAGTAACAAGGCATAAGTAACCTCAAGAAGATGATGATTTTTTCGTTCAGCTACACCATTATGTTGAGGAGTGTACGGAAAAGTTGTCTACCACTAAATACCATGCTCATGAAGAGGCCTGAAGATGGGAAGAGTATTCATCATCATTATCAGTGTGCAAAACCTTCATATTAACCTGATACTGAGTTTGGACCAACTTATAAAACAAAGGAAAAACAGTGGAAACTACATTTTGGATTAAACATATACAAGATTGTAAATTTTATTTAATCATCGATAAAGGTGACAAAATCATGGTAATCATTGAAATTTTGAAATCAAGTTTTCTAACTGCTTAGGGAACAAAGTACGTAAATGAGGAATTGACACGTGTCTAAGACGAGCGTCCTAGATGAACTATCTTAAGATCTTTTGTAGCAGCAACAAGTTATGTGGGTCTATTTTATAAATCCCCAAAAAAGTAAAGCCTCCTCTACTCACGACCATGGCCAAAGGTCCTCTCAGCCGTTGGAAGACACAATGAGATTGGAAAAAAGCTTACACTGCAGTTAAGATGCTTTGTTATACAACCAATAGAGAGGAGATTAGCAGGCATGTAAGGAACATATAGTCTAGACTCAAGTGACATACGATTAATATGAATTGTCCTTTTTCCAACAATAGGAACAAGAGATCCATAGTGGAAACTACATATAGGATTAAACATATACAAGATTGTAAATCTTATTTAGTCATCGATAAAGGTGACAAAATAATGGTAACCACGTAAAGCAGTAACAATAGATGGCCCCCAAATATCAGAATGAACAATTTGAAATGGAGTTTCACCTATATTACCATTACAAGGATAAGAAGTTCGACAATAATTAGAGTACTGACAGATCTGACCTTGAAATTTTGAAATCAAGTTTTCTAACTGCTTAGGGAACAAAGTATGTAAACGAGGAATTGACACATGTCTAATACGAGTGTCCTAGATGAACTATCTCAAGGTATTTTGTAGCAGCAGCAACTAGTTGAGTAGGCCTATTTTCTAGATCCCCAAAAAAGTAAAGCCTCCTCTCCTCACGACCATGGCCAAAGGTCTTCTCAGTCATCAGATCCTGGAAGACACAATGAGATTGGAAAAAAGCTTACACTGTAGTTAAGATGCTTTGTTATACTACTAATAGAGAGGAGATTAGAAGGCATGTAAGGAACATATAGTGTAGACTCAAGTGACATACGATTAATATGAATTGCCCCTTTTCCAACAATAGGAACAAGAGATCCATCACCAATTCTAACAGTAGAGGGATTTGATAAAGGTTAGGGCTCTCATCAGCCCGGACCTGGCCCGAAAATAGCAAGCTATTTGGGTGTGTAAGCCCAGCCCGAATCCCAACCCGAGCTAAGCATGCTCCGACCAAGGTTAAATCGGGTCGCGCTTGGACTAGGTAACCCAACACCTGGCCCAAGCCAGTCCCCATTTTTTATATATGCAAATATATAATATAATGTTATTTTGTAATAATAGGTTTTAATTAAAGGGCATGTTACTAAAATGCCCTAAGATTAAACCATTGAATGATTTAATCTTTGGGGCATTTCAGTAATGCCACTAAAACTATTACAAAACCCAAAATTTATCAAGATTTCGCTCAAAACATTTTC
Organism: Chloranthus sessilifolius; assembly: GCA_021018995.1. Taxonomy (NCBI): domain Eukaryota; kingdom Viridiplantae; phylum Streptophyta; class Magnoliopsida; order Chloranthales; family Chloranthaceae; genus Chloranthus; species Chloranthus sessilifolius. The sequence continues at coordinate 153,700,730 of CM037586.1, read as the reverse complement.
ATAAAACGCCACCCAAATTTTATAGAGATTTCTCACCTAAACAGCAAAATTGTTAAGGATCCTTTGATTTATCCAACGAAAAAGAAATATTTAAAAACAATTCTAGCTAACAAAAGACGGTCCGGCCTGCTAGGACAGGTTTTGGGCTGAGTACATCTAGGCCCGGGTTAGGGCTGAGCTGAAAAAACCCTTAACTCGGCCCGGACAAGGGATTGGCCGGGTTTAACCCTAACCCTCAACATAGAGTGAAACTAGGAAGGCGTAGCAAACATGTGATCGGTAGCACCTAAATCAATGATTCAGGGTGAATGAGAAGATGATGAGGCATAAGTAAATCCAATGATACCTAAGTTGGATAACATGACATTGAGAGGGGCCAGTCTGAGCAGAGGAGGAGGCACGCTGCATCAGATCATCATACTTCTTCATAAGAGTGATAGATCAGTAGAAGATGATACGGGAGGAGCAGTAGCTGGTGGGTTAAGTAACAGCAAACAATCCACCATCAACAACTGGAGAGTACGCTCTACTTTCCACAGGCCTAAGGCGTCCAACCAAATTCCAAGAAGTTTCCTTCTAATGCCCAATCCGTCCACAATGAGCGCACCTTCACTTCTCCTTTTCTTCATGAGTTACTACAAGCTCAGCCACATTCCCCTGATCTACTACCACCACCACGATAAAACGCAGAGAATGAGGGAAGGGTTGAACACTCATGATCCTCGAGAGACACATCCATTACTTTATCATGAATTCTTCATGCTAAAGAAAGGTATACAGTCCCCAAAGGTCGTAGCTCCTCCCTACCAAGGATGCTAGCCATGACATGCTAATACTCGGGGTTCACACCCCTCAACAAGTCAAATAACTTCTTTTCCAACTCACTACTTTGTGTAGCCATTCATTCTACACACTATTCATACAGGTACCACAAACCCTTGGCTTGGTAGTGACTTAACTCACCCCACAAACCTCACAGCTGACCATAGTAATCACCCAAAGTTATTAAGCAATGAAAACACTTTCACATAATTATGTTTCTGAGAATTTGCTTCGCTTGCAGCCAACCATAACTTTTTAGCTGAGGTAACATACATGAAGGAGCAACTAATAGAGGGTTGCATCGATTGTAACAATCATGTTATAACGGTCATATTGTCAAACCTTCAGCCCACATACTTCTTATCAGTAGGTGCAGGCTCAAAGATGGTATCATCGGCATACCCCAATCTTCGCTTTGATCCCAGACACAATTCAATCGACCGAGACCATACCAGATAGTTTGCACCATAAAACTTAACCATAGTAGTTTGTAACCCATAAGAACTGTCATTTCCGCCACCAATTTATAACCATCCATGTTTGAGATACTTCAACAAGCAGCTGCTATACAGCAAGAAGACACTTAAAATAAACAGGCAATTCAACCACACGACTTTATATAGGAACTGCACTACATCAATAATATTCCTTAACAATCAACAATCATCTGTTTTTCAGGAAGCGAAGAACCATTGCACTGTATGAGTGTGATATATGAACCAATCTCAGGTTTACAAAGAAAACTGAGGCACCCCTTGTACAAAAATTTTAAACTCACTCCATAAATGCCCAATCACAACAAGACCACAACCAGATGAAAGGTAAGATAAAACTGATGTGACCCCTCACTATTGTCTATAGTTTTCTCATCCGCTGGTGATCTGAACCTCCAAAAATTGTGAATCAACAGTTTACGGTGGATTTCACAAGAAAAGATTTAACACTTCTAATATTGCATCAAATCGACAATCAAAAGTTACAGGATTGATGCCTTAGACTTTGATCTTCATCAACACAGAAATAGATGCACATGAAAAACCATGAAACCCTGAAATTTTAAAGAACTCTTTGAAACCCCCTTAAACACTCTTCGAAACATACCAGTGCCTTCATTAAAGATGTTTCTCTGGAAAAAAAGATCAAAAGTTTGTACTTCTTTCTCCGGTCCGAGGTCAAATTTTGATCAGTGCAGATATCAGCACGATGACATGCTGATGTCAGTAATAAGACAGGTCCAAGAAATATCCACTATAAAACCAAATTAAGAATAATGAACTTAAGGTTATGGTTTTGGAGGAGAGTAGATGAGAAGAAGAGAAGAAGAGAGAGATGAGGAAATTAGGGTTATGAGATAGATTCCTCATACCCTTTCTCATTAAGATATATATATATATATTGACAAACATACAATGTACATCACTAACACAGTAACACTAATTATTCGGATAAAAGAAACTACGCACACACCAAGATATTTGTCTCTACACACCAACAAAAACTTCTCTTTAGCAAATCCTGCTCAATCCACATTTGGAATGGCTGGCACTTACTTGACCATTAACTATGCTTGGCCTTTCTCAAGACCTTGAAATTGTCTTCATTACAGCCCTCTCACCTTCATAGAGAACCTAGACCTCCATCCCAAAGCACACCATACACATCCCGTCTCCTAGGATGTAGCAACTCACATATATTCTGTAAGGGATCTTCAACTTTCTCATTGTTGCACGAACTAATTTGGCATTCTCCTCCCTTTGCATAAGGTGTTCCTCGTAGTGTGCTATGCTTGTGGCATTTCCTCTATCCAATGCCAATCACAACTAGAAGGTTGATAGCACCTTTCCCCATCCTCTCGAACTCTTGAAATTGAAAACATGCATGAAACTACTTACTCGTGTAGTAGATAACCCTTAGGAAAGGTGTGAACATTAAATCACTAATATGATCTTAAATTCAACTAATGACACTACAAAGAAGTCTTTGGTCCCTAAACACTTAAAACACAAACTAACGCCATTGCTCATGTCATCCAATGATTTTTCCTTTCAATTTACTACCTTCATCCAGTTAACGTTTCAAAAAAGTAAGAGACCAAGCCTCTCAAACTCCTCCCATGAGATGAAGTGTGTCGCTCCCTCGTTCTTCACGGACTAGGTCATCTTCTCATTGATGGCCACCTCTAAGAGCATCAACTCCATCTAGCAGGGCTGAACCTTGGCCATTTGCCCACTAATCACATCAATAAATTAAAGAGCCCCCGCATAGGGGTTGAGGACTTCACTTACCTTGTGAATCATCATAAATGAAGCACTTGACTCCTCTTTGGTTTCCCATCGTTGGGCCTACGTTTGGCACCATATTCCTCACGGATGTTGCTTCTTTATGTCTCTCTCCCCCACCGTTACACTTATATACTAGCATGGAGATTTCTTACAATCAGGCACCCTTGCCTCATGGTAATTCTTAGGCTACGAAAATTTGATTAGTAGCTCGGCCAATGATAATTCTTAGGCTACTAGCTGTTGCAACTCTTATCCTGCAATGGTCCTTGAAGAAGAGCAGCTTGCTCTTCTTTGTCACGTCAATTATTCCAATCATTAGCACACTAACATGCATGGCAATCTCTACTCAAGCTAGTGTGCTCAAGTCTCTTCAACCACATTTGTTCCAAATACTACATTCTCTAGCAAGAATCCTATCGTGGGATCCCTCTTGAAGTTTTCTCATGCTCTCATAGTTCAAATACCTCACTAGATGCCGTTGCTCCTCCAACAGCATCATAGAATCAAGTCATTGGAGATTTGGAGAGAGGCATGGTCGTGCCTATTAGAACCTCGCCTCATTAGGACTCCCACTTCAATGCGTATTGCTTCATGCTCCATAGCAAGTTCTCTAACTCTTTAGCATCTAGTGCCTTCAGAGCACTTTGGTTTTACAACGCATACCCTGGAAGCAAATCCTAACTCAACGTTGTCATTGTCACTAGCCTTCTTAACAACCTTTACCTTCCTAGTAGGTCTATAGATGCCTGTCACTTAAGGTGGAAATAGACTAGGTCATGCTAGGACACCTTTGAGCTTGATTTTGTTGCAGGCTTGAAAACCTAAACAAAGCCCAAACCGTTTATTATTTGGGCATAGAAATCAGGACCGGACCTAGTCCATTAATGATTAAATGGGTTGGGCCTAAAAGACGGCCCTAATGGGAAATTGTTTAGCAAATACATTCAAGCCTGATCCACATATTAATCAGACATGGATTTAATCTCTCGGGCCTGAATCCTTGCGCAAATCCAGTCCGTTGTGGGTCAATCCTAGCAGCCCATCATGTCAACCCCTTTTGCACCCTTATTCTTCACCGCCAAGGCAATCCTAGAGCCACCTTCTAAGAACAACTATCGAGGAGGCCTGCAACAAACCAACCAAAGCAATTCACATTCAAACATATGGTGTAGGGACGCAACATATGAATGAGGGCAGGCATTAAGGTATTGTTCTTCTACAAAGAGGAAAATAAGCACGAGGATACTAAAAATATGGATTGACTGCCAACTATTCCATGATTAATAGGCTATCTTTTATCTGGCCCATAAACCCTTGATAAAATATAAGTTTAAATGCTTAATACGAGTTAACAAACTATTTTTGCATTTTGGAATAATGGTATACATATATTTCTGACAAAAATAAATACAAATTGGACTGATATTAAGTGAACCTGGATTTTTATTTCCACACCTAGAGGGGTCAGCTGCATAGGATGCTATATGGAGTCTCTTAAACTATGCTTCCACACCCTCTACTGTCTACACCAACCCTTCATAATACACTTCCATGTTCACTTAATCGGTCTAGCATTTTGACTATCAAACATCTCCAAGCCGTCTAGCCATGCTTCTAAACCATCCTTAGTTTTGAGGGCCCTCTATCTCAGAGCTCCTCCACTCACAATCAAGGATCAAAATTTCGGCCAAAATGACTGAAATTTTGATCCTTGCATTACACTATTAAAGAAAGCTGACAAGTTGGTGGAATGGTTTATAAATGAGACGCTCTTCTTTATTATAGCTTTAAGGCCATTACACAAAGGGCAAGCATCGTGTCATTTTGCACACATCCAATGGTTAAGGATCCTTCGAGATCCATCTACATTATCCTCTACCATTTCTTCTATATAGTATACAAACTACCCTAAGAATGTACAAGGACATGCAAGAGTTGTAAACTTCCTGGGAACTTTTAAATTTTCATGGCTGTCTAGACTATTCAAGAATAGCCTAAAACTTTTGAGAGCCTTGTTGTCTCGTAGGCCTTCTTAGGTCTCTGTCTAGAGCCTTTCTAAACCTTTCTGGACCTTCAAAAACCAACATAATAGACTCATGAGGACCACAAATAATGAAAAAATTAAAAAAATGATGATCAACCCATAAAGAGAACTTTGTTAATAATTGATAAAACTTGGGTATGGTCAAAGAACAATTAGGGCGGTGGAATCACTCATACCAAGCGAAATCGCTCACGCCAATACTAGGGACTCACTCACCTAATTAGAGGACTCGATCATTCTATAATGGAGGCTTCAAGCTCTCAACAGAAAAAAATTTAAATCTTCATCTCTTAATTTCTACACAGTCATTAATTACATAAATAAAACTAACACATTTACTATGTGACTTATGAAGTCTTCCAAGCAACTTTCAATTCCCAATATAACATTTTTTAACTCTAATTTTCAAAGCTATAATTTAAACACAAGTTCCTAAATTACTATTTCCTAAAACACGTAAATAAAGCTAATTCGGACACTAACTATATTTATGACGACTTCATTGACTACAAAAATTCATAAAGCATTAAAGATGTGCCACATAAGTTTGTTGTGTGGACAAATTGAATTGCGGCAAATTTTGTGCCACATGGACATTCCAAGTGTAGGATTTCATCTTGCTTCAATCTCCGCACTCCAGAAGAACTTGTCCTCAAGTTCATCCATTGATTGAGACCCAATCTCACCGTTGAGTTTATTGCGACCTCCTTCGAAATCCTTTTCGTAGAAGTGTTTAATTTCAGAAATTTGCAAAAGAGGAATACTCATCCCAACAATAGTTTGAGCTGCTGGCAATTCTACTTTGGCTATGACGAGGGACACACCATGGATATGTTTAGAAAACTTGTTGTAATTTGGTTCTAGTGCTTGGCAATGCCCACACCACTGTGCATAAATCTCAAGAAGAACATCCTTTGACTCGTCCAAAAACTAGTTTCTTCTCAACATCAAGTATCTTTTTCGCATCCTTAGATGGAGTGCAGTGTTGTCAAATGCGACTGCATATGCAAATATGTGGTCACATATGCGTAAGTTAAGGGCTCCATCGCATATACCATGGTGGCATATGCGATGGTGTATAGTATTCGATCACAGACTGGTCTAACAGTCAAAAATACGACAATTGGAAAAAAAAAAAAAAAAAAACGGTTTTTGGGGCCCCCTTACCTCTATAAATAGAGGGGGTCTCTTCCACCTTCAACCACAACTCTTCAAGGGTCTTCTTCTCTTTCTAAGGGTCTTCTTTCCTCTTTAATTCATTATTTTTAGCATCTTCTTCTCTTTTTAATTCTTCTAAACTTCTTCAAGCAAGAAGGGGGTCTCTTCACAGCTCCACCGGCTCTCTAAAGCTCTCTCCTAGGCTCCTACTCTCCTTCCTCCATCTCCAAGCAAGACGAGAAGCATCAAATCAAGATTGGAGTCATCTCTTGTGTTTGGGAGGTTTGAGTATTTTTTTACTTTTTTACTTCTAATTTTACAACAAGCCTCCACATTTTTTTATTTTTGAATTTTACATCACCAATATGTCTTCATCCTCGAATGGTCCTCTTAGTCCGAAGTCTAATCCTCTTAGTTGGAAGTATGGACATTACATAAGTCCTACGGAGAAGTCCAAGATAAAATGTTGCTCACGTCCTCATTTTAGCATAGGTGGAATATCGTGACACAAGCAACACTTAGCGTGGCAACCCAGATCTAATGCTAAAGCATGTCCAAATGTCACCCCTGAGATTATAAGAGAGATTTTACAATGGAATGATAGGACTTCAATGACAAAACATAATGATAATGTGATTTTAGGAGACTACGCGGAAGGGAGTAGTCAACATTATCATTATAATGATGATGAGGACGAGGAGGATAGATCCACTCCCTCCACCATGGCCTATAGTAGACCACCGGCTCCACCTTGTAAAAGAGCTCGTGGTAGTCGTACAAGAGGTAAGGGTATAGTAGGGTTGTCAACTGGCCAAGTTAGGGCCGGGCATCCCTCAAATATAGCCCGGTCCTAACTTAGGCGGGCTTTGATATGCCAAGCCCTATCCCTAACTTAGGCGGGTTGGGGTGGGCTCGGGTCAGGCTTCATTGATTATTGATATTTTGTTTAAATTTCATGTAAATTTTTTTTTCATTAAAGCTAGAGAAAATATTTCAAAAGAAGAAAAAGAAAATCCTAAGACCTCTCTATATAGCTATTCAAATTAGTAGAATATCCTTACAACTAGCCGCTTGATAAAGCCAACAACAATATTGAGTGTTATTGTGATAAATTGATTGTAAATAACATAATATATTTTATATATGTATATTAACAAATTTAATATATAATAACTAAAAGTGATGTACGGGACGAGCCGGGCTTACGGGCTTTAACTTGTTAGGCCCTTACCCAGCCCGACGCTGCTGGCTTTTGGTTTCGAGGCCCTACCCTCTTACCTCATTTTTAAGTCCTAGCCCTAAGATTTTAGGGTCGGGCCAGCCCGGCCATATTGACAACCTTAGGGTATAGAAAGGTTTTTTCTTTGTAGACCACATCCCGAGGATGTGGTTGATGCTAGGGACAAAAGTGGACCGGTCCAAACTACCATAGAAAATCGGTTTAAAGATAAAGATAGACCAACGAATATAATTTATACATAATTTTTTGTTAATTTTTTTAATAAAATGAAAGTTTACTACTTTTATGGAATAGTTTTTTTTAAATTATAGAGATTTTTTGTAATTTTTTAGGAATTTTTGGGAAAAAAAAATCAAAATTCAAACCGCGATTGCATATGTGATCATGCGATCCAGCACATGGATCGCATACGATGGCATATGTGATTTGACAACATTGTGGGAGTGATGTGAATACTAGGTCCTATCTTCTTGATCCAAGTCACATTAGAATCTTCAGCCATGTGCTAAAGAAGAGGCTTATGAAGTCCATCTATAAAGAACAACGTTGGAAACCCTTGCACATAATTTTGTGATAGTCGACACTCATGTCTTGTGGCATCTTCTTCATCATCGTATTCATCATAGATTGGTTGCTCATAATAAAGATCCTACAGGTCATCAGCATGATCAACTTCCATCCCTTGCGCAACCATCACACGAATTCGCTCTAATATCACTCTATGCAATACAAAATGTTTGATACCATTTGTTGTAGTACAAAATAACGAACAAATGATGACCAAGCCATAAAAGAGAACTTTGTCAATAATTGATGAAACTTAGGTACAAAATATGGTCAAAGACTATGGTGGTGGAATCACTGACACCAGGTAGAATCGCTCACGCCAATACTACGGACTCATAGCGAATCACTCACCTAATTAGGCTCACTCACTCTATAATGAAGGCTTCAAGCTCTCAACATCAAAAAAATTGAATCTTGTTCTTCTCTTTTTTCTACACATTCACTATATGCTCAATTTATAGAAATGGGCTTACATTCATTAATTACATTTAAAACTAAACTATTTTTTATGTGACTTATGAAGTTCTCCAAGTGACTTTTCAACTCCCAATATAACTTTTCAAATTCTCATGCAACTCTCTCATTTTCAAAGCTAGAATTTAAACAGCACAACTTCCTAAATTATCATTTCCTAAGACACATACATAAAGTTAAAGTTAATTCCAACACTAACTAAATATATGACATCTTGACCACGGGTTAAATTATCGTTCGATACTAGTACATATCGGACGATACGTACCGGTATTGAACCAGATCGGTACAACACATACACTACATATCGTTTGGGGTATGCATCGTCCAATACAAACTTAGAATAGTTTGTATCGGATGTATCGTCCATCCGAATTTTTATTTTTTTATTATTTTACTTTTTGGGGGGGAGGGGGGCTCCTCTCTCTCTCTCTCTTCCTCATTCCTTCTCTTAGCCCTAGCTCAATCACCTACAGCGATATTCACCCCAATATAAAAACCCACAAATCACTTTAGCCTATTTCGATAGAAAAACGTGAGAAATGCATTACAAATAGGGTTGAAATTCAGTAAAAATATAGGTACATATGCTAAAAAAAAATTCAAAAAATTTTAAATAACAATAACTTTTTTGGGAATTCTTAGAGACTATTTTGGAATTATTTTTTTTTTAAGTACTGGCTGATACATTGACTCAATGTATCGACCGGTACACCGGTTCGTATAGTCCAGGACGCTTGGACGATACGTACCAGGTCTCCGATATTTTGACCCATGATCTTGACCACCTATTGACTACAGAAATTCACAAAACATTAAATACATGTCACATATGTGTGCCATGCAAATTATTGCGCCAAATTTTGTGCCACATCGACATTCCAAATGTAGGATTTCATCATGCAACATCAACTTTGTGATCCTTTAGTTAGTTAGCCAATCAGTTTAGGAGGTATTTATGACTTCTAACATTCACACAACACAAGTGCTGCTTTGGAAAATCTAGTTGCCTTTTGCTCATTCACTGAAAAACTAAAGAGTCAAAGCCTACAAATCATGATTGGGATGCTGAGACTGAAGGGGAAGCATCTGCACACATTGACAGGAAGGGAAAAAAATCGACATTCCTAATGTTCATATTTTAAGTTACTTACAACATTTTTTATGTATTGTAAGCTTAGCTCAAATCAGAAAGTAGTAGGAGATACTAAAGCCTTCCATCTATAAATGAATCTCAAAATCTCTTAATTTGATTTCCCAAGTGAATTGAGAATTGAGAAGTAGCATCTCGTGCACCTCGGACCTCTAATCTTAGATACTCTCATCTTTCTCCTCGTGTTTCCTCGGGATCTATTTTTGTGTTCTTGTAAGTTAACTCTTAATATCCACATGCTCCGATGTTCTTCCTAGCTAATACGGGCTGTTTCAATTCAGAATAAATAAGTGATCTCACTTATTAAAAAATCTATAATTGGATCCTTGATCTTTAATTCAAACTCTACATGTGATACTGTAATCCAACACGTGTACAAAACTATGCAACATCGAAGCAACCCAGATTACTGTCCTCCAAATACTACCAGAACAATGCAGTAAATATAGAATACCAGTAGGAGAATCTAAAACAGGCACTAGAATTTGCAAAAAACATGTACCTAAAATCAAATTAAGGAAACAAATATAGATGCCTGAAATTAAAATTTTGCAAAGAAACACAAAAATAAATCATAACTCCTAGCCAGCTGAGCTTTCCAGATTGCACCACAGAACCAAATAATTCGAAATACAATCAATTGATAACAGCTAACATGCAAAAGCCTTACCTAATCACACACTCTCACGCACACCAATTTTCACCCTCCACGAACCAAAAACCTAGAAGAACACCAAACTTTCCATTTTGAAACGACCTAAACCAAATATTCCAGAATCAAATTATCAAAGAAAAAACTCCCTACATAATTCTTAAAGCAAACAGCAAATCATACCTGAGAGAATCCTCACTCTCTCTCTTTTTATTCTCCAGAGAGGAGGCAAGTGATGCAGAGAGAGAGAGAGAAAACCCTAGAGAGAGAGAGAGAACAGAGAGGTGAGCGGGAGAGAACCAAGAGGAACTTTCAGGGCAGGTGAAAAATGGGATTCGGGGATGATAATAAAATAGAAACTAAAAGAGGTTCGTTCAACTGTGACTTACATATACACTTTTTTAATTGTATAATAATATTGATTGATCACAAATCGCGATCAAAGCTCCCGCCTCGCCCGCCCACTCGCTCGCTCGCTCCCTCGTCCCCAGCCGGTTTCAATTTTTAACACACATATAACACATATGCATAAGCTCCTGCTACGACTTAAAGTCCATAAGCAAATCTTTAGCCATCTTTAATAAGCCTCTTTAACAAACAAATTTCCCTGTTGTAGTACACCAACCATCGTAATACATGTCTTGTGCGCCATAAAAGACCAATTGGTAGATACTTATATCCAACTTGTTGGACCGTATATGGTGACCCACTAGTTTAAAGCCCAACAAATATATAATTCATTGTCAACCTACGCAAGCCATGGACGTCAAGATCCACTCATATCCAAGGGTATTAAAGACCGATACATATCGCTATACCAGTTGGATCCGAGGCCAATATGTATAAAAAATATCGGGCCTATTGGCCAAGCCAGCCGATATTAAAGCAACTTCATTTTCATTTTTAAAATATTAAATATATTAAGAAATGCCCAAAGGCCATTTTCAGTATTACATCTGATAGGTATCCGATTCATATCCAATATGGGCCTGATATGGCCACAATATTTGACCTTGTTAACCCAATTATGTCCTCTTTACAAAATTGGGGGTGTATATTGTTTGTATCGTATGGGGCCTAGTCCAACATATATATAGGATATGGCTATAGCTAAAATCATGGGTATGAAATAAAAAGTCATATTTTAGGTGTAAGATCATTTAAACACCAATTTGTTGTTTAAATGTCGTTAAGGAATCATTATCCCATATGATAACTACATTACAAAACTTTAATCCCCTCATATAAGTACATTCAGAGTAGCTGATGCTCTCAACTTAAAATCACAAGCTTCACCCTTCTCTCTCTCTCTCTCTCTCTCTCTCTCTCTCTCTCTCTCTCTCTCTCTCATACACAACCATCATCGTCATCTCAACGGCCATCGTGCACAGCCATCATTTTGACTCAACGAGCACCATCACCATCTATATCTCAACCATTACCATCTGAGTCTCACCAACCACCATCTCCAGTCAAAAACCCACCATGTAACAAAAACAAAAATTTATTTGACTCAAACTTTGTAAAGCTAAGCTAGAGTTCAAAAGTTTCGTGCTTGAAGGCCTAGAGCCGAACTGGAATTTAAATTCTAAAAGGTAGAGTCGAGCTAGAGCTAACCTTGCATCAGGCTTAGCTGAGCTCGGTTGCAACCAAAGTTACTTAGTTCGCTACTTCGCTCGGTTCAAACTCGGGTTCACAATTCGTAATGACCTACTACCAAAAACCCCTCATTTTGTGTGGTAAAATTCGGTTGCAACATTCCCGGGGAAATGTACTCTGCAGCCACCGAATTTTTGAGGGTAGCCACACCTAAAATCATTGATTGCTTCTAATCAGACAATGGAGATCGTTTTCTGTCTCAATCATCTACACAATGGATCTTGAGATCATTGGTGTATTATCAAATGGTCAAATTGTGGCTCCACATGGCACATATCATAAAAAGTGACCTAAAAAATCACGTGACACATATCCATCTGGCACATATCGTACACCCGAAAATCATTAACTGCTTGAATCGGATGGTGGATAACGCTTTTTGTCCCAATCTTTTACACAATGGATCTTGAGATCACGTGTGTACCATCGAACAGTTAACTTTTGATTTCACATGGCACACACATATTCCAAGTGACCTGAAAACCATTAACAACTTTGAATCGGACGGTGGAGATCGCTTTTGTCCCAATCTTCCACACGATGGATCATGGGCGTATCATCGAACAGTTAAATTTTGTTTCCACATGGCACGCATATTTCAATCAAAATTTTGTGAACACAATATTATAGACGATAATACAATAATGCATCAAATACCAACTCATGTTATTTTTCCAAGTATTAAAATGGTTATCCAAACAATGATAAATACTGGAAAATCTAGGATTCATGCATTATACTAGAGTAAAATGATAGTTGGTAAACCATGGGCAAGTGGAGTAAAAAGTTGATAACTTAATTCCTACTTCTTTATTTCAAAATTTAGTTTATAACAAAATTCTTAACATTAACTTATCAATTCGCTTGTCATGCTAAATCAAAACAAATTAAACTGCCAACTGTTAGGTTGTATTCAATTCAAATTCACTAGGTGAGTGGGCTACTTAAGTAAGATAGGTTGCAACCCTACCTATGGTGGATGGGTGCTTTGATAGGTGGATGGGTGTTTTGATAGGTGGCTTTGATGAGTCAAATCCCAAAAAAGCATTGATTGGATACTCCAACCGATTTATTCATCTTCTTTTGAGAAGATATTATCATTAACATCTTATGTATTATGGAGTTGTGGTGTAAGATATATCAAACTTGCCTTTTGACTGATTAAATCCTATCAGAGTTAGATTTCATAGATTTTTAGGGATCCTGACATATCTAAAAGTCAAAACTTTTGGTGTGATTGATGGGTTGCATTTTCGTTGCCCATGTGTAGGGCGTGAAGGCTATTTGATGTTATTAATGGGCCAATTTGCATGCAATCTCTGCCCGCCCGACAATCTGTAATCTTATGGCTTAGGGTCGGGCTAGGTGTCCCATATAGGAAAAGCCCCAAAAAACAGTGTATGACTAGAGCTTGATAGCTTAAAGTCTATCCCAATTTATACTTGCATCTATACTCAATAAAGTCTAGCCCAATTTATACTTGCATCTTATCTTCGGTATATCTATTATCGACAAGCACCTACAACTTTATCCTTTCTTGTAGTTAATCACTACTTCCTTTTCAAATAATCACCCACATCTATGCCTTAGAATCTTTCTTAATCCCTAGAATCTTTCTTAATCCCAACAACTTTATCCTTACTAGCAGTAGTTAGTACTTCCTTTCCAAAATAGTCACCAACATATCTATCTTAGAATCTTTTTTAATATAATATTTTCTTCATATACCACATTCAACACTCATTATCTCTCTATATAGGGGCTCGGGAATATGTATTCGAAGACAGCCCAAGTACATTGCACTCGGGCCAGTTGGTTGTCAAGTAGCACCCATGCCAAGGTGGAATCCGCCTAGTTTCCTACACGAAAGTCCGAGTGGTGCCTTGGGCTCGTCTATGGAATTCATATATAAATAAGGGGCTTTCAGAAAACAAGGATTCAAAATAGAAAGTTTCGGAGCATTATACTAATTCAAAAGGTTTTACCAAAAGAGGATTTCACGATTTTCTAAGTTTTGGAGATTTGTGAAAATGAACTTTCCTTCCACGTGTGATAAGTCATTTAAATGTCAATTTATCTAAATATCCTTTATAAATACATTTCATTTAGTCCGAGAAAAATTGGCCGGAGAAAACGATTTGGGGAAGTTGACAAGAGCGCGCATATCATCGAAAAAGATAACCAATGATCGAAGAATATGACCAGAGATCAAACATCATGCAAACGCTACTCTTCTTCAACGTTTCAAACAACAAATCATGTACAATCAAAGAAGAAGATGACTGATGATCGGAGAAGATGACCAGAGATTAGAGAAGAATATCGGAGATCACTGTAAATGCTACTGTTCTTCTACGTTTGAACAGGGAACACATACAATCGAAGAAGATGACCACTGATCAAAGAATATGACCAAAGATCGGTGAAGACAAACAAAGATCACTAAAAACGTTGTTATTTTTCTGTGATTTCAAACAGCTCAAGGTCAACCTCTGTTAATGGTGGCTTAAGCTCTTCTTGAAAGCACCATTAATGATGGATCTTGGTAAATCGGTTATGTGGTCCACACTTCCATTAATGATCACTCTAAAGAATCAGAAGTTTGCCGAGTCAGTTTTGTGGAGATTCACGCCTCCATTAATGGCGGCTTGAAAGCACCTTAACGACAGAACACCATTATCACTAATTGAGAGGAGGGTTGCAGATATTTTTCATGAGAGAAGAGAGCTATCCATTATGAGGGTAATTTTGTAACTTCACATTTAATTGAATGACATATTTACTAGAAATGTTTACCTAGAATATCGAAAAATCATGATCTCCTAAAAACTCCGATGATAGTATAATGGGCCAAAAAGGTTTCCAACCAATCCCTTTTGTCTAATTTCCCCTATAAATAACTCACAAATACAAAGAGAAGCTATACCGTAAAGAACAAAAGGAGAAAAATGTACTAATCTAAGGTGCCATAAAGTAGTTCCTCCCTGACAATGAGGAGAAAAAAGTTTGATTATGATCATAACTTTGCGAGGATAAGAAAATGAAAATTTGAAACCGGAAGAGGATCTAAAAGATCATGTTAAAAAAATGAAAGAAATTGAAATTGGAGTTTCCCCAAGAATAGATGCTCGAGCATAGTGCATAAACCAAGATTACTCAACCCTCATGCATGGGGTTGTGTACCTATTGGTGTACAACCACACCTTACAATCATGGGTGTAGGGCATCCATCATCCTATGGTTGTCCATCCGTAACAACAACAATGAAAATCTCAAATTTTGATTCCTCCTTTTTCTTTTGGAAACTTGAACTTTGATATATTGCTTATCGCCCTAACTTTAGTTAAATTTTGGAGGTATGTTGGACCCAAGTATATTTTCATTGGGCTGGAGACAACTTTGACATTGGTACAACTATTAAAGTATTTTCGTTACTAAAAAATTCATTGGAAGCCTTAAGCACTATATATATTTCTTCATTAGATAACTCTAAAAGATGATTGTATTTTTCGTGACTCTTCATTAATAAAACAGTTCGAGCAGTTCACTTGGTAGTCCATAATTGGCTCATGTCTCAATAGGTGAAGCTGGTTCATCGACATTTATCTGCTAACACATAAATTTAAAAAAAAAAACACTCAAATACATACTTGAGAAGAGAGTAGTTGTTTTGAACTTTGATCAACAAATTCTCAAGTACACCCTATGTGACTTGGTTCACTAATTCTCTCATTTCGAATTTTCGATGACAATTCGCTATTGTGGAGCAAATTTGATTTGCTAGTTGTAGGATGACACAATTTGATTTTTCAATTCGCTTCGATTCTCTATTTCAGTTTGCCTCATTTGGCTTGTTCAGTTTTATATATATAGGACAACGGAATTCTACACTTACGATGTAGAGTTCAATACCACCTTAGTGTCATTTGGGTGCCATGTGACACCTAATCTGAAGATCAGATGTCGAGGCAACGTGCACAAGGTCGATCAGGTCTATCTCCAAAAATTAAAAATACGTCATATCTACCGTTCAAAATGTGGTCAAAATTAGAAAAAATTCAATGCAATATGTTAATGGGGCAGAGGCCAAACTCTAACCACGTATTTGAATAGCCAAAAAGTCATAAAAATAATAACTTTAGAATCACATGTTACAAGAGTAGTAATCGTAAATCGGGTATTTGTTTTGGGATCACATGCCACATAACACGTGATCTCGGCACTAGTGTAGCATTTAATATATATATATATATATATATATATATATATATATATATATATATATATATATATATATATATATATATATATATATATATATATATAATGCATGGAATTTACTTATCGGATTCTCTTTAGTTAGTATGAGCTTCAAGTGGAGCAATTCTATTAGAAGAGGATGAAAAGACTCTTATGATTGGGGAGAGGAACGAGATACTTTAAATTATCTTTTGTTTAATGAAAAGTTGTGACACACAAAAGGAAACTTGGGAGTCAAAGAGACATAGAGGAGTAAACGAGTCTCGTGCCTTATTTTTAAAGTTCTCTTTTAAAGTATTGACATATTGATATAATACTTGGAAGCCTCATAGGCGGTTGTGGTTCACCCAATTAATGAAGAGAATACTTTGTTGTATTACATCAAATTTCAATTGAAAAGACAGTGAATTAGAACTGTTTTAACACAATAGTAACTCTACTATCTAGTGAAATGGAGTGAAATGGCTTCTCGGTTCGATATAGGAAGTGATAGATAGTCCCACATCGCTTGTGGTATCCATGGCCTTGGGCTATATAAATTTGGGGCAACCCTCACCTTACAAATCGGTTTTGTGAGATTGAGTTAGGCTCATGAGATTCTACATGGTATCAGTGCAGGTAACCACAAGGATGTAGAAAGACACATTACACATGAGGGGGCGTGATAGATAGTCCCACATCGTTTGTGGTAACCATGGCCTTGGGCTATATAAACCTGGGGCAACCCTCACCTGGGTGTACACATAATACTCTCTGTCCAATTAATGTGTCCTACGTAACACCAAACTAGATATAACAAAGAGCAAAAAGATGAGATTTTTTTAATCTACACCAAACAAGAAATTGAAATCAATCCGACTGATAGCTCTAAAGGTGGAGGAATAATCATAAAATACATAAGAGAATCAAAGAAGGGATATATAGATCGACATATTTTTAAACAAGACATATATGTAGGCAACTAAAAAAAAATCACAGAAGAGAGAAGGGGCTATCAAAGAAGGAGACACACTCTACTAACACATATTTAAACAAAAAAAATTGACAAATACATACATGATATTGATGAAAGAATCAATTTTCTAGATGGAGGAGAGAGTTATTGAGGGAGAAGAGACCATAGTCACTAAGGGCACGTTTGTTTCGTCGTAATATGTACCCTGTAAAATAGAGAATGCATGTAATTTTTTGATGACTGGATTACATGTAAAATTTGGGTGTAAAATGGTTGTTCTTTTAGCAACAAAATTTCCTTATAAAATACACTTTTTGATGGTTTTTTAACATTACAACCAAAAGAACAACTTGTGTAATTAATGTGAAAATTGGCATTCCTCGTTGCTAGTATCCGACTTCATCGGGCATGATGGGCTTTCGGTTTCGAGGCCCTAGCCCTATCCTCTTACATTATTTTTAAGCCCTAGCCCTACGATTTTAAGGTCGGGCCAAGCAAGCTGACGGACAAGCTCGACCCTATTGACAGCCTTACCTATTCAACAGCCACATGTTGATTACATGTGTCACACATTGCCACTTTTGAGCATGTTTTCCATGTGTAATCAACATGTGACCGTATGATATGTGCATCATGATTTCAAGATTTATTAGGTGAAATATTAGCACCGAAAACGATCTCCATCATATGAGTCAAGGCAATCAACGGTTTCTTATGATGGAGGGGTGTATGCTCTTTTCATGAAAAACGGGTGCAAATAATGCTACCCAAGAGCTAATCCCAAGCCCTAGCTTAAAAGCCCTCTCGTCTCAAAAAAAAAAAAAACCCTCTTGTCTCTCTCTGTCTATATGTATCCCTTGCCCTTACAAAAGCCCCCTCGTCTCTCTTTCTTTCTCTATCATCTTGGTCTGGATTAGAGATGTTGCCAGAGTCTCTCTCTCTCTACTCTTGGCAACCTGAAACTCGCCAGCGACGGCATGGACAAACATGGCGACGCCCCTTCGGTCAGATAAGATTTCTCTCTCTAATTAACTCTCTTCTTCTTCCTCTCTCTCTCTCTTAAGGCCTAAGCCCTAAGGATTTTTTTGCTTAAGAGCCCTAATTTATATAAACATAGCCCTAAATCTCTCTCCATCTCCCTCTTAACTCTCTCTATCTCATTCTCATTAGTCAAGCCCCAAATCCCTCAAAACCAACACTAGCCCAAGATCACAAAACAACATTTTTAACAAAACCCATTAGTGAATCGCCTCAAAACCCATAATTTTTCCCACATAACCAAACCCATCAGTAAATCGTCGACGACCAGCGGCTGCAAAAAAACATCTTCCAATAAGCTTTGGAAGATGGCGTTGAAGATGGATATTAAAAGCTACAATAAACGAAAGGGCTCTTGAAATAAATAAAGTCGTTGCTTGAGAAGGTGAAAAATTGCAGGCAATACTATGGCATTATGAGGGTTTAGGCTTGTAACGCAAATAAATTACAGGCAAAGCGTATAGTATTTTACATGTATGGATTACAGTGAATCGAACAAGCCTCACCCGTAATATATTCGACCGTTGCCCCTATTTTCACCACTTTACACGTGATTTTGGGGGAATACTGTGAAACGAACGTGCCCTAAGAGTCATTAAGAAAGAGAGTTGTGACAGAGACGATAGGTAAGAGACTGAGAAAGAAAGAGTCAAGATACTGAGAGGAGAGAAGTCATGTGAGGGAGGGATGTTTTTTAAGAATGCAGGACCTGCGTTTTGTGAATTCACACAAGTGTGATTTCTTATAATTCTACCAAACATAGAATTTTCTTAAAAATATTATTTTTTACTAGTTTTAAATTTTTAAAAATCATGAATTTACCACCATAGATATAAAAGATAATAATATTTATAATAAAAAATTTACAGAATATCGTTCTTAATCAAGATTATTGAGTGCCACCAAATCCACAATTAATGTTATTCCCTTATTACTAGAGTTAATAGTAGGTGCCTTATCCTTGCAACATGGGTGGTCGGTCATTCTCTCTTCGCCAATTTGGTCAAACCTTGAGAGATGCATAGAAATTTTATGAGTACCAAATCAGTGAAAATATGTTAAGCTTTCACCAATTTGGTGGTGGTTGACACTGCCCATGATGCACAGGTAGGGCACATAATATTGACTCTACTTTAAAATTTTCTACTTTATCATTCATTGTTTGTGTTTTTCAATTAATAATAATATATAATAATATCATTATTATTATTATGAGAAATGCTTAGTAGTTATTATCGATGACGATGGTGCCCTTTTTTTTAACAAAGAATATATTATCCATAACATCCGATCAATCAACAACCTTTTAGATCTGCTACAACTCACTTGTGATTATCTATTATGAGGATCTTATTTGATCGAGCTTGTGTACGTATCCAGTATCCACAACCAATCTCCATCTGTCCAAATGATCAAGCCTTGGGTGCCGCTCAACTAGCATTCAAAAACACCAGTGTTGTTTCTAAGGTGGATGGTTTGAGATTTACTCAAGAACCACCATTGGCACTCTTGGTTGAATACTGATCGGTCTCCAAAAGAGACCGATTTAAGTACCCAAAATAGTGTTTTATGGACAGATTGCAAGTTATTGATAAAATGAGTCAAAAGAGGACAATACTCATGAATTCAATGCAATACAATTATCGGACCAAGAGGGAGCTCCAAAAGAGCGAAGAATGCGATGAAGTATAAAGTCAAGAAGTACTTGGTGGCAAGTAACAAAAAGCGATTGCAGAAAAGGAAATAAAAAAGCAGAGAAAATCAAGTTAAAATTTGGAAGAAATGAAGAAGGCCCGAATTCGTGGCCATGAGCCCCGAGTTTTTTGCCACGATCTCAATTCTCATGGCCATGAGCCCCGAGTTTTTTGCCACGATCTCAATTCTCATGGCCATGAGAATGGTCCCGAAACATGATGTCAATGCACGAAATTACCCAAAAATTCGTGAAATAGTATCAAAGTCCATGACTTGTAAGTAACTTATAAATATGACCTTTGTAATTAGGGTTAAAATGATTTTAATCATTCAATAATGATAGTTAAGTTTTAGTCTTTTCTTTGTAAGACGAAGAACTCTAAATATTGAAGATTCGATAATAAATATTGAAGTATTATGTTGATGAGATCGGATCCGTGCATGTTGCATAGATCGGAGATGAGAGACTAACTCTCTCGTTCAAAGATAAAGCGAACCTTAGATGAGTATAGTAATTTTCTTTCAATTTTATCTTTCTTATTTTGAATATAGAATCATAAGTTATTCTAGATGAATACTATGCTATCATTGAAAATCCGTCTATAGTCAATGATCTTGTAGATTAGTGGTCGTAGAAGGGTTATCTCATAACCTATGTTGATCTTGTAGATTAATATAGGATGTCGTGTAATTGATTTATATGTTGTCGTTGTTTATTTTTGATACGTTATATCTTGTACATGACTTGTCATTCGTGATTGCATCATAGTAACTGGGATAATGTATGCGTGGATCATTAATCATATTCTTTTCGAACTATTTTGTTTGTAGTAAAATGAAGGTAGATATTCACTATTTAGGATTGATTAAATTTGAAGGAGAGAATCTATTAAATATAGGGTGTCGTTGTATCCTTGAATGTCATCATCTTTACTTCATTCATTAATTTTGAATCATTATAGTTAGTTATTTAATCTTTCACCTTTAATTTATTGAGTGGTGTTAAATTCACCATCAAAACCATTCTAACCTTAGTAGAAATTAAGTTTACACACTCTTGCAATTTAGTTGATTTACCCGCTCCTTGTGGGTTCGACACCCATAATACTTGCCCTAGTTCCACAAAATTGTACGCTTGTAAGGTTACAGATTTTAATGATCAAGCACCTTATGCAAAGCCTATTGTGAAGGAGTCATGCCCTTGGTGCATAGAGATGCACGATGATCAACTAGCAGGCAAGGTGAGAGGGCCTTGTAGCTAGGTTGAGCTAGAAGCAAGCTTGAGAAACATGATCTTGAAGGCATGACCGATGAACTAAGATGCTTCGAAGGCAAAACTTGTTAGGCGAACTCTTGGGTGAAGACACAGTGTCGAGATACTAGAGCGAGTTATAATCACTAATGCTTGGGGCATGCATAGTGATATATTGCGTTGGTGTGGAACCACATGAAGTGTCATAGTGATGGATTGCATTGGTGCAGAACCACACAAAGGATCAATGCATTTCTGGTCCGTAAGCACGGATGAAACCAAGATGAGATAGCGAGGAGGTACTAAACCTCGAGGCTAGACATTGATGGAGACCTTGCATCGAGTGAAGACTGAGGTCGAGGAACTGATGCAGGTCTTGGTGTCAGTGTAGACACTGACACAGCTAGATTGGTAGATGTGGCATGGTCATTCTCATGAGATATTAGGTCAACGAGGAAGTTGACCTTATTGAGTCAGGGAGGATGTGACGGTCTCATTAATTTATGCGTCAGCATGAAGGCATGACAACCTTGGAGATGGGCACTTGGCTAGCAAGAAGGCGGACGAACCTTGTAGCTAGCTAAGTAGCGTGTGTGCACAGAGGCACATGACCCTGCAACGCGTACATGTGTCCCTCATACATGATGCGACGACGACTAGACGCAACTATGGCATGAAATGCAGTGCTCCGTGTAGGGGCACGCGATGTGGTGTCAAGAGGGCATGCAATGTCTTGGTGCCATGAGGCACGTGATGTGGTGCCAAGGCAACACGCGATGTGGTGTCAAGAGGACACGCAACATCCTAATGCCATGAGGCAAGGGAGGCGGTGTCATGACGGCACGCGATGTGGTGCCAAGAGGGCACGCAACTTCTAGCTTGTACGACAAGCGATGCAGTGCCAAAAGGGCACGCGACATCCAGGTGAATAACGAACTCGATATAGTGTCGAGTGGGCAAGAGACACAATCACGACTCAGGCGTGATGCGGTGCCATGAGGGTACGCCATGTCGTGCCACAAGGGCATGCGACATGAGGCCATAAGGGCCTCGCGACATGGTCACGACACGGACGCAACACAGTGCTATGTGGGCTCGAGGCCATGAGGGCCTCGCAATGTGGTCACGACGCGGACGCGTCATGGTCGCATGTGATGCTGATGCGTGACCTCACAAGGCACATGGGCATGGTAGATGACACAGTGTGCCATAGACAGAGGTTCGTGTGCCATAATTAATGCTAAGACACTACCTTTGCATGTGTGTGCCACTGGCAGAGGACCGTGTGCCATGGTGGTATGTCAAACCAAGGGGTTTGAGGTTCTTCTGCTGGATGACCCAAGTTGGTATTTAGACCATACATGGGGGAAGGGAGCTGTGAAGCTATTCTCCCACACATGGGACCTTGCTTTACTGGAGGGACGCATAGGTCTTCTAGGTTAGGGTGGGTCTAGAACGTCCCTGCAGCAATGCGGTGCTGCGGCGATGCCATGTGTCACCCAGGGTGAGATTACCATGTGGCCTCGAGCTGATATCGCGGTGCACATGGGTCGGCGACCTCACGAGGGCACTCTAAGGCTATGTGGGACGCAATGGTGTGCACTAGCTAAGTGCCTGATGCGAACGTGTGATGGTCACATGGGCTACACACGATGCTTGGTTTGGATAGCATGAAGAGTAACATGCTACTCTAAGTGTGCTGGTCGTGTGGGCCACACACGATGGTTGGCTTGGATGACATGAAGAGATGCATGCCACTGTCACAAGCGAGGAACTAGTACAATGCACAGGGTGAAATTTGGCAGGCCAAGTGACACTAAGGTGTTGGCATGCATATCGCGAGTAGACACGACGTGTTGAGATGGTTGGCCTCGGGTGAAGGCAATCATGAACGGGAGTTCCCGTCCTCTAGGTGGGTGGTTTCAGAGTGATGGTTAGATAAGGTCAACGTCCTCGTTGACCCAATATCTCATGAGAATGACCATGCCACATCTACCAATCTGGCTGTGTCAGTGTCTACTCTGACACCAAGACCTGCATCAGTTCCTCGACCTCAGTCTTCACTCGATGCAAGGTCTCCATCAATGTCTAGCCTCGAGGTTTGGTACCTCCTCGCTATCTCATCTTGGTTTCATCCGTGCTTACGGACCAGAAATGCATTGATCCTTTGCGTGGTTCTGCACCAACGCAATCCATCACTATGACATTTCATGTGGTTCCACACCAACGCAATATATCACTATGCATGCTCCAAGCATTAGTGATTATACCTCGCTCTAGTACCTCGATACTATGTGTCTGCACTCAAGAGTTTGCCTAAGAAGTTTTGCCTTCGAAGCATCTTAGTACATCGGTCATGCCTTCAAGACCATGTTTCTCAAGCTTGCCTTTGGCTCAACCTAGCTACAAGGCCCTCTCACCTTTACCTGCTAGTTGATCATCGTGCATCTCTATGCACCAGGGGCGTGACTTCGTCACATCCTTCCCCACTCAAATGTGTCAACGTCCTCGTCAACTCTCGAACTCTTATGTTAGTTCCTCGGCACAAGTTTAGTCTTCACCCAAGCACAACTCGCGTCTGAATCACAGTTACTTCACTTCGCTGCTTTCATCTATGTTAGTACCTCGACCATTTTCTGTGTCTTCACCCCACGTAGTGTTCTAACCCACTTGGTCCGATCAATATTTCACCCAAGTATCTTTATGTACCAGTTCCTCATACAACCAGAAGCAATTTGATTATTAGCATCATTTTGGTTACTGCCTAGATCAATTGTCAAAATCAAGCAAATTGTGCCTTTGATGCTCACATCGGTGGCTCCAAGTCCACACAACACATTGCACATCGTAGCTCTCTAGGTTCTCAATAGTCCGTCTTCACCCAGGAGTCTAGCTTTCATCCGCATTTTCGTCTAGCACCTCAACACCTCAGTGTCTTCGCCCAAGAGTTCAACCTGCGTCTGAGTTGTAGAATTCCAGTACCTCGACGTATGTTTCCAACCATGAGACTGCCACCCAAGTTGCCTCAACTTGAGCAATATTGTAGCTCTAGTACCTCAACACCATGTGTCTTCACCCAAGAGCCTGCCGGTGAGCGACCACGCCAAACCCAATGAAGCACTATGCTTCACAATGTTGAAATCCGCAACACTGCTTATATTTTTTGATCGTAGTAACCGATAGAACCTAGCTTTCTCGGACCTTTAGACTTGATCTTCATTACAAGCCCTTCACTATCCTGCAGTACTCTTGTACCTCAACACCTTTATGTTTTCACCCTAGAGTCTGCCATGAGCACCTTGCTCAATCAACGAAGCTCTATGCTTCTCACACTATAGTACCTCGACCTCTGTCTTCACCCAATAGCATGACTCGAGTCACCTATTGCAACCCAACTTATGATCCTTCTCGTAGACCAAAGATTTCAACAATCACCTGGGACTCCCTTCCTCTGAAAATACCCATCTGACTATAGTATTTACTTCCTTTGAAGGTACTCATCTGGTTCTTCCGTTGGCTTCCTCTGAAGCCACACTGGATCTTCGTCCAGCCATCCGTCTCTCACGGATACCATGCCTTGTCGTCACACAACAAAGCAATGAGCTTCTGACCTCTACACTGGTTCAGAATAGCTCAATCCAGTTCTCGCGATATCTAGCTTAACTGTATCCTAGATCCTGGCCCATCGCAACATATTAATCCTTACATTATCGGATACCAACGGTCTAGACCCTCATGTCATATACCAGTGACTGATTCCTAAATCTCAGCTTCTTCTTGAAGTGAGAATGGAGCATCCTAGTTGCTCCTTGTCATCCATTGGCAACGGTGCTCTCAACACCAACGTGATCCAACGTCTCATGTTGGAGATCACTAGCGTTCGTCCGCCTCGGACCGACCCGCTACTGCAACGTGTGGCACTCATGGCCAATAAGTTGTTAAATGTGAATGGAGCATCTTACTTGCTCCTTGTCATTTATAGCAATGGTGCTCTCAACACATGTGTGACTCAATGCCTCATGTTGAACGTCACTAGCATTCATCCTCCTCGGACCAACTCGCTAACTCAACGTGTGGCCCTTATGGCCAACTAGCATCGAGCACATTAACTTTTCGTAACAGCATAACCCATCAGTAACATCCCTCTACGTGCGACTCAATCACATCTCAACCGCAAACGTGCAACTCAACTGCACACAAGTAACTTTGGCTATCACAAAATCAGAATGCACCTCATCACTCTGACTCGCCCATGTAGTCCCAATAAGAACAATCTGGCTCAGTAACTTTTCTCGACGCCCGTGCGGCGCCTCGCTGTCGCTATAGCAAGGCCAACCTAACTTAGACACCAATTTTCACGAGGCATAACCTGATACTGGCTATCACACTCATGCAACATCTCACTGCCGCCCACAGCGAGACCAACTTATCCAACCATCGCTCGGAAATCACTCGCCTAAAGGACGAGAACTCCCATTCATGGTTGCCTTCACCCGAGGCCAACCATCTCAACACATTGTATCTACTCGCGACATGCATGTCAACACCTCAGTGTCACTTGGCCTGCCTAGCTTCACCCTATGTATTGCACTAGTTCATCGCTTGTGACAGTGACATGCATCTCTTCATGCCATTTAAGCCAACCATCGTGTGTGGCCCATGCGACCAGCACACTTGGAGTAGCATGCTGCTCTTCATGCTATTCAAACCAAGCATCGTGTATGACCCATGCGACCAGCACACGTCCGCATCAGGCCCTCATCTAGTACGCACTATTGCATCCCACACAGCCCTTGAGTGCCCTCGTGAGGTCGCCGACCCATGTGCATCGCGACTCCAACCTGTGGCCACATGGTAATCTCACCCTTGGTGACACATGGCATTGCCGCATTGCTGCAACGATGTTCTATGCCCACCCTAACCTAGAAGACCTATGCGCCCCTCCAGTAACACAAAGCCCCATGTGTGGGAGAATAGCTCCACAGCTCCCTTCCCCTAAGTATGGTCTAAACATCAACTTGGGTCATCCAGTAAAAGAACCTCAAATCCCTTGGTTTGACATACCACCGTGGCACACACCTGCAAAGGTAGTGTCTTAGCATTAATTATGGCACACAAACCTCTGTCCGTGGCACACTGTGCCATCTATCATGCCCACGTGCCTTGCGAGGTCAAGCATCAGCGTCACATGCGACCGTGTTGCGTCCGTGTTGCGACTACGTTGCGAGGCCCTCATGGCCTCGTGCCCACATAGCACTGTGTCGAGTCTGTGTTGCGAACATGTCGCGTCCGTGTCGCGATATAGCCTCATGTCGCATGCCCTCGTGGCACCACATGGCATACCCTTGTGGCACCGCATCACGTCTGAGTCGTGATTGTATCTCATACCCACTCGACACTATATCGAGTTCGTCATTCACTCGGATGCCGCGTGCCCTTTTGGCACCGCATCGTTTGCCGTACAAGCTAGATGTTGTGTGCCCTCTTGCCATCACATCGCATGCCGTCATGGCACCGCCTCGCGTGCCTCATGACACTAGGATGTTGCGTGTCCTCTTGACACCACATCGCGTGCTGCCTTGGCACCGCATCACGTGCCTCATAGCACCAAGACGTCGCATGTCCTCTGGCACCACGTCGCGTGCCCCTATGCAGAGCACTGCATTTTATGCCACATATGAGTTTAGTCACCGTCGCATCGTGTATGAAGGACACATGCACGAGTTGCAAGGTCACGTGCCTCTGTGCACACACGCTACTTAACTAGCTACAAGGTTCGTTAGCCTTTTTGCTAGCTAAGTGCCAATCTCCAAGATTGTCATGCCTTCATGTTAGCACACAAATTAATGATGCGGTCACACTATTCAATCAATTTTTGTTCTAAATTGACAATAATTATCGAGGCTACAATCATCTTCCATAGTGATGAACAATATGCTACAAGAACATAATTATAGCGGCATGACTTTTCCGCATTTAATACAATAATTATTAATACATGGATTTAAACGATGTTATTTTGATTTGCTTAACGCACCATGAAGGATCTTTTGATGATTAGAATCTTCCTTTGAAGTTTCATCGAAATTGGAAAATTTTTAAATTCTGCTCTACTTTGACCAAGGCTCTACTTTGACCAAGTTAGATCCATCGTCCCTATTTGTTAGGACAAAAAATCCTAACTTTGCAAGAGGACTTAAAATTTCATGCTGTGACCCTAAGCACATCCTAATGCAATAAGCGGGCAGCCGTGTCTTTTATAGGTGTGACTTGATAATAAGTTTTTAAAATTTGTGAACCAAAAAAAATATTTAAAACCCATCGACTCACACCCCAGACTTACTTAAAAGTGGCTTAGTTAAACAATCATTTGGCGCCTTATTTCTTTCGCAACATTAGTCAAGGACACATCGAAAGACTCAGTGGTAGTCAAGGCCTACTTATCAGACTCAATGAATATGTCCAAATCAGGGTTACCTAATTCGTTGCCTAACACTCCAAATGGCGAATTGGTTCTATGCTAACCAATTTGTTTCAATTCACTCTAATTCGCTCAAAATGGGTGAACCAGTTTAAATATTTAGTATATTTAAACTCAAAAATACTTGCTCACAAGATTCACAAGATTCAAATCCTATCCCTTCAATTACAGGATACATGCTTGACCAGCACTACACATCAAATGTTGGTGTACATTTCAGGAACATTTTATTTTATATCATAGATTTGAAATTTATACATTATTAATAGTCTTTAAAATTTAATAATTTTTTTTACAAATCTCATCCTACCGCTAGAGAATCGGGTTCACTTGAATTTAGTGAATCGTGGATTATGACCCTGAATTCGAACCGAGCAAACCAGTGAATTAGATAACATTTATCCAAATCATCTTAAGCGACATTCCATAATTTTTTTTCATTATTGTTGCCACTCTCAAATTTCCTCTTACGTAATCATTCTAAACTTTAACCATCTTTGTTAATTGACTCATTCATCATAATATAAGCATTTTAGCTACACGTATTCTATCTTCTTGTCATTTTTCTCATAATGCAATATTTCGGCCTGTAAATATGACAGGTCTAACCAGCATCTTATAAAAATATTCCTTCAACATCAGTGGAACTCTTGGGTTGCATAGTACTCCCTTCGCTTGCCTCTATTTCATCAAACCTACATTAATCATATTTGAGAAGTCCTCTTCAATCCACCATCTGATTGTAAAGTAGAGCCTAAATAGCAAAATCTAAGGCTATAATCAACAATTGATTAGTGGAAAACTAATTTTAGGATATCACAAATTAAACATGTGTTTTTATGACAAATTTACAAAGTTTGTGCACAGTAGGGGAATGGTCAGGTCCTACCAAGCAGAACTGGATTTCCAGTCCTATCCCATCTGCTGCCCTTAGAAATAGGAGAATCTTGACTTTCTTAATTTTCCCTTTTTATAGCATGACGTACAATTAATATTTATCTATTTCCAAAGGTAACGGATGGGGTAGGATTGGAAGTCTGATTCTACTTGGTAGGACCTGACCATTTCCCTTGCACAGTACTCGGAACACCAAAGAACTTAAATGAGCTTGAACACTTATAATTGCAAGAGATTGTATAAGAGAACAAAAATCGTATTCTAGCCCTTTCAAATCAACATGCACTTGGAAAATTTGAAATTTCTACTTTCAAGGGTCAAAAATATATATATATATATATATATATATATATATATATATATATATATATATATATATATATATATATATAATTTTTTTTGAAAGGTCACATACCTTTCATTTCTTAAGAAGAATTAGCAACAATTAGGTCATGAACTTCAGAAGGAGCCTCCTCAATCCAAACCTCGTTACAATTGTAAGAGCAACCAATCTTAGTTAGAGCATCCGCTACACTATTTGCAGATCGTTTTACAAGAGACCAAGAATAATCAGAGAAGTATCTAACATCAATTTTAATGTCTTCAAACATAATAGAGAGGTTCGAATCATCAGCTTTCAGATTAGACACTACATTTAGCACCCGAGATGAATCACCTTCAAAATAATTTTTGAGAAACTCATTTGAGCGACAAAAGTAACTGCTTCCGTACATGCTAAAGCGTCATAGTGGTTCACCGAGGAGACATTTGAGAAGCCTTTAGCTATAGATCCCATAACCAAATACGAATAGTTTCGGATAATCACACCAATGCCCGTCAATCCCAACTTTACATTCCATGATCCACCAAAATTAACTTTGTACACATCAGGTGGTGGGGGTCGGGAGACCATGCAACATTCTGTTGGGGAATAGGCTTTTAAGTACTATTTGAAACCTTTGCATTAGCCACTTGAAATTCAGTGAGATAGCAGAAAGCCGAGACAACTATATTTGTCGATTTTTTAGGTTTTTCTCCATGAATAATCTGGTTCCTCTCATTCCATATTGCCCAAGCCACAATAAAAAAACCTTCCAAAGATTCTTTACCCATTGAAGTGTATAACTCTAGAGCCTTAAAGGAAAGGTGTCAAGATAGGAAAGTACGCCCTCCAATCGGTGAGCAAAATCAACACAATTCCGCTTTCGGGCAATCCCTAAATGCATGTTATATAGATTTTATAGCATTTTCACAAAATTCACAATCCAGGAGGATAAATAGGGGTCAAAAATATTTCAAAACCACACAAAGCTCTTTTAAAACAACGCAAAACCATTCACTATCCACGTTACAAAATGTTTGTTCGTTCAGTTATTTTAGCTACTCCGGACCAAAATAAACGAGAAAATATAAAGAGTGGTGAGATAGGGAGCAAGTAAGATGAAGGCAAGTGGTGAAATACCGATGACAAGGAAAAAGGGACGTTGATAGTAGCAAGTGTAGTCTTTGAAGTGAGCTTAAGGGATCAGAGTTTGAGAGAGGACGAGCTAACATCCTCATATGACAGGAATCACTATTGGACCCAATATTTTTTGCATTTAAAAATGGTGCAAAATCCCGCAGGATGCCCGTAATAGTCAGACTTTATGTTGTTGAAAAATTAGGCAGCTAAATCGTCGTTTAAACGGTCAGGGATGCCCGTAATAGTCAGACTTTCGTTTGATCCACTTATATTCATAAAAAAAAAAAATTGTATTGGTATCGGCCGACGCCGTGTGACCCGACGGCAGCACCGGATCGTCGGCCTACATTGATCGTTGATGGGTCGGATAGTCCATTACATGTCGCAATTTAAAAATAAAAAATAAAAATTTAACCGATGCAGCGTTCCAGCCCGATCGGTCATCGGTTTGGTACCGATCGACGGCAATGCGGTGCGCCGGATGGCGCACTGGACCGTCGGCTCCGGTGTCTCCTGAACGGGCGGATCCAAGTCCCATGTGGACTCCTTCTTTACTGCTGCGGTTGCTATAAAAAAAAAATAATAATAATAATTTTTTTTTTAAAGAAGACGATGAACAGTGGCCTTAGGGTTTTTCCTAGGGCCGGGTCAGGTCTATTGTCGGCCCACTTGACCCGACCATACATAGTCCGCTGCCCGGCCCGCATGACCCTTCTTGAATCTCGATTCAGTGACCCGGACATGACCCGACCTGTCTGACGTGGCTCTCTTAGGCCCATCACCCGGTCCACTTGGCCCATTAACCGGCCAACATGCCCCGATCCACTGTCCCGGTGCCCGGCCCATAGCACTGGCCCACTTCAGCCTGGTACCTAACCTCGGACCTGGCCCACCACAGCCCGGTTCCATGACCCACGGACTGGCCCAAACTCGGCCCATTTACCTCAGGCCCACTTCGGCCCATGACCTGACCGAATACGGGTCCAAGACCGAACCCTATTTATTTATTTATTTATTTTTATATTTTTTTTACCACATTACAAATTTTGTTTGCAACCATATCTTTTGAACTGCTTTTGTTGTTGCAAATAGAGCTTTCAAACTCAGATCTCGTCTATGCAACCAGACTGAACGCTTTTCGGGTTCAAACTTTAAAACGCGATATCTGGAGTTTTACAACTTCGTTTTGTGCATATGACCTATCAATTTTAATCTACTCGACGAGATCTACACTCTGGGCTAGTCTATGAGACTGTTTAACACTGTTTTGGGTATGAAAAGTCTAGTCAAAGGTTAATAAATATATTTATGTTCCAAATACATAGTTGAACTATGTTGAACATTCTGTATGAACACTCTTACACTATCATGTCATTGTTCATAGTTAATACATGTGCACCTTCACTTTATAACTCTACTTTCCCTAAAACTTAGTAATGAACGTATATAGGGCATAAAACCTTAAACCAATGACATGATAGAATGCCTTGAGATAGGTTCTTCCTATAAAGGAGTTTAGGAAGACCGGTAAAGCAGTCATTCAGGAAAATGTTGCCAAAGTAGGTGTGTAATCTGCCCAAAGGTGACCGATCTATGGAGGTTACGTTATCCTTGAAATTTAAGACAATAGTCTAATTAAGATTGTCAGAGCATTCGCTTTCGTAAGCTACTAATTCTGGCCAAAGCTGACTTATAAAACTCACGAAAGGGGAATGGATAGAATAATTATGCGTGTCTAGGTGAGAGAAGAGCGACGCTTCTAGCCTAAGCTGATGACTAGCTTCGATCAAACCAAAACACAAATGACTAGGTCTATGCGTGTCTATGGACACGAACTAGGGAGACATACAATAGGTCAAAGCTTCTGCCCTAAGGTGATGCTGAGACAATGAGTCATGTCTGTCCCTCAGAGTGGATGGTTTTACACATGGTTAATACACTCTGATTGATTCGACCTTGACCCCAGATACGAATTCAAATTAAGTAAAGTTCTAAATGAACATGTGCTGACAATGATCTATGTCATTGCAGCTATGGACGGATCACTGTTACAACAACAAATGGCGAGCATTCAAAAGCTCATTAGTACCAATTATTTCACTTGGCGAATGGGTCTGGATTTGACCCTTGGTTACCTAGATTATGACTTTGTTTTATCGGAAAACAGACCTGCGACTCCTACCGATAACTCTTCAGAGTTTGAAAAAGCTCTGCATACCAAGTGGGGGAAGGCAAATCGTATGTCCATTATGATTATTTGCGCTTCCATGAGTGAGGTCATTCGTTGTAGTATTAAGACCACTAACACAGCCCGCGAGTTGCTGAAAAACATCGAGGATCAGTTTATTAGATCCACTAAATCTCTGCAATATGGTTAACTTGTGGAGTTTGTAAACATGTGCTATGATGGAAAGGGTTATGTTAGGGAGTTCATTCTCAAAATGTCCATGTCAGCAATGAAGCTCAAGGAGCAAGGCATTCCCTTTGAGGAAACAACTATAGTACATTTAGCTGTTGTATTCCTTCCGAGTCAGTTTAATACCTTTAAGGTAAATTACAATGCCTAGAAGGAAAAATAGGACTTAAACTAGCTTATCTCAATGTGTGTAACAGAAGAACAACGGTTGCGGGGCAACAAGGTTGAGTCCGCACATTTTGCCTACAATCCTTTTCATAAGAAAAATTATAAGAAAAATGGTCAAAGAAAAAATCACGTCACGATTAAAGGGAAGAAGAAGGAATTCAAGAAGAAAGTTGTTGTGAATGCTAACGACGATGGCTGCCATTTCTGTAAAAAGAAAGGTCACTTCAAGAAGGATTGTTATTTATGAAAAAGTATTATGAAAAAGAAACACCAAGGTATTCATTTCACTCATGTTTGTTCTGAATCGAATCTGATTAAGGTTTCCGAAAATTCTTGGTGGGTTGACTCTGGTGCCACTGTACATGTGGCTCATTCATTACAGGGATTGGTAAGCAGGAGAAGCCCAAGACCGGATGAAAGGCTTTTCCTAGGAAACGAGCAAGCAGTCAACGTCGAGGCTGTTGGAACTTACCTGCTTGTTTCAGACACTGGACATATTTTAACACTTGAAAATGTTTCTTTCATTCCGTCCTTCAGACGAAATCTCATTTCCATCTCCAGATTGGTTACTTTTGGCTATTATTCTACTTTTGCTAGAGACTCCTTGGTTATTTCTAAGGACACTATTACTATGGGACATGATTTATTAGTAGATGGATTGTTTCGCTTATCTCTTGATGATATTTCTGCTATATCATTTGCATGTGTCTCTAGCACCTCATCCGGTTCAAAACGCTCTAATACCAATTGTTGATGATTTTTATATCTAGGCTAGAATAGTTTGATCAACATATAAGGTGTAACAATAATCTAGTAAGATAAATCTTACTTACCTGATCAGATGATAACAAATACGTGCTTGAACGGCAGATCCTCGCTATGAGATGACGACCCTTGGAACAAATCACTTCTCTTTCTTTCTATCTCTATTGATGGGAATAACATTGAAAATAGATAAAGATGGGACGTTGTCCTCCTTAAATAGACCTTAATTAGTCTCCTAGCCCATCAAGGAGACTAAATCTAGAGGATGTGTCACATTATAAAAGGGATTACCACAACCCTATAAATTAGGAATTCCATCAGATTGCGTGGTGATTCCCATTGTGCCACGTTTAGAAAGTTTCACCAATTCAAATTTTAATAATTAATAAAAGAGGTTAGTGTGTGGGTCACAAATACCCAACATGATGAGGTAGGGAGCAAGTAAGATGAAGGCAAGTGGTGAAATACCGATGACAAGGAAAAAGGGACGTTGATAGTAGCAAGTGTAGTCTTTGAAGTGAGCTTAAGGGATCAGAGTTTGAGAGAGGACGAGCTAACATCCTCAAATGAGAGGAATCACTATTGGACCCATTATTTTTTGCATTTAAAAACGATGCAAAATCCCGCAACGAAGAGAGAGAAACTGTAGGTGCTCTTGTAAAATAGTGGGGTGTGACATTTTTCACCTTCCTGAAACAAAGCCTATATCTCCAGTGCAAAAGTAGCTGCTTTTAGAGATTCAGTTGGCGCAAATAGAGCTACCCTTATTATTATTATTAATGTTGTCATTATTATTATTATCATTATTATCATTATTATTATTATTATTATTATTAGGACATTGTTAAATGGCAGGACGTGTGGTGACGCAATTGACTGCAAATACAATGGAGCCCAAGCAATATAGGTCGGAACAATCGGTCATGTCAGCCCCATATACTTTGCCTGCACAAAACCTGCTTCCCGTTTTACAATTTTCCTTATTATTGTTATAGCAGTTCCTTGATTTTGATTCTTTACCTTAACTCCATTTAAGTATTGAATCTAATCAAGTAAAGTCGAGTCACCGCCAGTAGTGGGTCAAATGGATTTGCAGCCCAACCCCTCAAGGAGCAGAGTTTGGGTAGGGTGACAGAGCATGGTCGAGCAACGATATAATTTTCGGAAAATTTTAAACATAGGGCAGATTTATAGAAAATAAAGTGTAGGCAGGTGACGTGGTGCAACGTGACTAACTACATCGACTTGCATTAATTGAACCCTATTGCACTCACTGCCAATTGCGTCGCACCACATCAATTGCCTGCACTTTGTATATATGAAACTTGTCCTCCATACAACACTGTCCACAATTTTCTATTAGGTCCAACCCAAGTATGACACCTTTATCAGGAGGCCCAACCCAGGCCCGTTGGCACCCAATATTACGGCTTTCTATTAGGTCCAACCCAAGTCTGACACCTTTATCAGGAGGCCCAACCCAGGCCCGTTGGCACCCAATATTACGGCTCGAGCCATCCTTTCTATCTTAGATCAAAATCTTGATCAACTCGACCATCCCAATATAACAGGGGAAGGTGGCGATGCGCTGATCCAATATAGGATAAGCATGGCCAGCCTGAGCTTAGCCCAAGATAAATTTTCAGGCCAATCCTGTCAAATTGGGTTACTTTTAGACAAAATTAATATTTTTAAATTCCTAATTCCAAAGTGGAGATAATCGCCTCACGGCCCTCACCATCCTACTTTTTAGGTTGATAACGGGTGATACCCGACTGACACAATATTTTTTCAGGTCAGGCACATAAATTTGATTTATCGGGTCAGGTTGGATAAATAAACTTGACTTCCCAGATCAGGCAAGAGTCATCTGACCGGACCTTCGGGTCGGGTTGACTAAGAGATTGAGTTGGGTCAAGTCGACTTTTGCAAAAATTGGGTCATGTCGATTTGACCCGATCAGACCTAATATTTTATATAAATAAATAAAATATTGAAAAGAGGGTGGTTTTACCGGTCCGGGCGGCATTGGAGTCGGGCCAAGTGCATCATCTGGTCGGGTGCACTCTCAGGTCACACACATGCCATCATTCCATTGGGCAGCCAAAATTTTGGCTCGACCCGCTGACGGCGCTACTCCCAACCGATCCAAATCATATGAAGTGAGATACCTATAAAGAGATTTGAACCATTTGACTTGGGGCACTTTAATATAAGTCGTTACTCGTTAGACATACGGAGCATAGAGCCTAAGATATGTTTATTTGCCTACACTGAAATCCGTTGAGGGCGTTGAATCAGACCATGGTGGTCATTTGTCATTTCAGCCTTTCACAAAATAGATCTTAAGAATATGAGACCATTAGCGTGTCATCAGACCGTCGGATATTTTATTCCACACGACACATATTTCAAAAGGTGACCCTAAAATCACGTTAGAGCGTGATGTGTGTCATATGATTTAAGTCTCATTTTTTTAGATCTATACCACGTCGAATCAAAACTAACCCATTTGTTAGCACGCCCGTTTGACTCAAGATCCTTTTGTGTAGAAGATTGGAAATATAATCTATCACCATCCTCTATTCTACACAAGCAACAATTTTCAGTGTTGGCGCCCACCATAGATCTGGCAGGCGCAAATTCAGGTACCCTAGAGCCTATATTAAAGTGCTCACATTTGATTATACATATCGTTTGATGGATATGATTTTTGGGGCCAAGTAATGTTAATGGGTTTTAATGGGCCGGGCTTGAGCCCGAACTGGCCCATTCCAACTAGATCAAATTAGTTATTTATATAGAAATTGTCAAGCCAGCCCGAGGCCCGACTAACCTTGTCAGATATGGGCTATGATAAGCAAGTGAGATTCATAAAACGGTACGCCCGACCCGATTAGTAAATTGGTCAGGAGTCCATTAAGGCCCAGTCTGGCCCATTGAGACTCCCAGTAATGTTCATAAAATATTGTACCGTTTAAAACGGAGCAGGAGCGACAACTTGCACACAAGATTTGGGTCGTTGCACATAGGTAAAAAAGAAAACTTGGTATTTTTTTATGTGTCACATGAAACACCATCCAAGCCAATGATCAAAATTTTGGTTTTCATTTTGGTTTCAGAGGGGACTGAAACTGAAATTTCGGCTTTGAATTTCGGCCGATAATTTCAATCCCATACATTTGATGGCCGAAATTTCGGTCCCAAATTATCATTTTGGTGGGGATCGAAACCGATAATTTCGGCCGAAATTTCGGTCATTTCAGCCGAAATTTTTATCCTTGATCTAAGCCGTCTAATTTGAAAGTCAAGATGTAAAGATTTTGTGCGTCAAAGATTAGCAAAAGACACAATATCTATAATCTAACTCAACACTGTTAATGCACCTCATTTGATTCAATGGTTGATTGTGTTGAATCAAATGATAGAGGTCATGTTTCGGGCCAATCTTTTGCACAAACGATCTTTGCAAAAAGGCCTTCAAATCAGACGACTTAGACTTGTTCCATGTGGCACAATTCTCAAAAGGTTACCTTCATTTATAATCGAAGATTCTTCCTCAACCTGCATTTCACGTGCCTAGACCGTCGACTGTTTTGAATAAGATGCCCCCCCCCCCCCCCCCCCCCCCCCCCACCCACCCACAGTGTTCCACACAATGGATCCGGAGATCATGCCCCTATCATCAAACGGTCATATTTTGATTTCACATCGAACATATCCTAAGAACTATGTTTTTTATGTATGCTTATGATCATGTTCACTTTTTAGGATATGTGCCACATGAAATATGGTGTCATAGAGCATCCACCTGACCTGTGAAAAGTGTCAAACCATAAAAATGCTACAGAAATATTTCACATAAGTTGAAGGATGCCGTAAACAGGTAAACAATTTTTATCGTTGGGACATTTTGGTAAAATGCCACCGAAGCTATTAAGCCTACTATAAAAAGAAAAAGAGAGCCATTACTTGCACACACTTTTTATGTGATTAATTACACTCGATTGTACCAAATTTAAAAGAAAAACTTATAAGTTTGGCAACCTCTACTATGTGAAAACACAGTCTAAGTCATTTGATTTGAAGGTCATGATTTAAAAATATCAATTAGAAAAGATTAGAACAAAATATAATTTTCATCATTTGATTAAATGGACTCAAAGGTTATTATATAATTCAACAGTTGACTACAATAGAATCATATGACAAGTATCATGTTTTGCTCTAATTTTATATACCAGAGATCTATTAATCATAAACTTTAAATCAGACGGCCCATATTGCATTTTACATCTCACATGTCCCTAGAATACCAAGTCTTTTTTTAAATTCGGTGTCGGTACTTGAAAAAACGTGTGCAAGTAATGGCTCCCTAAAAAAAATCCCGTCTTCTTAGAACTTTTATTTATATACAAAATAATTTAAAATTGTTAATGAGCCATTGATTTATCTATAAAAAAACTATTGTAAAAAATTAGGTAAAAAAAAAAAGAAATTTAACAAAAAAATTAGCTAAAAAAAGCTTAAAACCAAGCCCGGATCTGGCCCAGCCTACTCCAGTTTGGCTCAGAATGAGTACTTCTAGGCCCTAGTTAAGGCCAGGCTGAAAAAAATCCTAATCGAGGTCGAGAAGGGCACAAACGGGTTTAACCCTAGCCTGGTCCATTGAGAACCCTACCCTCAACTATGTATAGTGATAAAAATCCCCATGGTTAGTAATTTCGTGTCTAAAAACCATTGAAGTTGTAATTAGACATCACTTAAAATGATATCTTCTCAAGGTTTTAAGACAATTTTATCCTTATTATAAATATATGTTTCGATCCTATATCAATAATTTTGAATTAGTCTACGATAAGTGTCCACCCACGGGGAACACGGCAGTTCACACATCTTTGTGACTACATGATATGCACGGACTTTTAATGCATGAAAGTCGGTGCACGTTATGTAATCAAACAAATGTGCATTATGAAAGTCAGTGCACGTCATGCAGTCAAACAAATGTGTGGACTTCTTAAATGCACATAATAAGTGAACACAAATTGTAGACTACCTCTTTACCTATCTTGCAAATGGGTTTCTCAAGCTTATGTCCATGACTTTGCATCAATTTTGCTCTGATATCAAATGGATCGATTTCTCTTACTTATTTTGTATCTTTTGAAGATGGCTTTGCCCTTATTGCAAGTGGGAATTCTTAAATGTATGCTGATTATTTTAAGACTGTTTTGCTGTAGAAGCAGATGGCTAAATATTTTAAAATTGTTATAAACTCACCATCCTAAATATCAAATATTGAAATAATAAGCACTTTCAATCATGGTTCAAAAACTTGAAAACTCGATTCGACTCAAAAACCAACCGGGTCAAGTATACTTGAAGACTTGAAAACTCATCGTGGGGTGCTGGGTTGGAATCAATTGGAGTCCATGTAGAATCCATTCGAGGGATCGGGTGAAAATGTAGTAACATGGATCCCAAAGCTTCAGCATTAAGTACAAAATAATTGGATTTTAAGGCTAAATATTTTTAGCTCAGGTCATAGACACCAAACAATCAAATTTTCATAAATACATCAAACTAGAGGAAACAGTAATGCATCCCAACAATTTTACCCTCTTTATAAAAGCTTTAATTGTTGAGGGATAGTTTTATCTTTTCACATAATTAACTAAAAAAGTTAATATTAACCATGCCTTCAAGTAACATGGTGTGAGGGTAGGAAGTTTTCTACACCAAAAACTATAAAATAAGGAGTTTTTTTGTGATCCATAACAAAAGTTGGAGGTTTGTAATATATAAACACTTTGGAGGTGGTATTAGTAAAAAAACACATTTAAAGCCCTTGACTTTCATGGCCTCTACAACCAGAATCACAATTTTTAAGAGAGGCATTGGCCAAAACCTTTACAGGTTGACGTAAGGTGGTTTCCTCACCAGAATCACAATTTTTAAGAGAGGCATTGGCCAAAACCCCATTTAAAATCCTTATATGAGATGTATAGTTGAGTTGAGTACCTTTAAATTCACCCACGCTGAAACACATTGACTATGTTGAATTGGAGGATGGAGATTGTTTATCACCCCAATCTTTCACACGATGAATCTTGAGATCATGGGCGTACCATTAGATGGTTAGTGTTTTATTTCATGTGGTGCACATCTCAAAAAAGTGGCCTTAACATTCGGTTAGAATGAGCAGACTTCATGACAGGCGAAAGAATGACCGACAACACACAGCTTCAGACAAACGGCGACCAAATCAAGGTATACCTCAAACAAGGACGCTCGGCAAAGGTCGACAAGCGAAATGGAGATTGGAAATGTATTGAATGTGGTTATCACAATTTCAAATAGAAATTATACTGCAACAGGAGAAGTTGTGTCATTCCAGCTATCTCTGGATTGCAATACCCATGGAGAGATGCAGTGAATATTGCACCTAGGAAAATGACAACATTCATTTCATCTGATCAAGTGAAAGACTTACAACAAGGCTTCTCCATACGCGATAAAGGCAGAGTCAATTTGAAATCTCCTATTCTCAAATCCAAGGTACCCATTGGAACAGTATTGATCCCGAAGCGGATCACTGGGAGGCTGCACTTTCTAATAGAGGAATTATTATCTCTAATCCCACTGGCAAAATTTCTATGGCAATGCTTAGGCTTTGGATTTTCTCTCAATGGAAAGAAGAAGTTATTGGCTTCTGGAGAATCAACAGATTCAATATCCTTATCTATTTCTACAATTGGTCATTAGCTTCTTTCTTATTACAAACGAGAATGGGAATCATCCACGATCACAAGGTTATTTTCACGAGATGGAACCCTACTTGCAATATGATCTCCACTTCACTGTGTGGGTCAATTTGGATCCGAGTCAGAGGCCTCCCATTACTTTTTTGGAATTTATCAAAGTTCAAAGAAATAGGAGACAGATGTGGCGGACTCATCGAAGTTGATCCCAATTCCCTGAATTTCCAAAAAGTAGAATACGTCAGAATCAGGGTGTCCAACTCGTTCTGGTGGGAGATCCCCCGTGCTCTGGAGCTTAAGGTTAAAGAGGACGCCATTCTACTGGCTTTAGAAATAGAATTCAAAAACAGACCCAAGACTCCACCGGCGATCTCTAATTCCGATCGAAGTAACAAACCTGATAAGAAAATTACCAAAAACTGCAAAGTTGAATCCGATGCTGATAAATTCATCTATAAAAAGCTCTCTAAAGGCAAAGAGGTAATGGAGAGCACTAATGATATGGTCTCGCCGGTGTCAATTCCGGGTAATCCTCAGCTCCGACCTACTCCCGACATGGCAATCAACAGGTCAGCTCTCGTTGACCATACCTTCCGTTTCGGGGCTCTTGATTTTGAATTTCAAAAAGCAATCACTCTAGCACATCATACCGTTACTGAAATCTCGGCTTCATAAATTATAGGGGATTGCGCTCCACAAAATCCCAGATTTCATATAGGGAAATTTACTTGACCGACCCTATCAGATGTACCTTTTACTGCAAAGACCCTATAGTTTCACCTTTACCCGAATCGACTCGCTGCGCGCCGAGCCGACCATAAGGAGAATAAAAAGTCCATATTACCCCGTCTCTGACTTTCTTTAACCCAAATAGGTTCCCTTTCTCCTCATTTTAATCTGCGCTAAAGAGGTGGTGAAGGTGACGACGTCTTCTGCCTCAGATCTGCTAACTGGAAGAAGAAAACAAAGGTTTGGGAGAAGAAGCTCCGGCATTTTGCCATTTGGAGTTGAGATCCACTGTAAACTGAAGATCTTGCAGTTTAAACTGAAGATCCTGCGCAGTTTCCCATTCCGACGCGAGGTATGTTGAGATCCACTGTAATCCATATCAAATTAACTTTTGGAAAGAATAGATATCGATTGTAAGTAAATGCAGGAGATGGTCGATTGTAAGATATACCTCGATTGAGTATCCAATCGTTCGCGATTGCATATTCAATCGCTAACGATTGATTAACCAATCGTTAACGACTTCATAAACAATCGATATTGATTGAATATCCACTCTTGCATTTATTTGAAATCGGTGCCGATTGAGTAGTTAATCGCTACCGATTGGATATCAGTTATTTTGCTACCAATTTGTCATATTCATCCGTCTTATGACTCCTTTCTTCTCCTTCTTAAACAGTCGATGTCTGGTGTGGAAATTCCTCTTCTCTGTCACTTTATGGCCAAATTATAAACGGTGATGGTTTGTATCAAGGTGGCCGCCGGAGGGTTATTACAATATCGACGGGTATATCTTATGAACGATTCAGAAGGCGAATTTCTGTTGTCAGTTTTGCGAGAGCAGATGAAACAATTTCCATAAAGTTCTCTATGAAGATAGTGAACACCCCTGTGCTTGCCGACGTTTTGGATTCAGATAATTTGGCCACCCTATTTTCGTTTTATAAATCGGGGTCCGACATTATAAGGTATTCATCATTAAAGAACCATCCTCCTTCCGATTCGAAGCTGAACATGTACCTCTAGGTGGGACTGATTTTGTGAGTAACCATTCCTTCCAGCCATGTAAGTTTGAGGAGGAAGGACTTACATATGATACTATTCAGTTATGTGATGACGGCGATTTTGCGACAAACATATCCGCCATAAAGATAATTATGGATCTAAATCATGCCCCAGTTGAATCATATGATGACCCACTACAAAATATGCATGGGGCACATTGTAGTCAAAAGTTAGACTACACGTCTCTAAGAGTGGGAGATGAAGACGATTTTCATCATATCTTTTCCGGTGGATTCACAAATTGGATGACTCACGAATTATGTTTTACTATGCCATCGATGGGGATTAACGAAGGAGCTCAACCCTATTTCCATACATATAATCCCCCCTTTGGTGAAGGGACTAGTCAACCATGTCAAAACCAGTTCGGTGAAGGGCTTATTCAGCCATGTCATGACCCATTCCGTGAAGGGCCTAGTCAACCACATCAGAACTCCTTCGGTGAAGAAGGATCTAGTGAACCACCTCAAAACACTGCTGGTGAAGAGAACGTCGAAGATTATGATGATGAACCAGATAGGTTTATAAAAGAGGATCCGAAATTATTTACAAGGGGCATTGATAATCCATTAGTAGATGGAGCTTACGAAGTATCAGAGACATCGGATGAGTCTTCCGATCAAGAGGTGGAAACCGAATATCGGAATTAGACGTTTAAAGTTGGAGAGATCTTCAGAGATAAACAAACATTTCAAAGAGCATTGAAAGAGCACGCAGTGGAGAAAAACTTTCAAATTCGGCCTTTGAAAACCACTAATTATCGAGTGACAGCCGCATGCTACGAAACCGGTTGTTCATGGCGAATACATGCGTCTAAATTAAATGGGCTCGACACTTTCCAAATCAAGACGTTCAATAGTACTCACACATGCGGGGCCGCTAAGATCGGACCGCACGGTCACCGTAATGCAACAATCTCGTTCGTAGCTAATTATGTACGGGAGAAACTTATGGAAGGATTCGACTATACTCTGGCGTCGATAATATTTGATATTGCAAAAGCTTATAATGTGCAAATCTCATATGCTAAGGCTTGGAGGGGGAAAGAACTTGCCCTTAATGATATTAGAGGCAGTTGAGAACGACAATTTGTGGATCTACCAGCCTACGTGAAGGAGATGGAGAGGGTAGATCCTAATGTACGAACATCCTTTCAACTAACGCTTGACGGTAAATTTCAAAGATTTTTTTAGAGTTTCCGCCCCTGCATTCATAGCTACCGTAGTACACTTCGTCACACACTGCTTGTAGATGGCACACACCTACGGGGACGTTACGAAGGGATCCTACTTATTGCCTCAGGGCAAGACGGTAATGGCCATATATTACCGTTAGCATTTGCCGTCGTCAAATTAGAAGAAGAGGATACGTGGATGTGGTTTCTTGAACGAGTAGGTGCGTTCATAATCGGTGAATTTACCGAAGATTTTATTTTTATCACGGATAGGTCGAAGGGTTTAACTAAGGCGGTCAAGCATATCTTCCCTAACACACACCACAACTATTGCATGTGACATATGACACAAAATTTGCAACACAAGTATCCAAAGAACAATGTGAAGGGTTTATGGTGGTGCGTCGCGCATGCATATTCAATAGAGAAGTTTGATTATTTTATTAACAAAATGAAGGAAGATCCTGCTGATCCTCGGGCCGTAGAGTATATTTTGAAAATAGAACCAAAGCATTGGGCATGCGCACATATGAAAGAAAGGCAATATGATTCTCTGACTACGAATAATACCGAAAGCTTAAACAACGTATTAAAGATAGCTCGAGAGAGACCAATTATCGACCTAATCAGAACTACTAGAGAGAAAGTCGCCGACCATTTTCAAAAGCGCAGAGAGATATCTAAGAAATTGACCACTATACTCTATCCAAAAGCAGACGAGCATATGAAGAAGGTACTGCAATGGGCCAGTAGGAAGAGAGCTCAACCATACGGGCGCGATCAATTTCAAGTCAATTTTGGAAATTTCATTCATCACATTGACTTAGAACACAAGACCTGTACTTGCCGTCGTTGGCTTATTCATGGTTGGCTTGCTCTCATGCCATGACAGCTATCAATCGGAGAAGTTACGATTACCATAACTTCTGTGAGAAGTGGTTTTTCACTGTTTGCTTTAGACAAACATACGACGAACAATAGCTTCCCACCCTCGATAAAAGCCAATGGGCATTCCAAGCAGAGCATCTGC
Organism: Chloranthus sessilifolius; assembly: GCA_021018995.1. Classification (NCBI taxonomy): domain Eukaryota; kingdom Viridiplantae; phylum Streptophyta; class Magnoliopsida; order Chloranthales; family Chloranthaceae; genus Chloranthus; species Chloranthus sessilifolius. The sequence goes on along the minus strand of CM037586.1, from coordinate 153,656,525 downwards.
CAGAAAATATGAAAGTAAAACTACCCTATAATTGTCGAAAGCAAGCCGGACGTCCGAGAAAGAGAAGGATAAGGTCTAAGGGTGAAGTTAGGGCCCTACAGTGTGGCAGGTGCAAAGAGTATGGTCACAATCGCCGGAGTTGCACGGCAATTGGTCCCATGGGTTGATACAGTACAAGAAGTCGGCTAAATTTCCCACTAGATGTAAATTCCCCTAAAAATCTAAAGAAGTATTGATAGATAGCCCTGGTAAGAATTGGGTTTGAATTGTAACTCCATTGGGATTGTATCCAACCTGATTTTCGAATTTAAGGCAAGATTTGTGTACTCTTAAAAATTTTCAAACGTAGACAGTCAATATCGATTGCTTCTGCAATCGAAGTCGATTGCATAATCAATCGATGTAGATTGCTTCTGCAATCGACATCGATTGCTTCCTCCACCTAATGTTAAGCAGCCCATATAAATTTTACATACTTAATATTATAAATTAAAAAAAACATGATTGTTTTTACACTTAAAATATAAAATTTTCGTTTACAAATTAATCATTCAAGTTAATACAATTTTAACGTTAGAAATAAACTAGGATGCTACTGCATCAGTACTAGGTTCTTCATCCATAGCTCTCTCGACTTCTCCATCGGCAGTAAATTTAGCGAGGGCTTGTCCAATTTCTGCCCTGATCTGACTCATATTGCCTTGACTGAAGTCAAATTTCTTCCCCAACATGAAGTACTCTATGTACTTCAAAACAAATACCCCACAGTCCCAACCATTGCTCTGTCGGGGCACGAATTTGACCTTGTAATAAGAACTTGATCACGGATAGGTCGCAACTTCCAATGCAGTGGAGTCTCCGTGTACATGTAAAATAGCGGGAAGATATTTGGTCTGTTTAGAAAAGTTTAATGTCAGATAATATTTGATAAGATAAGCTACTTAAGCAGAAAAAATATCAAGAAATATATGTGATCGATTGCCCAAACGATCGAGAGCGATTGTATAATCAATCGTGGTCAATCGTCTAATCTCTCGTTAGCGATTGTAAAATCAATCGCTGTCAATTGTATAATCAATCGTTGTCGATCGTATAATCAATCGTTGTCGATCGTTTTGGCAATCGCTAGCGATTGTGTAATCAATCGTTACCGATTGTATAATTAATTGTTATCGATTGTTTAGACAATTTTGAAGGTGTGGACGATTCTTACCAGTATGTTTATTTGTAGAAGATACTTGTCCTTCGATGGCCTATCCAAAATTGGATCAACGATCATTACCGATCGTTCTAAAACCTTAACGATCGCAAGGGCTCAATGCAAAGGAGCGTGGCTATGGACTGGGACAAATATCTGAAATGAATAATATTATTAATATATTAGAGGACACTATGGTGGAAATTGATGTGCAGTAAAATATGATGATATTTCACCCCTAAATACCTACATTTAGCTATCCGATGAAAGCCATTTAACATGTTTTATATAGCTTTAGTGATTTACAGGCCTGAAGATGGGTTGAGCATGAAATAATCCAAAAGTTCAGAATATAACGTCAAATTCGTGCTACTTTGGATCATGCGGAACTTATCCCGAATTGGAGCTCAATTTGACCCTTCAAGACATTAGATTCAGAAAATTGTTAAAACACCAAAATTGTAGAGTTTGTCGTCATCTTTCCAACGCCACAAGAATCGCCTCAATCCGACTTCGAGATAGAAAGGTATGGCCGAAATACTGAGGAAGTGTCTGAATACAAAGTGTAGAGGGAGTTCACGAAAATCTGGGAGGTCGATTGATCGACCCTTTTTGGTCGATCGATCGACCTGATCCGGAAGATTTGAAATTTTAAAGCAGAATCTGATATGGTCGATCGATCGACCCTCTTTGGTCGATCGATCGACCAAATTTGAATTTGAGTTCGGATTTTGTTTGGCCGCGAGAATCTTGGTACTCTTTTCACGGAATAAAATCTTGGAGGAAAAAGCGGCTTCTGTTTTGGCAATTAAGGAAAAAGATATTCTTGGAGATATGTTCATTCGGGGAGTCCTTGGGAGAGATTATTCTGATTCTATTTTTTTTTGCATTCTTCTTTTGAGAGAGTTCTATTTTTTAAAGAGTTTTTATTTTTCTGCATTCTTTTATTATTTTTAGTTTTCTGCGTTTCAATGTGTAAGGGCATCGAGTCCCATTTTCTTGAACTACCTTTTTATTATTCATTTTGAGAAGGAAGATAAGTCTTAGTTTTCTGATTTGGATCCATTTTCAAGAAGGAGGTGTACGTACTTTGGATTAAAGCTTTCGTGGATTTTTGTGGATAATTCTTTACGGTATTTTAATGGCATTTTCAACTTCTGCATTTATTTTATTACTTATTTCAATTATGTGTGGCTAGTTTCATTAAGGATGGGGATCTAATGAATCCCATCCGAGGTATTCATTTATATTAATATAAATCTGTGTGATTGAGATGCTAGATACTTTTTAAGACCCTAATATTCTTTGAAAATGGTAAAATCATCATTTCAGTCCGAGATCTAGGAGCTAATCATGCCCTATGATTTCAGATCTGTAATAATAATTTTATCCTAATTATCACCCATCTCGGGGTGAAGTTTTACCATCATCTGAGGTGTGAGTGTTAATCATACACTCATGGGGTGTTAATCATACATCTCCTTGATCTCGGGTTGATAGTATGGCTTTATCCCAGTGGTGAGTTCCAATCACGATCTGAGGTGTGGGTGTTAATCACACACTCATGGGGTGTTAATCATATATCCCCTTGATTTTAGATTGTCCTTTGGAAATTATCCTAGAGATTGGGTTCTAAATATTGTCCGAGGTGTGAGTGTTAATCATACACTCTAGGATGTTAATCATACATCCTGAGATGTTAATCATACATCTCCGTGATCTCAGATCTATATTTTAGAACTCACGTGTGTATAGGGCAATGCTTCTTTTGAGAAATCTGTTAAGGATCTCACATCTCAATCCACAGATTGGTATTCTGTAAATGATAAACCTACGATGGGAGGATTTAGCATCCCAATCCTTATCTTTCATTAATTGTTAGATTTCGTTAGTATTTATCTGTTTTATCAAAAGTTTCCAGAATTCTAGATTGTTAGTTACTGTTTAAGATCTGTGGAAATTCTTTTAGTTAATTGATATTTCTGTTTTTATATTTTCTAACCAATCCTCGTGGGAACGATCTCGTACGTTGCACCCACTGACTACATCACGATTCGTGCACTTGCGAGTACAAATTTTAGGACACATCAAGTTTTTGGCGCCGTTGCCGGGGATCGGGAGTAGAAAATTAAAAACTTTTGAAAAATAGAAAATTAATTTTAAGAATCTTTGTAGGTTTGAACTCTGTAACTTTGAAAAAAAAAATAAAAATCTTTCTTTGAGTGTCGATCGATCGACCAAAACAGTCGATCAATCGACTCTCCAAAAAAAACTTTGTGGTCGATCAATCGACCTAAATAGTCGATCAATCGACCCAAGAAAATTTCCTTTTTCCTGATTCTGTTCTAAAAAAAAAATTTTAAAAAAAAAAATCTTTCTTTGAGTGTCGATCGATCGACCAAAACAGTCGATCAATCGACACTTAAAAAAAAAATAAAAAAATTTCCTTTTTCCTGATTCTGTTCTAAAAATAAAAAATAAAAATAAATAAATAAAAAATAAAAAATCTTTGCACTTTGTGTATGCACACGAGGTCTTCTAGAGATAAATCTTTAGAACCTCTGAATCCTGAGATTGAGCGAACGTGTCGTTCAAATCGAAAAGAAATTAGAACAGGTCGAGAAGTAAGAACCGAACAATCAATTCAATTCACAATGAATGCAAACGGTTGTGAAAATCAATATCATGAAAATGAGGAGGAACCAACCCTGAGGGAATTGTTCGCTCCAATTACTACAAATACCCCTTCTTGCATCACGTATCCTGCCACACCTGGTGGCAGATTCGAAATCCGTACCAATGTGATTCAAATCTTACCAATTTTTTACGGTATGGATAGAGAAGATCCATATCAACATATCAAAGACTTTGTTGAAGTCTGTTCATCGGTATATCAAAATTTCAGTGAAGAATTTGTGAGATTACGTCTATTTCCTTTCTCTATAAAGGATAAGGCCAAAGCATGGTTAAACTCGTTACCAGCTGGATCCATAACCACCTGGGATCAAATGGTTAAGAAATTTTTGTCAAAATTCTTTCCCATGGTTAAGACTAATGCCTTAAGACGTGAAATTACCGATTTTACACAAGAAGATGATGAGAGATTCTATGAAGCCTGGGATAGGTTCATGGATATCTTATTGAAATGTCCACACCATGGATTCTCAAAATGGAGATTGGTCCAATATTTTTACAACGGATTGGATCAAGCTAATCGACATTTGATTGAATCCATGAACAGTGGAGGATTCTTGGGATTGAGAGAAAATGAATCCTATCAATTCTTGGAAAAGTTAGCAGAAGACTCACAATAATGGGACTTCTCTAGCAGTCGAGATCAGCCAAAGAACACTCGAGATCAAGTAGGAAGCTCAACAAAGAAAGGAGGATTGTATGTGGTGAAAGAAACACCCGACCTGATGACAAAAATAGATTTCCTCACTCAACAAATTGAGGAATTGAAATTGAAGAAAAATGTAAGTGTTGTAAATGTACAACCAGACCCATGCTCATATTGTGCAAGCCCAATGCACACAGCTGACGGCTGCCCGTCACTGCAAACGTACTCAGAAGATCCTAGTGAACAATTGAATGCATTGAACACCTATGGGCGGAATCAGGAAAATATTTTTAATGAAAATAATCCAAATAGTTGAAAATATCATCAGAAGTTCTTATGGAAACAGGGAAATCAAAGACCCCAAGGAAGAGGTCAAGGGATGAATTTATACCCAAATCAAAATTTCAGTCAGGGACCACAACAATAGTTTGGTCAAGGACAATTCCAACATCACTATGGAGGAGGAAACCAATTTTACCCAAATCAAAATCAAAATGTGCAACCTAGGCAACCGAATCAGAATTATCAGTTCTCACAATCAACAAGTCAACCAGGGTTTGCACAAAATTTTCCTCCACCAAGGTTTAATAATCAACAAGGAAATGCTGCTCCGCGTCAGTCTCAAAATCAATATCCTCAGAGTGAGGATATTTGGAAGTTCATTCAATCCAATACCTCTTCAATATCAAGGATAGAGACGCAATTAGGGCAATTGGCAACGCTCCTTTGTGAAAGGGAGAAGGGATCATTCCCAAGCCAACCAGTCCCAAATCCAAGAGGACAGATGGCTATTGAGCAGGCCTCGACCTCATCTCAGGAGGAGAGCCAACAACAGATCAAGGCTATCACTACATTACGATCTGGGAAGGAAGTCGACAATAAAGTGGAAATGCCAGAAGAAGAGGAGAAGCATGAACCTGAAGTCAAAATTGAGAAGAACAAGGAAGCAGGAGAAGAAGAGAAACAAGGAAAGCAAGAGAAGAAGATGGAAGATAAGAGCGAGAGAGAGAAGAGTTTCATACCCAAGGCCCCATATCCTCAAAGGCTAGTGGGACCGAAGAAGAATCGCGATCAGAAAGGAATCATTGAAATATTTAAGCAACTGAAAATAAATATCCCCTTCTTAGACGCCATTCAGCAAGTGTCAGCATATGCTAGGTTTCTAAAGGATTTAGTCACGATAAAGCGAAAGACTAATATCCCAAAGAAAGCCTTCTTAGTAGAACAGGTAAGCTCGGTTCTACAAGCGAGACTGCCAATCAAATATAAGGACCCCAGATGTCCTACGATTTCAATCATCAAAAGAGAGAATCGCATAGATCAAGCACTCCTAGACCTTGGAGCAAGTGTCAATTTGTTGCCATACACGGTGTACAAGGAACTTGAGTTGGGGGAACTAAAACCAACAGCTATGACCCTTCAACTTGCTGATAGGTCAATTAAGATTCCTAGGGGAATAGTCGAAGATGTTCTGATCAAAGTAGACACCTTCTACTTTCCAGTTGACTTTGTTGTATTGGATACGAAACCCACTCCTTAGCACAGAAACAATGTTCCCGTAATTTTAGGAAGACCATTTCTGGCAACATCGAACGCTCTAATCAATTGCCGAAATGGGATAATGAATTTATCATTTGGGAACATGATTGTCGAACTGAATATTTTTCATATTTCGAAACAGCCTGCTGAAGATGAGGAACATGCACAAGTTTGCATGATTGATGACATTGTGGAAAATGAATTTTTTTCTTCAAAATATGAGGACCCTTTAGAGGCCTGTTTAGCACATTTTGGCAAAGACTTCGATGTGGATAAGGTGATACATGAGGTCAATGAGATGCTAGACTCAACGCCTCTCTTGGGAGAAGAAGAATGTCAACTGAAAGATGAGAAGAAGGAAGAAGATTGCGAAGATGAATCGCATCAATCAAATGAAGAAGAAAAATCAAAGCTGGAACTAAAACCCCTCCCTGCGGATTTGAAATATGCGTACTTGGACATTGATGAAACTGAGCCAGTAATTATTTTAGCAAATTTAAATGAGGACCAGGAAGAAAAGCTCATTGAATTACTTCAAGACCACAAGAGTGCGATCGGATGGTCTATCAAAGATATTAAAGGAATTAGCCCAACGGTGTGTATGCACCGAATTCATCTGGAAGAAAGCGCTAAACCCTCAAGAGAACCACAACGTAGATTGAATCCTATAATGCAAGAAGTGGTGAAAAATGAGGTTATTAAGCTGCTAGATGCTGGGATCATATATCCAATCTCCGATAGCACATGGGTGAGCCCAACACAAGTGGTACCCAAAAAGTCTGGAGTTACACAGTGGTGAGAAATGAGGAGAATGAGCTAGTACCAACAAAAGTTCAAACTGGCTGGAGAGTGTGTATTGACTACAGGAAGTTAAATTCAATGACTAGAAAGGATCACTTTCCTCTCCCATTCATTGACCAAATGCTGGAAAGATTGGCAGGCCACCAATACTATTGTTTCCTTGACGGCTATTCTGGGTATAATCAAATAGTCATTGCACCAGAAGATCAGGAAAAGACAACGTTCACTTGTCCCTTTGGAACGTTTTCTTATCGTTGAATGCCGTTCGGACTTTGCAATGCTCCAGCTACATTCCAAAGGTGTATGCTGAGTATATTTTCTGATATGGTGGAAAGATTTCTGGAAGTCTTCATGGACGATTTTTCTATTTATGGAGACAACTTCGGTGATTGTTTGTATAATCTATCTCTTGTTCTTGCGAGATGTGAAGAGAAAAATCTTGTTTTAAATTGGAAAAATGTCATTTCATGGTGAAAAGTGGTATTGTTGGGACATATCATATCTCCCGAGGTATTGAGGTGGACAAAGCTAAGGTAGAATTAATTTCAAACCTTCCGCCACCAAGAATTAAAGAAATAAGGTCATTCCTTGGACATGCGGTTTTATCGACGCTTCATAAAGGATTTCAAAGAAGGTTGCAAAACCATTGTGCAACCCATCCTAAAGATGCCCCATTCATCTTTGATGAAAAGTGTACAAATGCCTTTGAAAGTATTAAGGCAGAATTGGTCAAAGCCCCTATCATCCAATCACCAGATTGGAAGCTCCCATTCGAGATCATGTGTGATGCATTGAATTATGCAATCGGTGCTGTTTTGGGACAACGGGTAGAGAAAGTTCTGCATGTCATTTACTATGCAAGTCGCACCCTCAATGATGCGCAACTGAATTATTCTACCACCGAAAAGGAACTCCTAGCAGTAGTCTTTGCTTTGGACAAGTTCCGATCCTACTTGTTGGGATCAAAAGTGGTAGTGTTTACTGACCATGCGGCTCTTCGTTACCTCTTTTCAAAGAAAGATGTAAAAGCTCGATTAATCCGATGGATTCTACTCTTACAAGAATTTGATCTGGAAATCAAAGACAAAAAGGGATCAGAAAATATAGTTGCTGATCATTTGTCTCGAATCATTGTTGAAAAATCTGAGGATCTGATTCAAATTTTGGAGAGCTTTCCTGATGAACAATTGCTCGCTGTTGGATATCTACCATGGTATGCAGATCTGGTTAACTATTTAGTGACAGATCAGATACCTGAGCATTGGAATAAAAATGAAAAAGCTATTTTTCTAGCACGAGCCAAGCATTATTTCTTTGAGGACCCGTACCTGTTCAAATATTGTGCTGATCAGATCATCAGAAGGTGCATTCCAGAGCAGGAGCAGTAAAAAATCATCTCATTTTGTCATGAGCTGTCCTGTGGAGGACATTTTAGCTCAAAGAAGACTGCAACGAAGATTCTCCAATATGGATTTTATTGGCCAACAATCTTTAAAGATTGTCATCAGCACTGCATTTCATGCAGTAATTGTCAAATGCTGGGCAGAATTTCAAAAAGAAATATGATGCCTTTAAATCCTATCCTGGAAGTTGAAGTGTTTGACGTTTGGGGAATAGACTTCATGGGCCCATTCCCCAATTCTTTTGGAAATTTATACGTCTTGGTTGCGATGGATTACGTCTCAAAGTAGGTGGAAGCACTGGCCTGTAAAACAAATGACCACAGAGTGGTGGTTAAGTTTCTAAAAAATGAATTATTTCCAGGATTTGGTACTCCACGTACAATTATTAGTGATGGCGGAAAACACTTTTGTAATAAAGTTTTCGCTCAGCTGATGAAGAAATATGGGATCACTCACAGGGTGGCTACACCATACCACCCTCAAACTAGTGGACAAGTCGAAGTCTCAAATCGAGAAATCAAACGTATACTCGAGAAAATGATAAGGCCCAATCGGAAGGATTGGTCGTTGAAATTAAACGACGCACTCTGGGCCTATCGGACAACATTCAAGGCTCCCATAGGAATGTCTCCCTATCGAATGGTTTTTGGCAAAGGTTGTCATTTACCTGTTGAATTGGAACATCGGGCCTATTGGGCTATTAAGTCTTTAAACTTCGATTTGCAGAGAGCTGGGGATAAGCGAAAATTGGAAATTACCAAATTAGAGGAAGTGAGAGCTGATGCATATGAGTGTGCCAGATCCTACAAGGACCGTATGAAGCGTGTTCATGATCCGTCTATTTTGAGAAAACCCTTCACTGTGGGACAGAAGGTGTTGTTGTATAACTCAAGACTACATCTGTTCCCTGGGAAACTCAAAACCCGTTGGAGCGGTCCTTTCCTAGTCAATTGAGTATTTCCAAACGGGGCAGTTGAGCTGTGCAACTTGTGAAATGAAAGTACGTTTCGAGTCAACGGGCAACGGGTAAAACCGTTTTTGGAAGATTACACTGAAAAGTTCGGTGAATTTGAGTTGAGGAATCCCGATCAATCGGGATGAAATACAAATTTCTGAATGTCGGGCTAGCGACGTTAAACTTAGCGCTTCTTGGGAGGCAACCCATGTTGTTTTTGGTGATTTACATTAAAAAAAAAAAAATAATAATAATTGAATGCGGTCGATCGATCGACCTAACTAGTCGATCGATCGCCAATAAGACAAGTGTCGATCGATCGACTTAAAGAGTCGATCGATCGCCAATTGAAAGTGGGCCTTAATCAATGCACCAAAAGTTTTCGAATTTGTCTTTATGAGTCGATCAATCGACCCTTCATGGTCGATCGATCGACTATTCGCATTGGAAATTGCATTCAATGTTGTGTCAGTCCGCCTTTTGCATGCGCCGACGTCGATCGATCGACCTGTAAATTCGATCAATCGACCATTTCAAAAATTCATAACGCGCACTGTTCCAACGCCTGGGTAAATGATTCATTTCAGGGTCGATCGATCGATTTTCTTTGGTCAATCAATCGACATTTATTTAGGAAATCGCGCTTTGATTGCGCGCCTTTTCAACGCTTCTGTCGATCGATCGACATATACATGTCGATCGATCGACTTATACGTCGTGTCCGAACAGAGGGGTGCCTTTGTATCTATTTAAAGGACCGAGCGTCCTCCATCTTCCACATCCCTTTCCACATTCGAAGATATCTGCAGAGATCTCTGACATCCTTTCTGACATTCTTTGTGATGGCGTCATCCTCTTCCGCCCGACTTCCGCAGCGTCCTGATGGCGTTTTTCGCGAGCGACCAAAAGGTCGTTTTGCCACTAAGGAGCTGTCCTCTGAATACACTTACGATCTGCCGGCATTCCAAGCAATGCCCGAGTGCGCCATCTCTCTTGCGTACATCGCTGCGCTCCACCTTCATTTCTTGATGAATCCCCCTGATATCAATGTCTCGGAGCGAGTCGTCCGCCTGTTTTATCAAAACATGGTTTGGGTGGCTGCCTCAACCATCACCAATGAGGCGGCCCATTTCACCGTTTCTATCGATGGTTGGAAGCGGAAAATCTATCCGCGCACGATCACGGATGTATTTGGATTAATGGATGAGCGACCATTGGACCACCCACTCGGTGAAGAACTCGACCTTGAGCAAGGCCCAATGATCGATGATATGTGCAATGGTGTGTATGCTGGCCGAGGAATTGCGACCAAACGATCGGCTCTTCCACGCGACATCCTATTGTGGGATATTGTAGGGTCGTGTAGTCTTTGCCCGCGGGGGCATACCTCTGAAAGAACTGGACCTCGGGTGAAGGCCCTATACGGTGGCTACAAGCGCTCGTGGTTGAACATCCAATGGTTTCTGCATGATTCAATGTGGCGATGCCACGATGAAATTGTTAACCCTCCTGCTGGTGACGCTGCCCTCATCTGGTGATGCAACTTCTGCATCACCTTGGTTTCCCTTTTTATCTTGATGATAGTATTGGGAACTTGGCATTCTATCGCTATGGGCTATCCCAGTGGAATCGGAGTATGCGTATGTTGGGCTCTGTAGATGCACCTGCGCCCGTCCAACGCTGCCGAGTGTGTACCGGAAGATGCGAGCTCGAGCGAGCAGCGAACCGTCCGGTCCGCAATGAGGGACCCTCCCTGGAATTAATCCAGGCTCAGATCAATTCCTTGATCGATGAACAATAGCGGCAATATAATCGCAATCTTCGTCGTAGCCGATATGATCGGTCATTTATGCACCAGTTGGGTCAACATCTGTGGCCCGATGGCTATGATGAGATGAGAGCTCGGGCGCGTCAAGCAGAAGAAGAAGACGATGATTAGGATTAGGATTTCTTTTTGCGCTATTTGTGTTGATTTTTATTTTAGATTTCTTAGTATCGTAGATTTTCTTTTTAGTCTTTGAATTAGTAAATTGTAAAAAAAAAAAAAAAAAACTGCAAAATCTATCGAATAAAAAATAGAAAAGTTTTCGCTTATCTTGTATCGATATGATCGATCAATCGACCATGACTGGTCGATCGATCGACTTTGCAAAAAAAATAGAACAGTCGATCAATCGACCATTCATGGTCGATCGATCGACTCTGCTGTGTCCATCATAACAGTCGATCAATCGACCCCTCTTAGTCGATCGATCAACTTTGCGAATTTCTTTTAAAGTCAACTTCCGTTGACTGGATTAGTCGATCGATCGACTGTTCTTGGTCGATCGATCGACCGTTCGGCTTCCGAAAATTTTAAACTGTTTAGTATGATACGTTTCGTTGTTTTATTTTACTTCTTAGACGTCTTTCATCATATCTCAAACACTCATTTTCTATTTAAACTAAACACCCTGCAACCTTGCATCCATCCTTTCTTCATCCACCCCCTCCTCATATTTCATCAATGGCCGGCAGAACTTATTTTACAAGGTCCACCCTCAGGAAGATGGAAGAACCAGCAAGGAAACGAGAACAGATTTCGGGTACACACCCTCCGTTGGATCTCACCAACGTTAATGTGGTCGATCTGGACCCCATCCCTATTCAGTTTTGGGAAGGGCCAACGCGTAAAAGAGTCTGTCAAATCAACCTCATCCTTCTCTACCGATGTCGATATGATTGATTTGGATGCGCTACCATCCCCGCCCCTTATCCCATTCCAACTGAGACTTGGGCGAAATTGTATCCGTCTCCACCACTTCGAGATCTACCCTCGAGTAGTACGCCCAATCCTTCATCACCACAATCGCCGGATGTGATTCCTAATTCCTTCAATCCGCGGAGGATCACCACTGCAATGTGGGATTTCACGTTTCCAAAGCCGAATCCAAGTGAGGGGACCGATGCGGATGTTTGAGTGTCGCAATTAAAGAGTTTTTAGGATGTTCTACGAAGTTTAGGATATTTTAGGAAGTTTAGGATTAAATTTTTAGCGGTTTATTTTCTGTTCTTAGGTAGCTTTAGGATTTCCCATTTTCTGGATTGAATAAGTGTAATTTCTACTACTTTTCTTCATTTAATTTTATTTCAATTTCCCTTATGCGTCTCACTTCCTTTACCTGTTTGGTCTTTGAGTATTTTCATTGCAGGTTTGGGGGTGCCCCCGTTAATTTTGGTCCAATGAGGTCATTGCACAGATTAGGTTTGGGGGTGTAGTCTCTCTTATAATTAAAAAAATAAAAAAAATAAAAAAAATAAATCGGATTTGGTCGATCAAGCGAACCTTCTTGGTCGATCGATCGACCCTTCTTGGTTGATCAATCGACCCCTCATGGTCGATCGATCGACTGAGCACAGTGATGGTTTGTGTGGAATTTACAAATTGATAATTTATGTGATCTAAAACGAATATTAAATGCAATTTTATTTCATTGTTCTTAGGAGAGAATAGCTAAGGTGAAATTGACATATAAATCTTAAACCCGCTCTTGAGGAGTTTTTGATGTTTGATTTAGTTCAAAGAGTTTAAATCATGAAAATTTATCAAAATTGTGAACTGTAAGGATTTTAGTGGGGATTAAAATCCGGTGAGCTTTAGCGCCAATTTTCCGTCCTTGATGAGTGTGTGAATAAACTCGAAGTTATCTTTGAATACGAATTATTCCTGCATAATCTCATAGATTTTATTTTGACTTGTGACTTTGCATGACATTAAATTCATATTATTGTGCTAGAACGTATCATATGTTTGCTCAAGACAAATAGGCAGAGTTACCATCTTTTGAGGACGTGATTGAAGGCCATCTTTGGCTCGTTTGTGCTTAACATACCCCACCTCATATAAATTTATCCTTCTAGTACCCCTTTGAGCCTATTGAAAAATTTACCTTTATACATTCTTTGATAAGCCACGTTAACCTTTACCCCTTCACTATTTCTGAAATTCAGTTTTACCCTTCTTATTTTTGAGAAATTAGGAACGAGGGATGAAAATGAACGAAAAGAGAGTAAGTGGAGAGATACCGAGTTGTGGTGTTTACTGAGAGTGTATGGCAAAAATATAAAAAAAGGGGGGAGAAAAAGAAAAAGAAAAATTGAAAAAAAAGGGAATAAAAAAATATGAGGTGTTGTAAGAAGATAAAATTCAAAAGAAGAAAAATGAGTGAGAAAAGAAAACAAAAAAAAGAAGGTTGAGAAAAATAGTGAGAGATTACGAGAAAAAAAGGGGGAGAGAAGAGAAATAGATGAGTAAAAAGTCAGTTTTATTTTCCAATTTCTCAGAAATTTTGAATCCCAACTTTCATTTCTTTCTTACCCTTACCTGAGCCCCATTATAACCTTATAAAAGACCTTCATGATCCGATCATGCATTGGTAACTGCTTGGTGGAGAGCAAATATGTGATACCTATGGAACTTGATATGACATACTTAGAATATACAAGTATCTGTTCTTATGAGATTTATCTTTGTTCATTGATTGCATCGTGTTTCATTTTTTATGTGAGACCTTTTTGTTTGCTTTGTATTGATCTCTTACATGTGTGCGAAAACTTACCCATCATCAGAGTGATTTTAGTTTGAGAAGTACACCTATTGTGAGGTTTGAATCAAAGCATAAATCTATATAGTTCATTAATAAGATAAATTCTCAAATAAAAATTATTTGATCTATTGACCACATTGAAACATCTAAAGATGGGCCTAAAATTTATTTGTAAATTGAAGCATTAGTTTAGCTTAACTAAGCATCAATGGAAATGACATGGCATGCATACTACTTGTGGAAGAAATGCATAATGAGATCAATTAATAAATTCCACATAAATCAATGCCTTGAAGTTTGTGAGTAACTTCACTGAAAACCCTTAGGAGACAAAACTCCTCCACTAGGGATCACCTAGCGGTTTAAAGGCTTGTTGCATATGCTAAATGCAATCGTGTTCCCTACGAAAGTGGCATTCTTTATTTTTCTTAAATTGTTAGTTTATTTTTCAGTTTTATTTATCTTCTCCTTTGCTCGAGGACTAGCAAAGTGTAGGTTTGGGGGTATGATGTGCAGTGAAATATAATGATATTTCACCCCTAAAGACCTACATTTAGCTATCCGATGAAAGCCATTTAACATGTTTTATATCGCTTTAGTGATTTACAGGCCTGAAGATGTGTTGAGCATGAAATAACCCAAAAGTTCAGAATATAACATCAAATTCGTGCTACTTTGGATCATGCGGAACTTATCCTGAATTAGAGCTCAATTTGACCCTTCAAGACATCAGATTCAGAAAATTATTAAAACATCAAAATTGTAGAGCACATCGTCAGCTTTCCAACTCCACAAGAATCGCCTCAATCCGACTTCGGGATAGAAAGTTATGGTCAAAATACTGAGGCAGTGTCTGAATGCAAAGTATAGCGGGAGTTCACGAAAATCTGGGAGGTCGATTGATCGACCCTTTTTGGTCGATCGATCGACCTAATCCGAAAGATTTGAAATTTTAAAGTAGAATCTGATATGGTCAATCGATCGACCCTCTTTGGTCGATCGATCGACCAAATTTGAATTTGAGTTTGGATTTTGTTTGGCCGCGAGAATCTTGGTACTCTTTTCACGGAATAAAATCTTGGAGGAAAAAGCGGCTTCTGTTTTGGCAATTAAGGAAAAAGATATTCTTGGAGATATATTCATTCGGGGAGTCCTTGGGAGAGATTATTCTGATTCTATTTTTTTTCTGCATTCTTCTTTTGAGAGAGTTCTGTTTTTTAGAGAGTTTTCATTTTTCTGCATTCTTTTATTATTTTTAGTTTTCTGCGTTTCAAAGTGTAAGTGCATTGAGTCCCATTTTCTTGAACTACTTTTTTATTATTGATTTTGAGAAGGAAGATAAGTCTTAGTTTTCTGATTTGGATTCACTTTCAAGAAGGGGGTGTACGTACTTTGGATTAAAGCTTTCGTGGATTTTTGTGGATAATTCTTTACGGTATTTTAATGGCATTTTCAACTTTTGCATTTATTTTATTACTTATTTCAATTATGTGTGGCTAGTTTCATTAAGGATGGGGATCTAATGAATCCCATCTGAGGTATTCATTTATATTAATATAAATCTGTGTGATTGAGATGTTAGATACTTTTTAAGACCCTAATATTCTTTGAAAATTGTGAAATCATCATTTCAGTCCGAGATCTAGGAGCTAATCATGCCCTATGATTTCAGATATGCAATAATGATTTTATCCTAATTATCACCCATCTCGGGGTGAAGTTTTACCATCATCTGAGGTGTGAGTGTTAATCATACACTCATGGGGTGTTAATCATATATCTCCTTGATCTCGGGTTGATAGTATGGCTTTATCCCAGTGGTGAGTTCCAATCACGATCTAAGGTGTGGGTGTTAATCACACACCCATGGGGTGTTAATCATATATCCCCTTGATTTTAGATTGTCCTTTGAAAATTATCCTAGAGATTGGGTTCTAAATATTATCCGAGGTGTGAGTGTTAATCATACACTCATGGGATGTTAATCATATATCTCCGTGATCTCAGATCTATATTTTAGAACTCACGTGTGTATAGGGCAGTGCTTCTTTTGAGAAATTTGTTAAGGATCTCACATCTCAATCCACAGATTGGTATTCTGTAAATGATAAACCTACGATGGGAGGATTTAGCATCCCAATCCTTATCTTTCATTAATTGTTAGATTTTATTAGTATTTATCTGTTTTATCAAAAGTTTCCAGAATTCTAGGTTGTTAGTTACTGTTTAAGATATGTGGAAATTCTTTTAGTTAATTGATATTTCTGTTTTTATATTTTCTAACCAATCCTCGTGGGAACGATCTCGTACTTTGCACCCACTGACTACATCACGATTCGTGCACTTGCGAGTACAAATTTTAGGACACATAAGAGATTATGAATGAACAAAGTTTGTAGAGAGCGTAATGTACCGTGTTGCATTGGTGAGCCCACAGATTCCTCCACCTATTGAAGAAGAAGTTTTGGAGCATCTTTTTGCCTGGGTTGGTTTCTTCCTTTAGAGCAGCCCACCGTTCAATTTGCATTGCCATTGAATTTTGGTTGAGTTTTTCAGTTTCAACAAAGAATCTGAAAGCGTTATAATCCATGCCGATATATGACAAACCGGTGGGGCTCATCAGGAAGAACTTATCACCAAGTTCAGGATGAGCAGCGTCATCCATGACTTCCAAAAGTCTTAGATAGGCTCCCATGATCTGAAAAGATAACAAATTTCAGTAAATGCGGAGTCGTTATCGATTGTTCAGACAATCGGTAACGATTGTCTAGCTAATCGGTATCGACTATTTATACAATCCTTAGCGATTGCGTAGAGAGGCGGCATCGACTGTGTACACAACGTCAGGGATTGTGTAAACAATCGATTTTGTATATCTGGGTCATCTTTCCATTTCCAAGTCAGTCTTTACTTTTAGAAAACTTGAAATTTTAATATGAGAGATTTCGTTACTTACAAGATTGTCTAAGTATGCCGTGCCTTCCAGACATTTGAACGTATGCATCCGAAGTGTATAATCACCCACGGAGCTTATGTAGATGCTGCATGAAACATAACGGCCAAGTTTTAATTCAAAACGAAGTAACTAAGTTATTACTATCACCAGAAAAAGGACAAATTCATAATATATGTAACTTACTCGGCATCCTTTTCGGGAGCTGTCCAGATGGCATTCATGAACCTCTGCTCATCTATCAGCTCCTCCGTAGGAGGGGGCATCGTCACTATTGGCGGTTTTTTTATTTTTATCGCCTGCTTCTTTAATGTCCTAGGCCTCGAGGCAACTGGTTTAACTTTAATCCTAGGCCTCGTAGCATCATGCTTGGATTGCTCATCAACTGCCGGACCACCCTTATCATCATCATCGTGGGATTGGTTATCAACTGCTACCAAATCCTCTTGGGCGGGAGGAGCTAGTGCCACATCTGCTGATCCCTAGTCGGCTGGACCAGCAGGTTGCGGTTCAATATCGGCAGCGAGAGACACTTCCGATAGCAACTTCGAAACAGCACCATCCTGAACATCGAAAGACATAAAATTGATAAATAAGAAAACAGAGAACAGAATGACTTCTAAAAACAATATAAATCGTATTTACATTCGGTACCGATCGCCTAGCGATTGCATTTACAAGCGGTACCGATTACACATACGATCGATATCGATTGTAAATGCAATTGTTATCGATTGTTAATGCAATCGGTAACGATTGTCAATGCAATCGTTACCGATTGTACATACGATCGTTATCGATTGTATATGCAATCGCTATCGATTGTAAATATGATCGGTAAACAATCGAATAAATAAAAAATCAAATTAAAGCAGACTACACTGCCAATCATACATTGGGTGTCACTTCCATTATCGTTTGAAGGAGTTCTATAATTTTTCCTTGCTCTTTCCGGATCAACTTGTTGAAGTGATCCGCCGTTTGCAATTGAACATCCCTTGAAGTGGTCGTTCTTTAAAGGAGTTGCATTGTGTCCGGAGGAGCATATTCTCCTCCACCAGTCGCTTATTCTCTTCCACCAATTGGTTAACTAACTCTTCCAAATTGCTAGCTTTTTGGTTAAGTTTCAAGTTATCCATCTCCAAAGCATCAATCCTCCTCAACAACTCTTGATTAGAGAAGGATGGTGTATTGCTGGTTGTCTTCGCGGCGACCCTTTTAGGCCGGTCTAATTGGCCTTGGACCTCATCTGACGAAGAGCCTTCGTCAGACGTTGTTTCGTCTTCAAATTCTTCCACTTCAATTTCTTTAAGAGGAATATTTCTTTTCTTCTTGGGACGAAGATCAACTTCCACAGCTTTCTTGACCTCCTCAACCTCTTTCCTCTTTCCCCCAATTTCCCCCAATGTAATTTAAAACTACGATAATCCCTTACGAGTGGTATGTCCATCTCGAAGGTAACGGGTTCGAGGGGAGCGTTAATCTGTTACGAAAAAGGACTTGTTATAAAATAACATAGAAAAATTTACAGAAATTAAAAAATCACTCTAAATTAAAGATTGCTTAAAGAGTGGAAACTGATTCCATTTACAGTTTATCCCGATTGTGTAGGTAATCGATCCTGATTGTGTAGATAATCGATACCGATTGTTTAGGTAATCGATCCCGATTGTGTAGATAATCGATCCCGATTGTGTAGGTAATCGATAACAATTGTATAGGTAGTCGATCTCGATTGTGTAGGTAGTCGATAGCGATTGTTTAATCAATCATTTCCGACTACGTAGGCAATCGATATCGATTGATTTGGTAATCGGGATCCTTCATATTACTCTTTAAAGTTGTTACAATTTTACCTTTACATATTTGAATTAGTTAAAACGACATCATACCTTGCTGTCGACCATCTTCGCAAGAGTGTAGCCTTTATTCCTCGTTTGGGGCTTCTCCGCCCACTTCAACAATCGGGGGAAAGGGTTTAGCATTGATGTTCTTTGAGGTGAGACGTCAGGCAGCATCTCATAGGCACACCACTGAAGTAAACACATACAGCCATAAATATTATATGGCTTAAGGGCTTTATCGTTGTCGGCTGTCTTTCTATTTGCCACGCCCTTCTCTATATACTCTAGCAAGTCTTTGAAGACGTAGAGACCCCATGGGGTTTTTTTGAAATTTTTCACGTCATCAATGAGTTCAACGTGGGCTTCCGACAATTGAAGATGGGACCCGGGAAAAAGGAATGTACATAGAACAAAAAGAAGAGCCAATTTGACGAAGTCTTCATCACTTTGCGCTAGCCTCAATCCACTATCAATATGAGACCGCAGAATTTTTCCGGGCGCTAGTCCCTGAAAATATTTGTATCGAATTGTTTCTACTTCAGGTGCTTTAATGGAAGGAGAATGCTCTTGGGGTTCAACAACTACAAGGCCCAGAATTAAGGCAACGTCCATCTCCCGAAGATAGACATCTCTCCTCCCGATTCATAAGTGGTTCTTCTCAACTCAAAAACTTAACATGGCATCCACAACATCTCCAGCAAAACTAACACCCTTTGGCATTTGGAATATTCCCCCGAAAACTGATGCACTTAGCATCTCCTTCCGTTACGGGCTAGCGTCTTCGAGGATCTTCGAAATGCCAGCAGGAGAACATTTGCCAACAACACGTTGTACAACTATTTTGCCAGCTTCTGTATATGAACTGTAATAAAATTAAAAGAGAATGTTTATAATCAGGCTAGATAAAAAAACTCGCCGATTCCCTAAACAATCGTCATCGATTGTGTACACAATCGTCATCGATTGATTCAACAATCGATGACAATTGTGTAAACAATCGTCACCGATTGGTAATGCGATCGTCCCTGATTGTGTACCGATTGGTAATGCGATCGATAGCGATTGCATATATATGCAATCGCTTTCGTTATTATCCCTAACCATCACTAGCAAATGATTTTCCACCATCAGCAGCAAATGAATCATCCTTATTATCCCTACCAGCCCCCATATTTCCCAATGTCAAACGACCCACCAGAATTAGATCCTCTTCAGATCTTTTGGGACGAAAAAGAAAATGTTGGCGAAATCGTTATCGATTGTATAGACAATCGGTATCGATTGTATAGACAATCGATATCGATTGTATACGCAATCGATAACGATAAAATTTACTTCAAAATGTGCACCGACGAAAGTGGAAGAAAAAAATCAACAGAAATTAATTATTTTTACTAGCTACTTACAGATCTGGTAGCTTGAAGATTGAAGAACGGAATGCTAGCGACTGTCGACCGCCTCTCCACCGACTTTGAACGAAAAAGTAGAAAAGTAAAAAGGTAAACAGTGTAGGGTTTGGTGAAGGCGGCTATTTATTACAATGGGGGTAAATCCGGTATTTCCTAAAGGCGGTAGTCGGCTCGGCGTGCAGCAGGTCGATTCGGGTAAAGGTAAAACTATAGGGTCTCTGCAGTAAAAGGTACATCTGACAGGGTCGGTCAGGTAAATTTCCCTTACATATATCCTCGAAAGCATCTCCTGATTACCCAGAACTTCTAATTGACGACACCAACTTGGTAGAAGTGGGCCTACCTTCTAGGTCCAGTGAGGTAGTTATCAACCCAATTGAAGCGGCCCAGCCTCCTAGGTCCAACGGCGTAACTATTAACTCGACTGAGGTGTACCTGTCTCCTAAGTTCAACGAGGTAGCTTTTAACCCGACTGAAGTGGGCCATCCTTCTAGGCCTATTTCTATCATGACCCAGCCTAATGCCTCTCATCCCTCCCCACAAAAAAACTTATAACATTGAGACAACGACAGTGCTTGTTTTAGCAGCTTTACCAACACCCCCATTTTCCGCCCCTCAATGTTTTCAGCTGCCTCAATCACCTCCATCGGTTGAGATTTACTCTGCTATGTCCCCAGATTTTCCACCCGATTTTGATCACAAATTTAAGAATATGGAAGAGATAGATCCTAATTTTGATGAAGGCTTCATCAGCAGCGACGGCGGTAGTAGTTGGAGAGAAGACCTCAATGATAATATTGATATTGATTTCACATCGGGTGAAAATCAACTCAACCTCCCAGATTTCCTGCCACCAACATACCTTAATTCCTCTGCCCAGCAAGCAAATATTGAAGAACCTCTTCTGTCCCCTACTACAAAAATTTCGACAGATAATGCCTCAATTTTAGCTGTTGATAGCCCAGTGAATGAATTCTCCGCTATAACAAAGGTTAAGATAGCCAACAAAAAGAAGAAAGTAGCTGAAATGAAGAGACTTCAGTGCTCTCTCAATTACACTCGGTAGAAGCTTCCCCATTTTTTTCAAATTGTTATGACTATTCATTCGTGGAACGTTAGAGGGCTGGGAAGGCCCAGCAAGTGTGCCGCGGTGAAGAAAGTTGTCTTAGACTGTAAAGCTAACATCGTTTCATTACAAGAAACTAAATGGCAACAGCTGCATAGAGCCAACTTCCTATCCGTCGCTCCATCAGGGGATTGGTGCTCGTTTTACAAAGATGCAACAGGGACGTGTGGCGGGATTCTAGTTATATGGAATGACGTCATTTTCGAATGAAAAGGTCAGTGGACTGGTTCTTTTAATGTCACCTTACTGTTCCTAGATAAAAGAAGTAACTCTTGTTGGTATTTGTGACCGACACAATAACTTTAGCCTTTTCCTATTTTATTTTAAATATGATTGACTAAAGACTTTGAGTTTTACTTGTAACGTGATTCCACTCCACGCAACTTAAGGAGTTGGTTTCAACTTGATTGGTTTGTGATAAGTCAATTCCTATCTTTTAGTGATACACCTCTCCCTTGAATCCTTGATGGATTAGGATTCAAGGGCATGCTATATAAGAGGACAACGCCCCCTCTTCATCTCCACTCAATGCAATTGTACCCATCACATAGAGGGAGATAGAAGCGAGGTAGAATTATCCTCAAGGAATTCCACGGAGGCGGCTTGTGACGGGGCCAATACTCGAGCTTGCAGCATGGTGTTTGGGGCACAACATGTGGTGCCAGGAGGGTACGTGACATGGGGGCCAAGAGGGCCTTGTGATGTGGTCGCGTTGCAGGGACGCGACACGGCCGCATGGGGGGGAAGACGCGGGAGCGATACGGTCGCGACACGGACGCGACACAGCCAAGGTGGGCTAGTGATGTAGGAGGCGTTGCGGTATGTCAAACCAAGGGGTTTTGAGGTCCTCACACTATTTTGGCTGAATGACTATTTTACCCTTCTATGTGAGAGAGGAGCTGGAGAGTTACCTTCCACCCACACGGGGTCTTGCGTTACCAGAGGGGGCGCAAGTGTCTCTTAGGCCTGAAAGGGTGGGCCTAGGACGTCGACGCAGCGATGCCGTGTGGCACTGATCGATTTAGAATGTAACCCTTGCAAGTGCACAAGATCTATTGCAGTATGGCAAGAACAGGGGTGTCGAACCCACAGGGAAACGTGAATTTTTAATTAATTCTTTTAGAGATTTTAAAAACATCCCTAAGGAAGTACCAAAGGGCAGATTCAATTTTACCAAAAACTTAACGCACTTTTCCTAAATGCAGAAAAATAAATTAATCTAAACAATTAATTACTGATAAATCTACGAACAATATTAAAATGAGATCAAGGAATATGCTACCCAGATTGTACTTTTCTATCATTAAAACCCACGCTTTCATTAAATCATCATTCACACCATCATTCATCTAGAAAAATGACTTGAAATAAAATATGATCATCAATCAAGATACCCTATCTAAAAACAATGACTCACTAACATTGCGGTATGAGTCATGTAAAAAGCATAAGCGTATCTCATGATATTGACATAATCGCTTTTAGATCATGCAGGTCCAGATCTAGCGATTACGGCCGTTGATACGCAATCAACGGTCATAACAAAGCATTTAAAATATTTTCAATCACACAAACTTTGAGCAAAACGATTCCATGATAACAATAATAGACTGTGGTATTAATCATAAACATAGGTACTTATCTGGGGATCGCATCTTCCCCGATCTACTGATTTAGCCGCTCATCTTTGGTGTTTGATCTCCTTTTTCTTTCAAAGTCATTCCTCTTTTATTTCTTCCAAAAGATATTTGCAATTGTTTTTCCTAAATACAATCTATGAATTTCTCAGAGAAAAATAATGCAAATCCTAGGTACAATCTACCCTGAATAAACCCTAGAAGAAGGAGAGAAGAAGACTTGAAAAGATGAAGAAAATATTCCCCCAAAGTGAAGAGCCCTAAAAACTAAAAAGAAAGAATGAATAATATTCTAATTGCAAAAAATAATAATCATCCTAAGAAACTCGTGGCTTCCCTTTTTATAATAGCCTAACCCTAATACCTCTCTCGATTGACATCTAAGAGTAATTTTCGTGAATTCCCGCCTAGCTTTGCATCAGATACTGCCTCGGTATTTTGCTCATAACTTTCTGTACCGAACTCGGATTGAGGTGATTCTTGAGGCGTGGGAAAGCTGACGACGAGCTCTACAACTTTTATGTTTTAGCAATTTCCTGAATCTGACGTCTTGAAGGTCCAAATTGAGCTGCAAGTCGCACTAAGTTCTCAATGACCCAAAATAGCAGTGTTTTGACATTATTTTCGGGATTCTTGGGCTGTTTTAGAAACTTGGACATATTTAAAACACTTCAAATCTAGCAAATCTCATCAGATAGCCTTCATCGGACGGCTAAATATAGGTATTTAGGGGTGAAATATCATCATATTTCACTACTCATCACACCCCCAAACCTACACTTTGCTAGTCCTCGAGCAAAGAGAATGATAGAAAAGCAAATCAAACTAACATCCTAAAATTTAAATGCCACTTTCGTAGGGAACACGATTGCACTTAGCATGTGCAACAAGCCTTTAAACCCTAGGTGATCCCTAGTGGAGGTTGTGTCTCCCGAGGGTTTGCGGTGAAGTTACCCACAAACTTCCAAAATTTCAAACCATCGAAAAATTGAGTTTTCAAAATCTGATTTTTATAACATATATTTAACTTCAAAGCTCAAAATCAATAATCAATTCAACATGCAAATTCTCAATTTTAAATAACAATGTTACACTAATCATACCAATATCCATTCAAATTAGTCTAATGCTCCAAATCGTTAGATAACTCATCCATTCATGCTTAAACGTGTAGTGTGTGCATACCAAAACCAAGATTCATCCATCTCAGAACTAGTCCAAACGGGAAATCATCGGATCTGTTGTCTTGACTCAATCCTCACTTTAGGTATACTCTCAAAATAAAATCACTCCGATGATTGGTAAGTTTTAGCACACATGAGAGATCAATACAAAGCAAATAAAAAGGTCTCACATGATAAATGAAACACGATGCAATCAATGAACAAAAATAAATCTCATAAGAATGATACTTGTATATCCTAAGCATGTCATATCAAGTGTCATAAGTATTATATATTGACTCCACAAGACAGCTTACCAATGCAAGATCGGATCATGAAGGTCTTTTGTAGGGTTGTAATGGGGCCTGTAAGGTAAGAAAGAAAGGAATTGTGATTCAAAATTTAGAGAAATTGGAAAGGAACTAACCGATTTTTTTATTTATTTTTTTTTTTATTTCTCTTCTTTCTTTTTTTCTTTTCTAATTTCTCACCATTTTTTTTTTTCAATATTTTCTTTTCTCATTCTTTCTTCTCTTTGAATTTCCTTTTCTTGAAGCACCTCATTTTTCATTCCTTTTTTTTTTTCTTTTCTCTCCCTTTTTTCTTTTTATATTTGCCATACACTCTCAAGAAACACCATAACTCATTATCTCTCCACTTACTCTCTTTTCGCTTCATTTTCATCCTCGCTCCTAATTTCTAAATAAGAAGGTAAAGCTAAATTTAAATTGTGAAGGGTTAAAGTTAACGTGGCTTATCAAAGAATGTATAAGGTAAATTTTTCTATAGGCTCAAAGGTACTAGAAGGATAAATTTATATGAGGTGGGGCATTTTAAGCACAAACGAGCCAAAGATGGCCTTCAATCATTTCCTTAAAAGATGGTAACCTTGCCTATTTGTCTTGAGTAGATATACGATGCGTTCTAACACAATAATATGAATTTGATATCATGCAAAGTCACAAGCCAAAATAAAATGTATGAGATTATGCAAAATAATTCAGTATTCAAAGAAAACTCCGAGTTTATATATTCACTCATCAATGACGGAAATTAGCTCTAAAGCTTCTGGGTTTAGTCTCCACTAAGAACCTAAGATTCAACGCTCAAAATAGTTCATCGATTTCTAAGTCTTAGCTTGGTATAAGTGCAAAATTCTAAGCATGAATTTGAGTCATCCACAAATTATCACATTAAGCTTCATCATCCTAGATACAAGTATTCAAAATATGACATCAATATTCTCAAAATTAAATTCACATGCATCATCAACTAAAGTTTGAAAACTATTGCAAAGTAAATCATGTATGATGGTTCCAAAAAATTTTTTTTTTTTTTCAAAGAAAATCAAAAATAAGTGATGAAAGATAGATAATCATACATACCCCCAAACCTAAAAATGACAATGTCCTCATTGTTTGAAATAAGTAAGTACCCCAAACACATTGAAAAGTACCTCAACACAAAGATCAGGTGCAGAGAATATGGGCATCAAATTAGAACATGACCAAAAATAGATTGAAGGTAATGTGGCTACACTAATTTGGAAATTAAAAATAACTTAAACTAAACTAAAACTAATATTCTAGAACTAAACATAAAAGAGAAATAAATCCTAAATCCTAAACTAAACTGTGTCCAACTCCTAAATAAAACACCTTTGGGTTGCCTCCCGGGAAGCCGAGTTTAAGTGTCGATTTCGACCTCTTCATTGATCAAGAATCTGGATCACTAAGGTGCATCGCCTCAATCTTAAATCAATCCGGCTCAAACATTGGTTTGAGTCTTTGCCCATTCACTTTGAAAACTTCGATTGTCTGAAGGCTTTGAATTTCAATTGCAGTGCTCACTAATGGAAACAACAAACGGCCTTCCATCTAGATTTCAATTTCGGGATGAAGCTTAAGTCGGGAATTGAATAACCAAACTTTTGGCCAACATGAAACTCCTTCCAGAAATTAATTGATCGTGCAACTTTTTGTACCTTTCCTTGTACATCTTTGAATTTTCATACGCATCGAGCGTAACTCTTCTAATTCACTCAATCTGTAACCTTCGATTCGACCTCTTTGCTTGCATATCGAAATTAAATCGTTTGATCGCCCGAATGCCTTATGCTCCAATTGACGGAAGATGACATGCCTTCCGTAGACAATTACGAAGGGAGACATTCCGATCGGTGTCTTGAATGCAAGACGATAGGCCCACAAAGCATCGGATAGCGGTTTGACCAATCTCTTCTATCCGGTCGCATGCCTTTTCTAGAATTCTTGATTTCCGGTTAGACACTTCCACCGACCACTAGTCTGTGGATGGTGGCAGAAGCGACTTTGTGAGTGACGCCGCATTCTTCATTAAAGTGGCAAAATGGCTATTGCAAAAATGCGAACCGCCATCATTCATGATTGCTCTGGGGATCCCGAATCGGTTAAACACATGTTCTCTCAGAAATTTGACCACAACCTAGTGATCATTTGATCGGGTTGCCACGCTTCAATCCATTTGGAGACATAGCCAACAGCCACCAGAATATATGAATACCCAAAGGATGGTGGAAAAGGACCCATAAAGTCAATCCCCCAAACATCGAAAATTTCAACAATCAGAATTGGATTAAGGGGCATCATATTTCGTCGTGAAATATTGCCAAGCTGTTGACACCGTTGGCATTCCTTGCGATATTGAAGCGTCACGAAGATTGAGGGCGATGAGAATCCGCTTTGAAGGATTTTACATGCGGTCTTACGTCTCAAAATGGCCTCCACAGGCCCCAAAGATGGCAAAAATTTAGGACGCTTAGTTGCTCGTCTTCTGGCACGCATCTCCTAATGATCTGATCCGAGCAGAATTTAAACAAATATGGTTCATCCCAGAAATAGTATTTTATTTGGGAGAAAAAGAGATTCTTATCATTCTTACCCCTCGGGAATTACGCGATGACGGATAATTCACGATGTTAGCAAACCACGGAACTTTTGCACCCTACATCAATTGCCATCAAATGTTCATCCGGAAATGTGTCACGGATGGTCTCGGTATAGATGATTCTTGAGCAAATTCTGGGATGATGATCACCACAACGTTCTCAACCCCTTTTTATCTTTAATCTCAAAGTTGAATTCTGGAGAAGCGGATCCAACGGATCGACCTTGGTTTCGCATCCTTCTTTGCTAAAAGATATTTCAAAGCGAGTGCAAAAAGACCACTATTTTCGATCCAAGCAAATAGAACGGAATTTGTCGAGCATACACCATAATAATTCCTTCTCGGTGGTGGTGTAATTGATTGGGCATCAATTAATGTCTTGCTAGCATAATAAATTACGTGAGGTAATTTATTCACCCTTTTGCCCTAAGAGGCTCCGATCGCATAATCGGATGCATCACACATGAGTTCGAATGGTAAAGAATAATCCGTGGTTGGATTATTGGTGCATTTGATAAGAGTTCAAATTTTAGGAATGCCTTTATGCAATCCTCATCAAAATCAAAAGGAACATCTTTGCCAAGCAAAGTGCACAATGGTTTAGCCACCTTGCTAAAATCCTTAATGAATCTTCTATAAAATCAAAGATGCCCCAAAAATGATCGAATTTGTGAACACTTTTAGGAGGTGGTAAATTTGCAATTAAGTCGACCTTCGCCTTATCAACTTCAATTCCTTTCGTTGAAACAATATGCCCCAACACAATTCCTTGTTGAACCATAAAATGGCTCTTTTCGAGAACAAGTTTGGAATCTACACAACGTTGCAACACTGAAAGATGATTCAAACAAGAATTAAATGTTTTTCCAAAACCGAGAAGTCGCCCATGAAGACTTCGATGAATTTGTCGATCATGTCAGAATATGGCCAACATACATCGCTGAAACGTGGTCGAGCATTACATAAGCCGAATGGCATCCTTCGATATGCAAACGTACCATATGGACACGTGAATGTTGTCTTCTCTTGCTCAGCTGGGAAAACGGGCACTTGATTGTATCCCGAATAACCATCAAGAAAGCAATAAAACTCTTGCCCACTAACTTCTCAAGAATTTGATCAATGAGCGGAAGGAAAATGATCTTTTCGGTGGTGTTCAATTTTCGATAATCAATGCACACACGCCATCCAAGAGTTTCACGAGTGGGCACCAATTCTCCTCCGTAGTTTCTTTCAATTGTAATTCCGGACTTTTCTAACGATTTGTCTTTGGACTAACCCATTCACTATCGGAGATCGGATAGATGATTCCATCGAGGAGTTTAATGATTTCCTTTAAAACGACTTCTTGCATGTTCGGATTAAGTCGCCTGTGGTTCCCTCGATGGTTTACTCTCATCCTCCGATGTATTTTATGCATACATACGATGGGTCAATCCTTGAGATCGCCTAAGGTCCATCCGATGGCCTCCTTGTGCTCTTCGACCTTCAACAAATCATTCTCTTGTTCTTCCGATAATGTGGATGAAATTATCATTTGGAAGTGTTTCTCGAGGTCCCGTAAAAGCATATTTGAGGGACTAGCAATTGTTTCAATTCCACGGTTGGTGGTCGCTCAATTGATGGAGTCAAGACATCCTTTACCTCAAGAGGTAGTGGTTCTACCTTAGTCACAACTTCACATAAGTTATCATCTTGACATGATGAATTTGACTTTTCTCTTCGCTTCCTTTCAAGCCCTTTGTCCTCATAGATGGCTAACAAAGCGGTTTCAAATTCCTTTTGGTGAGCATTGATGGTAATGCTTCATCCACCACTTCGTCATCCGATCGATGTAAAACATTCGACCTCATCCTCATTAGGGAAATGGTTCATGGAATATGTTAAGCGACTTTCATGTTTCCAAAAGAAACGTCCATGACTCCGTCGACAATTAATGCAAGCGTTGGCGATGGCGAGAACGACGTCCCAAGAATAATTGGGACTTGATTGATTGATTTCGCAGGTGGTTCCATGTCTAAGACAACGAAGTCCACTGGAAAGACAAACTTGTCTATTCCAACCAAAACATCCTCGATAACACCCCTCGGTCTTCTTTCTGATCTATCGCCTTGGAGTGTGACCGTGGGTTTCAATTCACCCAATCCGAGTTTCTTGTACATTGAGTATGGGATCAGATTAACACTTGCTCCCAAATCCAATAACGCCTTTCCAATTGGTTGCCCACCAATGACACATGGAACAGTTGGGACTCCAGGGTCTTTCAGTTTCTGTGGGGTTTCCAATCGTAATATCGAACTGACTTGATTTGTTAGGAACACTTTCTTTGAAACGTGAGTACGTGCCTTTCTCTTCCGAGTGCACAAATCTTTGAAAAACTTGGCGTACTTTCGAGAACTTGTTTGATTGTTTCAAGTAATGGAAGATTTATCTTTACTTGCTTGAATGTTTAAAAATTTCTTCCATTTTGTCGGTCCCTTTCCCATTCTAGATGGAGGAGTTAGGCATTGAGGGAATGGTGCCTTTGGGACATAAGGTGCGATTCCATTTCGATTCTTTTCACGTCCTTGTTGGACGGTTGAAGGAAACTCTTCCTCTAATACTTTTCTTTTCCTTTCTCTCTTCCTTGCTCTTGCACTTTTCTTATCTGGCTCTTTGTCTCTTTCTTTCTCTTTCCTTTTCCTTTCTCTTTTCCTTTTCCTTTCTCCTTTCTTTTCTCCGATTCTTTTCCTCTCATCGCTTCTCTTTCTTCATCGCCTTCTCATGCATTTCCACTTGATTATCAACCTCTCGTCCACTTCTCGACCGTAATGCCTTTCAACTGCTTGACTATTCGATGGTCCCGCTTGATGGTGCTTGGCCTCGAGGATTATTGATGGGTTGGGAGCCTACCTTCCTCTCATTGACTCGGTTGATTGGCCAATTGGTGACTTGGTCCATTATCATCTGAAAAGATTGCATGCTTCGCATAAGCTTTTCTTCGGATCGAAATCTTCAATCTTGGCATGAGATTGATTAAGATTCGATTGAAATTACGATTTTTCGGTAGTCGAATTTGGATGATAATCTGAACGCATACATTGAAAATTGGAATTACATTTGGAAATTAGAATTCTGCGGAAATTCTGTTGTGACGAAAATTTTGTTGAAAATTTGGTTGAAAAGGTTGTTGTCCACCCATTGTGTTGGCTCTATGTTCTTTGGTTTACCGGCCAATTTGGTTCGATTCACCCCATCCTAAGTTGGGGTGATTTTTCCATTCGGATTGTAGGTATTGGAGTACATGTTTCTACCACCGATAAGATTGAGTCACATTTACCGCTCTTGAGGATTAGGTTCATCGGGAAGAATGACAAGGTAGTAGGGCACTCATTAGCCATATGACACGGGTGGTCACAAATTGAACACACTGTGGGGTGATAGGAGCTTTAGCTTGCTTGGTAGCGACTAACAACATGTTCATCTGCTTGGACAAAGATGTCAAACTTTGTTGAGAGATCGAGGCATTATTGTTGACATCGACATCGCATATCCGCCTTTTGTCAACACATGAGATTTAGGTGCCAGTTCAAGTTGGTTCTGTGTCTCACTTTGTATCAAGTTTGATATAACTTTTCAAACAATGCCCACAATTAATCGACTTCTTTCGTGGCACAAGATCCACCACAAGATGCATCAACCATGCGTCTTCGTGAATCACCATTGTAAAAACTTTGGACTTGTTGCCACCTTGGAACTTGATGATTTGGGCAACTTCGATCAATTCCTTAAAACGCTTCCCAACATTCATGGAATGTTTACGAGGTTGTTGGGAAAAGAACCGGATCTTCGACGAATTCAATGGCCTTAGTCATGGGAAAATATTTTTTAAGGAACCGGCGATGCATACCGCTTCAACTCGAATAGATTGTGGTTCTAAGGAATAGAACCATGTTTTTGGCTTATCTCTTAAAGCGAACGGAAAGAGCCGGAGCCACGCTACCTCAGCAGTGAGATTGTGGACTCGGAACAGTTTGCATACCCCAGTGAATTCATTTAAGTGAACGTGCGGATTTTCATTTGCTAACCCATGGAAAATTGGTAGCATTTGAATCATTGCTGATTTGAATTCATAGTGGTTCCCTGGAATGGGAGCATGCATAATACATTCCTGATCCTCGTAAAAACCCGGATCGTTATAATACTCCAGTGTTCTAGGGCCCTCATCAAAATTATTGTTCCTATTATTTCCATTATTGACATTCCCATTGTTGTTATTCTCATCTCTCTCTTGCCTTTGGTCTGCCATGGTCTCAGTTTGTTGATATTGATTCCTCTGGACTCTTCGATTCTCTCTACAAGCTCTTTCGATCTCAAGATTAAACGGTAGCAGATGTGGGTGATGAGAACGAGTAAAGCTCATACACCAACACTCACAAACAGGGTTGAAGAATCCACAACAAACCCACAAAATTCTGCTTCAAACGATTTAAACAAAGATGATAAACAGTAGCCAATATCAGCAGGAAAGATTTCTTCTTTTTTTTTTTTTTTCTTTTTTAATTAAAATTCGAATTTAAATTAATTAATTTTTTTTTTTTTTTATATTCAAATTAAAATTCAAATTCAAATTAAAATTAATTAATTAATTAATTAATTAATTTTTTTTTTTAAATTCAAATTAAAATTAAAATTCGAATTTAAATTAATTAAATATATATATATATATATTTTTTTTTTTTAAATTCAAATTAAAATTTAAATTCGAATTTAAATTAATTAAATATATATATATATTTTTTTTTTTTTTAAATTCGAATTAAATTTTTTTTTTTTAATTTTTTAATTTTTTAATTTTTTTTTTTTTTTAAATTAAATTCGAAAATTAAAAATTAAAATTGAAAATCCTATAAAATCTTTCCTAAAAGAGAAAAATAAGGAGAAGAATGAAAGATTCCTAAAAATCCTAAAACAAAAGTCCCACAAAAGTTAATGACTAAATTTAGAAAATCCTAAAAATATCTAAAAGAGGAAAATAAGGAAAAGAGTCCTACCAAATCTAAAATAAGTCCTAAAATCTCTACTTCCTAAATTTCCTAAGGAAGGTATCCTAAAATCTAAACTTCCTAAAAACACTCCACAAAATCTCATCAAAGAGAGAAAAATAAGGGAAATAAATTTTTTTTTTTTTTTTTTTTTAAACACTCAAAAGCAGAAAAATCCTATCTCAAATTAATCAAAATTTCACCGATTTCCCGCAATAGCCAAAAACTTGATCGATTTAGAATGTAACCCTTGCAAGTGCACAAGATCTATTAGTAAGAGCGAAAGGGTGTCGAACCCACAGAAACGTGAATTTTTAATTAATTCTTTTAGAGATTTTAAAAACATCCCTAAGGAAGTACCAAAGGCGATTCAATTTTACCAAAACTTAACGCACTTTTCCTAAATGCGTAAAAATAAATTAATCTAAACAATTAATTACGATAAATCTACGAATAATATTAAAATGAGATCAAGGAATATACTGCATTCGCACTCCTTTTCTATCATTAAAACCCAGCCATTAAATCATCATTCACACCATCATTCATCTAGAAAATGACTTGAAATAAAATATGATCATCAATCAAGATACCCTATCTAAAAACAATGACTCACCTAACATTGCGGTATGAGTCATGTAAAAAGCATAAGCGTATCTCATGATATTTAGATCACGACAATCAAGACATAATCGCTCTCTACCCTAGATCACTGCGGGTCCAGATCTAGCGATTATGACCGTTGATACATCTGTAATCAACGGTCATAACAAAGCATTTAAAATATTTTCAATCACACAAACTTTGAGCAAAACGATTCCATGATAACAATAATAGACGTGGTATTAATCATAAACATAGGTACTTATCTCGGGGATCGCATCTTCCCGATCTCTCGATTTAGCGCTCATCTTTGGTGTTTGATCTCCTTTCTTTCAAAGTCATTCCTCTTTATTTCTTCCAAAAGATATTTGCAATTGTTTTTCCTAAATACAATCTATGAATTTCTAGAAAAATAATGCAAATCCTAGTACAAATCTACCAATAAACCCTAGAAGAAGGAGAGAAGACTTGAAAAGATGAAGCAACTATTCCCCCAAAGTGAAGAGCCCTAAAAACTAAAAAGAAAGAATGAATAATATTCTAATTGCAAAAAATAATAATCATCCTAAGAAACTCGTGGCTTCCCTTTTTATAATAGCCTAACCCTAATACCTCTCTCGATTGACATCTAAGAGTAATTTTCGTGAATTCCCGCCTAGCTTTGCATCAGATACTGCCTCGGTAGTTTGCTCATAACTTTCTGTACCGAACTCGGATTGAGGTGATTCTTGAGGCGTTGGAAAGCTGACGACGAGCTCTACAACTTTTATGTTTTAGCAATTTCCTGAATCTGACGTCTTGAAGGTCCAAATTGAGCTGCAAGTCGCACTAAGTTCTCAATGACCCAAAATAGCAGTGTTTTGACATTATTTTCGGGATTCTTGGGCTGTTTTAGAAACTTGGACTGTATTTACCTGAAACACTTCAAATCTAGCAAATCTCATCAGATAGCCTTCATCGGACGGCTAAATATAGGTATTTAGGGGTGAAATATCATCATATTTCACTACTCATCAGGCACCCAAGGGAGGTTAAAGTATGGCTCCGGACTACGCATCGCGGTGCATACGGCTGAGCAACCTCGCGAGAAGAACACGAGCGCTGCGTGGGACTCAGTTGAGCATGACAGCATGTGGGACAAGAAAGAACAAGTGCTAGTAATTCAGAACGCACACGAAGGCAGGCTGCGTGGGACTCAGTCGAGCACGCGAGCACGAGGCACAAGGCTGTGGGCTTGGTTGGTATGTGGGTAAGACATGGTGGCATGGGAAGATGCATGCCAAGACTGTTGTGAAGCGAGGTACTAGTGCAGTTCACAGGGTGAAGCTTGAGCAGACCAAGTTTAGCACAGTAGTGTAATCGAACATGTCGTAAGGGGCACGATAAGCTGGGTGGTAGGCCGCAAACAGAGGTAACCACGTTGGGAGAGTTCTCGTCCTCTAGGCGGGTGGTATCAGAGCTGATGTGTAGATGAGTTGGCTTCATTGCACGCGGTAGCGAAGCACTGCACGGGTTGGTAGCTCGTCGAAGGATGCCCCCGCGACTGTTGGTATCAGAAGTAGGCTGACCTAGCGTAGCGTGCATTAGGTGCCGCACGGGACTGAGGTTGCGGAAGTGCGACCCCGTGACAAGCTTCTCTAATTTTATCGGGCGAATATTCTCTTAAATAAGGTATGCCTAAACTTGATTGAAGATTAATTTGCCTAAGATTTTATTGTTCCAACAATTGGTATCAGAACCCGATTAGGGCATATTTATTTTCAATAAAAATAAAATAAAATTTTAGGGCACTGTTGGCCGATGGTCTGGCGCCGTCCGGCAGCGTTCGGCCATCGGACATCCATCGACCGACGGCCGGCGCCGAGGCCGACCAGACCGTCGGGTCCGGTGACTAGAAGGGGGCAGGGGTCAAATTGTTCATATGACAGCAAATTTAAAAAGAAATATATATATATATATATATATATATATTTTTTTGCCATCGTTAGATGTTCAATGGATCGCCATCTACGGCTTGATAGGCGAGGCGACGGTGCACCAAACCGTCGGTTGCAGGTGACAGGCAATGGTGCGGTTGAGCCCAAAGGGCTGCCACTGTTCCTCCCTGCAATTCAAAAAAAAAATAAAACGCAATTCAAAAAAATAAAAACCGGCCTGCTGTAGGCCGACCTGACGCACAAGACCGACTGGCTTGGCCAAGGTGACCGATCAGGGGGGTACTAAGAGCCTCTATGGGCGGCTAGTGTTGCCTCTACATC
The DNA here is from genome assembly GCA_021018995.1 of Chloranthus sessilifolius. Taxonomy (NCBI): domain Eukaryota; kingdom Viridiplantae; phylum Streptophyta; class Magnoliopsida; order Chloranthales; family Chloranthaceae; genus Chloranthus; species Chloranthus sessilifolius. Next base: position 153,621,761 of record CM037586.1, on the reverse strand, counting down.
TGCTACAAAAAAAAATAAAAAAATAAAAAAAAATAAATAAATATATATATATATATATATATATATATATATATATATATATATATCTTTGAGGAAGATGAATACCAGGGGCTAGGTTAAGGCTTCTTGACTGGTCGGGTCCGCACTTCCAGCCAATGACCTTCTCAATGACCCACCCAATGACCACCCAATAACCCGACATGACCCGTAATCGAATTTCCATGACCCAAACCACTGCTATTCAGTTTTGTTTGCAGCACCTATACTGCATTGCTTCCGCCGGCTGCAAATAAATCTTTAAAACTCAGAACTTGTTTCTGCCACCAGATTAAACTCTTTTCGACTTATACTTTAAAACGCGATATCTTGAGATATACAACTCTGTTTCGCGCATATGACCTATCGATTTTAGTCTACTTGACGAGATCTACACTTTAGACTGGTTTATGGGATTGTTTAACACTGTTTTAGATATGAAAATCCCAGTCAAATGTTAATAAATTTATTTTTGTTCTAAATACATAGTTGAACCCTTTTGAATATTCTGTATGAATACTCTTACACTATCTTGTCATTGTTTATAATTATTGCATGTGCATCTTCACTTTATGATTGTTTTTCCCTATCTTTGTATATGATTGCATTTAGGGTATGAAACATTAAACTAATGACATGATAAAATGCATAAGAACTTTAGTTCTATCTATAAATGGGTTTAGATAGAATGGTAAAGCAATCGTTTGGGGATGCGTAGCCAAAGTAGGTTTATAGTCTGCCCAAAGGTGACCAATCTATGGAGGACACGTTATCCTTAAATTTTGAAATTCTATTTCATTAAGATTGCATGTGCATTCGTCTATGTGAACTACTATTTCTGGCCAAAGCTGATGGATAGCTTCAATTAAACCGAAAATATATCTGACTAGGTCTATGTGTGTTCTTAAACACAACTTAGGGAGACTTACGATAAGTCAAAGCTTCTGCCCAAAGGTGATGCTGAGACAATGAGTGAAGTCTGTCCCTCAAAGTGAATGTTCCTTTGCACATGCTTGTTTACACTCTGATTAATTCAACCTTGACCCCAGGTATAATTTTTTATTTTATAAAGTTCTAATTGAATAATGTACTGATAGTTATTCCTTTTCATATTAGCTATGGATGAATCACTTTTACATCAACAGATGACCAGTATTGAAAAACTTAATGACACTGACTATAACTCTTGGCGGATGGGTCTTGATTTGACCCTTGGATATATGGACTATGACTTTGTTCTCTCGGAGGACAAGCCAACTTTATCGTCCAACGCCACTGAAATTCAAAAGGCCCAATATGCTCGTTGGGAGAAGGCAAATCGTATGACGATGATGATCATACGCACTTCTATTACAGAACCCATTAGAGGTGGTATTAAAACTATCGAAACAACAAAAGAATTGTTGAAAATCATCCAGGACCAGTTCGTTGGAATAGTAAAGTCCTTACAGTATGGCTACTTAGTGCAATTGGTCAATATGCGATATGATGAAAACGAGAGTGTGTGAGAATTTATTCCTAAAATGTCCATGTTGGCTATGAAACTTAAAGAACAAGGAATTACAATCGAAGAAGATGTCGTAGTGTATCCAGCTGTTGCTTTTCTTCCTAAGCAATTTGATACCTTTAAAGTGAATTACAACGGTCAGAAGGATAAATGAGACTTGAATCATTTGATCTCCATGTGCGTAATCGAAAAAGAGAGGCTTCGTGGAAACAAAGTCGAGTCTGCTAATTTTGGCCACAATCATCCCTATAATCCGACTTATAAGCCAGCTTACAAGAAAAATTTCAAGAAGAAGGGTCAGAATCAAAACCTTCGCAATGGAAAAGGAATTAACAAAGACTCTAAGCCCAAGGCAGTTAAGATAAACGATGATGATGGTTGTCATTTCTGCAAGAAGAAAGGTCATATCAAGAAAGATTGCTACTTGTGGAAAAATATTATGAAGAAGAAGCAGCGATGAGGTATTAACTTCGCACATGTCTGCTTTGAATCAAATCTAGTAAATATTTCAGAAGGTTCGTGGTGGGTTGACTCAGGTGCCTCTGTGCACGTTTCTCGTTCTTTGCAGGGGTTAATCAGCAAGAGAAGCCCAAGATAGGATGAGAGACTTTTCCTCGGAAATGAATAAACGGTTAAAGTTGAGGCCGTTGGGACTTACCGCCTTGTTTTAGACTCTGGACACATTTTGATACTGCAGGACGTTTATTTTATTCCTTCATTCAGATGGAACCTTATTTCTATATCTAGATTACTTGGTCATGGATATTGTTTCACCTTTTCTGGCAATGATTTATTTGTTACTCTGCATTCTGTTTTAGTAGGATATGGTTTATTGACAGACGGGTTATTTCAGCTATCTCTTGATATTGATTTTACTTCTTCTTCAGTATATGTTTCTTCCACCTCATCCAGGTCTAAGCGTTCAATTTTGGCAGAAAATTCTTCCATGCTTTGGCATAGACGATTAGGTCATGCATCCAGAAAAAGACTAGAGATTATGATAAAAAATAACATTCTTAAACCTCTCGATTTTAGTGATTTTGAAACTTATGTTCAATGTATTAAAGGAAAAATGATAAAACAACGCAAATTGGAAGCTTCAAGATCGTCTGAGTTACTGCATCTCATTCATACTAACATCTGTGGCCCTTTCCCTACTCCTTCACGTGGTGGGCAGCGATACTTTATCAGCTTTATAGATGATTACTCTCGATATGCGTATGTGTATCTCATTCATTACAAATCCGAGGCACTCGACATGTTCAAAATCTTTCAAACCGAGGTAGAAAAACAATTAGATAAAAAGATAAAGGGTCTTAGATCAGATCGTGGAGGTGAATACTATAGGAAAATGGATAACGACGGTGTAAATCACGGACCCTTCGTTGAATACCTAAAGGAATAGGGCATAGTTCCTCAATACACTGCTCCAGGTACACCACAACCAAATGGCGTCTCTGAAAGGAGAAATCGTACATATCAGGATGCTATACAAAGTATGATGAGTTTTTCAGATCTTCCTGAAATTTTTTGGGGAGAAGCTCTCAAAACAGCGGTTTACATTATAAATAGGGTACCTTGTAAAGTAGCTCCTGAAACCCCTTACAAAATTTGGACCGGTCACAACCCTAGTGTGAATCATCTCCCTGTGTGGGGATGTTTAGCTGAAGCTAAACTTTATAATCCCGAGTTGAAGAAACTTGATCCTCGTACTGTCACATGTTACTTTATAGGTTACCCAGAGCATACTCAAGCCTACAGATTCTATTGCCCTTCAAGACCTCTAGAGATTGTGGAGACTTTAAATGCAAAATTTCTTGAAGATAATATTCTTAGTGGGAGTCAAAAGAGGAGAAACATTATCTTTGAAGAAGACCGAAATATTGTTTTACCTATTCCCGTTGGCCCTTCTTTACCTACATTTTCTATGGCTCCTATTCCCGTTGGACCTTCAATATCAGTATCTATTCCTTCTAACATAGGGACATCGAGTGCACCCACTCTGGCTCCATCTAATTTTGAAGAGCAACCAATTACTTTAAGAAGATCCTCTAGAGAGCGATGATATGCCATACCATATGATTATGAAATCTATTTGCAAGAGGATAACGATATTGATCTAGTTTTTGGTGACCCTCCTACCTTTCGCAAAGCTATGGAAAGCGGCAAATCTCAATGTTGGCAGGAGGCCATGAGAGAGGAGTTATAATCCATGGAGAAGAATCATGTTTGGGAACTCTCTGCTCTCCCTGAAAGTCCCAAAGAAATTAAATACAGATGGGTTTTTAAAACCAAACGAGACTCAAAGAGAAATATTGAAAAGTACAAGGTAAGACTCGTTGCCAAAGGTTTTACACAGAGACCTGGCATTGATTTTAATGAGACATTCTCTCCCGTCTCTTCAAAAGATTCATTACGGATCATCCTTGCGATCGTTGCACACTACGATCTCGAGTTGCACCAAATGGATGTTAAAACGGCATTCTTGAATGGTGATCTAGAAGAGAAAATTTATATGTATCAACCATAGGGTTTTGTTGCACATGGACAAGAGAACCTTGTTTGCAGACTTAAGAGATCTATTTACGGATTAAAGTAGGCTTCACGATAATAGTATTTAAAATTTGATAAAATTGTGACACAATTTGGCTTCAAAGAAAATATTATGGACCGATGCATTTACATTAAAAGGGTTAAAGCGCGTTTCATCATTCTTGTTCTCTACGTCGATGATATACTTCTTGCCAGCATCGATATTCATCTCCTCAACGAAACGAAGTTTTTTCTCTCAAAGAATTTTGATATGAAAGATATGAGAAATGCTCTATATATTCTTGGAATTAAGATCCATAGAGATCGAGGTGCTGGCCTTTTAGGCTTATCGCAGAGAGCTTATATTGATAAAGTTCTCAAAAGATTTCATATGGAAAATTATGCACCCGGTGATGCTCCTGTTGTTAAGGGCGACATTTTCAATGAAAGTCAATGTCCAAGAAACGAAACCGAAAAAGTACAAGTAAATATCTCTGAATATGCTTCTGCTGTTGGAAGCTTAATGTATGCAATGGTATGCTTACGACTCGATATTGCGTTTATTGTTGGAATGCTTGGAAGATTTTCAACGAAATCTTGGTATTACTCATTTAAAGCAATGAAGAAAGTCTTACAATACTTGCAACGAACTAAGGATTTCATGCTAGTTTACAAAAGGTCGAGTGAGCTTGCGGTTGTCGGATATACAAATTCTGATTATGCTGGGTGCTTGGAAACTCGAAAGTTCACTTCGGATTTCATTTTCAAGCTTGCTGGTGGTGCTGTATCTTGGAGGAGCTCGAAACAAAGCATAACCACCGATTCCACTATGTTTGCAGAGTTTGTCGGATGCCATGAGGCTACTCGCCATGCTATATGGTTGAAAAGCTTTATTGGAGAACTAAAGATTGTGGATTCTATTAAAAGACCTATTACAATTTATTGTGACAATAAGGCTGCTACAGATTTCATCAAAAGTGGGAGGATTATAAAAAATAACCGACATATTGAAGTTAAATACCTTATGGTTCGCGAGAAAGTGGAGGAAGGGATTATTAAAATTTCTCATTTGCCAACTGAAGAGATGATTGTTGATCCTCTTACCAAAGGATTAGCTCCAAAAGTTTTTAAAGCGCATGTGATCCGGATGGGAGTGTTAGATACACTCGAGTACACTATTTGAGTGGGAGTTTCTACTTCCACAATGCATTATTCTCCCTTTATCATACTTTTATTGTAAAATATTATACTTTATTTAATTGATACATTTATTTTGGTATCATCATCATTATTATGATTTGTGCATATGCAATGTTATTGTCTGGGAGCATAAGTGCTCAAAAAAGATTGTTTGAGCTATCGTGATTAGACACCATGGTTTGTATAGCTTTTGTCCTGATAAGTGGGTGATGATTTTCATATGGCGTATGCTGTAATATATCAGGACAACATACCTTAGGGTATGAAGTAGGACGAATGAGGGGATATACACAAGAAGTTGCATTAAAGTGTATATTTCCTGGCATCACTAAAACCACAATGAGCTCTCCAGTTTATTGATGATATTAGTGTCTTGACCATGAAATTGTCATAATGAGATTTGAAGAAATGATACATTACTGGCATTCATGATCCGACATTAAGATTGTTATTGAACTTGAGAGAATGTGTGTTACATCGAAATCTTGAAAGTCAATATTTTTACAAAACTTTAAAGGATGGCCATTCGTTTTTGAACTAAGTCAATCATGATGTTTCTTTTGTTTTATAATATATATATATATATATATATATATATATATATATTATTAAAATTATTGTGTGGTTCAAGTAGAAGATTGTTAGGTATTTGTGACCCACACAATAACTTTACCCTTTTCCTATTTTAATTAAAATATGATTGACTAAAGACTGAGTTTTACTTGTAACGTGATTCCACTCCACGTAACTTAAGAAGTTGGTTTCAACTTGATTGGTTTGTGGTAAGCCAATCCTTATCTTCTAGTGATACACCTCCCCCTTGAATCCTTAATGGGTTAGGATTCAAGGGCATGCTATATAAGAGGACAACGCCCCTCTTCATCTCCACTCAATGCAATCGTGCCCATCACATAAAGGGAAATAGAAGTGAGGTAGAATTGTCCTCAAGGAATTCCACGAAGGCGACTTCTCTAATTTTATCGGGCGAATATTCTCTTAAATAAGGTATGCCTAAACTTAATTGAAGATTAATTTGCCTAAGAATTTATTGTTCCAACAACTCTAGCTTCCTTTTCACTGCGGTCTACGGCCCAAGTACTAGTGGGTCAGATGTGGAATTGTGGGATGATCTCTTCCGATGGAAGATCATTCACAAAGGTCCTTTAGATTTTATGTGGTGATTTTAATTCTGTCTCTCACCCTTTCAAAAGGTCTAACAACTCGCACATTTCTACATCCATAAAAAATTTTGCCGAATTCATAGACGAAGTGGAACTTATAGATATCTCCGTGACGGGCCAAATACACCTGGACAAATGGGAGGAGCCCCCCTACCATGTGTCGTCTGGATCGATTTTTAATCAATACCGAGTTTGATAGCTTATATCCTACTGCTGTCTATAAAGCAATAATAAGGGTAGTATACGATCACACACCCATTACTCTAAACTTAAAGGGTATTAAATGGGGCCCCTCTCCCTTTGGACTTTATAATCACTGGCTAGATTCTGACGATTTTGTCAACAAAATCGAGCAATGGTGGTTAGATGGATGTCCCTCTAACAGTATACTAGTTAAGTTTCATAAATATAAGTGCTCGATTAAAGCTTGGAATAAATCTCATACTTCACAGACCAAAGAATCCGAACTCAGTCTTTCTTGCAACATCAAAAGATTAGATCTTATTGAAGAAAGCAGAGGTCTAACTGCCGCAGAAATCTTGGAACGTGAAAACGCTAAGTCCAAATTTGAGAATCTCGCTCTTAATAAAGAGAGGGAGTGGCGCCAAAAATCCTACATTCGGTGGCTCACAATACCGCTTTTTTTAATGCTTCCGCCAATCTCAGACGAAAGATCAACACTATCACCACTATTACCCAGAACGGAATTTCTTATAATAACCCCGATGATATTGCTCAAATAGCCATTGATTTTTATGCGGACCTATTTAAGGAAACAGATCACAGCAGGCCCCGACTTTTGAACGTCCATCCTAAATCGATCTCGTGAGCCGAAGCTAACAATCTAGAGTGTAAATTTTATGAGGATGAAATCTGGAACGCTATTAAAAACTGCAAAGCTGACCTCGCTCCTGGACCAGACGGCTTCACTTTTAGTTTTTTCCACAAGTTTTGACCGATTATCAAGCAAGACATTATCTCCATGATGGATAAATTTTGGGATGACGGTTTCATCCACAAATCTATCAATGCCACATTTATTACCCTCATTCCCAAAGAAAGAGGTGCATCAAATATGTCTAAATTCAGACCCATCTCTTTGGTGTCTAGTCTATACAAAATAATTACCAAAGTCCTTGCTAGTAGACTAAAAAGGGTGATCGGTACTGTCATCTCCTCCTCACAAGGCGCTTTTATTGAGGGAAATCAAATCCTTGATCTTGCTGTAAATGCTAAAGAATGTATTCACTCCAAACATCTATCCAAAGAACTAGGCGTCCTCATAAAAGTCGACATGGAAAAGGCATACGACCGAGTTAGTTGGGATTACCTTCTTTGGATAATGAAAAAAATGGGTTTCGATTTCAGATGGCGCTCTTGGATCGAGGGCTGTTTAACCAGTGCACATTTCTCTATCCTCATCAGCGGTAAAGCATGCGAATTTTTTAAAGCTACTAGGGGCTTGCGTCAAGGATGTCCTTTGTCCCCTTATCTGTTCAACATAGCCAGCGAGGGACTTGCCCTCCTCTTTCATTTGAGCTGAAGAAAATCGGTCAGTTAAGGGTTTCTCTAATCCCAAATGCAACTTCAGTATAAATCTACTCCAATATGCTGATGATTCTCTCATTATGTGCGACGGTGATACTCAGGTACACAACCTTCTCAATTTATATGAAGATGGTTCTGGACAACGAGTTAATTACAACAAATCCAACATTTACAGTATTAATGTTGACGACAATAGCTTGCAAAACTGGTCTCATGTCTTTAATTTTGTGGTTGCTAAACTCTCTATCAAATACCTCGGCATTCCCATCGGTTTGGGCAAACTTAGAAATTCGGAGTGGGATCCGATTGTTTCCAAAGTCAAGAACAGGCTTAGTGGTTGGAGAAGCAAAATGCTTTCCAAAGGTGGAAGATTGACCCTTGCTCAATCGGTCCTTAGTGCCTTGCCAACCTATTTTTTGTCCATGTATAAATGTCCTACGATCACTCAAGAAATCGAAAGATTGGAACGAAACTTCATGTGGGACCATCTTGGGGATTCAAAGAAAATGCATTTGATTAGTTGGGATACGATTACTAAACCCAAATGGGCGGGTGGTCTCGGCATTCGGTCTATCATTCCCATGAATAAAGCTCTTCTCATGAAGTGGTGGTGGCGTCTCTTGGACAACAAATCTAGCCGTTGGAAAGACATAGTTACTAACAAATACCAAGTCACCAACAATGGTTTGACCATAAAAAATTCCAAATACTCCAATGCCTCTTGGTGGTGGAAAGGGATCCTAGCTATTCGTGATAATTTCATCAAGAATATCAGCTTCAGAGTCGGTAACGGTAATCAGATTCAGTTGTGGACTGATAATTGGGCCAATATAGGCTGCCCCTTCAGCTTAAAATTTTCAAACCTGTACGCTATCTCCTCCAATCCGAAAGCCTCACTCGCAGATATTTTTTCTACAAATGATGTTTGGTCCTTGAGGTTCAAGAGAAGACTCACAGATTTGAAAATCTTTGAATACAATAGCCTATCCAATATTATGGAAAATACCAAGTTATTCCCCAACAAAGATGATGTTCGGCTATGGATCGGCAAAAACAACAGTTTTATTGTTAAATCAGCTTTCAGATCTCTTATAGTTAATCTACCTGCGGTGGATTGGAACTTCATTTGGGACCTCAAAATCCCAACAAGAGTTGTCTTCTTTCTTTGGTCACTTTTTTGGAATAAAATTGCCACAATTTATATCTCTTGTCTTCTGGAATATTTGGCTCACAAGGAATAACATTAGGTGTAATGGAGGGATACTAAATGAAGACAACTTATTGCGAGACTGCATTATCTCCGACTGCTCTTGGGCCGCTGCAAATGGTCCCGATAATATGTCCATTTTCACCCTTCGCAGATTCGAAGTTGCCCAGCTCCTCTCGTTTCTCAATGCCATGTAACAAGGCCTAGATTGTATATTTTCTATTTTTTTGCTCTGTATTTTTTGTTGGAGGTTTTTCCCCGACTTTTTGGTTTCCTCCCGGTATAGGTTTTTTCCTTTCTATAAAGGGCTTCCTATGTTTTCCCAAGTACCTGTCTTGGTTTTCTCCGATTCTCCGATTTTCCAGACAGCAATGCTAGTGGTACGATCTTGCATTTTTATCAAGCTCTTCGAGGCCCTCTGATCAGCTTTTTACATAATACATACAACTTTCAAAAAAAAAAATTGATTTTAAGGTCACTTTTTTGGATGTGTACCGCATGAAATTGACCGTCTGATGGTATGCCCACGATCTCACGATCTCAAGATCCATCATGTGAAAGATTGGAATGAAACAAATTTCCATCATCTGATTTAATGTAGTCAATGTGTTTCAGTGTGGGTGAACTCAAAGATTTGGTGGGTGGCACTACAAAAAATAAGACAAAAAAACCGTCGCTAATAGTGTTTGTAATTTTATTTTTTAATAGCGGTAGTTTTTGGCCACCACTAATAGTTTTATTTTTTGTAGTGTGGATTTATAGGTACTCAATTGAGTTTCATATGGCCTGAGTATAGAGGAATAAAAAAAGGGCCCTACCTAGTTGGCCAAGTGACTAGCCTAAGCTAGTCTAATCCATTAACATTTGACAGTTGGACATTGTATCTTGATCTGTGCCGAAATATGATCATATTTCATACCCTAATATCAATATTTGGCCTTTCGATGAAGGCATTCTAATAACTGTTATGCAGTTTTAGTGGTTTCAGGTGTTTGTGGCCGTTGGATCTTGCAAATACATAAAAGAGCATAATTAAGGACAATATGAGAGCATTGAGCCAAAAGGCCAACAAAAATACCAAAATTCATTAAAACAATTGATTGGTCCAGTCACAAGCAAGATAATGGATATATCACATGTCAGGCTCAATCGATTGAAATTTAGAAATCAATCGATTGAGTTGGATGATAACTGTTTCCCTCATAAATTCAAATTTAAACTCAATCGATTGAGATTTAGATTTCAATTGACTGAGATTTAAATTCAAATAAGTTCGTCAAAATGTAAATTTTGAATTCAATCGATTGACCTATATATGGAAACTCTTCCATCCGAGCCCTATATAAACAGATCAGTGTTTAGGGTTTGGGCATGCTTCTTTGAGGGGGCCTTCTTGGCCAACTTTTTAAATCTTTTTCTTAGATTTTTTTAAATTATTTTTAGTGCTTAGTTTTAATTTATGATAGTTAGTTTGTAATTAGGAACCAAAGCTTTATAAAGTTTCGAATTTTTTCCTAAAAGATCCGAACATTTGATAAATTAAAGAACATGTTTGATAATTTTGGATCTGTGTCTTGCGTGTGGATCGGAGATGAACGACTAAAATCGTTCATTCAAGGAGGAAGCGACCCCTAGATAAGTAGTTAATTTATTTTTATTCAATCATTTCTTTTCACAAATATTGAATCATACGACTTTCAGACCGTGCGATTGGATCTTAATGTTATGATTTCAAATTTTAAGATGCGCTATATTTTTTACATGATTCATACCGTAATAGGCTGAATCATAGTTTTTAGATAGGGTATGCCGGATTAATAATCATATTCTTTTCGAATCGTTTTGCTTGTAATAAAATGAAGGTTAATATTTATATTCATTGTCATAATTATTGAATCGTACGACTTTGAGGTTGTATCATTGGATCTTAAATATTGTGATTTCAAATTTTAAGATACGCTATGCTTTTTATATGATTCATACCGCAGTAGGTTGAGTCATAGTTTTTAGATAAGGGTATGCCAGATCAATAATCATATTTATTTTTATTCATTTTTCTTATTATTAAATGATGGTAAATAATTTGACATAAAAATGTGTGATTGATTGTTGGTAAAAAAATTATAAATCTAGAGTGAGCGGACTCCTTGATCATCTTTTCATCATTGTTTGATTTTTCATTATTTTTCTTGCTTAAGCTTTGTTTAAATCTTTTTATTCTTATGTTTGTGTAATTATTAATTTTTATCGTGACAAAGATCTTGTCTTTGGTACTTTCGTAGGTTTGTTTGACGCTTCTAAAAATTAATTAAATTTTACGCTTTCCTGTCGATTTGACACCCTTGATTTCTCCATGCTACAATAAATCTTGTGCACTTGCAAGGGTACAATTTAAAACCGATCATATTTAAATAGAACCCTCGATTCATCCTAATTCGGCCAATTGAGAGCCCTACCCTCAACTATGTGTATTAATAAAAATCTCCTTAGTTAGTGGTTTCATGTCTATATACAAACCCTCTGGATTTAATTGTCCTTAGAAACCAATTAAAACGACATTTTCTCAAAGTTTTTAAGAGGATTTTGCCTTTATTATAAATATATTTTTCAAGTATGCGTCAACATTTTTTAGATGGTTTTAGCCATCTTGCAAATGAGATTCTCATGCTTTTGCCTATGATATTGAATCGATTTTTCTCTTTGTAGCAAATAGCTAAATATTTTAGACTAACAACGAATTTACCTAAATATTAAATATTGAATCACTAAGCACTTTCAATAGGATTAATGAGCTGTAACTTATATCTATAGACGGGGTGATCTCGCATGCTCTTATTTTTACACATGGCAACATCCTTAAATAAGTCAAGTTGTTCAAGGTGGAAATCTGTTAGATATTTAAAAGTTTTATAATTTGTCTTTTCAAAGTGGTGTGTCTTTTCAAAAGAAGTATCTTTTCAAAGTGGTATGTCTTTTTAAAAGAAGTGTCTTTTCAAAAGAAGTGTCTTTCCAAAGTGGTGTGTCTTTTCCGAGGGATGCGTGTAACACCTTTTCATAGGAAAAATGTGTATTAACAAATCACTTGATTTCTATTTAAGGAATCTAAAATTATTGTTTTATACACCATAATAAAGTCTTATTTTTTCTCTTTTGTTATGTCTTTAAAGGTCTTTTATCAGAGCATTCTTGTAATATTTAGTCTTCGGATAATGTAATCGGATTCGCCAAATCCTTCAAAAGAATATACAGTCGATTCGTTGTATTCTAAAACTAATTTGCCAATAGCTTATTTGTGACCACTTTGTCGAAGTGATGGGGCCAAATATTGATTTAAAGACAATAATATTTCTCGTGTCTTGGATCAGTTTCTTGTATTATTTCGAATCAACATTTCAATTTTTCTAACAAAATTATCATGTGAGCTTATATTAGCTGAAAATCTATGTTGGCTGGCCTATATATATGATTGTGGACACTAAATCAGATTGTGTGCCTTATGTATTAGATTATACTCAGCAAACATGATAGTATATAATAATGAACCACATGATAGTGCATGTTAATTATTTTGTATGTAGCGAAGCCTACTTTTGCCTTTGGATCATGTAAAAATGAAATAACGTTGAATTCAATGCTTCAGGGACTAAGTACAAAATGATTGGATTTTAAGGCAAATTTTTTATTTTCGCTCACACCACGAAACAATCAAAATTTTCTAAATATTTCAAAAATAGGTTTGGGAAAAAATAACTTTATGCATCCCAACATTTTTATTTCATTTTTTAAAAGTTTTAATTGTTGAAGGACAGTTTTAGCTTTTCATGTAATTAACCAATAAAGTTAACATTAACCATATTTGCAACTGTGACGGTTGAAAGTTTTCTAAACATCTAAATAATAAACTATAACTTCTTTTGTGAATAGGAGATATATTAGGTAGTTTGTTGAACCGCATCAATGAGACTCCTACGTTTGGAAGAGAGTGGTGAAGAAAAATAAAGAAACGATGAACCCGTGTCTCAGGAAGCCGGGGGTAACCTCGTCATTCTTTGTCTTTAAAGTGTCAAGGTTTGATTCTCCTCCACTGGGTGATTCAGCTCCCAATTATCACTACAAATATAAGGTGTTTCAGCGGCACTTATTATTAAGGCAGCTTTTGGTAGCAGCAGGACTAATAGTGGCAGTTTTTGATAGCGACAGGGCTAATAGTGGCAATTTTTTGTTAAAAAATTGCTGCTAATAGTCTTATTTTTTTGTAATGTACCCTCTATTGGATTGCCCAATAGGCCTCATCCGAAATAATAATTCTTGGAATAGTGTTGCTTTGAGCTTCTTTCCATCTCTCAGTCTAAAATTTTAGCATCTTCTTTGTTGTATGGAAGAAAGACAAGATTTTATGAAAAATTCGTAATAGTGGTAACTTTACTTTTAAGTTTGCATGGAACCATGTGAGGAACCAGAAGGAACCGCTGATGTTTTGGAAGAGGTTATGACGACCAATTGCTCCAACTAAGATGAAGTTTTTCTCTTGGAAAGTTCTTCAAGGGTGTTTGGCTACTGATGACAATATTAGAAGAATTAAAATTTTGATTGTTTCGAGATGTTCTCTATGCAATAGGGATGTGGAGACGTCTTCTCATCTTTTCTCCACTTGCACCATCACGGCGGAGGTCTGGAAAAAACTACCGGGATGTTTTAATATCCTATACCGGGACTATCAGTCTTTGATTGATAGGTTCAATACTTGGTGTAGGAACTCTTCATCCCAATATGATTTTGTTTGCGGATTGGTCACTTTGGTTCTCTGGTGGGAGATTTGGTTGAGCAGAAATGCCGCTAGACTTGAAGATAAGATTGTTTCTGTAGACTATATATGTTTGTAAATGGTTGGTAGACCTTAATTCTCAGGTCAAGCAAAAATTGAATAAAAGTGAAGTAGGAGAAGAGTTTTTGTCATGGATTGGAGTGCCTGTGGCTGTTAAAAAAATTAAGAAAGCTATGGTGGTTTACTGGCACCGCCCGGATATGAATTGTATTAAACTCAACCGAGACAACTCTTCGTTGGACACTCCTGACCCTTCTGGCGGTGGAGGCATCATCAGGGATGATAATGGTGATTTTATTGTTGGTTTTAACAATGCCTATGGACGTGTTTCAAAAAATGAAGCTGAAGCTCGAGCTATTTTAGATGGTGTTAAGATGGCTAAGGGCCTCCATAAAAAACTGATTATTGAATCCGATTCCATAGTAATAATCAAGGCGCTCATGGGAGGATCAATTTCTTGGGTCATTGCTGATGTTATTGATCAAATTCAGATGGAGCTACAAGGCTTATGTTGGGAGGCTAGGCACTGTTTTCGTGAAGTTAATGGGGTGTCGGATGGTCTTGCTCGGTTGGCCTCTTCCAGTGACCATAGTATTATTTTTTCTCATTTGGTTTACCTCCCTAGTCAGATCAAGGGTACGTTTATGTTGGATAGTAAGGGTATACCATATGTTAGAAGTCACTAATCTTCTTTATTTGTTTTCTTTTTTCTTTATTTAATATATTTGGTTTACTTATAAAAAATAATAATAAACTATAAGATAAGGAGTTTTTTTTAATCAATAAACAGAGTCGAAGGATTTTTCTAATAAACACCAAACTTTGTAGAGGGGTATAAGGAAAAATGAAAAAGGGAGTAACTATATATGATGGTAGTGTTTTTACACTACGTTCGAGTGCTAGATTACATACCACATGTCACGTGATCGCAAGTTATACCATATACTCTAACGGTTCAACTAGTACCTGAGTTTTAGGAAAAAAATTTATTTAGACTTTTTTACTTTTCAAATCATAGGTCAAATATTATAATTTGCAGCCTAAATTTTGTGCATTGAATTTTTTCCACCTTTGAACTAATATTCAATAGTGGGAAAAATTTTTACAATTTTTTTGTTCTTTTAGATAGTACTTAATCAAACTCGGGCAAGTTATCGCGGCACCCGATTTTCAGGTTAGATAGCATGTGGCACCTAGGTGGGCGAAGATAGGCTCAATCACTACCCTCGTGGGTAGTGTCCTTGGACTCTAGCAGTGGTATGTAAAACCCTTGACTTTCATAGCCTCAATCACTACACATTTTAAAACCTTGACTTTCATAGCCTCTATGCCCTGATAAGTTGATGTGGAGGTGCTTTCCACACCGGAATCCCTTTCACAGGGTTTAAGACATGTACACCATAGGCACATTTGAATGCCAGTAATGCAACAACATGTTTAAGTCTCTAGTGTGTTTTCTTTGTAATTGATGTTACACATCGCTACCATTGAAGTTGAAGAAGGTGAAAAAAAGAGAATGATTTTTTGCTATTTCATCGAATTGGGTTAATCACCCTAAAATAGACAAATGGTAATCATACTAAGCTAATCCTAATCCTAATTACATGATAATTATAATCTTCACTTATCTTTATCTAAACCACCTAAAGATATTTGATCTCTATCACCCTCTTGCAATCGCATATTTGTTCGAAGAACGAATGTGGTATTGGTTACAAAAAAAGGTAAGCTCTTGACCTTCACCATAATATTTTGCAAATGAATGAATGAAAAAGTCTAATCATGCTTGATGGTGGTCAGTGCCTATCTGTGAAATCCATCATCATTACATCTTGCTCATCGTACAATTTGTCGGAGCCGATGTCTTACTAGATTAGATTTGTCATGATTTCCCCCATAAGCATTTGATATAAGAACATGTGGCTATAATCTAACCTTGAATCTAGAATAAAGTACAACACGGGATCATAGGCTTGTAGGCATATTAGGAGGGAGGGATGTTGTGCAGAGCAAAGATACCTTAGAGAAAATGGCTACTCACATAGAAACAAAAGTAATACTACGAGCTTTGTGCTTCCACTTCACAGAGAAAAATATTATGCGAAAGAGACTTCATCATATAAAATGGGTTGTGAAATTTTAAAACAGGAAAAACGATGGGATGGGTGGGGGTTAATAGGCTAATGCCTATAACGGTTACGACGGAGGTTATTGTGGTTAATAAGCACCTATTTTTGCATTGGATTAAGTAAATTTCTCTTTCTTTCTATTTTGCGTGTAGGATTTTGGAGACAAATTGAGACGTAAGAATAATGGCTAATGGGATGGTGGGTATTTGTAGTAGGATTTGTTAGAAGTTTTTATTCTTCGTGGCCGTCACTATGGTCAATCCGTTGACCGGTGAATGATATAAGATCTATCTTTAGATGTAATAATTGCTAATTCGATGAATTTGAAGATAATAAACAACTAATAATTAAGTCTTTTAGTTCGGGTATGAATGTAATTTTCAATCATAATATAATTAGTAATTTAAGTTTTTAATGAGAAAGGACTCATTGGCTATAAATATAAGGGATGCTTGATCCCAACGATTGCTCGACACACTTCAACCCTTCTAATTAGCAAAAGCATCCCCATTGTGCTCGAAGTGAGAGCAAAGAGATTGTTGAAGATCGACAACCGACCTTTAATGGCTTACACTCAAGGTGCACACATTTATTTTAATTTATGAATTATAGATTTATTATTTTGATTGATCATGCGCCTAATTCCTACGGCATATATTTGGATAGTCGGATTAATAGATCCATCGGTGGTCCGGAACCCACCTGGCCCACCGCCTGACTTGGCCATGACGATATTGCACACGACTAAACCGATGTTACCTACCGGTCGATAACCAAACTCGGGTCATGACCCGATTCAGCCCATGGTCCGGTCCAGTCCATCACTCAACCCGACCCATGATTCATGACCAGATTCAGCCCATTAGACACGATCTATTTGTCCTTAAGGCCCAATTTTGACCCATATTATTTCTTATTCTTTTCGGGCCATTTCTGGGCTATCTATAGGTCCAATTTTGAGATATTATATATGATTTTTGACTTTCTCAGACATTTCAATTCTATTTTTAAGGCCTGTTTTTAAAAAGGAACTCTTTGTTGTGACATTTTACATGACCTGATGTCATTTTAATAATTTTTAATCGGATAATTGTTGTATATTTGAGTGCCTTTAATTAGGGTTAGGTATTGGAGGTTGTGCTTTAGCACTAAGGCTGGTACTTATATAATATTATATATGATTATTGTTAATTTTTTACACTTACTCACAATACAAGTTAGATTTGACTACTTGCATCCCTTAAGTGGCTTATTTATTTTATTTTATTAATTAACATCTTTTGTGATTATCTAAAATATTATAAAACTCAAATAGAAAACTTGGCTTGGAAGGATTTTTCTGTCCAACGGTGATGATCTTTCCTAGTGTCGTGATTTTCATAGTAAGGTTTATTTTTTGTAAAAGACCATATTATAAATTCACTGAAAGTGTATAATAAACATTGACATCACAACTTAAGGGATTATTTCTGCCCAACGGTGATGAATCATTTAATATTGTGTGATGGTTGTATTTACTATTTATTATTTTGTCTGTGGGTACTGCTAGCGTATTGTGACTCGGCTCAACGGAGGGTCATAACGATGCAATTAGTATCACAATCATTAATGTAAATTGAGGAAGCGGCTAGTATGTTATGACTCGACCCAATGAAAATATTATAAATATAACCTTGTAGAATTGATAGTTACTACAATTATATATGGACATAATCAAGCCCTTACTAATTATGCAGCATTAAATTCATCTTCTATTACTAATGTAATTGGTGGAATTGAATCTTCGAGTGGCACAAACTATGGGAAATAGAAGGAACAAGTCTAAATTATTCTAGGTTGCATGGATCTTGACTATACTATACGATTTGATAAACCCAAGGTGCTCACTGCGATGCCTCAACTGAAGATCTGAAAGTGAACAATATAGATTTAGAAAATTAGGTTAGATCAAATCGTATGAGTGTTTTGATCATAAAGAATTTTATTATTGATGCAATCCAAGGAGGTATTCCTAACTCGCACAATGCAAATGAATACATGCAAGTCATTCAAGAATAATTTCAGGGGACTTCTAAGACACTTGTCAGTAGTCTTATTGTTAAAATGGAAATTATGAAATATAATAGTCATAGTGACGTACGAGAGCATATTATGAGAATGAGTGGCATGACGACTCAATCGAAAGAAATGGACATGAGCTATTCTGAGGGTTATCTTGTTCACTTCATCATTATTTTAGATAGTGGTTTCATTTTAAATTTAGTTGATATTATTTATGTTTCAAGTATCACTAGAAGCCTTATTTTAATTTCTAAATTGGATTCATCAGGTTTTGAATTTAAATATAGACATAATATTTTTACTCTATTATTTGATTCCGTTATTATGGGTGGTGGCTCACTAGTGGGTAATCTTTATAAATTAAACATGGATTCATCTTACGCTCAATCTTTAGTTTCTATACAAGTGGATGGTAAAGTTATTAAGAAACGAAAACGAATAATCGGCAACTCCTCCATTTTATAGCATAAACGTTTAGGCCATATATATGAAGATAGAATGAAGAGTTTAATTAAAAATGATATAATCAATGAGCTTGATTTCTCTGACTTCAATACTTGTGTAGATTGCATTAAAGAAAAACTCACAAAGATTAATAAGAAATGAGCTATCAGAAGCACGAGTTTGCTAGAAATATTCCACACTGATATTTGTGGGTCATTTTCAACTCCTACTATTGTGGCAAAAAATATTTTATTATATTCACTGATGATTATTCTCGTTTCTATTATATATTTCTCATTCATGAGAAACCTGAGGCCCTAGTATATTTAAAATCTATAAAGTCGAAGTTGATTTACAACTCAATTCAAAAATTAAAATTATGAGATTTGATAGAGGCAGAGAGTACTATGGTATATACTCTGAAATAGGTCACAATCTAAGATCATTCTTCATGTATTTATAAGAGCATGACATTGTTGCTCAATACACCATATCAGGAACACCTGAACAGAATGGTATAGCTGAGCGACGAAATCGTGCTCTTATGGATATGGTGAGAAGCATGTTGTGCAACTCTAAGTTACCTATGTTCTTGTGAGGAGAAGCCTTGAAAACAACGGTACATATCCTAAATTGGGTTCCTAGTAAGGTTGTTCCCAAAACTCCTTATGAACTATGGGTAGGTAGAAAATCGACTTTAGGATATTTACATATTTGGGATTGTTTAGCTGAAGCAAAGGTGTATAATCCACAATTAGAAAAATTAGATCCTAGAACTATAAGCTGTCATTTCATTGGTTACCCTGATAGGTCGAAAGGCTATAGATTTTATTGTCCCACTCATAATGCTCAGATTGTTAAGACTCGATATGTAAAATCCTTTGAGTACTATGAAAATAGTGGGAGTGTTGAGCCTAGGAAAATCACTTTTGAGAAGAATCGGATTATAATTTCTATCCCTTTTATTCAAGAAAATGTAGCACCAACACCAGTCATTCAAGATAGTGTTGATGCACGTGAGGTTATACCTATTGTAACACCCCACATTGAGAAGGCTCTTGCTCCTATGGTGAGTGTCAATGATCAATCATTGCGTAGATCAGAGAGAACAAAGAAGCCAGTCATTTCTAATGACTATATCATCTACCTCAATGAGAGTGAGTATGATTTTGAAAAAGAAACAGATCATGTTTCTTTTAACCAAGTTATGATGAGCGACAAATCCACTCAATGGCTCAAAGCTATAAAAGATGAGTTGGAATCAATGAAACATAACTTGGTCTGGGATTTTTACGAGTTACTTAAAGGAGTTAAATTGTAGGTTGTAAATGAGTATATAAAATCAAGCAAGACTTTAAAGGTAATGTAGAAAGATACAAGGTCAGGTTAGTCGCTAAAGGGTTCACTCAAAAAGAGGGAATAGACTATAAAGAGATATATTTCCTTGTCTCTAGAAAGGAATCTTTCAGGATAGTCATGACATTGGTAGCTCATTTTGACTTAAAATTATATCAAATGAATGTCAAAATTTCTTTTATAAATAGTGACTTGCATGAAAATGTCTTTATGACACAACTTGAAGGTTTTTAGGTTGAGGGGGAGAACCATTTAATTTGTAGACGCAAAAGTCCTATATATAGTTTAAAGCAGACATCTCGACAATGGTACTTAAAATTTCATAAAGTCATTTCAAACTTTGGTTTTAAAGAAAATATTATAGATCAATGCATATATCTTAAAATCAATGGGAGCAAGTTTATCATCCTTGTTTTGTATATTGATCATATATTATTTGCGAGTAATAGTTTAAGCATGTTACATGAGACAAAGAACTTTTTATCAAAGAGTTTTGATATGAAAGATCTTGGTAAAACTTTTTATGTGATAGGAATTGAAATTCATCGAAATAGAGCTTGTGGCATATTGGAATTGTCTCAAAGAGCTTATATTGATAAAGTTCTCAAAATGTTTAACATGCAAAATTGCTCCGCTACTGTTGCCCTTATCATTAAGGGTGATAAATTTAGTCTACTTTAAAGTCCCCGAATCAATTTGGAGAAAAAGCAGATAAAGATAATTTCTAATGCATCAGCAGTTGGGAATCTCATTATACACAAGTTCGTACTCGTTCCGACATAGCGTATATAGTTGGCATGTTTGGTAGGTATTAATGTAATCCTAATTTAGACCATTAGAAAGCAACCAAAAAAGTTTTTCACTATTTATAAGGGACAAAAGAACACATGCTCACGTACAAAAGGTCGAATAACCTTAAAGTTGTTGGTTATTTAGATGTCAACTATACTGGGTGTCAAGACACCAGTAGGTCAACATCGGGTTATATAATTATGCTTGCAGGTGGACTTAAATCTTGGAAAAACGTTAAGCAAACGCTTACTACTTTATCTACTATGGAACCAAAGTTCGTTGCATGTTTTGAGGCAACATATGAGGCGATATGGGTGAGAAATTTTATCTTAGGGATTCGAATTGTTGATAGTATTTCAAGGTCACTAAGAATTTTATGTAATAATTACGCTGCGATAGCTATCTTCAACAATAATAAGACTAGTAGAGATTCCAAATATATTTATATCAAATATTTTATTGTAAGGGAGAAAGTTTAGAATCAAATTGTATCTATTAAAAAGATCACTAAAGGCTTATCTCCCAAGCTCTTTTTGAAGCACGTTGCGCGTATAGGATTAAATGATAGTTTTAATAGCCTTTAAGAGTAGATGTATAAGAGTGATTACATTTATTTAATTGATTCGGAAATAAGAATTTATTTAATTTTCATTTGTTTGCAAATAAAATTTTAGAACATATGGTGTCAATAGATGACAATATAGTAGGACCAATAATAGATTAAGTTTGTTTGTTATCACCATTCAATTTATAAACTTGTAATCTATGTGAAATCATACTAGTTAGAATTTATGTCGGTGATGAATTCTAATGCGGTAACCAATGAACGGTCATATGTTAATAACATGATGCATTGACTACATTGATTTTGTGTTAGTATTCTCACTGGATCGAACTGATTATAAAGACTGTGATTGGGATTGATTAGGATTTATCATTCAAAGAAAGTTAGCTAATATTTGATAATCAGAGTTTATTGACATAGTGTGGCCAAGTGAGAGACTGTTAGAAGTTTCTATTCTTGGTGGCCATTACTATGGTCAATTCGTTGATCGGTGAATGGTATAAGGTTAATCTTTAGATGTAATAGTTGCTAATTCGATAAATTTGAAGAGAATAAGCAACTAATAATTAAGTCTTTTAGTTAGAGTATGATTGTTATTTTCAATCACAATATAATTAGTAATTTTAGTCCTTAATGGGAAGGGACTCATTGGCTATAAATATAAGGGATGCTTGGTCCCAACGATTGTTCAACACACTTCAACCCTCCTTATTAGCAAAAGTATCCCCATTGTGCTCGAAGGTATTGAGAGCGAAGAGATCATTGAAGATCGACA
Organism: Chloranthus sessilifolius; assembly: GCA_021018995.1. Lineage (NCBI taxonomy): Eukaryota > Viridiplantae > Streptophyta > Magnoliopsida > Chloranthales > Chloranthaceae > Chloranthus > Chloranthus sessilifolius. Next base: position 153,599,603 of record CM037586.1, on the reverse strand, counting down.
ACCACTACCGAAAATAAGACTATTAGCGGCAGTTTTTTTAGCAAAAATTTGCTGCTATTAGTCTTGTCGCTACCAAAACTGCCGCTATAAATGTTGCTGCTACAAAAAATTGCCTTAACCGCAAGTGCCGCTAATACACCTTATTTTTGTAGTGAACCCACCTTTTATGACTCATACTCAAGGTACGCACATATATTTTTATTTATGAATTGTTGATTTATTGTTTTGATTGATCATGCACCTAGATCTTAGGACATATAGTTAGGTGGTCTGATCGATAGATCCATCAAGATTGAGATAGGGTAAGATGGGTTTGCAATAGATGGGGTAGGTGATCGGTTATGTAGAGGAATAGATGTTGGATTGAGAAGATAGAGATGGTGGTGTTAAGTTGTAGTCAAAGCATGTGCAAAATCTAAAAGAGAGGAAAGATTGGAAAATTAAATGGATTCCCAATGTGGTGGCGGTCCTCGATATAGCGTATTGAAATTGAAGAGAACGACATAAGAGCATCTCCAATACGGATAGCTATATTTGAACAGCTAAAATCTCATTTTGAGCCCACTCTCTATTATAGCTATTGCCTTTTAAAAAAGTTTCCTGTAAGAATAGCTATTTTAGCTGCTCCTTGAAAATAATATTTTTTTGTTTCTATTTTAAAATATATGGCAAGTGGAGCGAGAGAAAGAGAAAGAGACAGAGAGAGAGAGGGAGAGATTTAATAATTTTTTAAGGAAATTTTACGGGATCGACCCTGTCAGATACACCTTTCCCGTCAGAGACCCTATATTTTCACCTTTACCCAAACCAACCAGCTTTAAGACAAGCTAGTTCTAGCTAGTAGGAAAAGTCTTAAATACCTCTTCTTACATTTTTATCGTTCTTCATAGTTTAAAATTTTAAAAATTACACTTTTTTATATTTACGCGATGTGAAGCAACATCTATGGCATCTGATTTAAAGGCCACAATATAAAGATCGATGGTGTCAAAGATTGACACGAAATGCATTTAAATCGCCTTTTTATCCAAAAACGACCGCCTAGCGATTTATCGAGTTTTATATACCAATAACGACGATCCAGATACCATTATCATTTTGCCCAGGTAGTCGTTATTTTTTTTAAAGAGGCGATATCACCTTTTTCGTGTCTATCTTTGGCACCATCGATTTTATATTGTGGCCTTCAAATCAAACGACATAGATCTCGTTTCGCATTGCGTAAATATAAAAAAGTGCAAATATTTAAAATTTTAAACTATGTAGAATGAAAAAAAGTATAAGAAGGGGTATTTCTGACATTTTGTGCTAGTTGGAACTGACTCGGCTTGGAGCTGGTCGGTTTGGGTAAAGGTGAAAATATAGGGTCTCTGACGGGAAAAGTGTCTCTGACAGGTCAATCCCATAAATTTTCTATTTTTTAATTATAGCGATTGGAGAAGGATTTGCCAAAGATAACGATTGGAGGAGGAATCACTAAAGATAGCGAGTTTGATAGCGACTCTGCTGGAGAGGCTTTCAGGGTTTTGTATTGCCAACATAACAAATTTAGGCTCTTTTCACATAATAATCATAACCCCTACTTATCTTTATCTAAACCACCTAAACAAGTCCTATCTCCATTAGCTACGAATTCATGAGTTCGTACTCTCTTTCACATAAATCTAGAGCAAAAATTCATAAAACGCGTTTAAGAAAAACTTTTATCAAACAAATATCCACAATCAACGCTTCGTGGATGTAAGATGAAAGGGTCCTGTGGTACCAAACGTGGCCCCTACAAGGTTCAATCCATTGGACCTAATTAAAGCCCTTCGATAAGCTATATAAGTGGGTTTCATGTGACTTAGCAAAATGTGGAGGACCAAAAAAAAGGCCCCAGCCCAACTAGGTACTGACACCCAGTCCAGTCCATTGAAGTTTGGACTGTATGGCACTTCGTCCAAAGAATAGAATACTCGTTCACCCGATCGCTGCACCACGGCCGGTGGTTCTTTTTCCGAGCCCACAATAAAGCCTGGCGCCTGGCGCAAGGAAAGGTGTGCCCTCAGACACATGGGATTCGATTCTATCAAAAAGCAAAGACTTTCCACATACCAAAACAACCTCCCATATCGATGCTGACCTAAGTCACTGAGACTGGGTGAGAGGCGAGATGTGGTGGCAGATTAGATTTATGGGTTAATGGTGACGACTGTGGTGATGATTAGGTGTCACCGTCCGGTCCATATAGGGTGGGTGGGTGGGTCATAAGTCATAACTTTGGCATGGGCAATGAAATGACAAAGCAACTTAACTTTTTACCATTAAAATATAATATAAATAAGTAAGGCAATTCATGTTGGGGGAAAGACCATACGGTGCCCTGTATTCACATGATAAAACTTGGGTATCGCGCATCCGTGAAAGAGGAAATTATCCAGTGTACCCTTATAGTAAAAGGTGGGGTTATTCACACTCCTTTTTCCTCATAATTACATGAAAAAAAACAATCCTTGATTGTCCCAATGCAGATGGCGGAGAATCTTTTCGTCCCAATCTTACACACCATTGTTGTCTCATTTCGCTTAAGTGAATCGCTTAATCGATGTATTTACCTAATTTAGGATGTATCTATCCATTTTAGGAGCATAATTTCGATAATACAGTATAGTCTTTTACATTATTTCTTTTTGAATTTTCGAAATAGCTTTTCTAAGAGCCCTAACATTTGATTTGGCTTAATGAGCAAGATTTTTATGATAGCCTATGTCACCCTTGCTATTATAATCACACAAGGTACAAATTATGATTGATTTTTCAGTAGGACTCTTATACCGTTCATATTTCTAACCTGAATTATTCGATATAAGTCTTACAGGATCCGAGGTTAAAGATGTAGACATAATTAATTGGTGAATGACGATAGAAAGCAGGAATTAGAAAAAGAAAATTAGAGATTTAAAATTTTTGAAACAAAAATAATAAAACTCAAACCTCCCAAAAGACTTGTTTGTTTGATCTGGATCACTTGATTGATAGAAGATTAGAATTATAAACTTTATGCACTCTTAAATCTTGATCTTTGATATTTTTCTTTGAGGCTTTGTAACGCAATAATACTAATATTACTAAATTTATAATAATTTAATTCACTAAAAAAAAAAAATACAAAACATAAAATAACAAAAAAAAATTGGATAGGAAAGATAAGAGGAGATTGAGAGTAAAAAATGAAGATTAAGAAGAAATTTAAGCCAAAATAGTTGTATGAGAAGTAGAGAGGACGCAATTCACCATTTTATAGAGGCAATGAGATCTCAAAAAATAAAAAATATATATTTAAGTGCTCCAAGGGTTATAAATATGACCGTACAATATGACTTATGCGATCGCATACTTTTATATGCGATTACATAATGTGAAAATCGCATAAGCCAGAATGGCTTATGAGATTTTGAAGCTTATGATCGCTTAAGTGATTGATTATGACAACAATGTTACACACAATAGATTTTGAGATCATGGAACACTTTTCAGATGGTTAGATCTTGATTCCACATGGTGCGCATCCCCAAAAATGATTGTGATCATGAGCGTACCTATCAGACGGTCACTTTTGAAGTGAATGCCTTATGCAATCAACATGTGACTGTTTAATAAATGCACTATGATCTCAAGATATATTGTGTGGAAGATTAGAATGAAAAATGATTTTCATCGCCTTGTTCAAAATAGTCAATAATTTCTTCCTAGGAAAGAGTGGGTGCTCTTTACAAGAAAATCGCCACCCACATATAGATGTTCTTCCTTAGAGGCAATTAGTTTTGTGACCTTATTCTAATTTGTAGGGTTAATGACTCTAACCGATATTTAAACACTATAATCATGTTAAAATGCTTTTATACCCATAAAGTTGGATTTTTATTCTTACACTATTGAGCAACTGTGTTCAATCCAAATTGTCCCAGTGGCCATCTATCACTCTCAGCCAAAAGAAACATAACTACGAGTGGATGTGAACCATTCAATTGGTGAACTTTAAAATCAGTCAAATTAAAAGCAATGGTTGATATTAAAGTCCATAAATCGGATGGTTTAATTCTCCCTAAACCTTTTTTTTTTTGGCTTGTTGCATATTAATCTATGATCTATCATTTTGACGGTATAAATCACCCACTTATTGTTACAGATCACCCACATATTTCAATCATTAATAGTGCAAGATCATTTAAACACCATTTAAAAAAAATTGTGTTTAAATGAGGATTAAGAGAGTGGACCCCACTTTTATAACTTAGTCTTTTGCAGCTGAAAAATTCAAAGTTTAATAATTGCCGCTGTGTAGAAAATCTAGATTCTCTATTACAATGGACACCTGCGGCTAACAAATTTACAGGTCTCTCAATGGGTTCCCACCAACAGAAAAGAAACATGTTCATTGATCATCTTTTCCTTCTTATTCGTCTCTCTGGTGGTTGTGAGGAATTGCCAGTGGTGAAGAAAATAAGCTGAAGATTTCGGTGGTAGTAAATGGGTGGTGAAGTAGTGATGGTGGGGCCATGGTGAAGAAGAGGAAGCCGAAGAGGGGAAAAAAGGTAGTAAGATCTGGTATTGCAACTGGCAAAAGAAAATCGGAAACGTGACCAATGGTTATGTAGAATGAACCTTCGGTTGCAAATAATGGTACCCTTAAAATTTGAATAGAAATTTCGGCCAAAAATTTAAATTTCAGTCAAAACTTTCCCCTCCATACATTTTTTATCAAAATTTCAGTTTAATATTTTATTTTGTTGGGGATCAAATTAAAACATTTCGGTCGATAATTTAAATTATAAGCTGAAATTTTGAAAGAATTTTGTCGGCAATGAGTACATCTTGTCAGTTATGCTCTCCCATATACGTGTACATTAAAGTCTAATCTCATGGTATTGCCTATACAGCTGACAAGAGTTGCTCATGGAGTCATGGTAGAGATTTGTTTTTTCCTCTACGTCTACTAGCGTTTGGCATGATTGATCTTACGCAAAACTTCTTTACCTATGATTTTATACCATTATTGAAGTGTGATTTATTATTAAGTTATGTCACACAAATATGCGTCCAATTTAAATTGTTCAAGGGGCAATTAATCCTTCAAATATATATCAATCAACCCAAAGAAACATGTTTATAAGTAAACGTGAATCATCCGATTGATGAACTTGAATATCAACCGTTAAAACTAAAAAAAAGAGTTAATACTAACTCAACAAAACGCTCTAAAAGACCATTTTTTGGCCTGTTGCAATTTAATCTATAATCTATCAAATTCCAGTACGGATTTCCCACGTCTTATATCATTCATAGTCTAAGATCGTTTAATCACGGTTTTGGTGTTCACTATAGTGAGGGAGGCGGATCCTTTAAAAGTTTGTTCAGTCGATTCTAACTGGGTTGACTCTTCAATTAGCTTTGTCTATTAGGCGAGCATTCGATTCAGCTGCCTTGTGAAGGCTCAATTTGGGGAGATTTTTTATTTATTTTATTTATTTATTAATTTATTTTTTTGAAATTTGTATAAAATGTAAATCCAATTCAATTTAGAGCTGGTATGATTATGTCACCATTTAGGGCATGTGGCTCTATTCTTCATCAAGTGTATCCCTTGATGCGGCCCCAGTATAAAAATTAATCCGATCAAAGATTTCATAGGAAAATGATGCATTAACACCCATTTGATTATCTATCTAAGGGATCTAGAATAATTGTTTTCACAACACATTGGAGTCTCTCTTCTTTTCTTTGGTTATGTCTTTAAAGGTCTTGATCATAGCGTTTTTACATTATTTAGTGTTCGGATAGCATGAACGGATTCACCAAACCTTCACAAGAATACATGATTAGTCTCAAAAGTGGTATAATTTATGCTTGAATCTCGACCTTATTAGCCCTCATTTGACTATTAATGTGTGCTTTTAGTTTGGCTTGTGTTGCAACAAGTACAAAATCCGTAAAAACGTAAAATAGGTTAAAAAAGCAAAGCTAAGAGGAAACTCGAAGCAATGGCAAGAATCTAAGAAGAACAACTGAAGAAATGAACTGAAAGGTCATTCTGATCTGTCAAAATTGAATATTTGACCAGTCAGGATAGCGCAACAGAGAGTAGTCCAAGAGAACAAAAGAGGAAAAGAAGTAAATCCAAATGAACTGAAAATTCAAGACGGATCGGTCAAAACTTGTTCGACCTGTCGAAAATTAAACAAGTAGAACATATAAATATTAATATATATTTTTGACCGGTCAAAACCCGTTCGACCGGTTAGAGATTCAAGTAAATTTGAAGCCTTGCGAAGCACCTTCGACCTAGAGATCTAATCTGAAGTCTGATTGATCGAGAATGCAATTTCGACTGGTCACAGCAGTATTCTTAAACGAAAAACCAGGTACAGCTGTGGATAGCTTCCGGCGTCCGAGATCTTCTCCAGATTTCTCTTCTAAAAGCTAGATTACTAAAAGCAGTGCAAATTTCCTGCTGAATTCATCTTCCTAGGAGGATTTTTTGGGATTCTCTAGGATTTTTTTGGGATTCTCTAGAGTCTTCATAGGTCAAGTCAGTGTAGTTCTAAAATAGAGGGAGATTGAATGTAATCATCGATCAGAGCCTGATTTAGCAATGATGGTTTTTGTATCGATGCGTGCTTAAAGCTTAAGACCGGGATCTACTGTAAATTTCGGATAAGTATTCTAATGAATTTCTATTTCCTTTTTTTTTTTAATTTCATTTATGGTACGATTGCATGTTTGAAATTTTGAATATATCGAGAACGTGATAGTAACATTATAATCTTATTTACAATAATCTTAGTGGCCTTGTAGGGATTGGGGTTGGCCTAGATAGGATATTCACCGATGGACTACGCCTTGTAGGGTAGTTTTTATTGATTTGTGCAATGATTCTTTGACAATTAGATTTATCTAATTCATAAATGATGCGACTGAGCTTGTAGCCTGGAGCGGGGGTACCTAAGATTCATTATAGAAAATAAATGAGTTTTATTATTTATGGATATGAAATTCAAGAGAGATTCCAAACTGCTTTCCCATCTTTTATTTCAAAACTATTTGATTTTCTCTTATTTGTTTTAAGATAATTTAGGAAATCTAATGTTACAATTTATTTCATAAAACATAAGTAAAATCAAGACAAACGACAAATCTCTGTGGTTCGACACCCTTACACTAGCCCTAGTACATCTGAACTTGTGCACTTACAAAAAATATATTTTAAGACGATCAATGCACAGTTGGTTCGTTGTATCCTGGAACTAATTGGCCGATAACCTGTTGGTGACCACTTTGTCGAAGTGGTGGGGGAAAATATTGATTTAAAGACATCGATATTTCTCATGCCTCGGATCGATTCCATGTATTATTTTGAGTCAACATTTTTAAACTAATATTTGCCAATTTCAAAAAAGTTATAACGGAGGAATCGTGATGTCGAAATCTATTGTGGATCACTATGGTGATGTGCCCATCTTATAACAGAGAAATTGTTTTTGTACTCGAAACTCTCTATTTAATATAGCGAAACCCACCATGGACTCGAGAGCGGTGATGATTCGTCTAACCGTATTGTTGGATTTGAAGCGACATTTTGGATTTGGATGGTTATTGTGTCTAGTTCCTATATGTGAAAGTCTAGAGCACGAGAATGTTGAAGTTGGCCAAAGAGATAAAATCGTTTCATGAAGTCGACTATTATTTACTTTCAGTAACGGGTAAGTAGAATTTGACTTCATTTATTATTATTAATTTTTATTTTAGTTATATCGTCTCCAAGACATATATGCAATTACACTTATTAAGATTTGTTTTGATGTTTAAAAAAGTACGAAATATGGTACTTCTTTCAAACATTAGTTTTTCAAAAAAATTTATTATTTCAAGGATTATAGCGGCATACCATTCCACTATTATGATGCATGATAATCCAAATAATCAAGATGGTTAAAACCTAATGACGTGATTTTGAATAAACTAAATGTGTCAATGATGGGATGATTGTTGGACTACTTTAATAGACCTAACATATGTTCATGTTCCTAAAAGTGGACATCAATATTGCTTCCTTATTATTTATGTTGTGGTGGTTGACTCATTGAATGAGTTACACGAAACTTTGGTAAATATTTGTTAAGATGGGATTTAGCATTCACGTTTAAATGTGATCACATACGTGCAATTTTAATCAAACGATCGGATTTAGCTCTATGATCATTGAGCGGCTTTGATCGATTGACATTACATAGAATCATTAACAATGATCAAATGCCCATGACTTTTTTGACATCATTATTACCAAAAAAAATTGGTATGATCATTTATAGATGTTTAAATAATTACGATTAAATTATCATATATATTTTTTAAATCTCATAATTATTTGTTTTAAGAAACATGATTATTTTGTTTAAGTATGCATGAAACTTTGATATATTCCATTTCATGAATATTCTATTGCATTGAGTTCATTGAAAAGTGAATTGAGCAAAAATGCGAAGAATTATCTTAAGAAGATAATGAATTTAGATTTGAAAATATAAATTATTTGATAATGATTTTTCTTTAATAAAGGAAGTCACAATTGTAAATCTCGTTGCGTGTGTTGTTTGTACAGTCTCGCAAGAGATGTTAAGAAATAATTATGAATCTCATTAAGTATGTTGCTTGTATTGAAATAGGTAGAGAAATGAATTGATTTAAGGGTCTATTGGTAGACATACCAATAAAGATTAAATCAAAACTTTTAAATTCTCTATGAAACTTGTTTCTTTGTCAATAAACATGAAAATAAATTATATGTGGATCGAGTAGAAATGTCTGAAGAAATACTTTATATGTTGATAATTGTTACGCAATTATTGAAAGTATTAGTTAAAAAGAAGAATCAGGATGTGTTTAAAGTCATTTACCCAAACAGACACTTACGATGAAAACTCTACCTAATATTTGTTTGGTCAATGTTTAGGTTTAAAGAAAAGAACAAGTCGTAAATCTGTAGCGGACATAAGGACACTACATTGATGAAAATTAAATTCTTATAAACATCTCAGGAATGATAGTGTTTTACCTGTAATGGATAAGAGAAAGTTGATCATTGCTCTTAATAGACGTTATAACACTATATATTAAAATGTTAAAGTTACAAGGGCATCTCTTATAAGTCTACCTATATAAGTGTGAGGGTAAATCCGCCTTCAATGAGATGATTTTATCTCATAAATGCTTATAAAAATCGGGGCACTAGGATAGGGCCTAAATGTGCTAAAATATTTATTGAACACTAAATATATAAAATATATGTGTGGAATAGTTTTGATTTGTCGTATAAGATCGTTAGTTCAAGACTTAGTTTTATTAAAAACTTTGACAAACTTTGAGCTATTTTCATTAAAGTGAAAATTCAAGTCTTTAAGACATTTTCATTTATGCATATATTTATGGCTTTGCTCTGATTTATAACTTTTAAATAATGAGGGATTGTTGGATATTTAAAAGTTTTTTAAACTTGTCTTTTTCAAAGAGGTGTGCCTTTTCAAAGTTATGTGTCATTTCAAAAGAAGTATATTTCCAAAGTGGTGTATCTTTTCAAAATAAGTATTTTTCTAAAATGGTGTGTCTTTTCCGAAGGGATGCCAGTAGCACATTTTCATAGTAAAAGGATGCATTAATACACCACTTGATTTTCTATTTAAGAAATCTATAATAATTGTTTTATTTTATGACTGCCATTAAAAAAAAAACTATTAAAACTATTAGCGACAGTACTTTTGTTAATAGCGGCAGTACTTTTGTTAATAGCGGCAGTTTATGATTGCCATTAATAGTCTTATTTTTTATAGTGTGTTCGGATAGCGTAAACGGATTCACCAAATCCTTCACATGAATACACAACCGATTTATTGTATCCTGGAATCAGTTTGCCAATAACTTATTGGTGACTACTTTGTCGAAGTAGTGGGAGCAAATATTAGTTTAAAAACAACGATATTTCTCGTGACTTGGATCGATTCCTTGTTTTATTTTGGGTCAATATTTCACAATTTTTTCAATATGAAAGGGGCTTGAATATTATAAGGGTAGAGACATGACTATGATTTAGCCGTTGTCTACTTTGACCGGAGTCATATGCCATTCTTGTAGAGCATTCAAGTGCCAGGTCAAATACTAATATAAACAGGTGGCACATCAATAAGATTTGATTTTCACTAAACCCAAGGTATTCACTTTTATGGGATTCATAAAAGACTAAGGTTTTAAGAGGCTGGCACCATCTTCACATGAAAAACAACGTGATTGAGAAATATAGGAGCCATTTAAGATAAGGTGTTATATGTTATAACATTTGAGGGGGGAACATAAAGTCTTCTTCCCCCGTCCAAATTTCCATATATCTGCTCCTCAAAACACTTGCTAAAAGTAAAGCTACCAAAAGCTCACCCACTAAACTCACTACTGAAATTTCTCAAAAACAGTATACCAACCAACTTTTGAGCTACAATTGGGCATAGAACCATAACATATTTCTCTCTTTAATTATATATAATATATTTATGCTATTTATGGAATAGTTAGTAGCATAGTTCTAAAACTCGACCTAAATAGTAAGTAGCATAGTTCTAAAACTCGGGGTCAAGTTAATATTTCACTTTGAATGATGAAGTCAGTGATTTGTAAACGGCTCTTACATATAAAATATTCAACAAAAGCTAATCCATTGCTAAAACTTTTCAAAAGCATAAAAGAAGTAAATCCACTTTGAAATCATGATTATTAGGGAATGCTCTTTATTGTTTGAGTGAGAGGAGAATCAAAACATATTTCTTACTTTTAATCATACAACACAATAATGCTATTTATGGAATAGTTAGAAGCAGATCGAGTTCTAAAACTCACTGAGTTGACAAGTTACTCGACCCGCAGATATTTCAAATGGAGTTTCTAGATTCGAGTAGAGTAAGAGATTTTGCTAGGATTGATGTCACCATAAAAAGTAGGTAAGGTTCATGCAACTATCATATGGATTACATTCAGATATTGATTACATCAAAATACTATCTCTACCATATAATTTAAGAAGCTAAAATCACTAAAAAATGATTGGCTAAAACATATTTGGACAATTACATGGTATCCATCCATTTTGTCAGCCTTTTGTGTTCTTAATTTTTTAATACACAATTTTTTTAGGGATAATTAGATAAACATGCCTCAAAAACAAACTTTTTAGCAAAAAAGATCCGACCTCAAATGTTTTAGAAAAAACGTGTTTTCACGGATTTTGGAACTTCAGGAAATCGTGAAAACACTGTTCTTTTTAAGTTTGTTTTTTAGGTCGGATCTTTTTTGCTAAAAAGTTTATTTTTGAGGCATTGTTTTCTAAAGTGCCCTTTTTGTTTTGTTTATGTATTCAACAAGTTAAATATGATTTATACGATGGACCCTTGAGCCATCTTGCACCACATAGCACTAAAATTGTGACACGCAAACAAAATAATTAAATGACCCATTCACTCTCAAGAGCGAACATGTTATTTACTGTATACCAACTCTAGTTAGCATTAGATGCTCAGCTTGTGCAACAATGCCCATACATGGGGCAATCCTCAATTACCTTTTCTTTACAAAAAAAAATTACTTTTATGGGTAAGTTCGGAATTAACATACGACCATGCATGACCTTAAAACCATGCATGACCTTAAAAATTACGAAAAATATGATTCGAATCGAAGCATTCCTCTATTTTTCCTATATCCAAACAGGCCCTAAGATTTTGTCCACCTTAAAATCATAAAATGTTCGGTATCGATTAACGCAGATTAAGGTTTAAATAGGTTGTTTTGACCACACAAAAAGTATCCGAGTTTCTCGTAGACTCATATGCCTCAAATCTTTAAAATCAAGTTAAGAGAAATAATGGTCATATTTAATTTTCTACTTTACTGATGAATAACATTCACCATTAGAGGGGAACATGGAATATATACAATTCATATGGGATAATGTCTCTGACCGGCATTTAAACACTTGACTTGTTTAAATGATCTTACATCACTAAATTAGAGCTTTTTATGTTACACTTTAATATGTCAATTGGTGCACATTTGTGGTCAATTTAAATTATTCAAGTGACAATCTATCATTAGAACATGTTTTACCTAAAAAATATGCCCATAAGTAAATGTTAATCATCCGATTGACGAACATTTATATCAACCATTAAAACTAAGAACAATCATTAATATTAGTCTACAAATCAAATGATTCAAACCTTACAAAAAAAAGTAATTTTTAAGTTCATTGCACTTTTACTTATGATCTATTAGTTTGGAAGATGTAGATTATCTACGTAGTACAACATTGATGGAGATTCGGTCCCAATTCATCACTACAAAAAATAAGATTATTAGCGGCTGCTATTAGTCCTGTCGCTATAAAAAACTGTCGCTATTATTTTTGTAACGACAATTTTTTGTAGCGACAGGACTAATAACGGCAATTTTTCATTAAAAAAAACTGCCGCTAGTAGTCTTATTTTTTGTAGTGTATATATAAAATATATACACTGGCTTACTTTATTTCAGAGGACTGATTTAATTACCCCAAAGGTTATCTAGCATGTCCCATAACACCTAGACCCTTAAATGTAATTTAACATAAAATTATATTTAATTATATCTAAGCCCTTTTTTTTCAACACTTCTATTGTCATAATTGCATTCAAGTCCCTCCAACATGGGATATGGTACATGCATGATTGCATGCTATTAATTGGCTACTATAAATATCTTATGCTTTTTCATCATTAGACCTTTATTGCATAAAGTTAAAATATTGAAAACAAAAAATTATTCCAAACTAAATAACATTTTTTATATAAAATATTTTAAAAATAAACATTTATCAAATAAATTTGTGCAAACGATTCAACTATCAAATGAAAATTCACCCAAAGCATTTTGAGTAGTAACCAAAAAGTATGTTGGTGTAAAAAAGCAAATAGTGCAAAAGATTCAACCCACAAAAGTATCATGAATTTTTCATGTTATTTCGACACTAATTTTGGTGAAAAAAATCCCTTTTGGAAACTGTAAGAGCTACTGCTTTATTGTTTGGACAAAAAAGCCTTTTTTCCAGATTCATTTCGAGACACTAAAAAGAAAATATCGATAAATCAATTTTTAGTAGAAATCATTTCTCATAAACTTCTGAAATTTTTCTCATTACAAAATTTTTGATAAACGGGTCTCGAGCCGAGGGCTGATTGTAGCAATGAGTGACTACTCTTACAGTGCTTATCCGACACTACAAAAAAATAGATTATTAGCGGCAGTTTTTTGGAGAGCTGAGGGCTGGTTGTAGCAATGATTGGCTACTCTTATATTGCTTATCCTATACTATAAAAAAACTGATTATTATTTTGTCGCTATTAACAAAAAGCTATTAAAGACTATTTGCGATAAGGGTATTAACGCCAGTATTTTGTTAATAGCGGTAGTTTTTGGCTACTACTAATAGTCTTATTTTTTATAGTGCGAGTTAGGGAATCATTACCGGGGATCATTACCAATTCAACTATTGATTACTTAACACGACGAAAATTTCATATTCCACTAAAACGAATTGTTAGCTACTATGATAATCAAATTGAATTAACTCAAGTTAACCTTACTGCAACTTCCATCTTATGCAAATGTGATGGTGGCGATGGTTGAGAGAGAGTAGAATTGGTATTAGGTGCTCCTAGCCTTACAAAGGATTTAATTTCCTCTAACCAAGTAGTGTGTTGTTTGAGGAAGCAATCAATTACAGGGTCAATTTTCCCCAACTTTAAGAGATATACACAGAATCTTTTCAGTATAAAATAAGAGAAAGGTATTTCACCACTGATACGTTTTTTCAAACGGTTTGGGTATTTACAGGCTGAAGATTTTACAATTGCAGCTTCGGGTTTTCCCATTAAACCCACGAGCTGCCTTTAATCCTTTAATCAAACGATGGAGATTATTTTTTTCCAATCTTTAACACACCATATTTTGAGAATATGGTCCATCACTCGGATGATTAGATGTTGATTCCATGATCTCAAGATCTCTTTTGTAGAAGATTGGGACAAAAAAAATCTCCATTGTGTGATTTTAGGTAATCATGATTTTAATGGTGGAAACCCCAGGCTACACAGACCGAATCTTCAATTGTAAATACTGGTACCCTTTTCAGATCATTGTAGGCATTTTTAAAGTGTCGGGTCGGGTCAGCCAAAATTTTGGCTGCCTAACATGAAAATTGTACATGCCCAACTCAATCTAAAGGTGCATTCGACCCGACCCAAAATCTTATTGACCCAATTTTCATATATTCCTTGATTGTTCATGTAAAATATCGGATTGGGTTTGGGGGACCTGACCCAATGTTTTCTCTACCCGATTCGACCCGAGCTTTTAGTTGACCCAACCCCCGAATATCGGGTCATATGCCTCATCCCAGATCCAACCTGACAAGTCAAGTTTATGTGCCCGACCAAATAAAAAATGAAAAGTTATAAACGTAGGACAGATTTGTTGAGGACAACGCGCAAGCGGGTGATGTGGCGCGACGTGATTGGCAGCACCAACCTGCAATAATTGAGCTGCACCGCACTTACAGCCAATTGCCTCGCGCCATATCAGCCACTTACATTTTGTCTGCATTAAATCTGTCCTCCATATAACACTGTCCGTAAACCCTCTCCCTCTCGTGGCGGAGTTAGGATTTTTCTGATGGGGGATTCCCTATAGTCGTAAGATAGTAATAATAGTAAAGAATACCTCAATGGTGTGAAATCAAAATTTCTAATTTAATGATAGAGGATTGTCTAAACACTATTTGGTGTATGAATGTCTGTCATGAGTTATTATTCCTACAAATAATTATACTTTGAGTAATAAGTTAGGACTTTTATTTTTTATTAAAAAATAATAATTATAACATACCTTTGACTTCAGCGAAAAATCAACGACAATCTGAGATCTTGGCATTGGCGATCGGAGACTGAATGAAATGTCATAGAAAGACATAGGTGACTAAGATTTGAGAGAGAGAGAGAGAGAGAAGACAGAGACGTTGGGACTTGAGAGTGGGGGAGAAAGACTCTTTTGTGTGTGTGTGTGAGAGAGAGAGAGAGAGAATTTTGAGAGTAATATTTGGGAAGAGAGAGATTTTGGGAGTCTATTTCTCTTAAAAAATTTGTGAATAAAAAAATAAGTTTTTAAAATATCTTAAAAAGTTTTGGGATGAGAGCCATTACTTGCACATGCTTTTTAAGTGATTACACCGATGTTAAAGAAAGACTTCTTATTTTAGGGACATGTGACATGTGAAAACGCAATCTAGGCTGTTTGATTTAAAGTTCATGATCTATAGATTCTTAGTGGATAAGATTGGAGCAAAATACGATATTTATCATATGATCTATTATTATCAATCGTTGAATCAAATAATAACCTTTGACTATATTTAATCACATGATAAAGATTATATTTCTTGTCAATCTTATCAACTAAGGATCTATCGATCATGAACTTTAAATTAGACAGCATAAATTGCGTTTTCACATATTACAAGTTTGTAAAATACAAAATATTTTTTTAACTTCGAAGCAATCACTTAAAAAGAGAGTGCAAGTAATGGCTCCCCTTTAAGATTTGGAGATCCTTATTAAAAGATTTTACCCCTAAAACAATAGAACTTAAAAGACAATAAAAATCCCGGAACTTCCATTTAACAATGTGGGGCCGCCACTCCCTCACCCCCAACACACACACACACACACACATATATACATATGGGCCATGTCTTCACAATGGCGGTTTTTATAAAGATAAAAGTTCCCAATCGCCCCGACATGTTAGATGATAAAAGTACGGTTTATATCGGTAGTCAAAATCTGTTACACACCATTAGTTTCCTTCGTAAGGGTTGATTATTAATATTTTGTCAGTGGAAGGCAAATTTTATAAGTGCAGGCAGCCGCAATGCAATTACTATTAAGAGCAGTGGGACTCAATTAATGCAGTCAGTTACATTGCGTCCGCCACCTCAAAAAATCTGTTGACTTTTGTCGTCGTTGTTAATTAAATATTTTACTATAATATAACGTATTTATAACTGTTATAAGGGTCCCTTGTCTGCTAAAAACAGTTAGTAACGATAGACATAGACTAAATAATGTAGTCTTTCCTTAGATTTCCTTTCACATCAAAGAATCCACATTTGTCAAACTCATAAGCAGGATTTCCATTACCAGTCCAATCAAACAGCACACTTCTGTTGATTTTAGTAGCAGGATGGGCCCTTGCACCATTTGTAGTGCGTGGGCCATCCCTACTGTGCATGTCTCCTACGCCCCTTTCACTTTTTTGGGCATATATCAGACATGTTTGGTCAATAAAAATGTCTAATTAGCAGTCTATTATTCACACTTGTCTCAAAAAATTATTTCTATTAGAAGAATTGAACCACTGTGATTTTTCGGCCCATTTTAATTCAGTAATATGAACTATCTTTGGATGGCTAAACATGTGTCACTTGGCGTAATAAGTAGAAGGCCATGGTATAATTTCTAAAGAATCTGAAAATTTGCAATCATCCCCACGACACGCATCACTCTCAAAGCTGATTTTCAAATAACTTTTTAGAGATTTGTGTCACTTATAAATTAATTACTTGATGATACGCTCATGATCTCAAGATACCTTGCGTGTAAGATAAGGGTGGAAGATATCCACAGTCAAATTCAAAGCAATCAATAATTTTTAGGGTAGATGTCTTCCAAGATTCTGTCGATGTTAATAAAGCATTTGAACTAAACTTATCCCAAAAATCATGATCATCATATGATACAAACCATCCCGTCATTGTACTTTAATTTGATGTAGATGATTTTCATTTATATTATAGAGAGTCAACATACTGCTAGCAGTATGTTTGAACCAAATAGAAACTAATCTTGCAACGGTTTGGTTTCAATTTTTGGTGCCGAAAAACGGTTGAGTAAGGAGAGAAGACTGGCCGGAAAATCGAAAAAATAAAAAAAATAAAGAAATCTCTTTCAAAAAATTAAATAAAACAAAATTACTAAAAACAAATATTGAACCGAACTGCACGATATTGAAACTTGATCGGTTCGGTTCGGTTCGGTTCAATTTTGGAGGTGGGGAGTTCGGTTAATCAAAACCAAAACATTTAGATTCGAGAGATTTTAGGTGAATGGACACTAAAACTGAAATTTTGGTTTCGATTCGGTTAACCAAACTTCCACCCTACTCCGGACATCAACATTAGGAAGGTACATAAACTATTTGAGAGCAAAATCAATAGAAGTCAATACTTTCACTGATTTAAGCACTCCTAAATAATTGGGTACTGCCTGCTTAAATAACTGGGTACTTCCGAGATATAACCATTTGGAAAGAAGCAGCTTGACCTTAAGTACTATTGTTGGAACTTAATGCCAGCTCATTATAGGGTTCTTATTAAATTGATATAATTTGGTGGTACGAATCCATTGATTAGATCATATGGTCATATTTTTCGGTTGGATTCAATTTAAATGATTCTTATCATTTCAACGACTTCAATTAGTCAATAAGCACAACTAATAGCGAGTACAGGCAATCCTCTTAATCTACCACCTCATACGTGGTTCTAATTTCAATCTAATTCAAGTGAACTATTGATATATAGGGTAGCTTTACTCAAGGTAGCTCTATTCAGCTACCGACTTCCTAAGGGCACCTATGCTGAAAACTTTAGGCTACTATAAATTGGATGATGAAGGTTATTTTTTCATCACAATCTTTTACATGATAAATCTTAAGATTACGGGTATATTATAAAATAGTCAATTTTTTATTTCATATGACACACATCTCAAAAGAAGACTTGACAATTATATGACATACATTACGTCAAACATAATTTTTGGGTCACTTTTTATATTGTCTGCCACGTGAAATTAAAAATTAGCCGTTTGATGATAAGTCCATGATTTCAAGCTCTATTGTGTGGAAAATTGGAATGAAAAATATTTTTCCATCGTCTTATTTGAAGTAATCAATGTTTTTTAGCGTAAGTGCCCTTAACAATTCAGGTGTGAACAGAGCTACCCTTGATATATATCATCACTAAGTAACTTGATGCCACCCATCAATTGCAGATCTCAGGAAAAGCAAGGGTGGATTGCAAGTGTGGGACCATTTTAGACTGCATTTGGCTAAGCTATTTTAAGAGCAAAAGCAGCTTTCTACTTACTCTGAGAGTGAGCAATTAGAGAGCAATTTTATCACTTAAAACAGCTTTCTGTTAAAGCAAATAGAGCGAGGAAACGTATTGCCAAATGTAAAAAGTAAAAGTAGTTACTCGCTAGAGCAAAAGAGCAACTCTTTTGACTCAAAAGAGCTAACCCAAATACAAGCTTAGGCTGTGTTTGGGTTAGCTCTTATAAGAGCTGAAGCAGCTTTTTGCCTGTTCTCTGTCAGAGTAAATAAAATCTGCTTTGAAAAAGAGTAGACATAGAACATATGAGGTGAAGAGTTGTGTTACCAAATATAAAAGTATTTTTATAAAGGAGCCAAAAAATGAAAGAGATGTTCTTTGCCCCCAAAAGAGCTTACCCAATCCCGGCCTTAGTGCCACATAATGTAGGGACCACACGAGACTATCGTCGAGATACGATTCGGTGATAAGATTGCGTTAAAAAATTATCTCCAACAGGTAACTAAGATCCTACTAGTGCCAAAAATGAACGGCCAAAATTAGCTTGGACTATGACATATAGATGTTCAACTTTGCGCACTTTCAGGTGATGGAGATAGGGTTTTTTTATGAAAAGTAATCTTGGGGCTGAATCCAGTTTAGTTGATAGCCCCTTATACCCACTTAGTAATCATGTAGCGCCAAAATGGTAATGTCAGAAGTAAATAATTGATGACACGGTCACCTCAACTGATGATAGGGTAGACCACCTAATGCCAGGCAGCGGTAGTTTTGATCAAATAAGCATTTCAGCAGGTGACCGGCTTGCAATTTAGCTTTCTTTGACCGAATCAAGTTTGGTGCTGGCGATATCAGACGTTTGGAATGGGTAAACACTAAATAGGCATGTGATTATTGCATGCGCTGTCGGATTGTGAGGACTTATGGCCATGTACGGGGTACCTGGAGCTCTCGTCAGATATCACCATTTAAAAAGTGACACCATTAAAGTACTCTATATCTCGCTCCATTGAGGTGTTATTTATGATTATGTCATATGGCGTTTTAATACAAGTGTTACCTTAAGGAACATATGCCTATAAGTGGATGTAACTCATTTGGTTCATAAACTTTAATGTTAAGTCCTTACAATCATTAAAACTAAAAAAAATAATAATATTATAGTAAACAAATATTATGATTTAAATATCCCTAAAATACTATTTTGGAGTCTATTGTTGTATTTCAATCTATGATCTATCACGTCATCTTAAACCAGTTTTGTAAGATCATTTTGGTGTTTAAATGACCTTCACGAAAATAGGGTCCTTTCTTCAAATGTACCAAGTTTCATATTTACGAAAAGGGTAAAGATAGGCTAGTCCAACAAATTGCAGCCACCTGACAACTAATCTCATGATTAGGTTTTGTGGATACTAGTGACTCGATGATCATAATTATCTTGTAAAAATAGTTTAAATATAAAATATAAAATCACATAGTCAATAGCATCAACCTTGGTGAGAAATGAATGGTAAAAATCAAATGTGATTTCCCCATTCATTTTACATGCAATTGACTCTTTGACCGTATAATTTTATATTTTTTTATTTTAACTTTGTTTTCACAAAATAATCGTAATCATTGAATCGCTACTATCTACGACATCTGATCATGTAATTGGGAGCCACGTGACTGCAAATTAGTGTAGGATCAGATAAGTTTCCTGGTCCATGGTCAGCAGTGGCGGAACCGCTATGAGGCCTGTGTGGGCGCCCGCCCGCACTAGTCTTCTAAAAGGCCAAAAAAAAATATCTTTACAAGCGAAAAAGGTGAATTTACGTAAGAATCATTAGTTGCAAATAATAAGCAATAAATCTGTAGTTGCAAATAATAAAGAGTAAATCTATAGTTGCAAATAATAAAACACAATATTACTAAACTAAAAATGATGTCTGCACCTATTTTTGCTCCCTAAATCTCCCGTGCGTACCTCTGTTTGCGCCCATGCAATCGATAAAAGTACCCACTTCTTAGATTTCTTGAAAGCCATTGATTGCTTCAGATCAGATGATGGAGATCGTTTTTCACACCGATCTTCCACAAAATAGATCTTGAAATCATGTCTCACCCATCAAACGGTCCATTTTCATTTCATGTGTCGCAGTCACAGATCCTAAAACAATCCTTGAGTCATATGGCATTTTTTTGGCATCATATAGCACACATCACACTCAAACGTGAATTAGGGTCATTTTTTGGGGATCTGTAACACATGGAATAAAAATGGACCGTCTGATGAGTCAAATATAATCTCAAGATCTATTGTGTGAAAGATCGGGGTGAAAAATGATCTCCATCATCTAATCCGAAGCAATCAATGCTTTTTGAGGGGTTTGAGATATGGTCGCTTTCAAAGAATGCATGGGCACCGATAGAGGTACCCAGCACCCAGCTCTCATCTCCAAAAGTAGATAGATCTCTTCGCACATGCATTTAAGTGCTAAGACTATTGACTTTTTTAATCAAATAATGAAAATTATTTTTCGTCCCAATTTTCGACACCACAAATCTTGTGATCGTGGTCTCAAATTTAAAATTTTTATTAATTTTGGCAGACTTTAGTTAAATTCGTCGAAATTAATGAAATTTTTGTAATTTTGGAGGAATCACCGAAATTTCGTTAAAAGTTACGTCTGGCCACAGTTTCAACGAATTCGAAGAATTTTGTCGAAATTTGTCTCTATGACTTGCGCCCCGACTAGATAAAAATCCTAGTTCGGCCATTGAGGATCATGTTACCAGTACCCTTATGAAAAACTCTTATTAATAAACAATTAGTAAGAAACCTGAAATGTACGGGACATGAAAAAATAGAAACAAATTTGAAGAGAGAGGTTAAAAGAAAAAAAATTATCGGTCTCACCTCGGATACTATGCCCATGATATCAAAAATCGACCGCTACCGATACATATCGGTATCCCAGTATCGGTATCCCAACTCGGTATTCGTATCGCCGATACCTATATATATTATTTTATTTTTTTAAATAGGCCGATACGTATTGGTATTGGCCGAGTTGAGTCTGTCCTTCCAGGACCGATACTCGAGTCGGATACCGATTTTGTTACCTTGACTATGTCTATTAAAAGTAACCACAATTTTTGGGCATTAATTTGCTCTAATAAGTTTTTAAATAATTATCAGTCTCAATAGGGCTATGACTCGATGAAAATGACTTACTATTTTTTCAACCGCGGTTAATGTTTTTGAAAATGAAGGGTTATACCCAAGGTATCAAAATTGGTATCAATCTCGAGTATCGATTTGCCCGAGGCTGATACGACTTTGCTGATATGTATCAGCCCATTAAAAAAAAAAAAAAACAGTGAGGAAAATTGAACAACTTGATCGAAGTCGAGACGTATCGATTTGATCGAAAACTGCTACGTATCGGTATCAGTCGATTTTTAATACCTTCCTATATACCCAATTTTTCCTAAATCTCCAAAGTGAGGAATGAACCCTAAGGTGAAAGGGTGGCACGTGAGGTTTGAGGTGACATAATGGCACCTACTTTGTTGGGGTTCAAGTTTTCAACTCTACGGAAGATGTGTATTAAGGTAGGGCTGTTAACAAACGGGTTGGGCCTTTGCCTGAACCTGATATGGCCCAATCTGGGGCGGGCATGAGTCAGACCTTAAACATGAATTGAATGTACCTATTGATTGTTTGGTATTTGATGGTGGTGGCCCTAGTGGAGAAGGTAATTGTTATGATATTTGTGTTCATAAATCATGACTAGTTTTAAGGGGTTAAAGATAATTGGCCTTCCAAAGCCTAGAGTCCCTTGCTCATATAAAATAAATCAAAGACAAGATCACTTGGGCCACATGTGGCACCCAAACACATGGTTTATGCACCACGAGGATGTACACAAAGTTTGATCATTGGAAGAAATTTTTTTTATCATGTTCAACCAATTAAAAATGAACAGTAAAATAAAATATCATTCCACCTATCATTTTAGTCATTGTTGGTAAAGGGTGTAGTCAGGTCCAAAGGTATTGGGCAGTAAGGATCAAAATTTTGGGTAAAATTTTGGTTTCGGGCTTGACCGAAACCGAAAATTTGAATCGAAATTTCGACTGAAAACCAAAAATTTGGCCGAAATTTTGGATTTCATACAAAGTTGGACCGAAATTTATCATTTCGGTAGGGACTGAAACCGATAATTTCGGCCGAAATTTCAGTCATTTTGACCAAAATTTTGATCCTTGTTGAGTAGAGAACCCATATAAATTTGAAGATTTTATATGATATTCTTTCCACGTAAAATTTTCTTATGTGCAAGCCCCCAACTCTACGATATAATTAATAGCCCCCAAAATGAGGTTTTTATAGTCCAAATCTATGATGCAGTAGTCCCCCAAGCGTCATAAAATAACTATTAGCATCTGTCGACCATTACTAGCTCTTACTAGAAGAAAATCCTGACTACGACCTTACTGTTGATCATGGTGATTAAGATTTTTTATTCTCCTATAAGGAGGGAGTTGTTACCATGGTTCAAAATTTCGAAACACATCGGTTTCGGTGGCTCCGAAATGAATACTCTATATTTTTTTGTATCAGATTCAAGATAACATATTGTCAGTTGATAATTTAAAATTATCGGCCGATAATTTGTTACTCACTAAATTATTAGCCGATAATATGATAATTAGCAAAATATAGGTTGATATTTTACTTCTTTGATAATTTGAATTAAAATAAATGAATAAAAAGTACACAGAAATTTTGAAATTTCGGTCTGAATTTTGGTTTCGCGCGGGACCTAAACCAAATCGAAAACCCTTGGCTGTTACATATCCTAGAGTGTAACATCTGCAAATGACACCAATCTCATTTGTCCGGAGCTAACCGCCAAATTGACTTGACCAGTTAAGGGCTTCTCAAACAATATATGCCAAATTTTGATGTACGTGGCGAAGATGGCATACGAGCGTGATGATATGAAAATATAGAAAAAGGAACTCCAATAACGTGTGCCGAATTTATTCCTATTATTTAACTTCTACACCAAATAAAATAACAATGGAATATTTTTTTATTGTATGGGAGAATTTGAATAAAATATTTTAACTTTACACCAAATGGAATTTGAATATAATATTTTCAAAAGAATTTAGCAGACCATATATAATTTATAATTTGTCAAATTTGAGATGCGAAGAGGGATTCCAAATCAAAATAAGATTTGGCCTTTCCCATTGAGTGATAGATTCTGTCTAAATAAACATAGGATTTGGCATTTCCCATTGGAGTGAAAGATTCCGTGATGATATGCCGAATGTTTAGGATGCCATTTGGAAAATGGCATACCTTGTCTGGAGATGCTCTAAGTTTATGTGCTCAACTAGTTAAAAAATCAAGTCGGGCGAGGACTCCCATAAAAGGCAGATTCGTGCTCTTGATCATGGGTCAAAATATCGTCCGATACCGATACGTATTAGACGATACGTATCGGTTTTGGACCTCACCAATACGGTATATTCAAGATATCGTACCAGTGCCTTCCATAAAAATTTTTAAAATTTCAGATAATACATTGGAATGTATCGTCCGAAACCGATACGTATCGGTTTTGGGATTGAACGATTTTAACCCATGCTCTTGACAACTCTATCCTCTATACACAATTCTGTTTTGTCAAGGTAACCAAGCAATTAGCTTGAGTAATCCAAATCGGACCATTCCTCCGCCAAGGATAACATTTCCAACAATTGTTGTATCCAATATATCAAATATCGGCCGATACCGATACGTATTAGCGATACGTATCGGTTTTTCGGCAAACCGATGCGTATCGGTATCCAACTCGATATCAGATGATATGGGCTCGTATCGGGTATTGGCCGATACCTATATTTTTAATTATTTTTTAAAAATAGGCCGATATATATCAGTATCGGCCGATTCGTATTAGTCCTCCAAGTACCAATACCCTTTACTGACATCAATTTTATTATCTTGGTTGTATCTATCACATCTATTCACTTCACATGCTCCACTTTTTTTCTTCCTTTTGCTCGTTGAGGCGATTTGGCCCAAAGTTTGCTTATGCATAATGCCATCTAATCAATGACGTCTACGAGGTTAAATTTAAGAATAATTGTGATGTCTAAGCGATGGACCAACATTTAAGAATCATATAAAATTCTTGCTTATTAAAAAAATTTTCTCATCATTTGATTAAAGCATTTGGTGTATCAATGTGCACAATGTGGTGTGAGCACTACAAAAATAAAGTATTTCAGCAACACTTGCTGTTAAGGCAGTTTTCGGTAGCAACAGGATTAATAGCAATAATTTTTTGTAGCGACAAGACTAATAACAGCAATTTTTTATTAATAGCGGCAGTTTTTAGTTGTCGCTTATAATCTTATTTTTTGTAATGGAGGCCGCGCACGTTTGATAAAGTCTAGACTTAAAAGTTGGTGTTACTTTGTGGGGCTTCGAGGCTCGGGATGTGAGTTTAGTTTGACTCATGACTCATGAGTTTAATTTCTCGCTTTGAATGTTCTTTTATATCTTACAAAAATGGACACAACACTCTTCTTTCATTCTTGGAAATGTTTTCTCTTCCAAAGAAAATTTTGAGGTGCAACAACTTTACTTGGCCATCTTTTATATTCTTTTATAATTTGTCAAATGCCCCTATGTAGTTTAGACTCTAGAGATGCCCCTTCCCTCTTGACTTCGCATAACTACTATCCCTTTTAGTTGTTCATTCCATAAACAAATAAATCCTAAAGTCTCATTAGATTTGGATCCATGACTTTTAGAATCGAGAGACATTTGTCTCAAAACGAAAATGTTTGTGGACTATTCTATCTATTGTTAGAGACTATTCTATCTATCGTCGGAGTGACGTCAAAGACTTCCTGATGAATAATGTGCTTATTGTTGGCTAACGTTTGAAACTAATTACTCGATTAATTGTTATGGTTGTGGTCGTAGGGACGAGGGTTCTGATCATCGTCAGGTGGTGCTGTTGATTGTAGCGAAGGAGGTGGTGCTTGTCGTAGGAGGTAATCCTGATATGTGCTATTGTGGTGGAGGTGGGAGAGACTTGGAAGTTGATTTGATAATTTTTCCTACTAATTTTTGACACATAATATCATATGGACATTTTGTAAGACAACAAAGTCATAGAGATCCGAGACCCTAAAGGGTCGACAAATGTGTACTTCTAAGTAAAAGCTTAGGATATGTATAGTTATTTTTCAACACATGCTAAATGAAAGTAGGAAAAAAATGAAGCTTCTAATGATGTAGATTGTCTTAAATTTTTTATTTTTTTTGGAAGTTAAACTCTTTCAAATAGCGAGATTGACTCACGCACCTCTCATACCCTACAATGGAATAAGTTGGTATTAGATGCTCATCCTATGCACTAAGGTCAGTGCCCCGTTCATATATTAATGATTGCAAAATTAGTCAAAAATAAGAAATATATGTTTACTAATTTGTAACTATTGTTTGGTCAATTTGGCTGAGGGAGATTTCGCTCATGCACAATCCTTTGTTCACAAGTGTGAAATCAAATACCAATTTGTCTTAAAGGCTTGGAATAAGGTGACGTGTTGGCATAAAGCACCCAACTCGGGCACCAGTAAAAGCATACTTTCCCTAGTTGTGTGTTCATCATTTGGGTAAAAAGAAATTGACCCAAGCACCGTCAATGGTGCTCGTCTATGGTACCCAATTCGAACCCAGCGGTGACAGGGTAACAAAAATAAAGCTACTACATGACTATATGCTATAAAAAGCTTTCTAACAAAAAATTAAAGTCTCATAGTATTTCAAAAAAAGCATACCTATAAAGGGCTAGTTAAAAGTTCTCAAATGCTTTTAAAATGAATGACTATATACTTTCCAAAATCAGTTTTATCAGTTTATTAAATGATATAACTTTTTAGTTTTTATAGTGCACGATTAATTTTAAGCTCATTTTCGTGAGAGGGTTAGGACCCTTAATCTTTTTTTTCTCTAAAAAAAAATACATGTGTTTTATCCATTTTTATGGGAGAAAATTCGTACGCATTTTTAGAGAGTGAGATCGACCGAGTTTCATATGAGAATGCGAGTGATTATGGTCTTTGATGAGGTGTGAAATATGACCAAGTGTAAAATATGGCCATATTTCACACCCAAAACTTACATTTAGCCATCCAATGAAGGCTAGCTAATAAATTTGTGAGATTTTAAGTGTTTCATGGAAATATGACCAATAGATGCATTTGAAAGCATAAAAGAGCATAAAACCGATTAATACTTAAACACTGGAGCAAAAGAACTTCCGAGCCCTGATATTCGTGAATAATCGATCGATCGACCATCCGTCGATCAATCGAGACTATATCCATGAACTACAGCCCGAAGACTACTTTCTCTTATCTATATATTCGATCGATCGACATATGGTCTCAATCGATCGATTTTTCAAATTCTGAAGAGCGCTAACTTTAAATTCAAAACCAATCGATCAACTCTAGTATTCGATCGATTGATTTTGAATTTCAAACCTAAGAACCTATTTAAGCAAACTTAGAAATTAGTTTTGGGCGTTTTTTTGAGCTATTATTTTTCTTTAGGATTTTTAGTCTTTTTCGAGTTTTTCCTTCCTTCTTCTAAGCATTATTTTTCATTTTTATTTAGATTTAGGTCTTAGATTAGTTTAATTTCTGTACTTGAAGACAGATTGTACCGACTGTATTAAAGCTTTTGTGAATTTTGTTACAGCATATTTACGATATTTTAATATTCAGTTCTATTTGTTTTTCAATTTTGTTGATCATTTCAACCATGAGTAGCTAAATTTCTTTGAAAAATCGGATTTCATGAATCCCATCCAACATTTTCATTTTCTATCATAGATCTGTTGTTAGCATTTCTTGTTAAATGCTTTTGATTTTATTGTTTAATTTTTCTTCCCAATCTCTGTAAATTTTGATTGCCATCTCGAGATATGGGATTTAGTCATGCTCTTCGCATGGTCTCAGATCTGTGATCTAAAATTTACACTGGAGTCTTTATTGCTAATATTTGTGACATTTATTTATCATTATTAGAAGTCTCTCTTTTACGGTAGATGCTTTTCTCAATTTCTTTTACAGCATTTATCTATCGTCATTAGAGGTCTCTCTTTTACGGTAAATATTTTGCCACATTTTTTTTGCGATTTTGGAAGAACAATGATATCATTTTATTATGTGAGTTTAATGTTTCATCTTTCATAAATTACCAATTGATTTTGGTGTTTATGAGTTTTGCATTATTTAAATTCTGACCATTTAGATGTATGATTGTAAATGATAAACTGAGAATGAGAAGATTTAGTATCCCGAACCTCACCTTCTATTGCATTTAATTTCATTTAATTGTTTAATTTTATTTCACATCAATCTCTTAAAAATTAGTAGACTAGTTTAAACATCATGTTGAATCTGTAGTTGTTCTTGTGATCAATTGTTATTTCTTCTTTAATTTTCACACCAATCTTTGTGAGAATGATTTCGTACTTTGTGCTTAATTACTACAATCCGATTCGTGCACTTGTGAGTTTAAAACAAGATTTAAAATCACAACAGTCTTGTAGGAGACAAATTGTCTAACTTAAAAAAAATAATTGTGTACATGCTTTTATTTAAAAGACATTTTCTTACACTAAAAGTGAATAGAACACACGCGCACATTATTTTGTAAAAAGTTAATGATCAATTGATATCGAATTAATATTGATAGGATGAAAGCTATATCATAAATAGCTTATAGGGTGTTGACCTTCTTCCATTCTATAAGTCTACGGCATGGTTTTAATTATCGTCCGAGAAGAGACGATAATCATACCAAGTTGCGCGAGAGAAAGTTAATCTTTTACGGATGGATTTATATAAGATGTCATATTAGTAGACAATTAGAGTGCAGGAATTGTCACTTTTGTACATGTGGCCAAAGATAAAAATTTCGGATTTCGTTTCGGTTTTGGGCTGGTCCGAAATCTTCATTTCCATACATTTAGAACCGATAAATTTGGTTTTTGGTTTTGTTTTGTTTCGGTATGCATTGAAACCGATGTTTTTCGGGCGATAACTGAATATCGGCCAAATTTTTTATCCATGCATGTGGCACTATCTTGATTCATCGTGTGTACTATTTTTGTACAATGTTAGGTTGTGTCCAATATATGTGATGATTGGATGAACATCTATCATAGTTTGTCCAAATCTGGGACTCTAATAACCGTCATTATTTTTGTTTTTCAACATCTAATATCAAAGCTCATTAATTGGCCGGTTTGCATCCATTTAACAATGCGATTCTCTAATCAAGATATGCTCCAATGATGTACAACCACTAGTATTGATTAGATTGATCTCTCTCTCTCTCTCACACACACACACACACATATATATATGTTCCATGTTATTCTCTAACCGATATATGGTTCAATGATATACAACTACTAGTATTGATTAGATTGATATATGTTCCACGTGGATAAGAGAAGTGTGCTTTAATTTTTGACGATACATTCCGTACTTGCTTAAAAAATTGGTCCTCATTTACTAAACAAATCAAATTTTGTATCTATACGTAGTTCCTCAAAAAATTGAAGTATGCTTTAATAGTGTAAGATCAAACAAATATTTTAATAGTATAATATCATCAAAACAATATTTTTCATTTTACGCCAAATTGCCAAGACGTATCTTGTATCGGCCCACTCGGATGCATCTCTGATTTCCTAGTTTTAAAAACCATGGTCTCATGATGTTAAATATAGGCCATATTCAATACACATCGGTCGATATGTATCGGGATAGGCCCCATCCGATATGATATACACCCTGATTTGGTATGGGGTCAAATATCGGGTCAAACAAGTCAAAATATCGGCCCATATCGTGTCCTATTAGTTCATACCAAAAATTTCCTTTTTTGCATGTTTCTTTTTTGCTTTATATATTTTTCATTATTTGAAAAATAAAAAAAGGTGCCTAAATCTAGCCTGGTTTGGCCAATACGTATTTAAAATGTATCGGCCTGGGACCCGCCATATATATATAACACTTTAAATCCCTAATCTTTGACAACAAATTTTTATATTTTTTTTTTCTATATGCTCACAGCACCAAATTTCATTCTCCCCCCATCTCCAACCTATATATATTGACCGCCTGTGAATTAGACGATGAAGGTCATTTTTATTCTCAATTTTCCACACAACGGATCTTGAAATCATGTTTACGTGCTTTCCAAGCAAATCCATAACTTTGAAAGCTTGGTCATAAAATGATCTTTGAAATCATGTTTGCGTGCTTTCCAAACAAATCCATAACTTTGAAAGCTTGGTCATAAAACGATCGTAAGTTTGTCACAACTTAGTAAGGAACAAAATTGATTCAAATAAAATTTAGTGGTCATGTCAATTGCAGGATATATGAAAATAAAAATTAGACCAATGCATATTGTATTAAGCCTCACTTTTTGAGATGTGTGTCTTGTATAATTAAAAAGTGACCGTGGTACGCCCATGATTTATCGATCCATTGTGTGAATGAAAAAATGATCTCCATTGTCTGATTCAAAGACAGTCAATGCATACTGGTTGGAGGAGATGAGGTGAGAAAGCACTATGGTGGGGCGAGTAGAGTTGTACCTATTTTTGGGGGATAATGGCTCTTAAATTTAATATTAGCCATTAAAATAAAAAAGAACGGCTGATATTGTAGTCCACAAATTTGATGG
This sequence comes from Chloranthus sessilifolius, assembly GCA_021018995.1. Taxonomy (NCBI): domain Eukaryota; kingdom Viridiplantae; phylum Streptophyta; class Magnoliopsida; order Chloranthales; family Chloranthaceae; genus Chloranthus; species Chloranthus sessilifolius. Next base: position 153,569,526 of record CM037586.1, on the reverse strand, counting down.
TAATCTCCCTAAAACACCATTTATGGGATTTTAATCTATGATCTATCATTTTGAAGGTAAAAATCACCCCTATCTTAAATAACCGATGGTACCATTTAAACATCATTTTTCACTGGAATAGGTCCTTTCTTCTTTGTTAAAACTTTTATCCTTGAAGTTTGATTGTTTTCCAGTTACATTACAGTGAATGACAGGTGGGAAAGATTCCCTTCTATCTAATGGTAAAACTAGTTGAGCCTCATATTGGGGTCAACCAGTTGAACCCGTGTTTTGATATCTCATTCTAGACGAGATGTCTTGCATTTCGAGGCTTAGTGAGACGAGATTGAATTGTGTTTCGCCCTAGATGTAATATAAAATATATTTATTTTATATTTAAATATATCTAGGATGTTAGGCTAGTAAATCACATTAATGCATGCTTATCATTAATTTTTTACATATGACAACAACTTGAAAATATGAGATTTCAAGCCACGGTTGGACCTATGGTTTGAAATCTCGCGCATGGTATAATAAATCAGCCGATACCAATACGTATTGGTCGATACGTATCGGCATCTCAACTCGGTATCGGTATCCGCCGATATGGTATCAGTTTCAGTCGATACCTCTATTATTTTTTTTTTTTTAAAAGGCCGATACGCATCGGTATCGGCCGAGTCGTATTAGTCCTCTATGGACTTATACTGGAGTCCGATACTGATTTTGACACTTTGATCTCGCGTCTTGGCCCTTAGCAGGATGAGATTGAGTTGTAAATCATTCTAAGATGCATTACTAAAAATATTATATTTATTTTATAATTTGCATAAGGTGATTAGCCTTGGATCTATTTGAAGTGTACTTCTCCTTTTCTATGCAAACACAACACTTCTTTTTTTTGAAAATTGTGCACACTAATATCATTGTTATTCTTATTTTTCAACAGTTTATAGTAAAGATCTTTGATCTATAATTGATTTATAAGTTTGATCTTTTAACTCAGATATGTTCCAATAAGGATTAGACATCGGGACTGTTTGGATGTCATTGGATTGTTTAGATAGATTAATCCAAATATTTGTCACGTAACATAACAGTAAAGTATTCTTTAATAATATAAGATTATATATACATTTATTTTAATGGTGTATAATCAACGCCTCTTGTAATGGTTTAATATCATCCAAAGGATTACTTTTGTTTCACGGAGTCTGGAGTCTCGTCGAGATTACTCACTGGTCTCAAGGAGCTCGGAGATCCGTGACCTCAAACCATGGCTGGACCTCACGATTGCCCCAAAGACGACACAAATGACTTGATAGGTACTGGTAATTAACATATCTGACATTGTGTTTCAATGCCGAAAACCTATCCTATCTGACGTCTCTATTCGTCAACGCACCATCGATTGGTTTATTTTGGAAAAGACGAAGATGCCCCTACCACTTTCCCGCGCGATACCAACCCAAGATTTCCACGACGTTTATTCATATTTTAATTTTAATAACCTGGATTTACTAAAATGTCCTTTTTAACGTACTTAACTACCTAATCACCCATTTACCAGGACGTGGCTGAGTTGATAAACTAAGAAAAGGTTTCTTATTAAGGTAGCTGAGTTTATAATTACGAATGTCAGGAGTCCGACCAAAACTTGGACACTCCAACAGAAATATGGCTTCACCAGCCCTAATTCGACCCAATGGTACACCCAACCTAATAAAACGACTATTATATTTATATATATATATATATATATATATATATATATATATATATATATATATATATATATATATAACGGGTCGGGTTAGAATAGCTGAGCCAACCTGACTTTTGTTTGACCCAAAGCACTGTACGTCTAATGCTTGACCTGACTGGTCAAATTTATATGCTCCACCTGAAAAAAATATTAAAGTCAGGAGAGTTGGGTATTGGAGTCAAGCAGAACCAATAACAGACCTAGTAGACATAGTTTTTTTTTCCCTATTTGACAACGGGTTGATGTGATCTCACCTTAGTCCCAACGGACTATGGCTCCTATCTAAGTAAGGAAATGCTTGGATTAGATGGCACAGGTGAAAAATATTTAATATTAATAGCTACATTAATTATCACTTAAAAGTGAAAAGGTAAAGATTTTACCTTCGAGCTAAAGATAAGGACAAAGTGAAAAACATTCTAAGCGTTATTTTACATGTCAACTATATCAAACATATACCGGCCGATATATATTGGTCAAGGCTGATAATTATATCATATTAGTTTATATACAGATATTATTGGATATAAATTAAATATTATCATGTTATTTTATACTTTCTAATTATTTTAATATATATATATATATATATTTTAAAAAAAGTTTTAATGATAATCGTATCGGCCTCGGACCTGGCCGAAACCTGTTATTTATCCTCTTTAAATCGTTGTATGGAGGCTTCTTGTTCTTGAAGCCATTCTTAAAACACCAGGGCAATTTCGTCAAATCATATTGCGGCAGGGGTTTTTCAGGAATATTAATTGGTATGAGATCCGTTGTCCGTTTGTAGGTCATAATCGGAAAAGATACGCGATGGCGATTTGTAGAGCTTTTCTATTTGTTCATGAAAGCCAAGTCGACTCCCTCCTCCACTACAGAGACAAAACCCTAGCTTAGCTAAAGCATCACAGCCTCTCTCTCTCTCTCTCTCTCTCTCTCTCTCTCTCTCTCTTCTCATCTTCAATGGCGATGGACCCTTTGATTTGATTAGTTCGTTCAGATCAGCACTACTGACTTCTGACTTCTGAGAGAGAAAAAAAAGTCAGAATGTGATGATTTTAGTTATAGGGTGATGATTTTAGTTCTTTTCAATCTGAAAAACACTTCCATTGAATACAGCTTTTGTCGCAACTACGAGCCTACGACTTCAGTTTCCTTCTCTATTTTTTTTTTTTTCGATTTTAAGCTAGAATTTGTTTAGTTTTGCAAAAATTAGATCGCTGAGAATTAGAGATCAGATCTTGTTCAGTGGTCCGTCGATCTGGTTGTAGTAGCTTGCATTAGATCGATTTAGTTTAGCAGGCTAGGTGTTTGCAGTTCGATCCAGGCGGAAGCGCTAGAGTTCGATTTTTAACTCTCCGACTAAGTTGATCGGGTTAGATCCATTAGAAGAAACCATAAGTATGGTTATCACATGTCATTGAAACACCAGCACCACCTGAAAAGTGAAAATATAGTTACTTGTTGGAAGTTAATACCGAACAAAATGCAGTTTGAACGAAGATCTCTAGACTAGCTAGAGCTTCGATTGAGAAATCGATTCGAGGAGCAGAACAACGGATTGCGCATCGAAATCGGGGATCTTCTGTTGACCATTTCTCACCGTTGATCGAAAGAAAAAATATTTAAAAAAGAAGCAAAAAGAACAACAGGAACAGGATAAATTTTTTAATAAAAGAGAGAAAATAGAATATAGACAACGCGTGGAGGGCGGGGAATTGTTTATTGATACGGTGCGTTGGAGGAGACAGGAGCGTATCTATAGATATCCAGAAATTCGATTCAGTTGCTTTCAAAAGTGGAGATAAAGCGAATATTTTCATTAGAATAGAGAGTCCAAAGAGGATTTTGCGTGATACAGACGACCATTACAATGCGACCCAGTTTCTCTCTCCATGTCTGCATCTCTCTTCTCTCTCTCTCTCTCTCATTTCTATGCTTCGCTGGTGATCGAGACTCCCAGAAACCCTTGTTAACAACTTTGTTTGGATTTCAATTAATTTTTTAAAAACGAGGAACGTGCTTTCCTTTGTCTTCTGCACGCCCCAACAAAACCCTAGGTTCCGATCAGACATCGTTAGAGCTCTCTGAATTTTTCGTCTTTTAATACTCGATAAATGAAAGAGAAGAAGAATGCGAATGTGATGATGAACAGAGCCTCATTTGTGCTTTGGGATTTTAAATTTTCCGTCTTTTGAGAAGCTCTAGTCCATGCCTCTGCAAATTTGTTGTTTCTAGCACCCAGATTTGAGAGAGAGAGAGAGAGAGAGAGAGAGAGAGAGAGAGAGAGGTAGAGTGCTTTGCGTTTCTATTCTATTATTATTATTATTATTATTAGTTAGAATAATTAACAAAAATATAAGTTTTTTATTTTTATTGTTTTGCAGCACGCAACCCAATGTAAAGATGATATCTGTAGACTGTGTAGTAGACTCGGTCCAGCAGTATTGCAGCTAAAAAGAGCCCTGATCCCCTGAGGAAAAAGCTAGGTTTTTTTTGGGTTTTTCTTTACTACCTGAGACTCAGTCTGAGGCATGAACTGGAAAAAACAAAACGAACAAGGACGACGAAGAGAAGCAGAGGAGCTAGACGAAGAAACCCAGTGTTCTAGTTAATGGGTTTGAAGATGCCGAGCCACTGTGCTGCGGCGCTTAGATTAACAGCAGCTATACGAGCGAAGAGAAAAATTCAAGTGGGCAAAAGGTGGCATTTGAAGCTACTCGTGTTATGGGTCATGATCGCCGCGGTGATCGGGTCGACTATCTACATCTACTTGAACGATCACATCGTTGTGAGAAGAAAAGAGGTGCTTGTTGGCATGTGCGAAGAGCGCGCCAGAATGCTACAGGACCAGTTCACCGTCAGTGTGAACCACGTACATGCCCTCACCATCCTCGTCTCCACTTTCCATCACCACAAAAACCCTTCAGCTATTGATCAGGTATAAATTATTTTGGTTGGTTTTGTTTTGTAATGCGTTTTATTGATTTGGGTCTGTGTTTTTTTGGTGGGTGGGTGGGCAATTTAGGAGACGTTTGCCGAGTACACTGCGCGAACGGCTTTTGAACGGCCATTATTGAGTGGGGTGGCGTACGCACAGAGGGTAATGCACTCGGAGAGAGAGAAGTTTGAGAAGCAGCAGGGGTGGAGGATTAAGACGATGAAGAAGGAGACGTCCCCTGTGCACGATGAATACGCTCCTGTGATCTTCTCGCAAGAGACCGTTTCGTATATCGAATCGCTCGATATGATGTCCGGAGAGGTAGATTTTGATTTAATTTGTTTTTGTTTTTGGGTAGTTAAGTTATTCCTCTGTTGAGTGAATTTTTACTTAGTTGCCTTCTGCAATACAGGAGGATAGAGAGAACATTGTGAGGGCAAGAGCCACTGGGAAAGCTGTTCTTACGAGCCCCTTCATCTTGCTGGGATCCAATCATTTGGGGGTCGTCTTGACTTTCCCTGTTTACAGGTCTGGTCTCTCTGTGGATGCGACAGTGGAAGAACGGATTGAAGCGATTGCGGGGTGAGGTCTGCTGCCTTAGTTTTATCTATGTGCTATTTTTTCATATGATTCCCTTCACTTTTTGGTATTAGATGGTAAGAACCAGAAATATATAAAAACCTATAGATCTATCTCTTTGCAATTTGTTTGCAGGGCACTATTTGATTCCAAAGAAATATGGTTTGCAGGGACAAGTAAAGATGGTTTGTTCTTCTGAACTGATTTGAGTATATGACTAATGACTGGGGGACTTGACCGTTAATTAGGTTATGTAATTCTTAGTTTGGAGTGCCCAATTATGTTCTTTTTAGGTTACCTTACTGGGACATGGTAGTTTACCTGATTATTTGCGACAACTTCAATTCTACGTCGTGCTAGTTCACTGTGATGGCGAGTAACTGCTGTTTCTCCGTTCTGCTGATCATTTCAGAAGCCTCTTATATTGAGTGGATAGTAATTTAGCTTGTGTACAATCAACTTGTTGGGACGTCATGAAAAGTCACCATTTAGATCTTTCTTAAGTAGGCTGATATGGGAAAATCGAAATAACTTTATTTTGAGCATTAATTTTCTTCCCCATTGGCCTTCACCCAAAATTATAGCTCACCCTTTGTTTAGATCTTTTTATATGTAGGAAAATCCAAAATGACATTATTTTGAACATTGATTGTCTTCCTCATTGGCTTTTAACCAAAATTCATAGCACACACTCTGTTTATTAGGTCGGATTACCCTAAACCTTAACACATAGTGTTTACCCTAAACCTTAATAAACAAAGTGTTTGCTATAACCGAAAGTTATATCATACACTCTATTTATTAATTTTCTTTCTCATTGGCCTTTACCATTTTGATGTAGTATTTACTTCTCAATCCAACTATATCAGTTTAATCCTCTTATATAAAAGGTTAATCTCCTAAAATTTTGACAGCATCACACTAACCTCGATGTGAAAGGGATTTTCGATCAAGTTACTAGCATCAACGTGGTAACATAGTGGCAAGATCCTGAGAATCTCAATTTTCAAATCTCTCTCTTAAATCTAGAAAGAACCTTACTTTGACCTGAATTCCTTCCTGTAGCCTTTATGGTGTAGCTAGCCTAGTTCTTGAGATTCAACAATCAACAAGCTGTGCTATGTCCACTCTTGGCAACTCAAGGGTTACAAATTGGTTATCTATTAGGTGCTTTACCCAATATAGAAGAATTTAGCAGATGGGAAGAATAGAGGATGTGATGTTTTTTTTTTTTTTGATAACCTGGGTATCCGGGTCTCTTAAAGCACCCGCCAAATCCCAGGGGCAAATGCACATCCTAAATTCAGCACATGCTGGGTCAGCACAGGATATAAATCCCTAGGGTGGCCTCAAGGGAGGGAGGGGATTCGAACTCAGGTCTCTTGCTTTTGGCAGCAGATACCTGGCCAACTCACCTAACTCCTTGAGGTTCCGCCATTAAATCAAAGCCACAAATCTGGGACTCGTGCATTTTTTTTTGGCTCCGTCATTAAATCTATGGAGATTGCAAGAGACGAAGTGATTGTTCGAGTCAGGGACCCAACGATTAAGAAGTGAGTTTGAAGATCTCATCGCCGCGTCTGTTGTTCCACGATTTCAGCCAATGGAAACTACCAATTCTGTCAATAGTATTGAGAAACTGAACAATACTAATTACGAGGATTGGAGATCATGTCTGGAATCATATCTCCAAGGCCAGGATCTTTGGGAGATTGTATCTGGTGAACAAGTTGTTACACCTCAAAATGCTAAAGAAGCAAGGAAGTGGAAGATCAAGGCTGGAAAGGCTCTGTTTGTGTTGAAGGCCACCATTCAAAAGGACCTATTAGAACACATTCGAGAGACCAAGTCTCCTAAAGAGGCTTGGGATGCCTTGTCTACGCTGTTCTCAAGGACGAACGAGGATCGGCTACAGATGCTAGAAAACGAAATTAGTTCCATATCTGAAGGGAACCTGATGATTTCTCAATATTTCATGAAAATCAAAGGGATTTGTCATGAAATTTCTCAGCTGGACAAGGAATTAAAGATTTCAGTTGCTCGAATGAGGCGAATCATCATTCGAGGTCTTAAAGCTGAATATCAAGGGTTCATGACAGCAATCCGTGGATGGCCAACTCAACCAAATATGTTGGAGCTTGAAAGTCTGCTTGCGACCCAAGAGAGTCTAGCCATGCAAATGGCTGGTCATGCAACCAAAGAGAAAGAGGAAGCTCTCTTCACCGGCCACAAGAAAAAGCCCAGTACTCAAAAGCAAAAGAGCTCGAGTCCTAGTCGACAATCGAGCACCAATTTGGAACAGAATGAGGAAAGCCCAAATCAAACACAAGATTCGAAAAAGAAGCTTTGCTATAATTGTGGAAAACCAAGGCATTTTGCAAGAAATTTCTACGCACCAAAGAAGAGAGCCGAAGGAAACTCTACCACCTCAGAAAAACAGCCAAAAAAGAGTCGAAAGCGAGGAGGAAGAGTGGTTGCCTATATATCCACAATTGAAACAAAGACCTCGGTACCCGAAACAGAATTAAACATTCATGGTCTGACATCTACGACGTTAGATATAAAGGAAAGAATCAACTATGCCAATGATTGGATAGTAGATTCAGGTTGTTCAAATCATATGACAGGTGATTAAGCAAAATTTCTTTCAAAGAAAGAGTACAAAGGTCAGTGTTGAGGAATTTCAGTGTGCTGATTTATTGTGTAATGATAAAGACAAAATAAAATCAGAGAAAAAATAGGGGATGGATTCAGCACAACAAAAATATCCTAGACCTGCAAGATACAGGGTCCTTTTGTAGCCAGTTTTAAAAGAGTAAGGGAATGTCCACAGGGAGGTGAGTTCCAAATATGGTAAATCTCTAGATCTGTAAGAGATCTGGCACCCTAACTAATGCTAAGTCAGCTAAAAGAAAGGGGAGAGTTTAAAAAGGATTGTCACTTAAGCTAAACTATAGATGAAATGCAAATTAACTGAGATCGAGTCCAGAGATCTAGATCTTGCAAGTGGAAGGGTTTAAAAACAGAAAATGGAGAAGAGCAGCTTGGAGATTGGTCTCACTGCAATCAGGTTGAGCTGGTAATGCTACAGGGGTTCAAAGCACACAAATCCCTCAGCTGGCTACAAGCGCAGCTGCAGAGTAGAAGGCTCCACTCTAAACCAAAGGATTTAGCTGATCTTAAGGCTATGGTCTGCTCACTTCAATGGCCACAAACCATCCTATAGACTTCATCCGATCCAGAGGTTTATGGTAGAAGAATCCAATTGAAACCAGAGATTGGATTGCTCTTAAGGCTATGATCTGTCCACTTTAATGGTCACAGATCATCCTAAGGAATTCCTTCAAACCAAAGGTTTTAACCAGAGCATTAAAACCACTACAAATGCTGCAATTTTCAGGTCATAGGCATAAGAAATTACAGGGGTATCAGATCTAAGGAGATCAGATAGTATCCAAGAGGTCTACCAGTTAAGTGGGTGAGCTGATCAACAGACTCCTCTATACAAATCCGATCGAGCACCAAATGAAACCAAAGGAACTATAGATCCAATTAAAACAATAAAAACAACATTTACATTGCAATAAAACTCGCTCTACAATGAAATGCTCTCAAATCTGTAGTCTGTGCAGCAATTAACTCACAATAACACTCTCAACCTTACCAAATTACAGATCTAACCTCTCTCATCGCTGCTCATAGGGAATTAGCCAACCATAGTTGAGCTAAAAGAGGAAAAATGGAATTTCGCTGCAAGCTTCGATTTCCAGAATTTGATCCAAATCTCCATCTCCCCCAATTGCAATTGGGGATCTCAATATATAGCTTTCTCTCTTGTTTTTCATGCCAATATTCTCTTATAGAAGGTCCTCAAAGTTTGTTAGAGTTCTGTTAGAGCACGTGGGTTGGTTAGGGTTTCCTAGGGCATCTTTTGGATCGTCATGCCGGTCACCAATGTGCCTCGGTTTGCGTGGCAGGTCACCAAGTCGCAGCGTGTGAACAACCTATTTTCTAAGAAGTTCTTCACACGATTTCGATAGGTTAGGGAAGCTTCCGACAGGTTCAAATGGAGTATTTTGGTCCTTTCGCTAGGTTCTCAGATCTCTTCGACAGGTTTCCGATAGGATGAGCCTTCTCTTAAAGCTTCAGCATTCTCAGCCCTTTTCCTGGAGCATTCGACAGGTTGGAGGACCATTTCGATAGGTCCAGCTCTGCATGCCATCATTCGGATAGGATTGCCCTCACTCCTATCGAAAGGCTCAAGTACCCTTCGATAGGTTCTGTTCCAGGCTTCCAGCGTCTCCATCTCAATAGGTCCAGGCCACCATCCGACAGATTAAGGAAACCATTCGATAGGTTCCCCTTTCACCTCAGGCATGCTTTCGATAGGATGGTTTCTTCCTTTCTTTAAGCTGCTCGATAGGTTCTTGGATCCTATCGAACTCCTCAATCCACACAAATCCATCATTTCTCTGCCTTCAGATCCTATCGAAACCTTTCTAACTGTACGAATTCCTCCCTTTTTAGCTCTCAGCTCCTATCGAAGTCTTCAGATAACCTCTCGATAGGATGTTTTCAGCGTATTTTCACTTCCTTCGCCTTGCCTTGCCGTTGCCACGCGTCCAAGGGCCCAATGGTGTGCAGCCCTCTGTGTGCCATTGCTGGGTCTGCACTGTGCTGAGAGGTGGACTTCTTTGTGCAGCATTTTTGAGTGGTTTTCTGCATTATTCCTGTCTTTTATTGCTACCTACAAAATAGACTCAACAGGTGTTTATTAGTGTGCTCATAGGTCCATCAAAGGTCAGGTTAAGGGGTGGAAACTGACATTTTTCACTACTTAACAGTCAGCGTGTAGGTGTGACCGCAAATAATGCAAAGCTTCCAATCACTCATGTAGGCAATGCTATGTGTACCCCCAAGGGAAGTGAGGATTCAACTCTACTTCAAGAGGTATTGCATGTCCCTATGATGGAGAAAAATCTGATGTCAGTCTCACAGTTGGCGAGCTCTGGAAATTTTGTGCTATTTGGGCCCGATGATGTGAAAATTTACAAGAACCTACAAATAAATGGCACACCAACAATGCAGGGAAAACGGGTTGAGTCAGTCTATGTGATGTCAGCCGAGTCAGCGTATGTCGAGAAAACTCGGAAGAGTGAGACATCTGATTTGTGGCATGCGAGTCTTGCACACGTTGGATATTTCAAGCTAAAGGTGATGATGAAGAAAAACATGCTGAAAGGTCTTCCAGATTTAGATGTGAGGGATGATGTTGTGTGTGCAGGATGTCAGTATGGGAAAGCACATCAGCTTCCTTTCTCTGAGTCAAAACTCCAAGCACTAAGGCCTCTTGAACTTGTGCATTCAGATGTGTTTGGTCCCGTGAGGGACACATCGATTGGAGGAAAAAGGTTATGCTAACCTTTATTGATGACTTCTCTCAATATGTTTGGGTTTTATTCTTAACAGAAAAATCAGAAGTTCTTGAAAAGTTCAAAGAATATCACACAAAGGTGGAAAAAGAACTTAAATATTTGCGAATAGATAATGGGGGAGAGTATACATCGAATGAGTTCAAAGAGTATTTAGAAGAACATTGCATTAAGCGACAACTAACATGTCCCTACACACCGCAGCATAATGGCGTGTCAGAAAGAAAAAATAGACACCTAGCAGAAACTTGTCGAAGTCTGCTACACTCAAAGCATGTTCCGCCTCGGTTTTGGGCCGAGTGCATGATGACTTCAAACTATGTCATCAATCGCCTACCACAACCAAACCTCGATTGGCAATCACCGTTTCAAAAGCTATATGGAATGAAGCCTACGGTAAGTCACTTTCGGGTTTTTAGTTCTGTTTGCTATGTGTTTGTACCCGATCATCTTCGCAGCAAGTTCGATAAGAAGGGTATTCGGTGTATTTTCTGTGGATATGATTCGGAAAGGAAAGGTTGGAGGTTTATCGACCCAACTACTGATCGGGTCCATATTTCTCGAAATGTGGTATTTGATGAAGCATCATCATGGTGGGCATCAGATCAAGTAGAGCTACCGGTGAGTCACCAATTTGAAAAAGAACTTGAAGAAATAACTGAATCACGGGTATCACGAAGGTCGAAGGAGTTTGAGTTAGTTGAGGGTGAAATCGAAGGAAACAACCAGAAATCTATTAGTCCTTGGAAAACTGGTGTTCATCAATCAATCGTCACTGAAGAAGATCGCCCATCCCAGATTGAAGATTTCAAACAGGGAAATCAAAGCCAAATTCTAAGAAGATTGTCACGAGTGCCAAAACCAAATCCAAAGTATTTTAATTCCACTACAAGGGAAGGAAATACTGCAATTGCTCAAGTTTTGAATTCGAAAGAGTTAGCACTCAAAGAACCAATCACTTTTGATCAAGCGAAAGGACTTCATGAATGGAAGGAAGCCATGATTGAAGAAATTGAAGCCTTGAAGCAGAATGAAACTTGGGATCTGGTACCCAAGCCAGATGGTGTTAAACCCATTTCATGTAAGTGGGTCTACAAAGTTAAGACTCGGGCAGATGGTTCAGTGGAAAGGTACAAAGCGCGTTTGGTTGCTCATGGGTTCTCACAACAGTATGGTGTCGACTATGATGAGACCTTTAGCCCAGCAGCTAAGGTAACTTCTATTCGGGTCTGCATCGCACTTGCCGCTAGCAAAGGATGGAAATTGTGGCAGCTCGATGTGAAAAATGCATTTTTGCATGGTGAGATAGATCGAGAAATTTTTATGGAGCAGTCAAGGGGATTTGAAAGTTTGTCCCACCCTCACCATGTATGCAAATTGCAAAAGGCGCTATACGGACTAAAACAGGCGCCAAGGGCGTGGTATGGAAAGATCGCCGAGTTTTTAGTCACAAGCGGGTATTCTCTAGTTCCGTCCGACTCGAGCAAGTATGAAGCTCAAAGAATATCAATAGTACTAGTCTATATTGATGACCTGATTGTCACCGGAGTTTGTGAGGAAGAAATTGCAAGAGTTCGAATGAATCTTGGAACTCGATTTCAGATGAAAGAACTTGGTGAACTTCGACACTTTCTTGGTCTCGAACTTGATAAAAGTGAACTTGGAATATTTTTGTGTCAACAAAAGTATTCAACTGATTTGTTAAGCTGGTTTGGGATGATTAATTGCAAAACAGCTAGCACCCCACTAGAAGTTAATGCGAAGACTAACGTGGATGAAGGAAAAGAACTTGAAGATGTGTGTATGTATAGGCAATTAGTGGGTAGCCTGATTTATTATCTTACTCTCACCCGACCAGATATAACTCAAGCAATTGGGGTTGCGAGTCGTTTTATGCAAAATCCAAGAAAATCACATCTTGATATTGTGCGACGTATACTGAAGTATATAAAAGGGACTGTTGATTATGGCATATTTTATGAAGGAGTTGATTGTGAAGTGTTCAGACATTGTGATGCAGATTATGCAGGTGATCTTTCTACTCGAAGATCAACCACAGGATATGCGTTTAGACTTGGGTCAGGAGCAATCTCATGGTGTAGTAAAAGACAACCCACTGTGTCTTTGTCAACTACCGAAGCTTAATATTGTGCAACTGCTATGGCAGCACAGGAAAGTACGTGGTTGATGCAACTGCTGAAGGACTTACACCAACCAACAGATTATGTAGTTGGAGTATATTGTGATAGCAGCAGTGCTATACAATTGGTAGAAAATCTGGTATTTCATGCCCGAACCAAACACGTTGAAGTTCATCATCACTTTATCCGAGAAAAAGTGCTTCAAGGGGTCATTAATCTTATTCCAATAAAAACAGAGGAGCAAACTGCAGACATATTCACAAAGGGATTGCCCGCAACAAAATTCTCAAAGTTCAGGAAGGATCTCGGCGTCATCAGTAGAGACTTGGCGTTGAGGGGGAGTGTTGAGAGTCATCGCCAACTCTCTACATAAGCACTGGAGGGAGAGATAGTAAGGATAGATAGAATTGTAATACCTACTTACTCTGTTCTACTGAATCATTTCCTCTTAAAGTTGGGTACTAAATCACTTCCTCTTGAGGGATTTTTCTTGAATGGGGAAGGCCTTATTCAAAAATTTGGATATGCTAGAGTTTTTTTGGACTTTGCAGGATTGGGATGGCAGAATAGTAATAAAATGTTACCCTATTCGTTGAAAAAGGGGCAATCATCGTTATTTCCTTGTCTCATCTATTTGTGATCGGTTTTGTTAGTACTACATTTCTGGTTAGGGTTAATCTCTTGAGCTCATATATATGGTAACTGACCTGTTCCAATCCGAACAAGCCATTTTTTGTTGACATGTGGCATCATTTTTCATGATGTGTGCCGTGTGATTCGACGAAAAATATTTATGTCATGTGATTGAAAGTAGTCAACACGTTAAAATGAACATGTGAAATTGACTTAGATATTTAGATGGTAGACATTGATTTTAAACGCATTTGACTGGTTTGAATCACCTACCATTTGATGCAATCCTCAACCCAACTGATCTCTGTATTACATTGTTCAAATCACACGGCACATTTGATTATACTATGTGGCACATGTCCACAATCAGTGACCCATTCAGGCCCATTCAGGTTATCATACAAAAGCTCTAAACTCTGCACTCGCTGATCCGTCATGTCACTTTTTGCTTCTTCCTTCCAATTCCTTATTATCTTCCCCTTATCTAATTTCCGTGTGTTTGTATTGTTTCAGTCCTTTGTACAGAGGCTTGTTTAGATCTCTCTGATGTTCATGTCCAAACCATCTCAACAACGCTCTTTAACTTTCTCCTTCATTGGGGCCACATTTAACTTTCTTCTTATGCACTCATTCCTAATTCCATCTTTTACTGTTACTCCACACGTCCACCATCGCATATGCATCTCAGTTACATATACTTCATCTTTTTATCGCTTCTTTATCACTCAACACTCTGCACCATGCAGCAATGCAGGTCTTGCCGCCATCTCATAAGATTATCCTTTTGATCAAAGTGACACTCATCTTTCTCCACTCCACCTATCCCATGTTGATCGTTTGAGATGTCTTAAAACCAACCATTCAGTTATATAGTAGAGCCCAAACCAACCATTCAGTTATATGTGGTTCGGCAATTTGCCTACTTCCACCGGTGATACTGAGTTCTTTTCACTACTATGTGAGAACTAGGGTTACAAATCTCTCAGATCTCACCTCACTCAATACAAAATCGAGTTTCCTTCAACCCGTTGGTCAGTACCATTAACAGAATTCAAGGCACAATCTCAACAGAAAGGATATGCGTCAATCAAAAGATCCTCATTTCTTTTACATGCGAAAGAAAAATCGCACTACATGTTGAGATGTAACCTAGTGGATGACACTTGTATGTCTGTTAATCTAGTAACATTTTATGATAAATTTGGGCAGATGCTCATATTTTTCATCATGAGCTTTGGTTTTTCTGAAAGTTGTTTTAGTGGGAAACCTACTTCAAACTTCAAAGCCTACCTAATTGTGGCTCTATTTTGCAGTGTTTATTGTTGATTTTAGAGTATTTTATAGTTTTTATTTTTCTTTTCTTTTTATTTGATTGATAATGGTAAATTTTGTTAGAGTATAACAAATTAATACATAACAGCTCAGTGAGAACTAAAGAAAATGGTATGACATTTTCCATATTAGGTCATAGAAATTTCTGCAAGTTAATGGGATTTCTAACCCACAATTAAAGATATTTTATCAACCTCTTCTTTAGCGGTAGAATCCACCATTGAATTAGCGTCTAAATGGTCTGTTGAAAGTGAACTGAAAGAGAAACATATAAATTCTGGGTGTCCTCAAGGAATGAAGTTAGTTCGCCACAAGCCATGGGACTGGGACTTTGTTGGTGATCCAAGTGACAATGTTGTGAGTCCTTCACAACCTGTACCACCTGAATTTTTTTTCGGCGCAAGTATTTGTATGACTTGAAAGAAAGCTCTAGACTCCTCTTTATCAGATTTTTACTCTCTAATTGGGCTTGAGAATTAAGGTCGAACCGAAAGCCTAGCGACTTAAGTGCTTTGACCTCCGGTCATGAGCAAATGGGAAGAAAACCCCGCCCAAATCTCTCGACCATTGCATCACCTCCCGCATATCCTAAATTCCCCCCATATGAACTTCCATTTATTATTACGAAAGAGTTTTGCCGAACTATATTAGTATAAAAATTCAGTATCGGTGGCCGTACTGACCACCTCTTGGGTATTGTTATCGGCAATACAACTTGATTTTTTAAAACTGAAGATTTAGAAAAACAATCCCTAGATATGAATAGATATGTTTATACATGTAATTAGGTAATATTCGTATATAAATACTCATTGCAAGTTTCATTACTAGCTAACAAGTAAAAAATGATTATTTTAATAAATTAAGTATTCTTTACTTTTTTGTTATAGGAAAAGTATTCTATTACTTAATGCTTATAAATATTGTATACCAACATAATGGGAATTTATGTGTTATTAATCATGCGTTCATGATTGAAATGCTAATCCACAAGCATTCTACAATTACAACAACGGATCCTTTTCTAACTTGTGTTTGGGTCAACAATTCCTTATCTAATGAACCTGAAATTTTTTGAATTTATGAAAACAAATGGGAAGACAAAAAAAAAGGTGCAAGAAGTGCTTCTACTAGTCTTCCTCGCCAGGAGGTGTCCCTTTTGCTCGACTTCCATAGTATTCCTGCCAACAGGTCTCCCTCATTTGGCTTGCTCACGAAAATATTCTAGTTAATATGTGTGACAACTCTGAAAATACTGAAAGTTCTGCCTAAGACTCCAATTTTTCCAAACTATTCATTTAAATCAAATCCGCATGAAACCTTTGCCAAAAATCGTATGACAGTTCAAATAATTTAAATAGCTTTCATATCAATTACCATCAGTTAAAAATAAAAAAAATAAAAATTCTGCTAATATGTATTGGATGATACCTCACGAAACTTAAGGGATACTGATATACGCATCAGTATGGGCTCGACCAGAAAATGATACATATTGATATCGATCAAATTTTAAACCATGCTCCTGTGATACCATTGTTCCAATGATTTTTAAACTATGCTTGCTATGTCCATTTGTTTATGTCATGTTCCGGTCTTTGTGCATTTTAGGTTTACTTCGACATCAAAACTTTCTTGAACTTTGCTCAGATCTCAATACTATGCTCTTTATAAGGGTGTTTGGGGGCTTTTGGTATGGTGTGAAGAGGTCGAGAGTGAAGATGTACATTCGATGCATCTGGGAGTTCTAAGCTCTAATCTCAGAGAACCCTAGCTTCAGAATGTTTTATTATTCTCCTTTCCTTTTTCTTTATTTTATTTTTTGGCTATGCTTTAAAGAAAAGCTTTGATCCTTGTCATCCATGCCACAAGTCGAGTATCATTTCAAAACAGCCTCCACTTTGGGCATCCAAAGCCTTTGTGTGTTTGCTTTGAATTTAGGGCTCAATGGGCCCCGTTGGGCTGGGTCAGGCCAAAACCCAAGTTGGCTCCATCCTTTGGCCTCTTGAACCAACCTTACATTCGGGTGCCCTCGACCCAACCTTAACTGTAAAGTTGGATAGGTCGGATCAGGCCAACTATCTATTGTTGCAATGATTGAGACTCGACGCGGTAACTATCTATAATGTTTGCGATATTAAATCCAATAAAAAATATTTCTGATATTAAGTTTGAGTATTTGGTATATAAACATAACATCTTCTAAGAACTTATGGTTGTGTTTTATGAAATATTTGTTTATATTCAACTCTTCTGTTTTGTTAACTGAAGTTACCTAGTTTCACGAAGGTACTCATGATTGCCATACCCACAAGATGGTAGATGTATTTCTAATTGCAAAGATGATACAGCAAACCCAGGTATACACAATCTAATGGATAGTTGTAACAAATTATCTTGAGGACAAGTGTAACAAATTATATTGATCGTTTCCCCTTGGGTATACACAATCTAATGGAGAAATATAACAAGTTCTCTTGAGTTTTGTTCCATGGGTATACACAATCTAATGGAGAAGTGTAATAAATTAGCTTGAGTTTTGTTCCATGGGTATACGCTATCTAATGGACAAGCGTATTCAAATCTTTTAGATGTTTAAATCATTAGCATTATACAATCAAACAGAAGATATTTGCCTTAAAATCTATCATTCCTTAATGGCGGTTGTTGCATGAATTTTCTCATGGCGTTGCCTTTGCTTCCTAATCACCTGATACTAATCTTCACTCTTTATTTCATACTGACTACTTTCTATCTTTGTTTCCACTCCTTTCCCGTTTCCTGTTGTGCCACCAATTTTTTTGGAATCACCTCATAAATTCTTCACCCTTTGGGCCCCATTCCTCTCCTTGTTCTTGCTATTCATTGTATGTAAGATGTCTAGAGGTGTAGATGATTGACGTTAAACCTGTGGCTGATCTTAAAGGTTCACTTTTACGCAACCTTGATGTTGCAGATTCTCGTCTCACTTTTTACTTTTGAATTCCTTGGTAGACACACCCCCCCCCCTCTAGGTAAATAAAATGTTGTTTTGTCTCTACCTTTGTTGCCACACCTCTCCTACTTGTCGATTATTGGAAGTGAGACATCAAGAGGTGTGAACTGTGTACAATTTATCTATTCACACTGCTCTATCTTTTTTTACCATGAAGTTTTATTGAGAAGTGTGAATAATTTATTGGGGTTGGGCTAAAGCTCAACTGGAGGATGCATCACTATCACAATTTTAAGCAGTTTCATGTGTGTGTGGAGAGAGAGAGAGAGAGAGAGAGAGAGAGAGAGAGAGAGAGAGAGAGAGAGAGAGAGAGAGAGTTCTCATGCTATCAACCCATCCAACTCTAAAAGTATGACACTTTGGTTCCACAATTCTATACGTGTAACACTTTTTCAACCATTCTAACATGTATTATGTGATGTGGCCGGAGTTTAGATTAAACCCACCTCAAAGATTGTGCCATTAATGATTTCTGCCATCTGATGGACGGCAGAACATATGGAAAATGGTCCACGTTTAGCCATAAAAAGTCCTCTGATAAAGAGGTTAGAAACCACTGAAACGCATGAATTTTGGCTTTGTCCCATCTATGCGTTGGCCAGGCCCCTGAGCATCTCGATTAATGAATTAGTTGTGCCATGGTGTACCCAATTAGATGGATGTGCACCTGATACAAATCCGTATTTGTTATTCTCGTATTCAATATTGGAGGAATTGAAAGGTCATATCCTGCTTCATTGATTCAAACTATGTGTAATATTTTCTGCCTCATTTGACCTGACAATCAGGAATTCCCATGAACAATTAATATGGGACTACAGCCACAAGAAAGTTCTTGCTCATAACTAGCAAATTTGAAGAATTATTGAGTTTGTGTTTTCAATAATATTGTAGGTGTCGCAGTCTGACAATGTGTTAGAAAATATTAGGAACAGAAATCCGAAAATGATCAATTGGGAAAGAGAAATTGGACTCGAGGCACGTTGTTGCTATCTTTAAAACGCTATTCGCTCCCTGCTTGAGTAAATCCTCAAGTTTGCAAAAGGGTTCCAGTGAGACGTTTCCTGGATACAATGAGCCCAATCTCTTGGATGCGATCCGTTTCTTTGCAACAGTAGACGATTGCCCTAGAAAACTCAATCCGATGAAGTGTCAACTAAAAGGAAAGCAAGAGAATTCTCAATCAAACTATATGCAAAATTCGATGGATTTCAGAGTGTGTAAATCTGCGTCCTAAGGTCTCCTTATATAGACTTTTCAATATGATTGTTGGACCAATAGTCATATTTGGACGGCTAAGATCTTTCAAAGATCTCAACCGCTTCATCCAACGCCTGTATGGAAGGTTGCATCTTTTCAAATTTAAATTCAAAAAGTTGCACACCTTTATAAGCGGTTATGAAACGGTGATTAGTGACCCATTAGACTTGACCAGGCCCATGAATAATCTGACAGGTCAAAAAGTCAAACCTTTCCTTGCAACGATGCGCACGTCCAAAGTGCAAAGTGTGTGCACCTAAAGCGCCAATGCGTCTAAACGCCAATCGCCATGCGCATGTGCGTGCGCGAACGCGGCGGCTTGCCGCTTGGCACACTCTTCTCCTCTTATTGTCACAATAAGAGAAGGTGAAAGGTTCTATATATAGGCTAGACGCTTTTAACATTTACCAATGTGGGACTATTTATTTGCATACAAAAATGAGAACATCTATTGCCTAAAAAACAAACCCACAAAACTAAGAAAGAAATCAAAAGTTTTATTTTCTTTAAAATTATTTAAAATATTTATTATATTCTAAAGTAATAAATATATATAACAAAATGTCCCTGACCGGTCTGGGTAATTTCAAATATTGAAGAAGCCATGTGTTTGAACTGTATCACTGTGGAAAGTAATAAAGTGGTCTGCAGATTCCAAAGCCTAATAGTTGTAGCATGTAATGGAGCAATTAGAGTTAGTTTAGCTGTTTATATGGTAGAGTCTTCATTATAGCAGTATTTATTACATCACTGTATGATGTCGTATTTTGCTATCTTGGAAAGATGGCAAATTTTGATATCTTGGTGAAGTTTTAATCACATGAAGTATGCCATAAAAGTCTTTGTTACATTCAGTATGCAATGGAAGTTTTCATATTTAATCTAATCTTTTGTTATATAGGTTCTGTTCATAAAAGTAAAAATTGAAAAATAAAAATTTAGATAATTACATGTTTCTTGTTTGTGATTACTCATCCCAAACAGATACCTTGGTGGAGCTTTTGATGTTGAGTCACTCGTGGAGAATTTGCTGAGGAAACTTGCTGGTAATCAGGCCATTGTAGTGAATGTGTATGATGTTACTAACACGTCCACTCCCTTGATCATGTATGGACCCAATCATCCAGATGGTGACAGGTCCCTTTCACATATCAGCATACTTGATTTTGGAGATCCATTTAGGAAGCACCAAATGAGATGCAGGTGAGCACATTTAGGATTGCTGATCTCATGCTTAGCGAACTAAAGGTCATGCGATTAAAATTTTTGTGACTAGTTGTCAGAGGATTTGAGCAGGTACTATCAGAAGGCCCCCCTTCCATGGTCAGCAATCACTTCCTCACTTGGGTTCTTTGTGATCGCTATATTGGTAGGATATATCTTGTATGCTGCTGTAACCCACATAGCCAAAGTTGAAGATGATTTCCGCAAGATGGAGGAGCTGAAAGGCCAAGCAGAAGCTGCGGACGTTGCCAAATCTCAGGTTCCAAGCTCTTCCCAAGAGCATATATACAATCTATGTCCCATTTTCTACACTTCTTGACAACCCTGTTCTAATTTCTTCTTGGCAGTTTCTGGCTACTGTTTCTCATGAGATCAGAACACCCATGAATGGTGTCCTTGGTATGCTCGAACCCTTATTTTATTTGAGTCGATATACTGCAGTAATAGAGATGCAAGGCCTTTAGTCAGAAAGGCAATTGCTATGCTCTAATTTTCTATGTCCGAATTTTGATTGCAGGGATGCTACAGATGCTTCTAGATACGAAACTAGAGTCAACCCAAGAAGATTATGCTCGGACTGCTGAAGACTGTGGGAAGACTTTAATTAACTTAATAAATGAAGTGCTTGACCGGGCAAAAATTGAATCTGGAAAATTAGAGCTAGAGAAAGTAGCCTTTGAGCTCCGATCCATCCTAGATGATGTTCTCTCATTATTCTGTGGGAAGTCTAGAGACAAAGGTATTGAGGTAAGCCTCACTCTGCAGTGTCTAGTAATGAACAAATCACTTTGAACATCATTGAATCATTGGTTTAGAACAACGGTCAATAATCAGACCATGGTTTCAAATATCAGATTCGTTCACCGGATCGGTCAGCCCAAAACCAATCCGGATCGATATCGGAAGATCGGATCGGGCGATCCCAATGCAAAAAAAGTTTCAGAGCAAAACTTGCAATAGGTAAATTTAAAGTAGTAAAATTTATGCACTATTAATTGAAGAACATTATGTTTTATCTTAAATTTTATTAGTAAATTTTTATCTTAAAGTAATAAATTTATGAAATTTATTAAAAAATAATAACAAATATAACAAATATCCTACAAATATGTGGAATTAGACTATATAATTCAATAAAAGTTGAGCATTTAGATGGAGTACTAAATTAGTGGTATTAACTATGTAATGAAAGCAAAGAGACGTCATGGACTTCATGATAAGCGATGGTTTCATAAACCTCAGTGAAGAACAAAACAAAACAAAAACAGTGGAAGAAAGAATATAAATAACTGAAATGAAGAGGAGACTTCTTTTTTATTGTTTCACATTATTTTTCTATAAACTTTAATGGTCCCTGAAAAGAAGAGGAGAAGTCTTACAAGATGATATTAAAAGTTTAGGGCTTTTAGAATTTAGGTTACTTTCCTTTTTTAATTCAATATTTATATCCAGTGTGTACCAATAGCATATTGTTTGGTGTTCTAACTTCTAATTCTTTGTATCGGTGGATCGGCCGATCCCACTTAGATATCTCTCGTGATCGGCCGATCCGAGCGATCCTGGCCGATACTCACGTAAAATGATACACCACTAGTCAATGGGTATCGGTTGGGCCAAAACCGATTCAGATCAGAATCGATATTTGAAACCATGAATCAGACTTGCATGAGGAATTGGTCTCTGGATATCCAAGTATGACTCAGCGAAGTCAAAATGACCTGCCCATTTTTATTGTATATCCACCAAGTCAATCACCGGGACATGATATTTTTAAAATCAAAGTAGCGATTTGGTATACAGAGCCCAACTGAGATGACTTGGCCGAGTTTTGGGTTCCATAGGCAAGCTTATGATCATTTGTTGCTCGAGTGTTTGTTCCCTTGTGTATTTTTCATTAGTTTTGTTATGTACTAATTGGGTAAGAGTTGAAAACTGACTTATAGTCTGCTTGTGATGTCTGTTGCTGGCTGCTTCATTTGTGATGTGCTTCAAATTCTCCGGCTTTCTCATAATTCTGCATAATCATTGGGTAAGTGTAGCTAGCCGTATTCGTCTCTGATAAAGTTCCAGAAGTTCTTATGGGTGATCCAGGGAGATTTCAACAGATTTTAACAAATCTTGTGGGAAATTCTGTTAAAGTAAGTATTGCATCCATTCAGTGATCATAGTAACAAACCCTTTATGTTATCTTATGAATTGATGACATCTTAGTTTTGGAGATAAATCTACAATTTTTGGTCCCACCACCATTTTTATCTATTTATTTAATTTTTTTACTTTTATTTCTATTTGACAGTTTACTGAGAAAGGCCATATATTTGTCCAAGTTCATCTAGCTGAGCATGCAATAGCCATGATGAATACAAAGGCTGGAGCAGGACTGAATAGATGTTTGCCATTTGATACCTTAAGTGGTTCCGAAGCGGCCGATGACAGAAACAGTTGGGAAAATTTCAAGGTACTTCTTTCAAATGATGGATCACAATCTGATGCTTCAGAAAAATGGATTCCCTCTGATGATACTTTGGATAACGTTACTTTGATGGTGAGCGTGGAGGATACAGGGATTGGAATCCCGTTACATGCCCAAGATCGTGTCTTCACTCCCTTTATGCAGGCAGACAATTCGACTTCCAGGAACTATGGAGGAACTGGTATTGGCTTGAGCATCAGCAAATGTTTGGTTGAGCTGATGGGTGGACAGATAAACTTCATAAGCCAGCCTCATGTTGGAAGCACATTTACATTCACCGTTGCTTTCAAAAGATGCGAGAAAAATGTATTTAGCGATCTAAAGCAATCTCTTCCTGAAGTTCTTCCAACTGTTTTCAAAGGGATAACAGCAATTGTCGCTGACGAGAGATCAGTTAGAGGTGCTGTAACAAGATACCATTTGCAGAGGCTCGGTATCAGTGTCGAAATTGTAAATACCATCAAAATGGCGCTTGGCCGAGTATCTGGAAAAAATGGCAATTTGACACCTGAGTAAGCCACCTATCAATTGCATCTTTTATATGATCCACGATCTTTATCTTTCTATTGTCGTTACAAAAGTGTTCAAATTGGAGGCTTACCTACCAAAAAAGTGTTTGAACTTTAGGCTTGAATATATGCGTGAAGTTGAGCAGAAACTAACTGGTTTGGCTTTTTGATTTGAGATCTGTGCACATAAGTGAACATGTTTTCCGAAATATTTACCCTTGTTTATGGAAGCGAACTGAATCACCCTTGTTCTTCCTAAAATTACCAATTTAATCTTTGTAAAAATATAAGAATTGAAGGCAAAAATATGCTCTCCCAGAGGCCATATTACACCTTTTTTTTCCAAAACATGACCAATTTTGTATGTAAATAAGTCGTTGCCCATTTATTCTTTTGTTCCTTTTACCCATGTGTATGTCAGAACTACAGGTATCTTGTGAGCACTCACCTTCAGTTTTTGGGTTGCACCATATTGTTTGCCAATCAGATTCAGAAAACAACCGGATGTGATACTAGTCGAGAAGGACCTATGGAGTTCTAAGGTGAATGTTGGGCTGCCTGAACAGTTAACAGACTGGAGACAAAATGGTAGGATACTGGAATGGCCTAAATTTATCCTTCTGGCGACCTCTATCACTACTGTAGAATCCGAAAAAGCAAAGGCTGCAGGTTTCAGTGTGATCATGAAACCGCTTAGGGCGAGCAATGTAGGAGCATGCCTTCAACAGGTGCTGGGGTTTGGGAAGAAGAAGCAGCATGGGAGAGAAATGCTCAATGGATCATCTTTCCTTCACAGCCTGCTATTTGGCAAGAATATATTGGTGGTTGATGACAATATGGTGAATCGAAGAGTTGCTGCTGGTGCCTTGAAGAAGTATGGGGCAAACGTGGTGTGTGCTGAGAGTGGAAAAGCTGCACTTACCCTGCTTCAGATTCCACACAAGTTTGATGCTTGTTTCATGGATGTTCAGATGCCAGAAATGGATGGGTACGTTTTAGATAGTTTGGGAGTCCTCTTCTCGAAATTTAAGAAAATTATTTGTTTGGATTGGAATCAATTTATACATGCTAACTCTTATGAAAGTGTATAAATTGTGAAAGCAAGGTAATGTATGTTCAGATTTCAAGTGAGATATTTTCTCGGAATCTTAATACCGGCTTAAAATTGAACATTGCTAGAGGAACTAGCTAACTTTGAACAAGTTTTTCTATCCTAAATGTTCGACTGATTTAGCTTGTTGAGCACGATGCACGATTCAATCCCCTGAGGTGGACAGAGTTAGCAGCTTTGAGACTAACCCTCACCTGAATTTTGAGTGCACCTTACATTGTTTCTAACTTTTGTGTAGTTTTTTGAGTGCACCTTACATTGTTTCTAACTTTTGTGTAGTTTTCTCTTGCAAGATTTTTCCTATACAAAAAAGTCAGTTAATTGATGACTGGTGTATATCTGATTGACAATTTCAAAATTCCCATATATATATATATATATATATATATATATGAGCTTCTTCCCAGGGTCCGTAGGCTTGTAGGTATCCCTATCTTTCAATTCAATGGTCACCCATTGTTCAAATGTTGTTTCGATCTGTATTTTACCTGTGTAGTTTTCTGAATAATTTTTTATTGGTCTGGTCAAAAGAAATTAGCGAAGATGATTTTTCCCCCTTGTTGCAGGTTTGAGGCAACCAGACAAATACGGGTGATGGAGGCCAAAGCAAATGATCAGATAAAAAATTTGGAAGAAGCCAATCAAGAAGGTACAATAAAGACCCAGTGGCACATGCCAATCCTAGCCATGACAGCTGATGTGATTCAAGCAACTGATGTGAAGTGCCTCAAATGTGGAATGGATGGTTACGTCACAAAGCCCTTCGAAGGAGCACAGCTGTATCAGGCATGCGCCAAGTTCTTCAATTTAAAACCTGTTTCAGACTCATAGTGGATGCAAGAAACCAGCAAGTTTCGTGGAGAGTTGGAGACCCTCTTGCAAGAGGGACATTTAACCAACCAATGCCAGGAATTTTTCTACTCTTTCGGCGTTGTTTGCTGCTGTCTTTCGGTTTGGTATATCTGATACAGATCGGCCCGGCGTGTTGCAGGTGTTGAGCGTGTAGCTATGAATGACTGGATTGGACAATGGTTTTTAAGGTTATGACGGATCTTTTAGCTTCCAAGTTACATGACTTCAAGCCCCTGGAAATCACCGACAGTCAGACTTTTGATAAGGTACGGTAGCTAAAAGGTGCTTCGCAATTGATCATGCCTATGATTATTCTGAAATTGAATAGAACAACTACAGCAAGAAATGTATCATGATGGTGCCCTATATGTTTTATTCACTGATGGATATTTGTGTATAATTATATAGTTTGGGCCACAAGCCCACAACCCTGAAATTGCACTGTTTTGGGATCATAAGTCATAACCATGTTCAAGTCTCCGTTCCAATTTTTTCCCCTAATAGAAGCAAGTCGTATTTGGTGTATGGCTGAAACAGTTGGTGGATCCATCTCACCTTTTCATAAAGGTAAAAAATGTACCTTCCCAGCATAGTCACCAAATCGGAATTGGGCCAGGTTAAAACTTGGAAAAAGCCGGCAAGCTCGGGGAAAGAGAAAAAAGAAAAAAGAAAATAAGAATTAAAACTATAGAAAAATTAAAATATTAAAAAATCAGAATTTTTGGCAAAGGTCTGGAATAATTTGCGAAATATTGTGGAAACACATTTTTCTTATCACTCGAATTTTTTGAAAAATTTGCCAATAACTCGCAAAACCTTGAATCAATCGTGAATTTTTAAAAAAATGGGTGATATTTGTTTCTAGGCTTCACAGAAATTTGGCTAGTGCGGTGCAGAATCTGTGAACAGCATACCAACTTGGCATTCGTACCATCACGGGATTATGAGGTAGTATGAGGTGCGGCCGAGCATGAATGGGTCGATCACATGCCACCAAAATGGTCAAGATCTTGCTTTCATCAAATCAATAAACATAATATCCGTGTATCTATCATCAATAAAAGATGAGTTTAGTCTACATTACTCTACAATGGATGCCAACTCATCATGAGTGGAAATCTCAGATTGGCAGTCCACATGTCTTTG
This sequence comes from Chloranthus sessilifolius, assembly GCA_021018995.1. Classification (NCBI taxonomy): domain Eukaryota; kingdom Viridiplantae; phylum Streptophyta; class Magnoliopsida; order Chloranthales; family Chloranthaceae; genus Chloranthus; species Chloranthus sessilifolius. The sequence continues at coordinate 153,543,151 of CM037586.1, read as the reverse complement.
TAATTGAGTGAAATAGACTCATCATGAGTTAGACATTGCAGTTCACATGTTCTTCTAATTGAGTGATGTGTAGGAACTTTAGGCTGGTGCTACTACCACTTCACTATATGTTGAAGCCACGACACTTAAAAGAAGAGAAAAATACATTGACTATTTTAAATTAGATGATGGACATTTGTTTTCACTCCAATATTTCACACAATTCTTAAGGTCGGAAGTCTATTATTAGATGGTCAGATGTGAAAAATGATATCCATCATTCAATTTAAAGCAGTCTACATAGTTTTCTAATGTTTAAGTGAGCTGGCCGTATCATAAAGTAGTATGGTTGCAACTTCGGCTCTTACTGACATCTAAACACCAAATGGTATTTAAATAATCTTCCACCATTAAAATGCACTTTTTATCTCACACCATTGAAGGGTCATTTAACTAGGCATGTGACACATTTATGATTAATCTAAATTTCTGAAGTGACAATCCATCGTTAAAACATGTCTCCGTCAAAGGATCATGTTTATAAATAGATGTAAATCATTTGATTGGTGAACTTTAATATCAGTCATCAAAATTAAAAACAACTGTTGATATTCGAGTGCACATCGAGTGCACAGATTGGATAGTTCGAATCTTTCAAATAGTGTAATTTTTTTACCCATAGCCCTTCAATTGATAAAATATCATTTTGACAATATAGATATCTAAGATCATAAGCCAATAAATGGTGTAAGATCGTCTAAACACCATTTGGTGTTTAAATGACGATCGGGAGAGTCGGTCCCTTTTTTTAAATATCTCATAAACTCATGTAGTTAAAACTTAATCATCTAAATGCCCCCTCAACCATAAATATCCATTTAATATTTACATTTTAAATGTAAATTTTACTATTTTTTTTAGATTAAAAATATATATTTTTTTATATATTTCTATTTTTTTTTCTTAAAGTTTTTTCAATTTTTTAGATTTTTACTAAATTTTTAATATATTTTCTTTTTTCTTTGTGCAAAAATATATGGGTACGGCTATTCTGACCCGTTTAATAGTAAGTACCACACAGTCTTTTCACGGGAGAAAACTATTGACTGATTTGCATTAGACAATGGAGATTATTTTCGATTCCAATCTTCCTCATAATAGATCTTGAGATCATGACGACCCTATCAGATGGTCAGATGTTGATTCCAAAGGCACATGTCCCTAAAAGTGAAGGTAACTTTTTGGGATGTGTGCCATGTGGAATCAACATCTGATCGTCTGATAGTCTCGCCATGATCTTAACTAAGATCTATCGTGAGAATAAATTCTCCATTGTCAGATTCAAATCAGTCAATGATTTTCGTCCGTAAAAACACTGTGTGGTTACTTACATTAAACAAGTGATATATTTTTTACTTTTTTTAATGTAATGTTTACTAGCCTATTGGCCCAACCGATCACCCCATTTTCTAGAATGATCCCGTTTTAAGAGTAATTGCTGTATTAAGGTGGGTATTTATGGTTGAAGGGGTTAGATAACTAAGTTTTAAGAACATGGGATTATTAGATGTTTAAAAAAATGTGGGGAAAATATAAAAAAATAAACCTTTGAAAGAGAGAGACTTTAAAAAATTATCCAAGGATTAATGGTATAGTTGTCATCAGTCAGTTGGAGCCAAAAGTTTGGCTGCCCAATGGGAAAATGATATACCCGATCCTACTAGATGGTGTACTTGACCCGAAACACTACCTGACCAAAAACCCAACCGAACCCCGTAAAAACCCTCTATTTTTCATGTTTTGTTTGTATGAAATACCGGGTCGGGTTGACCCGACCCAATTTTTTACTGACCTAACCGGACCTGACTAGAAGGTCGGGTCGGATGGCTCATACCCGTACCATTGACAGCCCTAATTAACAGTGGGCGTACGGACTCCAGGAGATTCCGAAGATCCACCGTCTACCAAATTCTTATGACATCTACAGTCGTCAGTCCTTAAAAACTGTGAAGGCCAACTTTTGAATTGACGTCGCTAGACTTGGGTATCTTCATATGTTGGTTGGGGAGATTGATAAACTTGTGCAACAAGAAATATGCACTATCAAACAAGGATAAAAAACCCAGGATTTCTTTTCGGTGGGGACCGAAACCGAAATTTCAACCGAAATTTTAAATTTCAGCCGAAATCTTCCCTATAGTGTAAAAAATACCAAAATTTTATGTTTTCATTTTAGTTTTTGTGGAGACCGAAACCGAAACATTTCGGCCGAAATCTTTCGATGCACCAAAATTTTGAACCATGCTATCAAATAAGACAGGGTAGTTCTGTTCGGGCCCACGCATTCTTTGAAAGCGTCAATATGTGAAACCTTAAAAATTGTTGATTGTGTCCGATCTGATGATGGAGATTGTGTTCCTAATGTGATTTTAGAGTCATATTTTGGGTATATGTACCATGTGGAATAAAAAACTAATTGTCTGGTAGGTGTGAAATGATCTGAAGATCCTTTGTGTGGATGATCTAAGTGAAACACGATTTCCATCATATGATCTAATGAAATCAATGATTTTTAATGAGTTCCGACGTAGGTGTTTTTAGAGAACGCGTGAGCGTGTTTAGAGCTAGCCGATTGGATATTCCAAATTGATAAAGAGTGGTAATCAGACGAAACATTTGCCACAATTTAAGACTGTTGTACACCGTTATATATATAACGGTAACACCGGCCAGTCATAGAAAAAAGCACAGCGGAAGGTGACTTGGTACTCAGGTTAGGTTTTTAGGATGTTTAACACTTCGAACCATCATACTTGTCATATGTTGGGTGCGCCATTATTTAAGGATCTTTGATGTTAAAGATTGGGACGAAAAATGATATCCACTTTATTAAAAGTGGTCAAACACCATGTAAATTCAACATACCTTTCATTTTAGGTGGCATTTAGTTTCTTTGATTTTTTATTTTATTTTATTTTATTTTTAAATTTTCAAGCATACACATATGACAATTATGGAGCAGTGTGAAAGACCACCAACTATAGTGGTGAGAGTTAACTATCAGAACCCAACCCACGATAAGGATGCTGATAATAAAATAAAGGGTTTTTTGCATATACCCCCCGTGTTATGCTAATATTATAAGAAACCCCTGAGTTATGAGTATTTATTCTGCAGCCCCTACTTTTGTGTTTCTGTTTTATATAACCCTCTGCCGTTAACTAGCCGTGAGTTTATGGACGGAAAGCCTATTTTGCCCTTAATGAAACCAATATTTAAAAAATATCACCATTCTAAAAGGCCCTTCATTCATTTATATTTACAAGTCATGCCATTAAAGTTTATCACCATTCTAAAAGGCCCTTCAATCACCTTTATTTACAAATCATGCCATTATAATTTACTACTATTCTAAAAGGAGTACCATTAAATCCACCCACAAAATCTTTGAGTTCACCCATGCTGAAACACATCGACTGCATTGAATCAAAAGATGGAGATTTTTTATTGTCTCAATCTTTCATGAGATCGATCTTTAGATCATGGGTGTACCATCAGACGGTCGGCTTTTTATTTCATGTGGTACACACCCCTAAAAGTGACCTTAATATCAATTTTAAGCATGCACGTGATGTTAAGGTCACTTTTCTGAGATGTATGCCACGTGAAATAAAACACTGATCGTCTGATGGCATGATCATGATCTCAAGATCCATCATGTGAAAGATTGGAAGGAAAAATGATCTCCATCGCTCAATTCAATTCAATCAACGTGTTTCAACGTGGGTGAACTTAAAGATTCAGTGGGTGGATTTAAAGGTACTCTTCTAAAAGGCCCTTCATTCACCCATCAGATTCAAGACTCATCAGATGGGTGATTCCCCCATTAAAGCATGCCAACGTTTGGACGAATACTCAACCAATGGAGGATTTGTGGCAAACGATGCAATTATTCTTGAAAAGAAAATTTTCAATCTACGTGTTCCACTCAAAATACTCGTTCCTTTAATTTCCTATATGATTCAAGACCCATTTTTAGGAATTGGATTGCCTAACCGCGTCTGCTTCCATCCACCGAATCTTTGAGTTCACTCACGCTAAAGCACATTGATTGCACTGAATAAGAAGATGGAGATCGTTTAGGCATGCCATTAGACGATCAGTGTTTTATTTCGTAGCACACATCTCAGAAAAGTGACCTTAACATCATGTATACGGTTAAAATTAATTTTAAGGTCATTTTTTTAGATGTGTATCGCATGAAATAAAAAATCAACAACTAAGAAATCAACCATCTGATGGTGCCACCATGATCTCAAGATCCATTGTGTGAAAGCTTGGGACGATAAACAATCTGCATCGTCCGATTCAGTGCAATCAACCGTCTGATGGTGCCACCATGATCTCAAGATCCATCGTGTGAATGGTTGGGACGATAAACGACCTCCATCATCCAATTCAATGCAGTCAACTGTCTGATGGTGCGACCATGATTTCAAGATACATTGTGTGAAAGGTTGAGACAATAAATGATCTCCATCATTTGATTCAATGCAGTCAACCGTCTAATAGTGCCACCGTGATCTCAAGATCCATCGTGTGAAAGGTTGGGACAATAAACGATCTCCATCGTCCGATTCAATGTAGTCAATGTTTTTCAGCGTGGGTGAACTCAAATATTTGGTGGGTGGATTTAAAACTATTCTTTTTTATAAGTAGAGGGGTGGATTTAAAATTACTCTTATCACGTGTAGAGGGTGGTAATTTAATTTAAAAAAGGATAAATATGGTATTTAGGCTATTTTTAATGGCTGGTTAACCATTTAAAATAGCATCCGTTAAAGATGGTGTTTTATAAACACCAAAATGCTAACTCAAGGGTTTAAAGCAAATAACTATAATTGGGGGGGTTATTTGTAATATCAACATAACTCGGTGGAATATTTGCAAAAAACCCTAAAATAAAATAATACAAGAAATATATAATAATTAGGAGTAAGACCCTAAGGCCCCACCCGGGCACCACCGTCAGTACTCGGGTCGGTTACCTAATATACCAACTCCTTTTGAAAATAGATTAAGACCCTAATTTCTAACCCCACAATCGCATGAGTAAAACAAGGAGCCCTAACTAAAGCCCGAGGAGGGCACATCGATGCATGGGGCCCCACCCTTATATTAATGAGAAAATATAAAATGTACTACAAGCCTTCACAGAAAGAAGGAAAGGTAACAAATAACAAAAAAGTAAGTGTTGCACACGATTTATATCATGGTGTTATGGACTTAGCATCATGCTCCTATTATCCGTATGTCTAATCGCTCCCCTAGCGTTATAAGATCAACCTAATTTCGAAAATCAACAAAGAGATGATGAGAATAAAAGAAGAGAACTCAAAAAAGAGAAGAGAAAAAACACTTATATTCAAAACTCAATAGTGCTTACAATTTCTAAGGTTTCTAAGGTAACTTACAAATGAGGCCCTCTTCACTACAAAAAATAATACTATTAGCGGTACAAAAAACTGCCGCTATTAATAAAAAAGCATTTGTTTCAATAGCGACAGGACTAGTAGCGATAGTTTTTTATGCCGCTAACAATCTTATTTTTTGTAGTGCTTGCCTATTTATAGACTCTTATGTACAATGAATGATGAGAGATTAAGACATGTGTCCTTCATCCAACGGTAGTGGAACACTCCAGAAGTTCTCTCTAGCTTTCTACATTCCTATATCCGAAGTTCCACGCTGCCAAAAGTTCTCTCTAGCTTTCTACATTCCTATATAAGTCTAGAATTTTCTTGGTCTAGAATCTTCCATTGAACATCTCTAGTTACTCTGCAATTCTAAAGTATTTTGTGTATCTCTATTATGTACAAGTATACAATATGTATGTATATGGTTTAAATACGGAAGGAAAGATTCGGTATTGCGTGCGGACATGACACTCTCCCTGCCTATACTAGCTACGTGCTCGTCGCATCTCCTTCTTCGAAGAACTATATCTGTTCCTTGAATTTTCATAGCGTGTCGGCGTGCTCCCAGCTTGCCTTTCTATCTGGTAAACCCTTTCAGTTCACGAGGTATTCCTTGTATGGATGTGTGCCTCTACGACTTGTTGCCCGCTCTGCGAGGATGCACTCGACCTCTTTAGACATTCTCTCATTTCCCAGTGTAGTCGACTCACCCTTCTTACTTTTATTTATGATTTGTCTAGCAGATAACCTCCTTGTACCTGTCGTCGCTCTTCTAGAAATTGTACATGGAGTGGTGTTGGTGAAGTATATGAGCATAATTTTCATCTTATTAAAGAATTTCATCCCCAATACTACTTGATACTCATCCGTTGGGACCTCTGACAAGTCCACGGTTCCCTACCATTCACCTACTTGTAACGCTGCCTCTCGCGCTACGCCAAGGATAGGCCTAGTTGATGGATTTGAGCCATCCTTACTCTTTAGTCATCTTTAAACTCAATCGCTTTGCTTTCGCTGATTCGAAATTATGTGTGGCACCCGTATCCACCATTGCAGGAGTACCCTTACCGTTGATGAGTACCTCCACATAAATCGGCCATTGGTTTGTGCGTTTCAACATCTCGAGTTGGTTTGGAGCGGGTTGCTTTGGAGTCTTTGGTTACTTCTTGATTGCGTTGAGGAGCTGTAATGATCATATTATTGTGTCAACTTATTTTCATCTAATTTTGTGCCAAGGGCAGTTAATGTCTTTCGCTTGAGACACTCCATTGCCATGTGTGGCCCATCATATATGAAACACTTTAACTCTCGTGCCTTAGAATGACCATTCTTCGGCTTGTTGTCTCTTTGATTCTTCTAATGTAAGGGTTTGCCCATTTCTTTCTGATTGTGTTAGAAAAATTAGAAACAGAAATCCAAAAATAATCAATTGGGCAAGAGAAATTGGACTCGAGGCACGTTATTGCTATCTTTAAAATGCTATTCGCTCCCTACTCGAGTAAATCCTCAAGTTTGCAAAAAGGTTTCAGCAAGACGTTTCCAGGATACGAGTCCAATCTCTTGGATGTGATCTGTTACTTTGCAACAGTAGAGGATCGCCCCAGAAAACTCAATCCGATGAAGTACCGACTAAAAGGAGAAAGCAAGAGATTTCTCAAATCTATATGTAAGAAATTCGATGGATTTTAAAGTGTCTGAAAACGAGTCCAGAGATTTGTTGATATAGATCTCAAGTGTCTTTTCAATATGATTGTCGGACCAACAATCATATTTTGGACGGTTCAGATCGTTTAGAGATCTCAACCGCTCCATCTAACGGTTGTATGAAAGGTTGGACTTTTTTGAATTTAAATTCAAACTGTTGCACACCTTTATAAGCGATTATGAAACGGTGGTCCAATGGTCAATATTTGACCAATCCGTTTGGCCCAATAGAACTAAATTGACCCACTGATCAGTGGCCCATTAGGCCCGACCCGACCCATTAAATAATTTGACCGTTGGATTTACCTAGACAATGTGCGTGCGCGCCTAAAGTGCCTAAATGCCAATTTCCACGCACACGTGCGCGACGGCTCGCGGCTAGGCACTCTTCTCTTCTTACTGTCAAACAATAATAGAAGGTGAAAGGTTCTACATATAGCCTAGACACTTTTCACATTCACCAATGTAGGACTATTTATTTGCATACAAAAAATGAGAGCATCCATTGCCTAAAAATTAACCCACAAAACTAAGAAATAAATCAAAGGAAGTTTATTTTCTTTAAAAATATTGAATATATTTATTATATTCTAAACTAATAAATAAATATAGCAGTGTGAGGATTCGTCTCTCCCACCTTTATCATGAGTGTCCTTAAAAGTAGTCCTCTTAGGAGAATCTGATATCTTGAACTCTACCAAGGACTCTGCAGCTATGGTCGAAGTGAAGTCTTGAACTCTCCTGCGTTGTAACTCTTGCTCCGTTGCATGGTTGTAACCTGTCTATAAAGTTGAAGAAGAGCTCCTTGTCAAGCATGTCAGGGATCTCCAACATCAACGTAGAGAATTCTTTGTCATAATCTCAGATCGATCCCATGTGCCTCAATCTCTTCAAACTCTTTCACCCTAAGAAGTTGATATTTTCGGGATAGAATTGCCTCCTCATTTCTCTCTTAAAAATCCTCTCAAGTGTCGATGATGCAGGTGCCCCGTTCCATATCTGCCTCATGTATCCTTCACCATAACATAGCTGCATCGTCAAGGTAGAGAGTGGCAGTCTGCACCTTTTGTCGAGATCCTCTAGGGAGGTGGCTTTGAACTATTGCTCCAAGTGTCATAGGAAGTTTTCAATCTCCCTAGAGTTCCTGGACCCGCTAAAGGTCTTAAGCTCAGATGTCCTCACCCTAGGGGCCTCCCAGGTTGTGACCACCCATTGGTCACGACCTCCTTACACAAGGCCATATCGTTTCTCATTTCTTCTAGTTGTGCATGGATAGCATTGAAGGCTTTTCAATCCTTGACCTCGAAGGACTCTCGTGCTTTCCACTCCTTACGTTGCTCATCCAACATGACGTTGACGTTTCATTGCATCTCCCCACATAGCTCGTCAAGTCCCGCCTCGAGAACCATGATGCTTCGGCCCAACTCGTCAAACCGATCTGCCCCATCGGCCATGGCAAGCTCCACTTTAACAAGTCGTGCGTCAAAACTAGCAACAAGATCCCTGGAAGCGTCGCCGGCCTTCTTTGGCCTTTCACCCTCGTTGTCACGTCCCTCGTGCACAATCTACGGCATGATGATTCTTCTACTCGACTTGGTCTCCTTTGAACTGAACTAGGCTTCCCCTTGAACCGATCTAACCCTGATACCAACTGTCATGAACTTAGTGTCGCCCTCCAACCATCCACGCGGTTGTTGCGTCTAATCGCTCCCTAGCGTCTCCAGATTAGCTTAATTTCGAAAACCAACAAAGAGTCATTGAGAGTAGAAGAGAACTCAAGAGAGAGAAGGGAAAGAACACTTGTATTTAGAACTCAAAAATGCTTACAATATGAGGTTTCTAAGGTGACTTGCAAATGAGGCCCTCTTGCCTATTTATAGGGCTCTTATGTACAATGAATGGTGAGAGGTTAAGACATGTGTCCTTCATCCAACGGTGGTGGGACATTCCAGAGTTTTCTCTAAAAGTTTCCACACTAATCCTTGATTCCACACGTCCAAAGTTCTCTCTAACTTTCTACACTCCTCTAAGTCTAGACTTTTCTTAGTCTAAAATCTTCCATGGAACCTTTTTACTTACTCTACCATTCTAGAGTATTCTGTGTATCTCTACTATGTACAAAATATGTATGTATATGATGCAAATACGATAGGAAAGATTCGGTGTTGTGCTTGGGCGTGACAGTGGGATTAACTTTTTCTGATGCCGCTGAGAGATTTGATCTTTTTAAAAAGAAGATTACATACGAAATTGGTTGGGAACCTACTGAAGCCCGTTGACTACTTGAAATGAGATGATGAGATCGTTTTTCACCCTAATCTTTCAAACGATGGATTTTGACACCATGCGCTTACTATTTCTTTTGGGATATGTGCTCGTAGAAGAAAAAATCGACTGTCTAGTGGTAAGCTCATGGTGTCAAGATCCATCGTGGGAAGATTAGGCTATTGAAAAATGATCTCCACCATCAGATTTCAAGTTGTCAATGGGTTTCAGTGGGTTTCGAATGTAGGCACCCTCATAAATCACGTAGGCGCGAACAGAGCTATCCCGTACAAGATCATTGTCTAAATGATTGAAATGGGCAACATCGTTGTCCAATACGTATCATATATATATATATATATATATATATATATATATATATATATATATATATAGGATGTCGATATTAAAGACCCTTTCTAGAAAAATAAATATTAAAAAAATTACATAAATAATTAAAAATAGTAAAAAATTTCCCTAAGGGATGGTTGGTATTCTATCTGATTCATATTGGCCGATATTGACAAAGTTTGACTGATCATTTTAAATTAAAACCTTGCAAGTGCACAAGTTCAATCGTAGCAGGGCGAATACAATGGTGTCGAACCCACAAGGAAGCGCAATTTAATTAATTTTAAAAGTGTATGCTATACTTAAGGAAGTACCAAAGGTGTAAATTTTTTAATACAATGAAGATTAACAACTACTCAAGCACAATTAATGAAACCTAAACAAGTCTTATGCAAGGAAAACAGTGAACAATAAAAAAACCATGATAAATGATCAGTTTTAAAATAGTACCCTTGCAAGTGCATAAGTTCAGTGAACGAGGGTGAGTACAAAGGTGTCGAACCCACAGGGAAGCACGGAATTTAATTAATTTTAGAAGTGTAAAATGAACCTAAGGAAGTACCAAAGACGAGATCTTTATTACGATAAAAATTAACAATGATACAAACACAAATAAAAAGATCTAAACAAAGCTTATGCAAGGAAAACAGTGAATTACCAAACAATGATGGAAATATGATTAAGGAGCCCGCTAACCCTAGATTTACAATTTTTTTACTAGCAATCAATCACTTATTTCAATGTCAAATTATTTACCATCCTTTTACTATAAGTAAAATGAATCGAAAAGGATGCGATTATTGATCTGACATACTTTATCCCAATACTATGATGCATCCAATCACAACATGAATCATGTGAAAGGTATAAGGTATCTTACGAAATCACAACATTAATAACCAATCGTATGACATCCTATATCTATCTACAAGATCGATATAGGTGGAATGACTCTTTTATCATTGCCGATAACCAAGATTGACGGCTTCAAATGAGTATTCGATGATAAACAATAGACACACTTTAAGTCATACGATTCAATAGTTATGACAATGAATATAAATATTAACCCTTATTTTACTACAAGCAATACGATTCGAAATATATAATTATATGATTCGGCATACCCTATCCCAACACTATGACGCATCCAATCACAATATGAATCATGCGAAAGGCATAACGTATCACAAACATACAACCATGACAATGATTATTAATCGTACGACAACCTATATCGGTTTACAAGATCGATCTAGGTAGAATAACTCTTTTATTGTCACTGACAATCAAGATCAATGACTATAAATGAGCATTCGATAATAACACGATAAAACACGCACTAAAATTCATACGATTCAATATTTGTAAAAAGAAATGATTGAATTAAAATAAATTAACTACTCATCTCGGGTTCGCTTCTTCCTTGAATGAGCGATTTTAGCCGCTCATCTCCGATCTACATGCAATGCACATATCTGAAACCATCAATAAAGTTTTTTAATTATCAAGTATTTGAATCTTTTAGGAAAAATATCCGAAACCTTACAAGGCTTTGATTCCTAATTACAAACTAAATTATCTAAAGCTAAAACTAAAAAAATGAAAAACTAAAGACAAAAATTAATGAAAATTGGCCACAAAGAGGCCCCCAAAAAAGGACCAAAAGAGGCTCACCAAAACCCTAAACACTGTTTTATTTATATAGGGCTCGGACTAAAAACCTTCCATAAACAGGTCAATCGATTGAATTCAAAATCTGAATTTTGTCAGAATTATTTAAATTTGAAATAAATCGATTGATTTTAAGAAATCAATCAATTTGAATTTAAATTCGAATTTGAGAGGGAAATAATTGTCATCCAACTCAATCGATTGATTTTAAATTCAGATTTTGGGCAGCAGAACAGTTGTCATAACCTCAATCGATCAATTATCATAATTCAATCAATTGAGTTAGACCTGTGGCATTTTTAATTCTCTTAGCAATACCTGAATCAATCGGTTCTTCCACGAATTTTAGTGTTTCTGTTGGCTTCATGGTTCAATGTTCTTATGTTGTCCTTAATTATACTCTTTTATGCTTCTGCAAGAGCCAACGGATGAAAATACTTGAAACCACTACAACTGCACAACAGTCATCGGATAGCCTTCATCGGATAGCCAAATGTTGGTATTAGGTATGAAATATGGTCATATTTTGGCACAGATTAATAAGGTAATCAAGAATTTTGCTAACCTTAGATTTGTAATTTTTCTACCAACAATCCAAATATTTTAATGACAAATTATTTACTCTCATTTTACTACAAGTAAAATGATTCAATAAGAATGTGATTATAAGATTTGACATACACTATCCAAACACTATGACGCATTCAATTACGACAAGAATCATGCCATATGTATAACATATCACAAGCACAAAATCATAACAAGTAAAACTCAATCATACGGCACACTATATCGGTCCACAAGGTCGATCTAGGTGGATTAACTCTTTTATTGTCCCCGATCTACAAGATTAACGACTATAAATAAGTATTCGAGGATATATCAATATGCTTAAATTATAGTCGTACGATTCAATAATTATGACAATAAATGATGGGATTAAAAATAAATTAATTACTCTTCTAGGGGTTGTGTCCTCCTTAATCACAGGGATTAATTGCTCATCCTCGATCCGAATGCAACATACAAATGCGAAATCATAAAAAATGTTATTTTATTTATCCAATATTTGAATCTTTTAGGGAAAGATTTGAAACCTTACAAAGCTTTAGATTCCTAATTACAACTCATTATAAAAAGCTAAAACTAAGCACTAAAAAACTAAAGAGAAAACTTATGAGAAGACTAAGAAAATCTGTCCCAAAAAAAGGACTCCTGAACCCTAAATTCCGAAGAATTTCCTTTTACAGGTCAATCGATTGACTTCAAAATCTGAAATAGGGAAACTCAAATGTCTTAAAGTCAATCGATTGATTTGGGAAATCAATCGATTGAATTTAAATTTGGATTTGAGTGGCAAATAGATGAATTTAAATTCAATCGATTGATTTTTGGAACTCAATCGATAGATTTTAAATTCAGATTTTTACCAATAAATTAGGTGTCATAAATTCAATCGATTGAATTTTAGAACTCAATTGATTGATTTTTAAATTTAGATTTTGAAGTCAAAACATGTGTCAAAAACTCAATCGATTGATTTTGACATGTGACATATTTAGCTCTCTTCATCAATGACTGGATCAATCAGTTCTTTCACGATTTTTGGTGCTTTCGTTGGCTTCATGGTTCAATGCTTTCATGTTGTCCTTAATTGCGCTCATTTATGCTTTTGCAAGATCCAACGGTCAAGAACACCTGAAACCATTAATATTACGTAATAATCATCTGATTGCTTTCATTGGATGGCTAAGTATAGATATTAGGGTGCGAAATATAGTCATATTTCGGCACAAAATATTGACCCATATAAAATTTTGGATATATATCGTATTGGATGGGGCCTAACCCGATGCATATCGGCTATATGTATCAGATATGGCCGATATTCAAAACCATGATCCAATCATTGGGATTTCTTCTTGGAATCTCTCATTGGTAAAAGCTATAGTTGCTTTTTTTACGGAAATCCACTCTGACATGCTCTGATATTGACCACTTTCCTAATTGAATGATGAGTAGTGGTTGTCATGCTTCAAGTCTAACTATCGCATTTTTCATTTTAAAAATGAGTAGGGCTCTCAATGGGCTGGATTAGGGCCGGGCTGGGGTTTAACCCGGCCCTAACCTACCCGGGCCTGGTTACCAAATTTTTAAACTCGGCCCTAACTCAGGTTGCGATGTACTCAACCCAAGCCAGGCCCCCACCGGTCTGAGCCTTGCTTGGACGTTTTTTCGAGCTTTTTTGAGTTATTTTTTCTAATAAAATTTGGTTGGGATTGGGTTGCTTTTTTCTAATAAAAGTTTAAAGAAGGATAATAATTTAATTTAATAATTATATTAATATTATAGAGGCTCAAGTACATGCTTTTATTCAAATATTTCATTTTAGTTTGTTGCACAATGGTTATAACAGACAACAGTTACTTGAAAGGACAACGACTGCACAATGGTTATAACAGACAACGATTAATCTCAAGGCACTTAAGTATATATATATATATATATCTGAGTCAGGTGCGGGCTGGGTGTTGAAACACTCAACCCAAGCCCAGCTCGGATTGATCCAGGTTGCAACATGTTTAACCTAGCCCGAATACCTGGCCGGGTTTGCTTGATAGAAAGTACCACTTTTTCTGGGGCGGGTGAGGGCCAAAATCTGGCCCGGCCCATTGAGAGCCCTAAAAACGAGTCTTTCCCTTCGGTTTGTCCTATCAAGGAATTCAGAAACATAAGATTCGACTTGAGGAGATCATCACGTTATATACACTATTTGTTGATTACCAAATTCCTTTGACTTGACGTGTAATATCCCAAAAAATCACGTTAAAAAGTGACCTCGAGATTCGTGCCCAATTGGTCACAAGTTTGACCAATTAGGAGATCAAGGGTTAGCATAGAGTATGATGAACGGACGAGATGTGATGGTATGAGTGATTATGTAGTGTGTGATGTGAATGAGAGGTCGCATACACCTATCCCGGTGCATGTGCTCAACACACAAGTGAGAGGAGAGATAAAAGGGTTTAATAACCCTAAAATCTATACTTTGGTTGTTGAAGGAGAGTAAAGAAGAGAGAGAGAGAGAGAAAAGTAAGGAGAGGAGTTATTGCAACTGATTGGAAGGGGGATTCAAGCGATAAAAGTCGGATTCGACACAGTTTGGATCCGTTAGAGCCAAAGCTGGAACCCTAGCCTTTCCAACCACTAGATCTAATCAAATTGAGATTTGAATGAGGTAAATTTCTTGTGAATTAAATGCATAAGATATGGGAGGTTAATCGTAGTTAGAATGGTGTAAAATGTAGGGTAAAAAGGCTTAGAAAAAGAAGGAAAATAAATAGAGAAAGATTTGGAAGAACAGCCAGAAGGGGGTAAAATCTAGCAATTTCGATTAATCAAAATTGGGTTTCGATTAATCGAAATTGGCCAGGAAGTTGAAAAGTCAGAGGTTCCCGATTTCGATTAATCGAATTGAGTTTCGATTAATCGACCTTGGATCTCGATTAATCGATTTGAGAATCGATTAATCGATTGGGAGCCTACAGTGGACTCCAGTGAAGAAAAGAAATGGGCTTGATGAAATCGACTAATCGAAATGAAGATTCGATTAATCGATTTGTAATTTTGATTAATCGATTTGGGATCGATTAATCGATTTTGGAAACTCGATTACTCGAATTGAGAATCGACTTGATGGAGCAGAGAAATTCGATTAATCGAATTGGTTTTCGATTAATCGAATGGGAATCTCGATTAATCGATTTGAGAATCGATTAATCGATATTGACTTTCGATTAATCGATTTTGGAAATCGATTAATCGACTGGGCCAGTTTATGTTGACTTATGAGTTTGACTTTGAGATTCTTGGGGGGTCTTGGACCTCCTTTATTGCATCCTTAGTGATGTGTTTCACATGTTATGTGGTACCATAGGTGGTACGTGTGAGCAAGTGCACAAGGAGCCACGTGGGACCTTGATGCATTGATCAAACGAAGACTTGAGGTAGGGAACTCCTTGAACATGTACCTTATTTTACAAGAGTATGTATGTAGTAATATAGATTTAAATTCGAATATTTTATTGCTTAAAGAGTTTGTGAAGAAGTGTGTGTGTGTGACATAAATAAAAAGTAAACATAATGAGCCATCCCCAGGGGATGAGGAAGTAAAGAGATAAGAGCATCAGGTGTGATGCAAATGCATGGATACATCTCAGGGATGTATCCAAGATTGGATCATGTTTGATAGGGCCTAACTGATATAAGATAGCACATTTACATGGTGAATAATTATATGTAAGGCACCGATATTTTTGTTATTTGAGGTTTGATAGGGTACCCCACCGACGTGGCGGGATATCCACGACTGACACGACAGGATATCCGTGACCGATACGGCGGCGAAACCGTAGGCCGGTAGGCTTATCCAGACATGAGCACACTACACCCTGTGGGTGTTGATTTGAGACAAGTGAAACCCCGCCACCAATCCCTGTGGAAAGGGGCTTGGGTACTATTTGTATTCCCAGGGAATACGTTAAAAGTGTCTATATAGATGACGATGATGGGTATCTCATCGGGGCTCGATGCTATATTGCTCGGGGATTACTTAAGTTGAAAGTTTAAGTTTTGCTTTAGGCCTTTTCAGCATCATTCATGAATAAATAAAGACATAAGCAAACTACCAGTAAAATGTAATGCTTTTAATTATTTTCATAAGTAACTGCATTGACACATCATGCATGGCATATCATGGAATATATGTGAGTAATAATTTATATGTTCAACTGTGTTTTGTTCCCTATTGAGCTAGGATGTAGCTCACCCTATAGACTATACGTCGCAGGTCCACTACTAGCACAGGAGGCTTGAGGAGAGTGAGGTGAGTCTGGAGCCACCTCCCGAGGACTTTTCTAGAGGACTCCACAGCCGCTTTGAGGGCTTTTGGATAGAGATTTGTACGGCTTGGTATGTCAAGCCTTGTTTTGGCTAAACAATGTACATGTATAAATTGAGATTATTCTTTTGGGGCGAACCATCCGTGATGATTTGTTATCATCGATGGTTTGGATCGGTTCTCCATTCATGCAGAGGCATGAGGGTAGAACTGTCTTTTGAGAAATGCTTTTATATAGATTTAAATTCCGCAGTTTCATTTACTATTTTATTTTTGCTTGATGTGCCAATGTTCCGTGGTTAGCTAAGGGGCACGGTCAAGATGATCGTGCTGATGGCATGGGTTTCGGGGTGCCAAAATTTGGGCTGTCACAGTTGGTATCAAAGCTATTTCTTTTAACAATTTTGACAATCGTTCTTTTTGGTCAGAACATAAGGGCTTCTGCTAATGAAACTTTAGTTTCAAATGCAGCCGCAAATGTCATCTAGAGGAAGAGGCCGACCAAGGGGAGGCCAACAGAGGAGTCTACGTAGTGGAGATGATTACATCTCTCCTACAAATAGAGTGCCTTTAGGAAATCGAGGCCCCGAGCGATGAGTAGTAGACAGCATGATGAAGAGGATCGAGATCGTCAGGATCAAGATCTAAGAGAACAGGAGAGGGTGAGAGAAAGACAGGAAGATAGAGAGGAGAGACAAAGGATGATGCATACTATGGAGACTATGGCAGCTGCCATGACACAACAAGCTGCATCCTTTGCAGCTCATGCATCAAGAGAACAGCAGCCACCTACACCACCTATAGGACCTGTGCTGCCTGTGCCCTCATCCTTTACAGAGTTTAAGAGGATGAGACCTCCTTCATTTTCTGGACAGGCAGACACCATGGCCGCTGAGAACTGGCTTATGGAGATGGAGAAAGTCTTTAGCGTGCTGATATGCACGGAAGATGAGAGTGTGAGATGGGCAGCTTATATGTTGGATGGGGAGGCTGGGCCTTGGTGGAAGTCCGTGATATGAACTAGGGCTCAGGAGACCCCAGAGTTGCCCTGGACTTGGGAGGAGTTTGTTGAGGAGTTCAACAAACAATAGTTTTCGGAAGTGGTGAGGAACCAGCTTGAGATACAATTTCTACAGTTAGTACAAGGGAGAATGACAGTGAGAGAGTATGGGGTGGAGTTTCTACGACTTGCCCGTTTTGCTCCGGATTACGTCGCTACCGACGTGATGAAATCCAAGAGGGTTCAGCAAGGTTTGAAGCCTGAGGTGAGGGGAGGCGTAGCTCCATTTCAGCTGAGGACCTATGAAGAGGTCATGAGTAAGGCATTGGTCGTGGAAGAAGAGAATACGAATAGATATAGACAGAGGGAGCAGCAGAGAGGAGGAAATGAACAAGGAAGGACGGGGACCTATGAACCGGTGAACAAAAAGCCGAGGTTCATGGCCCAAAATCAGAGACCACAGTTCCAACGAGGTTTTGGAAGGCCGGCGCAACAACAACACCAACAGAAGTTTCCACTACTTGCGTCGGGGAGACCTTTACGCTATGAGAGCCCTGCCATGTCTACTGGCGCTACTATCACACAGGGTTCTCGTACTGTTTCTTCCGCACCTCGGGAGACTTGCGCAAAATATGGCAAGCCTCATAGAACAGTGGATTGTAGAGCGGGGACTAGGGGTTGTTTTCGATGTGGTAAGGCGGGCCACTTGATCAAGGATTGCCCCGAGACGGATAAAAGAAAGACGGTTTCAGTTGCAGCACCACGACCCATTCAAGCAAGAAAGCTGATCGTTCAGGGGAGAGCCTATGCAGTCACTGCTCAGGAAGCAGGGAACGTGCATGACGTCATCCAGGGTGAGACTCTTTTAAATTAAAGAAATTCCATTTCATTAAAATTTTAGAGATGGTGCACGCATTAGGATTTGTATAGATTCTTTTTCTCAATACTAAATTTATATATGAATTAGGGGTGTAAATTGATGTGTAAATTATTATATGTATGTATGTATACTATAGGTACTTTAACTATATATGAGAAAGAATCCTTCGTTGGATATGACGCTAGAGTGTTGATAGACCCAGGGTCTACCCACTCATTCGTCACTCCACGTTTCGCCAAGAGGATGAAGATTGTTCCAGAGGCGTTGGACTTCATCCTATCTGTGTCTATTCCGACTGGAGAGTTAGTGGACACGGAGTTAGCTTGCAAATCCATCATTGTAGCAGTTCGAGACCTAGAGGTGCATGAATTGGAAGTGAAGTTGATACTGTTAAACATGCAAGGGTTTGATGTGATCCTTGGCATGGACTGGTTGGCGCAGCACTGTGCAACCGTTAATTGCAAGAACAAGGTAGTCATTTTCAGACCCAACACAAGAAGATCATTTCGGTTTCAAGGAGTGAGGTCGTCATCTGTGCTACTGATCTCAGCAGTAAAGGCCGAGAAAATGATCAAAAAGGGTTGCAGTGGATACTTGGCTTTCTTAAAGGAGGACAAGGAAGAAAAGAATGTCATTTCTGAGATAGCAGTTGCGCAAGACTTCGCCGACGTGTTTCCAGAAGAATTGCCTGGATTACCTCCAGAGAGAAGTAGAATTCGTCATCGACTTAGCACCAGGAACGGAGCCTATTTCAAAAGCGCCATATCGAATGGCTCCTGCTGAGTTAAAGGAGTTGAAGGAACAACTACAAGAGCTTATGGACAAGGGGTTTGTTAGACTGAGCGTGTCTCCATGGGGAGCACCGGTCTTGTTTGTCAAGAAGAAAGATGGGTCAATGCGGCCATGCATTGACTATCGACAATTAAACAAACTCACTATGAAGAACCGCTATCCTTTGCCTAGAATTGATGATTTGTTCGATCAACTGCAAGGAGCAAGGTAATTTTCCAAGATCGACCTGAGATCTGGATACCATCAGTTGCGAGTCAAGGCAGAGGACATCCAGAAGATAACTTTCAGGACACGGTATGGACACTATGAATTCCTTGTGATGCCGTTTGGGTTGACGAATGCTCCGGCGTCGTTTATGGATCTGATGAACCGAGTGTTTAAATCACACTTGGACTCTTGCGTCGTAGTGTTCGTTGACGATATATTGATATACTCTAAATCCAAGACGAAACACGAAGAACACTTGAGGATTGCCCTACAGACGCTACGTGAACACCAATTGTATGCCAAACTCAGCAAATGTGAGTTTTGGTTGGAAGAGGTTAGCTTTTTGGGACATGTCGTCTCAAAGCATGGTGTCACTGTAGATCCAGCAAAGATAGAAGCAGTGGTTAAATGGGAGCAACCAAAGACAGTGACCGATGTCCGAAGTTTTCTAGGCTTAGTAGGCTATTATCGATGTTTCATCGAGGAGTTTTCAAAGATATCGGGACCTCTCACAAAGCTGACACGAAAAGATTCAAGATTTGAGTGGAGTGAGGCATGCGAGAAGAGTTTTCAGGAACTCAAAACGAGACTCACTTCGGCTCCAGTGATAGCGATTCCTTCAGCCAGTGGAGGATACGCAGTGTACAGCGATGCATCATACAATGGTTTAGGTTGTGTGCTCAACCAACACAAGAAGGTGATAGCTTACGGATCAAGACAGCTGAAAGAATACGAGAAAAATTATCCACTCATGACTTGGAGCTAACAGCAGTCATTTTTGCGCTGAAGATCTGGAGACATTACTTGTATGGTGAGACTTTTGAAATTTTCACTGATCATAAGAGCCTCCGATACCTGTTTACACAAAAAGAGCTCAATATGAGACAGCGCAGATGGTTGGAGTTTCTCAAGGATTATGATTGTTCTATACAGTACCATCCAGGAAAGGCGAACGTAGTAGCAGACGCCTTGAGTCGGAAGAGTTCAGCTCAGTACTGCGCACTAAAGTGATTCCCTTAGTGCTTGTTCGGTGGAACAATCATCCAAAGGAAGAGGCTACTTGGGAAAGTGAAGCCGATGTGAAAGAACAATATCCAGCCTTATTTCCGACGACATGAGAATCCAATGTAAACCACAAGCATGTTTGTGGATTTTCACAACACTTGTAAATCAACGGAAGTTTTGATCAAAGTATGATTTAACGAACAGATTTTGTATGCATATGACCAAGTGTATGTGTTTTATGGAACTAAGTGCCACTTGATGTCATAAACTACCAAAAGAAATCAAAGAACCAAGGAACTTGAAAATCTACAGAAATTGGGCAAAACCAATTAATCGAATTTCAAATCGATTAATCGATTTGGAATTTCGATTAATCGATTTTGTTCGATTAGTCGACTGGCATGTGCCAGTGACTGGAAATTTGGATAAGAGTTAGGACAGACACAGAATGCAATTTCGATTGATCGATTTATAATTTTGATTAATCGATTTGGGATCGATTAATCGATTTTGGGAATTCGATTAATCGAACTACATGTTCGATTAATCGAACAAACTGGGAAGGTTAGAAGAATTTAGAGGAAATTACTGAAAATTTCGATTAATCGAGCAGATTTCGATTAATCGATTTATAATTTCGATTAATCAAACTGGAAATTCGATTAATCGAATGACTTAAAGGAACCATGAAAATTTTAAGTCAAAGAAACGATTTCGATTAATCGAAGTAAATTCGATTAATCGATTTGAAATTTCGATTAATCAAACCATAGTTCGACTAATCGAATAACTTAAAGAATCCTGAAAATTTTGGAAGTGACTGCACGATTTTGATTAATCGAAGTGAATTTCGATTAATCGATTTTGAAATTTTGATTCGATTAATCGACTGGCTCGCGCCAGTGAGCTCTAAAACTTAAATTTTTAAACGGATATGATTTCGATTAATCGAAATATTTTCGATTAATCAATTTTGACTTTCGATTGATCGACTTGGGAAATCGATTAATCGATTTTGCGCGGCTTAACCTAATTTTGAATCTCGATTAATCGACTTTGGATTTCGATTAATTGAGCCGGGGCCTATATATAAAATTGGGGATTTTATTCCCCATCTGAAATCATTTGCACTTTGAGTTTTTGAGCGCCTTTTCTCCTTCTTCTCCGGCCATCCATCCGAGCTAGGGTTTGGGGCACTTCGAACCGATTTCGGACCGCGATCGCCTATTTTGGATCGAAAACCCACGATAAACCCTAAATTTGTGTTTTCCTTTCAATTTGAATTAGAGGAAACCCTAGATTTTTCCTATTTCACCAAAAATGCCGCCCAAAACTCGTTTGTCTTCGAAGAAGGCAACCTCCAAACTATCGGTCCGACGTAAGAACGCCGCACCACCTCGACCTACCCCATCGCCGGTGAGGACTCCATCACCGTCGACATCGGAGACCACCTCCGGTTCGACGAGCGCATCTTCGCGCGAGTCCACCCCCATGCCCCCACCACCCACTAATGTGGTGCAACCAAATGAATGGTGGGCCGCAAAGACCTTTGAGGTCGAGTACCTCATCGACCCTACCCTTTTCACCAATCCCGATGTGCCGGGTGAGACCCAATGGGCTCGAAATTACCTTAATAATGCCGGTCTCGGCAACCTTCTCAAACCAATCCGGGGTTCCTACTACCCTAGATTGGTGAGATTGTTTTACCAAGGGCTTGTGGACGGCCCGACTGACGACGTGATCAAGACCACCATCGAGGGTCGAGATTACATGATCACACGTCACCATGTCCACGAGGTGCTTGAGTGCTACCTCGACTTTACCCCTGAGACCACCCTATTCCCACCCTTTGAGGAGGACCCTCGCTTCGAGGAGGTCATGACCCGCATGACCAACGGCAAAAAGGGGTCGGGATCCTCCATAAAGAGTGTTGACCTTCCCCACTATATGTGGATGCTTGACTCGGTGATCAAGTGCAACCTCTACCCTATGCGCACGATACCGAGCGTGTGGACCGAGTGCAACACGCACTCTACGCGGCCTTCTGTGGCCGATGGTTCGACGCCACCATGGTCATCCTTGAGGGGATGAGGTACATTAAGGGCAAACTGATGAAGGGCAACCTCCGGCCCAAGGAGAGGATGCCCTACGCTCGCCTCATCTAGAGCATGTTGGAGTGCTACTCCAACGATCCCTCCTACACTATCTCACCTCACGAGGTGAGGGCTACGGATTGCGTGAAGACGTTCTCCAAGTCTTCATGGACCCGTGGCTATAACCTGCTCAAGCGGATCCTATCGGCTTCGGGTCCCACTCCAGCAGCAGCAGCAGTCGCACTGCCCCCACCCCCACCACCATAGCAGGATCCACCTGTGGGTGGGGCACACCCAGTCGAGCCATCAGTAGAGAGGGCTACCTCTCATACCACGGCGTCATCGACACCGCCCGCTCACTCCGCGCACGCTACACCCACCTCATCATACCGCCGGCACGCCGCCCCATCCGGTCCTACCATCGACGACGTGTTGGCTCGCATGGAGGCCAACAATGAGCGGATGAACCGGAGGATGGACTTCTTGATGTTCCACACCCTCCGCTACATCTACCCGACGGACTACCACCGCTACCTCGCTCAGGAGGAGTGGACTGCAGGACGGACCGCCTTCCATAGAGGTCCCGTTTTCCATCCCACCACCGCCACTACTGACGCGACTCCTTCCACATCTACATCCGCCTCACGACAGAGACACTCACTACCGCCACATTTCGCTTCACCAAAGACGGCCCCACACCACCGCAGCCACAACCAGCTCCAGCAGACCCACCAGCCCCTGTAGCACCCGACCAGCCTGGCGAGGGGATTGTCTGAGTCTTTTGATTATATACCTGTAGATTTCTTTTTGTACGCCAACCTATTTGGCATTGTAAATTTTCAACTATAAATACAAATCAGACTTTTCGTGTAAATTGCTCAATTTCGTTAAATTTACTTCTATGCTTGTATTTGTGAACACCTAAATGCGTCTGAGTCAACTGGACCACCTCACCTGAGAGTGTGGGGGGGGAGAGACCCAGACCGATGCACTTTGGGTTATTTTCGGGGACGAAAATTCCCAAGGTGGGGAGGATGTAATATCTCAAAAAATCATGTTAAAAAGTGACCTCGAGATCCGTGCCCGATTGGTCACAAGTTTGACCAATTAGGAGATCAAGGGTTAGCATAGAGTATGATGAACGGACGAGATGTGATGGTATGAGTGATTATGTGGTGTGTGATGTGAATGAGAGGTCGCATACACCTATCCTGGTGCATGTGCTCAACACACAAGTGAGAGGAGAGATAAAAGGGTTTAATAACCCTAAAATCTATACTTTGGTTGTTGAAGGAGAGTAAAGAAGAGAGAGAGAGAGAGAGAGAGAGAGAGAGAGAGAGAGAAAAGTAAGGAGAGGAGTTATTGCAACTGATTAGAAGGGGGATTCAAGCGATAAAAGCCGGATTCGACACGGTTTGGATCCGTTAGAGCCAAAGCTGGAACCCTAGCCTTTCCAACCACTAGATCTAATCAAATTGAGATTTGATTGAGGTAAATTTCTTGTGAATTAAATGCATAAGATATGGGAGGTTAATCGTAGTTAGAATGGTGTAAAATGTAGGGTAAAAAGGCTTAGAAAAAGAATGAAAATAAATGGAGAAAGATTTGGAAGAACAGCCAGAAGGGGGCAAAATCTGGCAATTTCGATTAATCGAAATTGGGTTTCGATTAATTGAAATTGGCCAGGAAGTTGAAAAGTCAGAGGACCCCGATTTCGATTAATCGAATTGAGTTTCGATTAATCGACTTTGAATCTCGATTAATCGACTGGGATCCTACAGTGGACTCCAGTGAAGAAAAGAAATGGGCTTGATGAAATCGACTAATCGAAATGAAGATTCGACTAATCGATTTGGGATCGATTAATCAATTTTGGAAACTCGATTACTCGAATTGAGAATCGACTTGATGGAGCAGAGAAATTCGATTAATCGAATTGGTTTTCGATTAATCGAATGGGAATCTTGATTAATCGATTTGAGAATCGATTAATAGATATTAAATTTCGATTAATCGATTTTGGAAATCGA
Source organism: Chloranthus sessilifolius (assembly GCA_021018995.1). Lineage (NCBI taxonomy): Eukaryota > Viridiplantae > Streptophyta > Magnoliopsida > Chloranthales > Chloranthaceae > Chloranthus > Chloranthus sessilifolius. The sequence continues at coordinate 153,518,794 of CM037586.1, read as the reverse complement.
TTAATCGACTGGGCCAGTTTATGTTGACTTATGAGTTTGACTTTGAGATTCTTGGGGGGTCTTGGACCTCTTTTATTGCATCCTTAGTGATGTGTTTCACATGTTATGTGGTACCATAGGTGGTACGTGTGAGCAAGTGCACAAGGAGCCACGTGGGACCTTAATGCATTGATTAAACGAAGACTTGAGGTAGGGAACTCCTTGAACATGTACCTTATTTTACAAGAGTATGTATGTAGTGATATAGATTTAAATTCGAATGTTTTATTGCTTAAAGAGTTTGTGAAGAAGTGTGTGTGTGTGACATAAATAAAAAGTAAGCATAATGAGCCATCCCGAAGGGATGAGGAAGTAAAGAGATAAGAGCATCAGGTGTAATGCAAATGCATGGATACATCTCAGGGATGTATCCAAGATTGGATCATGTTTGATAGGGCCTAACTGATATAAGATAGCACATTTACACGGTGAATAACTATATGTAAGACACCGATATTTTTGTTATTTGAGGTTTGATAGGGTACCCCACCGACGTGGCGGGATATCCACGACTGACACGACAGGATATCCGTGACCGATACGGCTGCGAAACCGTAGGCCAGTGCGGAGACTTATCCGTACACAGTAAGCACACCCCTGCACCCCAGGGGTGTTGATTTGAGACAAGTGAAACCCCGCCACCAATCCCCAGGGGAAAGGGGCTTGGGTACTATTTGTATTCCCAGGGAATACGTTAAAAGTGTCTATATAGATGACGATGATGGGTATCTCATCGGGGCTCGATGCTATATTGCTCGGGGATTACTTAAGTTGAAAGTTTAAGTTTTGCTTTAGGCCTTTTCAGCATCATTCATGAATAAATAAAGACATAAGTAAACTACCAGTAAAATGTAATGCTTTTAATTGTTTTCATCAGTAACTGCATTGACACATCATGCATGGCATATCATGGAATATATGTGAGTAATAATTTATATGTTCAATTGTGTTTTGTTCCCTATTGAGCTAGGATGTAGCTCACCCTATAGACTATACGTCGCAGGTCCACTACTAGCAGCTGCCGAGGCTTCAGGAGACGCTGACTCCGGTGAGTCGAACCTTGCAACCGGTGAAGAGTTGGAGTCACCTCCTGAGGACTTCTTCTAGAGGACTCCGTTGTGCCGCTTTGAGGGCTTTTGGATAGAGATTTGTACGGCTTGGTATGTCAAGCCTTGTTTTGGCTAAACAATGTACATGTATAAATTGAGATTATTCTTTTGGGACGAACCATCCGTGATGATTTGTTATCATCGATGGTTCGGATCGGTTCTCCATTCATGCAGAGGCATGAGGGTAGAATTGTCGTTTGAGAAATGCTTTTATATAGATTTAAATTCCGCAGTTTCATTTACTATTTCATTTTTGCTTGATGTGCCAATGTTCCGTGCTTAGCTAAGGAGCACGGTCAAGATGATCGTGCTGATGGCACGGGTTTCGGGGTGTCGAAATTCGGGCTGTCACATGACGTGACACAAATGGCCGCATCATGTTAGTGCGCTTTAATGCAACTTTTCACCACGAGTGGGTTACTGATGATCTCCAGGCGAGTGGTCGATAAAATTTATAAGGTATTTTTTTCGAGGTTTGGGGAGACCTATGGGAATATCAGATGCTCGGTCGGTTGTCCGCTCTATAGAGCGGGCTTTGCAGGACACCAATATTCCTATATGAATGCTTGTTTAGTCCATTGTCTGCTTGGCCTAGCGGGGGCTTGATCGGGCAACTATGATCAGCAACCCAATCTCCGGACCGATTCTATAACTCCTTCCCCTCCCCCCAAACTGAAAGGGCAATTGACCAACCAAGCAGAAAAAAAAGAAGGGCATCTTAGTATTTTTAGCGAAAAAAGTTGACTTGCTTTATTTATTTATTTATTTATTTCTATGAGGCTATTTGGCCAAGACAGCCTCGTGAACCGAGGAGCAAGCACACATACACATGCCAGTTGTGGAGCAGCGTGAGGAAGCACCAACTACAGTGGTGACACTACAAAAAAATAGGTTATTAGCGGCAATTTTTTGGAGCAAAAAACTGCCGCTATTAACAAAAAACTATTAATGACTAAAAGTTTTTTATTAATAGCAGTAGTTTTTTGTTGCTGCTAATAATCTTGTTTTTTGTAGTGTGAGGGTTAATTAAGAGAACTCAACTCATACCTTATAAAAACAAGGGTGAGAAACAACGTGGAGGACGAGTATTTCATTACCTACTCTCTCACAATGGACTCCCTCACAATAGAGGGAGTGTACCAACTGGGCTAACGCCTTTTTCTGTGACTTGCTTTACTAAAAGAGTGACACTATATATTTTATAATTGAATGGTGGTGACAGATTATATGATTATATCATAATCATGCTATTACCAATAATTGAAGAAAAATCTTGCTAATTTCAATACTATGGAGGGATTTTAGACAATGACTTAAATATTTATTGGCATAAAATATCTAAGATATGCTTTGAATTTTGGCGTCATCAAATTTGACAAGTTCATCACTTTGGCCGTACACCTAGCTCCAACTTAGCCGTAATATATATATATATATATATATATATATATATATATATGCGTTTGTAAAGAGTTAAAGATTTTGAAAAATTTACCTGATCGATCCGGTCGGATGTACCTTTTACGTCAGAGACTCTATATTTTTACCTTTATTCAAATCGGCCAACTTTTAGTCTAATCATTTTCAGCTAGCAAAAAAAGTCAAAAAAATACCCTTTTTTTACACTTTTTTTTATTTTATATAATTTAAAATTTTAAATATTTAAATTTTTTTATATTTATACGATGTGAAACATGATCTATACCGTCTAATTTGAAGGCCATAATATAAAATCGATGGTGCCAAAGATAAACATGAAAAAATGCGATATCGCCTCTTTATATATATATATATATATATATATATATATATATATATATATATATATATATATATATATATATATATATATATATATATAAGCATTTGATACCGACTCTTAACACAGTTGATGACGACTCTTAATACAGTCGGTATCGATTGTTTAGATAGTCGGTACCGACTGTCTAATCAGTCGCCATCAATTGTAAAAAAAAAAATTATTTTATATTTTGTATATTTTTTTATACAGCCAATGTCGACTCTAATTTTTTTTTTTTTTTTTTTTTTCATATATACAGGCGATGGCGTTTATATAAACGGTCGATGTCGCCTCTTAAAATAGTCGGTACCGACTGTGTTAAGAGTCATCATCGACTGTTTCAAAATTATTATTAATTTTTTTTTTAAGAGGCAATATCACCCTTTTTTCGTATTTATCTTTGATACCATCGATTTTATATTGTGACTTTCAAATCAGACGACATAAATATTATTTTACATCACGTAAATATAGAAAAATGCAAATATTTAAAATTTTAAACTATGTAAAATAATAAAAAATGTAAGAGGGAGTATTTCTGACTTTTTGTGCTAGCTGAAAATGACTTGAATTAAAAGCTAGTTGATTTGAATAAAGGTAACTATATAAGATCTCTGTCGTAAAAGGTGTATATGCGGGTCGATTATTAAATTTCCGAAAGATTTAATACTCGAAGAACTCTTCATTTAAAAGACGTCTACTCTATTTCAAAAGGAGTTCTAACAGTGTAACAACTTGGAATTTGAGACGATTTCATTTCTACGTCTGAGGTACCGCTGTTTATGAGCATGGAAATTAGTTAAATTCAACTTTTGACCCTTCACCAGTTAGGTGCTCAAAACTATCAGTGCATCTAGCAAGGTTGTTGGTTTTGAGACCTTGACTACCTCGCCAGTAAGGCTGTCAACGAGTGGGGTCGACCAGTACTTGGCCTGTCATACTCCAATTTTATTTTATCAGATCAGGCCATGGATCAAAATATCGTCCGATATCACTACGTATCAGACGATATCTATCGGTATCAGACTTGGACGATACGGTACATTTAATGTACCGTATCACCATTTTGTATGTAGATGCCGGACGATACGTATCGGTTTTAAACACGAACGATACATATCCGATACCCGAAATTTTGACCCATGGATCAGGCACATAAACATGACCTGATTTTTCTTATCAGATCAGGCACATAAACATGACCCATCGGATCGGGTCGAGCAGGAGGGATACCACCCAACCCGAAGGTCGGATCAACTGACGCGACCCAATATTTTATATAAAAAAGCAAAGAAAATTAGGGTTTTTTAACCAGGTCGGGTCGGTCATCAGTTCGGGTCGGATCCAACCTGTTGACAGCCCGTCATGGCAGACACAAAGGACCTTACCTTACAGTCTTTAAAAAGAGTTTGTGTTAGGTACCACACCTGAGCAGCACTAACTGCGCTCCAGTGAATCTAAAGCCGTAGAATGAGGACAACTATTTATGAGCATACAAATCAGTGAATGTACACTCTCGACCTTTCACCGATTTAGCACCTCAAAAATATCTGTGCATCTCCGCTGATTAGCGGAGGAAAATTGACCCAAACCTTATCTGTCACGACCCGAAATTCTACCCCATCCCGAGGGCCTAGAATTCCGAGTTATGACCCGCACATATCCCGGATATGCTAAGCGGACATACACCTAATCAGAGTTCTCGCGCAATAATGGTTCCACGAGATCCGTGAAAGCCAACATACCAAAGTAGAATATAAAATAATCATAAATGCTGAATAAGTGTAATAAAATCACAATCCACCAATAAAATGTAAATCCAGTCGGAGACAAATCCGATAAAATAAACTATAAAATCCGTAGTACTAGTATCAATAAAACTCAATACCAAGTCCACAATGATCAAGAATCAAGACTCGAATCAAGATCGACCGTAGTCCTCCCGATAACCGGCGTCGCCTCCAAAGGCTCTCGGTACTCAACGCTGCCATGAATCAATGAAATCAGCGTCGGCGAGATCTAGATGGCCAGCGTCTACTCCACCAGCGTAATCACCTGCAACTGTTAGATTATCGTGGGATGAGTTTACTCGATCCACGTAAACTCGGTGGATACACCACCAATCCACCATACTACTGTGCATTGTGGGTGCATCTTGTGAGTGATAAACATAATATCTCAAAGCAGATAACAAAAGGAAGACAAAATCACGTGCATATCGTAAAACTCATATCATATCATAAATGCAAGACCATGATCTAGACACTCGTATCCTAACGTGCCTTACCATATCTCATAACATATTATATCATGTCTTATTATCATTCTCGCACATACGTCTGTACATCGCATGAGCGTAACTAACATACTAGTGAAATCCTAAACGACTGCGCGAGTCACGCTCGAGCTACTATGGAGGGTCAACATAGTATCATACCACCATATTATAACGCCTCGTGTCATACTCATACTCCACCACCCAGCCAATGGGGAGACATAATGGCCAAACTCACTCATAACTCACTCATACTCATAATCTCTCCCAGAGATCCGTCTTGGCTGAAAGACGTTGTTGCCCTTACGGTGGCTACGCAAGGAACGGCACGTACAGAGACTTAAGTTCTTTATCTTTTGCTGGCCTACACAGCGATGTCTTATTATCGTACTCGTATCATAACTTATCTTATCTCATACTCATATCTTATCATACTCTTACACTTAATCCTATGACAAACTATAGTGAGGCAACCTTCCTAATTCACGCTTCCCAAGAAAAAGGTTCCGTAGTAACCTGGATGTACTTCGTGTGATAGTTTATACTACCATAGAGGGGTTGCATCCGTACATGGACGCCAATATTCTGAGTTTCACGTGACCGTAAAAGAAACCTTACCACAGCTAAAGGCCCAACGCCCGATTCTCATATCATATCTCATATCTTATCCTCTCGTATTAAAACTCGGGGTGATAGGATCACTGTATATGCCACCGTGTACGAAGTTACACTGAATTCACACTCACCCGACTCGTCATGGGTCCCATTCCACCATGAGTTGTAAGGCATGTGAATACGGTGTATTCCTCGCTTCGATACCATCTCGGCGAATCACCACGCCCAAGCGTAGGCATGATCTCATGCACTCTCGTACTCATGATCTAACATATTCTTAACTCGTATAAATTGATTAAGTTGCAAATACAAAAGTATCACACATACAGAACGATTTATACTTAGATTTTGATTATGCTTATATTTATGTTTATTTACATACCACACCAATATAATTATAGAATAGAGTTATAAGTGTGATTTCGATAATCGTAAAAGTCAGAGTTCGATTTCATCAAGACATCGAAGTCCTAACACTTTGTATTATCGAAGAGGTCGCGTTGAAGCGATAAAATTGATATATATATATATAATAATTAGATAATTAAATTAAATAATATTTATACTTATTAAGTTATGATTTATCATGACCATCGATCGAAAGACCTTACAATATAATATATACAGGAACTTTGGTCATGAGAATTAGAAAATAATCTTAAATTCGAATAGCCTTGATTTATTTAAAATTGAACCCGACTTGTTGCTCTATTTTGACCTTTAAAGAGTCAGATTCGTGAAATGGCTATTTCACACAAAGTTGTAAAGCTCGCTGTTTTCTTTCTAATGCCGCAAGAATCGCATTAATCCGAGGTCGGAGTAAAAGTTATGAGACAGGTGCATCAATGGTCGCGAGGTCGGGTTCATGGACGTGAATTCGGGTTCGAGTCGCAAGTTCGGACCCAAAACTTTAAGTTGGTGCAATCTATTATTTATTTAAATAAAATAAAATATAATTAAATTTTGGGCTTAATTAATTTTAAATAAATAATAATATAAACTTGCAAATAATAATATATATTATTATAGTCTTAGTAGAAGGATAAATTTATACTATATAGATTTAAATAAATAATATCAATATGATATTATGTCAATTAAGTCAATCCATCAAATTTATAAGTATTAAAATTTAATTAATTTCTGAGACGTAAAGAGGAAGTAAACATATTAAATATCTGAGACTTAATATAAGGTAGAATATTAATGGCTCAAACAAAGGAATTTTTGAAAAGAAAGAGAAATAACATATAAACCCAATTTACAAAATATATAACTTTCGAAGGAAGCATATATTAAATATATAGATCTATTAATTTATGAGATATTTGGGTTTAAATAAGATTTTTAAACCCGTCGATGAGATCGAACGCATCCTACGCGACGGATCCGAGAAGAACAAGATGGATTAATGGGTACCCACCTCTCAAGCGTGAACTAAGATCAACTGGCGATTCGGGTTGAAAAGGTCGATTCCAAGGCATCGGCTCCTCTAAGTCTCGAGAGAATAATTTCTTATTATTGAGAGGAGAGAGCTTTTAAAGTTTTATTTATAATGGTATAAAATTTTAGGGTCAACTCTAATTAACACTTTTCGTGAGAGATTTAATAGAATAGAAGATTTTTACAGGAATGTTAATTCATACGTAACTTGGATAAAAGAAGGTTTCGTTCCAGCGTTTTGCATAAGCACCAAACCAATTGGTGTTTCTCTCCCGAAATTACAATTATACCCTTTGACTTGCTTGATTAGTTAAAATGAGTATAACTTTTTATATTCTTGTCAGAAATCGTCAAATTATATATCGTTGGAATCGTATCGACGAGCACTTCGCAATGAGTCTAATTTTGATATGGGAAAAATTAGAAATTTTCTATTTTAAAAGGTGGGTTTCGATTCTGATGTGGAGCGTTAGCACAGTACATAGTGTGGTGCATCATCTAACACCGTTAAAATAAAATCTAAAAATCCGGGTTGTTACATTATCGGTGATACTCTGGTCAGTTAGCTAATATGGCAACTCTTTTAAAAGAGAGTTGGTATTAGGCGTCCAACCCAGGTGCCAATCTTGGCACTCAGGTCAGTTTCCTTATGACAAGTGGCGTGTGATTTTTTCATGTGATGTATGATTTGAAGATCATGTTTGCTCTATGGTGTTGAAAAGTGAGAAGAAGAAGAAACATTTATATCATGTGATTCAAAGCAATTTAACACCTTTAAAATGAATAATTAAAACTTTTTTTAGAGATGTATGGTAGCTCTTTGTTTTTAAAGCATTTGATCACTTTGAATCACATCATGGAGATACTTTTCTTTGTTCCAACTTTGTAGATGCTCATATTAACTAAAAGCACATGCGCTTTTGTTTTTTAAGTGAGAGCGATCGATCTGGTATGAGACCGCAATCGATCGATCTGGTATGAGACTACGGCTTGTACGAGACAGATTCGTTGCAGTCTTGTTCGAAGACCTCCCAATCTTATATGAGACCTTGTTGTCTCATCTAAGACTGACTCATGCTGTCTTGTATGAGACCTATTCATCAAGGACTCATATAAGACTAATCGATCTCACTTAAAAGAAAATAAATATGCACGTGCTCTTGCTTAAAAGGTATTTTCTTCATTAAATGTGAATCAAATGCACATGCACATTTTTGTTAAAAAATAAAGAGAGAGGGTCCCGGACCCTGCTGAGTAATTGCCGATAATTCGGATCCTATCAGATAAAAACCAACAGTTCTGAACCCTACTGGCTAATTCGCCCATGATAAAAATGCAGGACTCTAGCACCACGGTCGGTACACGGGTCGGTCACCTAATATACTCACTCTTTTGAAATATGAGTTAAAAAAGGGAGGACTCTAGCACCATGCGCGTGCAAAATGCAAAAGGAGCTACAGTCAAGTCGGTCCACCGACTTGTTGACTGAAGTTGTTCAACACATCAAAGTTGAAACCTATTAAAAGTTGGGTTGATTACCGTTTCCCTCCTGACGGTTTACACATTCAAACTTCAACGGTCAATATTCAAACTCCCTCTCTTCTATATCTTAACTCTTGCCTTTGAACCATTCCACGTTCTATTATTTTATGCCCCCTTAACAACTCGTTCAACTTATTCTTACAGCCCTATTTATATGCCAAACGATCCCCCCTTCATCACAATTCATCACAAATTCCATAAAAAAAATTCATAACAAATCTCACAGAGAAAACACAAATTTTTATATTTACAATGATTTCTACGTGGAGAGCAGCGCGAAGAACCCGGCGTAAAGACCAGTCCGGGAATAAAAAGGCGTCCGGGAAGCCCACTCTTGAGGTTTCAATTCCAACCCATTTCCGATGTCCGGTAACGCTTGATGTTATGAAAGATCCGGTGACACTGTCGACTGGGATCACGTACGACAGACAGAGCATTGAGGCCTGGCTCGATGCGGGGAATTGCACGTGCCCTGTAACGAATCAAGTACTCAAGAACACGGATCAAATTCCGAACCATGCGTTAAGGAGGATGATACAAGATTGGTGCGTCGAGAACCGATCCTTTGGCATCGAACGAATCCCGACGCCTCGGATTCCGATTACTGTGGGAGACGTCTCCGAGACCCTTTTTGAGATCACTGCTACAACCCGAAGTCGTGACCATGTCCGTTGCCGCGAATTGGTACACAGAATCAAGATTTGGGGAAAAGAAAGTGACCGGAATAAGAAATGTATAATTGCAAGCGGTACCGGTCGTGTCGTATCAGCAGCGTTCAGAGATTTTGCGGCTGCCTCTACAGAGAATTGCTACGTGGGTGTGATGGAGGAGATCTTATCACTGCTGACATGGATGCTTCCCCTTGATGTAGAGGCTCGATCAAACCTAGGATCGCATGCCTCGTTGGTTGGTATGGTATGGTTTTTGAAATGTGGCAATTTGGTAGCAAGGAGGAGCGCAGTTTTGGCTCTAAGGGAGCTGGTTTCGTCAGATCAACGGCATGTAGTTGTCTTGGCAGAGATCGACGGGTTGATAGAAGCCCTGGTGAAGCTAATTAAAGAACCCATTTGTCCAACAACTACAAAAGCCTCTTTGGTGACCATTTTCTACTTGGTTTCATCATCTCCTACTTCTTCAAGTGCGAAAACCGCAACGAGATTTGTGGAGATGGATTTGGTTTCTTTCCTGTTAGAGATTGTCTTAGATTCAGATAAGAGCGTCTGCGAGAAGGCTTTAGCTGTTTTGGATGGGATTTGCGACCACCCGATAGGGAGAGAAAAGGCATACGAGCATGCTCTAACTATGCCGATTTTGGTAAAGAAGGTTTTCCGAGTCTCAAATATGGCTACAGAGTTTGTTGTCTCTGTTTTATGGAAGCTTTGCAAGAATTATAAGAGGGAGGAGGCAGAATTCTTGGTGGAAGGTCTTCAAGTGGGAGCTTTTCAGAAGCTTTTGTTGCTCTTGCAGGTTGGTTGTGATGACAGAACAAAGGAGAAGGCAACTGATCTGTTGAAATTGCTGAACGGTTACAGGAGTAGATTGGAGTGCATTGATTCAGTGGACTTTAAGGAGCTCAAGAGGCCCTTCTGATTGATGAGAAGAATTGTTATTAGGGTAGAGAGATGATTAGTATAGAAATTTTTGTTGCTTTAGCCAATTCACTGTACAAAATATAGAGCACACAGCTTTCATGCTCAACTTAACTTTGATTCCATCTACATCATATGCTTGCAATTTTAGTATTTGTATGGGTTTATTGGTTTTCACTTTCTTCACCTTTTTAGTTTATGCTGTGATCAGGGTTACCCAATTCACTCGCCACCCTAGAGAACCCAATGTATGGGTTTATTGGTTTTCACTTTCTTCACCTTTTTAGTTTATACTGTGAACCGGTACGTAGCAAAGCGAACCAGTGAATTGGTAACATTGGTTCAGCTTCGATCGTTTTCCTATCTAAAGAATTAAATTTGATATACAGATTAGATGTGGCTTTCAGATTTGTTGAAGTCTTTTTTTCTAGGGGCATGTCATCCATGCCCCAAGATGTATCCTTTCGGGTGAAATTTTAGATCATGTCATATCATAGCTGCCGCATACGAACATCTCGTATCAGGTTAGGCCATCACCAAGATCTACTATTTTTCCAATATTGAAAAGCCATGGATCCACAAACTGGATCATGCCCCTGCACTCATACCTGGGGCAAATATCCCAGGCTAGTCCCCATTTCAGAATTTGAAGATGTACAGATAATTCACGGGCTCCTAATTCTTATCGATTGTGAATGATCGAATGACTAAGGTTGAACCATACCCCCAAACCTGTGAAACAAGAACGTCATATCCGCGTTGGAACACTGAGACATATGCCTGTGTGTAAGACGTGCGGGTAGTGGTACATGATAGTGCCCCTCAAATTTGTGATGTGTTGCCATTTTGTTATCATCGACAAACTTCTTGTTTCGTGCTCATATTTGAATTGCATTTCATGAGCAGATTAAAAAGGAAACTTGTAGAGATATCAAGGAAGGCAGTAATTTTATTGAAAAGTAAAAATCAACAAATTAAAACGGAGGAGAGGATTTAGAGAAGCAAGACCAAGGACCATGGACAATTGGATCGCGAGATTGGAGCTGCATGGCTTTGAGACCATGAAGAAACTTAAAAGACTACATCTTTGCCCTGACTTTTGTGTATTTTCATTAAGAAGAGATGCTTTTTAGATAGAAGTGAATATAATCAATTAAAATCTCAAGAAATCTGTAGCTATTGAAAATAGAAAAACTATAATGAGTTGACCTCAAACACCAAATCAATAACGGACTGCTTACGTGGCGCGATGCAAGTGAGTGGCCTGACCTGCATTGTTGGGACCCACTGCGCTTGCATCGCGCCATGTAAGCGGTCCGTTGAATGGTTTGTTGTTTGCGATCCGCCATGTATTGTCTTTTAAATTACTTTCTAAAGTATTTATAAAATCTATCAATTGTTTTATATATATATATATATATATTATCAATCCTAAATAGTCTCTATTAATAACATTTCAAATTGTGCTCCGAATCAAAACACATCATTGGTTTAATTCTGTAACCATGATCCAAATGAGTGCAGCGACCACTCAAATGATCAAATCTATCCTAGATCTTACCCTTTCAAAGCACAAGAATAAAATGAGTAACGTGTGCTTAGCAACGACCGTCGTTTGGATGCATTATAAGATTGCAATGATTTGGCTTGCATTTTTGTACCACTCGTAAGTGGCATATATGATATACAAATGTTTTTTGTTATGTTACCACTATTCTAGTAGAAGATTAAGATGACTACACTTTTATCTCATTAGGCAAAAATTAAGATGGGGTTTTGGTCGGGTCCAACTGACACTCTTATATGGAGGACATATTTTATACAAGCAAAGTGAAGCGACTGATGTGGTGCAACGTAATGTGTGGTGGAGCTCAATTAATGCAGGTCAGCGTGGTCGGTCATGTCGCGCCACGTCAATCGCCTGCACTTTGTCATCAACAAATTTATCCTACCTTTATAATTTTCCCAAGTTCAACTGGTAGAACAAATTATTTTATTTTATTTTTCAAAGGGGTCCAAAAGTAACATCAATATTTCTGTACATCCAATGGTTTAAAACCCATTTAGGGTTCAACCAATTGGACCCAACCAAAACCCAATTATGACATACCAATGCTGCCTCCTAAATCCAAATTAAGGAAATTTTCCAGACAATCACTCCCCCACATTATTTCGAAATCCACGGTTTAACGCTACAGGGAAGAAATATCCCCTAAATCTAAATCCAATACTTAAAACACAAAAGAGTGATTTTGATTTTGAATTTGGACTTAAATCCAAATCCCCAACCTCACTCCCCAAAGGTACCTCTTTTTGCGCCACACATTTTCTGAAAGAGCCCACATCGCAGATCCCTTGAAAATCATTGATTGCTTCGGATCAAATGATGAAGGTCGTATTTCACCCTCACATTCTTGTCAATAGATGTTGAAATTATGGCGCACCGATCAAAGAGTCAGTTTTTTATTCCATGTACCACAGATCCCAAAAAAATGACCCTAAATTTTTGTTTGAGCGTGATGTGTACCATATGATTTAAGGACCATTTTTTGGGGATATGTGACACATAAAATAAACAACTAACCATCTAATAGTTGTCCCATGATCTAAATATCTATTGTCTAGAATATCAGGGTGAAACACGACCTCTATTATCTGATCTGACTCGATCAATAATTTTCAAGAGGTCTGAAACATAGATGCTTTCAAAGAATGTGTGGACGAACATAGAAGTACCCCTCCCCAAAGTCCTTATTGCTAGCGAGACAATAATGATGCCGCTTTTAACCTCAAGATCATGTACATTAACTTAGTTTTTTATGACAAAGTTGTATAAAATGTTAAGCTAATAAACAATTAAGAGTCTAAAAATTGTCACTTTTGTACACATAAAGGTATAAAAAATCGGCCCATATCAATACGTATTAGCAATATGTATTGGTTTTCGGCCAAATCGATATGTATCGGAATCTCATATTGATATCGCTGATATGTATCGGCTGATTTGTATCAGTCTTGGGCAAATCAATACCTGAGACCGATACCAATTATAATACCTTAGTACACATGATACAATTCTCACTTGTTATATCTAATGTATGAGATGACCCATGAATGTCTATCTTGCTCTGGCCAAATTTGTGCATCCTAACATTTGTTATTATTCTTATCTTTAATGGATAATATTAAAGTTCATTGATCGGATAATTTGCATCGATTAATAGGTGTGATTCTTCAACTAAGATGAGTTTGAATGATATTTAAAAAAAAAATAAGTAATTAGGGTTGAAGAAACTCCACCCATTTATAAAACAAATAAGTTAATAGACAACCACTTGAACTTTTTAGATTGATCACATATAATATATCACATGACATAACAGTAAAATACATTTTAATGGTGTAAGATCAAACACCTATTTTAACGGTATAAGATCCTTTAAAACCTTTTTTTTTTTTTTTTTTTCTTATTATTGGTTTAAAACCTTCCTTTTGTTTCACGTCGGTGTATTACCGAGACACAGAGAGATCGCACATATCCGGCTGAGATTTAAAATCGTGACCACACCTCATGGCCCAAACTATAGACTGTCTTAATTATTTAATCAGACCATCAGTTTCATGTGCGACTGACTAAACAGCCCGTCAATTGGGACCATTATTTTTTTTTAGAGAGTTGAACTCAGCAGTCATCTCAGTGAAAACTACAACTTGAAGATGACACTAATATTAAGAATAAATGGCATAAAATATTAATAATAATGACTCGACCCTTCTGACCGTCATGTGATGATTTTACACCATCAATGATTTACGATGTGGGTGATTCGTGTCGTCAAAGCGATGCATAGATTGAAGTGTAACATGCCAAAAAATAGTGTTTTAGGAATATTTAAATCAGCTGACCTCTTGACTATAATAGCAACCGTTGTTTTTAATTCTAATGGCTGTTACTAAAGTTTATTAATCAATGGTTGACATCCACACTTATAAGCATGTTCTTTAAGGCTGAGACTTGTTCCAGTGATGGATTGCCACTAGTACAACTTATATTAGTCACAAATGTCCGCCACATGACATGATATGATAAAACACTCCTCAATGGTAGGAGATAAAAAGTAAAATTTTAATGGTGTTAGATCATCTAAATATCATTTGGTGTTTAAATTTTGGTCTGGAGTCATTATCCCTAATAATAATAATAATGGAATAAAGGTGTAGTAATGGTGTACACCAAGGTTTCATGCCGAGCTTTCAGGCGACGCCCAAATATAAATTCTTGCCATGTAGAACTAGAGTACATTGCATAAATTAATTTATAAAAAAAGAAAAGAATATAAAGGTTGAGGAACTTACAACCTATACTTAGGCCGCATATGGCATAGCTCTCTGCTAGCCTCTTGTCACGGGGTAACTTTTTTCGATGCCCGTGCGGCGCCTTGTTGCGGTTATAGTGAGGCCAGCCTAGCTCAGATATCAGTTTTTCAAGAAGCATAACCTAGCATTGGCTATCACACTCGTGCAACGTCTCATTGTCACGCATAGCGAGACCAACTTATTCAACCATCATTCTGATACCACCCGCCTAGAGGACGGAAACTTCTGCATCATGGTTGCCTTCACTCGAGGCAAACCATCTCAATGCATCGTGTCTAACCGCGACATGCATGCCAGCACCTCAGTGCTATTTGGTCTATCCAGCTTCACCCTGTGCAGTGCACTATGTTGGGTCTGTCATTGCACTCGAATGCCGCGTGCCCTCTTGGCACCGCATTACGTGTCTTCTTGGCACCGCATCGCTTGCCATATAAGTTAGATATCGCGTGCCCTCTTGGCACCACATCGCGTGCCGTCATGGCACCTCCTCATGTGCCTTGTAGCACCGGGACGTCGCGTGTCCTTTTAGCACCACGTCGCGTGCCCCTACGCGGAGCACCGCATTCTAAGCCCTTCATGCGTCTAGTCACCATGCTAGATCGCAGCTTAGTTCGGGTCACCTTCGCATCATGTATAAAGGACCCATGCACGCGTCGCAGGGTCACATGCCTCTGCGCACATGCGCTACACAACTAGCTACTTGGTCTGCCCACCTACCTGCTAGCCATACGCCTAGTTCAGAAGCGATCGTGCGCCTTATTGGCACCAAGACCTGCATCAGTTCATCGACTTCCGTCTTCACCTCATGCAAGGTCCACAAAAGTACCTAGCCCCGAGGTTTAATATCTCCTCGCTAGCTCATCTTGGTTTCATCCGTGCCTACGGATAAGGACCCCCCCTGGTCGTTCTCGTGGCTCCGCACCAACGCAATCCATCACTATGCCGCTTTACGTGGCTCCGCACTCACGCAGTCTATCACTATATATGCACTAAGCATTAGTGATCATAGCTCGTTGTAGCACCTCGACACTGTGTGTCTTCACTCAAGAGTTTGCCTAACACACTTTGCCTACGGCTCAACCTAGCTACAAGCGTACAAGGCCCTCTCACCTTGCCTGCTAGTGGATCGATGTGCATCATTATACACCAGGGTCATGACCACGTTACACCCTGTCATAGCAGAGTTCACCTGTTGTAGTAGGTTTTTATTCCCTTTGTTAAGATCTCGCTACCTGTTTTAGCAGGTACCCCTTCTCCTTGATAACTCCTACATAGAAATATTTTATACAAGATTTACCTTTTCAGCGATTCCACCCTCCTCTCTACTCACTCATTGTCGGAGCAGATTTTATTTGCTCTGGTAGGGAGTTGCTAGAGAGCATGAAAGTTGCTGTTAGAGCAGATAAATCATCCTTTGTAGAGAGTTAGAAAAGATAATGGGAACCAATGAAAGGAGGTGAACTCTGCTGTGGTAAGGGCTAGCAAAGAGCTACGCCATACGGAGCCTTAGGCTGCGTATGAACCTACTTTAGCAGGTTCTCATTCTCTTTGCTAACATCCTACTACCTGCTTTACCAAGTACTCCTTCTCTTTGATAACTCTTTGTATAGCAAGATCTTATGCAAGATTTACCTGTTCAATAATTCTACCATCTTCTCTACTCAGATTTTATTTGCTTTGGTAGGGAATTAGTAGAGAGCAGGAAGGTTGCTGCTAGAGCAGGTAAATCCTCATTTACTGGAAGTTAGACAAGAGAATAAGAACCAACTAAAGAAGGTGAACTCTGCTATGGCAGAGGCTAGCAGGGAGCTATGCCATACACAATCTTCGTCACTTAGTTATCGAAAAAAAATAATTTACTAAAAATATCCAAAATATATATATTTCTAAAAGGTAAAGTCAATTACTCATATTTAAGCCTCAAAAATCTACTTGGAGATAAAATTTTAAATTTTCTTTAAAAGATACTTTTAACAATATAAAACTTAATTTTGTACTGAGCTACATGAAATCTTAGCATTCGCTCACTAGGAGGCCTGTGTGCTCCCTTTTTTTACAAGGGTATGGCTATTTCACCCGTTTTTTGAATAATGACGGAAATCATTGACTAATTTGAATCAGACAATGATGATTGGTTTTTATTTCAACCTTCTGAAAAATAGATCTTAAGATCATATCAATTTTATCAGATGGTCAAATGTTGATTCCACATAACACACATCCCCAAAAGTAACCTAGGTCATAGGTATGACCTCCACTTTTAGGGACGTGTGCCGCGTGGAATCAACATATGACCGTCTAATAGACGTGCCATAAGCTTAAGATCTATCGTGGGGAAGATTGAAACAAAAAAATCTCCATTATCTGATTCAAATCGGTCGATGATATGGTTTTCATCAGTGAAAATCTGTGTGGTCCTATTCTGAAAGCGGGTGAGAATAGTCGTACCATTTTTATAATAATAAGAGGCCCGAGGACATGCATCCGGACGTAGAGATATCTCTACGCCAAAGATATCTCTACGTCAATTGATATGGGCACGTCACATAGCGTCCTTTTTGTGAAGTGATGGGTGGCATGAGAACCACTTTACTAACTAGAGTTACGCTTTTAAAATATTTTAATACCCTTTCAGGTGTCATTCTTGACTTTTTTAAAATATCTTTCTTTTTTCCATTTTTCCAAACATGTATCAAACATACTTTTTTAAGTTTATTTTAATAAAAAATATAGTATCTCGTTAGTAAGCGCCGGCGTTTCGTTTTAGGGGCGTCGGCGCATCGTTTTAGTAAGCGTCGGCACCTCGTTTTAAGAAGCGCCGACGCCTCATTTTAGGAAATGCCGGCACTTTGTTTTAGGGTCGCTGGCACTATATATATATATATATATATATATATATATATATATATATCAAAGCACAGGCGCCCATAAAACGAAGCGCTGGCGTTTTGATATGGAGGTGTCAATGCTTCGATAAAAAGATTTTTTTTTTTATTGAAGCGTCGACGCCCCTAAAACGAAGCGCTGATGATTCGATATAGAGGCGTCAGCGCTTCGATAATTTTTTTTTTTTTTTTATCTTTATCGAAGTACCGATGCCCCTAAAACGAGACGGACGCTCCATTTTTTATTTTTAGCGAAGCGTCGGCACCTCAGCGCCAGAGTAGCACTTCGTTATTGGGAAGTCATATTTTTTTTATTAAAATATATCTAAAAAAGCATATCTGACACTTTCTTAGAAAAATGAAGAAAAAAAAGATACTTTCAAAAATAGAAAATGACGGCTGGAAGGATACTAAAATATTTTAAAAGCGTAACTTTAACTAGTAAAGTGGTTCTCATGTCACCCATCAGTTCACAAAAAAAACGCTATGTATCACGTTCATGTCAATTGACATAGAAATATCTCTACGTCGGAGTGCATTTTCCCTTTTTCCTAATAATAATAATAATAATAATATTATAGAAATGATAAATAGAGAAACGAAATGGGTTGGCATACTAGAGCCATGGACTCATGGAGTCTCCGTCAAACCGCATGCCTTTTTGACTATTGACCAACTCCTCTTATATTTGCTCTCATCTACTTAGCTGGAAGGAGAAATGTTTATTTTTAATTTTATTTATACGAAAAGGAGAAGGGTACCATTATTCACACACCCAACGAGACTGTTTTCTCACCCATTAAAAAAATAAAACAAAAATAAAGTTGGGAATCCTATTTTGCTAGGTTTTTCGACATTGAGGTGAGAGAGTAGTCTTATGGCGTGTGAATTGCAGTATCCAAAGGGAATTTGTTTATTTTTATTTATTAATTGTGTTACTAATATATCATTATCTGTGAGCCATTTGCTTGAATACGGATCGCCGGTCAAGCACACCTTATGCCTTAAGATCTCAGTTTTTATGCCTCGTTTGTTAAATCGATTTTTGGCATTTTTTGCTGGAAATTTGAAATTTCTTAAGAAAACGTGATTTATCACTGTTTGGCGGTATTGTGGGTATAAAAAAAAAAAAAAAAAAAAAACTAATATTATAAGAAACCCCTTGAGTTATGAATATTTATTATGCAACCCCTACTTTTATGTTTCTGTTTTATGTAACCCCGTGCCGTTAACTAGTCGTGAGTTTATGGGCAGAAAGCCTATTTTGTCTTTAATGAAACCAATATTTTAAAAATACCACCATTCTAAAAGGCCCTTCATTTATCTATATTTACAAGTCATGCCATTAAAGTTTATCACCATTCTAAAAGGCCCTTCATTCACCTTTATTTACAAGTCATGCCATTATAATTTACTACTATTCTAAATTGAGTACCTTTAAATCCACTCACAAAATCTTTGAGTTCACCCACGCTGAAACACATCGACGGCATTGAATCAAACGATGGAGATTTTTTATCGTCCAAATCTTTCATGAGATCGATCTTTAGATCATGGGTGTACCATCAGACAGCCGATTTTTTATTTCATGTGGTACACACCCCTAAAAGTGACCTTAATATCAATTTTAAGCATGCATGTGATGTTAAAGTTACTTTTCTGAGATGTGTGCCACGTGAAATAAAACACTGACCGTCTGATGGTACGATCATGATCTCAAGATCCAACATGTGAAAGATTGGGAGGATAAATAATCTCCATCGTTCGATTCAATTCAATCAACTTGTTTCAATATGGGTGAACGTAAAGATTCAGTGGGTAGATTTAAAGGTACTCTTCTAAAAGACCCTTCATTCACCCATCAGATTCAAGACTCATATGATGGGTGATTCCCCCATTAAAGCACGCCAACGTTTGGATGAATACTCAACCAATGGAGGATTTGTGGCAAATGATGCAATTATTTTTAAAAAGAAAACCTTCAATCTACATGTTCTACTCAAAATACTCATCCCTCCAATTTCCTATATGATTCAAGACTCATTTTTAGGAATTGGATTGCCTAACCGCGTCTGCTTCCATCCACCGAATCTTTGAGTTCACCCATGCTAAAACACATTGATTGCATTGAATAAGACGATGGAGATCGTTTAAACATACCATTAGACGATCAGTGTTTTATTTCGTGGCACACATTTCAGAAAAGTGACCTTAACATCACGTATACGGTTAAAATTAATTTTAAGGTCATTTTTTGGGGTGTCTACCACATGAAATAAAAAATTAACCATCTGATGGTGCCACCACGATCTCAAGATCCATCGTGTGAAAGGTTAGGATGATAAACAATATCCATCGTCCGATTCAATGCAATCAACCGCTGATGGTGCTACCATGATCTCAACATCCATCGCGTGAATGGTTGGGGCGATAAACGACCTCTATCGTCCCATTCAATACAGTCAACAGTCTGATGGTGCCACCATGATCTCAAGATACATCGTGTGAAAGGTTGGGACGATAAATGATCTCCATCGTCTGATTCAATGCAGTCAATTGCCTAATGGTGCCACCGTGATCTCAAGATCCATTGTGTGAAAGGTTGGGACGATAAACGATCTCCATCGTCCGATTCAATACAGTCAATGCTTTTCAGCGTGGGTGGATTTAAAACTACTCATTTTTGTAAGTGGAGGGGTGAATTTAAAACTATTTTTACCACGTATAAAGGATGGCAATGTAGTAATTTAATTTTAAAAATGATAAATATGGTATTTAGGCTATTATTTAAACTCACGGGTTTAAAGCAAGTAGCTATTACTTGGGGTTATTTGTAATATCAATATCAACATAACTAATAGGGGTATTTGCAAAAAAAACCCAAAAAAATTTATAAAACCCACCAAAATTCCCCTAAAAATTTATTCCGCCCACGCTTATGGTAAAAACGAGAACTCGTCTTCTCATTCGTGGATGCCGAAAGCAATCCCCGTCGCTCTACAAACACAGAGAAAGAGAGAAAAAAAGGAATACACCTAGGCCGTGAAGCCGGAGAAGAGACCCCAATTCTCTGATTCTCTCTCTCTCTCTCTCTCTCTCTCTCTCTCTCTCTTTCTCTCTCTCTCTCTGCGATGGGTTTCTAAAAATGGAGGAAAAAGCCCCCTCTCGCGCCGGCTCCAAGAACGCCAAGCCACCATCAGAGCCCCCAGTCGTCGAGCCTTCTCGAAGGCGCGGCGGCGGCTTGAAAAGAAAAGCAGCATCTGCAGCCGCTGCTGCCTTAAACACCAGCTCCGGAGCCAACTCGGCTTCGCAACCAGCTCCACTGTCCAAGCGCCAAACCAAAGACAAAAGCCACCTCGCTCACCACTCTCCTCTCCACAACGGCCAACATTTGGATTGATCTGTTTGTTTGTTTGATATTGTGCTCATTGACTGTTTTTTTGTGGGGAATTGAAGTTTGGTTTAGGGCAGAGTTTGCTTGATAGTTGTGGGCTTTTGCTTGTTAGTGCAGGAAATCTTCTATATTTATGTATTTCCTGTTCTATGTTCAGTTATTTTTAGCATTTTTGTTTGATTTGCCATTGTTTTCTCTGCCTCATAGCTCATAATTCTGGGTTTGGATTAATATTATATATATATATATATGGAAAATTTTCTTTAATATTTTATAATACTGGGAATTGCACTATTTTAATTTTTGTTTAGATACACACCTTTTTTTTGCAAAGTAACCAATAACAAATCAAATGGCTTACATTTGACGGGAATGCCAAATTTCCCTTCTTTGATTTGGTTGAAATTGAGACAGCAGAAGACTTTTTTAGTGATTGAAAGTATCAAATCTTTTCTTGACAATCCCACTAAGGTTTTACCAGCGGTGTGTGATAATTTTAACGGCGGGTTTTTACCGTCGGGAAACGTCGTGCAATTTGTAATAGATTTTATATAGCTTTTGATCAAATGATAAAAATTATACAGCGAATGAATCTATTATAGATTTTAAAGATAATCAAATTTTACGATTGTTAGTAGCTAAACGATTGGCAAAAAAAAATTTACAATCTTTAGATTTTTTTTTATTTTTTTTTTTAAACTTTCCAAGAGTTTTTTTTTAACTAACCCATGGGAGGTAAAAAAATAAAACAAAACTTTCAGTGAGTTTTGCCAAAGGCATTAATATATGTGGTTCACAGCCTGCTACCCCTATGGAGACATTACCCTACATATGGGAGCAACACATGCTTGCCTTCATGGATATCAATGCAATGTTTTTTTAATGAATCTATTGATCCGATCATTCAAATATATGTCCTAGGATCTAGGCACATGATCAATCAAAATAATAAATCAATAATTCATAAATTAAAATATATATATGCGCACTTTGAGTGTGAGCTATAAAAGGTAGATTGTCGATCTTCAACGATCTCCTTGCTCTTAATACCTTTTAGCACAATAAGGATGCTTTTGCTGATAGGGAGGGTTAAAGTGTGTCGAGCAATTATTGGGATCAAGCACCTCTTATATTTATAGTCAAAGAGTCATTTCCTATTAAGGACTTGAATTACTAATTATATTGTGATTGAAAATCACAATCATATCTTAACTAAAATACTTAATTATTAGTTATTTATTCTCTTCAAATTCACCAAATTAACAACTATTACATCTCAAGATTGATCTTACACCATTCACCGATCAATAGATTGATCATAGATAGAAACTTCTAACTGATTTTTAAACAATAAAATGACAGTTAAACCCTTACACCAATTAATTAACTATTCGTTTTATCTCACCATTTGAAGTGCGGTTTATCATCATGCCATGTCGGACACATCTATGACCATTGTCACCAATCTAAATTTTCCAAGTGCCAATCTATTATTGGAACATATTTCAGCCCTATAAGTGGATGTGAGCCATTTGATTGATAAACTTTAATATTAGTCGCTAAAACTAAAAACGACAGTTTATATTATAGTACAAAGATTGGGTGGTTTAAATTTCCCATAAACACCATTTTTGGGCTTGTTGCAATTTAATCTATGATGCATCACTTTGACAGCATGGATCACCCACATCTTAAATCATTGATGGTGTAAAATTGTCTAAACACCATTTTTTTTGTTTAGATGACGGCCAAGAGAGTAGGTCCTAAATGCAAATATTAGCCTAAACAAAGTTTTACTGCCCCACGATATCTTTGATTGAAACGGATACATATCGGGTATATTGGCCAGGTTTAAGCTGATACATATCATATATATTCACCCAAACGAAGTATATTGAAGTCCCTTTTTTATTTTAAAAATGTTAAAAGATACATAAATTAACAAAAATTACTCAAAAGACAAAAGGGGTTTTTGGTATTATGTCCCATCCATATATACATTGGCCATATCAGCTATATGAACCGATATGGTATAAGCCCATATTTATAATATATTGATTGTTCCGTATCAGGTCAAGCCGAACCTGTATTTAAAACTATGCTCCAATGAGCTGGTAGCCTGGTATTAGGTATCCTCATGAGGGCACACGGTTCCAGCTCCTTTCGTCTGAAGATCAAGTGTATATATATATATATATATGGAAATGGTATATATATGGAAATGGTCCGGTGCAATTTATTGAATACCTAATACCAGGCTACCAGCTCATTTTTGTAGGAATACATGTAATCAAGAATTTGCAATTTCCAAGGGCTCAGATATGGTTGAACTCCAACTCCAGTTCAACTACTGGGACCTGACCATTGCCCTCATATATATGCACTGGTATTTTATATCTTTGAACATGCAAAATCAGTGAACTTTTGGCCTTTCAAGAGACGTGCCATCATAGTGAATATTTTGGTAGAGGGTCATTTCGGATTAATTTTGGAAAAACTTCGAAAAAGTTTCGAGAAAATTTAAAAAAATTATTAATTTCAGTAAAATTTAAGAAAGTCAAAATTACTAAATTCTCGGTGATTTCAGAAAAATCACTAAAATTTTGCCGATCGACCCCTATTTCAATGAATTTCAAAGAAATTTGTCAATATGCGTGCCATTTAAGGAGACACAGTAAACGCTAGAAATTTTGAATTGGAAAGAGTTTACTTAAGGACCGGGTCTTAGGGAAGGAGACGGACAAGAGTTTGGCTGTGGACGTTGTCGTCCTTGCAAGGTTATATGCACTACGAAGATTCAAAATCCGGATAAAAAACCAAAAAATATATAAAAGGAAATACGACCGCAAAAGAAAATTGGAGAAACCAGATTCGTTTCATTGGCATCCCAATATTAGGCTGGCTTGGATTGACGTAAAATCGAAGAATTTCAATGAACGTAAAATAAGGGCACCGAGTGGTTGGACCCATTGTCACCAAATCCGGGTTCGACAATAGAGGTAAAATCGGTGAGAAAATTTAAAAAATAAAAATAAAAGATTTAAAACTGAAAACAAATATAAAAAATATTATAAACTCACAATTTTTTGAAATTTTCAGGAATTATTTGCGGATCATTTGTCAATTATTCGCGAACTTTTGTGATTAGGCAAATTTTCGAAAAAATCCCAAATAATTTAGAATTAATTTGGAGGACCTTAAATTCGTGAATTTTCAAAAAATTCGACGATTTTCATGCCTATGGTTGGACCCATAGTAACACCCATAGTAACAAAGATGGAGAACCGAAATAACACTGCAAGAGAAAATTTTGAACAAAAAAACAGAAAAAGGAAAAAAAGTAAGTATGAAAAAGTGGAAAAAATGTAATATGGGAAGAGAACGATGGGGGCCAAAACTGTAAGAAAACCAAAATTATATACAAAAATTTGAATATATATAGACTAGTGATTCTGTCCCGCAAGTCATAGGAAATAAACTCATGACTCGAGCCCTTATTGGCTGCATGTCACATAAGTTGACATTTCAAAGCTCACTGATGTGACATGTAGCCAATAGAAGCTTGAGTCGTATGATCGTTTCTCTCATATATATATATATATATATATATATATATATATATATATATATATATGCTTGATCGAACCTTTTTTTATTTAAAATTGGTTTTATACAAGGAGAAAAAAATACCTGTTTTATATGTTTTACCGTATAATATGACGTTTGGAAAACGCGCGTTTTTATATGCATTATTTTTAAAATGTCATTTTTTTGTGACTATTGTTGGACCCTGACCGCCATGAGTTCAGCAGTAGCAAATGATTTTCTTTTTGTTTGTTTAATGGGTATCCGGCCTCTTAGAGTACGTGCAACACCTGCACGAGTATCAGGCAGTAGGGATCGTTGGATTGAGAAGCACGAGCACTATTGCGAGTTTTCCTAGCAATTTTGGTTAGCGGAAGTTAGACCAAATAAAGAAAAGAATATTAAAGAATGATAAGACTCATTCAAGGCATTTCCAAACCTCCACAATCTCTCGTGAGATATAATTCATACCACTTCATCCATAATTACTAGCCACTAACCACAACTAATTGCTAATATTCAGCCACTAATCTATCCATTACAATTACATTAACTAAATTAACACCACTTCCTCTATCAACTTAATTACTAGCCACTAATCACAACTAATTAATTATTCAAAATAGTAAAAGGAAATATTCTATGTAAATCATAGACACCTTAGTTGAGTGTATTGCAATTAGGAAACGTATAAAAAATATTAGGAAAATTGCAGTTACAAGCACTACAAAAAATAAGACTATTAGCGGCAGCCAAAAACTACTGCTATTAACAAAAAAACTGCCACTAATACCCTAACCGCTAATAGTCTTATAGTTGTTTTGTTAATAGTGGCAATTTTTTGCTGCAAAAAATTTATGCTAATAGTCTTATTTTTTGTAGTGAAGGCACCCAAGTAGGAATCCTTGTAGATGTGCCGTCAAAATGATACATCATACATCAATTTATTTTTTATTTAACGGAAAAGATTAAATTGCAAAGCCAAGAAAAAAGTAGGAAAATCCAAAAATTGGCAGTGAGAGGGTGCCACGTAAAAGGGCAAAAGAAGACCAAAGCAAACCGGCCCCACACAAGCCTGGGGCGGACCAATAGCAAAACGCCAAACGTACTCAAAAGAAAAACCATAAACTCCATACAACACTCAGAGGATCCAACTGATTTAGGGCACTCCCCATCCCAAAATTGACCCTCTAAGACGGGCACCACTTTTTAAGGCCTTGTTCAGGTGTTTCCTGGTTTTTCTCAAAAAAGTTCAGACTCCTGAAAACTCAGATTCCTAGAGATTCTTGGCAGACTCAGATTCCTGACTTTTCTTAGATCCGTTCTTAAGTTACTCTGATTCCTGATTTTTCTCTAAATAACTCAAAATCTTATCGTTCTTAAGTTCATCTTAGAAAAACTCAGAATCGGTTTTAATGGATGATTGTGCTATGACCATATAAATGTTATTCAATCATCGGGTTATGTGTCGTAATCAGATTTGATTGAATTTTTACGGGCTGCTAATCCATATGAGGTTGAACATAGTTGACAAATTTTTTTTTCAACTAAGATTTCATGAAAGGTAATTATCAAAACATCACATATACATAGCGAATTTAATACAAAATTGACGAATTTAATAATTTTGATATTTTTTCTAGAAGGGTAGCATTAAATAATCATGCACTTAGACAGTCAAGATCATTTTTCTTCCTCATCTTCCACACAATAGATCTTGAGAATGTGGTCACCTACCAAGTGACCATGATCATGGGCATACCATGAGAAAGGGTTCTCAAGTGTCACTTTGAGGGATATGTGTGCCACGTGAAATCAAGATCTGACCATTTGATAGGTGTGCCATGATCTCAAGATCTATCTGATATATCAAATACGTATCTGCCTGGGACCCAGCCGATATGCATTATTTCGATAGCCTATATACATCTTAATCATCCGATCTTGATTCCACGTGGATTGGTCATAAGTGAATGTTCGACCCGACCTGATTTGACCAACAGATCAAGGATATATGCCCGATTTGATTTGAAAAGTTGACTCTATTTTCCTTGATTTTATATATAAACTATCGGGTTGGGTTGGGTTCAATAGATCCAACCGGTCCTGGTTTTTGTTCTTCTAGACCAGATCCAAACTCGGCCAGACCCAACAAATTAAACCTGACCCAAGCTCCCCATACAATTTGAGGGTATTATTGGTAATAGCAAATAATTCATTTTAAACTATAGGATACTTATTTTTTGTGTTTCCTACCAAAGTTAGTATCTAATGAAGTGGTTTAACAAGAGCTTTTAAAAACTCACAACACACTGTCATCTCTTCACCTTCACCAGTTAAGATTACCAACCAGAGATTTAGGGAAATGTTTGGGTGTACCTCTCATACACCCATGCTCAATAGGTGCATCCCATTGGCCGACTAGCTTACTCGCCAATGTAAATCAGGCCGTCCACAACCAGCCAAAGACTAATGGGATTGGCAGAACTTGTCGGCGTTCCGCTGTCAGTGACCATCACAAATACCACCTAACTTGGAGAAATTGGTAAAAATCCTTGAAATTTCCTCCTTCTCTGATAAAGGCCTTCTTGACTGGCTTTTGGTAGGATTTTAGACACAGAAGGGGGTTATTTTGCTAATGCCACTTTTACAAATTCAGAAAAGCTGGTAGTTAGGATGCTTAATGGGTAATGGCATGTCAAGGAAGATGGCCGTTGGAAGATGGGAGGGATGTGGTGTATGTCTTGCGGCGAACCATACTCTTGTGTAGTCAGAATCCGAGCGATTCTCAGTAAAAAGCTCAGACGTCCGTCTGCTGCTTTCACTCGGAAAAGTGCAAAAACGGAGCGGGTCCCACACCAACTCGTGAACATGAGAAAAGCACGGAAAAGCTCATAAATGGGGTACTTTCTGAGTTGAAACTCAGATTCCTACCTATTACGGGTTCCCGAACCAGCCCTAAGACTACCTTTAAATCCACCCACTAAATCTTTGAGTTCACCCATACTAAAACACATTGACCGCGTTGAAACAGATGATGGCGATCGTTTATCCTTCCAATCTTTCACACGATGGATCTTGAGATTATGAGCATACCATCAGATGGTCAGTGTTTTATTTCACATAACACGCATCTCAGAAAAGTGACCTTAACATCATGTGTACACTCAAAATTGATTTTAAGGTTACTTTTTTGGGTGTGTACCACATGAAATAAAAAATAGACCGTCTGATGGTACGCCCATGATCTGAAGATTGATCGTGTGAAAAATTGGAAGGATAAATGATCTCCATCATCTGATTCAATGCAGTCAATGTGCTTCAACGTAGGTGCTCAAAGATTTGGTGGGTGGATTTAAAGGCACTCCTTTCCTAATAGAAACCTCAAATGGAGAGAGGGCATTTAGATTTTTTTTTTTTGGAAAGTAATTCATTAAAAAAGGGAAATTACTTCAGAGAAATAGAGGGAGGAAGCTCCTCCATCCAAGCTGAACAATCACCAAATTTTCTACCTAAGCTTGCAAGGGAATGCGCTAGTCCGTAGCATTGGGAAAATTTGTTAACTCACTCTTTATATCCTTGACAACCATAGCTAGACATGACAGGCCATCAGTGAACCCGTTGATCAGATTGACTGCATTTAGAGAATCACTCTCCACAATAATGTATTGGATGTCGGTGTCACGAGCATAGCAAATTCAACTCCATGGAGGATAGCCAGCAGTTCAACATGTAGAGCAGTAGAGACATTCTCCAAGCCTCTGCACATGGATGATTGGATCCTTCCTTCAGTATCTCGGATTACAGTACCCACACCTGCCAAAGGCCAACTGTGTTTCCAAGCTCCATCTACATTGACTTTAAAGGAACCCGAGCTCGGTCTTTGCCAAACATCCACTTTATGACCAGATCAGTGCTGAAATGTGACTATATTTCGCACTCTATTTCCTACATTTAGCTGTTTGATGAAAGCATCTGATAGTTGTTATGAGGTTTTAATGATCACAGATATTTCTGACCATTGGATCGTTAAAAAGCATAAAAGAGGGTAATTAAAGGATACACAAGGGCTATGGATAAAAAGGTCAAAAGAAGAATCGAGATCCGTGAAGCAACTCAACATCCACCAAGAGAGTGGAGAATCTATCCTTTGATGTCAATCGATTGACAGGAGAGGACAACATTATCCTCACTTACTCCGAATCAAAAGTCAATCGATTGAGATTTAACTCTCAATTGATTGAGGCTATTAGGGTTAGGGTTTGCTTGGCCATATAAAAAGGAAGCTACGACTCATTGAATGGAGCCTTTCTTTAATCACTTTTGGAAATTATTGTGAGAGATTTAATTTTTGAGGGTTCTTCTTGGCTCTTCTTTTTCTCAATAGATTGTATTAGGTTATTTTTATTCTTTTTTATAATCGTGAAGAGAGCATAGATTGTACCTAAGAAAAAAAGCATTGTAAGGAGATTTTGTGATAAATAAACAAGTATTATTAAAATGATGTCTTCGGATCTACAACGGGTTTGTACACCGAGGATGAGCGACTAAAGTCATTTGCTCAAGGAGGAAGCAAACTGGAGATAAGTAACTGTTTTATTATTGTTTCTACAATTTCATGGTTTTTTCATTGAATCATTCTGTTATAAGTGTGTGCTTGGTTGAATATTATCGAGTCTTCGTTTACAGTCATTGATCGTGGTTATCAATGACCGTAAAAGAAGCACTCCATCTAGATCTGTTCCTGCAGGCCGATCTAGGTTGCGGAATGATTGATTTATTATTGTCGTGACTTAGGATTTTGAGATATGCTATCCTTTTTACATGACTCATACCGCAATGATAGGCTGAGTCATAGTTTTTAGATAGGGTATGTCAGATCCATAGTTGCGTTCTTCTCGATTCATTTGTTTTCCTAATAAATAATGGTGTTGTGACTTAAAATGAATTTGTGAGATTGAATGGTAGAAAAGTTACGAATTGATGGTTAGCTAACTCCTTATCAATTCATAAACTATTATTTTTCTTCTTTATCATAATTTGTTCCGGCCTAGATTGATTAATTTTCTTTTATTGCATTAAAAATTGTGTGGTAAATTGAATTTCTCCCTTGGTACTTCCTTGGGTGTTTTAAAGTCTCTGACATGATTAGATAAATTTCACGTTTCCCTGTGGGTTCGACACCCCTGTTCTTATCGTGCTACAATAGATCTTGTGCACTTGCAAGGGTTAAACTTAAAATCAACCATGACCAACACTCTCCGATTGATGAATGTTAGTCTTACAATACCCCGTTAGAAAATTTTATGTCCAGAGATTATGGTGTCGTGGATCTGTAGGAGGTTGTCCCATCACTAAGGAATTGCGGCATTTCCATATCGCCCATGGAGCCATAAGGAATCTGTTAAGGTCATCCTCCTTCTCTTGCAGCACTAACTTGATCCAATCTCTAAAGCAATAGGTTCTAAATCTATCACTTCTAATCCCCAAAGAAGAGGCCAACCACAGACTTCGAGTGTGTGAGCACTCTTTGAGTAAATGAATAGTAGATTCGAGCACTAGCCCACATAGCTCACATGCAGGATCTCTCAAAATATTCTTTTTAATGAGATTACACCTAACCGGCAGAATGTCTTTGCACGCTTACCACGCAAAGTACTTCACTTAGTTTGGCACATCAGAACTCTAGATGTTGTTCCATAATGAGTTATCTTGTTGAGAGGAGGAAGATCCTTCATAAGTGGTTCCATTCAGGAGCTCTGTTGCAATATAGTAAGCACTTCGAATCGAAAAATGCCCATTTTGATTAAAAGCCCAAGCAATCTTATCTTCACAATCCAATCGGGGAAGTGGGATCTGTATGATAACCTTAGAGCCCTCATCCCAAAAATTTTCCTTAAGACGGTTTACGTCCCATTGCCTCGTTTGACCATATATGAGTAGATCAATAGTTGTTATCTGATTATCTCCTTTCGGTGTGATGACTTTGAAAGTAGAAGCACGCGGGAGCCACATGTCCTTCCAAATATTTATAGTACGCCCATTTTCGACTCGTTTCACCCCTCCCCCCCCCCTCCAAAACCACTTTAGATTCCCAAATACTCCTCCATGTGAATGAGACATTATTGCCCAACTTCGCCTCCAAGAAAGTACTCGTAGGAAAATACTTTGCTTTGAGAATCCAAGTAGCAAGAGAATCGGGATCTCTAACCAATCTCCACGCTTGCTTAGAGAGCATTGACAAATTAAAAGCCACAAGATTCTTGAGACCCAAGCCGCCTTCCATTTTATTTTTACAAAGCTCCAACGAGGATACCCAATGGATACCTTTGTTCTTTCGACAGTGCTCCCACCAGAATCGTGAAATCATCGAAGAGATTTCATGTAGCAAACTTTTCGATAACATGAAGCATCTCATCGCATACGTAGGAATTGATTGAGCCACTGCTTTGATTAGAACTTCCTTTCCCGCCTTCGACAACAACTTGTTTTTCCACCCTTGAAGTTTTCCTCAAATGCGGTCTTTAATATACCCAAATCTGTTCTTTTTTTATCTGCCCAAGAAAGAAGGGAGCCCAAGGTACTTTTCATGTGGGTGAGTGCTCTTGATGGACAGGAGACGTTGTAACTCAGATCACTTTTCCGCCTTTACATTGGTACTGAAAGTCATTGAGGACTTTTTCAAATTAATCATTTGGCCAGAAGCTTTTTCGTACTTGTGAAGAAGTGAAAGAATAGCCCTTCCCTCTCCTAGCTCGGCTTTAAAATAGAGGAGACTATCATCTGCAAACAGAAGATGGGAAACATTGGGAGCAGTTTTACAGATTTTGATTCCTGAGATAGTTTTTTCCATCAAAGCATTAGTACACAAAGATGAGAAAATCTTAGCACAAATAAGTAAAAGGTAGGGAGAGAAAGGACCGCCTTGTCTAAGCCCCCTTCTTGGCGAGATTTTCCTCTAATGGTTCCATTGAAAAGTAATGAGTATGAAACTGATGTAATATATTTTATAATAAGGGAGGCGAACTTGATATCAAAGACAAACTTTATAAGACATGCTTCAAAGAAATTTCATTCTACTCGATCATATGCCTTAATGACATCAAATTTGAGAGCACAAAATCCATCACGACTACACCGTTTATTTTTCAAGAAATGGCCAATTTCATAGGCGATTAAAACATTATCGGTTATGAGACAGCCTGGGACAAAGGCACTTTGGTTAGGGGATATGATGGTAGGCAGGATCAATTTCAGTCTATTAGCCAACACTTTAGAAATAATTTTATAAATAATGTTGTAGGGGCTAATAGGTCTGAAGTCTTTCATGGTTTTTGGATTTTTTATTTTAGGTATGAGGACGATGGGGTTCTGATTGATGGCCGAAATGTCAACTTCCCCATTGAGGAAGCCAAGAATAAGAGCAAACAAATCATCACAAATAAGATTCAAGAATTTTTAATAAAAGAGTGTAGGCATACCATCCGGCCCTAGTGATTTGAGAGGGTTCATCTTCATGAGGACTTTGTATACTTCCCTTTGTACGAACTCCCGAGTTAAGGACGAGTTCTGGGCGTTGGTGACCAGCGGTTGGATGGATGATAGGACCTCAGAAGGATCAGTAATTGAGTTGGACAAGAAGACACCTTTGTAATAGTCCAATTCAATCTGCTCCATCCTCTCCTCATCGGTTATCTAGATACCTCGGTCATCAAAGAGGCCATCAATGAAATTTCTTTATTTCCTCGCCGACGCCCTAGCATGAAAATAAGCAATTCTCTATCTCCTGCTTAAAGCTAGACCTCCCGAGAGCATTGCTTCCACATAGTTAGAGAACATTCAGATTAAACGCCCTAAAGAAGATACAAAATCACCGCACAATCGAAAGGATCCCCAAACCCCTGTCCATCAAGGAGAGTAGGCCAAGTCCTACCCAAATCTTGTAAGTCTTCACGGGCTATTTGATTAATATAATTTCTACTGTACAAAAGTATTAAACTAAGTTGATTGTTTAGTTAGTTAAGTGACTAGTGTTGCAATCCTCTTTTTCCAATAGGTTATGGGTTCAACTCTTCCCAAGCAAGGTGTCAAAATCGGTATCGGACTCGGGTATCAGTCCATGGAGGACCAATACAACTCGGCTGATACATATCATCTGATACCGATACGTATCGGCATTTTTTTTTTTAAGAAAAGAGAAAATAGAAGTATCGGCCGATACCAATACCAAGTTGAGATATCGATACATATCAGGCCTGATATGTATCGGTATCGGCTGATTTTTTATACCATGTTCCCAAGTTTTATATTTGCATTTTTTTTATGAGTCATGTATCAAGTCTCGGCTGGTAGACTCACTAACCTAATTTTGATAGGACCATATTTGTTTGACCTGATCCTTTATATGCATACATACAATTTTTTCTTACTAAATGATCCTAACTAAAAACAGCGATTTCTGGCTCATTATGGCTCCATTTTTCGCAAAAGACCTATCAATTTTGATCTACTCGACGAGAGTTATCTAATGAACCTATTTATGGAATCTTCTAAGATTGTTAAAGTGCTAAAAAGTGGTAGTGAAAGATTCAATGGCAATTAAAGTACTAAAAAATGTTAAAAAGTTATTAGTTGGGTTACTCAATCCGTCAGGTATGTTCTACTATTTAGCTTTTCACTTTTTGTGTTGCATTTTTCATTAATATATACTTTTGTTAATTTGGTAATTGTATTTTCAAATTATAAATAGTAGAATAAAATATGGAGATATTTGTAATCTAGGAGCTACGAGTACTGTTTTACTTGTCCAAAAAAATAACAAAAATTGTAGCGAATTTTATCTTTTTAGATTAATATGAAGTAGGGGGCCTATTTTAGGAACTCGCCTTCAGCCCCAAAATCTCAGGGCCGGCCCTGCCAACTCCTACCCTCTTTGATGACCATCGTACTCCCTGTAAATCCCTCGGACGCTTGCTAATTGTTATCGTCTTCTTCATCTTGAAGCCTAATCTCAACCTACTTCTTTTCTGTTGAATAGTATTAAAAATCTCTTTAAGGACTGTCTCATCCCCTTGAAATCTCATTCCGATTCTTTTCTGACTTTGACAAGATTGTCCGTTCCAAAAAATTCTTCCTCCATATAGGCCACTACCACACAGATCTCTCTTTGTGCACCTGCGCAAGTCTGATGCTCCAGTTCTCTTCTACCCCTAGAGACGTCTTTTGAAGATCCAAGACACACTCAACACACACACACACACACACAACCCCTCTCCACCACCAAAGAAGCAGGGGGTGCTGAAAAGGGTGCTCCATTACCTTTATAGAAATTTTTACGCCAAAACCCGATGGCTATCATTTGAACCCTCATAACAGGCATGTAGACACCCCATTTTCGACCTTTCGAGAATATACGTAAAGTTTTAGCTACACGAATCGAGCGTAAGGCTCCGAAAATAGTTACCCTTTATTAGACCTAAAATCCCCTTCTTTTGGTAATTATACGCATGAGACCATGCATATAATTGAATTATACGCATGGCAACATGCATGTAATTTCTGATGTGACCCAATTATACGCATACATTTATGTGTATAATTCAATTATATGTTGGATTACCAACGTATAATTTGTGCCGACACAGAGCCCAATACGGCTGAGTCAGCAATTAAACTCATGTTTCCATGCGTATAATTGAATTATACACTGGCTCCCGAGCGTATAATTCGCCTGATTCCCTCTGGAAGCCGGCTTAGAATTTGACTAGGATTAGCTTACAGAGTCAAATTCCTAACTGACCTTCTAATTATTCGCTAAAATTTTAGCGTATTATTCAATTATAGACTCGTTTAGAAGCATATAATTGGTAATTATATGCTAGAGTTCTAGCATATAATTAGTCTGATGCTATAAATAGTTCCCTACCCCCCCCCCCCCCCCCCCCCCCCCTCTAAGTCAAACACTGATTCACTTATTCTATTTAGAATTTTCAAGGTTGGCTATGAAATTCCGAATTATAGAAAGTTGAACTCTAAAAGTTTGGGGTTAGAACTTCGACTTCTTCTAGAAATTTTGTTGAGTAGGCGTTTTAGTTGGAGTTGGTCGTTCTATTTCACTTCTCGCACTTTCCAAAGAAAAATAAGGCTAACCCTAGAGCCTTTCCCTTAGGATACCCTTCCTAATTCTTAACCCTAGATCCAATTAGATCCACACCACTCTTGCATATTTCAAAACATCATAACCTTTAAACCGATTTGCCCAATGGAGTCAATAGAGGGTACTCGGGAACAGTTTCAATCCTCCCGCACATAACAGGCCAACACACCCCTTTTAGTTTAGAACTATTAGATTAGATTTTTAAATTAGTTAAAATTAGGCAACCTTAGCTGCTAAAACCAGCAGACCAGTATTTAGTAAGGAGTCCAATCCACAATCCCCTACCAAAACCTCGCGATCAATGACTTTCTACGGTGTCGATAAATTTTTGTGAGTGGCGATCACATATATGTTTGTAGGTTTGTTTGCTACTAACACCTTTTTAGTAAGGTACTTTATTCGTTAGTGGGTTTGTTTGTCACTAACGTCTTTTTTACAGGTTTGTCTGCTTCATTATCATTAACATTTTTTCAAGTGAGTTTGTTTGTCACTGACATTGGTTTTGCAGGTTCGTGTACTGCATAACCCCTTATTTGAACGTTAATAAGTCTGTTTGTAATTAACGTTCGGTTTGACAAGTCTGTTTGTTGCCTAACCTTTAAACTTAGAAAGTCTGTTTATTGCTAGTTTACCTTCACCCTCTTACAAACCGAGTCCCAAGTTACTAACTTGAAGCATTTTTTTCGAATCCGAGAAGGGTCCCGAAAATCATGTAGCAACAGACTGGCAATCACGATGGGAATCATTTTGCTAGAGTTGCCCCTTTAAATAATCCAAAAAATTTTAATTCACTTTTTAAGCACACACTACACTCATACTAGGCATCTATATTTAGGAACCTTTTTTTTAACCCCCCTCTAGTGTGAAAGGGTCGGTGTGATCATCTCTATGGGGATTCAATCCGAAAAACTTCATACACATTAGACCTTCTTGTAACACCTAATTTGGCGGAGATTATACCCATCCCATGTAGATCCAGAGATACACTCATATTCAGTAAGGTTAGGCACCCAGAGTAGAATAGGAACATCCTTTTACCCTGGCTCCTAAACCCTTTGAGATTGAGATGTCGTATTCTCGTTTTTTTTTTTCAAAATGTCAGGCATCCGTAAATTAAACTTTAATAATGACTCATCCTTATGGGCCTTCCATAATAATCCTGAGTATGATATTGGGTCCTCTATAGAGATAATCTAAATTATACTCAGGTAAACATTGCAAGTGAAGGCGAACGTGCTATTCCAAGAAATGAACAAGAGGAAAAGTCGCCAGCTCCTCCACGCATCCCGACACCTCATGTGTCACCTAACAGACGTGCCTTCCAAACTATGTTTAGCGAGAATCGTCGAGGTCCACTCTTCCCAGAATCATTTAAAAAGAATCCAGATACTGCAATAACAATGGAGGGCCTTACTCAAATTCTAGACAGCTATATGGCTAAGAGATAAAGTCCCGACTATTCATTTGGATTTGACAAATTTTGCCAGATTATCGAATTTACCGTACCCGCTGGTTTTAAACCTCCAAAATTTAATAGATATAACGGGACGAGAAATTTAAATCACCATCTGCCATTGTTTTGTAATGATTATCGACCAATAAGCGATAGTCAAGGGCTTTTAATTCATTATTTCCAAAGATCATTAGAAGGAAAAGTCATTGATTGGTTTGCTGCTCTACCACTCAATAAGATCAAGACGTTCGATGACCTACCCACTCGATTTTTAGATCAATATAAACATCTGGTTCGATGACCTACCCACTCAATAAGGTCGTTAGTCTCAATGACTTAATGACTACGAAGCAAGAAGTTAAAGAAGACTTTGCGGTCTATGTTAGTCATTGGAGAATGCTTACGGGTCAAGCTGGGAGTCAAATGAAGGAAAAGGATGCAGTTGATGTCATCATTGACAATATTCGTGAGCCTTTCCGGAGCGCTCTTATTTTAAGCGACTGCCCTTATTTTTCTAGTCTCTATTTAAGTGCCTTGCGCATACTGCGACGCATCAATAATGGAGATTTCTCATTTTCAATACTAACATCCGAGGGAGCCTCCTCTAAAACAAAGAACAAGAAGAAAACTCCAGGCTCTTAACTTGTCAATATTGCTACAAATCAAAGACAAAATTCAGAAAGCGAAAGCTTTTGTCAAAGGTATCAAATCAAAACAACCAATACCATAGTATCCTAATCAAAATCAAATTCAGCACCTTAATTAAAACCAAACCCAAAACCAATACCAGAATTGAAATCAATATCCCAATAGAAACACCTATCCAATCAATACCAAAATCAGAATCAGAACCATAATACAACTCATAACCAAACAAATCCTCTAGTAAGTCATAACAATGTCCCCCCACCACAAAATCCTAATCAACCACCTAGAACTAGAAATGGTTACCAACCCAAGAGAGAACATTACCCACCTTGTTTAGCGATGTCTCAACCGTATTTTTCTGATTTTACCAAATTGATTTAAGTTAAAACCCAAAATTTTCAAAATTTCATGCATCCTTCTTTTTTCTTTCCTTCGTGAACGAAATATTAAGTATATTATACTCAAAGAAATCATAAATATTTACTGGAAGAGACCCCTCAAGCGTCTTTAGTGTGAGTAGTGATGTACGTGGCGCTGATATGACCTAAACGGCCTTCGCCATCAGTAAATCACCTCCTTGTTACCTCTTTATATATTTTGACTTTCGCTTACGCCACTCGTACTTCGACTGCAGTATAATCCCCCCGTTTGGTCGCAATCAGCACCCACAGCAGCGGAAAGAACTCCCCGATTGCTACAACATGCCTCCGATTGATCATGATTATATTTTCATGCAGATAGTTAAGAAAGCCGATACTTCATGTCAGCTCTCTCAGTCTGTATTTATGATTTCTTTAAGAGATGAAAGGTTGCCCCTGCCGGATCTCTCCCGCAGAGGACAAATGACTTGGTGCCTACTTTCTTCGACACGGTCTTACTTCGCAAGAATGTGCCAAAGAGGGGCATCTGTAAACACCCTAGTTTCGATCTTTCAAAAATATACGTAAAGTTTTAGACACATGAATCGAGCCTAAGGTTCAGAAAAAAGTCATCCTTTATCGAACTTAAAATTCCCTTCTTTTGGTAATTATCCACATGACGCATGGCAACATGCGTATAATTATGGATGTGACCCAATTATACGCATACATTTATGCATATAATTCAATTATACGTTGGATTTCCAGCGTATAATTCGTGTCGACACAAAGCCCAATACGGCTGAGTCAGCAATTATACACATGTTTTCATGCATATAATTGAATTATACGTTGACTCCTCGGCGTATAATTTGCCCAAATCCATTGGGAAACCTGCTTAGAATTCGACTAGGATTAGCTTGCGGAGCCAAGTTCCTAGCCGACCTTCTGATTATACACTAGAATTATAGTGTATAATTCAATTATAGACTCGTTTAGAGGCGTATAATTGGTAATTATATGCTAGAGTTCTAGTGTATAATTTTTCTGATATTATAAATAGATCCCCATTCAAACACTGATTCACTTATTCTATTTGAAATTTTCGAGGTTGGCTCTGAAATTCGAAATTATAGAAAGTTGAACTCTAAACGTTTTGGTTTAGAACTTCGACTTCTTCTAGAAATTTCGTTGAGTAGGCGTTCTAGTTGGGGTTAGCCCTTCTATTTCGCTTCTCGCACTTTCCAAAGAAAATTAAGGCTAACCCTAAAGCCTTTTCCTTAGGATACCATTTCTAAATTCTTAACCCTAGATGCAATTAGGTCCACATGACTCTTGCATATTTCAAAATAGCTAACCTTTAAACCGATTTTCCCAACGGAGCCAACGGATGGTACTCGAGAACGGGTTCAACCCTCCCACGCATAACGGGCCAATACACCCCTTTTAGTTTAGAATTTTTATATTAAATTTCTAAATTAGTTAAAATTAGGCAACCTTATCTGCTAAAACCGACAGGCCGGTGTTTAGTAAGGAGTCCAATCCACAATCCTCCACCTAAACCTCGCGATCAGTAACATTCTACAACGTCGATAAATATATGTGGGTGACGTTCACATATTTGTTAGTAGGTTTGTTTGCTACTAACACCTTTTTTGTAGGGTACTTTATTCGTTAATGAGTCTGTTTGTCACTAACGTCTTTTTTGCAGGTTTGTCTCCTACATTATCATTAACATTTTTTCAAGTTAGTTTGTTTGTCACTGACATTAGTTTTGTAGGTTTGTGTGTTGCATAGCCTGTTATTTGAACGTTAATAAGTCTATTTGTTATTAGTGTTCGGTTTGGCAAGTCTCTTTTTTGTCTAACCCTTAAACTAAGCAACTCTGTTTGTTGCTAATTTACCTTCACCCTCTGACAAACCGAGTCCCAAGTGACCAACTTGGAGCATTTTGTTGAATCCGAGACGATTCCCGAAAATTGCGTACCAACAAGGTGGGCATGGTTCATCAAAGAAAGGTGGCCCAAGATTGTTGCCAGAAGCCCCTGCAGCCTCCATGTTCTTAGGGATGTGGATAGTGCTAATCTCATGATCAAACGGAGATCTCAACTCAACCGCTTCTGTGGAAAACCTCTTATGCGTGGACTTGTCGACAGTTTATGTTTTGTTGTTAGCAGTGTCACGCGAAGCAGGCCCGAGAGGTGGTTCACCAATGATTGCATGCTCTTCCAATGGGTAATCTTCGAAACAAAGGGCATTCCAAGGTCAACCCATTACCCATCGGCAGCAAAAACATCGGGGTGGGTGAAGGCAAGGATGGGCTGCACTTGCATCTGAGGCGTAGGGAACCATTTCAGAGTGCCTAAAGATAAATGTAGCAAGTCACCACATGACCCAAAAACCACCTTGGAAAAAGGAGGACAGCCGACTGCCCTAGGGAAAGACTAATTGTCATTGGGGAAGTTCAAATTTGAAACCTCCCATACAAAAGCATTGGGGACAGGATCCCCTCCCTAACCACCTCACTAAGCGCTCTACTCTCTTCTTCCCCCTGCGCCACTGAAGGCGACAATCTGAG
The DNA here is from genome assembly GCA_021018995.1 of Chloranthus sessilifolius. Classification (NCBI taxonomy): domain Eukaryota; kingdom Viridiplantae; phylum Streptophyta; class Magnoliopsida; order Chloranthales; family Chloranthaceae; genus Chloranthus; species Chloranthus sessilifolius. The sequence goes on along the minus strand of CM037586.1, from coordinate 153,478,946 downwards.
TCCTCCGCGTCAGCCTCAAAATGACAAGACTCCTTTAGTTTCATAACCCAGTTCTTCACAGCGTGAGGAATCTTGGAGCAAGCCTTCTGGTTCGAGAGCCAGTTCAATAGGTATCATCCTTCTCTAGGGACTTCAATGCAGACAACGGGGTCGACCAAAAAGTCCAAATTCATGGAATCTTTGTGGAACTGAAGGAAAAACCCCACACAATTCGTTAACTTTTAAAACTCACTTCACTCCACTCGTGAAGTGGAACTCATAAAATACGCACCCATTTGTGCACAGTCGCCAGTCCTTCATCGACCCTTAAGCCGGGTTCCACATCTTGAAACTGAAACCGAAACCGAAATCCTCCCCACTGCCCCCTATCCCCTTGAGAAACATCTCCTTACCCTCAGCAGATACAAATATGAGAAGAGTTCCTGAAATTCCGATATCCTAGATTTGCCTAGCAATGATATTGAAAATAAATCAATAACCACTTCACACAAGATTTTTACGTGGAAACTCAAACTGGAAAAAACCACGGGATATATGTCATATCTAAGGCAACAAAACATACTATGAGTTAAATGGTTACATCAAATACCGACTGAATGCAGACTCTCTAGTCCTATCAAACTTTTCCAAACCACAATGTTAGAATTTACTACACGTCCCTACAAGTCTTCGATTTATCGCCTTCAACTACCGAGTCACACAATGGTTCACTCGTGTTCAGACGAGCCACAACAACACCCCAGAATCCACCAAGGTCACTCAAATCTGCAAGCATAACTACTCTTAAGTCTACAAGCGCTATTCTCTAAATAAAATAGAAAAAGGAAAAATGTTTTTGAATATATAATGCAGATCCGACCAAAAGGTTCAAAGTCTGTAGAGGTTTTTCTCTCAAAGACACCTGTAGAATAATAATGAGAGAGGTCAATCCTAAAAACTCTAAAGAATATATTTATAGTAGCCGTAACCTTAAAGAAATCACTAGAAATAAATTTTTGCGGAACTAATTCCATGGTTAGCCATTACTTGAGTTGTGGTCAACCACGACTATAATTTTGGTTAATCATGAAATGAAAGGTGGTCAACCATCAAGAGAGTTATGACTTATTATAAACCATTCTTTAGAACTATACATTGTGAATAAAATTCAATCAATCAATCACCGTACATTGGTTCACAGATGTATATAATGACACTTGGCAACACATATAGGAGTGAACTACTAGGTGATCATAAATTGTGACAATCAAATCTAACAATCTCCTCCTTTGTTACCATCTATGACAAAACTTAATTTATATGGGTATGAGATAAAAAATTACATCAATCATAAACTAACCCTATACAGATAATCTATATACCATGCACAAAATTACAACTCTATACACTCCCCCTAATTCTTTGCCAAGTGTACTTAAGATGATATGGGAAAAAAGCTCTTCAACATCTTCAACCTATCATTTAAAATAGTCAATAAACTATTAAGCGCACTTGCTCAAAATAATATTAAATAAAATTTTAAATTCGCATGAGCTATGATAAATTTAAATACAAATTTATCAACCCAATCTTCTCCCCCTTTTTCATGATGTGACAAAGGTAACTAACTACACACCAAACATACCTAATGTAAGTAAATATGAAATAAAGCAAGTGCACAAGGTTATAAAAAATATTTTTGAAAATTATTCAAAATTCACCTAAAAAAATATCAAAAGTCGTTGACAATTTGCACAAATATTTTTTAAAATTCACCAAAATATCAAAAATTCGTTGCAACACGAATTAATGAACCAAGGTTATAAAAAATTGTATCAATTCAAAATCTTCAAATCAAATCAATCTTGACACATAAATGATCAATTAATAATTTTACTTCATAAGATTAACATTTATATGTAAACTAAAACCAACAAGATGCAACATCCTTTCTACCGATCAGACTATCGAAAACATGTATACAAGATCTAGTTTGTGATGTTGCCCCTCAAAAATTCTAAAACGAAATTTAGTGAAAAAAAAAGGGTAAGGGTTGGGGTAAAGATAATTGTTTTGTACAATCACCGACTTCATCCTTTTTTCTTTTAATTTTTTCCTTCAATTTGTCAACTTTGCTTTTCGTTTTTTTTTTTTTTTTTTTTTTTTACATTCACATCTCAAAATCATTGGGTAGGGTATAGGGTATCATACCTTTTTACCCTTCTTGTGAATTTTTTTTTTCAAAAAAAATATGGTGGCTTTCACACAGGCACAAACCATGCAGTCGTTTTTACTATCCACTTAGTGATGGCTTTCACAGAAATCATATGGGTAGTCATTTCCATCAAAGAAAAATATCAAGCTCAAAAGACTACCAAATTCACCTTATAAGATTTCAAAACTTAGAAAAGGCAACACCGCTCATTTTCAAATGACCACATATTTTCTAGACTTCTCAAATATACACAATGCAAACATACTGATTGATTTCAGCAAGCATGGTACTAGTCTAGAAAATAAACCCAAATTAAATCAAATCCAATGCACTTCAGTTGATTCAACTTTAAAATTAAGAACAGACACTCAAAAAATATAAATTCAGTTCAAATCATGACACTGCATTGAATACTCTACCATTCTTGTGTTTTGACAAGTATGTTTCTTTTTTCAAATGTTTCTCTTTTTTTTTGTAATAAACATGCAAAATAAAACAGAGAAATTTTTTTTTTTTTTTTAAAGTTTTTCAAACTTTTCTCTTTTTTTCTAGATTTTGCACAAAAATAAGAAAATAAAAAAAATACAAAAACCCACTGTTAATACAAGAATAACGAAGCTTAATTCAAATCATTTTTCTTGGTCCACTTGAGAGTGCATCTAGGAATCACAAAACCAATAAAAACATCGGCTTTAGTCACTTTTCTTATGCTAGGCCTCACATTCTAGTATCGAACATCACTAATATGCTTATTGAGAATAGGTCTAGCATTGTACCAGTTTCTTTTTCTCTCATAGTGAGTATTAGGGTTCATATGAGGACTAGGTCTACCCTTTGGCTAAATTCTCCCAACTGTTTTCAGAACATCAGGTATATTTACAATTGGCTTTGGGTTGGTCTTGGGCTTAGAGGAAGAAGTACTAACATATTCAATACCACCCTTATTAGCTCCTGATTTTTCAATGCTAAGTAATTTTTCAAGATTTTCTTCCCCCATGCAAAAACTAATGAACTTTGAGGTTGATGAGGCAAGTTTACTTTTTAACTTCTCATTTTTAAGGGTCAAGACCTTAAAATTATCATGATGCTCTTGGCATTCATTTCCAAGGAACCTAAGTTTGTTTTAGAGAAATCTCATAGTGCATTCTTGTTTTTCCTTGACAAGTAAGTTCCTCAACCTCAAATTTTAGAGAGGAGTTAGCACTTTTCAACTCGAACATTTCTTTTAAGTGCTTACCCTTCACTTTGATCAGTTTCATGCACTTGAGGTACAACTCACCATAGGCTTTATTAATGTCACAAGCCTCTTCTTCAAATCAGATGATGATTCAACATCACTAGAAATCGCGATATCTGTCTCATTAACAGTAGCCACAAATGTTCTAAACGTATTCTGTTTATTTTTCCTATTTGGGTAATTCAAACCAATGTGTTCAAAACCCTTGCACTTGTAACAAGCACTTGTAATAATGGACATTTTCAAAAAATTTATTTTTATTTTTATTTTCAAAATCCTCTTGTTTATTTAAACCATTTTGTCTATCCCATTTTGAAAAAGATAAATCTAGGTTACCAAAAAAGGTCATAGAAACACTCAGTTCGTGAGAACTCAAATCAAGTCACTGACTCTGATACCAATTAAAATGTTAGTATATTAGATTTGCCTAGTGATGACATTGAAAATAAATAATATAAAACAAATCAATCAGCACTGCACACGAGATTTTTACATGGAAACCCAAAAGAAAAAAAATCACGGGATCTATGTCAGATCCAAGGCAACAAATATATTATGAGTTAAATGGTTACAGAAAATACCGAATGAATGCAAACTCTCCAATCCTATCAAACATTTCCAAACCACAACGTTAGAATCCATTACACGCCCCCACAGTTCCTCGATTTGTCGCCTTCAACCACCGAGTTGCACGATGGTTCACTCGCGTTCAAACGAGCCACAACAACACTCGAGAATCCACCAAGGTCACTCGAATCTATAAGCATAACGACGCTTGAGTCCACAAGTGCTATTCTCTAAAGAAAATAGAGAAGGAAAATTGCCTTTGAATATACAATAGATATCCAACCAAAAGGTTCAAAGGTTGTAGAGGTTTTTCTCTCAAAGACGGCTGTAAAATAATAATGAGAGAGGCCAACCCTAAAAATTTTAAAGAATATATTTATAGTAGCCATAACCCTAAAGAAATCACTAGAAATAAATCTTTGCAGAACTAATTTCATGGTGAGACATCACTTGAGTTGTTGTCAACCATGACTATAACTATGGTTAACCACAAGACAGTTACAACTTATTATAAACCATTCTTTAGAACTATACATTTGTGAATAAAATCCAATCAATCATCGTGCATTGGGTCACAGATGTATATAATAACACTTGGCAACACATATGGGTGTGAACTACTAGGTGATCATAGGGGAGGCTGCTTTGGTTTTTGTTATTGCAAATGAATATGGGGAGAGAGAACAGGATTGGAGGAAGAAAAAAGGGGAGGCTACTCTTTGAAACATGAAAATCATCCCTCTTTAAAAGAGCATGAAAAATCACATGTTCTATGGTTGATCAACCCAAAACAGGATTTGTTTTGGATTGATAATGTGACAGCCCGGATTTCCCCAACCTTAACCTCGACACAGCACGAAGCCAAGCGAAGCTCTATCTATGGCCTTTCCATCCTCAATCTACATCACAACATACTATGTATCAAAGACTAACTCTAGTTATTAGAACTTAGACATCCATAAATGTTTCTCAACACGAGGCGGAAACGGACAAGTTCATGCTAATCTGAAATTTGACGTAACTTCTCATAAACTTTTGACCTTTAAAATTTTAGATTCATAAGTTATTCAAAACATAAAAATTGTAGATCTCGAATTCATCTTTCCAACACAACAAGAATCGCATCAATCGGAGTTTGGCACAAAAAGTTATGGCTAAAACACCGAGACTATATCGGTACCTCAGTCGAAACGCGCCAACTCAAACTTGATGTAACTTTCCTCCCAATTTTAACCTTTCAAAATTTTGATTCATTGATTTTTAATATACATGAAAGTTGTAGGTCTAGTTTTCCTCTTTCCAACGCCTCAAGAATCACCTGATTCCGAGTTCGAGGCAGAAAGTTATGGCTAAAACACCGAAGCACTATCGGCACGCACAGTTAAATTCGACCGATCAAAATCTAATTTCGATCGATCGAATTTGATACTCGATCGATCGAAATCCATTTCGATTGATCGAATTTCAACAGAAGTCCATGACACTCCCTGTTCTATACCTTTCGATCGATCGAATTTGAAACTCGATCGATCGAAATCCATTTCAATCGATCGAATTCCATTTTGATCGATCGAAACCCTCCAGAAATCGAAATTCATCAGTCTTAAGCCGAATTCGATCGATCGAAATCAATTCGATCGATCGAAAATTACACATTTCGCTCAAACCTTGGGTTTTCTCATTCAAAATCCAATTTTTCTTCCTCAAATTTAACCCAAATCTCACATATAATTATACAATCATAAAATAAAGTATTTAAACTCACCTAGCATGGATTTCCTACCTTGAATCGACCGATTAACTCATAGATCGGATCATCTTCTTCGTTTCGCAAGAGGGTTTCCAAAACCCAAACCGAGCATCTCCGAGCCCCACGATCACAACCAACCCCTCTCAATCGTCGGTAAACCTTCCACACACACCTCACCCAAACCCATGCTACGATTAACGGATCAAAACACACGATCTCTTCGCTCAAAGAAATGGGCTTCCAAAACCCCCAAACGGCTCCAAATCGCACAACCAACGCACAAATGTCAAAACCGACGGCGATCCTTCCTTTCCACGAGTCCACAAAAACCTAACCTCGACGCATCCGGATCCGCAAGATTTCTCCTTCTTCTTCTTCCTCTTTCTCTCTTCCAAAGCCCTAACCCCAAGCCTCAACTCTTTCACATGGCTAAGCTTCTAAAAGAAGCTAGCCTTCCCTTAAAGCAAAAAGGGTCGGCTCTCGTGTAAAGCACATACACGCTTCAGACGTATATGGCCCCACGTAAATGCTTTTACACTACACTAGTGTGCACTTTTTACACCAAACTAGTCCAACCAAGGTCATCAAGTTGACTTCACTTGATCAAATAAGTGATCAGATGGGCACGCATCTCAAGGTACTCTATTCAAAGTTGAGCACGCATCCCAAGGTATACTATTCAAAGTCCAAATTTTTGGGATGTATCCTTCCCACCTTAAAGAATTTTCTTCCTCGAAAATTGCCCTTAGTCACGAAGTCTCACCACGCACATCAATTAATCGTAAACATCAGGATACAAATTGATTGGTATACAATAAAAATAAAGTGCGGTTATTACATTCCTCCCTCCTTAAAAATTTTCGTCATCGAAAATTATACAAACAGATGAGATCTATGGCAAGCATTATCCTAACCAACACGTCAGATCTCCACAGTGGCGAAAGCCACACCACACATCCAGAATCAGACGGATATCTAACTCACAAACCACAGATTGACACAGATCACCTAAACAAAACCAACTACACACACACCGGAAGAAAATCCACACATCTAAAGGTTGACACTCCACCGATAAAACCCCTCACGCGACGATGTCTCAAAATGTAATCATTTGTTGAAGTTATATTCATCGTCACACCCACAAAGGATCAATATAAACCATAGAAATTGACTATCACCATAAAAGACAAGGAAACTTTTACACCCATACTTTCCAAAACGAACCATTAATTGATTTAATACGTCCCACATACACGTATCAAAAGAAGTTCGAATAGCGTCGATCATACCCCCAAAATACAAGGATGAAATCTGTCTAATACAACACACACAAAATAACATCGATCATCCTGACGTCCTATTCTTCCTCGGCGCTGGGCAAAACCGTACCTGATGTTCCACTTGACCACAATTGAAACAGGCACCCGTGGTCCGCCAACATCGCTCTGCCGTATGTCGTCTCCCACATCTGGAGCATGACGCAATCGGTGTGGACGAAGAAGTGTGGGAAGTAGGAAGAACACTCGACATCCCGGCAATCATGGGGTGAACAAAGCGATGGGGCACCACAATGGTCAAACTATCACATTAATCCACGCAACTAAGTTACCCCAGTATCTGATAAGCTTTGCAGGTTATTTAGGCATCTCAGAAAATTAGAATTATCAAAAATGAGAATTCAATTATTCATCCATAATCTATAACCATGTTAGATACTAACCACAACCACAATTATCCACATAGGGAATTAAACCATTTCATAAGATAACCATCCCATCAATATAGAGGTTATGTAAAGTATTACCCTGCAGAAAGCTCTTCTACAATTCAAGTTATAACCATGATCCTGTAATTACTTGTCACTTGCCATTTGCATCATCATACCACAATCAATCATTGAAACAAGTTAACCAAAATTTAAAACCATTAATCTATAAACCCACAATCATTAATAATTTATATATATGTCTAACCATCCTCAAAATAACTCAGGTAAATTTGCAACAATCATACTCAAACGATATAAATAACCATCCAACAAGAGTCAAAGATCGTAGTGAATCCACCAGGATTCAATAGTTTTATAATACCCATATCAATAACTATTCTAACCATCCAAAACCACAAAATTGGAACAAAAAAGTACATATCCTAGCCATGAATCCAAAATGTAATGGCCACCAAAGAATTTGAAACCATTAACTGCGAAGGTGAACCTAAAGCCTATTCGGAGGCCTATTTGGAGGCCAAGGTGAACCAACGTCGTCTATCCTTTCTTAGTCTCGTGACAATCCTTTAGCCGATGTCCTTTCTGGCCACACCTGAAGCATGCGCCTGTGATCAGTCTACACTCCTCTGTCTTATGTTGCTTTCCACATTTTGAGCAGGCTTCCATTGGAGCAAATGAAGGGGTGCGTATAGTTTGTTGAATCTTTGATGCTCCATTCGTAGGAGGGTCCGAAAGGTAGAAGGGCCTCATAGGCACAGATGCAAGTGGCCTTGAATACATAGTCTGAGCAGGTTGAGAGGGCTCTAGCCTCAAGAATTTCTGGCTCTCATCTGCCGGCTCATAATTGCTTGACCTTCCTTGAGTCGCTATATTATTTTTATTCTGTTGCTCTCGTTTCATGCTGATATCTCTTTCTGCAACGATGGCCTTCCCCATCACGTCGGCGTACGTTTCAAGCTCAAATATAGATACTCTCTCTTGAATATTTGGTCTCAGGCCTTCTTCAAATCTGCTGGCCTTCATCTCTTCAGTAGCTACCAATTCCGGAGCAAACCTCAACAACCGTACAAATTCATTACCGTACTCCCGTACGGTCATGTTCCCTTGCACCAAATTAGCAAAATCCTTTTTCAACTGATTTCGAACTTGCTTGAAAAAATATTCCTTGTTGAATACCATGACAAATTCCGCCCATGTCCATTGGTCACTTGGACTCTCAACTTCCCTTTTTCTCAACACTGACTTCCACCATGCATCGGCGTCGCCTTCCAGTTGAAAAGAAGCCCAACCGACTTTCTCATGTTCAGGGCTCTGTAGTCTCTCCAACAACTTCTCCATCTGTTTCAATCACTTTTCTGCTTCAAGCGGATCAGTCTGCCCATAGAATACAGGGGGTCTCAATCTCCTGAAATCCACAAAAGATGATGGCAAAAGAGCAGGAGGTGGTGGTTGGTATTGTTGACTGGCATTATTGGCGGCTAGCAACGCTGTCTGCTGAGCCATCGCAGCGGCTATAGCTTTCATAGCCCTAACCATCTTATCGGAAGATTCATCTCGATGGCCTCTCTCCTCAGGAGGGTGTCTCTGATCTCTCCATGAACCAGAAGTCTCCTCCCTAGTCCTCATATTCCTTTCACGATCGCCTCTAGATCGACCTCTTGGAGCCATCGCACACTGTCACAACGAAAACAAATTCAATCAAAGTAATTACGAAAGTCTAAAGCAACTCTCATCACGGTCAGACGAAATCTAGAGTCACCCAGAGAAATCAAATTAGGGATAGTGAATCCCCCCCTAAGACCTGACAGAATCTACTCCACTCATTCCCTAAAAGACCTAATGCCAAAGCTCTGATACCAACTGTGACAGAGTCACAGTTGGGTCACCTATGTCTCGATAGAATGTACTGCCATAGTCTTGGGTCCCCAAAAGACCTAAAGCCTAAGCTCTGATACCAACTGTGACAGCCCGGATTTTCCCAACCTTAACCTCGACGCAGCACGAAGCCAAGCGAAGCTCTATCTATGGCCTTTCCATCCTCAATCTATATCACAACATATCATATATCAAAGACTAACTCTAGTTACTAGAACTTAGACATCCATAAATGTTTCTCAACACGAGGCGGAAACGGACAAGTTCATGCTAATCTGAAATTTGACGTAACTTCTCATAAGCTTTTGACCTTTAAAATTTTAGATTCATAAGTTATTCAAAACATAAAAATTGTAGATCTCGAAGTCATCTTTCCAACGCAACAAGAATCGCATCAATCGGAGTTCGGCACAAAAAGTTACGGCCAAAATACCGAGACTGTATCGGTACCTCAGTCGAAACGCACCAACTCAAACTTGATATAACTTCCCTCCCAATTTTAACCTTTAAAAAATTTGATTCATTGATTTTAATATACATGAAAGTTGTAGGTCTAGTTGTCCTCTTTCCAACGCCTTAAGAATCACCTGATTCCGAGTTCGAGGCAGAAAGTTATGGCTAAAACATCGAACCACTGTCGGCACGCACAGTCAAATTCGACCGATCGAAATCTAATTTCGATCGATCGAATTTGAAACTCGATCGATCGAAATCCATTTCGATTGATCGAATTTCAACAGAAGTCCATGACACTCCCTGTTGTATACCTTTCGATCGATCGAATTTGAAACTCGATCGATCGAAATCCATTTTGATCGATCGAATTCCATTTTGATCGATCGAAAACCTCCAGAAATCGAAATTCATCAGTCTAAATCGAAATTCATCAGTCTTAAGCCAAATTCGATCGATCGAAAATTACAGATTTCGCCCAAACCTTGGGTTTTCTCATTCAAAATCTAATTTTTCTTCCTCAAATTTAACCCAAATCTCACATATAATTATACAACCATAAAATAAAGTATTTAAACTCACCTAGCATGGATTTCCTACCTTGAATCGACCGATTAACTCATAGATCGGATCATCTTCTTCGTTTCGCAAGAGGGTTTCCAAAACCAAAATCGAGCATCTCTGAACTCCACGATCACAACCAATCCCTCTCAATCGTCGGTAAACCTTCCATACACACCTCACCCAAACCCATGTTACGATTAACGGATCAAAACACACGATCTCTTCGCTCAAAAAAATGGGCTTCCAAAACCCCCAAACGGCTCTAAATCGCACAACCAACGCACAAACGTCGAAACCGACGGCGATCCTTTCCACGAGTCCACAAAACTTTTTCACACAAAAACCTAAACTCGACGCATCCGGATCCGCAAGATTTCTCCTTCTTCTTCTTCCTCTTTCTCTCTTCCAAAGCCCTAACCCCAAGCCTCAACTCTTTCACACGGCTAAGCTTCTAAAAGAAGTTAGCCTTCCCTTAAAGCAAAAAGGGTCGGCTCTCGTGTAAAGCACATGCACGCTTCAGACGTATATGGCCCCACTTAAATGTTTTTACACTACACGAGTGTGCACTTTTCGCACCAAACTAGTCCAACCAAAGTCATCAAGTTGACTTCACTTGATCAAATAAGTGATCAGACGGGCACGCATCTCAAGGTACTCTATTCAAAGTCGAGCACGCATCCCATGGTACACTATTCAAAGTCCAAATTTTTGGGATGTTACAGATAATGTCATGTGACATGTGATCTGGCCACTGGGTGCACAGGCAGGCGTATTCTCCCCAACTCCTAAAAGAAAATAACAAGAAATTAATCTATATAATAATAACAATATCAGGAAACATAAAACGTGTGTATTAGCTTCAAAGTCCCAAGCCAAGTCCCTTCCATGGTTCAAAATTTCAATCGATAATTCAAATTATCGACCGAAATTTATCAGTTTCGGTCTATGCCAAAACGAAATCAAGGTCCGAAATTTCGGTCAAAATAATGTATGGAAGGGAACTTTTAGGCCGAAATTCAAATTTTTGGTTAAAGTCATGCCTAAATTCGAAAGCGAAACTGATATTTTGATCCTTAGTCCCTACTAGCACCTTTTCTCAATTTTTAAATAGTGTCCTCAGCTATGTTTGGCATTGCTCTTTGAGAGAATAGAAAAGAGTAATCGCTACTCTTTATTGTTGCAAATGAATATGGGGAGAGAAGGATTAGAGGACGAAAAAAGGGAGGGCTGTTTTTCCTATTTCAAAAAAGCAGTCTCTCTTTTTTCTTTTTCCAATTTTTCACTCTCCCCCGAAATTTTTATGCAGTAACAAAGAGCAGTTGTTGCTCTTTTCTACTCTCTCAAATAGCAATGTTAAACACAGCCTTCCACTTCTTCCTAAGCTTTTCATATCCCACTCTTCTTTAAGTACTGTTTTGTAAGTGATTATTTAAAACAAAAAGTTACTTACGGAGGACTTCTCTAACTTTACAAGGCAGATAAAATCGATAGCCAAACCAAAGAGTCGGTATGCTAAAAGGGAAATGAAAATTTTAATACATAAACACGTAGTTCCACCATATTTCATGCTTTTCTCCATTGAAAAGGTCACATTAATTTACCGCCAGCAAGTTGATCTGGAGATCCCAATTGATCTGCCGCCTTTTGGTTGGCCATCGCCAAAAATGACTCTGATCAGACATAAGAAGCTTATCGACCCTTGCGAGTTTGTTCTATGGAACATCCTTGAGGGACTCCAGCGAATTCATAAGACGGGTTAATCAACTTGCCTCATCCACAAGTCCAATTACTACAATCTAATAATGCATTATACAATCTTTCAACATAAGAAAAGGCAGCTTTTTTGTTCAATCATTGGGATTTCAGGAAGCCCACAAAATGGACAGGTGCCACGTAGAGTGCACAAATGGCAAAATGTTCATGGGGGCGATGGCACCCGTAGGAATTAGTCTAAGCGCAAGCTTGGGACACCCTATGTTGTTAAAAAAATTAAAAATAAAAATAAATAAAGCATCAACCAGCACCCACCAATGCAGGTTTTCTCACTAAACAGAACTGAGCCCAAAGTTTGTGAATCAAATTCCATCGAAAATAGCAGACTAAGGCCCTGTTTGAACATGTTTTAATGTTGGATTGCGTCATTTTTCCACATGGCAATCCACGTTTTAACTTGCCGCACTTTTGGACACTCTAAACCTTGATGAAACTTGTTGCGTGTTTAGACAATCTCTTTACCTTGATGAACTTCTGCTACATTCATGTTTTTACTCTGTAGTGTAAGACATCACTGATGAAAAAGCAGGAAACGGCTACTTTTTTTCGTTGAAGTTTTGGGGAAGCTGTTTTGCAGGGAGAAACCTGACCAAACAGGCCCTAATTCTGCCTGAAGCAGTCCAGCCAGGTGCATGTGCAGAAACTAAATTAGCAAGCTGATCAATTTTCAGGACTCGTGGGGAAAAGAAGAGAGAAAATGAAGATGTAGCCAAACAATTTTCAGGACAGATGATAACCCTAAGGAGAAGAAAGATAATCTAACGGTCTAAGCATATAAAAGATTTTCTCTCAGTGCACAAGCCCATGAAAGGGTCCACAAACCAGATAATAAGGCTTTGATCGATCCACAGCTGATATGACCCAGGACTCCCTCCAAACTTGGTTTGCTTCTAAAAAAATTTGATTCAAAGACGCCAAGAACTAGAAAGCATGGAAAATGAATATTGCAGATAAAAACGACTTCTCTGGAAGACACGGAGAACGAATACTGCAGATAAAAACAACAGGGTTGTATAATTATTCCACCATTACCAACAGAAAAAAATATGACGTACAAAAAGGAAACATTGGCCATAGTTTTAGTAACTGCAAATTCTTTCCGATATGTAAACAATTTTACAGTTGAACTAACAATTTCTCATTTATGATAATCTATATATACCAGCACAAGTAGAGAAGGGGCAGGGGCTAATTAAGACATGAAAAAAGTAGCAAGAAATGACATGATGGGCTGTAGAGCAACAAAGAATTTAGCCTTGAACAGAACTGAGTGAAGAGAAAGAATTCGCAAATCTGACCCGAAATAGACGGGATAAAGTGATGATCATGACGATGATGACCACCAATATACCACTGTAGTAATGTGCCTTACCCATGTCTAATAGTTCAAAAATATGATCGAAGACTGTGATTTGCTGACTTCCCGGTAAAACAAAGAGAAAGCAATGGCGTCATATACCCATTTCATATCCCTGCATTATACAGTTTCATACCAAAAAGGGAATACAAAGGAAGCATAGTGCTTCACAGTACAATACCGGCTACATCTACTCATGGGGAGTTTCCAACATACATAAACTCATCATGAGTTTTGTGAATGCGATTACAGAATGCTGAATGTTGCGAAGATAATAGCATACGATGTTTCTATCAATGAATCTCTTTTTCATACAAATAACAGTATTGGACGCTAACCTCACTTAGACAAGACTCTGATATCCGAAAAGCTAAAGACTTTTTAACCTCTTTTCAACTTCTTCCAATTCCTGAATCTGCTTATAATATTTACAAATACGATAGACAAACCTGCACATACATAAGCACAGAGATTAGAAGACTGCTGCTTCATACTAGAGTTCAAGATTGTAAGAGTGCTCGGTACCTACCAGTACAGAAGGCATGCAGAAACACATAGGACAACATTCCTTTGAGATTTGTAAATCTGCACAGAATCTCAGAAGTATAATTTAAGTTTACTTCATAGTTAAGAACAAAGAATACAGAGAAGATAGCACCCCATTTCAGAAAGCCACATTTAAGCATCCCAGCAACACTTATTATATAGTAAATCTTATCATCTTTTGCACATGCCATTGTGGAATCAACTGGTCTTGGTATTTACTTTCTGCACTTAATTATTTTAGCACGTCAATAAGATCAGGACAGAGGTGTGAATTTTAATTGTCTTGTACTTGTGGTACATTGAGAGCTATATTAGAACACGCTTCAAGGAGAGGGGTTCGGTTCGAACTGGTGTCTCCAACTGGAGTCTTCTAATGATAAAATTGGAACCATAAAAAAAGGTGTCGGAGGTTCTAGAGAAAGTAGGTAAATGTGTAGGATGAATAAAAGGAGATTAAAACTTAACAGTAACAGACTATTATAGCATATGACAGTTGAACGCCTTAAAGGAGATTAGAACTTGTCAGGAACAAGTTAAGAGAGATCAGACTATTTTATCATTTGGCCCTTTGGAACCCTCTTGCTTTAGGAACTCGTTGCTTTCAACGTCAACCACCATTGTGACAAATGGTGTTAGTCTACCAATATAACTTATTTTTGGTTGACTTTATTTGCAGCCCACGAATCTTTCAATGCAGCCCACAGTTGGGTTGAGCATGTGCCCAAATATGAGAGCTCAACTTCGTAGAAAATTCTAATACATTGTAGTGCCAATCATCCATTTGCTAAGCCTTTGAAGAACTTGTCAAATTTATGACCAATGAACACCAAATGTGCAAACATCCACCCTTGATTCAGCTGAATTAATCACAGAGTCCTCGAGTCACGAGATATTGCTAAAATCATAGAGTTTACAGTCAGCGGAATCTGAAAGTGAATGATTTCTTCAATTTTTTTCAAACCAGTTCTTTTCGTTCTATTTCATTTTTGTTAGGAGATTGTGTTTAATTTTAACTCTACAAGACTACAACTCCCAACGATAAGTAATCCTTTTTCTCATACATCTTGAATCTATCTTCTATCTGCCTTCCTCCTCTCCTTATACCTACGTCCTCTTGATTGATCTCTACATTCCATGGAAATATCCTAAGCACTAACCCTTTATTCTCTTACTTTGTATCCCCAGATATTATTCTTAAGTATTCATCTACCCCTTTTCGTACTCTCTCTAACCCCATCTAGTTTAATATTCTATATCTGGTTTATTCTTTTACTCTTACTCCTGTCACACTAAAATCCCTATAAGTTCTTTTTTCCTTTTTGATTTAAATTTTTGAAACAGATTAGCAATTTTATAATAAAATAATAATAATTACTGACTCAAACCCAGTTGATTTCTGCATTGACTATGCCAAGTTGACGCTTGCTCTCGGACAATTTTCCAAAATTCTTGTATGGTCGGGTCTGGTTGGGTCAAAAATTCTAGGGCTGTCAACGGGTCTGGTCGGGTCAAAATTTTCGCTGCCCAATAAGAAAATCGTAAATGCCTGACCTGACCTGATGGTGCACTAAAGCCGACCCAACCCGTTGCCCGACCCGAGAACCTGACCCGACCCGGTAAAAAAACCCTATTTGTGTAATTTTTACATATAAAATATTAGGTCGGGTCAACCCGCCCCGACCAAGAGAAAACCCCACCCGATAAAACCTTTTGGGGACAGGTCGACCCGATGACCCATTGAAAACCCTAGATTATTCCAAATGGGACTCCATAAGGAGCAAATAGACCAAAATAATGGCTGGGAGGAAGCTTGACGGCTGAATTTAGAAAAGATTGATCATCATGTAAACTGGCACACAATAAAGGAAGCTACAAGAGCTATCCATATTACGCATGAAATTTCTTACACAGAATATCCGATTAATTCCTACACTATCTAGGGATTATAAATTACAACCACACAATATGCACAACACACATGATTTTTTACGTGAAAAACCCAATCACTAGGAAAAACCACAGGACCTTAGTCCGAGCAAACAAATCCACTATGAAACAAATGATTACAATGAGTATGAGTGATATACCGACAATGAACGCATGCCTATCAAACCCCAATGCAATCCAACGATACATCGCAAATCGTCTCCATAGCTTCCGAACTTGATCGCACCAATAAATCGTTGATGTCCGCACAACAATCCACCTCGAATCCCTCAAGGCAATAATTCATACACCCAAATCCCTTGGGCAACAACCGTTGATATCCACACACAACGGTTCACCTCAAATCCCCCAAGGCAAGATAGATGAACACCCAAAACACTTGAGGAAGGTAGAGAAATGGAGATGGTGAAGGTGAAAGAAAACCTTTGGAAGTTTTGAAGATTAAAACTCAATTTTAATGGTTTTCAAAGGGGGAAGAAGAAGTCAACTTGGGTCAAAGGGGGGAAGAAAAAGAAGACACTTAGAGCTAGTTCCAATTGAGTAATGATACTAAAATAAGCTTAGTTCTAAAACCCTAAAACCTTACCTAAAAGGTGTACAAAGGAAAGTATCAAAAAGACCCTCAAAAGTCTTTTAAACAAAAATCACAATGTGTTGTTCGTGGGTTCGCAGCGGGCTGTGGTCACAATGGGCTACGATATATACCACAGCGGGCTGTGGCTGCACTGCTCTTTATCCTCTCTGTTTTCTTATACACAGCGGGCTGCGGTATACAATACAGCGGGCTGAGGCTGCTCTTTCCTTTATCCTCTATGTTTTCTTGTACACAGCACGCTACCAATTCCTCACGGCGGGTTGTGGTAGCGGCTCACTGTGGGCCTCACCCAACTCACTTCAAACCACAAAACAGTACACAAATGAAAAAGTTTTTCCCAAAAATATTTTGACATAATAAACAAATTTTAAGGATAAAAAATATAGAAAACTTGGTTAAGGATTGGGTGTGTGAACCAATGACCTTGACAACGAACACACCAATCATCCATCTAAGCCAAGCAAACTAACTAAGGGAGTTCTATACAGATTTTGGAGTAGAATGTGACAACAAGATCTAACAGCGCCTGCACAGTAACTTCCTTGGAAATCCCAATAAAAATTAGAATAGAAGTAAGAGAAGGAAAACACATGTTTTCAAAATGGTACTAAGATGTTTGGTAGGCTAAGTAAACGACCATCATTTTTTGTAAGTCAAATCATGAAAACGAATCAACCACTGTGGAAAGGGAGTTCTTTGCATGCCAAAATTTGAGGAAACAATAGATGAATCTTCCAAATCTTTGCATGAACATATTGTAAGGGAGGAAGAATGTGAGGAATTCACAAGCCTATTTGAAGATTTTAGTGGATAGGTGAACAATAGGAGTAACCGAGGAAAAAAAAGAACAATAGAAGTAATCAAGAGAATCAAGCGACATTGTGGTCAGGTGACATCCAGATAAATAATAAATAAATAAATAAAATAAAATAAAATAAAAAACAGGATAATCAGGTATAGATAGATTATAGAAAAGAAATCAAAATTCACAGTTAGATCCCTTTATAGGTATCTGAGTAGGAGACCACTGGTAGACCAACCTTGGACAGTGATGTGAAAAAATATGGCTCCATTTAGAATTAAGGTATTTACATAGGTGGATTGGGAGAGGTCTTAAAAAGCTTTCAATGGCAGAAAGTAAATTCCCCACATAAGAGAAGATTCAAATCTAGAGGGCTATAATGATCAATTTCAGCAACACAAAGATAAAGGTCCCAATGGTAAGAGTTATCCCACCAAAAGTTATATACGAACCCAAAAAGCCTGAGAAAACTTCTAATGTTGGCGCTTAATCAAAACAGATATAGAGCTACAATCCTCACTTCCACCCATGGATCAAAATCTCGGCCGAAATTTCAAATTTTCGGCCGAATTTTGGTTCCGGTCCTATCCAAAACGAAAATAGGGTGGATTTCGGGGGGCGAAATTCTGAAATTATCCATCAAAATTCCGGATTATTGGCCGATTGTTTCAAATTATCGGCCGATAATCCGGAATTTTCAAATTTTCGGCCGAAAAGTTGAAATTTCGGCCGAAATTTTGGAATGCACTTCAAGCTAGGAAGAAATTTTAGAGTTGCAAAAGGGAGGAAAAAAAAACTAGAAGGACTGAAGGAGTGGACTTACCTATTGCGCCCTAGCCCCAAAATCAGGTATGTTAATTTTTTTAATTTCTTTCTTCTTCTCTCCTCCAGTTTTTTTGTTTTTCTTGCTTGCTGCGATGGGCCCTAGCTTCTTCTCTCCTCCAGTTTTTTTCTTTTTTTCTTGCTTATGCAATGGGCCCTAGCTCTTATCTGGTGTTTAAATGATCTAGCACCATCAGTTTTCATTTTGATGGTGTTAGATCATTTAAACAAAACGGCCAACTCTCCTGGCCGTCGGTGCAAGGTTAAATTGAAACCCATGATTTTTAAAGGGCTCGACTAAGGTGACCGTCATTTAAACACAAAAATTGTGTTTAATTGATCATAAACCATCAATGGTTTCAGATGTGGGTGATCTGTACCGTTAGGGAGATTTAAGTGACACGGGACAACGACCCTAAAATACATGAACGCTCATGATATGCTAATTTGTCGAAATTAAATTAATTAATCACAAATTAAAGCGATACCTTAAGGTTTCGCGGAATTTCGCTTAAGTGACCATGCTTGGCTCATGTAAGGTATAATCCGACGCGCGAGATCCGTTAGGAAATGCGGAAGGGGGCGATCCTAGAGAACTCTAGCTTCATCTAGGTCGGGGAGTTCGATTGTAATTCGTGGTGGAATCGGTAGCTCCTCGCTAGGGCTTTTGAATTTAGGCGATTACCAGCACAAATTGAACAAACTCAAGCCCAACAACAGTCATGCATCGACGGGCTAAGATCAGATTCTGTCCACAAGGATGGACATCAAGGTTGTTCTAGATCTAGGGTTTGGGAATTGGAATAATCAATAAAAAGGGAAAAATGGGATGGAAGAGATTAATAAGAAAATAGGAAGATTAAACAAGAACAAGAAGTAATGAGAAGATCAAAGATAACATGGGCATCTCACCCTTGACCTCACACCAAACCCACATGGAGAAAAAGACTCACTCTTCAAAGCTCATCTCAAGCTCAATGCAAAGTGTTTTCATTAATTCATCAAGTGCCAAAAATGGCTTACAAAAATATGTTTTATAGTAATTACAAATGGGAATAACCCTAAAATAGAAATGTACCATGTTACCCTAAAAGGGTGACTTACATTTAACACAAAACAAAAACAAAAGAAAATGATAAAAAATGATAAAAAAGGACAATCCCATCACGTGACTCACTCGAGAGGAAATCTTTACGAAGGTCGCTCGAGCGATAACCAAGGGTCTGCTCAAGCGACAACTAGAGATCGCTCAAGTAAATTTTGGCTGAAAGTTTTGGCCGTGATTCTTGATGCTCTCTCGCTTGAGCGACAATAGGGCGAGAGTTGGCCCGTGTTTCTGAAGCAATCTCGCTCGAGCGAACCCAGGCAGGGACTCTCCTTTTGGGCTGATCCTTAGGGCCTTTCCTCGGTAGATCTTGACGCTCCATCTCCATGGCTCCTCTGTCGCTTCTTCTGCCGGAACACGTTGTACGGCCTGAAATTTAGGTCGTTGTTGTCGGCGTCCCCGTCAATTCCCCCAGACCGAAAGGGCTTCATCACTGATGAAGAGCGGTCATGAAATCGGTCGAGTATGTCGGGGTCTAAGAGGCAGACATCGTCTTCATTGACCCACGTATTCTTGGATTCTGGCTTATGAACCCACTTCACTAAATACTTTTGAAACCCTCTGTCATGGGTGGAGACCACAAGGTCATCCAAGATCTTCTCGATTACATCTCTATTCGGCTTGCTTGGAGAAGGAGGTGGTATAGGTTGCGGGGTTTGGTTCAGTTCGTAAAAAAAGGACGTTTAGAAAGGATTGCAAGGGGGTGGGCTAAGCCTAGATAAGGAACTAGGTCTTCCACGTTAAATGTTGAGCTAACCCCCGTATCTTGAGGAAGTTCAAGAACATAGGGCCACTCCTTGCCACAATCCTAAAAGGTCCGGCGCCGCTGGCTTGGAGCTTCTTCGCAATCTCCGATGGGAATCGTTCAAGCCTAACTCAAACCATCACATGGTCATCGATTTGGAATTCCTTAAAAAGTTTGTGCGAATCCACCAATAACTTGTAATTATCATTGCTCAAGTTCATTTTATGTCTAATTTCGACATGCAAATTATGAATGTGCAAATGTATTTGTGGACTCGGATGTGCGGTGAGATGCGAACATAGGGATCAAGTCTAAGGGTGTTCTTGGTTTGTGGCCATGCACCACCTCAAAGGGGCTCATACCTGTGAACCTATTGACGGAATTATTATATGCAAACTCGACTAGTGGTAGAATGGAGTCCCAAGTCCTAATGTGATCACCGACAAGACAACGAAGGAGATTGCTTAAACTCCTATTGGTAGCTTCAGTTTGGTCGTCGGTTTGAGGGTGATATGCCGATGAGAACTAGAGCATCGTACCCATCATGTGCCAAAGGATCTTTCAAAAGTAACTAGTGAATTTGACATCCCTATCCGAGACAATGGTCTTGGGTAACCCGTGGAGGCATACCACCTCTCCAAAAACAATTTCGCAATATGGGGTGCATTGGAGGTTTTAGTGCACGGTATAAAGTGAGCTATCTTGGAAAAGCGGTCCACTACAACCAAAATAGAGTCGTGCTTTCGTAGAGTCTTAGGAAGCCCCAGCACGAAATCCATCGAGACGTCTTTCCATGGTGTTTGCGGTACTTGCAACGGAATTGTATAGGTCAGTGTTTTGCTTTCTTTGTTTGGAGACTTGGCAAGTACGACATTGTTGCACGATTCGGGCGACATCTCGCATGACACTAGGCCAAAAGAACCCATCTTCGACGAGCGTAATGATCTTGTTGGGCCCGAAATGACCGGCAATCTCTCCAACATGTAACTCTCAAATGAGGAAGTCACGCAATGAAGTGCGAGGGATGCATAGGCGATTGCCCATGAACAAATACCCATCCTGCAAAGTATAAATGGGGTTAGTGCTCGTCGAGTCACTGAGGAGAGTGTTGTAGTCTTTCCTAAAATCGGGGCACTCGGGATACTCCTCCTTCAACCAATCAAATCCAATGACCTCAGTGCAGATGGACTGTAAAGTCGCCACTAGACGACTAAGCGCATCCGTGGCTTTGTTCTCAACGTCGGCTTTGTGCTTCAACACAAGCGCGAACCCTTGGAGGTACTCGACCCATGTCACGTGCCTTGGGTTTAACTTCTTTTGAAAGGCAAGGAAGCGCAAAGCCTCATGGTCAGAAAACAAGACGAATTCATGCATCGTAGGTAGTGCTTCCAATACCATAGGGATCGGACGACTACATAGAACTCCTTGTCGTAGGTGGAGTATTTTCGTTTCGCCTCATTGAGCTTCTCACTGAAGTAGGCCACGGGGTGGCCTTCTTGGCTGAGCACTCCTATACCCACACTCGAAGCATTGCATGCGACCTCAAAGACTTTGGAAAAGTCGGTAGGCGCATGACAGGTGCACTAGTCATTTTCTCCTTAATCTCGGCAAAGGCCTTCGTCGCGGCTTTGCTCCATTGGAACTCACCATTTTTCATACAAACGGTGATGAGAGCTATAATGGTGTTAAAGCTTCGGATTTCCTGGGTCTGCGATTATCCCATCGGCCGAGACAATGAACCCCAAGAAGACAATAAATCGTTGTATGAACGTGCACTTCTTGAAATTCGCATATAGCTTCTCGCTCGTCAAAGTCTCACAAACCAACCGAAGGTGGGACAAGTGTTGCTCCTTGTCGCGACATTAAGGAGCGACACTTGGGTCATGAGCCTCATGAAGGTTCTCAGGGCATTAGAGAGCCCAAAAGGCATGACCAACCACTCATAAAGACCATCTTTAGACTTGATGGTAGCCATTTTTCAGGTCTATCTTGGAGAAGATAGTGGCACCAACCATCATATCTAGAATGTCATCGAGCCTCGATATGGGAAACGGATACTTAACCGTAATCTTATTGATTGCTCGGCTATCCACACACATGCGCCAAGTACCATCTTTCTTAGATGTAAGTAATGCAGGTACGACACAGGGCTTAGACTCTCTTGGATGAACCCCTTTCGAAGGAGCTCATCGACTTGCCGAGTTAACTCGGCGTGTTCAACCGGATTCAACTTGTAATGGGGCAGGTCCGATAGGGTAGATCTAGGAACCAAGTCCATGGGGCGCCGAATGTCACGCATGGGAGGGAGCTCATTGGGTAAGTCTTCCGGGAAGACATCCGTAAATTCTTTCAAAATCGGCTCGACCTCCTTGGATTACTCACCCACAGACTCGAGATTACGTTCAACAGTGATGACAACGTACACCACGTTTTCATCCAAAGAAGCTCTCCCAAACTCCGAAGGGCTTACAACATTGACGATCTTAGACGAACCACCCTTCTTCTCAACCTTCTTGCTCGATGGTGCTTTGGGAGGCAAGGGGTTTAATTTTATCTTCTTGCCCTCATACATGAACGTGCACACATTAGACCGCCCAAAGAGGGTCACGTCCATGTCATAGAGCCAAGGTCTCCCCAAGATGAAGTGGCCCACATCCATCGACATCACATCACATCACAAGGTGTCCGAATACGATGCTGCTAACTATATTGGTACACGACACCTTTGGGACACGGGAATAGAAGAAGAGTCGACTCATGCGACCTTGTTCGTACACTTCCTCTTCAACTCCTCCTTCGTTGATCTCTTCTTCGACCAAGAGGTTTCTTTGGGGGTCTCTCGTAGGGCATTGGGCGGCAAAGTGGCCAAACCTATGACACTTATAGCACTTGGTTTGAGCCCCTTGATGACTCACCTACCACACCTTTCCCTTTGTCAAACCTTACATTTGTAGGAGTGGGTTGTGTAGGTTTGGGAGGTGGGTTCCTGGCACTAGGCGACCCGACTTGATGGCCACGGGCATATGGCTCCACCCGCCTTACCACTGTCATTTTCAAATACCGTTCAAGGTCCTGCATAACGGCGTAACACTCTTCAAGAGTGTCAACGGGGTGGGAGATCAAGTGCTCATTGTTCATGTCGTACTACTCAAAATGGTGATCCATATCGGAGACTCAATCAAGGAAGACTTCAGGGTTCATTCTCCCATCGAAGGTCGAAAACTCAACTCAAAGATTTTAAAGGAGTTTCTCATCCGGATCATAGTCATCTCCGCGATGACCCACTTCCCTATGATTTCGATTCTGACCCTCGGACCGACCGTCGTGCTCAAAACGCGGACGGTTACGCTCATTTCGTCGGCCGTGTTGCTCCTCATCTCCTTCCAACCATTCCAAGCGGTCGAGAAGCATACCATTAGTAGTACCCATAGTCATTTGGGCTTCCTCCATAGCATTCAACCTTTCATTCATGGTGATCATCATGGCATGAATGCCCTTAAGAGCATCGGCAATCACATTCATGTCCATGGACTATAAATCACTAGCGCGGGTTCTAAAATGACACACAACTATGAAACACAAATGAATGAGTAATTTTATCAAATACACGATGTGCACGCAAATAACACACACATGCCCTTACCTAAAACCTAATCTCTAATACCAAAACTGACGCAGGACAATGACCCTAAAATACATAAATGCCCATGATATGCTAATTTGCCGAAATTAAACTAATTAATTGAACAATTTATCACAAATTAAAGCGATACGTTAGGGTTTGCGAAATTCCGCTTAAGTGACCATGTTTGGCTCATGTAGGGTCCGTTAGGAAATGCGGAAGGGGCGATCCTAGAGGTAGAACTCTAGCTTCGTCTAGGTCAGGGCTTTCGATCGTAATTCACAGTGGAATCGGTAGCTCCTCACTAGAGCTCTTGAATCGAGGCGAATACCGACACAAATTGAACAAGCTCAAGCCCAGCAACGGTCATGGATCAACGGGCTAAGATCGGATTCGATCCACAAGGATGGACATCAAGGTTGTTCTAGATCTAGGGTTTGAGAATTTGAACAATCAATAAAAAGGGGAAAATGGGATGCAAGAGATTAATAAGAAAATAGGAAGAACAAGAAGTAATGAGAAGATCAAAGATAACATGGGCATCTCACCCTTAGCCTCACACCAAACCCACATGGGGAAGGAAGACTCACTCTTCAAAGCTCATCTCAACCTCAATGCAAAGCATTTTCATTAACTTATCAACAAGTGTCAAAAATTGCTTTATAGTAATTACAAATGGGAATAACCCTAAAATAGAAAAGTACCATGTTACCCTAAAAGGATGGCTTACATTTGACACAAAAAGAAAACAAAAGAAAAGGATAAAAAAGGACAATCTCGTCACGTGACTCGCTCGAGCGGATTTGGTTCCCGCTCGAGCGGGAATCTTTACGAAAGTCGCTCGAGAGATAACCAAGGGTCGCTCGAGCAACAACTAGGGATCGCTCGAACGAATTTTGGCCGAAAGTTTTAACCATGATTCTTGATGCTCCATCACTCGAGCGACAACAGGCCGAGAGTTAACCCGTGTTTTTGAAGCAATCTCACTCGAGCAAGAATGGTGTACGACCTTAAAACTTAAGTCCTTGTTGTTGGCATCCCCGTCATTAAGCCATCTGATTTCAGCCATAATGGGCCCAAAAATGGCATTGTAGGGAGATTGGAGTCATCTGATTTGTGGACTTTAACATCAACTATCGTTTTCAATATTAATAGCTGGTGTTAAAGATCATCAATCAATTGTCTAAGATTGTGGTGATCTGTACCGTTAGGGATATTTAAGCCATCTGATTTCAGTCAATGGGCCCAAAAATGGTATTTTAGGGAGATTTAAGCCATCTGATTTGTGGACTTTAATACCAACCATTGTTTTCAATATTAATGGCAGATATTAGAGATCATTAGCTAAGCGTCGACCCACAATTTTTTATGCTTATTAACTATAACTATTCTTTTACCCCTTAAAAGAATTTTATACCCTTTTGTGAGTGCTGCACATTTAACATCCATGACCCTTATCAAATAACCATAACATTTAAACTTCACATTAGCTTGGTAACTACTATTAGCAAAGCGCCGACCCACAATTTATCCTTATTGTTTCCAACCATCCGATCAATGCACTTTTTACACGAATCTAAACATGTGTCTACATGGCCATACGTTACAAAACTAATGCGAAAGTGCAATACGAAACTACAATTTATCCTTATTGTTTCTAACCATCCTTAATAATGTGAAATAGTTAAAAAAAACTAAGAAAACAAAGTTCGGCA
This sequence comes from Chloranthus sessilifolius, assembly GCA_021018995.1. Taxonomy (NCBI): domain Eukaryota; kingdom Viridiplantae; phylum Streptophyta; class Magnoliopsida; order Chloranthales; family Chloranthaceae; genus Chloranthus; species Chloranthus sessilifolius. The sequence goes on along the minus strand of CM037586.1, from coordinate 153,453,545 downwards.
AAGTTTGGAGCAAATTTCCAAAATTAACTTTAATTTACCGAAAATTTGACCAAATTACGGTTCGGGTGGTGAACGAAACGGAAACCGAGATTTGGATCCATGCTTCCAGCAAAAGAAAGCTGCAATTTCTTATAGTAAGAGTTACCCAGCTAAAAGTTAAAATTACATGAAAACGACCTGACATATAAGACCCAGAGATCATTAGAAAACTTCTAATTCGGCCTCTGATCATGGCACATCCTCACCCTTCATAAAATAGAATAAAAAAATAATAAATATGAACAATCTAACTCTTAAAATACCACACATCCCCTTTTATTAGGTATTATATCTAAAAACAAATCAATCCTAATCACAAAATAAAATAAAAAACTTATCCACATCTCCCAATATTAAACAAAATATTCTAGTACTATGCATTTAAGCTCTCGCTGGTCTTTCGAGACTCCAAAATGTTTACTAAACCAATCCTAATGACAATTGGAGACTTTAAAATAACAGTTCTAGAACAAATCCAACTATAACAAAATGAAAAAATGCTTGGATGACATCACCATGATGACATCATTACGTGGAGACCATAAGACACCACATCAGCTCAATAGTAGCCTTCCTAATGACAATTGGAGACTTTAAAATAACAGTTCTAGAACAAATCCAACTATAACAAAATGAAAAAATGCTTGGATGACATCACCATGATGACATCATTACGTGGAGACCATAAGACACCACATCAGCTCAATAGTAGCCTTAGACTGTTGTTATCAAACAGAAGTTGTTTTGTTCTTTTTCCCACATTTCTCCTTCTAGGCAGCTTCAGTTATATCGGACATTAAAAGAATTAAGTCATTAGACATCATACTGTTGGATATTTCGGGTAAAGGTGAAACACGTGTACTACTCACTGAAAACAGATATTTCGACCAATGTTGCATCGGGATGTCATTTGGTGCATGGATAGATGTTGAATATGTCAAACTTCAAAGAGCTATATAGGACTTTATAATTGTTGCGAGTCCTGAAGGCTCCAAGGAAAAATGCCAGTACAGACATTGTGTTAAGTTTTACACAGACATAAAAAGGTATGGACTCTATCTTCGTTGTGGTTGATTTTCTTTGAGAAATGACTCACATAATTGATTGTAGGGAAATAATGGCTGATTTTCACAACGCTAGTATGTATGTTAAGGAAGTTATTAGCGTGTAGGGACGCCTAAAATAATTACTTCAGTTTGTGATACAAATATTTGAGCCATTTTAGAGGAATTTGTGGAAGACGATAGACACCAACTTCAACATAATAATGCCCATCATCCAGAACGGATGGGAAAATAATGGGTGCCCCATGGCACCTTTTTAGAGAACTTGGAGTACAGTGAAGGTGCTCCATTGGAGCTCCTTACCTATACATACATACATACATATATATATATATATATATATATATATATATAGAGAGAGAGAGAGAGAGAGAGAGGCGAGGAGGAGGATGAGGAGCTACGATCAGAGTTGGAGTTGATCAACTGCAGTATCAGCAACTACTCGGGGAGCTCTGTAGGAAGAGTTAACAAGCCATAGAGGTTGAGAACACAGGTAAGTTCAAAATGCCATGTGAAGTATTCGATTGAATTTCTGTTGCTGCTACTTCCAGCTCAATAGCTGTACCCCCATTTCTCTGGGAACTCCAGCATGAATTGGAGAACCAGAGATAGAGGAATACTAACGTCACAGGGGGTTCAGAACGCTTGGCAGCAGGTCAGATTTAAGGGGATGAAAGGAAAGTTTTGGAATCCTGCCAACTTGGCTGTGATGTGGAATGTGTGACTCGAAAGGAATGAACAAATCTTCCGGCGAACTAGCAGATCTAAGGCCATGGTAATAAGGTTCGTGAAAGGGAGCATCCCTGAATGAGTGGATGTTGTGTGTATTGACAATCAAAATGCACTTCATGTTCTATTAGGGATCAATGGGATGATATGCCGTTCAGCTGATGGCCTCTTTGTGAGTTTGTCCTTGGGCTGCTTCTCTTGCGGGTTGCAAGGGCCTTTGGCGTTGGCCTGGCGCCTTTGTCTTTTCCTTTCGTTTTCTGTGTTAGCCGCTTGATATACCTATAAGCTATGACCTCTCTTTTCTGTTTAATATATTGATTCACACTCTTACGATATTAAAAAAAAATGTCACAGCATTACCACATTAGCATTGTACGTCTTTAAAATTCTAAAATACAACTAAACATGAAGGGAAGTGAGGGCAATTTGGTAAAACATTCTCTTCGTCTTCTAGGAATTACCAAGGAAAGCATGGACTTTCACCATTCAATAATATGTGGTTTAAAGAATGCCCATGCTCATACTTGGTAATTACAAGAATACCAAGGAGATACTTTTACTAAAACATCCTCATTTCATTTCAAAATTAGTTGTCATTTGGAATTCTATATGGACATTTAATGTACAAATTTTTGTGAACAACAATAATTCCATAGTAAAGTTTATGACATTGCCATTCCCATATATGTTTGTCCACGCATGCTAACGTCCAATGCAAGCCTTAGGCATTGGCATTCTCCAAATTTCCCTTTTATCATATATACTCCCAAAAAAGGTTTACTTCCACTAGTGCACTTAAAGGTGCAAGGCACACAGCGCACCTGAAGTACGAATCCTTAGGGCCTAGGCGTTAAGGCGCATGCCTTTTTTCTTAGGAGCCATTTTATTTTAATTTTTTGTAAATATTGTTATATTTAAATATGTAAATATTAATTTGAAATGAGCTATATCATTGTATTCAACCTTTCTATTAATAATTTGTAACATTTAAAATTTTAAAATATGTTTATAAATCAAAACCTGTTATACATAAACATGTATATAAAGAACAATCACAAGCAACACATAAAATATAAAAAAACAATAAACATCATAAATAATTAAACAACAGGCAACCAATTAGACTAGTAACTATCTACGTAACAAATAATAAATTAATAAGTAATAACTAACAATCAACAAATATAGAATACAGAAAATAAATAAAAAAAATATGTAATTAAACATTATGTGCATTAAAAAATAGTTTAACTGACTAGTAACTATTAAATAACAACTAACAAGTAAACAGTATGCAAGTTGAGCACGTAAAACTATATAGGTGTAATTATATATGTATATTTATGGAAAAGGGGTGCCTAGGACAACGTCATAGGGATGCCCTACAACAGTGTCCTTTTGGGCTGACACCTAGTACTCAAATCCCATGTGGCCCATGTTCCACCATATGGTTCACCCAATTCCTAAGGGGGGTTTAGAACATAAAAATTAAAAAATAAAGAAATTATATGTACGGCCTTGATCTAACGGTGTGAAACTTGATGGTGACTTGAAACATCAAGTCACCGTCAATTTTAACAACCATTTGACCATTGTGGTCAACAGTAATAAAATGGTTTTTTATTCTTATGGATAGTCTTGGATCAACCATGTACACATCCATGTGGCACCAAGCATGTCTTTGGATATATATATATATATATATATATATATATATATATATATATATATATATGAGAAAATGGCATATAACTCAAATCACTTGTGACTTGAGTCTCTCTAGGCCATACACGTTGTGTTGACGCGCGACGTGGATTCTTGGGATACTCGAGTCAGAGGATCACCCTATATATATATATCACTTGTGACTTGAGTCTCCAGGCCATACACGTTGTGTTGACACGCGACGTGGATTCTTGGGATACTTGAGTCAGAGGATCACCCTATATATATATATATATATATATATATATATATATATATATATATAAGGCACCCCTAGGCACAAACCTTGAAAAGTGCGCCTACGTGTAGACCTTCAAAAGCGCGCCTAAGCGTAGACCTTGAGAAGTGTGCCTAGGCGAGAAAGGCTTGCCTAAGCCCACGCATGACACCTGCACCTGCACCTAAAAGGTCAGGCAAGGGCGCAGCATGTGCACCATGGGCTTAGGCGAGCCTTTTGACTTCAGTAATTTAAACACCAACTTTTTTATTGCACCTCAATTAATGAAATTGCCAGTTACACCCACATTTTCTATCAGCACACTGATTAATGAAACTTTATCTTCCTAGCACTCTCCTTCCTCATCAACTACAGACGGTGAAAAACAATTATGTTCTTTGCAACCCTTCATGTGGATACTTATGAAATCATAACATTCATGAGCATGATGATAAAAAAAAATTATTGCACCAAATAATGAAACTCTACCTGCCAATTAATCTAAGTTCACTCTGAGATCACACCTCATTTTCTCATATGGATATTAGTGTCTTTATACTCACAAAAAAACATAATTCTTTTCAGGGAAAAGGGAAAGTTACTAAAAAGATAAATGTCTCGTAGCTGCTACTGCAACAACCTACAGGGAGTAAGCAGCACCTCTGAAGTTCTATCTTCCGGTATCTCATAAACCACCAACCTTGTTGTCGTCTCAAAATCAGGCGTGATATCTGCCAGCTTCTTCAACTCCGTGACCTCATAACCCGTTGAAAGCTTAAAATCCTGCCGAGTCGCCGTGGGATTCTTCAACTGCACAATGGTGTTTTTTTCTGGAATCTTGAAGGCACAACAATCACGATGAAGTAGAGATAGAGAGGCATCAGCCATGAGAGGAGAGATCTACATATTTGAGGGATTTGACATACGAGAAAGACAAAAATAGAAGGAACATAGAATTTTAAAATGATAACAAAGATAAGATGGTCGTCGAAGCTAAATCAATTTTTAGAGATCATTTTTTTTCAACAAGAGGAACTCCAATTTCATTGTATAATTGACCTCCGTTTTTTTTCTGGTGAGTGAAGATTTTAGAGAGAGAGAGAAAGAGGGATAAACTACATAGAGGTAAAGTATGAAACAGTATTTATAGAGGTGGATTTGTCATTTATAACGGAATATCAACTGTTGGATCTGGACAAAGTTACTTGTCAAATGGAACATCTAAGGTATTTATAGAGGCGTTTACTACCTAGGATGGGGGAGTGTTGTAGGGCAACAAAGGTTGGTTTTTGGAAAGTGGCACAACTGACCATTATGTGGGCAATCTAGTTGGAGCACAATGAAATTGGTAAGGGGCGGTCTTTGTTCGCAGCTTGGGGGGGTTGGGGAGGCCGCGACCTCCGGGCAAGGTCTATATTGTTGGTCGCTTGGGAGTGTTATTTCATGGATAGGATTGGACTTTTCCTTCTGATCTGGCCAGGGTTTCAGAGGGTTGGGAAGTTTTCTCACTACCTTTCTCTCCTTACTTGGTGCATGTTCCTGTTTGACCATTGTGGTCGAGGATGTACGTTCGTGGTTTGTTTTTAATAATATCTTTGTTATCGATAAAAAAAAAATTGGCAGGGGGACAGAGAGATAGAGAGAGCGAAAGAGAGATGAAGTATGAAATAATATTTATAGAGGTGGGTTTGTTTTTTGTAATCCAATATCAACCATTGGAGATGAACAAAGTCACTTGTCATGAATATCTAAGGTGTTAATAGAGGTGTTTGGTACCTAGGAAGGGGGAGTATTGCAGGGCCAAAAGGTGTGTTTTGGGAAGTGGCACAATTGGCCGTTATGGGGGAAATCTAGTTGGGGCACAATGAAAAGGGTTCAGAGGAAAATAAGACAGCCACTTCCTGTGGTAGCAGCTTTTGCTAGAGAATGTATTGTGAAATGGCTGGATGGGATAAACATCTGGTTATTGAACCCGAGCAAACTGTTGCAGATCTTTCAAATGATATGGGGGAGTATCGGTGATGCTTTTGGGTGTCGATCCCATGTCGTCCTAGGGCCACATGGGAGCCTTGGTTTGGATTTTAATTTTTTATGGGTCCTTTTAGATTGGGGCAAGTCTTGTTCCTTAGTCTCGGGTTCTGAGTTCTGTTATAAGCACCTAGCTTAGTTCTTGGCAATATGTTTCCTTTAATGAAATTTTGCCTTCATCAGAAAATTAAATAAATAAACATATAGTTGCTTGCCAAAAGACTCCCTATTGTGAATCTTACCTATGGAACCTCTATTTTCAAAGGTAGAGGAGAGAGACAATGTGAATGCAATGAGGAGGAGAAGCGGATGGGGGAGAGGGGTAAAAATCAAGACCTATTTGTTTAGTTGGAGTGCAATAAAAAGAAAGTTTGCGTGGAAGTAATAGCATTCAAAAGTTAATGTTTTTGACTTGTAGCTAAAAAGTAAAGGAGACAAACAAACTGGAATGACATTTTTGTAAATATCACAAAGCCATCCTTTGATATTTACAAATAGCGATTTTTTGTAGTTACTTATATCAATAGATAACAATCTCACTAGAGCACTTGTGGGTCATGTGGTGCCACATAGCGCGTATTTTTCAACAGTTGGATATCATGTGAACTTCACTTAGGCAAAAAAAACATACCAATAAACAGACTCATACCATCTAATTCCAGCAATTCAATATGAACCATATGTTATACATAAACAATGGTCTACATTAAAGTGTCTGGATCGAATGGTTTAAATCTCCTAATTGCCATCCTTTTTAGACTAACATCAGCACACATGATTTTTCTAACACTTGGATGACTTGGATTGGCCAAAGATGTGTGCCACATGGCATAAAAAGTGTACCTGGTGTATCTATTTATGGAGTTGATGGCCCATTAACCCTTACAAAAGATTGCCCTTCAAATTTTACTTTTAAACCCTTTACTTTTTAGCTAAAAGATAAAAGTCTACTTTTATAAGGATATAGGGGGAACAAATGGTATCTGGAGAATACTAATGTCCAAGGTGTGTGTGTGTGTGTGTGTGTGTGTGTTTGTGTATAGGATGTATATATATATATATAGAGAGAGAGAGAGAGAGAGAGAGATGAGAGGTAGCCTGGCCCAAAGGTGCAGGAAGGAGGCCATCATATAGATCATATTATTTTAAATGCATATATATATAAAGAGAGAGAGAGAGAGAGGGAGAGAGAGAGATGAGAGATAGCCTGGCCCAAAGGTGGAGGAAGGAGGCCATCATATAGATCATATTAATATAAATACCCAAAAAAAATTAACAAACTAAATAAATAATCTCTATTGTGAAATTAGAAGCATAAATAATGGACAGCTAAACAAGTTTGGTGTCACCGACAATTTCCTGAAACTAAAGTGGCATGGGTAGAGCTTTTTGTATGTGATCTAAGCAATGACTGAATGACCCCATGCTCCATATGGTACCAAAGTTTTGGATGCAGTGTGTCACTGTTTTGTAGACCCTGTCCAAGAAATCTTTATATAAAACAACAACCCCATGCTCCACATGGTACCAAAGTTTGGGATGCAGCGCGTCACCGTTTTGTAGACCCTGTCCAAGAATCTTTATATACATGGCTATCAATAGCATACAATACAACAACAACAACAAGGAGAAGCAGTAGGAGGAGAAGAAGAAGAAAAAGTAACAACAGGAAGAGGAGGAGGGGGAGAAGAAGAAGATGAAGAAGCAGCGGGAGAAGGAGGAGAAGAAGAGGAAGAGACACTGCAGATTCCTAAGAGGTTGAAGAGAAATATGTCGAGAAAGAGAAAAAAGAAGAAGAAGAAGAAGAAATGATGATGATGTTGATAATGGGGATGAAGACTTGATCTTTTTATATTTTTTTTAGGTTATGTATGGCATAGCTCTCTATAAGCCCCTGCCACAATAGAGTTCCCCTGCTTTAGTTGGTTCTCATTCTCTTTTCTAACTTCCTGCAAAGGAGGATTTACCTGCTCTAGTAGCAACCTCTCTGCTCTCTACTAACTCCCTACTAGAGCAAATAAAATCTACTCTGACAAGGAGTTGGTAGAGAGGAGGGTAAAACTGCTGAAGAGGTAAATCTTGTATAAAATCTTGCTATGCAAGGAGTTGTCAAGGAGAAGGGGTACCTGCTAAAGCAGGTAGCAAGATGTTAGCAAAGAGGATGGGAACCTGCTAAAGCAGGTGAACTTTGCTATGGCAGAGGCTAGCAGAGAGCTATGACATACGCAGCCTTAAAGTTTTTGAGGGTTATATTATCAAGAAACACGTAGTTGTATATCATGCAAATATACACTACAAGCATTCAATCTACACTTACACCACACTTATCCTTGTACAAATATAGCGTTTCTTTTTTATAGTGGATAATTGAAAAAGTTCATGACTTTAAATGACTATGGATACGTTTTTAAACTTTATGAATCATTCCAATGAACTAACTTGTTTTGTTCAATTAATTTGATCTAAATTCTAATTTCCAATGTTACATATGATGAAACTAATGTATCTGGTAATGAACACTTAATATTTCATGGAAATGAATATAGATTGTTATATTTCATTTCCTTTTTCAAATATTTTTTGTATATATTTCTCTATTTTCTGATGTTTATTTATAAAAAATCAAAGTGTAGCTTACAATACATGATTTGACATACATGTACTCTGGAAGTAATGAATTTTCCAGACACTCATTTTGCTGAGGTGATTGGAGTTTCTGTTCCCGTTCTTATAATTTTACGCATGATTTACTTCCTCCTATATCAGCAAAATTGACTTTTTTATTTTTATATGCATGTTAAAATACAAGAGGTGCCAGTGGCAAGTATTAAATATTTCGGGAATTTTTATGCAAATACAATATCAAAAATCATGAAAAAATACCTATGTTGATTAAAGATCAGCAGTTCACATACATCTTTCAATGTTTCAGTGCCTTCAAGAAAACTATCTAATCTCGCAGTTATATGACAAAAAATTCAAGCCACGAGGTGCGATTGGAGCATTAGGAGGTAGTTAATTTCTAAAATATACATAATTCATTCAAAAAAAAACTAAAATCTACATAATTCATGAGAAAACCTATCAAACAAGGCCAATCTGAAGAGAGGACTCACGGATTTCTCATATCGATCTCTTTCACTTGCTGTACAGCCCTCAGACGTACACATCAAGCGGTGCTCGTTCTTCCAATATATATCTGTAAAGAATTAAAAAAATTAATAAGAAGACTCAATTGAATTTTAAAAAAAAAAACAGAAAATTGAAGAAATGAATTTTGGAAAAGTGGAACCAAAATGAGAATGGCGTAGAAAAGTAACAAAACCCAGGAGTTGAAAGGCGGCGAAGATGACGATGCCCATAGCCGGTTGGAGGATCAACGAAATCAGAGCGACGATCCGAGATTTAATGAGCTTCGGTAAAGGAAGGGTGAGGAGAAGGGCGATCCCCACCTCGCCTGCCACCACATAGGTCAAAATCATCCACTGCAACGCCATTTTTCTCTCTTGTACTTCTTCTTCTTCTTCTTCTTCTTCTTCAGCTCTGTGCCTCCGTAGCTAATTCTCTCTCACCTTCTTACCTGCTGAATAAGAGGCAACGTTTCCATGTGGTAATAAATTTCGGTAGATCTCCCTGCCTCTGGGTTTTCTTCAGTAATTGGCAAAAATAACCCTTGGCCTTTTGGAATTGGCCGCTGGCCAGGGGCGGCAATGGGCTGGTAGCAGCCGATCCCGTAGGCCCGGCCCGATTAAAGGAGGCCTCCCTCTTGACATAAAGCCCGCGGGTTGGGCTCTCTACACCTAAAATTTACATTGGCTGGGCTCGGGCATAAGCCCCTATGCCCATTGGGCTTTCATATAGGGCATGTATTTAAGTTTCACTTGCAATATTTATAAATAAAAAATAATTAAAAAATCCTTACTACTGAATAAAAGTAAAAATAGTTTTTATCACTTTTCTATGCCTAAAATACCTCTAACTCAAAAATGCATCGATATCTCATAGTGGCAGTCCCTAAAGCAGAGTTTTGTTTCCATATATAAAGTGCATCGATATCTCATAGCGGCAGTTCCTAAAACAGAGATCTATTTTCATATATAAAATACTCAAAAGTGCATCGATATCTCATAGTCGCAGGCCCTAAAACAGATCTATTTCCATCTATAAAGTGCATCGACATCTCATAGCGGCAATTCCTGATCTATTTCCATATATAAAGTGCATCGAAGTCCTCCTTCTAATTAAAGTTCTACTTTAAATTAAACTAGGACCCTGTTTCCGTATATAAAAGAAGTTAGAGGCATGGCGACGGTGTTGTTTAGTAGCACATCAAACTGGTGTCGTTACTCTCCTCTCGATTTCCTCTCTCCCTCTCTCTCGAACCTCAAAGTCCTTTTTCAAGCAATCCTCTCTCTCTACGTAAGTAACCTTCACCCACTCTCTAACAGGTTCTCTCTTAAATTTTGTATATATTTTGTTTTTTTAATTTAGCAAAGTAATTTATAGGTTTTTGTCCTCTTTCCCTTTTTCTATTTTTAAATTCAGCAAAGGAGGTTATGATTTTTTTTTCTCTTTCCGTTTTTTTTTTTTTTTTTGTCGTTAATTTTGAGTTACTGTATAAACATATTTATTGCATTTGTTTTTATGTATTGATTGGTTGTTCTTTTTGTTAAATTTTGAGTTGCTGCTCATGAATGTTGGAAATCAAGAAATGATTCTTCTATCTATGTTATAGTTCACTTATTTATAATTTACATGTCTTGAGTTAATTAAGAGAGAAGAAGTGAACCGTAAGATCGCGTTGAAGAAAGTAGTATCCCGAGGACCGTACTCGAAGCTCTGCACGAGAATTTAGCTTTTATAAGACTCTGTTGTCATTGTTTTTGCTGCTTTTCTACCTGTACGACTTGTGTTTGATTTAATGTCTCTGAGTTGTTGTAATGGTTTTCAATGATTATCTTCATAGTGTGCTAATAAGAGGTCTCTTTTTTTATAATCTTAACTTAGTATGATTTACCGTATAAATTTTAACATTGATATAATCAAGTACCTGCCATGGGCACACCACAAATTACAAGCAATATCAAACAAGCTCCAAGAACACAGTCGCTCTCGGATGGAGACCAGCATGAGTCATTCCTAACTGTTCGAAGCTGTAAACTTTCAATTTCTCGATGACTTTTCATTCCATTTGTTTTATTTCTACTACCTGGAACTAGCTTCTTTTGTGTCTTGTATTAGTTTGATGTACTCTTTCTTGATTTTTTGTCCGTTTTGGTTTTGTTCTGTTTTGTTTTGTGTCTTTTTTTAAGCTTCTTGATTATTGATATATATATATATATATATATATATATATATATATATATATATATATCTCTTTCTTTGACTTTTCATTCTATTTGTTTTATTACTGCTACCTGGAGCTAGCTTCTTTCGTGTCTTGTATTAGTTTGATATACTCTTTCTTGATTTTTTGTCCGTTTTGGTTTTGTTTTGTTTTGTTTTGTTTCCTTTTTTTTATTAAGCTTCTTGATTATTTATATATATCTCTCTCAAGTTAACACAGTCCTCAACTTAGGAATGGATTTTCATTTTTTTTTTTTGTTTTTAATTTTAAAGCTTAATTAGTAATGGATTTAAAAACCTTAACATAAGTAAAAATGTATCATAGATAAAAGATGAATTTTATAGATATCATGACCCCTAAACTTTTTTAAAAGTTTAATATTGGAGAGAAATTTATAGCTAAATTCATGGATTGAGAGGATCATGATTAGTTGTGTCAATGGGTCAGACTGGGCCTGCTTGAGCCTCAAATTTGTTCCAATCCCTCCTTAAGGGCTAATGCTTGAGCCTCAAATCTGTTAACACCTTGAATCCTTGACACCAAGAACTAAATGCAGCAAATAACTCACCTTTACTATTCTGATTATACCACCCCCTACCCCGTACTACCTCAAGAGGGGGTTTACACGATTTAAAATTTTTAATTTTCTTAATAGCAACCTTAATTATAGGAATACCTACTAAACCCAATGTAACCAAATCTCTGCTGGAAGAGTTTATTTTCGGTTTTAACTTACCTTGCAGTTCTTGGATCCAGTTCCTAACTTTTTGTATCACTTCCTCTCTATTCCATCTTCTCAGGCCATGTCTTATATTGCTTCTGAGTTTCTATAGTTCCCATAATAGTAACCATGGTACCATTCTACAAATAAGATTTAGTTGGGTCGATTCTTCTTTTTGAAACCATCTACCCAATTTTTGGAAATAATGTCTCCCAACTAAAGAGACCTCAACCTTTGCCACAAACACTTCCAACATCTCTTCGACAATTGGCATTCAAAGAATAGATGATTAATTGTTTCCTCCTTTATTTTGCAAAAAGGACATTGTGAAACAAGTGAAATTTTCTTAGTTTTAATTTTCGCGTCCACTGGCATGGCCGATCTTAGGAATTTCCAAGAAAAACATTGGATTTTGAAAGGACAGTGATTATTCCAAACCCAATTCCATCTTTTATTTTCCATAGCTTCATGTCTTACCCAATTCCAAGCAGAGAAGATATTAATTCTACCAGACTTTGAAATCTTCCCAATAATATGTTCCGAATCATGATGAGGAACTAGAAAGTTGTCTAATTCTGCAACCACATCTTCACCCTTGCTTTCTTTAACTTTATCCCGGTTCTTTGACATAGCAGACTTATAGACATGGTAAGATATATTATAAATGAAGGAATACCCATTTTCAATTTAATTGAAATTTTTAGATTATACTTATTTGTTAGTTTTTATTTTTTTTCTTCATGTTCTATAGTTGACAATATAAGTTATATTTTTTAAATTTTTTATTAATTCACTAAGTATCCAAATTCTTTCTAATCGGACTATCCCCATTCCAATTGTGTTGAAGAAGTAAGGTGTGTTCTCCATGAGGTACATTCCATACCACATTCTCAATAGTAGGTTTTATCCAACGTTTCATAGAATTCTATATTATTGAGTCTTACGAAGAAGAAGGGGAATTATAAGCACACTCAGTATGAAGGTATTTGGTATGGCAGAACTTGGACCATAAAGAATTTTCTGCCATCAGCTTCCATGCCAACTTTTTGGATATCCTCAAGCCTACTTATTCCAAGACCTCCCTCAGTTTTTGGTTTGCAAATAACATACCAATTAACCCAATGGGCTATCGCTTTGTCTTCTACTGACCCCCAAACGAATCTCGCGAAACACCTCTCCATTTCTTCAACAATATATTTAAGCACCGGCAGAACTGATAGTAGATAGACTAGCATAGCAGTAAGGACATGTCTGATGATTTCCTACTGACAAAATATGAACTTATTGAGAAATTCACTTTTCGACCTAAAGTTTGTTCATATTCAGCTAAGAAGAAGGGTTAATGTTGGGGAGAGACTTTTTTGAAGCATTAGAAAACACCATTATATCATCTGCAAATAACAAATGGTTGGGATGTGCAGTTTCTGGGTGAGCTGAATCTACCTATAGGCCCTTTCTCAAATAGTTTTCTACTGCCTCTACTGAGTTCTTGTGACAGTGAATTTCGACACTTCAAAATCCGTGCCATCAGCACGACCCTCAAGGTCGTGCCCCATAAGCCTGCACAGAACATTGGTATACCCAAGAAAAGATGATACAAAACAGAAGCATAATAACTGATATCGAAATAAATCTCCAATTTTACATATAATCATCAAAATAAGTAACCCAAAAGATGGATCTAGTCACATGCCAACGCATGAGCAAAAGAACCCACCCGAACCATCAGTGACGACACAACAGTCACCCTGGATGGTTCGCCAAAAGAATATATCATCATTTAATTATATTTTCTCAAAAATAGGACTTGACATACCAAACCGTACAGTACTCTCTCAAAAACTAAATCAAAGTATGCAGAGATCCTCTACAAGAAGTCCTCGGGAGAAGGCTCCAAATCCTCTTCAGGCACGTAATCCGAATCCTTCGGATCTACGCCTCTCGAAGTAGTAGCAGCTGCAAGCACGGGACCTGTGACGTATAGTCTAAAGGGTGAGCTACATCATAGCTCAATAGGGAAACAACTGAATGAACATATAAGTAAATCTCTCACATATATTCTATGATATTTAGTAGCATGATGTATTAATGAAATAGCTGGGAAATAATTTAAATGACCGAAAAGATGCACTGAATGTAACTGTTACTTTACTTGTGTTCATTTGTTCTCAACTTGCTCATATAAGACAATTATTTGGCCTAAACACTTAAATCGTAACTTAAATATTCCTCAATTTATTATAGCATCGAGCGCCCAATGGAATACCCTCCATCGTCGTCTAATCAGACCATTTTTATTTTCTTTTTTATTCATTCAATACTACCCAGGTCCCTTTCTCATAGGCGACGGGGTTTAATTCTCATACATACACCTCTGGGATGTGCAACTAGTGTACGGATTGACCGCCGTACCGGTCACGAATATTCTGTCGAGTCAGTCGTGGGTATCCCGCCACGTCGGTTGGGTATTCTCCAAACTTAAATAAAAAAGTACACTATATATAGTTATTCACCGTGTGATTGTTTCTTTATATTTTCACATACATTCCTGGGATGTAACCAGCTCAATGCATCACACAGATGCCCTTACCACATTCACATCCCCTGGGGATGTCACATTCTCATTTGTAACTCAATTTCCTTACTTAGTGTTCACACACGCACACTTAAGTTTAACATTTATTCATTTCTATATCATTACATGCATGTTATTGCTATTAAAATACATGTTCAAGGTGTTCCCTATCTCACACGTATAAATTCTCAAGCGTGAAGGTCCATTGCGGTTCCCATGCTTGCACTCACTTGCATGACCTAAGTTACATCATAACATAAGTAAAGCAACAAGAAAGATGCATAAAAGAAGATACAAGACCCTCCCAGAACCCCAAAGTCTAAAATAAAAGTCAACAGAAACTGTCCAAATCAATTAATCGATCCCCAAAATCGATTAATCGAATTCCCTAAATCGATTAATTGATCCTAAATCGATTAATCGAAATTCTAAAATCGATTGATTGATTTTCAAATCGATCAATCGGTTTTCCCAAGCTCTTGATTTTCTAGCCACTGGGAGTGCACAGACGATTAATTGATCTTAAATCGATTAATCAAAATCCAAAAATTGATTGATCGATTTTAAATCAATCAATTGGTTTCAGACATTATTGCCCAGCTTGCTTCTCTGACAAAATCAATTAATCGATTTGGTCAGAAACCCAACCCTTTGCGGGCATTTCTTCCAACTTTCTTTCTTACCATTTTCCATTCTTTTTCTACTTCTTTACCTCATCATTTCAACAATCTAACCACAACCTTATACTCATTAAATTTTTAAAGAATTCTTACCTTAAATCAATCTTTTGATTGATTCTATGGCTTGGTTCAAGTCTAAGGCTCCTAGCTCCGACTCCCACGAACTCTAATGCGTTGTATTCGGAGTAATTGCTCAAGCTCGTCTTCAATTCGAAATTCACACAACCTCTCTAGCATTTACTCCATCTCTTACTCTCTCTCTCTCTCTCTCTTCATAAATCTCTACACCAACCTTTTAAAGAGAAATAACTTCTCTTTAGTTATTTAATCCCTTTAACCTTTTTTATGTTTTGGTCTAAAGCACATACACCCAAGACGAGTATATGCTATCTCATAACAAAGTCTAACACTACGTACACATGTTTGTTCACATCAAGGCTACTTTAACCATAGTCATCGTGTTGACTTTCACTTAGTCAAACCTACGACCAGTCGGGCACGCATCCCGAGGATACTATTCAACACCCAAATTTTGGGATGTTACATTCTCCCCACCTTGAAAAATTTTCGTCCTCAAAAATATACTCAAAGGCTTCCCTGTGGAATACCCACATACATTGACAGATGTAGTTTCATGAAATAGTAATCACCGCATATCCTGCATGAAGACTAATTACATTTGCAACGACTGGAAGAAACAAGTACAAGCCAAATTAATTTACTAACTGAAATTGGATTTGCATTACATACAGTGGTTACCCGCACCCAAAATAAGTACAACGTCAAAGAAATGGCATCCATTCCAGATAGTTCCATACACAATATTTTCAAAATAATTACAATCCCAAAAAGTAATTATTGTGCCAAAAAATATGTCACAAGCCAACAATCCATCCATCTCGTCATCTGCTTTCGCGAGTGCATGCGAACTCATGCATCAGGCCCATGTCCGCATCGGGGCCCATGTCCTGAGCGTAATCGGTGGGATACATGAACTGCATGGTCTAATGGAGCAGCACCTGGTAAAAATCCAGCATGTGGTCCATGCGGGTGCTGGTCTCCTCCATACGTCGATATTGCTCCAGCATCTGGCGATTGTTCTCTGCCATGAGGGTGAGAACATCATCGATAGTGCTCGCTACCGAGGCCTGAGATGCCCACCTCCGTTGAGATCGTGTATAACCAGTCGGAGTGGACTGTGAAGGACCGGTAGGTGGTACTAAAGGATGCTCCTCAGGTGGCACCGCATCATGAGGCTGCTCCCCCGCTGCGTGGTCTTGTGGTGGTATAACAAAGTTGCTTCCTCCGTGGTGGGTCCTATCAGGTGGCACATCGCCACCGAAAGGTGTGTTGGCCCTCAACCGTAGCTTTCTTCAATAACCTATAGCTGCGGCCCCACGTAGCTATGGAATGCTTAACATGATTGGTGGCCTTCCGCTCGACGGGAGAAATAGCATACTCTGGGGCGTCAGAGTAGCATTCTAACATACTTGAAATAAGCCGAGCGTAAGGCATACGCTCCTTGGGTCTCAAAGGGCCCTTCATCATTTTCCCCTTGATGTAAACCATACCCTCAATGACTAACTTGGTAGCGTCGAACCAACGGGCGCAGTATGCCACGTATAAGGCCTGTTGGACCAACTCTACCCGCTCGGTATCGGGGCACATGGGGTATAGATTACACTTGATTATTGAATCAAGCATCCACATGTAAGGTAGTAAGTCTACCCTCCATATAGATTTCCCGGATCCCTTGTTTCCCCTCGTCATTTCGGTTCTAATCTCTTCATAATCCACAGGTTGTGGGAAGGGAGGAACAAGGTTGGTCTCAGGCACGTGTGTGAGATAACACTCTAAAGACTCATGGACGTGGCGTAGGGTAAATAGGTAGTTACAACCATCGATCTCGGTCGTAACGGTGTCATTCACTCGACCCTTTTTTAAGTTTTGGTAAAACAACCTAACGAGTCGAGGATAGAAATAATCGTGCAAAGGTTTTAAAAGGTTATCGAGGCCCGCGTTAACGAGGTATTATCAAGCCCATTTGGTTTCACCCTCGATGTCGGGATCAGTAAACAAAGCCTCATCGATAATGTATTCATTTTCGAACTCCTTTACAGCCCACCACTCATTTGGTTGGGGCAAATTTCTGGGTGGTGGGGGGGGGGCGATGATTCAAGTGACGACGCGTCTGTCGAATAAGATGAAACTGATGATGATGAAGGTGAAGGTGGTGGTGGAGTGGCATTTTTACGTCGTACCGGTAACTTAGAAGTAGCTTGCTTCGAAGATAACCTAGTTTTTGGTGGCATTGTGGGTTTAAAATTAAAAAAAAATTCAAAAACCTAGAGCTTGAATGATTCAAATTGAAAGGAAATCGAAAACTAGGGTTTACCTTTCGTATTCTATCTGGATTGGTAGGGTTTTGATCCGAACTCGATCCGCAAAAATCCTCAAATCCTAGCAGTTATGGTAGCCAAGGGAAAAAGGAAAATGGCACTCAAAGAAGAAATTTCGTTTGAAATTTCGAAATGAGAAAAAAAATCCCAAAACTGGCTTATATAGGCAAAAATCGATTGATCGATTTCAAAAATCAATTGATCGATTTTCAAAATTGATTGATCGAATTTAACTCGATTGATCGAAATTTACTGCTATTAAATTTTCAGGTTTTTCATCTCACTAGCGTGTGCCAATCGTTCAATCGAACAAAATCGATTAATCGAAATCCAAAATCGATTAATCGGTTTTGACAGAATTTTTCAAAAATTTTGTACTTTATTTTTCTTCCTTTCCTTTTTGCTTCTTTGTCAGTGGGTCTTTGGCTTTTAGGTAAGTCACATGCTGACCTTACTTTGACTCTTTAGCACCTATTGGTCATCCATTTATCATGACGCAATGACCATTAAGCCATACATTTCTAAGTGCACACTCAGTTCGTTTACAACCCACATTCGATCTTTTCATTCCTTACATAAGTCGATAAAACGTACAACTTTTGATTACACAAACGGTTTAAACCTACAAAAACACATGCGATGATACAATTAGGCTCCCAACTCTCCGCAAACAAGTTCGGATACTGCTCTCTCACCTCCGCCTCTCGTTCACATGTAGCTTCTTCGGTCGGATGATTCTTCCATCAAACAAGCACTAAAGGAATCACTTTTGTGCATAACACTTGCTCTTTTCTATCTAATATCTCAGCCAGTTCCTCGATCATGGTCATATCTTCGTGCATTTCCAACAATTGACCTCCCAAGATATGGGAAGGGTCATTCACATACTTTCTGAGCATAGAGACGTGGAAGACGTTGTGTACCCGATCAAACGTTGGTGGTAATCCAACGTGATATGCGATCTCGCCTATATAGCCCAAAACCTCAAAGGGTCCAAAGTAGCGGGGACTCAACTTGCCTCTCTTTCCAAATCTCATAACGCCTTTCATAGGCGATACTTTCACGAACACATGCTCGCCAACCGTGTAGTCCACACTCATTCTCTTGATATCGGCATAGCTTTTCTATCTGCTCTGAGCTGACTTAAGTCTCTCTCTGATCATACAAACTTTTCATCGATTTCTTCCCAATTGATAGGCGATCTACATCGCCTTCCATAGAGAGCTTCATACTGCGCCATCCTAATGCTCGTTTGGAAGCTATTGTTGTATGCAAATTTGATCAATGGTAGGTGTTGATCCCATGATCCTTGTAGTTCAAGCATGCACGCTCTGAGCATGTCTTCTACCACTTGATTCACCCGCTCTGTTTGCGCATCGGTCTGTGGATGGAAAGCTGAACTAAAATCCAATCGCGTACCCATGCCTTCCTGAAACTTCTTTCAAAACTTTGAAGTGTATAATGGGTCACGATCAGAGACAATGCTACTAAGAATCCCGTACAAATGAACAATCTTCTTCATATATAACTCTGTGAATCTTCCTGCTATGTATATCGTGTTATAAGGTAAGAAGTGTGCTGACTTGGTTAATCGATCCACGACTACCCAAATGGCATTGTATCTCTTTGCTGTAAGCGGTAGTCCAACAATGAAGTCCATGGAGATTGACTCCTATTTCCACTCTGGTATGGGTAGAATTTATAATAATCCAGCGGGATGTCTATGATCTACTTTCACCTGCTGACATGTCAAACACCATGACACGTACTTGGCCACGTCTTGCTTCAAACCTCTCCACCAGTAATTCTTCCTCAAGTCTTGATACAGTTTAGTGCTACCGGGGTGGATAGCATATTTTGACTTGTGAGCCACATCAAAGACGGCCCTTGAACAGTAAGGAACCATCCTTTTTTACTGAGAACTCTAGTTTGATGCCTTCAATCACGTCTTGGCGAATCTTGGTTAACTCTGGGTCTTTCATCTGTAGCTCGTGAATATGCTCAAAGATCATAGGTCTCACTGATATGTTGGCCAATAAAGCTTCTGTAGCTTGCACCTCAATATTTTCATCATATAATGACAAATCTTCAAACAATTTCTATATGTGCATTCCCATAATCAGATTAGCCAACTGAGCTGAACCCTTCCAACTTAAGGCATCAGCTACCACATTAGCCTTGCCTGGATAGTATCGTATGGAGCAATCATAGTCTTTGAGAAACTCCATCCATCTACGCTGCCTCATATTTAACTCTTTCTCTGTAAACAGGTACCTAAGGCTCTTATAGTCGGTGAAGATCTCAAAGGTCTCACCGTACAAATAATGTCTCCAGACTTTTAACGCAAATATGACCGCTACTAGTTCCAAGTCATGTGTCGGATAGTTTTTCTCATGATCTTTCAGTTGTCTCTACCGGTAAGCTATCAACTTCTTGTGTTGGTTGAGCATATAGCCCAAACCATTATGTGAAGCATTACTATATACCGTGAACCCTCTACTGCTTGAAGGAATTGCTAACACTGGAGCTGAAGTGAGTCTTTTCTTGAGTTCTTAAAAACTCTTTTTGCACGCCTCACTCCACTCGATTCTTTTATCCTTCCTTGTAAGTCTTGTAAGAGGTCCCGATATTTTAGAAAATCCCTCTACAAAACATCGATAGTAGTCAGCTAGACCAAGGAAACTACGAACGTCAATCTCCGTCTTTGGCTGTTCCCAGCTTACCACTGCTTCAATCTTAGCTGGATCTACTATGACACCAGCCTTTGAGATCACATGTCCCAAAAAGCTAACTTTCTCCAACCAAAACTCGCACTTACAGAGTTTGGCGTATAGTTGGTGTTCGCATAAAGTTTGTAGAGCAACTCTCAAGTGTTCTTCGTGTTCCTTCATTGACTTGGAATTTATCAGGATGTCGTCAACGAATACTACGACGCAAGAGTCTAGGTGCGGTTTAAACACCTAATTCATCAAATCCATAAACGACGCCGGTACATTTGTCAAACCAAACAGCATCACTAAGAACTCGTAGTGTCCGTACCGTGTCCTAAACACTATCTTCTGAATGTCCTCTGCCTTAACTCTCAGTTGATGGTATCCAAATCTCATATTGATCTTGAAAAAGTACTTCGCTCCTTACAATTGATCGAATAAATCATTAATTCTAGGCAATGGATATTGATTCTTGATAGTCAGTTTGTTTAACTAGCAATAGTCAATGCACAGTCGCATTGACCCATCTCTCTTCTTTACGAATAAAATGGGTGCTCCCTATGGAGACACACTAGGTCTTACAAATCCCTTATCCATGAGCTCTTACAACTGCTCTTTCCACTCTTTCAACTCAGCAGGAGCCATTCTATATGGTGCTTTAGAAACAGGCTCTGTTCCAGGTACTAAGTCGATAGCAAATTCCACCTCTCTATCTGGAGGTAATCCTGGTAATTCCTCTGGAAACACATCTTCAAATTTATGTGCAACTGCGATCTCTGAGATAATATTCTTCCCTTCCTTATTTTCTTTCAAGAATGCCAACCACTGCACCCCTTTCTGATCAAGTGTTTGGCTCTGACTGCAGAGATAAGTGGCATAAATATCGATCTCATTCCTCATAATCAAAACGATCTCCTTATATTTGGTCTGAAGATGACGACCTTGTTCTTGCAATCACTGGTTATACAATGTTGTGACAACCAGTCCATGCCAAAGATCACGTCAAATCCTTGCATGTCTAACAGAATTAAATTTGTCGATAGTTCAAAGACGTCTCCATGTATGATGGTCACCATCACCGATTTACAAACTCTTTCCGTATCGACCGATTCTCCAATCGGGATAAATACTGCTAAGATAAAATCCAACGTCTCTGGGTTGACCTTCATCTTCTTTGCAAATCGAAGAGTAGTAAAGGAGTGGGTAGACCTCGGGTCTATTAACACTCTAGCCTCATAAGCTAAGTCACTCCCCTTGCCGTACACTTCTAAAGTACCTATCAAGTATACATATTTATACATACATAACATATTCGTACATCAAATTTTAATTCATAGCGCTAAGTCTATATTACCTCCTACATGAATGCACCTTCTCTATCTAAAAACTTTAAGAAATTGAAATTCTTTATTTAAAAGAAAATCTCACCTTAGATCACGTCATTGGTATTATGTGCTTCCTGAGCTATAACAGTGTAGGCTCTTCCTTGTATGACCGACTTCTTTGCTTGTATCGGTCGTGGCATTGAAACAGAAGCTGTTCTTTCCTTAGTCATCTCAGGACAATCTCGGATGATGTGGCCCACCTTTCCACATTTATAGCAACCCCGAGTACCCCTTCTACACTCCGCTGTCTTATGAGACTTGCCACACTTGGCACAAATCTCAACCGTCGTAGACGTTGCTCGTGAGAAATCCTATATAACTGCTTCTCCAGTGGTGGTAGTAGGATTCTTATATTTGATTCGCCTCCCCGACGCAAGCACAGGTAAGCTCTGATAATATGTCTGTTGCGTCGATCTAACATGACCAGTTTGGAACAGTTGCCTCTGAATAAGTGCTACGAATCTCAGCTTTTTGTTCATTGGCTCGTAGTTTCCAACCCTACTCTGATCCGCTCTCCCTCTCCCTTACTGATCTCTTCTTCTATATCTATCTTCATTGTCCTCTTCAATGACCAAGGCTTTACTCATGACCTCTCCATAGGTCTTCAACTCAAATGCAGCTACTTTTCCCCTGATGTCTGGCTTCAAGCCGCGTTGTAGTTTTTTTGCTTTCATTAGATCCGTGACTAAGAAATCAGGAGCAAAGTGAGCAAGCCTCATAAACTCAACCCCATACTCTCTCACTAGCATTCTTCCCTACTCGAGCTGTAAAAATTTTACTTCCATCTGATTTTGCACAACTTCGGGGAAGTATTGCTTGTTAAATTCTTCCACAAACTCTTCCCATTTCCAGGGCAATCCTGGGGTCTCCTAAGCCCTAGTCCTAGAAATAGACTTCCACCATGGGCCTGCCTCCCCATCTAACATGTATGCTGCCCAACGGATACTCTCATCTTCCATACATGTAAGTACGCTAAACACTTTCTTCATTTCACTCAGCTAATTTTCTGCATCCATTGGCTCCGCTTGCCCTGAAAAGATAGGAGGACGCATCCTCTTAAACTCTTCAAATGCAGAGGGCATTGGCTGTGTAGGACCTACTGGAGGTGTAGGTGGTTGATGTTGGTCATTGACATTATGAACTGCCAAGGACGCTACCTGTTGAGCCATGGCGGCTGCCATGGTTTCCAAGGTGTGCATTATCCTCTGACGCTCATCCCTCACTTCATTTTTTTCTCTTACTATTTCTTGCTCTCGCTGATCCCTATCCTGACGATCTCTATCCTGATTCTCTGCCTGGCCACTACTCCCTGGGGCCTCTCTATTCTCCATTGGTACTCTATTCGTTGCCGAGATAAAATCGTCTTCGCTCCGCAAGTTTCTCTCGTAACCGTCCCTGGGTCAACCTCTTCTTTCTCTAGAAGACATTACAGTCTACACATAAAACCAAAGTTTTATTAGCAGAAGGTCTTATGCTCTGACAAAACCAAGACTTGTCAGAAATTCTAAAAGAAAAGACTCTGATACTAACTATGACAGCCGGATTTTGATACCTCGAAACTCATGCCATTAGCACGACCCTCAAGGTCGTGCCCCATAAGCCTACATGGAACATTAGTGTACCCAAGCAAAGATGATACAAAATAGAAGCATAAGAACTGATATCGAAATAAATCTCCAGTTCTACATATAATCATCAAAATAAGTAACCCAATATGGTTCTAGTCTCATGCCAACGCATGAGCAAAAGAACCCACCCCAACCATCAGTGATGACACAACAGTCACCCTGGATGGTTCGCCAAAAGAATATATCATCATTTAATTATATTTTCTCAAAACTAGGGCTTGACATACCAAGTCGTACAGTACTCTCTCAAAAACTAAATCAAAGTATGCAGGGATCCTCTAGAAGAAGTCCTCAGGAGGGGGCTCCAAATCCTCCCCAGGCGCCTAATCTAAATCCTCCGGATCTACACCTCCCGAAGTAGTAGCAGCCGCAAGCACGAGACCTGTGACGTATAGTCTAAAGGGTGAGCTACATCATAGCTCAATAAGGAAACAATTGAATGAACATATAAGTTAATCTCTCACATATATTTCATGATATTTAGCAGCATGATGTATCAATGAAATAGCTGGAAAACAATTTAAGTGACTAAAAAGATGCACTGAATGTAACTGTTACTTTACTTGTGTTCATTTGTTCTCAACTTGCTCATATAAGATAATGATTTGGCCTAAATACTAAA
Source organism: Chloranthus sessilifolius (assembly GCA_021018995.1). Lineage (NCBI taxonomy): Eukaryota > Viridiplantae > Streptophyta > Magnoliopsida > Chloranthales > Chloranthaceae > Chloranthus > Chloranthus sessilifolius. The sequence goes on along the minus strand of CM037586.1, from coordinate 153,429,675 downwards.
ATCATAACTTAAATATTCCTCGATTTACTATAGCATCGAGCGCCCGATGGAATACCCTCCATCTTCGTTTAATCAGACCATTTTCATTTTATTTTTTATTCATTCAATACTACCGATGTCTCTTTCTCATAAGCGACGGGATTTAATTCTCATACATACATCTTTGGGATGTGCAACTGGTGTACGGATTGGCCGTCGTATCGGTCACGAATATTTTACCGAGTCAGTCGTGGGTATCCCGTCACGTCGGTGGGGTATTCTCCAAACCTTAAATCAAAAAGTGCACTACATATAATTATTCACCATGTGATTGTGCTAATTATAGTATATTAGGCCTTATCAATTCTCATTCACTTTACTTTATATTTTCACATGCATCCCTGGGATATAACCAGCTTAATGCATCACACAGATGCCCTTACCGCATTCACATCCCCTGGGAACATCACATTCTCATTTATAACTCAATTTCCTTAGTGTTCACACACGCACGCTTAATTTTAATATTTATTTATTTCTATATCATTACATACATGCTCTTGCTATTACAGTACATGTTCAAAGCGTTCCCTACCTCACGCGTGTAAATTCTCAAGCGTCAAGATCTATTGCGGTTCCCATGCTCGCACTCACTTGCATGACCTAAGTTACATCATAGCATAAGCAAAGCATTAAGAAAGATACATAAAAGAAGGTACAAGACCCTCCTAGAACCCCAAAGTCCAAAACAAAAGTCAACAGAAACTGTCCAAATCGATTAATCAATCCCCAAAATCGATTAATCGAATTCCCTAAATTGATTAATCAATCCCAAATCGATTAATCGAAATTCCAAAATCGCTTGATCGATTTTCAAATCGATCAATCGGTTTTCCCAGGCTCTTGATTTTTCAACCACTGGGAGTGTACAGACGATTAATCGATCTTAAATCAATTAATCGAAATCCAAAAATTGATTGATCGATTTTAAATCGATCAATCGATTTCGAGCATTATTCTCTAACAAAATCGATTAATTGATTTGGTCAGAAACCCAGCCCTTTGCGGGCATTTCTTCCAGCTTTTTTCCTTACCATTTTTCATTATTTTTCTACTTCTTTAACTCATCATTTTAATAATCTAACCACAATCTTATACTCATAAATTTTTTAAAGAATTCTTACCTTAAATCAATCTTTTGATTGATTCTATGGCTCCTAGCTCCGACTCCCACGAACTCCAATGCGTCGTATCCGGAGTAATTGCTCAAGCTCGTCTTCAATTCAAAATCCGCACAACCTCTCTAGCATTTACTCCATCTCTTACTCTCTCTCTCTCTCATCATAAATCTCTACACCAACCTTTCAAAGAGAAATAGCTTATCTTTAGTTGTTTAAACCCTTTAACCCTTTTTATGTTTTGGTGTAAAGCACATACACTCAAGATAGGTATATGCTATCTCATAACAAAGTTTAACAATATGTACACGTGCTTGTTCATATCAAGGCTACTTTAACCATAGTCATCGTGTTGACTTTCACTTGGTCAAACCTACGACCAGTCGGGCATGCATCCCGAGGACACTGTTCAACGCCCAAATTTTGGGAATGCTACAGTTCTTCCTTTGAAAGGATAAAAAGAGCAGGAGATAAAGGGTCTCTTTGTCAGAGTCCTTGAGTGCTTTGAAAATCCCCCACGGCTGAAACATTAATAAATATGGATAACCAACTGCTTGAAATGCAACCTTGGATGAGTTTAGTAACTTGGCTATCAAATCCAAATTTCGAAAGCACTTCCAAGATAAAGTTCCAATCCATTCTTCGTAAGCCTTCATCATATCAGTTTTCTTAGCCACATTACATCCATGAGCTTTCATACATATTCCCTTCGGTAATAACCTGCATAGTCTGGTAGCAATAATCCTTACTATATACTATATATACTATATAAAAATAAGAATAGTTTTTGCCAATTTTTGTTTCCACACGTCCTAGCCTAAATTGACCCTCCACACATCCTAGCCTAAATTGCCCCAAGAGTCCTAATCTTACTACTGTATAACTTTGACCTACTCGGATCAGACCCGAGATAATTTTTCCTTTAATTTTTTTACCAATGGATCTTACAAACATGATCAACCCATTGAACAGTAATATTTATTTTTTACACGACATAAATCTCATAAAAGTGACGTGGTTTGGTGAGAGTGCCAGTAATAATTTTATAATATTAAATATATATATTAATATCAACTTCCATTTTGTTGTCATATGATTCTTTACTTAATAATAATTATTATTATTATTTTTTTTTTTTTACTTCGAAACATTAGCAATTTAATTATTTACTTTACAGAAAAATGTTTATAAAAAACCACTTAGCATGGTTCTAATACCTTCTCTTAATCTCTTCCACGTCTCTAACAAGATTTCTTAACAGACTTTGGTGATAGGATACATTTACTTTCAACTCAAGATTTTCTTGCCCATCCCAAGTTTTCCATGTCAAAATGTTGAGTGAATCGATGGAGACCATTTTCTAATAGAGGTCATCAAACTGTCCGAATTTGACTTCACATGGTACAAATATCGAAAAGTGGTCGAAGAACCATGCTTATTGTAAAACAAATCAAGTTTACGTTTTGGGATGTGCACCTTATAGGATATAACTATGACCAATTGATGGTAGTCCTATTATCTCAAGATCCGTTATTTGAAAGATCGGAGAGAAAAATGAAGATACACCTCATCTCTACCTAAAACTTGGTGTTGATTGCTAACCCACTCATAGAAGTATGACATCCATACTATGCAAACTTTAAGCCCATGATAATAATAGGGCTGTCACAGGTCAGGTCGACCTAATACGTGACCTGCTCAACCAAAACTTTTTACTAGGTTGACACATAAATTTGACCGTTGGTACCCAATCTTTTATCTATGAAAATCATGAAAAATAGGGGGTTTTATCAGATCGGGTCGGATTTTTCAGTTTGGGTGAGGTTAGACTAGAGGTTAAAAATGATCTCCATCAACTAATACAAATAGTCGATGATTTTTGGCATAAGTACCCTCTAAGACCACTCTATCTATGTGATTATTTTATATATAATTATTGAAATCAAGTGGGTCCATTTTTTTTATAATAACATATCATATGCTCAACATGATTAAATGAAGATAAATATTGATTATACTATCGATTTTCGAAAGCGTGAATATAATCGACGATGGTACAATGACTTCGCAAAGAAGCAGAAGGAAGCTCGAATTCAAAATGTCATGGAACAAAAAAAATAAGCTCCACGATTTTTACTCAAACCTCAATTAAGACCTTTGACTCAACAAGGTTTGTAGTGTTCTTTTATGTTTATAGTCCTTTAGTTTAACCAATTAAGAATTGACATAGAGGTTTGACATCCGTTATTTTTTGCAAATAGGTTTTATGGCAATAGATCATGGTGATATTAATGAACCAACACATGAGTCAATGTGTTCTGAATTGCATCAGCTTCAACATTTTGATAGTTGTATATATTATGGTGCAAAGAAGTTTTAGTATAAACCACCAATATTTTATTGCTATAATGGAAAAATTACTCTACCCCCTGCTATTGTTCCTAAAAGCTTATTAAATTTATTTACATCTCAAAACTATTGAATCTATTGAGTTTTGAAGGAATATAAGAGCGTACAATAGTATATTCTCTTTTATATCATTTGGAGTACGTCTTGATAAAAATATTACAAGTTCAAGATGCGGTGTATATACAAGAGGTAAACTTGTCAGAGTCTACTATTTTTAATTTGATGAACATTCTTTGTGTAAATCCTTATGCTCAATTCTTACGATGCTTGAAAGATATTCCATCGTCAGAAACTTACAATATCTTGATTAAAAAAGTGATGTCCAAGTTGATCAAAGAGTTCATAATACACCATCAGCTTCACAACTTGCAGCTATATGGATTGAAGGAAATAATCCTAATGGAGTCCAAGAGAGAGATATTATAGTCCACGCGCATTCAAAAAAATCTCATAGACTTAAACACTATTTTGACTGTTATGATCTATTGCAGTATCCTCTTTTATTCCCATATGGAGAGATTGGATGACATCAAAATATATACAAGCGTGATACTCGAAATGAAAGTGGGACACATTTCAATAAATATTTAAATCGTATTGAATTCACGTCTACAGAAGATATAATTCATCAAGAAGGGGAAGGTATTTACCTTTATATATTACACTATATCTATTCTATGTTCATAATGATTTATTTTATAGAAGATATATTTTATCAAGAAGGGGAAGGTATTTACCTTTATATAGTACATTATATCTATTTTATTTTCTTAATGGTTTATTTTATTAATTTCAATCTACTTGTAATCTACAGGTATAAAATGACAAAATTGTGGAATGGTATCATGTCGACAGTACTACTCTTATAAATTTTAAATTTGAGAATTTGATAATTCTATCAATTTACGTGCCACACGATTGCTACAATAATACATTGTCAATATGTACATAAAATTAGAAACAACTTGATTGGACTTCTTCAAACAAAGACAATCTGCTATTTGGGCAAAATTATATCAAGGAATTGTTGATAGTGTTTTAGCTGGAGAAAGAAGAGGGGCTAATGTGGGAACAAGAATTGTGCTTCTAGCATCTTTTATTGGAGGCCCTAGAGATATGCGTCATAAATATCTTGATTCAATGACTTTAGTTCAATGATTCGGAAAACCTGATCTTTTTATTACAATGACATGCAATCCTAGATGGAAAAAGATACGGGAGGTATTAAAACCCGAATAATTCGCTCAAGATAGGCCCGATTTGGTAGCAAGAATTTTTCAAGTAAAGTTACATGACCTAAAGAACAAATATTTAATAAATCAATTTTTGGATGAGTTGCAGCACATGTTCATGTAATTGACTTTCAAAAGAGAGGACTCTCTGATCTATGCCAAAATATGACCATATTTTATACCCTAATACCAACATTTGGCTATCCGATGAAGGCTATCTAACAACTGTTGTGCAGTTTTAGTAATTTTAAGTATTTTCATCTGTTGGATCTAGCAAAGGCATACAAGAGCATAATTAAGGACAATATGGGAGCATTGGATCAAAGGGCCAACGAGAACACCAAAATTTGTGGAAGAACCGATTGATTCAGCCATTGTTGAAGAGAACTAAATATGTCACATGTTAGACTCAATCGATTGAAATTTAGAAATCAATTGATTGAGTTGGATAACAACTGTTTTCCATCTTAAATTTAAATTTGAACTCAATCGATTGAGATATGGAAATCAATCGATTAATTTCAAATTCAAATAAATATGCCAAAAATCATATTTTGAATTCAATCGATTGAATCTTGGAATTCAATTGATTGACCTATATATGGAAACTCTTCCATCTGAGCACTATATAAACAAAGCAGTGTTTATAGTTTGGGCATGCTTCTTTTTAGGCAATTTTGGCCAATTTTTAGTAGTTTTTCTTTAGAGTTTTTCTCCTTAGTTTTTTATTTTATTTTAGCTTTAATTTTTTTAATTAGATTGAGATTAGGAACCAAAGCTTTGTAAGGTTTCGAATTTTTTCCTAAAAGATTCAAGCATTTGATAATTCAAAGAGCATTTTTATAATAGTTTTGGATTTGTGCCTTGTGTGGGGATCGGAGATGAACGGCTAAAATCGTTCATTCAAGGAGAAAGTGACTCCTAGATAAGTAGTCAATTTATTTTCATTCAATCATTTTTTTTTACAAATATTGAATCGTACGATTTTCAAGCTGTACGATTGGATCTTAATGTTGTGGTTTGGAATTTGAGATACGCTATGCTTTTCGCATGATTCATGCTGTGGTTGGATGAGTCATAGTGTTTAGATAGGGTATGTCGGATCAATAATTATATTCTTTTTGAATCATTTTTCTTATAATTAAATGAGGGTTAATATTTATATTCCTTGTCATAATTATTGAATCGTACGGCCTTCAGTTTGAGTATATTATGTTATCATAGAATACTCGTTTATAGCCGTTGACCGTGTGATTGGTGATAATAAATGAGTTATTTCACCTAGATCTGATCTTGTAGGCTGATTTAGGATGTTATACGATTGATTTTAATATTGTGATTTCAAATGTGAGATACGCTATGCTTTTCGCATGATTCATGTCGTGGTTGGATGAGTCATAGTGTTTAGATAGGGTATGCCGGATCAATAATCATATTCTTTTCGATTTATTTTGCTCATAACAAAAGGATGATAAATAATTTAATATTGAAATGTGTGATTGATTGTTGGTAGAAAAAATTATAAATCTAGGGTTAGCGAACTCCTTAATCATCTTTTCATCGTTGTTTGATTTTTCATTATTTTCCTTGCTTAAGCACTGTTTAGATCTTTTTATTTTTATGTTTATATAGTTATTAATTTTTATCATGACAAAAATCTCGCCTTTGATACTTCCTTAGGTTCATTTGACACTTCTAGAAATTAATTAAATCTCACGCTTCCTTGTGGGTTCGATACCCTTGATTTCACCGTGCTATGATAGATCTTGTGCACTTACAAGAGTATAATTTAAAAATCGATTAAGTTTTTGGCTTCGCTGTCGAGGAAGCAATGAAATTTTGTTAATTTTTTAGAGTGCTTAATTTTTATTTTTATTTTTTAAGAAAAAAAATAAATAATAAATAAATAATTTGTCATTGCTGAAATTTTCATTCTACGTGAAACTGTTTTGTCAGTCAATTGAACGATTTTTCAAAATCAATCAATTGATTCTAAATTAACCCAAACTGTTATAATCTGCCCGTTGGTCCATTTCAATCGAGTCAAAATTCAACCGATTGACAAAGGAGCAGAGAACTGAGTTACATTTGTTTCATTGTTTCACATCAATAGATTGATTTCTAAAAATCAATTGATCAATTTTTAACAGTAACTGTTCAACAGTCCAATTTAAAATAATAATAATAATAAAAAAATAAAAATTGGTGTTTTTGAAATTTTGAAATTTGAATTGTGATTTTGATTTTGATTTTCAAATTTTGATTTTGATTTTGAATTTGAATTTTGATTTTTGATTTTTGATTTTTTTAGGAATTGTAGGATTTTATTCTATTTTCTTTCCTTCTTTTCTTGTTTAGTATTTGTATGATTTTCTTTTCTTTCCTTTCTTTTCTTTTGTAGGATTTGTAGGATACTTTTTTTAGGATTTGTTAGATTTTCTTTCTTTTCTTGTGTAGGATTTTCTTTCTTTTCTTGTGTAAGATTTGTTTAAAGATTTGTAAGAATTTTTTTCTTTTTTTGTGTACGATTTGTAGGATTAGTAGGATTTTATTTCTTTTCTTGTGTAGGATTTCTTTTAGGATTTAGAGGATTTGTAGGATTTCATTTTAGATTTTGAATTTTTGAAATTTTGAATTTTGAAAATTTTGAATTTTGAATTTTGAATTTTGAAATTTAACTTTTGAATTTTAAATTTTAAATTTTAATTTGAATTTTGAATTTTGAATTTGAACTTTGAAATTTTGAATTTGAATTTGATTTTTGAAATTGAAATTTGAATTTTGATTTTGAATTTGAATTTTGATTTTGAAATTTTTTTTATTCTTAGATTTTGTAGGTTTCTTAAAGTTTTTTGCCTTTTTAGATTATTTTCTAATTATAGGTTAATTATTTTCAGATTTGGAGATCGAGGGTCGAATGTACCAAGGCTTCGAAGGGGACGTCCGCAAGAGGCCAAGGTACGCACCTTTGTTTTTAGATTTAGTTAGGCTTTTGTAGTTGTATTTTCATTTTTTTAGTTTATGATTATGTTATATGGAGTTTCTTACAAATTCGATGTCCCCATCTTTTAATGGGTTTAACTATGAGACTCCATTCCAAAATTTAGATAAATATGGGGAGAATGATTATCATTGATGGGAACCAAATCAGGGCTGTAAACCAAATCAGCCTTATATGCAAAAATGTTCAAACCAACCTCAATTTGACCCACAATATTCACAATCCCCATTAAGTCCCAATTTTGAAGATCGGAATTATACTATGTGTTCTGATTTTCATAACCAGATGTTAACTATGATGAAAGAAATACTCCAATCTGAAATGGACCAGTGGTTCGCTGCCATGGCTAGGAAAGCAGATACCTTGCCTAGCCAACCTATAAGTGTCTTGCAAGACCATGAGTTGGAAGGACAAACTACCCCCGCCCATGAGCCTGAGGTTGAGACCATGACCCTTTGGGGAGGGCATGAGGTAGATTACAAGGAAGAGATTGTTAGCCCATATATGATTGAAATAGTGGAAGATAGCCAACCAATTTGTGTTACTCCTCTAATACCAAAAAAATAATTGCATGAGGAGGACACAAGTCCTTGTTTTATATCAACTAAGGAGTCGAGCATTACATATGAGGCACCTTATGTGCCTAGTGATCCATTTCTACAATACTTAGATAAATCTTTAATTTGATTGGTTTTAAATAATGACTTATTCGGTACTCTTAAATTTCCAACACTTAATGAATCCGAATATGTCATGGTTTATAGGGTGGATGAAAGTCCACCCACAAAGATCCTCAAGCTCCTAATTTATAGAAAGGGCAGCCAAAACAAGCCATATGAATGGCCCTTTCTCGTTCCTATCGTAGTTTGAGGGTAGTCCGGCTGAAGACCACAAAACAAAAACCTAGTGCTTCTTGGGAGGTAACCCAAGCCCCTTGTATATTATTTATTGAAGGTTTTATTTTCCTTTTGTTAGATTTAAGTAGTATGATTTTGATAGATAAAAATAAAAATAAAAAGGGAGTTACCTTAGCTCTGTCCTATTATTGTTTTAATGCGTATGATTTTGTGTAATAAGGACATAGCACCAATTAGGTTTGGGGGTAGTGTGCTCAAATGTGTGGTTCATGATTTTGCAGTATACATTTAATCACATTTTATATGCAGCCTCAATACCATGTTTAAAAAAAAAAAAAAAAAAACATCACTGTTTACTTTTGGCGTAGTTTTCAAACTTTAATCACTGATGCATGTAAAATTTTAATTTTTAAATATTCATGCCATGGTAAAACTGTTGTTGTTTAAGATAATTAACTCCATTGTGAATATTTAAGGATTAGTTTGAATTTTATGCCTAGAAATTTTTTTACACTTTTGCCATGCTTAGGTCCAGAAATCAAAAGATTAGTTCAAATCTAAAATTCTAAGATCCTAAGGCTAAACCCCATGAGCTTTAGAACTTTTTCCTCATTCTTTATGAGTGTTAAATAAATTCGAAGTATCTTTAGAATTCGTGCTTAATTATTGAAATCTCATAAGCTTTATCTTGGTTTGTTTATTTTGCATGTTTTATATCATTACACTAGAACTCATTGTGTTTAAACTCAAAATAAAGAGACATCGTTATCATCTTGAAAGGAAATGATCAAAGGTCATCCTTGGCTCGTTTGAACCTAAAATGCCCAACCTTATATTGATTTACCTTGTTGCACCCCCTTTGAACCTTGTTGAAATATTTTGCCCTAAATATTTCTTGTTAAGCTATATTAACCATACCCCACACCAGTTTAAATAATTACAAAATCTTACCCTTCAATATCTAGGAAATTAGGAAAGAGGGATGAGAGCAAGAGAGGTAATAAAAAGGGATGGTAGTAATGCTTATAAGGAGCATAGGGCAGAAATATATTCAAAAAAGGGAGAGAGAAAAAGAATATATATATATATATATATATATATATGTGTGTGTGTGTGTGTGTGTGTGCAAGAGACAAAAAAATAAGAAATGAATGAAAAATATGAGGTGATATCCAAAAGAAAATAAAGAAGGAATGAAAAGAAGAGAATTGAGAAAAAAAAAAAAGAGAAATTCTGAAAAATCCGAGAAAGAAAGAGTGCAAAGTTAGAAAATCAAATTATATATATTTTTTTATTTCTCAGAGAATATTGATCCCCGATTTTCCTTTCTTTCTTAGCCTTTACCCGAACCCTGTTACAACCTTTTTGATCCAATCATGAGTGGTAAATGCCTTGTGGAGAGTAATAGCGCAATGTCTATGGTGCTCGGTATAACGTGCTTAGGATACAAATATCTTTCACCATGAGATTTTTTTTTCGATGCACCATATTTTCTATATCATGTAAGACCTTTTTATTTGTGTTATAACTCTCTCTTATATGTGTGCAAAAATTGAACCATTCATCAGAGCGATTTTGTTTTGAGTGTATACCTAAGGTGAGGATTGAGTCGAAACTTGGGATCCAACAATTCCTCGTTTGGATTATTCCGGCAATAGAACGATTTAAGCATTGGCACATGCACACACGACACTCTAGGTATGAATTAAAAATTAGTCTAAAGATTGGAGCATTGAGTTCATTGGAATAAGCAACAGTGAAATTATCATAGCATCATTATTTGAGAATGAACATTTGCATGCTGAAATGATTACTGGTTTTAGATTTTAAAGGTATATATATATTATATAAATCGATTTTTAAAAACTCTTTTATCGATGGTTTTGAAAATTGTTTTTGGAAGTTTGTGGGTATCTTCACTGTCAACCCTCAGGAGACACAACTCCTCCACTAGGGATCACCTAGGGGTTTAAAGGCTTATTGCATTCGCTAAATACAATTGTGCTCCCTACAAAAGTACCATTTAATTTTTTAGGATGTTAGTTTTATTTTTTCGATATATTTATCATTTTCTTTTCTCAAAGACTAGCAAAGTGTAGGTTTGAGGGTGTGATCTGTGCCAAAATATAACCATATTTAATAGCCTAATACCAACATTTCGCTATCCGATGAAGGCTATCTGACGATTGTTGTGCAATTTTAGTGGTTTTAGGTATTTTCATCTGTTGGATCTTATAAAGGCATTAAAAAGCATAATTAAGGACAATATGGGAGAATTGGATCAAAGGACCAACGAAAACAATAAAATCCGTGGAAGAACCTATTGATCCAACCATTATAGAAGAGAACTAAATATGTCACATGTTAGGCTCAATCGATTGAAATTTAGAAATCAATCGATTGAGTTGGTTGACAACTGTTTTCCCTCTTAAATTTGAATTTAAACTCAATCGATTGAGATATGGAAATCAATCGATTGATTTCAAATTCAAATAAATCCGCCAAAAATTAGATTTTGAATTCAATCGATTGAATCTTGGAATTTAATCGATTGACCTATATATGGAAACTCGTTCATCCGAGCCCTATATAAACAGAGCAATGTTTATAGTTTGGGCATGCTTCTTTTTAGGCCTTTTTGGCCAATTTTTAGTAGTATTTTTAAGGATTTTTCTCATTAGTTTTTCATTTTATTTTAGCTTTAGTTTTTTTAAAATTAGATTGTAATTAAGAACAAAAACTTTGTAAGGTTTCAGATCTTTTCCTAAAAGATCCGAGCATTTTTATAATGATTTTGAATCTGTGCCTTGTGTGTGGATCGGAGATGAACTGTGACAGCCCGGATTTTCCCAACCTTAAATTTTGAGACATATATTTTTTTTCTTCAACTTATTCCAAATGGAAAAAATCAGACCGCCAGATCGTAGATCACAATCTGATACAGAAGATATTGGTACAACAAAGCGGAAACATAAACTCCAGTTCTACAGTGAAAGAACAGTAATTAAAAATAAGAACATACGAGTTTATTGAAAGAATTACAAAACTAAGCTTACCAAAACTCAATATAGATCCACGATCCCGAAATCTTACTACTCCACAAGTCCTCAACCCCAAATCCCGTATCATGCTAATTGCCAAACCTGTGACGTATAGTCGAAGGGTGAGCTTCATACAAGCTCAGTAGAAGAAATTCCAACACAATTCACATCTTATCATTGAAGTGTATAGATTCGGTGACATAATTTCAAAACTATTTTGTATCAAACTGAGTTGCAAATATTACATTTTCATTTTCAAAACATAGCGCCGCGGAAACAAAGCATATCGAGAACAATTACATATGAAAAACAAAGATAATTATCAAAACATAACTGAAAATAGAAGCAGAACAAATTAAAACAGAACATGTTAGAGACGGTGACATATCATGGTAAGAGCATAACAAAATGGAGCACCATATCATCAAATCAAAGCACACAAGAAACGAGACGTACCAAGAAACGGAACAAACATATCGAAAGCCAAAGCATCCCATAGCGGGAACAAGGTAAAAACCTCGGGGACTCAACCCCTCTTTGCACATAAAGTATGACCAACACATCCCATAAGCAGGGAACCGAAGCACAAGGCCAAAGCATCCCATAAGCGGGAACAAGGTCGTAACCTCGGGGACTCAACCCCTCTTTGCACACAAAGTATCATCACATCACATTATGTAGGGTCACAAATCAACGAGGGGTCAAAGCATCCCATAAGCGGGAACAAAGCATCCCATAAACGGGAACTGAATAAAAACCCTGGGGACTCAACCCCTCTTCGAAGACTCAACTCCTCTCTACCACTCGTTGTTCAGATTCAAAGAGTTCTTATCCTTACCAGAAACATAAACGAATTCGAAAATGGAACGAAATACAAACGGATACGGAACAAAACACAAACGGATACGGAACGAAAATCAAACGGATACGGAACGAAACACAAATAGATACATAAGCGGAATGAACACCGATACATAACCGGAACGGACATACACATGCGATTAATTACAAATCGTACTTCAAAGCTTTCATGTTTTCCAAAACAGTTACAAAACATTCATTTATATCACATTATCTATGAACAAAATCAAAAATGCAATTAGATGATGAATTTCCCCTACCTTAACCTCGATGCTGCACGAAGTCAAGCGAAGCTCTATCTATGGCTTTTCATCCTCAATCTACATTACAACATACCATGTATCAAAGACTAACTCTAGTTACTAGAACTTAGACATCCATCAATGTTTCTCAACACAAGGTGGAAACGGACAAGTTCATGCTAATCTGAAATTTGACGTAACTTCTCATAAACTTTTGACCTTTAAAATTTTAGATTTTTAAGTTATTCAAAACATAAAAATTGTAGATTTCGAAGTCATCTTTCCAACGCAATAGGAATCTCATCAATCGGGGTTCGGCACAAAACATTACGGCTAAAATATCGAGACTGTATCGGTACCTTAGTCGAAACGCACCAACTCAAACTTGATGTAACTTCCTTCCAAATTTTAACCTTTAAAACATTTGATTCACTAATTTTAATACACATGAAAGTTGTAGGTCTAGTTGTTCTCTTTCCAACGCCTCAAGCATCACCTAATTCTGAGTTCGGGGCAGAAAGTTATGGCTAAAACACCGAAGCACTATTGGCACACACAGTCAAATTTGATCGATCGAAATCTAATTTTGATCGATCGAATTTGAAACTCGATCGATCGAAATCCATTTTGATTGATCGAATTTCAACAGAAGTCCATGACACTCCCTGTTCTATACCTTTTGATCGATCGAATTTGAAACTCGATCGATCAAAATCCATTTCGATTGATCGAAAACCTCCAGAAATCGAAATTCATCAGTCTTAAACTAAATTCGATCGATCGAAAATTACAGATTTCGCCCAAACCTTGGGTTTTCTCATTCAAAATCTAATTTTTCTTCCTCAAATTTAACCCAAATCTCACATATAATTATACAACTATAAAATAAAGTATTTAAATTCACCTAGCATGGATTTCCTACCTTGAATCGACCGATTAACTCATAGATCGGATCATCTTCTTCGTTTCGCAAGAGGGTTTCCAAAACCCAAATCAAGCATCTCCGAACTCCACGATCACAACCAACCTCTCTCAATCGTCGGTAAACCTTCCACACACACCTCACCCAAACCCATGCTACAATTAACGGATCAAAACACACGATCTCTTCGCTCAAAGAAATGGGCTTCCAAAAAACCCTAAACAGCTAAACCACTCCCAATCGTCCAAACCGACGGCAGTTCTCTTCCTCACACGATCTCGCAACCCTTTTGCACGCAAACCCAAACTTGGAGCACACAAATTTTATGCGATTCTTCTCCTCTTTCTTCTTCCTTCTCTCCTCAAAACCCAAAACCCTCTCTTCAAACGAATGGCTTTTAAAAGAAGCCCTTCCTTTTTTAACTTAAAGAGCCCGGCTCTCGCGTGAAACATATACACACTTCAGACGTATATGACCCCACTTAAATGCTTTTACACTTCAAGAGTGTGCACTTTTTGCACCAAACTAAACCGACCCAAGTCATCAAGTTGACTTTCACTTGATCAAAATAGTGATCAGATGGGCACGCATCTCAAGGTACTCTATTCAAAGTTGGGCACGCATCCTGGGGTACACTATTCAAAGTCCAAATTTTCGGGATGTTACATCCTTCCCACCTTAAAGAATTTTCATCCTCGAAAATTGCCCTTAGTCACGAGGTCTCACCACGCACATCAATTGATCGTAAACATCAGGATACAAATTGATTGGTACACAATAAAAATAAAGTGCGGTAATTACATTCCTCCCTTCTTAAAAAAATTTCGTCCTCGAAAATGATACAAACAAATTAGATTTATAACAGGTGTTATCCTAACCAACACGCTAGATCTCCATGGTGGTGAAAGTCACACCACACATCCAGAATCAGACGGATATCTAACCCACAAACCACAGATTGACACAGATCACTTAAACAAAACCAACTACACACACACCGGAAGAAAATCCACACATTCTAAAGGTCGACACTCCACCGATAAAACCCCTCACGCGACGATGTCTCAAAATGTAATCATTTGTTGAAGTTATATTCATCGTCACACCCACAAAGGATCAATATAAACCATAGAAATTGACCATCACCATAAAAGACAAGGAAACTTTCACACCCATACTTTCCAAAATGAACCATTAATTGATTTAATACATCCCACATACACATATCAAATGAAGTTCGAATAATGTCGATCCTACCCCCAAAATACAACGATGAAATCTGTCTAATACAACACACAAAATAACATCGATCATCCTGACGTCCTATTCTTCCTCGGCGCTGGGCAAAACCGTACTTGATGTTCCACTTGACCATAATTGAAACAGGCACCCGTGGTCCGCCACCATCGCTCTACCATATGTCGTCCCCCGCATCTGGAGCATGACGCAATCGGTGTGGACGAAGAAGTGTGGGAAGTAGGAAGAACACTCGACGTCCCGAGAGTCATGGGGTGAACAAAGCGATGAGGCACCACAATGGTCAAACTATCACATTAATCCACGCAACTAAGTTACCCCAATATCTGATAAGCTTTGCAGGCTATTTAGGCATCTCAGAAAATTAGGATTATCAAAAATGAGAATTCAATTATTCATCCATAATCTATAACCATGTTAGATACTAACCACAACCACAATTATCCACATAGGGAATTAAACCATTTCATAAGATAACCATCCCATCAATATAGAGGTTATGTAAAGTATTACCCTGCAGAAAGCTCTTCTACAATTCAAGTTACAACCATTAATAATATATATATATATATATAAATATATATATATATATATATCTAACCATCCTCAAAATAGCTCAGGTAAATTTGCAATAATCATACTCAAATGATAAAACAACCATCCAACATGAGTCAAAGATCGTAGTGAATCCACCAGGATTCAATAGTTTTACAATACCCATATCAATAACTATTCTAACCATCCAAAACCACAAAATTGGAACAAGGAAGTACATATCCTAGCTATTAATCCAAAATGTAGTGGCCACCAAAGAATTTGAAATCATTAACTGTGAAGGCGAACCTAAGGCCTATTCGGAGGCCAAGGTGAACCAACGTCGTCTATCCTTTCTTAGCCTCGTGACAATCCTTTAGCCGATGTCCTTTCTGGCCACACCTGAAGCATGCACCTGTGATCAGTCTACACTCCTCTGTCTTATGTTGCTTTCCACATTTTGAGCAAGCTTCCATTGGAGCAGATGAAGGGGTGCGCAGAGTTTGTTGAATCCTTGATGCTCCGTCCGTAGGAGGATCCGAAAGATAGAAGGGTCTCATAGGCACAGATGCAGGTGGCCTTGAATACATGGTTTGAGCATGTTGAGAGGGCTCTAGCATCAAGAATTTATGGCTCCCATCTGTCGGCTCATAATTGCTTGACCTCCCTTGACCCGCTATGTCAGTTTCATTCTGCTGCTCTCGTCTCTTGTTGATATCCCTTTCTGCAACGATGGCCTTTCCCATCACGTCGGCATACGTTTCAAGCTCAAATATAGATACTCTCTCTTGAATATTTGGCCTCAGGCCTTCTTCAAATATGCTGGCCTTCATCTCTTCAGTAGCTACCAATTCTGGAGCAAACCTCGACAACCATACAAATTCATTGTCGTATTCCCTAACAGTCATGTTCCCTTGCACCAGATTAGCAAAATCCTTTCTCAACTGATTTCGGACTTGCTTGGGAAAATATTCCTTGTTGAACACCATGACAAATTCCGCCCATGTCCATTGGTCATATGGACCCTCAACTTCCCTTTTTCTCAACACCGATTTCCACCGCGCATCGGCGTCGCCTTCTAGTTGAAAAGAAGCCCAACCGACTTTCTCATGTTCAGGGCTCTGGAGTCTTTCTAACAACTTCTCCATCTGTTTCAACCACTTTTCTGCTTCAAGCGGATCAGTCTGCCCGTAGAATACAGGAGGTCTCAATCTCCTGAAATCCACAAAAGATGATGGCAAAAGAGCAGGAGGTGGTTGGTATTGTTGACTGGCGTTACTGGCGGCTAGCAACGCTATCTGCTGAGCCATCGCAGCGGCTATAGCTTCCATAGCCCTAGCCATCTTATCGGAAGATCCATCTCGATGGCCTCTCTCCTCAGGAGGGTGTCTCTGATCTCTCCATGAACCAGAAGTCTCCTCCCCACTCCTCATATTCCTTTCACGATCGCCTCTAGGTTAACCTCTTGGAGCCATCGCACACTGTCACAACGAAAACAATTTCAATCAAAGTAATTACGAAAGTCTAAAGCAAGTCTCATCATGCTCATACGAAATCTAGAGTCACCCAGAGAAATCAAATTAGGGATAGTGATCTCCTATGTCCTGACTAGAATCTGCTGCCATAGCCTTGGGTCCCCAAAAGACCTAAAGCCTAAGCTCTGATACCAACTGTGACAGCCCGGATTTTTCCAACTTTAAATTTTGAGACATATTTTTTTATTCTTCAACTTATTCCAAATGGGAAAACCCGAACCGCCAGATCTTAGATCACAATCTGATACAGAAGATATTGGTACAACAAAGCGGAAACATAAACTCCAGTTCTACAGTGAAAGAACAGTAATTAAAAATAAGAACATACGAATGTATTGAAAGAATTACAAAACTAAGCTTACCAAAACTCAATATAGATCCACGATCCCGAAATCTTACTACTCCACAAGTCCTCAACCCCAAATCCCGTATCTTGCTAATTGACAAACCTGTGACGTATAGTCGAAGGGTGAGCTTCATCCAAGCTCAGTAGAAAAAATTCCAACACAATTCACATCTTATCATTGAAGTGTATAGATTCGGTGACATAATTTCAAAATCATTTTGTACCAAATTGAGTTGCAAATATTACATTTTCATTTTTAAAACATAGCGCCGCGGAAACAAAGCATATCGAGAACAATTACATATGAAAAACAAAGATAATTATCAAAACATAACTGAAAATAGAAGCAGAACAAATTAAAACAGAACATGTTAGAGACGGTGACATATCATGGTAAGAGCATAACAAAACGGAGCACCATATCATCAAATCGAAGCACACAAGAAACGAGACGTACCAAGAAACGGAACAAACATATCGAAAGCCAAAGCATCCCATAGCGGGAACAAGGTAAAAACCTCGGGGACTCAACCCCTCTTTGCACACAAAGTATGACCAACACATCCCATAAGCGGGGAACCGAAGCACATATATCAGAAGGCCAAAGCATCCCTTAAGTGGGAACAAGGTCATAACCTCGGGGACTCAACCCCTCTTTGCACACAAAGTATCATCACATCACATTACGTAGGGTCACAAATCAACAAGGGGCCAAAGCATCCCATAAGCGGGAACTGAGTAAAAACCCCGGGGACTCAACCCCTCTTCGGAGACTCAACTCCTCTCTATCACTCGCTGTTCAGATTCAAAGAGTTCTTATTCTTACCAGAAACATAAACGAATTCGAAAATGGAACGAAATACAAACAGATACGGAACGAAACACAAATAGATACATAAGCGAAACGAACACCGATACATAATCGGAACAGACATACACATGCGATCAATTACAAATCGTACTTCAAAGCTTTCATGTTTTCCAAAACAGTTATAAAACATTCATTTATATCACATTATCTATGAACAAAATAAAAAATGCAATTAGATGATGAATTTCCCCTACCTTAATCTCGATGCTACACGAAGCCAAGCGAAGCTCTATCTATGGATTTTCATCCTCAATCTACATCACAATATACCATGTATCATAGACTAACTCTAGTTACTAGAACTTAGACATCCATTAATGTTTTTCAATACGAGGCGGAAACGGACAAGTTCATGCTAATCTGAAATTTGATGTAACTTCTCATAAACTTTTTACCTTTAAAATTTTAGATTCATAAGTTATTCAAAACATAAAAATTGTAGATCTCGAAGTCATCTTTCCAACACAATAAGAATCGCATTGATCGGGCTTCGGCATAAAACATTACGGCTAAAATACCGAGACTTTATCGGTACCTCAGTCGAAATGCGCCAACTCAAACTTGACGTAACTTCCTTCCAAATTTTGACCTTTAAAACATTTGATTAATTGATTTTAATATACATAAAAGTTATAGGTCTAGTTATCCTCTTTCCAACTCCTCAAGAATCACCTAATTCTGAGTTTAGGGCAGAAAGTTTTGGCTAAAACACCGAAGCACTGTCGGCACACACAGTCAAATTCGACCGATCGAAATCTAATTTCGATCGATCGAATTTGAAACTCGATCGATCGAAATCCATTTCGATTGATCGAATTTCAACAGAAGTCCATGACCCTCCCTGTTTTATACCTTTCGATCAATCGAATTTGAAACTCGATCGATCGAAATCCATTTTGATCGATCGAAAACCTCCAAAAATCGAAATTCATCAGTCTTAAACCAAATTTGATCGATCGAAATCAATTCGATCGATCGAAAATTGCAGATTTGGCACAAACCTTGAGTTTTCTCATTCAAAATCCAATTTTTCTTTCTCAAATTTAACCCAAATCTCACATATAATTATACAACCATAAAATAAAGTATTTAAACTCACCTAGCATGGATTTCCTACCTTGAATCGACCGATTAACTCATAGATCGGATCATCTTCTTCATTTCACAAGAGGGTTTCCAAAACTCAAATCAAGCATCTCCGAACTCCACGATCACAACCAACCCCTCTCAATCGTCGGTAAACCTTCCACACACACCTCACCCAAACCCATGCTACGATTAACGGATCAAAACACACGATCTCTTCGCTCAAAGAAATGGGCTTCCAAAAAACCCTAAATAGTTAAACCACTCCCAATCGTTCAAACTGACGGCAGTTCTCTTCCTCACATGATCTCGCAACCCTTTTGCACGCAAACCCAAACTCGAAGCATGCAAATCCAGCGATTCTTCTCCTTCTTCTCCTCTTTCTTCTTCCTTCTCTCCTCAAAACCCAAAACCCTCTCTTCAAACGAATGGCTTTTAAAAGAAGCCCCTCCTTTTTTAACTTAAAGAGCCCGACTCTCGCGTGAAACATATACACGCTTCAGACATATATGACCCCACTTAAATGCTTTTACACTTCAAGAGTGTGCACTTTTTGCACCAAACTAAACCGACCCAAGTCATCAAGTTGACTTTCACTTGATCAAAACAGTGATCAGACGGGCACACATCTCAAGGTACTCTATTCAAAGTCGGGCATGCATCCCGAGGCACACTATTCAAAGTCCAAATTTTCGAGATGTTACATGAACGACTAAAATCGTTCATTCAAGGAGGAAGCGACCCCTAGATAAGTAGTCAATTTATTTCCATTCAATTATTTTTTTCTACAAATATTGAATCATATAACTTTCAAGCCGTACGATTGGATCTTAATATTGTGGTTTCGAATTTGAGATACCCTATGTTTTTTGCCTGATTCATGTCGTGGTTGGATGAGTCATAGTATTTAGATAGGGTATGCCGGATCAATAGTCACATTCTTTTCGAATTATTTTTCATGTAATTAAATAAGGGTTAATATTTGTATTCCTTGTCATAATTATTAAATCGTACGGCCTTCAATTTGAGTATTGTGTTATCATAGAATACTCGTTGATAAACGTTGAGCTTGTGATTGGCGACAATAAACGAGTTATTCCACTTAAATCTGATCTTATAGACTGATTTAGGATTTCATACGATTGATTTTAATGTTGTGATTTCTAATGTGAGATACACTATATTTTTCGTATGATTCATGTCATAGTTGGATGAGTCATAGTGTTTAGATAGGGTATGTCGGATCAATAATCACATTCTTTTCGATCCATTTTGGTTGTAGTAAAAGGATAGTAAATAATTTAATATTGAAATGTGTGATTGATTGTTGGTAGAAAAAATTACAAATCTAGGGTTAGTGGACTCCTTGATCATCTTTTCATCGTTGTTTAATTTTTCATTGTTTTCCTTGCTTAAACTTTATTTAGATCTTTTTATTTTTTATGTTTGTGTAGTTGTTAATTTTTATCGTGATAAAAATCTTGCTTTTGGTACTTCCTTAGGTTCGTTTGATACTTCTAAAAATTAATTAAATTTCACGCTTCCATGTGGGTTCGACACCCTTAATTTCACCATGCTACGATAGATTTTGTGCACTTGTAAGGGCACAATTTAAAGACCGATCACTCCCACATGCTCATATTTTAGTTATAATGCAGTATGATTTTAAAATTATAAATCCAGAATTTTTTGATAAATTTGTTTGTGCTGAGATTTCAGATCTTGAAAAATACCGAAGTTTATATGAAAAAATTATAAAACATATGATGCATGTCCTTGTGGAGAACTCAATAAGAAAAACTCTTGTATGCGAAAGGGATCATGCAAAAGTTATTATCCTCGACAGTTTTCCTCAAAAATAATGCAAGGCAAAGATTCTTACCCAATTTATAGAAGAAGGGATGATGGGCGACAGGTCTTAATTCGCAATGCAATGTTAGATAATCGATGGGTTGTTTCTTATAACCCATATCTTTTGACAAGATATAATTGTCTTATCAATATAGAGATATGTTCCGGTTTGAAAGCAGTGAAGTACCTCTATAAGTACATTTATAAGGGTCATGATTGTATAGTTGTAACAATTATAAATGAAGATGGAGATAATGTTATAGATGAGATTCAACTATTTCAAAATGGAAGATGGGTGTTAGCACAAGAGGCTATGTGGAGAATTTTCGAGTTTAATTTAAACGAAATCTATCCCTCTGTCATTAACCTACAATTGCATCTTTCAAATATGTCATCAGTATGTGCTTGGAAAAATCAAATTTAAAATTTAGAACAATTGATGCAAACAGAGAATGTCTCAAAAACGCCATTAATCGAGTTTTTTCAAATGAATGTCGTCGATGAAAAGGCAAGAAAATATCTATATAGAAAATTCCCAGAGTATTATGTTTGGAATAAATAAGACAAGTGTTGGAGTGCTAGATGCAATTGGCCGAATCAATGTAGCCAATCCTTCAGAAGGGGAAAGATATTATTTGAGATTGTTATTGAATCACATAAGAGGTCCAAAGTCATTTCAAGAGCTCTTACTTGTAGATGGGGTTCAATGTTCAACATTTAAAGAATTTGCTCAGAAACGTTGTTTACTTGAAAGTGATAATAGCATATCAGATTGTTTAAATGATGCTACCAACTTTCAAATGCCATTAATATTTCGTAGACTTTTTGCAACTATATTAGTCTATTGCGAATCCAATGATGTTAGAAAATTATGAAATGAGCATTTTGAAGCTATGTCACAAGACTTTGCAAATACAAATTAAGTTTATGAGTTACAGATTTCAAATACTTTGTCAAATATAAATTACTTCTTACAAAGTATGAGAAAGAAGATTCAAGATTATGACTTGCCTGAGATGGAAATTGTCAATAATGCTGATACATATATCAAAAATTATTGATGAGATGAGTATTCTAATCCCCCATAAAGATTATTATGCATCCTCAAACTTAAATCTAAAACAAAAACTGGCTTATGAAACTATAATGAGCCGATTAAATTTTAACAAAAATAGTATTTTCTTTATCGATGGGCTAGGGGGTACAGGCAAAATATATCTATATCGTGCACTTCTTGCTACAGTAAGGTCAAAAAATATAATTGCCCTTGCCACTGTAACATCTGGTGTAGCAGCTGCAAAAATTCAAAGTGGGCGGACTGCATATTCAAGATTTAAAATTTCAATCAATATAAATGAATCAAGTATATATAATATACCCAAATAAAGCACAAATGCAAACTTACTACATACATCAAAACTTATAATATGGGATGCGACACCAATGGCCAAAAGACATGCAATTTAAGCATTAGACGGAACTTTAAAAGACAAAATTAATTATCGTTCACCGTTTGATGGAAAAATTTTGATCTTCGGAGGAAATTTTCATCAAGTCCTTCATGTCGTCCAACGTGGGACAAGAATTGAAATAGTAGACGCAAACTTAGTTATATCATATCTTTGGCTAAAAATGAAAAAATTACGATTGGAATAGAATATGAGAGCAAGATGAGATTCTTATTATAGTGACTTTCTCCTTCGTGTTGGCAATGGTGAGGAACCAACAATTTCAGAAATTTTGATTCGTATTTCAGACGAAATGGTGATTAAATATAAAGATGATAAAATATCTGTGAATCTATTAATTGACTGTGTGTTTCCTTCACTAGAACAACATGCTTATTCTGCGAAATATATCACTTGTCGGACAATTTTAGCTACTAAAAATGAGTTCATCAATGGTCTAAATAAAAAATTGATTACACTCTTTCCTGAAAAAAGTAGAACTTATCATAGTTTGATTCTGTTGTTGATGATACCAACAACTATTATCAAGAAGAATTTTTAAATTCGCTAACTTCGAATAGTCTACCACCGCATAAGTTAGATCTCAAAGTAAATTGTCCAATCATGCTATTGAGAAATTTGATCCTTCAAATGCATTATGCAATGGCACAAGAATGATTTGTCGAGATTTTAAGAAAAATATTATTCTCGCATAAATTACCGTGCTCCAATATGCTGGAAAATAAGTTCTACTTCCTATAGTACCTCTTTGTCCAACGGAAAATGAAGCATACCCATTTAAATTTAAGCGTAAATAATTTTCGATTTGTCTCAATTTGGCTATGACAATAAATAAAGCACAAGGCCAAATTATTTCAAATGTTGGAATATATCTTCCCCAATATATTTTCTCACATAGACTGTTATACATTGCATTATCAAGAGGGACATCGATGACAACTATAAAAGTGTTAATCAAACCCGATGCAATCAACTGTCAGAAAAAAAATTATACAAAAAATATAGTGTATAGAGAAGTTCTATTATCTAACGCGCTGTGATATATTTTATGTTGTTACCTCACATATATAGTTTTTAATAGATTAATATTTTTAATTATTTCTAGATAATTATATCAATAAGTTTTAATGTTTAGATGCAAGTAGCAATGCTGAATGAAAATTTTATTCCTCTAACTCATATATCAATTAACTCGCTCCAGTTAAATCAATGAATATGGACTATCAGAGCAAGAGTAATCGAATGGCCAAATATATATACTTATACAAATTCAAAGGGACCTAAAAAAATATTGAAAATCAGTTTGATAGATGATGAGATAAAATAATAACTAATCATTGTGTCATACTTTATGTTATATCTAATAATTTTTTCGTTTGCAGGATATATAAATTGAAGCAATAATGTTTAATGAATTAGTTACTGAGTTTGAAATCATACTAGAAAAAGGAAAATGTTATTTTATATCCAATGGAATAGTGAAAAGCATAAACCCAAATTATAGGCACGTTTATAAAAGTTTGAAATTATATTTTGTTATCAACACTATTATTCTTGAGGATATTAGTGACATTGGACTTCAAAGAGTTAAATATAACTTCATTCTTCTACATGAAGTTAATTCATATTCTGGCAAAAAAAAATATTCGGTATGTTTTATCTCTCTTTTTTTTTTTTTTGACAGAATTTTATCTCCCTTTGTTAGATAGATTCATTTTTTACATTACTATTTACTTTGATCAACTAACTTAATAACTTTATTTATATTTCATATAGACATTGTTGGAATAGTTATCGAAGTCAAAGACTTTGCAATTGTCACAAGTACAAAAATCAATCGAGATTTATTAAAACGTGAAGTTATCATTATTGGTGAATGGTAAATTTATATTATAAATATCATTTCTTCTATTTTATGTTTATTTATTATATGCATTATGTGATTTTTTGTATCTTAATAGTTTCATTCAAATTAAACTTATATTATGGGAAGAGTTGGTAAAAAATGAAGGTGAAATGCTCAATCAAATAATCAATTAAATGTCAATCATTGTAGCTACTTCATTGACCACCAATAAATTATGAGGTACACATATTAACAATTAATCTATCATTTTATATGAAAATATTATTAAACTATATTCATTTATCTTTTATTCATAAGGAGTTCTTTCTCTTACTACAACACCAATAACCGTAATCCAAATCAATCCAAGCATACCAGAAGTTGAAGATATAAAAAAATGATCATATAATGTTATAATTTTTTTTCCTTCATTTTTTTTAAAGTCTTAATAATTCTTATATTACAAATAACATAGGCGCAATACAAGTCTCGATTTTAAAAGAAAAACTTCATTTGAATTAAATTCAAATAATACTTTCGTAAATGTGGAGCAAGTTTCAGTTAATGAAATAGTCAGCTGCAAACTCTCCTCGCCATCTGAGGTATTAACGTTAACTAGAAGTTATAAATTTTTTCTTTGGAATGTTTATTTTATCTATTATTTTATTTTTATATCATATTTATTTTTATATATTTAGATTTTATACTATTATTGTAAAGCTTCAATTAGAAGCATATATCAAGATAAGGATCCTTGGTAACGCGCATGCAATACAAGCAAAACAAAAGTTATTTTAAAAGAAAAATAAGTTGAATGTAAAAAGTGTAATAATCATAATATAGAATACGCGTTACGGTAATAACTTTAATATAAATAAACTTATCAATTCTATTTAAATTTCTAATTTAAGTCCATAACTAATTATCAATATATATACATTGTAGCTATGCACTTCGCGTATAAATTGGTGATAAGGGTGGGGAAATATAACTTACATTATTTCAAAATGAAGTAAAGGTTTTTATTGGTTCTTCCCCGAAAGATCTTATGCTTTTAAAATTAAAGGTAATCTTTTTTATTTTATTATATTTTCTTATCAAAAAATTTATAACTAATTATATTTTATTATATGCAGGATGGAGATAAATAATTTCAAATTCACATGAATAAATATCTCAAAAATGAGTATTTCTTTCAAGTCAAAGTGCAAGATACAATTTACCAAACTCGTCTTGCAATGTCGTACATATATCAAAGCATTAAATACGACACTAAGGATGATGAAAATAATAAAATCATTAAGAAAGTTAAAGTTGAGAAGGAATAAATACCCATCTTCGATTTAATTGAATTTTCGAGATTATATTTATTTGTTAGTTTTTTTTTTTCCTTCATGTTTTATAGTTGATAATATAAGTTATATATATTTTTTTAATTTTTAATGTTCAACTCACCCGATAGATGTCTACAAATCAATTTCAATCATTTAAGGTATTAATGTCCACTAATTAAATTCTCTTATGTTATTTTGATTGAATGACTCATGTTACACCGTGTCTCAAGTGGGACGATCATTACCCTATTTATAAGTAATTAATTTTTTATAATAAAATAATAGTATTTTAAAAATTAAAAATATCTAATAAAGTTACAATAAATAAATAAAAATTAACAAAATCAAATTTATTTACAATGTATCACGTGCATTTGCATGTGTATTTTTACTAGTAATGATTAAAGAACTAGAGAGTTTCAATTTTTAAACTCTACACTTTCTTGAAATATATATTAACTTCTATTTGTAATATATCAAGGTTTCTATTTTTGTGATTATTGAGTTATCTTTGTGTAAATAAATGGATCAAGCTAGGTCAAGCTTGAGCTTTCAAAGTTTATAACAGGTCGAACTAAATTGGGCTTAATTAGGATTATAAGCCCACAATGAGGTCGGCCCAAGCTTTGGCCAAGTTTGAATCCGTTCAACCAAGCTTGAGCTTACCCTAGCCCGACCCATTGCTACTCCTAGAATTGGGATAGTTTTACTGGGTTCGGCCCAAGCAAACCAAACTACTCCAAGGCAACCAGAGGTCTCCCACGTGTAGGGCTATAACCGAGTCGGGTCGAGCCCAACCTTAGGTCAACTCTAGCTTGGCTCTACTTTATACGAGCCAAGCTGAAACTTGGTTCTATGCCCTTCGAGTCTAAAAAGTCTGAACTCTAGCTTGGCTCTATCGAGCTCGAGTTGGGCCGAGCCGAGATTCGAGCTAAATAAGTTTTATTATTAATATTTTTCCTAATGTCATTTTAAACCATATCTTCTTTTTTTAATAGATGGAAGATTTAATAAAATTTATAAATGAAATCCCTAGTATCTTTTAATCCCTTAGTCCTTTTGGATTTAACAGATCGATTGGAGATAGGGGTTTAAATTTTGAAAAGTAAAAAAATTGTTTAAATTTAATGTGCTAAATATTGATTAAGAGCATAGGTGTTGGTCACAAGTGTTGATTGTGTGACAGCCCGGATTTTCCCAACCTAAAATTTTAAGATATATATATATATATATATATATATATATATATATATATATATATATATTTTCAACTTATACCAAATGGAAAAACCCGGACCGTCGGGTCGCAGATCACGATCCGATACACAGGATACCTGGTACATCCACACACATGCGGAAATCAAAGCAGACAACACATATGGCATGAAAAGAAATCTTCAGTTCTAAAATCTAATATGCACAGAACTAAACAAACACCAGTGATGGCCAACCATCACCAACAGTGGTATACAACAGTACCAAAGTTCCAGACCTTAACTCACTAAAGTCACAAAGTACTAATTCTACGATCCCAAAACAGAGTACAATACCTTATGCGGAAGCTCCTTTCTTCGAGTGTGTAGTCTGGGCCCTCCTCAAACCTACACATGTGACGTATAGTCGGGGTGAGCTAACATCTAAGCTCCGTAGTGAAAACTCCATAGCAGTTACATCTTATCAATTAAATGCATAGATTCAATGACAATCTTCAAAGCATCTTCATATCAAAACGATATTCGAAAAATCCCTTCAGTAATAAATTTCAAAAACCAAATTTCAACCAACAATCTGAGTTCACATATTTTCATGTCAAACGAAAGGCAAAACAAATTTCTTATTTCTTATTTTCTAGGATTCAAACGAATTTACGAATCAAAGTTCAAGTTCACATCAAGGTTCAAGTTCGGATCGAGGTTCGCATTCGAATCACGGTTCAAGTTCACATCAAGGTTCACATTCGAATCAAAATTCAAGTTCACATCGAAGTTCAAGTTCGGATTTGCAAACAATGTCGAATTTGCAACAAATAACCAATCTGAGACCAAAGCATCCCATGTCGCGGGAACAGAGCATAATTTACGAATCAAGGTTCAAGACATTCGAATCATGGTTCAAATTCACATCGAAGTTCAAGTTCGGATTTGCAAACAATGTTGAATTTGCAACAAATAACCAATATGAGACCAAAGCATCCCATGTCGCGGGAACAGAGCATAATTTACGAATCAAGGTTCAAAACATTCGAATCATGGTTCAAATTCATATCGAAGTTCAAGTTCGGATTTGCAAACAATGTTGAATTTGCAACAAATAACCAATCTGAGACCAAAGCATCCCATGTCACGGGAACAGAGCATAATTTACGAATCAAGGTTCAAGACATTCGAATCGTGGTTCAAATTCACATCGAAGTTCAAGTTCGGATTTGTAAACAATGTTGAATTTGCAACAAATAACCAATCTGAGACCAAAGCATCCCATGTCGCGGGAACAGAGCATCCTACATGGAAGGAACAAGGTTAAAACCCCGGGGACTCTACCCCTCTCTGGAGCCTCTACTCCTCTCTGCCTCAAGTTCAAGGTTCAAGTTCAAGTTCAGATTCAAGTAACAAGTTCAAGCATCAAGTTCGAATTCAAGAACGGATCGAGGTTTCGGAGTCAATGACGTATTCAGATTCAAGGGACGGAGTTCGAAATCAACGGATTCACGGTTCGTACTTAGAGGTCGAATTCAAGTTCCAAATTCATGTTCAAGTTCATGTGTCAAGTTCATTTTACGAAGTTCCAAATACATAAATTCAAGTATTAGACAATGATGCAAAACTATTCAATTTTCAAATGCCATTAAATATCAGATTCTCAAATTCATAAAATTCCAGTTCTAGTTTCAAATGCTTCAAACACTAGCTTAAATATGGTCAAACTTATAATTTTTCATTCAATCATATCAAAATCATATCAAGAAGCTATAAACCAAATTCACAAAATGTACTTATACTCTGAGTTTCCCCCACCTTAACCTCAATGCAACGCAAAGCCAAGCGAAGCTCTATCTATGACTTTCCGC
The DNA here is from genome assembly GCA_021018995.1 of Chloranthus sessilifolius. Classification (NCBI taxonomy): domain Eukaryota; kingdom Viridiplantae; phylum Streptophyta; class Magnoliopsida; order Chloranthales; family Chloranthaceae; genus Chloranthus; species Chloranthus sessilifolius. The sequence goes on along the minus strand of CM037586.1, from coordinate 153,400,757 downwards.
CCTCGAACTACATCACAAACATACAATATATCAAGGATCAACTCTAGTTACTAGAAACTTAAACATCTATAAATGTTTCTCAACACGAAGCGGAAACGAACAAGTTCATGCTAATCTGAAATTTGATGTACCTTCCCATAAACTTTTGACCTTTAAAAATTTAGATTTATGAGTTATTCAAAACATACAAATTGTAGATCTTGAAGTCATCTTTCCAATTCATTAAGAATCGCGTCAATCAGAGTTTGGCAGTAAAAGTTATGGCTAAAATACCGAGACTTTATCGGTACCTCAGTCGAAACGCGCTGACTCAAACTTGACGTACCTTCCCTCTAAATTTTGATCTTTAAAAATTTAGATTCACAAAATAGTTAAAATATAAAATTTATAGGTCATGTTGTCCTCTTTTCAATGCCTCAAAAATCACATCAATCGGAGTTTGGAGTAAAATGTTACACTAAACTACCGAAGCTGTGTCGGCACTTCAGTCAAAACGTGTTAACTCAGAACTTGACCCAACTTCCAACAAATGTTTGACCTTTAAAACTTTAGATTCAAAAGTTAATCAAAATATGAAAATTGTAGGTCTCGATGTCTTCTTTCTAACGCAATAAGAATCATATAATTATGAGTTCAAGATAGAAAGTTATGGTTAAAATACTAATGCAATATCGGTAAGCTCTGACAAATTCGATCGATCGAATTCCATTTTGATCGATTGAGTTCCAAATTCGATCGATCGAGTTCCAATTTCGATCGATCGAATTTTATAGTAAATTTTCACTTTTCTGTACTATAAAATTCGATCGATCGAATTCGACAATTTCAGAAACCCTTCAAGCTTCGTTTTCTTTGATACAAATCATCCAAAATTTATTTTCAAGCATCCTAATCACCCATAAATCAAATCCAAACTAATTCCAACCAAATTAAATTGAATCTCACCTTCTAATCATGTGCACGCCCGTTCCACAACGATCAAAACCGACAAATTTGACGTGAAACCCTCTTATTCCTCCAATGCCCCAAACTCTTCGTTCTCTTTGATTCTTTCGATCATACGGACGGAGATCGACTTCTCCCAACTCACACACTTCACACAACCCTCCGCTACTAATAGTGATTCAAATCACATGATTTCATCTCAAAAGAAAAGGTTTCAAAACCCCCAAACGGCACAAAACGCCCAACCAACACACAAACGTCGAAACCGACGGCGATCCTTCCTTTCCACGAGTCCACGAACCTTTTTCACCCAAAAAAAACTAAACTCGACGCATCCGGATCCGCATAATTTCTCCTTCTTCTTCTTCCTCTTTCTCTCTTCCAAAGCCCTAAGCCCAAGCCTCAACTCTTTCACACGGCTAAGCTTCTAAAAGAAGCTAGCCTTCTCTTAAAGCAAAAAGGGTCGGCTCTCGTGTAAAGCACATACACGTTTCAGACATATATGGCCCTACTTAAATCCTTTTACACTACACGAGTGTGCACTTTTCGCACCAAACTAGTCCAACCAAGGTCATCAAGTTGACTTCACTTGATCAAATAAGTGATCAAACGGGCACGCATCTCAAGGTACTCTATTCAAAGTCTGGCACGTGTCCCGAGGTACGCTATTCAAAGTTTAAATTTTTGGGATGTTACAGATTGATTGGTCAATTGTTATGCTAGTGGTTGTTCATTGAGACGAATGAAAAAGAACTTTAATGGTTGTACAAACAAGGATAGAGGGAAGGATAGAGAGAGCGCAAACTTCAATAGAAGATCATAAGAATTATATGCTACTTACATATCTATCCATTATAAAATAACCATTAGATGAATCTTATTGTAAGGGGAACAAAAAAAAAACTTTTAAAATTATATATAATATATTTTATTATATAAAAGTATTATATATTGTTAATGAAGCCGAGCCGGGCCGAGCCGAGCTTTACTAGCTCGGCTCTACTTCAACCGAGATTTAAATAAAAAGTTTTGCTCTAACTCTCGAGCTGAGCTTAAGAGAGCAAAAGCTCTGATTTTCGGGTCGAGCCGAGCTGAGTTGTCGAGCTAGCCCGAATCTGTTGCAGTCCTACCCACGTGGTACGTTCAGTATTCAATTCTCATTCACCTCCAAGGGTTACCAATCGCATATGAGTTGGTATCAAATAAGCAACAGACAGTGTTATATACAGGACAAATTTTATGCAAATAAAGTGCAGACGACTGATAAAGTGCAGACGACTGATGTGGCGCGATGCAGTCGGGTGCAAGAGCAGTGGGAATCAATTAATATGGGTAAGTATAAATTTCAGTTGGAGGGAGCCTACCAACTCCAACTCAGCTAATGCAAGATGGTGGCCTAAGGTTTGGTCCAAATTTCGTTTTAGGCAAAAGGCCCTTCTTCCTATTTACTATAATATATTTTAGGTTGAAGAACATGGTTGTCGAAAATAAGAAGATTGAAGGGTCATTGATGGGAAATTTTGCTTTTAAATATAGCTTCTCATAAGTACCCAAATTAGAGTCCATTTTCACTGCTATATGTTTTATTGAAAAGTGGAAATTTCGTTATAAAAAAAAAATGGAATTTATTGTTATAATAGGGACACATGTAATGTGACAGCCCGAATTTCGGCACCCCGAAACCCGTGCCATCAGCACGATCATCTTGACCGTGCCCCTTAGCTAAGCACGGAACACTGGTATATCAAGCATGCGATAGAATAATAAACGAAATTTTGGAATTTAAATCTATACTAAGCAACTCCCCAAAAGACAGTTCTACCCTCATGCCTCTGTATGAATAGTGAACCGATCCGAACCATCGATGATAGCAATCATCACGGATGGTTCGTCCCAAAAGAATAATCTCAACTCCTTATATACATGGTTTGAACAAAATCAAAGCTTGACATACCAAGCCGTACAAAACTCTCTCAAAAAGCCCTCAAAGTGGCACAACGGAGTCCTCTAGAAGAAGTCCTCAGGAGGTGGCTCCAACTCTTCACCGGCCGCAAGGTCCGACTCACCGGGGTCAGCGTCTCCTGAAGCCTCGGCAGCTGCTAGTAGTGGACCTGCGACGTATAGTCTATAGGGTGAGCTACATCCTAGCTCAATAGGGAACAAACACAGTTGAACATATAAATTATTACTCACATATATTCCATTATATGCCATGCATAATGTGTCTATGCAGTTATTGATGAAAACAGTTAAAAAGCATTTCATTACTGTTGATTTCTTATGTTTTCATTTACTCATGAATGATGCTGAAAAGGCCTAAAGCAAAACTTAAACTTTCAACTTAAGTAATCCCCGAGCAATATAGCATCGAGCCCCGATGAGATACCCTTCATCGTCATCTATATAGACACTTTTAACGTATTCCCTGGGAATACAAATATAGTACCCCAAGCCCCTTTCCCCTGGGGATTGGTGGCGGGGTTTCACTTTTCTCAAATCAACACTCTGGGTGTGCTATCGTACTGGATAAGCCTCATGACTGCCTACGGTTTCCACGCCTCGCCATTGGATATCCTGCCGTGTCAGTCGTGAATATCCCGCTACGTCGGTGGGGTAACCTATCAAACCTCAAATAACAAAAATATTGGTGCCTTACATATAGTTATTCACCGTGTAAGTGTGCTATCTTATATCAGTTAGGCCCTATCAAACATGATTCAATCTTGGATACATCCCTGGGATGTATCCATTCACTTACATCACACCTGATGCTCTCATCTCTTTACTTCTTCTTCCCCTGGGGATGGCTCATTATAATTACTCTTATGGATGTCACACACACACACTTTTTCACAATTCTTCAGCAATAAAACATTTGAATTTAATTTCTATATCACTACATACATGCTCTTGTAAAATAAAGTACATGTTCAAGGTGTTCCCTACCTCAAGTCTTTGTTTGCTCAACGCATCAAGGTCCCACGTGGCTCCTTGTGCACTAGTTCACACGTACCACCTATGGTACCACATAACAGGTGAAACACATCACAAAAGATGCAATAAAGGAAGTCCAAGACCCTCCATGAAGCTTAGAGTCAAACTCCAAAGTCAACATAATTTATCTCAGTCGATTAATCGAACTCCAAAATCGATTAATCGAACCTGATTCGATTAATCGATTAATCGAAAGTCAATATCGATTAATCGATTCTCAAATCGATTAATCGAGATTTTCATTCGATTAATCGAATTCTAATTCGATTAATCGAAATTCTCTGTTCATCCAAGTCGATTCTCAATTCGAGTAATCGAGTTCCTAAAATCGATTAATCGATCCCAAATCGATTAATCGAAAATTGAAATCGATTAATCGAAATCCCATTTCGATTAGTCGATTTTCCCAAATCATTTCCTCCACTTCTTGGGTCCATTTGGAGGTTCCCGATCGATTAATCGATACCCAAATCGATTAATCGAAATCCAAAAGTCGATTAATCGAACTCCAATTCGATTAATCAAGTCTCCTCGACTTTTCAACTTCGGCCAATTTCGATTAATCAAACCCAATTTCGATTAATCGAAATTGTCGATTCAAATTTCATTTTATGTTCTTCCCAATCTTTTTCCACACTTTTTCCTCTATTTTTCTAAACCATTATCCTATGATTTAAACCATTTTCAACTACAATTTAGCCTCTACGATCTATGCATTTTATTCACAAAAATTTACCTTGAATAAATCTCAAATTGATTTCAAATCGAGCGGTTGGAAGGCTAGGGTTCCAGCTTTGCTTCTAGCGGATCCCTCGCGTCGAATCCGACGTTTCTTGCTCGAATCTCCCTTCTTCAACTAGCATTTACTCCTTGCATTAATCACTCTCTTTACTCTTCTCTCTCTCTTCTTTACCTCTCTCTCAACCACCAAACTCTTGATTTTAGGGCTATTAAACCCTTTTATCTCCCCCCCTAGCTTGTGTGTTGAGCACATGCGCCTCAATAGGTGTATGTGACTTTAGATTTTCAACATACACCATATAGCTACTCAAACCATCACTTCATATTCACTCATCACACTCTATGCTAACTCTTGATCTCCTGATTGGTCAAACTTGTGACCAATCGGGCACGGATCCCGAGGTCACTGTTTAACGTAATTTTTCAGAATATTACATGTAATTTGGGGAGAAGATTTGATTGTTTTCGTTTTTCTTTTTTTTAGATATGGAAGAGGATTTTTTGTTGTTTTTGAAGCTGTTACGGAAGAGGATTTGATTGTTGTAATTACTGTTTTTTTATTGTTGTAATTACTGTTGCGTGTGATAGACTTCCTCTACCATGGCACCATGCTGCCGACATTAATCATTTAAACACCATTTTGGTGTTTAAATGATCTTATACCGTTAAATTAGACTGAAGTGTGATTTATCACTGTCATGTAGCTCAAATTTGTGATCAATCTCTCAAAAATAGTGTTTTAAGGAGTTTTACCATCCGATCTATGGACTATAATATAAACCTTTTGTTTCTAGTTTTAATGGCCAATATTATAGTTCATCAATCATATGGTTGACATCGGTTTATAGACATGTTTCTTTAAGCTGATAAATGTTCTAATGATAGATTATCACTTGGAAAATTTAATTTGATGTGCGCCACATGACATAATGATAAATCGCACTTCAATGTTGTGAGATGAAATGGGTAATTTTAATGGTGTAAGATCATTTAAACACCATTTTTGGTGTTTAAATGACGATCAAGAGAGTCATCTCCAATAAAATAGGGGAAATGGCTCACGACAAATTGGTGTTTAAATGATCTTATACTATTAAATTTATACTTTTTATCTCACACTATTGAATTACGATTTATCATTATGCTATGTGGGTGCACATCTGTGGTCAAATTAAATTTCCCAAGTGGCAATCTATCATTGGAACACTTCTCAGCCTAAATCCCAAGTGGCAATCTCCCTAAAACAATTTTATATTATAGTCCATAGAGCGGATGGTAAATCTCCCCAAAACACTATTTTTGAACCTAATGCAATTCAATTTATGATCTATTACTTTGGCGATACGGATTACTAATATATTAACCATTAATGGTGGAAGATTATTTAAACACCATTTTAGTGTTTAAATGATAGTCATGAGAGTCTGGTCTATAAAATAATAACATTTAGGAGACAATACCATCTAAGAAGGAAACTTGTTCCAATTGACTGGGTCTTGCATACAATGTGGGGAAAGGTTATTTACTTGGATAGCAAGCTACCTAAAAAGCTTTTCATTGATGTTATATCATTGAAAATGTGCAGCAAATCATGCTTCCAATCGTTTGAGATGTCGTTTTACTACATGACGAGATCTTTTATTTGATTGAGTTAATCTTAAGGGATAAAGGCTCTTAACAGACATTTAAGCTGCATATGGCATAGCTCTTTGCTAGCCCCTGCCACAATGGAGTTCGTCTGCTTTAGTTTGTTATCATTATCTTTTTTAACTCCCTGTAAAGGAGGATTTATCTGCTCTACTAGCAACCTCCTTGCTCTCTACTAGCTCCCTATCAGAGCAAAAAAAAATATGCTCTGTCAAAGAGTGAGTAGAGAGGAGGGTAAAACTACTGAACAGGTAATTCTTGCACAAAATCTTGCTATGCAAGGAGTTATCAAAGAAAAGGGGTACCTGCTAAAGCAGGTAACGAGATGTTAGCAAAGAGGATGGGAACCTGCTAAAGCAGGTGAACTCTGCTATGGCGGGGGCTAACAGAGAGTTATGCCATACGCAGCCTTAAACACCAAAATGGTGTTTAAACTTACACCGTTAAAATTGTACTTTTTATCTTGCACCATTGAAGTGTCATTTATCATTATGCCACATGGCGCACATATGTGACCAATCTAAAATTCCCAAGCGGCTATCTATCACTCATAACATAAATGTCTCTAGAATATGTAAATTGTTGTAGCTTGCAAAAAAAATCGTAACCTAGAACTATTGCAACTTGTAAATTATAACATACAACCAAGGTATCAAAATCAATATTGGTCTTGGTTATCGGTTTGTCGAGGACCGATACGACTCGGCCGATACCAATACGTATCAGCCTATTTTATTTTTTTAAAAGGAAAAGTTTACGTCTCGATCGAAACCGAGACATATCGACCGATATCCGAGTTGGGATACAGATACGTATTGGTTTGCGAGAAATCGATACATATCGGTGTCGGCTGATTTTTTATACCTTACATACAACCACCTCTCTAGGTGCTACAACGAGTTCATTCTCATTGTCCAATCAGAGCTGTGAAACGAGCGGGTTGGAATATGAAAAGGTCGTTTCTAAAGTGGCGTATGAGTAGGAACAACGTAGTGGTTGGCACACGGGGCTTTAAGTACAATAGCCAAGTCAAGACTAAAGATAAGCTCAATTCAACTAAGTTGGAGGGTGGGAGATGGGAAATGATGGGAATTAGGAAAATTCATTGTCACTAATCCTTTTGTTCTTATACATTACTTGTTTAACTTTTATATGACTTATTAATAGAATAAGTTTCTTTTATGATTAGGCTTCAATTATCGAAATATGCTGCTAGTGTTATATAAGATATATGCTATATTAAGTATTTTTATCGGCACTGCATTACATTCATATCATAAAAATATGATAGGACATGCGCATGATAAGTTAAGGAATAAGATACGACACTCGACTTTAAGTCATCATCAAAGTGGGGTTCCTTTCATAAACTTGAAATATAGGTATCCATGTACAGATACAATACCTCTATGAAAATATAAGTTGTCACACGAAGTACATCTAAGTTATTACGAAACCCGCTCCTTCGAAAATGTGGTTTAGTAAAGCTTATCGCAACATGACTCACTCTAATTTAAATTATATGCAAATGATAAAAAAATATAAATATGATAAGATATGAATATGATAAAATACGTTGTGAATATCAACTGAATATGAAATTAAGTTCTAAATGTGTCATACCTTACGAGCCACCATAAGGGTATAACGTCTGCAATCAAGACGGATCTTAAGGACAATATATTTAGTTTTGTCTCGAACTAAGGGGACACTGGAGGTTTCTACTTAAGGGAACCTGTTATACAGATGCGCGTAACCTCGTCGAACTAGATGATAGTTTAAGATACGATACAAAAATTAGACAGTTATCTACACATGGACCTCGCGTGGTAGGCTCAAGCAGTGGCCTTAGCACATATCATTTACGTAAAATAAGTATGATGTGAAGTACATTGTGTATATCTATAGAGCTACAATAAGATTTAAGATATATCACGTAAGGTAAGTTGACAAGATAAATAAGAAAAGTGATAAATATTAGAAGCATCATATGCACTGAAAACTGTTACGTCCTTTCAGTTTTATAGTTACGAAATGTTTATGAGAATTTTTATTATGTTGTTTATATGAAATTGTAGAGGATTTACTTTCACTTGCAAGATTGCACTAACGATCACCTGAGTAGATTGTGGTAGATTGATTGTGCAACCCACTGAATTTATGTAACTGAGTAAACTCATCCCATAAAAAATTAACAGTTGCAGGTGAAGATACAAAACACTCTTCTTTTGTGGACTTTGATGCGTTGATAGATGATACGGTTTACGAGGGTGATGACGTGAATGACCAACTAGACGAGATCAACTAGGTATTAATTATTTAGCAAGACTTTCCAATAGTTGATTGTATCTTTATTTATGACCATTTGGTATAATGAACTCAAATTTCAATGTAAGTTTAGTGAAAAAAAATTTAATATGAGAAGAAAATTTGATTCATGATTTTTGGGATCCCTATTTTACGTAAGATCTAGTAAGATATGCATGTCCGCTTATCGCTTTAACAAACGTGCAGTGTCATAACACAAAATTCTAGACCCTTGACATCAGCTAGGATTCTGAGTCGTGACAGATAAACATGGTACTTATGCACTCTTTGGGTTAGGAAGATCAATGTTATATGTGTCAAAAGAGAAAGATATAAGAATTTATCTTTAAGATCTTAAAATTTATATAAACTTAGAGTCATCAAAAGGACGAATAAATCATCTCTTTAGTGGTATAAATATTTGAAATTCTAATTTTAGGTGTCTATTGTATTGCAATTAACGAGCGTTATAACTCAAGACCACATAATAACATATTTTGTGATTTTATATCATAGTAAATTCAATCAAGTGAGATTAACATGATAGAAAATAGGCCACGTGTTATGCACGTGCCCTTGACTAGTATATATATATATATATATATATATATATATATATATATATATATATATATAGATCTATTTGATCGCACTTAAATCATTGATTATATTCAATGGCCTCAGAACATCTTTTTTAGATTTTTATAATGTTTAATAGCGCTAATATATATTTATCATCACGTGAGTAACTAGGAAGTCACTTTACTATAGGGAATGAATGATTGAAACTAAATTCAACATGTACTTTTGCCTCTTACGATGGCTGCTTCTAATGGTTTTTTGATGTTTGTAGACCCTAATGATCATGTATTTAGCAGCACCTGTGTGACTGTGTGATAGAACTCATAGACTAAGAGTCGACCTACCGACCTTAGCAGCTAGGGTACCTAAGCTAGTTCTAATTCGAATATAAGATACATAAAATGATGGTTAGCCCTACTATGTATTTAAGATGATCTGGCGGCATCACAGAGTTCTCCCCTTCTACTCCCTTACACAAATCGGTTTAAGGCTATGACTTCTTAAAAACGAGGTTGTATAAAGGTCATGAGGTTGCTTCAGACTCGTATGGGACTTCCGAGTCAACTCCCAAAATTCGCAAGGAGAAGACTTTGGGGACTCCTTATATATAGGGTTTGGGTCATAGGGGCTTCATTATACATCATGGGCAGTGGCATATAGTTATAATTATATGTCAATGTATAGTTATAAATATACACCGATTCAACCAACATATGATTGTGAGCTTGAGAAAAATTTTGGTACTTCAGAGCAAGGTGTCAAATCGGATATGCATATTAGGTATCGGTTCATGGAGGGACCGATACGAATCGGTCGATACCAATACATATCGGCCAATTTAAAAAAAAAAAAAAAAAAAAAAAAAAGCAAAAACTCGGTTGAAACCGAGACATATCGGCCAATATCCGATACGTATCGGCGATACCGATACGCGCTGATACGTATTGGTATCGGCCGATATTTGATACCACGCTCCGGGGTATGGATTTCAAAATCAGTGGAACAATTATGCTTAATTGATTTAATAATAATATATCCAAAACTTTAAACCTTGTTGGTATGGAACGTTGGTCGGCATATAATCAATTATATGTCAACCAGACCGGCTTATTAGCCCTCTCGAAGGGTTCAAAGATGGAACCCTCAATGGCAAGTCGGTTCAATTGTAAGTGGACATAAGTGACATATAATCGTTCTTATACTAGGCCGTCGAATAATTCGATAATTTTGCAAGGAAATTATATTTCCTGACTCAACTTTTTTATTTATCTATTACCAAGAGTTTGGCCGTTAGTCCTGACTTTTAAGACATTCTAATTGATCGCGGAATGTCAATAATGGGATATCACAATTTAGGCGTTAGCTATTCGGGTAACCCTGAGCTCTACTTGAACATAGACAATAAATTAATTCCCTACTGTTTTGCTAAAGAATGATTATAGCGTCATCTATTTTTTGTTGTTAATGAGGTGTCAATGACATTATAAGGTTTCTCTAGTTTGTGAGATACCTTTTCATGGCTCGAAAGTTGATTATCATGAATTTTAAAGAGATATAATCAGCGGATATCTGCTTTCAAATAGATAAAAAATGAAGGCAGAAGTTATTCACAAGTATGGTAAATTTATGTTGCCACTAGTGAACAGGGCAAAACTAGGATTTTCTTCTAAAGAGAGCAAGATTTGGTCAATGGAGACAATGGGTTAGCATTATTAAGTGGCATTGGCACCAAGTGCTTTGGTACTAAGGTAACTATTTGGGATGTGTGTGCGAAATCAAGCATTGTACTGTTTTTAGGTGCGCTATAATCTAAGATCATCAGTATAAAAGATTTGGACAGAAAATGGCCTTCATCGATCCAAAGTAGTAAAGCACCATCTCTAATTTATGGCTACCATCTAAATCTAACATAACATTGATTTTAGATGGCATTTGAGGACATTGAATTAGATGACGGACAATATACATGATAGATCTTGACATCACATGTGTCAAATCGAACGGAACATGTGGTGATTCCACTTGACACTGTTAGTATATTGCACAAAGATTGACAGAAAATAGACCGAAAAATTGCTTCAAGGCGCGATTAGATCGCCGTCTTTAAGATAATATTTGCCCCTTATATGCAACGGGATATCGGCAAATTCGCCTCCAGGATACAATGAAGCCTCGGTGAAGAACCGATCTGTCACACACTACGTTGCACTGTAGTGTGCGACCCAACGAAACGAAGACGCAGAATGCTCTGATTTGCACACGAATTTTGAGGGTTCAGATGTAAGATTCAGAAATTGCAAGTGTTTTAGAATCCCTCCTCTGGCCTCTATTTATAACTTTCGGAGCACCTTTTTAGGGGCGGTTGTGTCTGTCGGTTGCTTGCAATCGAGGGCCCTGATCGATCCGATCAACGATTGCAAGGATCCAACGGTTCACATCCGAACAGTTATATCTTTTGGTCAACTGATTTATCTGAATTCGAAATCGTAACTATTTATTCGAATCCGAAATCCGACCGTTTCCTTGAATGGTCGGAAACTGCCTAATGCACACATGCGGTGCACACGTGCGAAGTCAATTCGTGCCCGGTCAACAAGTCAACCGATCGGATCATCTCAATTCAAATAGGAAAGGCTCCTCAAGCTCCTCGCGACGAAGTGCAAAGTACACCTTAAAAGCGCCAATTGCGCCATTCGCACATCGCACGCGCGTGCCCGTGTGCGGCGGCGAACCGCCGCTATGAGCTGTGTTCTTCTTATCAAGCCAAATAATATGGAAGGTAAGTTTCCATATATAAGCCATGAATATTTCTTGTAAAATAGTGAGGTGGGACAAAACATTTACAACACTTTTAAACTTATGATGGGAAAAGTTTCCCTCCAATATTAATTCAAAATTTAAGTAATTTTGACTTGAAGGTTAAAAGCATCCTTTTAATATAGAAACCAATCACTTTAAGAAACCATTTAAAAATAAATAAATATTATTAAATTAATAATAGATAAATATTATTAAAGTAATAAATATTTATTTGATAAATATCCAACATTCCTCCCCTATTTACAAAATAAATATCCATCCTCCTCTATTTTGGAAATAAAGAAACTGAGAGTCATTCTTAAATCTGATAACCAAAAATAATATATATATGTACCAAAAAAATTTGAGTATTTCTTGACTACTGTATGCATAAATGAAGGTGTCCTAATGAATTGAACCTTCACTTAGTGAGAATACATCAAAGTTGATAAAGAACTTTAGTGATCTAATTTCTTGAACTAATTTTCTTATATAATCAACCGGATATATAACACACATAAGTAATCTAAGTTTCATTTCATTTTAACAGCCAGCACGTTTTATGGCCTTATGCTTATATCCCGGTATTCATGAGTTGTATTTAAGAAATGCCTTTATCTTTCTTCGAAGCGGCCACACTTCATAACTCATATAGGTCAGTTCTATCATAAATGCCCTTGTAACTTAGACATTTCAACATTATATGTTATAGACTGATTAAGAGAAATACCTCAACTTCTTCCTTACGTTACAAGTTCCACATTATTACTTGAGATGGTTGGAGTTGTAAACTCGCACTTTTAATAATGTGCAATCACTACATATGATTTGTTTTCCCATTGAACCTTTAGTTTCTGGACTTTAGAAAATAGGTCGGGTTACCATCATAGATGATGTAATCTATTAGGCTTTAAACTCATCCCTTCTGATGTTTTAATAACTACATCTCTTGCAAGACCTTTTGTAAATTGATCCGCTAAATTTGCAAAGGTCCGTATTGAATTGATAGTAATTGCTCCTTCACGGAGTAATTGACTAACATAACTGTGTCTTAAACTTATATGTCTAGACTTTCCATTATAAATTTTGCTATAAGCTTTAGATAGCACAGCTTCACTATCACAGAATAAAGAGATTGATAGCATAGGCTTCGGCCAAATAGGAATTTCTAATAGTAAATTCCTTAACCACTCTGCTTCCTTGCTCCCTGCCGCAAGAGCAATAAATTCTGATTCCATAGTTGCATGTGTTATGCATGTTTGTTTTTTTTATCCCCAAGAAACTGCGGCACCTCCAAGTGTAAATACTCATCCACTAGTAGACCTTGACTCATCTGTATCATTGTTCCAACTAGCATCTGTGTATCCCTCAAGTACAATAGGATAACCAACATAATGTAAAACATAATCCTTAGTTTTATTAAGATAACTTAATACTCTACTAATTGCTTTCCAATGTTCATGACTAGAATTACTAGTATATCTACTTAATTTCCCTACCGCATAAGCAATATCAGGTCTAGTGCAATGAGTAGCATACATCAAACTACCAATTACTCTAGAAAAGTCTAATTGAGATACACTTCTACTATCGTTGGGTTTTAATTTTATACTTGGATCAAAATGTGTTGGTGCTAATTTTTCATTATTATTAAATTTCTTTAGCACTTTTTCTATATAGTGTGACTGAGATAAAATAATATTATTATCTTGCTTAAATAATTTTATTCCAAGAATTACATCGGCTTCACCCATGTCTTTCATATCAAATTTTGAAGCCAAAAAACTTTTTGTATATATAATACTTTCTAAGTTTGTACCAAAAATTAAGAGGTCATTCACATAGAGACAAATAATTATTCCTTTACCCTTTGATATCTTACTATAAATGCATTTATCTAATTCATTAATCTTGAATCCATATGATAAAATAATACTATCAAATTTTTCATGTCACTGTTTAGGAGCCTGTTTTAGACCATATAGGGACCTAATAAGTTTACAAACTTTATTTTCATGTCCTTGCATGATAAAACCCTCTGGTTGATCCATATATACTTCCTCTTCAAGTTCACCATTTAAAAAGGCGGTCTTAACATCCATTTGATGAACTTGAAGTTTATATATAGAAGCAAGAGCAAATAAGATCCTTATGGAAGAAATCCTAGCCACTGGAGCATAGGTATCAAAATAATCAATACCATGCTTTTGTCTAAAACCTTTGGCAACAAGTTTAGCCTTAAACTTATTTATAGTGCCATTGGGATTAAGTTTTCTTTTAAATATCCACTTACAACCTATAGGTTTAGATCCCTGTGGTAAGTCTACTAATTCCAAAGTATTATTGGACATGATAGAATCCATTTCATCATTTATAGCTTCTTTCCAAAATGCAGAATCAATAGACTTAACAGCTTCATCAAACGTTTGAGGATCTTCATCGATATTAAAAATAAACTTCATTTTCTTAGTTTTCTCATTTCTGGTTCCTTCTACAATATACACATAGAAATCTGACCCAAAATCGGTGGCTTTCCTAGGTCTCTTACTTCTTCTAGGTTTCATCTTTTCATCTTCACTACTAGAGAGATGAAGAGAATCAAAAGATTCATCTAAGTTAGAGGATGCAAGAGGTTTAGAAATAGTAGAGAAAGTATTCTCATAAAATACTGCATCTCTAGATTCAAAAATTGAATCCTTTTCAAAAATATTATTATGCTCACATACTAAAAATCTGTATATATGACTATTAATAGAATATCCCACAAAATACATTCAATGGCTTTAAGACCTAATTTTGTACATTTATAATCGGGTACCCTAACTAATGCTCTACAACCCCATACTTTTAAATAGTATAATTTAGGAGGTTTGTTCTGTGACAGCCCGGATTTCGGCACCCCGAAACCCGTGCCATCAGCACGATCATCTTGACCGTGCCCCTTAGCTAAGCACGGAACATTGGCATATCAAGCATAAAATGAAATAATAAATAAGCTGCGGAATTTAAATCTATATTAAGAAATTCTTCAAAAGACAATTCTACCCTCATGCCTCTGCATGAATGGAGAACCGATCCGAACCATCGATGATAGCAATCATCACGAATGGTTCGCCCCAAAAGAATAATTCCAACTCAATATATACATGGTTTAACCGAAACAAGGCTTGACATACCAAGCCGTACTAATCTCTCTCAAAAGCCCTCAAAGTGGCACAACGGAGTCCTCTAGAAGAAGTCCTCAGGAGGTGGCTCCAACTCGTCTCCGGCCGCAAGGTCCGACTCACCGGGGTCAGCGTCTCCTGAAGCCTCGGCAGCTGCTAGTAGTGGACCTGCGACGTATAGTCTATAGGGTGAGCTACATCCTAGCTCAATAGGGAACAAAACACAGTTGAACATATAAATTATTACTCACATATATTCCATGATATGCCATGCATGATGTGTCGATGCAATTTCGGATGAAACAGTTAAAAAATATTACACTTTTACTGGTAGTTTACTCGTGTCTTTTATTTACTCATGAATAATGTTGAAAAGGCCTAAAGCAAAACTTAAACTTTCAACTTAAGTAATCCCCGAGCAATATAGCATCGAGCCCCGATGAGATACCCTTCATCGACATCTATATAGACACTTTTAATATATTCCCTGGGAATACCATATAGTACCCAAGCCCCTTTCCCCTGGGGATTAGTGGCGGGGTTTCACTTGTCTCAAATCAACACCCCTGGGGTGTGCTTACTATGTACGGATAAGCCTCCACACTGGCCTACGGTTTCGCCGCCGTATCGGTCACGGATATCCTGCCGTGTCAGTCGTGGATATCCCGCCACATCGGTGGGGTACCCTATCAAACCTCAAATAACAAAAATATCGGTGCCTTATATATAGTTATTCACCGTGTAAGTGTGCTATCTTATATCAGTTAGGCCCTATCAAACATGATTCAATCTTGGATACATCCCTGGGATATATCCACTTACTTGCATCACACCTAATGCTCTTATCTCTTCACTTTATCATCCCCTGGGGATGGCTCATTATAATTACTCTTATGGATGTCACACACACACACTTTTCACAATTCTTAAGCAATAAAACATCTGAATTGAATTTTATATCACTACATACATGCTCTTGTAAAATAAAGTACATGTTCAAGGTGTTCCCTACCTCAAGTCTTTGTTTGCTCAACGCATCAAGGTCCCACGTGGCTCCTTATGCATTAGTTCACACGTACCACCTATGGTACCACATAACAGGTGAAATACATCACTAAGGATGCAATAAAGAAGGTTCAAGACCCTCCAAGAATCTTAAAGTCAAACTCAAAAGTTAACATAATTTATCTCAGTCGATTAATCGAACTCCAAAATCGATTAATCGAATCTGATTCGATTAATCGATTTCCAAAATCGATTAATCGAAAGTCAATATCGATTAATCGATTCTCAAATCGATTAATTGAGATTTTCATTCGATTAATCGAATCCTAATTCGATTAATCGAAATTCTCTATTCAGCTAAGTCGATTCTCAATTCGAGTAATCGAGTTCCTAAAGTCGATTAATCGATCCCAAATCGATTAATCGAAAATTGAAATCGATTAATTGAAATCCCATTTCGATTAGTCGATTTTCCACAAGTCATTTCCTCCAGCCCCTGGGGTCCACTGGAGGTTCCCAGTCGATTAATCGATACCCAAATCGATTAATCGAAATCCAAAGTCGATTAATCGAACTCTAATTCGATTAATCGAAATCGGGGTCCACTGACTTTTCAACTTCTTGGCCAATTTCGATTAATCGAAACCCAATTTTGATTAATCGAAACCCAATTTCGATTAATCGAAATTGTCAGATTCAGCCCCCTTTTGGCTGTTCTTCTCAATCTTTTTCCACACTTTTTCCTCTATTTTTCTAAACCATTTTCCTATGATTTAAACCATTTTCAACTACAATCTAACCTCTACAATCTATGCATTTTATTCATAAAAATTTACCTTGAATCAATCTCAAATTGATTTCAAATCAACTGGTTGGAAGGCTAGGGTTCCAGCTTTGCTTCTAGCGGATCCCTCGCGTCGAATCCGAAGCGTTCTTATCGAATCCCCCTTCCTCAACTAGCATTTACTCCTTGCATCACTATGCTTGCTTAACCTCTCACTTCTCTCTCTCTTTTCTTTACTCCTTCAACAACCAATTTCCAGGATTTTAGGGTTATTAAACCCTTTTATCCTTCCCCCAGCTTGTGTGTTGAGCACATGCACCTCGATAGGTGTATGTGACTTCAGATTTACAACACACCCCACATAGCTACGCAAACTATCACATCACATCCGCTCATTACACTCTATGCTAACTATTGAACTTCTATTTGGTCAAACCTATGACCGATCGGGCACGGATCCCGAGGTCATAGTTTAGCGTGATTTTTTGGGCTATTACATCCTCCCCACCTTGGGAATTTTCGTCCTCGAAAATAACCCAAGGCTCATCGGTCTGGGTCTCTCCCCCCCCCCCCACACTCTCAGGTGAGGCTGTCCAATAGACTCAGACGTATTTAGGTATTCACAGATACAAGGATGGAGATAAATTTAACAAAATTGAACAATTGAGACAAAAATTTGATTTATATTAAAAATTTAAATTTACAAGGCCACATGAGTTGGCGTACAAAAAGACTTTACAGATATACAATGATAAGTCAAAACACATGGAATCCCCGTCAGTGGTGAAATCTTGGGCAGTGCTCCATCTGAGGTGATGCTCGATGGTCTGGTCTCTGAGCTGGAGTGCAGTGCGTGGTGGCGACTGTGGTGGAAGCGTCTCGATCGGCGGAGCGGAGGCGGATGTGGAAGGAGCCGCTCTGTAGTGGCGGTGGTGGGATGGAAGACGGGTCCTCGTGGAAGGTCAGGCGTCCATTGTCCCTCCTCCTCCCGGGCGAGGTAGCGGTGAGTCGGTCGGGTAGATGTGGCGGAGGGTGTGAAAGAGGAGGAAGTTCATCCGTTCATTGTTGGCCTCCATACGGGCCAACACCTCCTTTATGGTCGGCCCAGATGATGCAGCACGCCGGCGGTAGGACGAGGTGGGTGTCGCGGGCGCAGAGTGGGCAGGTGGCGTCGGTGAGGCTGCGGTATGAGAGGGAGCCCTCTCCACGGATGGCTCAGCGGGGATAGGGTGTGCCCCACTCACGGGTGGGTCCTGCTGTGGTGGTGGGGGTGGTGGCGGTGCTACTGCTGCTGCTGCTGGGGCTACCGGAGCGGGGCCCAGAGCCGGTAGGGTCCGCTTTAGTAGGTTATAGCTACGGGCCCATGAAGACCTAGAGAATGTCTTCACGCAGTCCGTAGCCCTCATCTCGTGAGGAGAGACGGTGTAGGAGGGATCGTCGGAGTAGCACTCCAACATGCTCGATATAAGGCGAGCGTAAGGCATCTTCTCCTTGGGCCTTAGGTTGCCCTTCATCAGCTTGCCCTTTATATACTTCATCCCCTCAAGGATGAGCATGGTGGCGTCAAACCACCGGCCACAGAAGGCCGAGTAAAGTGCCTGCTGCACTTTCTCCACGCGCTCGGTATCGTGGCGCATAGGGTAGAGGTTGCACTTGACCACCGAGTCAAGCATCCACATATAGTGGGGAAGGTCAACCCTCTTTATGGAGGATCCCGACCCCTTTTTGTCGTTGGTCATGCGAGTCATGACCTCTTCAAATCTCACTTCCTCTTCAAAGGGTGGGAAGAGGGTGGTCTCTGGGGTAAAATCGAGGTAGCATTCAAGCACCTCGTGTATGTGACGACGAGTGATTGTGTAGTCGCGACCCTCAATAATGGTCTTGATCACATCGTCGGTCGGGCCGTCCACAAGCCCTTGGTAAAATAGTCTCACCAATCTAGGGTAATAAGAACCCCGGAATGGTTTGAGAAGGGTGCCGAGACCGGCGTTATTGAGGTAGTTTCGAGCCCATTGGGTCTCGCCCGGTACATCGGGATTGGTGAAAAGGGTAGGGTCGATGATGTATTCGACCTCGAAGGTCTTGGCTGCCCACCATTCATTTGGTTGCACCACATTGGTGGGTGGTGGGTGGGAAGACTCGCGCATAGATGCGCTCGTCGAACCGGAGGTGGTCTCCGATGTCGACGGTGACGGAGTCCTCACCGGCGATGGGGTAGGTGGTGGTGGTGCGGCGTTCTTACGCCTAACCGGCAACTTAGAGGTTGCCTTCTTCGAAGACAACCGGGTTTTGGGCGGCATTTTTTGAAAAAAATAGGGTTTAGCTAGTTCAAATCGAAGGAAAAAGCGAAGTTAGGGTTTTACCGCGGGTTTTGGATGTGAATGCGGAAGCGAATCGACGGAAAATCCCAACCCTAGAGCGCCGGATGGTCGGAGAAGAAGAAGAAGATGAAGCGCCCAAAAATCCCAAGCAAAAATGATTTCGAATGGGAAATGAAATCCCCAAATTTTTATATATAGGCCTCGGCTCGATTAATCGAAATTCAGAATCGATTAATCGAGATTCAAAACTAGGTTAAGCCGCGCAAAATCGATTAATCGATTTCCCAAATCGATCAACCGAAAGTTAAATTCGATTAATCGAAATCGTATCTGTTTAAAAATTTAAGTTTTTGAGCTCACTGGCGCGAGCCAGTCGATTAATCGAAATCCATTTCGATTAATCGAAATTCCAAAATCGATTAATCGAATTTCACTTCGATTAATCGAAATCGTGCAGTAACTTCTAAATTTCCAGAATTCCTTAAGTTATTCGATTAATCGAAATCCATTTCGATTAATCAAAATTTCAAAATCGATTAATCGAAATTCACTTCGATTAATCGAAATCGTCTATCTGACTTCAATTTCTTCCAAGTCACTTTAGTAAATCGATTAATCGAGGTCCAGTTCGATTAATCGAAATCCAAAATCGATTAATCGACACTGCTTCGATTAATCGAAATTTCATTAATTTACTCCCAATTCTTCTAACATTCTCAGCTTGTTCGATTAATCGAACTTGCAGTTCGATTAATCGAATTCCCAATTCGATTAATCGAATTCCCAAAATCGATTAATCGATCCCAAATCGATTAATCAAAATTATAACTCGATCAATCGAAATTTCATTCTATGTATATTCTAACTCTTATTCAAATTTCCAGTCATTGGCACCTGCCAGTCGACTAATCGAACAAAATCGATTAATCGAAATTCCAAATCGATTAATCGATTTGAAATTCGATTAATCGGTTTTGCCCAATTTCTGCAGATCTTCAAGTTCTTTGGTTCTTTGATTATTTTTTTGACAATTTATGACGTCAAGTGGTTTGTAGATCCATAAAGACACATTCACTTGGTCATGTACATACAAAACTGTTCCTTTAGTCATACTTTTGAGCAAAATTTCCATCGAATTACAAGTCTCGTGGAGATTTCCACAACCACGTTTGTGGTTTACATTAAATTCTCATGTCGTTGGAAACAAGGCTAGATATTGTTCTTTCACATCGGCCTCTCGTTCCCAAGTAGCCTCTTCTTTTGGATGATTGTTCCACCGAACAAGCACTAAGGGAATCACTTTAGTGCGCAGTACTTGTTCCTTTCGATCCAAGATTTCCACTGGTTCCTCTATCATGCTCATGTCCTCACACATCTCTATAGGTTGCTTTCCTAATACATGAGACGGATTATTCACGTACTTCCTGAGCATCGATATGTGGAACACGTTATGTACTCGATCAAACAGCGGTGGTAAACCAACGCGATGCGCAACTTCACCTACGCGTCCCAAAATTTCAAATGGTCCAATGATCGATTTAGAATGTAACCCTTGCAAGTGCACAAGATCTATTGCAGTATGGCAAGAACAGGGGTGTCGAACCCACAGGGAAACGTGAATTTTTAATTAATTCTTTTAGAGATTTTAAAAACGTCCCTAAGGAAGTACCAAAGGGCAGATTCAATTTTACCAAAAACTTAACGCACTTTTCCTAAATGCAGAAAAATAAATTAATCTAAACAATTAATTACTGATAAATCTACGAACAATATTAAAATGAGATCAAGGAATATGCTACGGATTCTGCACTTTTTCTATCATTAAAACCCACGGTTCATTAAATCATCATTCACACCATCATTCATCTAGAAAAATGACTTGAAATAAAATATGATCATCAATCCAAGCATACCCTATCTAAAAACAATGACTCATTAACATTGCGGTATGAGTCATGTAAAAAGCATAGCGTATCTCATGATATTTAGATCACGACAATCATCATAATCGCTCTGACCTAGATCACTGCGGGTCCAGATCTAGCGATTACTGACCGTTGATACAGCGCAATCAACGGTCATAACAAAGCATTTAAAATATTTTCAATCACACAAACTTTGAGCAAAACGATTCCATGATAACAATAATAGGCGTGGTATTAATCATAAACATAGGTACTTATCGGGGATCGCATCTTCCCGATCTCTTGATTTAGCTCATCTTTGGTGTTTGATCTCCTTTTCTTTCAAAGTCATTCCTCTTTATTTCTTCCAAAAGATATTTGCAATTGTTTTTCCTAAATACAATCTATGAATTTCTCAGAGAAAAATAATGCAAATCCTAGGTACAATCTACCCTGAATAAACCCTAGAAGAAGGAGAGAAGAAGACTTGAAAAGATGAAGAAAATATTCTGCCAAAGTGAAGAGCCCTAAAAACTAAAAAGAAAGAATGAATAATATTCTAATTGCAAAAAATAATAATCCCCCTAAGAAACTCGTGGCTTCCCTTTTTATAATAGCCTAACCCTAATACCTCTCTCGATTGACATCTAAGAGTAATTTTCGTGAATTCCCGCCTAGCTTTGCATCAGATACTGCCTCGGTATTTTGCTCATAATTTTCTGTACCGAACTCGGATTGAGGTGATTCTTGAAGCGTTGGAAAGCTGACGACGAGCTCTACAACTTTTATGTTTTAGCAATTTCCTGAATCTGACGTCTTGAAGGTCCAAATTGAGCTGCAAGTCGCACTAAGTTCTCAATGACCCAAAATAGCAGTGTTTTGACATTATTTTCGGATTCTTGGTTTTTTAGAAACTTGGACTGTATTTACCTGAAACACTTCAAATCTAGCAAATCTCATCAGATAGCCTTCATCGGACGGCTAAATATAGGTATTTAGGGGTGAAATATCATCATATTTCACTACTCATCACACCCCCAAACCTACACTTTGCTAGTCCTCGAGCAAAGAGAATGATAGAAATATAAAGCAAATCAAACTAACATCCTAAAATTTAAATGCCACTTTAGAGGAACACGATTGCACTTAGCATGTGCAACAAGCCTTTAAACCCTAGGTGATCCCTAGTGGAGGAGTTGTGTCTCTGAGGGTTTGCAGGTAAGTTACCCACAAACTTCCATAAATTTCAAACCATCGGTAAAATTGAGTTTTCAAAATCTGATTTTTATAACATATATTTAACTTCAAAGCTCAAAATCAATAATCAATTCAACATGCAAATTCTCAATTTTAAATAACAATGTTACACTAATCATACCAATATCCATTCAAATTAGTCTAATGCTCCAAATCGTTAGATAACTCATCCATTCATGCTTAAACGTAGTGTGTGCATACAAAAACCAAGATTCATCCATCTCAGAACTAGTCGTAACGGGAAATCATCGGAACTGTTGACTTGACCCAATCCTCACTTTAGGTTTACTCTCAAAATAAAATCACTCCTATGATTGGTAAGTTTTCGCACACATGTGAGAGAACAATACAAAGCAAATAGGAAGGTCTGGCATGATAAATGAAACACGATGCAATCAATGAACAAAAATAAATCGCATAAGGACAGATACTTGTATATCCTAAGCATGTCATATCAAGTGTCATAAGTATTATATCCTGACTCTCCACAAGACACCTACCATCGCAAGATCGCATCATGAAGCTCTTTTGTACGGTTGTAAGGGCGCTCAGGTAAGGGTAGGAAAGAAAGGGAATTGTGATGTAAAATTTCTGTGATATTGGAAAAGGAACTAACTTCTCATTTTCTTTTATTTTATTTTTTTTTTATTTCTCTTCTTTTCTTTTTTTTTCTTTTCTAATTTCTCACCATTTTTTTTTTTTTCAATATTTTTCTTTTCTCATTCTTTCTTCTCTTTTGAATTTCCTTTTCTTGAAGCACCTCATTTTTCATTCCTTTTTTTTTTTTTTTTTTTTTTTTTCTCTCCCCTTTTTTTCTTTTTATATTTGCCATACACTCTCAGTAAACACCATAACTCATTATCTCTCCACTTACTCTCTTTTCGCTCATTTTCATCCCTCGTTCCTAATTTCTCAGAAATAAGAAGGGTAAAGCTAAATTTTCAGAAATTGTGAAGGGTTAAAGTTAACGTGGCTTATCAAAGAATGTATAAGGGTAAATTTTTCTATAGGCTCAAAGGGGTACTAGAAGGATAAATTTATATGAGGTGGGGCATTTTAAGCAAACAGCCAAAGATGGCCTTCAATCATTTCCTTAAAAGATGGTAACCTTGCCTATTTGTCTTGAGTAGATATCTGATGCGTTCTAACACAATAATATGAATTTGATATCATGCAAAGTCACAAGCCAAAATAAAATGTATGAGATTATGCAAAATAATTAGATTCAAAGAAAACTCCGAGTTTATATATTCACTCATCAATGACGGAAATTAGCTCTAAAGCTTCCGGGTTTAGTCTCCACTAAGAACCTAAGATTCAACGTTCAAAATAGTTCATCGATTTCTAAGTCTTAGCTTGGTATAAGTGCAAAAATTCTAAGCATGAATTTCAGAGTCATCCACAAATTATCACATTAAGCTTCATCATCCTAGATACAAGTATTCAAAATATGACATCAATATTCTCAAAATTAAATTCACATGCATCATCAACTAAAGTTTGAAAACTATTGCAAAGTAAATCATGTATGATGGTTCCAAAAAATTTTTTTTTTTTTTTTTTTTTTTTTCAAAGAAAATCAAAAATAAGTGATGAAAGATAGATAATCATACATATCAAAAATAAGTGATGAAAGATAGATAATCATACATACCCCCAAACCTAAAAATGACAATGTCCTCATTGTTTGAAATAAGTAGGTACCCCCAAACCTGTTGAAAAGTACCTCAACACAAAGATCAGTCAAGAGAATATGGGCATCAAATTAGAACATGACCAAAATAGATTGAAGGTAATGTGGCTACACTAATTTGGAAATTAAAATAACCTAAACTAAACTAAAACTAATATTCTAGAACTAAACATAAAAGAGAAATAAATCCTAAATCCTAAACTAAACTGTGTCCAACTCCTAAATAAAACACCTGGGTTGCCTCGAAGCTACTGAGTTTAAGTGGCGGCAGGTCGACCCCTTCATTGATCAAGAATCTGGATCACTAAGGTGCATCGCCTCAATCTTAAAGCGGGTCATCGGCTCAAACATTGGTTTGAGTCTTTGCCCATTCACTTTGAAAACTCGATTGTCCTGAAGGCTTTGAATTTCAATTGCACTGCTCACTAATGGAAACAACTCAAACGGGCCTTCCCATCTAGATTTCAATTTCGGGATGAAGCTTAAGTCGAATTGAATAACCAAACTTTTGGCCAACATGAAACTCCTTAGAAATTAATTGATCGTGCAACTTTTTGTACCTTTCCTTGTACATCTTTGAATTTTCATACGCATCGGCGTAACTCTTCTAATTCACTCAATCAGAATCCTTCGATTCGACCTGCTTGCATATCGAAATTAAATCGCTTTGATCGCCTGTAATGCCTTATGCTCCAATTCGACGGAAGATGACATGCCTTCCGTAGACAATTACGAAGGGAGACATTCCGATCGGTGTCTTGAATGCGATCGATAGGCCCTAAAGCATCGATAGCCGGTTTGACCAATCTCTTCTATCCGGCCGTCTGCCTTTTCTAGAATTCGCGATTTCCGGTTAGACACTTCCACGACCACTAGTCGTGGATGGTACGTAGCGACTTTGTGAGTGACGTCGATTTCTTCATTAAAGTGGCAAAATGGCTATTGCAAAATGCGAACCGCCATCGATGATTGCTCTTGGGATCCCGAATCGGTTAAACACATGTTCTCTCAGTAATTTGACCACAACCTTGTGATCATTTGATCGGGTTGCCACAGCTTCAATCCATTTGGAGACATAGTCAACAGCCACCAGAATATATGAATACCCAAAGGATGGTGGAAAAGGACCCATAAAGTCAATCCCCCAAACATCGAAAATTTCAACAATCAGAATTGGATTAAGGGGCATCATATTTCGTCGTGAAATATTGCCAAAATTGTTGACACTGCTGGCATTCCTTGTGATTGAAAATACACGAAGATTGAGGCGAGAATCCGCTTTGAAGGATTTTCTGTGCGGTCTTCTGTCCTCCGAAATGGCCTCCACAGGCCCCAGCATGGCAAAAATTTAGGACGCTTAGTTGCTCGTCTTCTGGCACGCATCTCCTAATGATCTGATCCGAGCAGAATTTAAACAAATATGGTTCATCCCAGAAATAGTATTTTATTTGGGAGAAAAAGAGATTCTTATCATTCTTACCCCACTCAGTGGGAATTCTGCCAGTGACCAGATAATTCACGATGTTAGCAAACCACGGAACTTTTGCACCAGCTACATCAATTGCCATCAAATGTTCATCCGGAAATGTGTCACGGATGGTCTCAGGTATAGATGATTCTTCAGGCAGAATTCTAGACAGATGATCAGCCACAACGTTCTCAACCCCCTTTTTATCTTTAATCTCAAAGTTGAATTCCTGGAGAAGCAGGATCCAACGGATCAGCCTTGGTTTCGCATCCTTCTTTGCTAAAAGATATTTCAAAGCAGAGTGGTCTGAAAAGACCACTATTTTCGATCTAAGCAAGCAAATAGGAACGGAATTTGTCGAGCATACACCACGACTAATAATTCCTTCTGGTGGTGGTGTAATTGATTGGGCATCAATTAATGTCTTGCTAGCATAATAAATTACGTGAGGTAATTTATTCACCCTTTGCCCTAAGCCAGCTCCGATCGCATAATCAGATGCATCACACATGAGTTCGAATGGTAAAGAATAATCTGGTGGTTGGATTATTGGTGCATTTGATAAGAGTTCACGCAATTTTAGGAATGCCTTTATGCAATCCTCATCAAAATCAAAAGGAACATCTTTGCCAAGCAAAGTGCACAATGGTTTAGCCACCTTGCTAAAATCCTTAATGAATCTTCTATAAAATCCAGCATGCCCCAAAAATGATCGAATTTGTCGAACACTTTTAGGAGGTGGTAAATTTGCAATTAAGTCGACCTTCGCCTTATCAACTTCAATTCCTTTCGTTGAAACAATATGCCCCAACACAATTCCTTGTTGAACCATAAAATGGCTCTTTTCCCAGCTGAGAACAAGTTTGGAATCTACACAACGTTGCAACACCTGTGAAAGATGATTCAAACAAGAATTAAATGTTTTTCCAAAAACCGAGAAGTCGTCCATGAAGACTTCGATGAATTTGTCGATCATGTCCGAGAATATGGCCAACATACATCGTTGAAACGTGGCCGGAGCATTACATAAGCCGAATGGCATCCTTCGATATGCAAACGTACCATATGGACACGTGAATGTTGTCTTGGTGGAAAAGCGGGCGCACTTGATTGTATCCCGAATAACCATCAAGAAAGCAATAAAACTCTTGCCCTAACTTCTCAAGAATTTGATCAATGAGCGGAAGGAAAATGATCTTTTACGTGGTGTGTTCAATTTTCGATAATCAATGCACACACGCCATCCGAGTTTCGCGAGTGGGCACCAATTCTCCTCCGTAGTTTCTTTCCTTTGTAATTCCGGACTTTTTCGAACGATTTGTCTTGGACTAACCCATTCACTATCGGAGATCGGATAGATGATTCCGATCGAGGAGTTTAATGATTTCCTTTAAAACGACTTCTTGCATGTTCGGATTAAGTCGCCTCTGTGGTTCCTCGATGGTTTACTCTCATCCTCGGATGTATTTTATGCATACATCTTGATGGGTCAATCCTTGAGATCGACTAAGGTCCATCCGATGGCCTCCTTGTGCTCTTCGACCTTCAACAAATCATTCTCTTGTTCTTCCGATAATGTGGATGAAATTATCCTTTGGAAGTGTTTCTCGAGGTCCCAGAAAAGCATATTTGAGGGACTTAGGCAATTGTTTCAATTCCAGGTTGGTGCTCAATTGATGGAGTCGACACATCCTTTACCTCAGTAGGTACTGGTTCTACCTTAGTCACAACTTCACATAAGTTATCATCTTGACATGATGAATTTGACTTTTTCTCTTCTGACTGCTTCCTTTCAAGCCCTTTGTCCTCATAGATGGCTAACAAAGCAGTTTCAAATTCCTCTTTGGTGAGCATTGATGGTAATGCTTCATCCACCACGTCCATCCGATCGATGTAAAACATTCGACCTCATCCTCATTAGGGAAATGGTTCATCGCATGGAATATGTTAAGCGACTTTCATGTTTCCAAAAGCGTCCATGACTCTGTCAAGCAATTAATGCAAGCGTTGGCGATGGCGAGAAGCAGACGTCCAAGAATAATTGGGACTTGATTGATTGATTTCAGTGGTTCCATGTCTAAGACAACGAAGTCCACTGGAAAGACAAACTTGTCTATTCCAACCAAAACATCCTCGATAACACCCCTCGGTCTTCTTTCTGATCTATCTGCCAGTTGGAGTGTGACCGTCGTGGGTTTCAATTCACCCAATCCGAGTTTCTCGTACATTGAGTATGGGATCAGATTAACACTTGCTCCCAAATCCAATAACGCCTTTCCAATTGGTTGCCCACCAATGACACATGGAACAGTTGGGACTCCAGGGTCTTTCAGTTTCTGTGGGGTTTCCAATCGCAATATCGAACTGACTTGATTTGTTAGGAACACTTTCTTTGAAACGTGAGTACGTGCCTTTCTCTTCCGAGTGCACAAATCTTTGAAAAACTTGGCGTACTCAGGGACTTGTTTGATTGTTTCAAGTAATGGAAGATTTATCTTTACTTGCTTGAATGTTTCGATAATTTCTTCCATTTTTGTCGGTCCCTTTCCCATTCTAGATGGAGGAGTTAGGCATTGAGGAATGGTGCCTTTGGGACATAAGGTGCATTCCATTTCGATTCTTTTCACGTCCTTGTTGGGCGGTTGAAGAAACTCTTCCTCTAATACTTTTCTTTTCCTTTCTCTTCCTTGCTCTTGCACTTTTCTTATCTCTGGCTCTTTGTCTCTTTCTTTCTCTTTTCCTTTTCCTTTCTCCTTTCTTTTCTCTGATTCTTTTTCCTCTATTGCTTCTCTTCTTCATCGCCTTCTCTGCATTTCCACTTGATTATGAACCTCTCGTCACTTCTCGACCGTAATGACTTTCAACTGTTGACTATTCGATGGTCTGCTTGAGATGGTGCTTGGCCTCGAGGATTATTGATGGGTTGGTGGGAGCCTACCTTCCTCTCACGACTCGCTTGATTGGCCAATTGATCGACTTGGTCCATTATCATCTCGAAGATTGCATGCTTCGCATAAGCTTTTCTTCCGCATCGTAATCTTCAAGCTCTTGGCATGAGATTGATTAAGATTGATTGAAATTTCGATTTTTCTAGAGTCGAATTTGGATGATAATACTGAGCATTCTGCTGGAAATTGAATTTGCTGGAAATTAGAATTCACTGGAAATTCTGTGGACTAAAATTGTGTTGAAAATTTGGTTGAAAAGGTTGTTGTCCACCCATTGTGTTGGCTCTATGTTCTTTGGTTTACAGGCGGATTATTCGATTCACCCCATCCTAAGTTGGGGTGATTTTTCCATTCGGATTGTAGGTATTGGAGTACATGTTTCTACCGTTGATAAGATTGAGTCACATTTACGCTCTTGAGGATTAGGTTCATCGGGAAGAATGACAAGGTAGTAGGGCACTCATTAGCCATATGACTGGGTGGTCACAAATTGAACACCGTGGGTGTGAGAGCTTTAGCTTGCTTGGTAGCGACTAACAACATGTTCATCTGTTTGGAATGACATGTCAAACTTTGTTGAGAGATCTGAGGCATTATTGTTGACATCGTACAATCCGTCTTTTGTCAACACATGAGATTTAGGTGCCGAGTTCAAGTTGGTTGATGTCTCACTTTGTATCGAAGTTTGATATAACTTTTCAAACAATGCCACAATTCGTCGACTTCTTTCGTGGCACAAGATCCACCACAAGATGCATCAACCATGCGTCTCTCTTGAGAATCGATCCATTGTAAAACTTTGGACTTGTTGCCACCTTGGAACTTGATGATTTGGGCAACTCGATCAATTCCTTAAACGTTCCCAACATTCATGGAATGTTTCAGAGGTTGTTGGGAAAAGAACGGATCTTGACGCAATTCAATGGCCTTAGTCATGGGAAAATATTTTTTAAGGAACGGCGATGCAATTTCTTAACTCTGAATAGATTGTGGTTCTAAGGAATAGAACCATGTTTTATATCTCTTAAAGAGAGCGGAAAGAGTGAGACTTCGCTATCTCATGACATTGTGGACTACGAACATTTTGCATACCCAGTGAATTCATTTAAGTGAGCGTATGCGGATTTTCATTTGCTAACCCATGGAAAATTGGTAGCATTTGAATCATCTTGATTTGAATTCATAGTGGTTCCTGGAATGGGAGCATGCATAATACATTCGATCCTCGTAAAAACCAGATCGTTATAATACTCCAGTGTTCTAGGGCCCTCATCAAAATTATTGTTCCTATTATTTCCATTATTGACATTCCCATTGTTGTTATTCTCATCTCTCTCTTGCCTTTGGTCTGCCATGGTCTCAGTTTGTTGATATTGATTCCTCTGGACTCTTCGATTCTCTCTACAAGCTCTTTCGATCTCAAGATTAAACGGTAGCAGATGTGGGTGATGAGAACGAGTAAAGCTCATACACCAACACTCACAAACAGGGTTGAAGAATCCACAACAAACCCACAAAATTCTGCTTCAAACGATTTAAACAAAGATGATAAACAGTAGCCAATATCAGCAGGAAAGATTTCTTCTTTTTTTTTTTTTTTTTTTTTTTTAATTAAAATTCAAATTTAAATTAAATTTTTTTTTATTCAAATTAAAATTAAAATTAATTAATTAATTAATTAAATTTTTTTTTTTTTTAAATTCAAATTAAAATTAAAATTCGAATTTAAATTAAAAATTTTTTTTTTTTTTTTTTTTTTTTTTTTTTTTTTTAAATTCGAATTAAATTTTTAAATTTAAATTTTTTTTTTAATTTTAATTTAATTTTTTTTTTTTTATTAAATTCGAAAATTAAAAATTAAAATTGAAAATCCTATAAAATCTTTCCTAAAAGAGAAAAATAAGGAGAAGAATGAAAGATTCCTAAAAATCCTAAAACAAAACTCCCACAAAAGTTAATGACTAAATTTAGAAAATCCTAAAAATATCTAAAAGAGGAAAATAAGGAAAAAGAGTCCTACCAAATCTAAAATAAGAAGTCCTAAAAATCTCTACTTCCTAAATTTCCTAAGGAAGGTATCCTAAAAATCTAAACTTCCTAAAAAGACTCCACAAAATCTTATCAAAGAGAGAAAAATAAGGGAAATAAATTTTAATAATTATTATTTTTTTTTATTTTTATTTTTTTTAAACACTCAAAACAGAAAAATCCCTATCCGAATTAACCATAAATTCCCCGTATTTCCCGGCATGGGCGCCAAAAACTTGATCGATTTAGAATGTAACCCTTGCAAGTGCACAAGATCTATTGTAGTATGGCAAGAACAGGGGTGTCGAACCCACAGGGAAACGTGAATTTTTAATTAATTCTTTTAGAGATTTTAAAAACGTCCCTAAGGAAGTACCAAAGGGCAGATTCAATTTTACCAAAAACTTAACGCACTTTTCCTAAATGCAGAAAAATAAATTAATCTAAACAATTAATTACTGATAAATCTACGAACAATATTAAAATGAGATCAAGGAATATGCTACCCCAGATTCGTACCCCTTTTCTATCATTAAAACCCACAGTTTCATTAAATCATCATTCACACCATCATTCATCTAGAAAAATGACTTGAAATAAAATATGATCATCAATCCGGCATACCCTATCTAAAAACAATGACTCATTTAACATTGCGGTATGAGTCATGTAAAAAAAGCATAAGCGTATCTCATGATATTTAGATCACGACAATCAAGACATAATCGCTCTCTGACCTAGATCACTGCGGGTCCAGATCTAGCGATTACGTTGATACGGCATAATCAACGGTCATAACAAAGCATTTAAAATATTTTCAATCACACAAACTTTGAGCAAACGATTCCATGATAACAATAATAGATCGTGGTATTAATCATAAACATAGGTACTTATCTGGGATCGATCTTCCCGATCTCTCGATTTAGCGCTCATCTTTGGTGTTTGATCTCCTTTTCTCTTCAAAGTCATTCCTCTTTATTTCTTCCAAAAGATATTTGCAATTGTTTTTCCTAAATACAATCTATGAATTTCAGAAAAATAATGCAAATCCTAGGTACAATCTACTGAATAAACCCTAGAAGAAGGAGAAGAAGACTTGAAAAGATGAAGAAAATATTCCCCAAAGTGAAGAGCCTAAAACTAAAAGAAAGAATGAATAATATTCTAATTGCAAAAATAATAATCCTCCTAAGAAACTCGTGGCTTCCCTTTTTATAATAGCCTAACCCTAATACCTCTCTCGATTGACATCTAAGAGTAATTTTCGTGAATTCCCGCCTAGCTTTGCATCAGATACTGCCTCGGTATTTTGCTCATAATTTTCTGTACCGAACTCAGATTGAGGTGATTCTTGAAGCGTTGGAAAGCTGACGACGAGCTCTACAACTTTTATGTTTTAGCAATTTCCTGAATCTGACGTCTTGAAGGTCCAAATTGAGCTGCAAGTCGCACTAAGTTCTCAATGACCCAAAATAGCAGTGTTTTGACATTATTTTCGGGATTCTTGGGCTGTTTTAGAAACTTGGACTGTATTTACCTGAAACACTTCAAATCTAGCAAATCTCATCAGATAGCCTTCATCGGACGGCTAAATATAGGTATTTAGGGGTGAAATATCATCATATTTCACTACTCATCATCCAACATAACGTGAACTTAACTTCCCTCTCTTGCCAAATCTCATTACACCTTTCATAGGTGACACTTTCACAAACAAGTGCTCGCCCACTTTATAGTCGACACTAGTCCGCTTCATATCGGTGTAACTTTTCTGTCTACTCTGTGCTGACTTCAGCCTTTCTCTGATAATTCGAACAACGGTGGCGTTATCTTCAAGTAGTTTTGGTCCTAACACAAATTTCTCACCTGTTTCCTCCCAATTGAGGGGTGATTTACATCGTCGTCCATACAGAGCTTCATACGGTGCCATGCCAATGCTCGTTTGGAAACTGTTGTTGTATGCGAATTCGAGCATCGATAGATACTCATCCCAATATCCTTGCATATCAAGCATGCATGCTCTGAGCATGTCTTCTATTACTTGGTTCACTCGCTCTATCTGCCCATCAGTTTGAGGATGGAAAGCTGAACTAAAGTCTAGCCGTGTTCCCATTCCTTCTTGAAATTTCTTCCAAAACTTGGACGTATATAGTGGGTCACGATCTGAAACTATGCTTGAATCCATGTAATCTTACAATCTCCTTCATGTATAAGTCGCGATCTTCTCTTTGTCACACGTAGTATTGTACGGCAAAAAGTGCGCTGATTTGGTCAATCGGTCTACGACAACCCAAATGGCATTGTGTCTCTTGGCAGTACGGGGTAATCCAACAATGAAGTCCATTGAGATCGATTCCCACTTCCATTCTGAGATTGGTAAAGGTTGCAATAGTCCAGCAGGATGTCTATGATCAACCTTCACTTGTTGACAAGTTAAACACCATGACACGTACTCGGCCTCGTCTTGCTTCAGTCCTCTCCACCAGTAGTTCTTTTTCAAATCTTGGTACATTTTGGTGCTACCAGGGTGGATAGCATAATTTGACTTATGGGCTTCATCAAGAATCGTCCGTCTTAGATCGGCATTGTCCGGAATGCATAGACGGCCTTTAAACAATAAGGAACCATCTTCTTTAACCGAGAAGTCCGACCTAATGCCTTCCTTCACGTCTTGATGAATCTTTGTTAATGTCGGATCTTTCATCTGTAGATCGTGGATATGTTCAAA
This sequence comes from Chloranthus sessilifolius, assembly GCA_021018995.1. Classification (NCBI taxonomy): domain Eukaryota; kingdom Viridiplantae; phylum Streptophyta; class Magnoliopsida; order Chloranthales; family Chloranthaceae; genus Chloranthus; species Chloranthus sessilifolius. The sequence goes on along the minus strand of CM037586.1, from coordinate 153,367,439 downwards.
TATCACTGGCTTCACTGATATGTTAGCCAAAAAGGATTCGGTGGCTTTTGACTCAATATTCGCATCGTAGAATGCCAGGTCTTCCAATAATTTCCATCGGTGCATACCCAAAATCAAACAAGCTAACTGGGCTGAACCTTTCCGACTCAATGCATCGGCTACTACATTCGCCTTGCCTGGATGGTATTGTATGGAGCAATCGTAATCCTTGAGGAATTCCATCCACCTGCGCTGTCTCATGTTGAGCTCTTTCTGTATAAAGAGATATCGGAGGCTCTTATGATCGGTGAAAATTTCAAAAGTCTCACCATACAAGTAATGTCTCCGAATCTTCAGTGCAAAAATGGCTGCTGCTAGTTCCAAGTCATGAGTCGGGTAATTTTTCTCGTGTTCTTTCAGCTGTCTTGATCCGTAAGCTATCACCTTCTTGTGTTGGTTGAGCACACAACCAAGGCCATTGTACATGGCGTATCCTCCTTTGCTGAAGGAATCGCTAATCGGAGAAGTGAGTCTCGTTTTGAGTTCTTGAAAACTCTTCGCATTCCTCACTCCACTTAAACCTTAAATCTTTCGTGTCGACTTTGTGAGAGGTCCGATATCTTTGAAAACCCCTCAACAAACGTCGATAATAGCTCGCTAAGCCCGTAAAACTTGACATCGGTCCACCTTTGCCTTTGGTTGTTCCCATTTAACCACTGCTTCTATCTTCGCTGGATCTACAGTGGCACCCTGTTTTAAAACAACATGTCCCAAAAAGCTAACCTCTTCCAACCAAAACTCACACTTGCTGAGTTTGGCGTACAATTGGTGTTCACGTAGCGTCTGTAGAGCAATCCTCAAATGTTCTTCGTGTTTCGTCTTGGATTTGGAGTATATCAGTATATCATCAACGAACACTACGACGCAGGAGTCCAAGTGTGGTTTAAACACTCGGTGCATCAGATCCATAAACGACGCCGGAGCATTCGTCAATCCAAACGGCATCACAAGGAATTCATAGTGTCCATACCGTGTCCGGAAAGCTGTCTTCTGAATGTCCTCAGCCTTGACTCGCAACTGATGATACCCAGATCTCAGGTCGATCTTGGAAAAATACCTTGCTCCTTGCAGTTGGTCGAATAGATCGTCAATTCTAGGCAAAGGGTAGCGGTTCTTCACAGTGAGTTTGTTCAATTGTCGATAGTCAATGCATAGCCGCATTGACCCATCCTTCTTCTTGACAAACAAGACCGGTGCTCCCCATGGAGACACGCTCGGTCTAACAAACCCCTTGTCCATAAGTTCTTGTAGTTGTTCCTTCAACTCCTTTAACTCAGCAGGAGCCATTCTATAAGGCGCTTTCGAAATAGGCTCCGTTCCTGGTGCTAAGTCAATGGCGAATTCCACTTCTCTCTCTGGAGGTAGTCCAGGCAATTCCTCTGGAAACACGTCGTAAGTCTCGCTTGCTATCTCAGAAATGACGTTCTTTTCTTCCTTGTCCTCCTTTAAGAAAGCTAAGTATCCACTGCAACCCTTTCTGATCATTTTCTCGGCCCTTACTGCTGAGATCAGTGGCACAGATGACGACCTCACTCCTTGAAACCGAAATGATCTTCTTGTATTGGGTCTGAAAATGACCACCTTGTTCTTGCAATCGACGGTTGCACAATGCTGCACCAACCAGTCCATGCGAAGGATCACATCAAACCCCTGCATGTCTAACAGTATCAACTTTGCTTCCAATTCATGCACCTCTAAGTCTCGAACTGCTACAATGATAGATTTACAAGCTAACTCCGTGTCTACTAACTCTCTAGTCGGAATAGACACAGATAGAACGAAATCCAACGTCTCTGGAACAATCTTCATCTTCTTGGCGAAACGTGGAGTGACGAATGAGTGGGTAGACCCTGGGTCTATCAACACTCGAGCGTCATATCCACCGAAGCATCCTTTTTCATATATATTTAAAGTACCTATAGTATACATACATACATACAATAATTTACACATCAATTTACACCCTTAATTCACATGCAGCTTTTGTATTGAGAAAGAATCTATACAATTTCTAATGCATGCTCCTTCTCTATCTAAAATTTTAATGAAATGAAAATTCTCTTTAATTTTTAACGAGTCTAACCTTGGATGACGTCATGCACGTTCCCTGCTTCCTGAGCAGTGACTGCATAGGCTCTCTCCTGAACGATCGGCTTCCTTGCTTGAATGGGTCATGGTGCTGCAACTGAAACCGTCTTTCTTTTATCTGTCTCGGGACAATCCTTGATCAAGTGACTCACCTTGCCACATCGGAAACAACCCCTAGTTCCCGATCTCCAATCCACCGTCCTATGAGGCTTGCCACACTTTGCGCAAGTCTCCCGAGGTGCGGAAGAAACAGTACGAGAACCCTGTGTGATAGTGGCGCCAGTAGACATGGCAGCGCTCTCATAGCGAAAAGGTCTCCCTGACCCAAATTATGGTAACCTCTGTTGGTGTTGTTGTTACTGGCCTTCAAACCTCCTCAAACTGTGGTCTCGATTTTGGGTCATGAACCTCTTTTTGTTCACTGCTCGTAGTTCCCGATCTTCCTTGATCATTTCCTCCTCTGTTGCTCTCTCTGTCGATATCTATTTGTATTCTCCTCTTCAACCACTAGTGCTTTACTCATGACCTCTTCATAGGTCCTTAAGCTGAAATGGAGCTCGCCTCCCTAACCTCGAGCTTCAAGCCTTGCTGAAACCTCTTGGACTTAATCCGAATCCGAGCAAAACGGCAAGTCAGAAACTCTACCCCATATTCTCTCACTATCATTCTCCTTGCACTAACTGCAAAATTGTATCTCAAGTCGGTTCCTCACCACTTAAAATATTGTTTGTTGAACTCCTCAACAAACTCCTCCCAAGTCCAAAGGCAACTGGGGTCTCTGAGGCCCGAGTAGTCCAGTCACGGACTTCCACCAGGGCCCAGCCTCCCCATCCAACATATAAGCTGCCCATCTCACACTCTCATCTTTCGTGCATGTTAGCACGCTAAAGACTTTCTCCATCTCCATCAGCCAGTTCTCAGCGGCCATGGTGTCTGCCTGCCAAGAAAATGAAGGAGGTCTCATCCTCCTAAACTCTGTAAAAGATGAGGGCACAGGCAGCGCAGGTCCTACAGGTGGTGTAGGTGGCTGCTATTCTCTTGACGCGTGAGCTGCTAAGGATGTGGCTTGTTGTGCCATGGCAGCTGCCATAGTCTCCATAGTGTGCATCATCCTTTGTCGCTCTTCTCTGTCTTCTTGTCTTTCTCTCACTCTCTCTTGTTCTCTAAGATCTTGATCCTGTCGATCTCGATCCTCTTCATTATGTTGTCTACTACTACTGCCCCCTGGGGCCTCTGTACCTCCTAAAGGCACTCTATTAGTAGGAGAGATGTAATCATCTCCACTACGTAGACTCCTCTGTTGGCCTCCCCTTGGTCGGCCTCTTCCTCTAGATGACATTTGCGGCTGCATTTGAAACTAAAGTTTCGTTAGCAGAAGCCCCTATGTTCTGACGAAAGAACCATTGTCATAATTGCTAAAAGAAAATAGCTCTGATACCAACTGTGATAGCCTGGATTTCGGCACCCCGAAACCCGTGCCATCAGCACGATCATCTTGACCGTGCCCCTTAGCTAAGCACGGAACATTGGCATATCAAGCATAAAATGAAATAATAAATAAGCTGCAGAATTTAAATCTATATTAAGAAATTCTTCAAAAGACAGTTCTACCCTCATGCCTCTGCATGAATGGAGAACCGATCCGAACCATCGATGATAGCAATCATCACGGATGGTTCGCCCCAAAAGAATAATCCCAACTCAATATATACATGGTTTAACCGAAACAAGGCTTGACATACCAAGCCGTACTAATCTCTCTCAAAAGCCCTCAAAGTGGCACAACGGAGTCCTCTAGAAGAAGTCCTCAGGAGGTGGCTCCAACTCGTCTCCGGCCGCAAGGTCCGACTCACCGGGGTCAGCGTCTCCTGAAGCCTCGGCAGCTGCTAGTAGTGGACCTGCGACGTATAGTCTATAGGGTGAGCTACATCCTAGCTCAATAGGGAACAAAACACAGTTGAACATATAAATTATTACTCACATATATTCCATGATATGCCATGCATGATGTGTCGATGCAATTTCGGATGAAACAGTTAAAAAATATTACACTTTTACTGGTAGTTTACTCGTGTCTTTTATTTACTCATGAATAATGTTGAAAAGGCCTAAAGTAAAACTTAAACTTTCAACTTAAGTAATCCCCGAGCAATATAGCATCGAGCCCCGATGAGATATCCTTCATCGTCATCTATATAGACACATTTAACATATTCCCTAGGAATATCATATAGTACCCAAGCCCCTTTCCCCTGGGGATTGGTGGCGGGGTTTCACTTGTCTCAAATCAACACCCCTGGGGTGTGCTTACTATGTACGGATAAGCCTCCGCACTGGCCTACGATTTCGCCGCCGTATCGGTCACGGATATCCTGCCGTGTCAGTCGTGGATATCCCGCCACGTCGGTGGGGTACCCTATCAAACCTCAAATAACAAAAATATCGGTGCCTTACATATAGTTATTCACCGTGTAAGTGTGCTATCTTATATCAGTTAGGCCCTATCAAACATGATTCAATCTTGGATACATCCCTGGGATATATCCACTTACTTGCATCACACCTGATGCTCTTATCTCTTCACTTTATCATCCCCTGGGGATGGCTCATTATAATTACTCTTATGGATGTCACACACACACACTTTTCACAATTCTTAAGCAATAAAACATCTGAATTGAATTCTATATCACTACATACATGCTCTTGTAAAATAAAGTACATGTTCAAGGTGTTCCCTATCTCAAGTCTTTGTTTGCTCAACGCATCAAGGTCCCACGTGGCTCCTTGTGCATTAGTTCACACGTACCACCTATGGTACCACATAACAGGTGAAACACATCACTAAGGATGCAATAAAGAAGGTCCAAGACCCTCTAAGAATCTTAAAGTCAAACTCAAAAGTTAACATAATTTATCTCAGTCGATTAATCGAACTCCAAAATCGATTAATCGAATCTGATTCGATTAATCGATTTCCAAAATCGATTAATCGAAAGTCAATATCGATTAATCGATTCTCAAATCGATTAATCGAGATTTTCATTCGATTAATCGAATCCTAATTCGATTAATCGAAATTCTCTGTTCAGCTAAGTCGATTCTCAATTCGAGTAATCGAGTTCCTAAATTCGATTAATCGATCCCAAATCGATTAATCGAAAATTGAAATCGATTAATCGAAATCCCATTTCGATTAGTCGATTTTCCACAAGTCATTTCCTCCAGGGTCCTTTGGAGAGTTCCCAGTTGATTAATCGATACCCAAATCGATTAATCGAAATCCAAAGTCGATTAATCGAACTCCAATTCGATTAATCGAAATCAGGGTCCACTGACTTTTCAACTTCTTGGCCAATTTCGATTAATCGAAATTGTCAGATTCAGCCCCCTTTTGGCTGTTCTTCTCAATCTTTTTCTACACTTTTTCCTCTATTTTTCTAAACCATTTTCCTATGATTTTAACCATTTTCAACTACAATCTAACCTCTACAATCTATGCATTTTATTCACAAAAATTTACCTTGAATCAATCTCAAATTGATTTCAAATCAACTGGTTGGAAGGCTAGGGTTCCAGCTTTGCTTCTAGCGGATCCCTCGCGTCGAATCAAGCGTGCTTATTGCTCGAATCCCCCTTCCTCAACTAGCATTTACTCCTTGCATCACTATGCTTGCTTAACCTCTCACTTCTCTCTCTCTCTTCTTTACTCCTTCAACAACCAATTTCCAGGATTTTAGGGTTATTAAACCCTTTTATCCTTCCCCCAGCTTGTGTGTTGAGCACATGCACCTCGATAGGTGTATGTGACTTCAGATTTACAACACACCCTACATAGCTACGCAAACTATCACATCACATTCGCTCATTACACTCTATGCTAACTATTGAACTTCTATTTGGTCAAACCTATGACCGATCGGGCACGGATCCCGAGGTCATAGTTTAGCGTGATTTTTCGGGCTATTACATGTTCTTCCAAATTTCATATAGAGTTTTTAGAAAACTTTTTAAAAGGTATCCAATTTAAAATATAACATGCAGTAAGCAATGCTTCTCCCCGTAAATTTGAATTCAAACCAGAATTTGTTAACATAGAATTTACCATTTCTACTAGAGTCCGATTTTTCCTTTCAGCAATTTCATTTGATTGAGGAGAATATGGAGCGATGACTTCATGAATAATTCCATACTTGTCACAAAATTCAGAAAATTCATGTGACATGTATTCACCTCCCCTATCCGATCGTAATGCCTTAATTTTAAAATCTAATTGATTTTCCACTAAGGCCTTATAAGAGATAAATTTACTAAATGCTTCATCTTTTAATTGAAGAAGAAAAATATATGTAAATCGAGAACAATCATCAATAAAAGTGATGAAATATCTTTTCCCTCCTCTAGTAGTAATATTATTTAAACTACACAAATCAATATGGATTAAATCTAATAGTTTAGATTGTCTTTCAATACTTTTAAATGGTTTTTTAGTCATTTTAGATTAGACGTATATGCTACATCTATCTTTACCATAATTTATATGTATTTTAGGAAGAAGCTCTAATTTAATCATATTATCCATAGAACGTAAATTTAAATGCCCTATTCTATTATGCCATAAATAAATTAAGTCACACATATAAACCGAAGAAGCAGATTTTTCATTGATATTGAACTTAAACATTCCACAAGAGGCATACCCCTTGCCTACAAACATCCCTTTCTTAGAAAGTATAATGGAATCGGATTCGATCACAATTTTGAATCCATGTTTGTTCAGAATACAAGCCGATACAAGATTTTTCCGGATTTCAGGAACATGAAGGACATCATTCAGGGTAACAGATTTTCCCGAAGTAAAGTGTAGAACAACTTTGCCTTGGCCTACCACTTTGACAGTAGTGGAATTTTCCATAAACAATTCATGTCCATTATGAGCCTCCTCATAGGATATAAAATTATTTATATCAGAAGTTACATGCCTAGTAGCTCCAGAATCGAGCCACCATTCATTTCCACCATCTATCATATTGACTTCGGAGATCACCGCAACGAGATCTTCTTCACCCACAATGTTTGCCTGATTTTTATTTTTCAAAAATTCTCGACAATCACGTTTGAAATGGCCGGGTTTATTGCAATAAAAACAAGTACCCTTCTTTGCTTTTTCCTTGTATTGTCCTCTCTTGAAATCCTTCTTATTCGGCTTCATTTTGAAGTTCTTCCCTTTGTTCTTCTTCTTCGATGTGGATGCATCTTCAACAATGTGCGCATCAGAGACGAGTTCAGTTTTCTCCTCCTCCTTGTCACGTAGACGAGCCTCTTCTTCTATGCGAAGATGAGTCAAGAGTTCCTCCATAGTACGATCTTCCTTCGTATGTTTCAAACTCTTACGGTAATCTTTCCATCCCAATGGTAATTTTACAATAACCGCAAAGACTTGAAAACCTTCGTCTATTGTGCTTCCTTCCGTCACAAGATTGTTGAAGATAATCTGCATCTGGTGCACTTGCTCTAAAATAGGTTTAGAATCATACATCTTAAAATTAAATAACTCACTTACTAAGTATGTGCGCACGCCGGCCTCTTCTACTTTGTACTTACGTTCAAGAGCTTCCCATATCTCCTTTGCAGTTTTATAAATTTGATAGACATCAAAAAGAGAATCGGCAAGAGCGTTGAGAATATAGCCTTTGCATGTGTAATTGTCGCTTTCCCATTTCGTACGGATTCTACCTTCTTCAAGCGTTTCATCTTCTTTCTCCAATGATGGTGAGTCTATAGTGAGAACGTATGCGACTTTCAAAGTTGTGAATAGAAAATGTACTTTTAATTGCCATCGTTTGAAATTGGTGCCATTAAAGCACTCGAGTTTCGTGATCTTCGTGTTGGAGAGTTTCATCATCTTTTGTGCCATAGAATTATTGTCTTAAAATTGTTAGTATATTGCACAAAGATTGACAGAAAATAGACCGAAAAATTGCTTCAAGCAGCGATTAGATCGCTGTCTTTAAGATAATATTTGCTCCCTATATGCAACGGGATATCGGCAAATTCGCCTCCAGGATACAATGAAGCCTCGGTGAAGAACCGATCTGTCACACACTACGTTGCACTGTAGTGTGTGACCCAACGAAACGAAGACGCAAAATGCTCTGGTTTGCACACGAATTCTGAGGGCTCAGATGTAAGATTCGAAAATTGCAAGTGTTTTAGATTCGGAAATTGTAAAGTGCGCCTTAAAAGCGCCAATTGCGCCATTCGCACATCGCACACGCACGCGCGTGCGCGTGTGTGGCGGCGAACCGCCGTTATGAGCTGTGTTCTTCTTATCAAGCCAAACAATATGGAAGGTAAGTTTCCATATATAAGCCATGAATATTTCTTGTAAAATAGTGAGGTGGGACAAAACATTTACAACACTTTTAAACTTATGATAGGAAAAGTTTCCCTCCAATATTAATTCAAAATTCAAGTAATTTTGACTTGAAGGTTAAAAGAATCCTTTTAATATGGAACCAATCACTTTAAGGAACCATTTAAAAATAAATAAACATTATTAAATTAATAATAGATAAATATTATTAAAGTAATAAATATTTATTTGGTAAATATCCAACAGACACATCCCAAAAAGTGATCTGCATACCAAGAGCGCCGCTCAAATTCGGTACCTAAATATTCTAGGTAAGGTTAAACAAGAAAAAACTATCGTGGAGGATAAGACTGCCTCCTCCCCCTTACCTAGATCTACCCATATCAGTAAGAAAAATCAATATCATTTTTAAATGGATTGTCTGTCATGAATAACTTGGTGAGTTGAGCTTGAAATGAAATTCTACTATTTAATGTATATTCATGAAAATGTCATTCAAAAGTATTCATCCATTTCATTGTGTGAAGCTTGTTATAAAAAAGGTCATTACCCGAGGTTGGTTTTGTCCATATTAGGTATTAGGAGAGATGGACGGGATATAACACAAACTTCTTTTTTTTTTATTGCATAAAGTGGCTATTCTTCAAACTTGACCCATGTTTCAAGCAATTGACCCCTATAAAACTCTTTGTAATTATCAAAGGATATAAACATTGTTTATTGACAAAGATGTTAAGAAGAAAAACCACCAACGTAATAAGAAGTAAAAAATAATAATAATAAATAACAAAAAAAATGTATGAGTAAAACAACGGTATCATATAATGAAAAAATTGATCATTCAATGATATTGTCATCAAAATAAAATTTAATTATTTACATAATCCATGTATTAGGGAATACGTCCTCTTACCCCAACTGATCATCGTTGCGTTTAAGCTCATGTCACCGTGCATAGACTAATAGTACTCCAATAAGTCTGGCAACTTCCTAGAATAAGATATGGGGAATGAGTGATTCAATGTCCTTTCCTCTTGTTGTCAAAGCTATAAACGACTATTGGGGTTTTGTTATTAGAGACATCGTCCTCTAAGTCAGGTAATAGCATGACCATTATTTTGAGTTGTTCGGCTTGGCATTTGCGACCATATAGCTGCCCGTAATAAGAAGAAGAAGATATTGGTTAGAACTACCAATGCTCCGAATTAGGGCCGGAACCGAGGTCAATATCAGTCAAGTCTTAGGTCACCTGGGCTGTCATATACTCAACCTTAGCCCATGATAGGGACGAGTTGCAAGCCAAAAATTATATTTATATATAAAATATTTAAAATTATATTAAATAAATGTGCATTAGAAGTAAATTTAAGAGCCTATGCACTCTAGGGCAAACATTTAAACACCAAAATATTTTAAAATGATCTTACACCATTAAAATAAGGCCTTTTTTTATTATTTTAATTTATCATTATGTTATATGACACACATATGTGATCAATCTAAATTGTCCAAGAAAATCTGCCATTGGAACATGCCTCAACCCAAAGAAACATGCCTATAAGAGGATATGGACCATCCGACTAATGAACTTCAATAGCATACATTAAAACTATAATAGCATACATTAAAATATTATGCTTGGGCCTGTTGCACTTCAATCTATTTCTATCACTTTGAGATATATAAATAGTTATGAAAAATTAAACAATATATATATATATAGGAAAAGGGGTATATGGGTTTGAATGCATGGATGAGCTCATGCATTTGAATCCCATATCACATGTCGCATGGCATGTGATTCCAAAACAACGCTCCTCTTGGGATCATGTGTTGTATGGCATGCGATCTATTAAAAAAGTTCTAAAATTAAATTTTGTTGGTGGACAAAAACAGTGGTCAAAGTTTGTGTAGTGCCCCACACATTTTGGTGCATTGAATTTTTTTTCCCTTTGACTACATTTTGGACAATGATATATTTCAAATTATGTCCAATTTTTATTCCATCGTCTGATTCAAGGCAGTCAACAATTTAAGCATGTGAACCTCAAGGGGTTAGGCGAGCTAGCCAGGTACTTGCTTCCAAAAGCAGGAGACCTGAGTTCGAATCCCCTCCCCCCTTGAGGCCACCCTAGGGATTTATATCCTATGTTGACCCGACCTATGCTGAATTTGGGGTGCGCATGTGTAGACACTCCCATTTTGCCCTCTTGGAATATATAAAGTTATTCGGTCAACCTTTAACCTTGCCCGTGACTTTTCGAAAAGGACTTACCTTCCCTGAAAGTTTCACAACCCTAATGTGGGACTATATACTGAAATAATAGTATATGGCTGGATACAGGCTGAAGCAATAGCTCTGTGGCTCAGGCTCTATGACCCTAATTTGGGGACCATATGCTGAAACAATAGTATATGGCTGAATACGGGCTGAAACAATAGCTCTGTAACTCAGATCCCCTATTCCTAAATTGGGAATCATGTACTGAAACAATAGTACATGGCTGAATACAGATTGAAACAATAGCTCTGTGGCTCAGATCCTAACGTAGGAAGACTATATATTGAAACAATAGTATATAATCGAAATATAGACTGAAACAATAGTCTGGCATTTCAGACCCGACCCAGACCCGAGCAACCTCGAATTACGCGCCTAAAATCATGCGCGCAATTCAATTGCACACCAACTCACGAACGTGCAATCAGTCCATTTTCAGACCAAACCTCCTTTCTCTCGACCGCCTCGAGACTCGATTACGCGCTCCACGTGACACGCGTGATCGGATTGAACGCCATATCACAGACGCGCAATTGACCTATGCTTGGCCTAGTCTCCCAATCCTTGACCGCTAAAATTTCCTGATTAAGCACTTTGAATGAGGAGCTTAATCAGATTACGCACTCCAAAGTAAGCGAGCAATTAGTCCTAACATGATTAGAACTAGGAAGCCCTGCTGAGCTAGTCAGCCGGTCGCTCACTAAGTCGGTGACTAACTCAAAGCGAATAAGCGTCAGTTAATCAGCGCGCAATTCAATTAAACGCCTGAAACAAGGCGTGTAATTAAAAATTAAGCTCACCCCACAAGGCGAGTAATTAGGAAAAAACCTATAAAAAGATTTTTTTACTTCGACCCAGGGAGACACGAAGAGACACAGAGAGAGAGAGACAACGACTCCGAGATTTGAGTTTCGAGTTCCTCGCCTTCAAGCTTCGAATTTCGAGATTCCTCTCTACAGCCCCAGCCTTAGGTAAAATTTTTCTTTTAGCTTTTAATTTTCGATCCTAGTTTTTAGTTCTTAGATTTAGATTTTTCTGTTTTAACTATTAGCATTAAATTTTCAATCTTAGACTGTAGCGCCCTTTTTTTTTAGACTGTCATTTTTAATATCTAGTTCCAGTTATCAGAATCTGGGACCAGTCCTTAATCAGATTGCCTAATCTCCGACCTTAAACCTTAATTTTGTTATGAAATCTCAATCTCTAGTCCCATTATCAATTTATGGTTTTAGTTCTCAATTTATAGAATCAGTCCTTAATCATATGGTCTGATTTTCTGATTTCAGTCTCGAATTCAGTCCTTAGATTTTAAATTTTAATCTTAATTACTCAATTTGAGATTTTTAAAAATCCCGATTTATAGTTCAGTTATTAATTTCTAGTTTCAAAATTTAATTCATAATTATAACCCAAAATTAGACTTTAAAAATCCAAAAAAATACTATCTCATAATTCAAAGTCTAATTTACTTTAATTTCAGCCATCCGATTTACCCAAGGGAGCTTATGGAGGGTACTTGGGAACGAGACCAATCTTTCTTAGCATAGCGGGCTCAAACTCCCTTTTTTGGTTGCTTTAATTTCAATAAAATCAGTATACTTGCTTTAATTAGAATTTTAGTACAATAAGTATACTTATTCTAATCAGTCTTAGTAGAATTAGAATAGTTGCATTCCTAGTACGATTAGGAGACTAATATTAATTAGACTTCTAGTAGGATTAGAAAACTTAATTAATTAGATTTCTAATAAGATTAAAACATTTGAATTAATTAAACTTTTAGTAGGATAAGGAGACTTAATTAATTAGATTTCTAATAAGTTAAGACATTTAAATTAATTAGATTTCTAGTAGGACGAGGAAACTTAATTAATTAGATTTCTAATAAGATTAAAATATTTGAATTAATTAAACTCCTAGTACGATTAGGAGACTAATATTAATTAGACTTCTAGTAGGATTAGGAAATTAAATTAATTAGACTTCTAATAGCATTAGGAGACCTTTTAAAATCACAGTAGCATTAAGACACTTAATCACAGTAGAATTCTAATAAAGGTAGGACGCTCAAAAGTAATTAGATTCCTAATTAATTGAATTTCTGATAGTATTAGAATATTTAAACTAAGTAAACTTACACTAGGATTAGGATACTAGAATAGTAGATTAATTCACCACAACAAGTTCACATAGTTAGACTCATAGTTGAACTAGCAAACTTAAGCCAATTAGAATTACAGCAATAATAAGAAAACTAAGCTATCTAAACTTCAAGAAGAGTCAGTGCTCCTAACGTTGGAAGACACGATTCAGTAAAGAAGTAACCCACATTCATTCCAAAGCGTAATCACTGACGTGCTGCAGCGTCGTTAAATATCTGTAGCTGGCGATCGCAATAAACTATGGATCTTCCTAGAAATTTTTTCTTTATTTTCAGCATGTAAACACCGCATTGCCAGGGACCGCTCAGGACAAAATTGGGCCACTGATTCCTAAGGACCGAAAGGAACCCAGAAAAAATGCGCACCAACAACATGTGCTCCTGGGCTTAGGTGGGTGCTCTAAGAGGCCCGGATACCCAAGTTATAAAAAAAAAACAATTTATATAAGCATGTGAAACCCGAGTTGGGAAGGAAGAATGACGGGTTGAAAATAGGGCTTTTGTGAGATCCCTTATGTAACTTTGAGAATTGGCGAAATTCCTTATCAACTATGGAAATTAACTTTATCCGTGTTCCAACTGTTTTAAATGATGCTAACTATCTATCAATTATTAAAATACCAACAGTGCCCTTGCCATTTTAAATTATAAATTTAATGGCTCATTTTTGCATAGAAATAATTTAAGAGTGACACATATATCCCCACAAGGTGGCTGAAATATGTTTAACCGTTTGATTTATCGATCAAAGTCAACTAGGCGGTCAAAGTTAACCACATGGTAATCACACGGTCACAACTCGATCAAAGTGTGGTCAAAATGGGTTCAAAGTGTGGTCAAAATGTGTTCAAAGCGCGGTAACCACACGGACAACTTGCAGTTATCATGCACTCAGAAAGTATCTGCCTCGCAAAACTCCTTTGTAGTGGAAATATGGAAACAAACCAACGAATGACACGTGATTTAATAAGTCAATATCTAATGAGCCCATGACACATGGTTTAAAAAGTCAAGTTCTTCTTTTTTTTGTTAGGAAGATGAATTCATTATATTAATTCAACAAAAACAATATCATGAATACATGGTGGAACATCTTCAACCAAATAGAGCTAACAGAAAGAGTGACGCCATATTTTGTTAGAGTATCTGCAGCCTTGTTGCATTTCGGCTTATCTTCAAACATCTCGTCCTCCGCAAACATAGAAGCCCATCTTTTATACTTTTAATTATCATTCCAATGTCAAGAGCCTGAGATTTGAGTGGGCCCATTTGGAATGGAGCCTTTTAGACTTCTGCGCTTGTAAACTCCTTAAGTAGCCATTCGTTTTGCCTGTCATTGATTGTTGCTTCCACGTGTTGAAGAGCTTCATCAATGCATGAAGGGTTTGATGTGCTGAAGAGGTCATGGTAGTAGGGGGCAATTATCTCCTCAATTTCTTGAGCCAATTCACACCATAACCTTGAATCATTGCGGAGTTCGGAAATGTGATTCTTCTTTTTCATTGTGATGCCTTAGCATGGAAAAACTTTATGTTTCGGTCACCCTCCTTAAGCCCTAGTTCTTGCACCCGTTGATGCCACATCATTTCGTCTTTTTCCAACAAATCATCAATTTCCTTCTCTAGTAATTTCACTTATGAACCACAAGCCATATTGATCCTATTTTGTTGTAGCTGAGCTAGCTTCTTTGTTTTTTACAAATTTTTTTTAGAAATGTTCCCAAATTTATTTCTATTCCATTTATGTAGAGTAAGAGATGTGCTTTGGATCTTTGTTTTGAAATCGAACCCCGGTTCACCATCACCAAATTTTTTCCAATTATCAAGATTAATTTTTTCGCAATCGTCTGACCTAGACCACATAGCCTCGAAACAGAAGGGCTTGGGTCCATATACATGATTACTTTGTTCCTTCTGTGTTGTCAACAATAGGAATGTGGTCAGAAATCGAGCCCTTAGAGGTTCCAACCAAGGGGCACGTAGATCCCAAAAATGCATAGTTTCTCCTCCAAAAATGACTTCTCCAGTTGGGGAACGCATTAGATATTTACCTAAACCAGTAGGTCCTTCAGTGGATCCCACGTTAGCCCCAAGACGTTGGTCTCTAACTAGAAAAGTAAATGCTTGAGCTTGAGAAGCTTCTGGCTCGATAGGCCCGTAAATCTCACTAGGATAAGCGGTATTATTGAACCAGACGAAACAACAAATGATGAAACCAAAAACAGATAAAGCACCTAAACTGTGACAGCCCGGATTTAGGCACTCCGAAACTCATGCCATCAGCACGATCATCTTGACCGTGCCCCTTAGCTATGCACGAAACATTGGTATATCAAACAATGAACTGCACTGAAATAATAAATAAAGCTGCGAAATTAAATTATCATTGAAATATTTCTCAAAAGACAGTTCTACCTTCATGCCTCTGCATGAATGGAGAACCGATCTGAACCATCGATGATCGCTGATCATCAATGATGGTTCGCCCCAAAAGAATAATCTCATGACTTAATTACATTATTTAATGAAAATAAGGCTTGACATACCAAGCCGCACAAACATGCTCACAAAAACTCTCAAAGCTGCACAACGGAGTCCTCTAGAAGAAGTCCTCCGGAGGTGGCTCCAACTCGTCTCCAAGTGCCGGGTCTGACTCACCAGGGTCAACATCTCCTAAAGCCTCGGCAGCTGCTAATAGTGGACCTGCGACATATAGTCTAAAAGGTGAGCTACATCCTAGCTCAATAGGGAACAGAACACAATTGAACATATAAATTACAACTCACATATATTCTATGATATGCCATGCATGATGTGTCTATGCAGTTACTGATGAACAACAGTTGAAAATAATCATATTTTACTGGTAGTTTACTCATGTCTTTTAATTATTCATGAATGACACTGAAAAGGCCTAAAGCAAAACTTAACCTTTCAACTTAAGTAGTCCCCGAGCAATATAACATCGAGCCCCGATGAGATACCATTCATCGTCATCTATATAGACAGTTTTAAATGTATTCCCTGGGAATACCAATAGTACCCAAGCCCCTTTATCCTGGGGATCGATGGCGGGGTTTCAACATATCTCAATTCAACACACGGGTGTGCTTACGGTACCTGGATAAGCCTCCGACCGCCTCACGATTTTTCACGCCCGTATCGGTCACGGATATCCCGCCCCATCGCCGTGGGTATCCTATCAAACCTCATATAACAAAAATATCAGGTGCTTTACATATAGTTATTCACCATGTAAGTGTGCTATCTTATATCAGTTAGGCCCTATCAGACATAATTCAATCTTGGATACATCCCTGGGATGTATCCATTCACATGCATCACACTTGATGCTCTTATTTCTTTATTTTCTCATCCCCTGGGAATGGCTCATTATGATTACTCTTTTAGATATCACACACGCACACTTTTCACAACTCTTAAGAAACAAAAATAGTTTGAATTAAATTCTATATCACTACATACATGCTCTTACAAAATAAAGTACATATTCAAGGTGTTCCCTACCTCAAGTCTCTGTTTGATCATGCATCAAGGTCCCACGTGGCTCCTTGTGCCCAAGCTCACACGTACCACCTATGGTACAATATAACACATGCAATATATCACTAAAGATGTAATAAGGAAAGTCCAAGACCCTCCAAGAATCTTAAAGTCAAAATCAAAAGTCAACAAAAACTGGCACAGTCGATTAATCGAACTCCAAAATCGATTAATCGAAATTCAAAATCGATTAATCGATTCTCAAATCGATTAATCGATTTGATTCCCATTCAATTAATCGAATCCCAATTCGATTAATCGAAATTCTCCACTCTAACCATTCGATTCTCAATTCGAGTAATCGAATTCCCAAAATCGATTAATCGATCCCAAATTGATCAATTGAAATTCTAAATCGATTAATCGAAATTTCCTTTCGATTAGTCGATTTCTCCAAGTCCTTATCTTCCCTCCACTGGAGGTTCTCAGTCGATTAATCGATACCAAAATCGATTAATCGAAAGTCAAAGTCGATTAATCGAGACTCAATTAGATTAATCGAAATCGGGGTCCACTGACTTTTCAACTTCTTGGTGAAAATTGATTAATCGAACCTCAATTTCGATTAATCGAATTTGCCAGATTCAGCCCCCCTTTGACTGTTCTTCCCAATCTTTTTCCTACTCTTTTTCCTTCATTTATCTAAGCCATTATCCTATGATTTTAGCTATTTCTAACTACACTAAAACCCTTCAATCTATGCATTTAATTTACAAGAATTTTACCTCCAATCAATCTCCCATTGATTAGGTCAAGTGGTTGGAAAGGCTAGGGTTCCCGCTTTGGCTTAAACGGATCCTTCGCGTTGAATCGGCCTCTTAAGTGCTTGAATCCTCCTTCCAATCACCCACAATAACTCCTTGCTTAACCACCTTCTTTACTCCTCTCTCTCTCTTCTTTACTTCTCTCTCAACAATCAAAACATCTATTTTAGGGTTATTAAACCCTTTTATCTCTCCTCTAGTTTGTGTGTTAAGCACAGGCACCGTAATAGGTGTATGTGACTTCGGATTCACATCAATCTCCACACATTCACTCAAATTCTCACATCTCATCCGTTCATCGCACCCTATGCCAACTATTGAACTCCTATTCGGTCAAACCTATGACTGGTCGGTTGGAGAAGAGGAAGAAGAGAGAGAAATGGCGCCCAAGCTTGAAAATTCCGAATGGGCACCAAAAACCCCAGCTCCTATATATATAGACTCATTTCGATTAATCGAAAATTCAAATTCGATTAATCGAGGTTCAAAATTAGAGTAAACCGTGCGAAATCGATTAATCGATTTCCAAAATTGACTAATCGAAGCTCAAAATCGATTAATCGAAATCGTATCCGTTAAGATTCTTAAGTTTTGGAGCTCACTGGCGCGAGCCAGTCGATTAATCGAAATTACAAAATCGATTAATCGAGATTTGCTTCGATTAATCGAAATCGTGTAGCCCTTCAATATTTTTCAAACATCTTTAAGTAACTCGATTAATCGAAGTTCCAGTTCGATTAGTCGAAATTCCAAATCGATTAATCGAATTTCACTTTGATTAATCGAAATCGTATTTTATACTTCAAAATTTTCTAATTTCCTTAAGTTACTCGATTAATCGAACTTTCAGTTCGATTAATCAAAATTCCAAATCGATTATTTGAATTGTTCTTCGATTAGTCGAACCTCTATATCGATTAATCGAAATCCAAAATTGATTAATCGAAATTTCCTTTCTTTTATTTCCTGAATCCTCATTCAACTTTCCAGTCACTGGCACATGTCAGGCGACTAATCGACCAAAATCGATTAATCGAAATTCCAAATCGATTAATCAGTTTTGATCAGGTTCTTTAAACTTTCAAAGTGATTTGTTTCCTTGATTTCCATTGGTAATTTATGATACCAAACACATCACCATGGTCATGTGTATATAAAAATTTTTCTTCGTCCTACTTTGATCAAAAATTTCATTGGATTACAAGTTTTGTCAAAATCCACAAACACACTTGCAGGGGTACAATTGATTCTCAAGTGGTTGGAAACAAGGCTGGATATTGTTCCTTCACATCGGCCTCTCTTTCCTATGTAGCCTCTTCGGTCGGATGATTCTTCCATTGAACAAGCACTAAGGGAATCACTTTAGTGTGCAGTACTTGTTCCTTTCGATCCAAGATCTCCACCGGTTCTTCTATCATGCTCATGTCTTCACACATCTCCAAAGGTTGACTTCCTAACACATGAGATGGATCGTTCACATACTTTCTGAGCATTGATATGTGAAAAACGTTATGTACCCGATCGTATAACGGTGGTAATCCAATGCGATAAGCAACTTCACCTACGCGTCTCAAAATTTCAAATGGTCCAACATAACAGGGACTTAACTTCCCTCTCTTGCCAAACCTCATTACGTCTTTCATAGGCGACACTTTCACAAACACGTGTTCACCCACTTTGTAATCGACACTAGTCCGCTTGATGTCGGCATAACTTTTCATCTACTCATGCGACTTGACCTCTCTCGATTATCGCATTCTGACTGGCATTGTCTTCAAGTAGTTCTGGCCCCAAAATAAACTTCTCACCTGTTTCTTCCCAATTGATGGGTCATTTACATCGTCGTCCGTACAGAGCTTCATACGGTGTCATGCCAATGCTCGTTTGGAAACTGTTGTTGTATGCGAATTCAATCAACGGTAAATACTCATCCCAATATCCTTACATATCTAGCATGCACGCTCTGAGCATGTCTTCTATCACTTGGTTCACTCGCTCTGTCTGCCCATCAGTTTGAGGATGGAAAGCTGAACTAAAATCTAGTCGCGTTCCCATTCCTTCTTGAAATTTCTTCCAAAACTTGGACGTATACAATGGGTCGCGATATGAAACTATGCTGGTCGGAATCCCGTGTAATCTTACAATCTCCTTCATGTACAAGTCTGTCAGTTTTCCTGCTATATACATCATATTGTAAGGTAAGAAGTGAGCTGATTTTGTCAATCGATCAACGACTACCCAAATGACATTGTGTCTCTTGGCAGTCCGCGATAATCCAATGATAAAATCCATAGAGATCGATTCCCACTTCCATTCTGGTATTGGTAAAGGCTGCAATAGTCCAGCAGGATGCCTATGATCAATCTTCACCTGCTGACAGGTCAAACACCGTGACACGTATTCGGCCACGTCTTGTTTCAAACCTCTCCACCAATAGTTCTTTTTCAAGTCTTGGTATATTTTGGTGCTACCAGGGTGGATAGCATAATTTGACTTGTGGGCTTCATCAAGAATCGTTCGTCTTAGTTCGGCATTGTTTGGAATGCAAAGACGGCCCTTAAACAATAAAGAACCATCTTCTTTCACTGAGAAGTCTGGCCTGATGCCCTCAACCACATCTTGATGAATCTTTATTAACATCGAATCCTTCATCTATAAATCATGGATATGCTTAAATATTACTGGTCTCACTGATATGTTAGCCAAAAAGGATCCTGTAGCTTTCGACTCAATGTTTGCATCATAGAGTGCCAGGTCTTCTAATAATTTCCATCGGTGCATACCCAAAATTAAACAAGCTAATTGAGCTGAACTTTTCCAACTCAAAGCATCGGCTACCACGTTAGCCTTGGCTGGATGGTACTGTATAGAACAATTATAATCCTTAAGGAACTCCATCCATCTACGTTGTCTCATGTTGAGCTCCTTTTGTGTAAACAGGTATCTGAGGCTCTTGTAGTCGGTGAAAATTTCAAATGTCTCACCGTACAAGTAATGTCTCCAAATCTTCAGCGCAAAAATGACTGCTGCTAGCTCTAAGTCATGAGTCGGGTAATTTTTCTCGTATTCTTTCAGCTGTCTTGATCTGTAAGCTATCACCTTCTTGTGTTGGTTGAGCACACAACCCAAACCATTGTATGACGCATCGCTGTACACTGCGTATCCTCCACTGCCTGAAGGAATTGCTAGTACTGGAGCTGAAGTGAGTCTCGTCTTGAGTTCTTGAAAACTCTTCTCGCATGCCTCACTCCACTCGAATCTTGAATCCTTTCGTGTCAGCTTCGTGAGAAGTCCTGATATCTTTGAAAACCCCTCGACGAAACGTCGATAGTAGCCTGCTAACCCAAGAAAACTTTGGACATCAGTCACTGTCTTTGGTTGCTCCCATTTAACCACTGCTTCTATCTTTGCTGGATCTACAGTGACACCGTGCTTTGAGACAGCATGTCCCACAAAGCTAACCTCTTCCAACCAAAACTCACATTTGCTGAGTTTGGCGTACAATTGGTGTTCACATAGCGTCTGTAGAGCAATCCTCAAATGTTCTTCGTGTTCTGTCTTAGATTTGGAGTATATCAAGATATCATCAACGAACACTATGACGCAGGAGTCCAAGTGTGGTTTAAACACTCGATTCATCAGATCCATAAAAGACGCCGGAGCATTCGTCAACCCAAATGGCATCACAAGGAACTCATAGTGTCCGTACCGTGTCCTGAAAGCTGCCTTCTGAATGTCCTCTGCCTTGACTCTCAACTGATGGTATCCAAATCTCAGGTCGATCTTGGAAAAGTACCTCGCTTCTTGCAGTTGATCAAATAGATCGTCGATTCTAGGTAAAGGATAATGGTTCTTGACAGTGAGTTTGTTCAGTTGTCGATAGTTAATGCATAGCCGCATTGACCCATCTTTCTTCTTGACAAATAAGATCGGTGCTCCCCATGGAGACACACTCGGTCGGACAAACCCCTTGTCCATGAGTTCTTGCAGTTGTTCTTTCAACTCCTTCAACTCAGTCGGAGCCATTCTATATGGTGCTTTTGAAACAGGCTCCGTTCCCGGTGCTAAGTCAATGGCAAACTCTACTTCTCTCTCTGGAGGTAATCCAGGCAACTCTTCTGGGAATACGTCGGCGAACTTTCGCACAATTGCTATCTCAGAGATGACGTTCTTTTCTTCCTTGTCCTCATTTAGGAAAGCCAAGTACCCACTGCAACCCTTTTTGATCATTCTCTCAGCCTTCACTACTGAAATCAGTGGCATAGGTGATGACCTCACTCCTTGAAATCGAAATGATCTTCTTGTGTTGGGTCTGAAAATGACTACCTTGTTCTTACAATCGACTATTGCACAATGCTGTGCCAACCAGTCCATGCCAAGGATCACATCAAACCCTTGCATGCCCAGCAGTATCAACTTTGCCTCCAACTCATGCACATCCAGATCTCGAATTGCTACGATGACGGATTTGCAAGCTAACTCTGTGTCCACTAACTCTCCAGTCGGAATAGACACAGATAGGACAAAGTCCAACGCCTCTAGAACTATCTTCATCCTCTTGGCAAAACGTGGAGTGACGAATGAGTGGGTAGACCCTGGGTCTATCAACACTCTAGCGTCATATCCAACGAAGCATCCTTTCTTATATACGGTTAAAGTACCTATAGTATACATACATACATATAATAATTTACACATCAATTTACACCCCTATTTCACATATAAATTTAGTGTCTAGACTAAGAATCTACACAACTCCTAATGAATGCACCTTCTCTATCTAAAATTTTAATGAAATTGAAATTTCTTTATTTAAAAGAATCTCACCTTGGATGACGTCGTGCATGTTCCCTGCTTCCTGAGCAGTGACTGCATAGGCTCTCCCATGAACAATCGGCTTCCGTGCTTGAATGGGTCGTGGCGCTGCAACTGAAGCCGTCTTTCCTTTATCAACCACAGGGTAGTATTTGATCAAGTGGCCCACCTTGCCACATCGAAAACAACTCCTGGTTCCCACTCTGCAATCCACTGTCCTGTGAGGCTTGCCACACTTTGCACAAGTCTCTCGAGGCACGGAAGAAACTGTACGAGAACCCTGTGTGACGGTTGCGCCAGTAGACATGGCAAGGCTCTCATTGCGTAAAGGTCTCCCCGACGCAAGTAGTGGAAATCTTTGTTGATTATGCGGTTGCGCCGGCCTTTCGAAACCCCCTTGGAACTGTGGTCTCTGATTTTGGGCCACGAACCTCGGCTTTTTATTCACCGATTCGTAGTTCCCCGATCTTCCTTGATCATTGCCTCCTCTTTGTTACTCTCTCTGCCTGTATCTATTATTGTTCTTCTCTTCCACAACTAGTGCCTTGCTCATGACCTCCTCATAGGTCCTTAATTGAAATGGAGCTACTCCTCCTCTAACTTCAGGCTTCAAACCTTGCTGAAACCTCTTGGACTTCATCACGTCGGTAGCAACGTAATCCGGAGCAAAACGGGCAAGTCGTAGAAACTCAACCCCATACTCTCTCACGGTCATCCTCCCTTGCACTAGTTGCAAAAATTGAATTTCCAATTGATTTCTTACCACCTCTGGAAAATACTGTTTGTTGAACTCCTCAACAAACTCTTCCCAAGTCCACGGCAACTCTGGGGTCTCCTGGGCCCTATTCCGTATCACGGACTTCCACCAAGGCCCAGCCTCCCCATCTAGCATGTAGGCTGCCCACCTTACACTCTCATCCTCCGTACATGTCAGCACGCTAAAAACTTTCTCCATTTCTATCAACCAATTTTCGGCTGCCATCGTGTCTGCCTGCCCAGAAAATAAAGGAGGTCTCATCCTCCTAAACTCCGTGAAGGATGAAGGCACAGGTAGTGCGGGTCCCACAGGTGGTGTAGGTGGCTACTGCTCTCTAGCTGCATGAGCTACAAAGGATGCAGCTTGTTGGGCCATGGCGGCTGCCATAGTCTCCATGGTGTGCATCATCCTTTGGCGCTCCTCTCTATCTTCCTGTCTTTCTCTCACTCTCTCCTGTTCTCTCAGATCTTGATCCTGACAATCTCGATCCTCTTCCTCTTGTTGTCTACTACTGCTACCCCCTGGGGCCTCACTCCTTCCTAAAGATACTCGATTGGTAGGAGAGATGTAATCATCTCCACTACGCAAACTTCTCTGTTGGCCTCTCCTCGGTCGGCCTCTTCCTCTAGATGACATTGACGGCTGCATTTGAAACTAAAGTTTCGTTAGCAGAAGTCCCTATGTTCTGACAAAAGAATAATTGTCAGAATTGCTAAAGGAAATTGCTCTGATACCAATTGTGATAGCCCAGATTTCGGCACCCCGAAACCCGTGCCATCAGCACGATTATCTTGACCGTGCCCCTTAGCTATGCACGAAACATTGGTATATCAAACAATGAACTGCACTAAAATAATGAATAAAGCTGCGAAATTAAATTATCATTGAAATATTTCTCAAAAGACAGTTCTACCTTCATGCCTCTGCATGAATGGAGAACCGATCCGAACCATCGATGATCGCTGATCATCAATGATGGTTCGCCCCAAAAGAATAATCTCATGACTTAATTACATTATTTAATGAAAATAAGGTTTGGCATACCAAGCTGCACAAACACGCTCACAAAAACTCTCAAAGCTGCACAACGGAGTCCTCTAGAAGAAGCCCTCCGGAGGTGGCTCCAACTCGTCTCCAAGTGCCGGGTCTGACTCACCAGGGTCAACGTCCCCTGAAGCCTCGGCAGCTGCTAATAGTGGACTTGCGACGTATAGTCTAAAGGGTGAGCTACATCCTAGCTCAATAGGGAACAGAACACAATTGAACATATAAATTACAACTCACATATATTCCATGATATGCCATGCATGATGTGTCTATGCAGTTACTGATGAACAATAGTTGAAAATAATCATATTTTACTGGTAGTTTACTCATGTATTTTAATTATTCATGAATGATACTGAAAAGGCCTAAAGCAAAACTTAACCTTTCAACTTAAGTAGTCCCCGAGCAATATAGCATCGAGCCCCGATGAGATACCCTTCATCGTCATCTATATAGACAATTTTAAATGTATTCCCTGGGAATACCAATAGTACCCAAGCCCCTTTCCCCTGGGGATCGGTGGCGGGGATTCAACATATCTCAATTCAACACCCACAGGGTGTGCTTATCTGGATAAGCCTTCAGACTGGCCTATGGTTTTCACCCGATCGGTCACGGATATCCTCGTCGAGGTATCCCCACGTCGCTATCAAACCTCAAATAACAAAAATATCAAGTGCTTTACATATAGTTATTCACCGTGTAAGTGTGCTATCTTATATCAGTTAGGCCCTATAAGACATAATTCAATCTCGGATACATCCCTGGGATGTATCTATTCACATGCATCACACCTGATGCTCTTATTTCTTTATTTTCTCATCCCCTGGGAATGGCTCATTATGATTACTCTTTTAGATGTCACACACGCACACTTTTCACAACTCTTAAGAAACAAAAACAGTTTGAATTAAATTCTATATCACTACATACATGCTCTTGCAAAATAAAGTACATGTTCAAGGTGTTCCCTACCTCAAGTCTCTGTTTGATCATGCATCAAGGTCCCATGTGGCTCATTGTGCCCAAGCTCACACGTACCACCTATGGTACAATATAACACATGCAATACATCACTAAAGATGCAATAAGAAAAGTCCAAGACCCTCCAAGAATCTTAAAGTCAAACTCAAAAGTCAATAAAAACTGGCACAGTCGATTAATCGAACTCCAAAATTCGATTAATCGAATCGATTAATCGAATCCCAATTCGATTAATCAAAATTCTCCACTCTAACCATTCGATTCTCAATTCGAGTAATCGAATTCCCAAAATCGATTAATCGATCCCAAATCGATCAATCGAAATTCTAAATCGATTAATCGAAATTTCCTTTCGATTAGTCGATTTCTCCAAGTCCTTATCTTCCCTCCATTGGAGTTCACTGGAGGTTCCCAGTCGATTAATCAATACCAAAATTGATTAATCGAAAGTCAAAGTCAATTAATCGAGACTCAATTTGATTAATCGAAATCGGGGTCCTTTGACCTTTCAACTTCTTGGCGAAAATCGATTAATCGAACCTCAATTTCGATTAATCGAATTTGCCAGATTCAGCCCCCTTTTGACTGTTCTTCTCAATCTTTTTCCTACTCTTTTTTCTTCATTTATCTAAGCCATTATCCTATGATTTTAGCTATTTCTAACTACACTAAAACCCTTCAATCTATGCATTTAATTTACAAGAATTTTACCTCCAATCAATCTCCCATTGATTAGGTCAAGTGGTTGGAAAGGCTAGGGTTCTCGCTTTGGCTTGAACGGATCCTTCACGTTGAATCGACCTCTTAAGTGCTTGAATCTTCCTTCCAATCACCCACAATAACTCCTTGCTTAACCACCTTCTTTACTCCTCTCTCTCTCTTCTTTACTTTTCTCTCAACAACCAAAACATCTATTTTAGGGTTATTAAACCCTTTTATCTCTCCTCTAGTTTGTGTGTTGAGCACAGACACCGTAATAGGTGTATGTGACTTCGGATTCACATCAATCTCCACGCATTCACTCGAATTCTCGCATCTCATCCGTTCATCGCACCCTATGCCAACTATTGAACTCCTATTCGGTCAAACCTATGACTGGTCGGGCACGGATCTCGAGGTCACTGTTTAACGTGATTTTTTGGGATATTACATAAACTATAAGACAAGTAAGCCTCTCCAGACTATACAAATGTGCGGCGAGCCCATGCAAAGGGCTTGGTTAAGATATGCTAGATTCCACCAAGTATACAAATGGAACCTAACCAGACATGTCCTCCAATTATATCTTATAAATCATCCACACTAGCAATCCATCCTTCTCTCCCAAAGGGTGATTTTAGTGAATAACCAAATATAACACTTGGGCTAAGGGTCAAGTTGGTAATTTTTCTTACATCTCCCCCGCGGGAGCCCAGGTATCATATACGCCCCCAAAATAAAGAGCCTTGAGTAGTAGAAGGGAGCTTGACTGCATTCCATCATCTAGTAGGGAGAGACGAAACGCAGGCTAATATGAAGTGCATGTATCATATACGCTCCTGGTCCCCGCAGGAGCCCAGGTATCATATACACCCCCAAAATAAAGAGCCAAGGGGCAAGATCTAATTCCCAGTAGGGATCCTTATTTCTTGCGTTTTTCATTTTGCATTTCTTATCAGACAAATATGGGAATTTCAATTACTTCAACTAGTACCAATTGATGGGGGAGAGGCATATGTAAATGAAATCGGTGGTATCACCATATTCAGGATTCCCAGAGATAAGCGCACTGGTCTGACTTTTTCGACTGTTCCTGATCAATGGTTTTTTCAATTTATGGGTAAGTCACTAGATGACTTACCTAGAAATCAGGGAACCAATTTGTCCATTAGTGAATGGCCAGTGCATGTTCCAGTCTCTCAGTGATGAACTCCTCCCCTTCTCGGCCATTATCCCATGTGAAGTGTGGACCATCAAACTTGAGAACCCTCATCTTACAATTGTTGATGATGTTTTTGAAACTAGCCATTTGAGAGAAACAACGATCATTTCCGCCCAGCTTTTCAGAGAGCCACATGATTTCGTTAAAGTCACCAACCCATACCCATGGGATGGAAGATTGTCTGCTCAAGCCTGACAATAGATTCCACACCTTTTGCCTATTATGTGCTTTTAGCGCGCCATATATTCCAGTGACCCTCCACACCCCTTCCTTAGAGCTTACGTGTGCATCCATATGATGCACTGAATATGTTTGGATGACCAACTGAACGTCGTCTTTCCAGAGAAGAGCAAGCCCACCCGCTCGACCACGACAATTAACTGCAAGCCCCGCCTAAATCCGACTTTCCGACGAACCACTTCAAACTTCCTACTATTGAGTTTTGTTTCAATTAAGAAAACAACATCGGGATCTTCAAATTTCACCAAATGGCAAAGGGCATGAATTGACCTTGGGTTCCCTAGCCCCCGACAATTCCAATTGAGAATTTTCATGGCTGCCGGTGGGGCTAGTTTGCAGCTCCTGCCGATAGAAAAGGAATGGAATTTTCGATCTCACGGCCATCCAATTTGTCGATTGATACTTCCTTAGGCGAATAATCCCTTCATTTTTTTTTTCCCGTAGGTAGTTCCGACTTGGCATCGCCTTTTTTGTTATCAGGTCGATGGATGGGAACCATAGCCTCTGCCACGAAAAATTAGGTCCCCAAAGTAGTGCAATTCCTGGCTGCATTTTTGCTTCCCCTAACTCCTCCACATGTGGTGCCACATGTTTTGCCAAAACTATAATCAAAATCACCCTTACCTATTTCATTGTAAGGAATATGAAAGCCATCCAGGATTGTAGGATACTTTAAAGACCCATGGTCATTATCTGAATTAAATATAATACCTTTCCCTTCCTCTATTTCTCCCATCCTAATCTCCACATCATCCACGATTTCCATACTTAGAACGGTTGTAGAAACCTCCTTGGATCTATCATTTGGAACCATCATGATCTGCCAGGTCCATCTCCATCTTCGATTTTTTTGCATGACTTCCTTGTAGTTTAGCACCACTTTTGGAACTTGTGTTCCTACCACCTGATACAAGTATTTTCTCACACTTGGACTTGTTCACATGACTCAACGAGGCAACCCGAGGAATTGTCGCTGACTCATTTTTATGACTCCGGTCTGTCGCCTCCTCTTCCATCACTGATGCTTCTGGTTTGGATCTATGGGAATCCGATACCGATCTGAGTGGCGATCTTCATTCCGCATGCTGAAAATTGTCTAGAGCTTTACTTTTACCTACGCCATCTCTAGCCTGCTGAATCTGGAGCCATGGACCATATTGATCAACACCATATGGGTTATCTATCATGGTTGACAAAGTACACCTCTTTCATTGCGGCCCAGCATGTCACAATTGTAGCATATGTGCGGAAGCCTTTCATATTGGAAACGAGCCCATACTGGATCACGTCCTTCAATGTGAATCAATGACCCTCTCATGAATGGCTTAGTGATATCAATCTCAACTCTCATCCTCATATACTTTTCCCATGCTTTATCATCATCAGCCATTTCCACCTTTTCCACTCAGCCAAAATAATTTCCAATTTTGATCCCACCATCTTTGTTCATAGCACAAGGAGGCAGCCCATATATCCGAATCCAAAAAGATGCTTTGTTGAAATTCACATGTGACAATGAAATATCCGCTACATAATCCGAGAAAATGATGAGATTATTATCAAAACAGCATGGGCCATTCTATAATATTCTATTTTTTTAACTCTCATCATCAAAATGGAAAAGAAAAATGCCATTATCCAGGCTTTCAATAAGGTGTTATTTACAAGATCTATATTCAACTTTCTATTGGTGATTATCTTCCCTAAGTAGCACTTCCTCTCTTCACAACAAGGTAGATGTATCTCACCCCTTTTGAAGACAACACCCTCACATTCCACCTCGGTGAGGGTCATCTTCTTCTTCCATTCGTCAACAAAGATCTTCATATAGAAAATAGTAAACAAGGAAGCAAATTGAATCCAATGGAGATTAGATCGATAGTAAAACTCTCACAAGGAAAAAACAAACAGTTAGCGTTCCCAAGAGAGCAAAAAAAATCTGTGTACGCCTTCTTTGAGATTGAAAAAAATAGGTCAAGTTCTAATTGTGGAGTTTCATTCTAAACAGTCGTTACTTTAATGAAGGATATATAAAGTACTCCTTTCCTCTTGTATTGATGGATAATAAGTGTCACCGTGAGATGGTCTCACCCTAAGGCCTCGT
Organism: Chloranthus sessilifolius; assembly: GCA_021018995.1. Lineage (NCBI taxonomy): Eukaryota > Viridiplantae > Streptophyta > Magnoliopsida > Chloranthales > Chloranthaceae > Chloranthus > Chloranthus sessilifolius. The sequence goes on along the minus strand of CM037586.1, from coordinate 153,338,299 downwards.
TCAGGTGTTTCCTGGTTTTTCCCAGAAAAGCTCAGATTTTGCTCAGATTTTGGACAGTCAGAATCTTGGCAGATTCTTAGCAAACTCAGATTCCTGGTTTTCACCATATGCGTTCTTAAACCACTCAGATTCCTGACAGATTCTTACAAAACACAAAATCCTTTGTTTTTAAGTTCCTCTCAGAAAATCCTCAGAATAGATTCAATCAGTGGTTATGCTATGACCGTAGAAACGTGATCTAATCATCGGTTTATGTGCCGTATTTGAATTTCTCTAAAAATTTATGGGCAACCAATCGAGATGGGGCTGAATATATTTGACGGAGTGTTTTTTCGAATTTGATTTAATGCCTATTACTTTTAAAATGAGCCACTAATACCCGACGATGTTCTCGGCAGTTTTATATCATTGACAATAAGTTTCCTTTCCGTGATTATGTAAAGTTGGGAAAAGGTCAATCTTTCTAGCTACAATAGTTAAACATTGCCTACTTCGCGGCAGTTTAAAACCGTCAGAAAATTGTGATCATGAACCAAATCAAGAGAGCAGGGTTTGAATCCTCCGAAACCACTTTTACAGCTAACACAACCATTGATGGTTCAAACTAAGCAGGGTTATCTAATGAAGAAATGAAGTATTTGGCTACACCACTCTCCATCCATAATGAAATCCCATTTGGGAAAATAATATGTTGGTTCGCAAAAAGGATTAATCAATAATGGACATCTGGATCATATGTTCCCGTCAAAATTTGTGTCGGGTTTCGGTGTGGTTCGGTCCGGCTCGGGACCCTCGGGTTTCGGTACGGTTTAAATTTATTCTTACTTTATTATTTTACTACTAGAGTAGATAAGAGAGAGAGAGAGGAGAGAGAAAGTGAGTTACTCTTAAAAAAAGTATTATTTTAATGTTTAGCTACTCCTACATTAATAGCTAAATTTACCTATTACTGTAGCAATAGCTATATTTGGTGCGTGGGATGGCACTCTTGTTGGAGCTCAGTTTTTGCAATTTGAAGCGCTATAATAGGCTTGGCGTGTGGGATAGCTCCCGTGCTGGAGATGCTCTAATACTGGTTAATATATACCACCTGATCACATTAGCACCTACGAATTACTGGGGGCACCTACACTAAAAACCATTGACTGCTTTGAAATAAACGATGAAGATCATTTTTTCATCCCAATCTTCCATACAATGGATCTCCAGACCATGGACATACATACCATCAGACGGTCTTTTTTTTATTTTATTTCAAATGACACATCCCAAAAAGTGTCCTAAAAATAGGTGGCACACGCCACGTCCAAATGTGATTTTTAAGTCACTTTTAGAGATGTATGTGAAATGGAATAAAAAATTGATTGTCTGATAATCCGTGCTTCCTAAGATCCATTGTATGAAAGATTGGAACGAAAAATGATCTCCATCCTCATACTCAAATGTCAATATTTTTCAGTATAGGAGCAGTCATTAATTCAGTACTTTTTTCAATATAGGAGCAGTCATTAATTCAGTACGTGCTAATAGATCAAATCAATTATATATTTTTATTTGTTCCACTTCCACTCCTTAGGATTCGAGATCATAGTGACATATTTCATTTTCGGCAATATTTTGATAGGGGGTCATTTCGGATAAATTTTGAGAAAAATTTGAAAAGTTTCGAGAAAATTTCGGGGAGTACAAAAAATATGAAATATAAATTATATTTAAACTTCATAAATTTTTTTTATTATTTTAAAAATGACAAAAATTAGAAAAAATTTATTAATTTCAGTGAAATTTGGTTAATTTTGTTGAAATTAATGAAATTTCAGTGATTTCAGAGAAATCATTGAAATTTCGTTGAATGTTTCACCCGACCCCTGTTTTGGTAAATTTTGAAGAAATTTTGGAGAAATTTGTTAGTATGTTCGAGATGGGGCACCCGTGCGCTTCAAATTTCCAGGATTGGAGAAGAGCAGATTTAACCACAAATTAAAAAGGCCTACCATTGGCGCAAAACCTCTGTTGCTTCTCTCAACCTAATGGCCCACAACAACCATAAATTTTCCATAGGTCCCCTTTGATGTCATAAAATCGGACTCCGTCCCACTGTCCAAGCATTCTATCCATGTTCTCCGAAAAAAGTTGACCTAAAGGTATATATGAGCATCCCCATGTCTGCCTAGTGAACGAGCAATGAATGAGAGTCTGGCCAATGGATTCTCACCCCTACAAATGATCATATCTCTTAAGTACATAAAATGTTAAGAGGAGAGACATCTGCTATGTGACTCCCTTTGTAAAAAATACAAGGCTGCTGCTGATGTTCAATTGACACACCAGAAAATTCTCAAAAGTTGGTCAACTCACACTACGTGAAAAAGCCCAAAAAACCACTGCCTTAAACAGTGATATCTTCAAAAATTACCGTCTTTGGCGTGATTTTTTTAAAACCATCGCCTAAACAATTGTAAAAAAGGAGTGGTTTTTTTACCACTATACAAGAGTGGTTTATGAAGTTCATAAACCAGCCTTTGTATGGTAAAATAAAATCACTTTTTTTACAATGCTTAAGCGAAGTTTTTTATGCAAAATTTAAAAAAATAAAATTAAATACGACAATTATTTATGTAAATTTTTTAAAATAATATTTTTTTATGCTTTTTTAATACAATATTTTTTTATGCTTTTTTAATACTTTTTTTTAATATAATTTTTTAATGCTTTAAAAAAAATTATATAAAGAATAAAAGCTATTAATCTCATATTCAAGCACATCCATAAATAAAATAGATGTCCAATTCTTTTATTTAAACAAAATATTGCATCTCAACCTATGATCCAACCTTTCAAATCAGCCAAACATTTTAATCTCTACATGCCCAATCCTTTTATTTAACCAAAAAGAAGAAAAGAAATAGAATTAACAATCTAAGGACCCCATGACCCATTTTCAAAATAAAAGAAAAATAAATAAATTAATTTGCTTCGCCTCTCATGCCAAGTATCTCCGTCCCCTAGTGATCCGTTTGCGGTGAGCTTCAAATCGGAAAGCTTCGCCTGAAATAAAAAAGAGAACATCATTAAACTGAGATATTGATGACTTCTATATAAGGAATCCCCATCAAATATTTTTATCATATTTTCATTTCTAAAATACCCCTAACACATATTCTAAAAATAAAACAGAGTTCTAATTAACTTATGAAAGTGATTCCTATTCACTTTATAATAGTAAATCTAACGTATGATAATAATTCCTAATCACTTTATACTAGTAACTAGAGTCTTTGAATATGAATTTACCTACATTTTGGAGGCGATTTCATGGGAAAGGGAGAATATATGTATACCTGGTTACCTACATTTTGGAGGCGATTTCATGGGAAAGGGAGTATAAGCATAATTCTGTTTTGTAAAGACAGGGGTAAATCTGTCATTGAGGATTAAATCTGTCATTGAGGATTCAGAACTTTCTATCAAGTTTTTCTTCAAAATTAAAGTTAGAACCAAAAAATCATTGAGGATCTGATTTAGCAATCATGATTGATGAAGCTCATGGTTGCATGTTTTATCATATATATATGGAGAGATTATAGTGGGGTCTAAAAAACTACAGGCAGAAATGCAAAACATTCAATGCCATTAATAAAAAAAAAAATAGATGCCCAATTCTTTTATTCAAACAAAAGGTTACATATTCAAACTAACCATTGGCAAAGTGGGAAGAAAAAAAGAAACGAAAAGATACCGCATAAGTAGAGATTTGGACAAAATATATGGCCAAATTGAAAGTTAAAACAAATGGCAAAAACTGTACTCTGTATAGTATTCAAGGAAAAGGAAAGTGGCATCGACATCGTTCCGGAGCACTCTTGTTCCGATCCAGTTGCACAAATAAGAGGATTTCCTTCAATCGCAAAACAAACCAAAGAAAGATTGGGCATTAAGGGTTTCCATTTTTTGCTGGAAAAACTGAGGGGGGAAAAATGTACTAGAATTATTACTTGAATGTTCTAGCTGGAAACCTTGGTATAGGACCACTCAAATTGTTATAAGACAAATCCTCAAACCAAAAACAATACTTTCTTAAACTACAAATCTCCATTAGAGACAAAACTTCGATTATGCATCAAAGGGTTAAGAGAATCACATAAAAGCAAGTTGTGTGATGTTAGCCAAAGGCAAAGGAAATGCTCCTGATAGACTATTATTGTTAAGCCTGATTTGAATTCAAATACCCATGATTAGATTCATAACCAAGAACCCAATAATTGAATAATACATAAATGGATTCTCCTAAAGATTTAAAACTTAAAATAATTTAAATGTTCTACTTACAGGTATTCAAGGCTTTTGAGGTGGCCTAGCGAAGTCGCAATATCACCAGTAAAGAGGTTATTAGAGAGGTAAGAGTATGGAGCTTTGTGAGCTTCCCAAGCTCGTGGAATTGGTCCCGATATATTGTTATTCGTAAGAGCTTGTAAAATGAATTGATAAACATATAAAAAATCCTCATAAGCATAACATTAAAATCACATTATCCTCTTGTGGGCACTTACACAGTCTGAAGATTTGTTAAGTTCCCTATACTTGGAGAGAGAGTACCAACTAAATTCTGACTTGGAGCTCCTCTGCAACACCACCATTAAAACAACTTCACAAACATAAAGATGGGTTTCTTCTTTGGTTTTATTTTTCATAACATGTAGCCAATAAGAAATATTTAAAATACCCATAAAAAACTCAGTATCAGGTGATACCCATAAAAAACCAACTAGTCACTCAGGGGTTCTCGGAGTGATGAATTGCTATGTTACCTTGATTTTAAGTTGTCTTCCTGTCCCTTCTTCAATTCCATAGATCTTCTGATTTGGGTTGCTAATTTATACAAAACAATTGGAATCCAAGTCAGTTCAACTTGAGGACTATCGGTTGCATTTTAAAATATTTATTGATGCAGGGCTTAAATGGGCTAGCTTTGTAGCTGTTTCAATGCAGAAATTATGTGAAGAAGAAAGCTGGAAGTGTCATAGAATTCATGGGTTTGAGAAGGCCAGATATCAGTACAAAAAGGAGACCATATTTGATGCTAAAATGGGCCTAAAATAGGACCTTAATGGAGCCTAACATTGAGCCAAAACAGAGGAATGGAATGTGATTTATGTTTGGAATAAGAGTCTTCTTTGAGTTCTCTTTTGAGAAATAACGTGGGTTTTCTTAACTCTGCTCCTGCAGAGGTTTTTGAGTCTCTGCTGATTGCAGATCTTCGAGGGTTTTGATCCTCAATCTTTTTGAAATTAGTTTTTTTAGACTGATTTTCTTTTGAAGCATATTATGCTGCTGAGCCATTGTTTAGACGATAGTCTTACTTTCTGATCCTCAATGCTGATCCTCAATGCTGAGCCATTGAAGCATATTATCGATCCTCAATCGAAATCTTAGCCTATAGCTGTTCTTACGACGATAGTCTTACTTTTTCTAATTTTCAGCAATTATTTTTATAGTATGGCATGTGTGACTCGCATGAGCACTAATAAAAGGATATGCATAGATAAGAACATTTCATTATTATTATTTAGACAAAAAAGGCAACTAGATTAAAAGAAATTAACTTTGTTAACAAAGGATTAAAAGAACAAAAAAGATACATAAATGTTTCTTTTTATGTTAGCCAAATACAAACAAAGATGACAACATGGCAGCCAAATACAAAAAAAATGATTCAATTACTATAAAATCTCAATTGAGTACTTGGAAAATATGATTAGAACATGCTTGAAGTTTGAACTATAGCATTGACAAATGGACTAATAAAATTTACAATATCATTATCCTTCGATTTCCTCTTGGACTCGTATAAAGCCTAAGGTTTAATTTGGAATGTATGTTACTGCTGGTACTGGTGATAAACCAGTCATAGGAAAGGGCTATAGCAGTCATAGTCACAAAGTGGCATCTATGTTAGTCCTATTGTCTACACTCTACACCCACTAAATGGCACATGATGGCCGTGCTTTATCCTACTAAAAAAAATAAACAAATAAAAGATCACAAGAGAAAGAGATGGTGAAAACCTGTGGATCAAATGGCGCATGATCGATCTTTTGCCTTATCTCCGGATATGTGATCCTCCTTCATTGAATCGGAGAACCTGAATAAGAACCATTACAAGCAATGATGCGAGTAGGCTAGCTGGAAGTATAAAAATACTTATGAAAATAAAATCACCCATTAAGATATGATCGACCATTAAGATTTCATCGACCACTTCCATAAGATTTGATCGACCACTTCCATAAGCATAACATTAGATGACCAAAATAAAGTTTCCCTAGCTGAATGCTATAAAAAAAACTGGCAACTCATTTCATGAGCATGATCACAAATCTCATCCACTATAGATGGACTCCAAAGTCCACTGCTAAGACTGTAATAGCCAGACGGCGATAGCATCCCCCACATTATTGGGGTTTACCCATTGAACTATAAAGAGGTCCAAGAAATAAGCACATGCATCACTAACCAACTTGCAGTGCAGGATTAAATAGTCAGCAGTCTCCTCAGCACAAAACACACCTGCTTGCTATTGCATACTCTCCACTCTTCAAATTGTCCACTAAAACAAGGGATCTGAACCTAGGTGGGGTAGCCAAGTCAATATGAATGGTGAAACTGGCCTTGATATATAACAGTAGCACAAGTTAGTATTGGCAATGCCCTAGAGCAAGAGGGGGCACCAAATGGGCTTTGTGAGCAAGACAAGGAGCCATGGAAGAATATTCTACCTATGGTCTAGAATTCTACGAGGTGATTCAAGCTTAGAGACATTCTAGGCATTATTCGTAACATCGACAATGCATCTTGTTTTCGGATTTCAAAGCATTCAGAATCTTCAACTATGAAAAGAAAATAAGGTATCAACACGCCAATTTCATCACATTTGGAAGTAATATACAACAAGGTTCTTGTAATTTGATCAGTAAGTATTAAGAAAGTTATATGAATAAGAGATCTAAATTAAATATGACAATACTCAAAATAGTTAATATTTTGAGTTCATGTCTGGTTAGAGAGAACTTGTGTAACAGGTTTCTTTTACATACTATAATTTAGAATATAACTTATAGTTTGTGGGCAAAACTAGGCTCTGTTGCATCCTAAATGCAGATTCTCCTAGAATCCTTTTGCATCTCCATTAATTCAACAGATTTGAGGTTGTCTACTGTCTATAAGACTACGTAGTTCTAGCAATCCTCAAATCCATTTTATATGTTACATTTTCAGCATATACATGTGTAATATGAAATTGTGAACATGTGTGACAGTGTAGGCATAATAAATTGCACTCAGATTGCTCATTATTCTCTTCATGAACTTGTTCTTAGAAAGCACTTGGGATTTAGTGGTTAGCTAAAAATAAGCACATGATTTTGAGTGGGAAAAAAAAATGCACCTTATGTGGTTTGAGTTCGGTAATGCTTTCATGGCTCAAAACATATTTTAATATAATAGATTGCGTTGCATCACATCTAAATAGTAAGGTCACCAGAGTAGACTGGTCCATTCATCATTGTATGTGAAGACAAGCTACTCTAGAAAACTCGATTTACGGTTGTCACCCCCACCTTTCTATGAGTCCTATGGAACATGACTAGCTTTTACCCCAATTCTGGTTAGATTGCAGAAACCAAATGAGACCTCGCAACTCCTTTGACATCAGCTTTAACTTATTATACAATCAGCAAACGAAGGAACACGGAGTAATTTTTTTCCATAATTCTGTTTACTTGCATCATTTGTCCAAATTTTGAAGAATTTAATTTAATTTTACATGAAAATTGACCAATAAATAAATAAATAATGCCTCAAAGAATTACATCCAATTTAGCTCTTCAATCAATCAATTTTTGCACAACAATAAACATTTTAACATGCTAGTGAAATCTCAGTGAGTCGTGTAACTCAATTGAATTGTTCGTTGACTCTCCTACAACGAATCTCCTAGTTTTACAACTATAACATCAATATATAATTTCATGATGCATTTTTTCTTTACGGTCTACCAAATTATCAGTCTTGCCTAGTTTTTGGCATATCTATAGTTCATTATAGACCAGCCATTTGAACTTTGATTCTCCAAGGAGACTAGATCAGATATTTCTCCAAGGAGACTGGATCCAAACAGAGCACAAGGAGACTGGATCAGATATTTCTCATTGGAGGCACCAGCATGTAGATATCCTTTATTGACAAACTCATTGCAGTTTGTCAATAAGTGTTGAATATATCTAGATCAAACCATATATAAACCATATATACCAACTAATTGCAGCTAATAGTCTTATTTTTTGTAGTGTAAGCAAATCTCCTATTGCATGCATAGATATATTTATTTATACAATTTTCTGCTGAGCAGGTCCATATTTCAGAAGTTTCGTCATTTGTGTTACACTATCCTATTAATCAAGGAGAGCACCAAAGTTGTTCTCTCGATCATCAATTCTTACACAGTGCCATTTTTTGTCCCAATGTGGTTGATGGAGACATCATATAAGCCCGATTATTGCATCAAAAAACTATCTCTACAATGTAATTAAGATACTACGAGAGCCAGAAAATGAACAGTTAGTAAAATGAATCTATGTGTACAAACTGATCCAAAAGATGGCACTTTGAGCGAGAAATGAACTACTTTTTTCCTTAATGCCCTTAAACCCTACTAAAAACCCAGTTAAAACAAAAGCCTAAACCCTGCACCCAAACATTGCAACACCCCCTTAATCTCAAATGTATGGCCCTGTTCACTGCTCAGAAAACACTGTAAGCCATTGGGCAAACTTAGAGAGATTTTCCTTCTTTCACCTTGCTTGCAGCCTAGTTGGGAGGTGGTCAGTTAACCAAAACTGGTTACTTTTTTTACAGCCTATGGCCAATTGGCCTTGCCCATGGGTTGAATAGATTGACAGCCCAGACAACTGACCTACCAGTCACTTCATAAACTGTAGTCACTGTACTCATATGCAACTCAAAAGGATCTAAATATCCAATTAAGAGTTTTTTTTTTTAAACTATTATGTCAAATTAAACTACTTAATTAGTCTACCCAGATTAGTTTTATTTATTTATTTCGAAAAAGGAAAAGGAACACATTATCCAAAGACCTCGAAAAAAACACATTATCCAAGCTGCTATAATCCAAAACTTACGATAAATTAACAACACCAATGACAAGAAAATTTTCTAAAAACAAAATCACCAAGCTAAAACTTCCCACATTATCCTACTCAAAAGTCAAAACTCTCCTACCCAAGCAAACAATTGAAACAGATGATGTATCAGCAACTCTTAGTTTGTCTTTCATTTTTTAAATCTTATTTTTAGGGCTCCCACATTTTTGAGAAACCAACATGATCGATGGCTTGACCCAGGTGGCACATAAACTTGACCCAACTGTCAATATTTTATATATAAAATCAAGAAAATAGGGGGGGTTTGAACTAGGTCAATCTGGGTAGGGTCGGGTTTTTGGATTTTTAGCGCCAAGTTGGGCACATACCTTGACCCTTGACTCGCTTGGATCAAAGTTGGATTTGGGTGCACCATTGGGTCGGATCAGGCCCGACATATACCCTGGACCCGTTTATTTATTTCTCATAATCCATGAATTTTTAAAGTACCATCACAGTCTTCACCACCATCATTCAGGTAGGTTGCAGAGGCTGCTCTTTTTTTAGTTGGTTTAAGTAGCATAGCCAATGTAGCCGCCATGCTATCGATTGTCCCCAGGTCTAAGGAATCTCTTATTGACAATAAACTCAATACATAGTTTGATAATCAACAGACTTTTGATGCTCCGAACTAGAACCAAAATCTGCTATATTGGTGGAAGGGAAAAAAAAAAATTAGGGATGGTATATATACACCTCAGAACTTCATTTTTTTCATAGGATTGTGGACACAAAGGTAGAGCACAATAAAACAACCATTCATCATAACAAAAAAGGAAACTACATCCAGGATCAACACCCCCCTCCCCCCATAATAACAACACAAACGATCAACACCTCCCTCCCCCATAACAACCACTATGAACTAGCATCGGATTGGTCGTCATCCTCCAAAGAGTAGGAGGTTGTTGCAGTGCAGGCCGGTGAGTCGGTGCTCGTGGGAGCTAAGTATGACAAGGCCTCTCGATGATGGAGGGGTAGCTGGTAGTCCGAATCTGAGGTATCAGAGTCGGAGCTGAGTATGACAAGGCCGCGACGGCGACCCTCACCTCGAGCCCTCCCAACTGTAGGTTGGATCGAGTTTGATATCCCACCGATATGGGGGAGGTGCGGGTGCATCAGGGAGCGGAGCTTGTGGAGAGGCAACTACGATGTCGTCATTAAGGGGGGAACCTGCAACGACATGACCAAGGGGGGCGGGAGTACGAACCAGGGGTGGTGCAAGGGGACGAACTGTAAGGGGGCTGGGAGCCCTAAATCCGAGAGGCACACGGGGTGCCACTGGAGCAGGCTCTTCATCGTCAATAATAACGACATCAATCCCGGCTTGCCCTTGCCGCGGCAGAAGCGAGATGAACCTATCCGAGAATGAGATGAACCAGGTGCGACATATCGCACATTCCATATATCGAATTAAGAATACTTTAAATTGGGATACGATACACAACCGATATGAATTGATAACATGAGAAATAATAAAATTTGAAAAGTGAGAAACTTCATATCGAGAATTATAACGAAATCACAGTGACTTCCAGACATAAATAACCAAAGTGGATAGGAGAACAATAATAACTGCACGTGCAAACATTCCACATATGCAATCTACATGCACACCAACATCTGAGGCCCTATCTATCACTTTATCCATTACTTGTGTTTCTTGGGTTATCGGAGTTACATGGTGATATGTGGGTGGGTTATATGAGGGTTCATTTAGGTGTCGTCGTAACGCATTCAGTGCTTCATCGTACGAATGAAAGGAGCGATGACGAGCCCCAGAAAAACCGGTTACTTCTCTTGAGCATTCCTCCCAGGTTCGATATATACCCGGTCTCCTACCAACGAACACGACGTAATATTTACCCATATCTACAAAATACGTCAATTGGTTAGTAAGTGCAAGAGAGAAGTGGCTCATTTAATTGATTCAAGTTCGAGTTTACAATAAAACCATATAACCAACGTACATTTAATATGTCAACGTAATTATGCCGTCCCACATAGTGTTGGCTATATTATCACGGAATGTGTTCATCCATTCGCAATTTGCGGGTTTATGACAATGGATGTCGATCTATCTCGTGAACTGAGTCGTCAGATGGCTCTACGATACGATCCTCTAGCCATTCTTCAAAGAATGGATCTTCTGGATCGTATAATTTGATAAAATTGTGTAGAATACAACATGCAGTTACTATTCTCACTTGTGATTGAATTGGAAACCTCGTGGCTGATTTCAATATCTAAACCGTTGTTTCAAAGACCCCAAATGTTCTCTCAACTACATTACGTGGACGCATGTCGCTTATTGAAAAGTTCTTGTGGAGTCAATGGGGGATTCGAGGTATTGAATTCTTTTATATGGTAGCGAACCCCCCGATAGGGAGCTAGAAAGCCTCGCATGTTGGAATAACCCCCATCCACAAGGTAATACTTGTTCAGTGGCACTTGAAGTCGAGTTTGTGGCCTAGAGAGCACTTGCTAAAACTTTCGAGTTCAGGAAGACCCTCCCAACCGTGGAGTACGTATTGGAATAGCATGTCAAAGCGATACCACACAAAACATTTTGTGATGTCGCATTGTGGCAGTTTCGATATACGTGAGTCCCTGGGGCAGTAACGTCAACATGTGTACCATCGATAGCTCCTACAGCACCCTTGAACCAGGGGTAAAACCTTTGTTGGCTACTAATCTCTGGGGGAGTTCCAGTAGTGGCCTGTTTCACAAAATCGTCATACAACTGTAAGATAGCGTCAAGTACGCTATTAAAACATAGGCTAATGGTTGAGCCCGAACGCTGGAATCTATCTTGGACGGTTCTATTCTTTTGATTTTGGGCTATAGTGTACAAGAATATAGCAACCGCCTCCTCCACCTTCATCCTCTGTGAGTCCTCCAACAGACCCCTCGCCTTAAGGCCGTTACATAAACTTCTGAATGCGGGAGTACGCATTCGAAATAGTTCATATGCAACATCTGGATGCCCGCGAAGGGTTTCATGAACGTATAACGGACCGGGAGAATCGATGTGTGTGACGCTCGCTTTTCTCGGGTCGGTGTTAAGATAATGACAATGGCGGTAATGACGAAGCCCACTGTACACATCGCAATCAATTCGTCATCGGATACGAGGGGGGGTGCCATTATACCTAATTGACAAAGCTCATTCAGTTTAATTACCATAATATTTTTACATTAACTCACAAATTTCAAAACAACTTAATAACATAAACATCAATAGGCCTATGGAGGTGGCCATGGCCTTCCACATAAGGCAAAGAGATAGGATTGACGATGTTCAGGGCGCAACCCCATCACTATCTCAGCCATTCGACCGGACTGCTCAAATTTAACTAGGAGCTCCATAAACATAGAATGGTCAATAAAGTTGGTTGCTCTCATTTCTTGTAAAAATTCCAAAAATTGTTCATGATTGCTTCGAGGTGGTTGAGGTGGTTCAGGGACGACCCGATTAGCGATGCTTTCAAGAGTTGTTCGAAATCCCGCTAGCTGTTCAAGAAGACCATCAGGGAGGTCTACACTCTTCCGTTTCCTTCCAGACCCACTTGAATTGGAGTTTTGAGTAGGGCGGGTTCGGGTGCTCGGGTTTGGACCACTCTCCGCAGTTAAGGGAGACTCCGCATTGGTAGGCCCTTCTTGGTAGGGGAACTCCTCATTATCAAATACTGGGTGGTATGAGTCCCCACTAAAGTCATCGCCAAGAGGAATAGCACGCTCTTGGATAGGGGATCGACGATCCCTAGGGTGGAACTCCTCAGCCCCAGTATATGTGCTGTTTCCAAATAGAAGATAAAGCAATTTGTAGTCTTGAACCTTCCTACCTCGATAATTTGTAGCCCAGATATTACCCTGAAGTCATGTATGTTAGGTTAAATGAAATGTTCAAATTATGTCATCGCTTAGATTCACACCTCAAGGAAGGTTAAAGTTCAGAAGTTACTAACCAAAGTAAATGAAATTGTCCCATATATCAGTTTCTGCAATGACCATTTTATTATCATTGTCCCAACCAAAACCACTAGTATCAAGAATTTTCTTCATCCTAGAGTAATTATTCCTCACTGACTTCAAGTGATTATAGCATTTATCCCTGGTGAGTTCTTCCAGTTTCCCTTCGAAGCACTCGTAAGACTTTAGCTTTTCGGCCATCTCAGGCCACACATTTTTTTGCCACGTTCCGTTAGGTAGTTTCCGACGTAGATGGTATTGCTCAACCAGTTCCTCGATATAGGCCTTGTCTTGTTGCTCATTCCACGTGAAATTTTTTGACTGACCGATATTATCGGGGGCAACACCCTTTCCTTCATGGCTACTCATAACTTATGTTCCCTAAAATTATCAAAGTTTTAGATTTTTTTACATAAACTAGGTTTGCCTCGATATTTGGTGGTTGACATACGACGACCATATAGACTCGTCTTAATGACTCTGATGAAAGCATGGACTGATTTTGTATAAACGTACATGCTCTAAACACATTAATATATCAGATTCAGTGTTAGAAATCAATCAATGCTTATAATAGCATGTTTGAATTCTACCGAAACACATAAATCCATTCAAACTATGTGTTAATCATCGGTTCATGCTTTCAATAACATGTTGAAATTCTACCACTCATCCTACTGTAGTATGGATATCATTTGACAAGAGCAAGCGTGATTCAATCCACATTTTAGCAGCAGCAGTTTAATGGGAAGTGGAAGAACATATTATGCAAAAAAAAAAATCAATATAAAGAATATAGAAATGAACTTTTAAGGCATAATCAGTGCGAATTGTTCGTTGTTGTACATAGTGTATATATACAACAGTAGTTGATGGCTGTTATATATATATATATATATGGACGGATCAATCGTACTCTAATTTCACGATTGATATCTTTGCATGGGAATTAGCTTGATGACTTTTCATTAATATCAGTTGAAAGGAAAAGGATACATTATTACAACCTAAAACCAGTAAATTGTAGACAGTTATAACAAGGATTGAAAAACAAGAAAGCATGGATTAAAAAAAAATAAACTGTGGATTCAAATTTTAATGTGTCACTACTCTAAACAAAAGTGATCGATGTCATAGCCTTGAATAATTATAACAATCCATGTGTATTATGTAGAGAACCTAGGAATGCTTTAATTCACTTTAGTAAGAGAAACTTCAACATAGATGATAAGCAAAAGGACTCGAACTCTAAACATAACCATCCTATATGCATTTCAACTAATGATTTGTGCCCACTGAACATTCAATGACATGATATTTATTTTATTTCATTTTGATTGATATAGAAGAAATTTGAATTAAATATAAAAGCAAAATAGGGATAGCCTTCTTCCTGAAATTTTTACAAGAGAAAATAGGCTAAACTACATTATTACACAGTCAAACTCATGTTTCTGGCAAATCCCTATGTTCCATAAAGAGAGTGTTCTCTACTTCACTAGGTAATAAGTGTACATATATGATGGAAATTTCTAGGAAGTAATTTCCACTTTCTAATTATACAAACACATGGCCATAGTTAAGTGCTATAAAAGAATAAAAGTTGAAGAAGCACACTTGCCTACTTCCACAAAATTGTGAGCAAATTATACCATATACACTATACTCGCATTATAACCACCATATTAATGTTATCTGGTCCTCATGCTTGTAACACATCATTATTTCAATGGACTTGCCACTAAAAAGTTGGGATTCATATTCAAAATCATCACCTAAGCCATCAACCAATCTATAAAATACAGCAGGAGCTCCACTTGAGTTGTAGAGTTGAACTCTATACTCGAATCATTTGGAGGTAACTGAAATATTAATGTTTTTCCAAACAACAGTAATCTAAACAACCCAAAAAGCAATTGCAAGTTTCTTAAACTTTATTTTTCAAATAAATCCAACCTAAGAAATTCCAAAAGTGATAGAACCCTCAATTGGTTTTAGTTTTCTTAGATAGGAGTCTCTTTTCATATAAGTATCTTTTAACATATATTTATTAATAATGGAGCTTTCTGTTGAATTGGGCCTCATAAAGCTACAATATATATATACATATATATATAAATATATATATATATAATGAGTAGCCTTATAACTGTGGAATTCTGTAAAAAACAAAATTTCACAAATTTCTAAGGACCTTGATATTTGTGGATGCGAGTTTTAATAAGATTGTCGAAGTAAAAAGGCTCTCATAAACTAAACTAATTGATATAATATATATTTATAATTTTCAAAATTTAAAAGTACAAGCCAATATTAGCCGAACAATTCTAGGGGTATTAAAGAAGTTTGCCCTTTATTTTTTCCAAGAAAACAGAGCAAATTTCAGCAGAGGGATCACAATTAGTCCATATTTATAATAATCAAAATACCCTCACTCTTTAAAACTGTACATACACCAATGGCAAATATAGTTGTCTAAATTTTACAAGGGGTAAGTATTATATTTAAAATAAATCCTTAACTCTCACTTACATGACTCCACCTAATAAATGGACAGCTGAGTACACAAGTGTCTATTTACTACTCTATTGAATTTGCAATTCATCCCGTATTATTTTAGACACATAATTGACATATGCAGGTGTCTAGGTGTGCCTATAGTTTGGCCTTCATCCAAAGAGACAAAAGGCGTCTTTGAGATGTAATTTGGATGAATGCAGCCATCAACCAATCAAGCCTTATTTTGAAGCAAAAATACCAGCCAGACTATTTTAACTCTGCATTCAATAGATCAAAATATGAGAAAACTAAACACGTAGGCTACTAGAACAATACCTGGTAGTGGATAAGCCTGATTAGTCCCAGTCCCACCCACAGCTTTACGCCATAATTCAAAAATTGGTCAACAAAAAATAGAGAAATTAGAATAGATTCACAAAAATATAACATTATATGTTTAAAAAAAAGCAGAATACAATGAGCAGTATAAAGATAACTCTATTTTATTTCTTTATTGTGTTTTTCTATTTATTTTTTCTATTTGAAAATTCTCTTATCACCCAATGAAAATATCGAAAAACTTATATTTTTCAGTTGTTAAATAAAAGAGCTAGTCAGTGATATAAGATCGAGTATAAACTCAGATTGTTAATCAAAACAAGAAGTCGTTGATATAAGATGGAAAACCCAAAAACCAACAAACTGAAATGCCAAATGTATAATTTGGAATGTAAACAAATTTGGTATAATTTGGAATGCAAAAAAATCAGTATAATTTGGACGAACAAATTTGGTATAATTTGGAATGCAAAAAAATCGTATAATTTGACCGCAAACAAATTTGGTATAAGTTGGAATGCAAAAAAAAAATCTGGGATAATTTGGACTGCCAAACAAATTTGGTATAATTTGGAATGCAAAAAAAAATCTGGTATATATGAGCAGCCAAACAAATTTGGTATAATTTGGAATGCAAAAAAAAAAATCTTGTATAATTTGGAATGCCAAAAAATTCAGCTATATTTTGGAATGTAATAAAAAATCTTGTATAATTTTCTTTCTAAAAAAAGCTGCTATATCTCGGAATGCCAACATGAATCTGAAATGTTGCCAAGATTTTGCATTGCTTATAAAATAAGTAATGCAGTGGTCTCTACTTTAAAGCCAAAAAAAAAGCAATCACTTTGAACTACCTTTAACAAATCTATTCGGGAAAAACTGAGATGGTTTCAAGTCTTGCAATCACGTACCAATTTATAGCCTTCTTCAAAGCCCCCAATCTGGCCCCTACCTGATCGAATCATCTCTCTGCAATCAATTTGGCCCCTACCTGATCGAATCCTCTCTCTGAAATCAATCTGGCTACTACCTAATGGAATTCTATCTCTGCAATCAATCTGGCCCCTACCTCATCGAATCCTCTCTCTACAATCAGGCCCCTACTTGATTAATCTATTGAAAGCAGATGTCAATGCCCCCATCGAGCCCAAATCAGTAACAAATCTGGCCCCTACCCATTTTTCCAATCCACCCAACTATCCAACAGATGCCCATGTGAATACAGAGAAATCAGAAGCTTGGGGAAGATGAACTGGTACATCCGCTGGACTCTAGTGCAGTGAGAGGTCTTTTCCGCATCTGATGGATGAAACCCCATCTCAACCGTACATGCGCTGGACTCTAGTCAAGGACCAAGATCTCAGAAATTTGGGGAAGAAGAGTTTCATGACCGTTGGCAGCCATGGGATCTGATGCAAATCTCAGATCTGAAGCATACAACGCCCCTAGAATCTGAGATCAGATTCTGAGCTAATCTGAGTTGCAAGCTCGGACGATTGCCTGTCGTTTTCACTCGGAAACGACTCGGATTCCCACTTCCCTAGGACGTCTCTCGAACGGCCGACTCCTCCCAAAAGAACCCCCTTTCTGGCTATAATCTGAGTAAATACTCAGATTCTGCGCAGTTCTGAACTCCCGAACGAGGCCTTAAATGATGTAAAGATAAAAATGTATTCTATGACCACGCATTTTCTATGCGGTTATCGTGTGGTTATTGTACAATTATTGCCTAGTTGATAGTTTGACCTCACTATGAAACCGCACGATTAGTTTTGACAACCTAGTTTGACTTTGTTCGGCGATAAATCGAATGATTAAACATTTGTTAACCGCCCCATAAGCATATATGTGTTATTTTAAAAATTATTTATGTAAAAAATGAGTCATTAATTATTAGACGAAAGTCAAGGATAGTGTTGGTATTTTGATATTTGACAGGTAATTAATGTCGATTAAAACAGTTGGATCACGGATAATGCAAATTTTCATAGTTGATTAAGGATTTCGCTAATTCTCAAAGTTACATAAGGGGTCTTGCAAAAATTCATAAGAATATGTGTCGTTTTAAAAATTATTAGTACAAAAAAAAAAAATCATTAATTGTTAAATGAAAAGGCAAGGGTAGCGTTGGTATTTCAATATCTGACAGGTAGTTAGCATCGATTAAAACAATTAGATCAAAAATATTGTCAATTCCCATAGTTGATAAGGGATCTCCCCAATTCTCAAAGTTAGATAAGGAAACTCGTAGAATGTCCTTAAAAATACATGTATCCACTTGAAGGGAGTAATTACTTGCCCTCAGGAAGTTGCACCAAATTTGAAGAAAGGCGTATTTTAGGGACCCACGACATGTGAAAATGAAATCTGAGCCGTCTGATTTGAATTTCATGATCTATAAATCTCCAGTGCATAAGATTGGAGCAAAACACAATATTTACCATTTGATCTATTATAGTCAACTTTTGAATCAAATAATAGCCTTTGACTACTGTTAATCAGATGAAAGAGAATATATTTCGTGCTAATCTTTTGCGTATACTATCTTTAAATCACAACCTTCAAATCAAATTATTTTCACACAATAGGTCGTCAAACTTGCAAGTCTTTGTTTTCAATTCGATGTAAGGGCCAACTTTCCGAGTGCAAGTAATGGATCCCCCAAGAGAAACTTTCCCGAGTTAATGTGTGCCGGAAATTTTCAGCCCAATTCTGTATTAGGTCAAAAGTGGACTTTCACTTATTGTGTGTGCTCGTAACTAGGCATGCATTTCTCGAGGCTTAACCATTGACCCGAGTACCACGTATCAGCTTCTCAAAGAAAAGCCGATCGTATTGGAAACAGCAAACACGGATGGCTGTAATCTCATCTCTCATCTATTGCTGTAGCAATCATCAGCCATTGCGCACCTGGCGTTGCGCCTTTCGTACCCGATGTCTATTATCGTAATTTTGATCAAAGCGGAGGGTAATTGAGTCGCTCGCTCTTCCTCTCCTGCCCAAAATTCCCCGCGGCGATATAATCCCAAACTACACAACTTAAACAAGAGCCAGACCTCGCTTCTGCTACTTCTCTCTAATTCGTGATAGAGAAGGAAACCGTGGTGACTTCGAAACCCTAATCCGTTTTCCGCTAAAACCTTTCCAAATTATCCTCTCTCAATCGAAACCCTAACTTTTAGATTTTGTTTCCCTCTTTCTTTCTCACCATTAATGGCGTTTTCTGAACCTTCGATCCTCACTCGATTTCTTATCTTACGTGTATCTGAATCGTAGTTTCTGTAATCGAGAAACCCTAAGGATTCACTTGTTTCTGCTTGTGGCGATGTCGACGTCTCTTCCATTTGTGGAGTGTAAATTCATCACGGAGGACTACGTTCGAGAATGGAAAAGCGCCGGGAGCAATCTTAAGGTCCCGTACCCGGTCCCGACGCTTCGATTCATCTATGAGCTCTGCTGGACTCTGGTATGCTATGTTTCTCTGTTTTGTATTACAGGGTTTTATAATTTTATGATTTTTATGTCGGATTTTGCTCTACTCTATCGCTTGAATAGTAATTTTGTTATTAATAAATAGGTCCGCGGAGAGTTACCTTTCCAGAAATGTAGAGCAATCCTGGATTCAGTCGAATTTTCTGATAAACACTCCAAGGAGGAAGTGGGATCCATTTTCGCAGATATCGTCGCCCACATGGGTCAAGATGTGAGTCTCTAACTTTTAAGGTCTTTTAAAATTATTATTATTTCATTTTGTACTTTCTACTTGCCTTTTGTTAAATTTTTATATTTTTCGAGCTCTAATCAAATTTGTTTGAGAGTCTAACCAAATAAGCAAGCAACACTTTTTCTGAGTAAAGCCCAATGTTAAATTCACCTTATTGAACTAGTTAATTCAATGAAAAAGGTGCCTAGAAAGCTGTTATGCATCATGCCAGTTGTGACTGGTTTCACCACCACAGAGAATGGCCTCCTGCCCTTTAATCGCGAATCCTACCAGAGGAGTTTTAGTTTTATTGATATTTGATGTAAGGAGTTTGAATCTGCTTTAAAATATGTAACCTTCACATGGATCTAATTAAAGCGGGTTTTTCCATTCCTCAACTATTCTTTTGATTTTTGGAATGTTGGAGCCTCCAAATACATACTTCAGCAAATTACTTCTGCCAGACTCCGATAGTGGAACATGTGTCTATACCTACCTTGGATGCTTCTTGCAAACCCTCCAGGGAGTAAAATCTACTTATCCCTTGGTGTTTAAGTAACATTGAAGCTTGTGGTTAGGGGTTAGCTCTCTAAGTACGTGTGGCACATAGATGCATGGCATGCCAAGGTCAGCCAAATACTACCCCTCAAGAGCAAGCATAATGTGTCTTGTCTTTCGCTTTCTTGTATGTACACTTAACAGACTTGTGCTCCTACTGGCTTTCTAGATAGATGTGGCGTACTTAATCTGATATGCAATAATGTATGTTTGTTGCGAGGGTCGAAACTCGAAACTATGCTGCTATACATGATCCTAACATGGAGCTTCACCTTTTGCCTGCACACACAATGCCTTCATGGTACCATCCTTGCACTACTACAAAGGTAGCACAGAGATTTAAAAGCGCGCTCCAGTGCAGACTCGTAGATTACCCAGCCTAGACGTGACATAGTAGCACCCCTCATAGTCACACTGAGCTTTCCTAGGATACATTGCGGGCAAAGGCTATTGTCTTGACATATTACCCTTTTTGCCTACCACAGAGCACAACCACCCAACCATCGTCACCAATCTTCTCTTTTAACTCCCTCAAGCCCTTCCCTAAACAAAAATCTTTTCTAGCAGCTGAATCAAGTGGAAGTGGTGCTACTACGATTGATTGTGAGTATTTATGATGCAGGGAATTGGTATAGGTGACACAAGTGGAGTTGATTTTGTTCCTTTTTTTTTGTCGGTAACAAAGCAAATTAATTAAAAAGAATTGGAGTACATACCTAGAGTTGATTTTGTTCTTTGATATTCACTTTGGAAGGAAGCAAGTGTTTGATTTTTCCACTTACGAGTTTAACCAATTTTCTGGTGGAAAATGATGTTAAAGCGCAAGAAAATTGGTGCAGTTGGATAGTTCATTGAGTTATCCTCTCAATGAGATTAAAATCACATGATTTAGATATATATTGAGTGAGCTATAATCAAAATATATATCGGGTGCAAAGCTATGACAAGTTTTTGGTGTAATCAGTTATATTTTCGATGTAATCTAGATATTGGTAGAATTATGTTAAACAAAGATTTTAATCTTTGGTGTTTTAATGAATTTATAACTTCTAGTGTGTTTGTGCTTTGTATTTAAGCTTTATCTAGGAGTTTGAGTTGTGAGTTACTTGATCTACAAGTAAGTCATTTTTAATATAACTTGATGGTAAAAGTTAAGGTGGAATTATTGTTTCCATATTTAGAATTATCTAAAGGTGTGGAACCCGCGTAGGTTTTAGAGAGAGATTATTTTTTATTATTTTGTGTTGCAAAAGTTATTGTCATTTCCCTTTTCTCTTTATTAGTTTTGTCTCTTATGGAATTTACTTTTATTCATTAAATGATATTTCTATATTCCATATAGAATTTATGTGGTGTTTTGAGTTTTGATTTTTATGTGATTATTGACGGTGCATGATCGAGGGACGTGATTATTATTTTTAATTGTAACAAATATTTAGTCCTAAACGTCATGGTTGTCCAATTAGAATGATTCACGATCTGAATCTTAGATTCAAATCGTAATATGCCTGAAATCGGTCAAATCTTATTTGAATCGTATGATTTGAGTGTGTCATGTGAAACCTTGCGCTGTGTCATACAATGTCACTTAATACCACTTGTTTTCCTTTGTACTAAAAAGCCGCTAAACCTTTAAACCGCTTTTTTTTAAAAACTAAAAAGCCCCTAAACCCTTATGAATCGTATTTCATCTTATTTTATGTTTATAATTACACAATTTTTTTGATTGTAAAAAAAACTTCTTTAGATATTTTTCAAATCCTCTTGGGGCAAACACTATATTTTAAGTATCTCCCTGATCGTTGAACAAAATCAGATTCCGTTTTTTGTTTGTTTGTTTTACATTCATTGGGAGCAAACTGATACTATCTAAGGATTGGTGTCTCTAACAATATCCGCCATCGACGGGTGAGTTTTAAGATTTTCTAAAGTGAAATTTTATTTCATCTTTTATATTTTAAGTCATAGGAATGATTGTACTCTATGGATTTATTTCTTTAGTTTTTGGCACATTCATAGTCATTCTCATACTATCATAGTGTCATAGACTCATACATAAACATTTTATATACATAATACACTCATCGGCCTTGACGCCAGTCGGTGGCAATGCGTCGTTCTATTACTCATTACGACTCGGCGGTGGGGTGGAGGTGGACCTCGGGGGATTTAGGGCTCTGATCGACGGTCGATGAGGAGAGGTTGATGGAGGGTTGGCTATGGGGGTGACGGGGTCGCCGGAGGTGAGCTTATCCTCGTCGGATTATGATCTTGGTGTTTCGGCGACGCTGGACTTCGCCGGTTCTGAGGCCTCTGCCGGTCTTTGCGTCGATCTTTCACCATCGATGCATCTAGCGGTTGGGATCTCCTCGATTTCCAGCATCGACACCGTACACCTACATCGTACGGGGGAAGGGGAGGATGGGGACTTGTCGGAACAAAGGTCCGAGGTTCCTCGACATAGCTGGGATCCAATGGCTGCGGAAGCTCTGATCTCCTCTGCCGGGCTTATTTCTGCAAATGCAAAAAGAGTCTTCAAGGTCTATCACCGAAAAGGAAATCCCTTTATGGGATGGTGCAGAAGGCGACGGGCTTGGAAGCTGACACGTGGACTCTCTCCGGACGCTTCTGGAAGCAGAGAGAAGGAAGGGGTTTTTGTTGACTTTGGCTCTTGCTCCGAAGAATGTCACGTGCGGGGGGATGGGGAGGATGGACGATCTTTAGGGGGGGTCACTTAAATGGATGCCACCTGTCGGGTTCAGGCTTGTGGGTTTCCTTTGGGCATGACCCGTCGGGTTTGACGATCTTTTCGCGCTCTGGGCTTTCGGACATGCAGGCCCGGGTCTCTATTGCTCCCGATATGCCAGGTTGGAGATTTTGGGCCGATGGGGCGCAGGTCCAGCTGAACGTGTTTGGGAAGGGGAGAAGTGCTCCTTAGAGGATCGGGAAGACCGCTTCTTCGCTCGCTCGCCTCGCTACTGAACCATCATCTGCGTCGAAGGAAGATGAACAACTGGGATGTGAGGTCTCCCCGCACGCTTATTGTCGACTCTCCGGCAACTATGGAGCTCGCTGAAGGGGGTTATGGGATAGATGGCCGGGACATTAGGGGTGGCTGTGATGAGGTAGAACCTGATCAGACCCTTTGTATCGTAACCCAAGGGGAATTGGGGGAACAATGTCTGGTGGCCGACATTGATTGCCTCATTAGGGTCGGTCGCGATCTAGGGATGTCCTTCAAAGGGTCCGATGATGAGCTTCAGAAGGTCTTTCGATCCATTCTTTGCGGTCGCAAAAACAACACCTTCAGGCGACGAAGGGGTGCCCGTGAGCTTGCCCGATTACAATGGGGCATGTCAGATGGAACTGGTCCGGGGGGGACTTAGGTCCTGCCGGGGGACTTTGGGCGGGATCTTCCACGGTTTTCTATGAAGATGCTATCATGGAATGTTAGGGGGCTGTGTGACTTGACTAAACTGGCTGGAGTCAAGCGTCTTCTCAGCTCTGTTCGGCCAGATATTATCACCCTCCAAGAAACTAAGTGGGGCAGTTGCGATTGTAGAAAGGTGGCGTCGGTTCTTGGTGGTAATCATTGGGGGAGGACGGGTGGTATCCTTCTGGCTTGGAACAGTAGGTTGTTTGATAAATTGGAGGAAGAGGTGGGGCTGTTCCCGGTGTCGGTGGTGCTGCGTAATAAAGACTCGGGGAAGGTCTGGACGTTTGCTGGGATTTATGGGCCTACTGCTGATCGCGATCGGCGATTTCGGTTGTTGGCGGCTCTTGCGGCTAGGTGGGATCTGCCTCTTTGCATGGGCGGGGATTTTAATGCCATCAGGTGGGGCTTTGAGAAACAGGGAGGGCCACCTGATCTTGCGGTTATGCGCATTTTTAACGCCATCATCTCTGACTGGGAACTGCTTGATGTTCCAATCACCTGGGCTAGGTTCACTTGGTCAAGCTTACAAGCTGTTCCGACATTGTGTAGACTTGATCAGTTCCCTATGCAACGTCGAATGGATGGACATATTCCCGGATGCTAGGTTAGAATGCTTGGCTCGTGCCGTCCCGGATCACCGTCCTGTTTTATTGCGTTCTGATCGACATGGTACTGGTCCCACTCCTTTCCGGTTCGAGAATATGTGGTTGTTGGACGAACAGTTTCAGGGTATGCTCCCGGGGTGGTGGAACCAATCGACACCCACGGGATCGGCGAGCTTTATCTTCATCACTAAACTCCAGCGGGTCAAAGCCAAGTCTAAACTTTGGAATCAGGAGGTGTATGGTAGGCTGCAGGTCAAGAAGGAGGCTCTTCTTGCACGGCTGCGGGTTTTGGATGATTTGGAAGAGAACATGCAGTTATCGGCAGGGGAACGGGAGGATAGATTTCGCATCAAGACGGAATTCAGCAGTGTTTGTTTGGCTGAGGAGATTAGTTGGAAACAAAAGGCTAAGGTTAGATGGCTCAAGGAAGGCGACGCCAATACTAAATATTTCTATGCGGCTGCAAATGCGAGGAACAAATCCAACTATATCGGATCCATTTCGGTGGGGGTGGGGGGGGGGGGGGTAATCTATTCGGACCAGGCCAATATCCGGGAAAATATTGTTGCTTTCTATAAGGAGCTCTATACTGATGACGGCTGTTCCCGCCCTCACTTGGATGGGATCCCCTTTCGGCATATCGGTGACGAGCATCGGCTGGGCTTGGAAAGGCCGTTTAGCGAGGAGGAGGTCTGGCGTGTTGTTCGTTTTGGGGCCAAAAATAAAGCACCTGGACCCGATGGGTTCACCATGGAATTTTTCTGGTCATTTTGGCATACCATTAAGGCGGATCTGCTGGCCGTCCTGCACGAGTTCCACGCGACGGGTGTCATCGGTCGGTGCCTCAATTCCACGTTCATTACGCTTATCCCCAAGCGCGAAGGGGCGGAGGATATCGCCGACTTCAAACCAATTAGCCTCACGAACTGTCTTTATAAGATCATCTCCAAAGTTCTGGTCAATAGACTAATACCTGTGATGCCCATGATTATTTATGAGAACCAGTGTGCGTTTGTTAAAGGGAGGCAATTAGTTGATTTGGTCGCGGTCGCGCATGAGACTATTCATTCTGCCCACAAGGATCGTCAGCCGGCGGCTTTGTGGAAGGTTGATATGGAGAAAGCCTACGATAGGGTCAACTGGGAGTGCCTTGTTTATTTGATGAGCAGGATGGGGTTTGGTACGACCTGGAGGAAATGGATGAGGGGATTCTACTCGTCCGCTTGGTTCTCGGTGCTGGTAAATGGTACTCCGGCTGGTTACTTCAACAGCTTCCGAGGGTTACGTCAAGGGGACCCCTTATCCCCATTTCTATTTAACATCGTGGGGGAGGCCTTGTCGAGGCTTATGGTGCAAGCCAATCAGTTGAATTTGATATCCGGCATCCAGATTGGCGACTCCGGGACTCACATCTCTCACCTTCAATTTGCTGATGATACTATGGTGTTTGGGAATGCGGACGTTTCTGAATTTAGCACCATGGTCGATATCCTCTCGATCTATGAGGCGGTGTCGGGTCAACGGATCAACTTGTCCAAATCCTCTATCTCGGGTATTGGGACTGATAGGCATATGATGGAGGACCTGGCTCTCACTGTTGGGTGCGCGATTGAAGAGTTCCCTATTAAGTACTTGGGGCCCCCCCTCGGCCTAAGATATCTGAAAGCTAGGGCTTGGGACCTGGTTGTGCAACGGTTTGAGCGAAGACTGTCCTTGTGGAAAGGAAAATTGCTTAGTAGTGGTGGGCGCCTCTTGCTGGTTAAATCGGTCCTTGCCTCGTTGCCTATTTTCTATATGGCGATGTTCAAGTGCCCAAAAGGCGTGATCAACCGTCTCGAGCAAATCCAACGGAATTTCTTATGGGAAGGATCGGGTCTTGAGAAGCGCTTTCACCTCGTCAATTGGGACATTTGTCAGCTTCCGCTGGGGTGTGGTGGGCTGGGCATCCGCAGCATGCAATCGATCAACGTTGCTATGATGGAGAAGTGGTTATGGCGTGCTGGGAAGGGGGAAGAGAGAGGCAACCTATGGCATCGGGTTCTGGTTGCGAAGTATGGGGCCTCTTACGGTGATTGGGGTATCAACATTGTCGTCAATAGATCTGGATCCAGCTGGTGGAGAGGCATCTGTGATACCTGGGAACTATTCGCCAGAAGCCTGCGTTTTAGCTGGGGTTGTGGATCGCGTATCCGGTTTTGGGAGGATGCTTGGATTGACCTGCGTCCCCTCAAAGCTATCTTTCCTAATATCTATCACGTCTCCGTCAATCCGTGCGGCTCGATTGCGGAGTTTGCCTCGGATTTGGACAATGGTGGAGTGTGGGATGTTGTGACTAGGCGCCATCTAAGGGATGAGGAGGTGGCCGAGTTTGTTAAGCTTATGCTGCTGCTTAGCGATGCCAAGCGAAACCAGTATGGGCAGGACCTGATGTTATGGACTCTCAACAGCTCCGGTCTATTCACTGTCAGGTCCTATTACCGCTTGATGACCAGGCCACGCTCTGGCTTCGCGCTTCTATATGGAAGGAGCCCATCCCTCCCAAGATTCGGTTCTTTGCATGGACATTATTTCGCGAGAAAATCCTTACTTACGACCAGCTCAGAAGGCGAGGAATGGTCGGACCGAACTGCTGCGTCATGTGTTGCAAGGCTGAGGAGAATGCCTCTCATTTATTTCTGCATCGTGAGGTGGCTAGGGGGTTGTGGTCCATTGTGCTTAAATCCTTTAGCATGTCTTGGGTTACTCCTTCCATCCCCTACTGCCAATGGTTGGTATGGAACTCGGCTGACGTCGACGATCGCTGCAAGGGTTTTTGGAAGGCTGCATTCTTCGCGGTGCTGTGGTCTATATGGGGGGAGAGGAACCTGAGAATTTTCGAGCAACGAAGTAGGCCCGTGGGGATGATTATGAAAGCCGTTAGAGACCTCGTTTGGCTATGGGTGACACAAGGGGGGGGGGGGATTCTGCTGAGCTAATGTTATGGGACCCTGGTTGACTCGACTGCTTCCTGGGGGCTGGGGGCTGGGGGTTGGGTTTGGGGATGGGTTCTCTTTTCCCTTTTGGGTCTTTTTTTTGTATTGTTTATTTTCTCTTTTTGTTTTTTCTTTCTCTGCTTTTTTGGTCATGTCTTTGTATTGTTCCTCAGCATCTTGCTGTTTTCAATATATATCTTTTACTGATAAAAAAAATAATAATTGCAGAACTTACATGAGTGAACAACGACCAGTCACATGATAAAATGACTACACTTTTTGGTCATTTCGGATTCAAATGTGTTGGAAATAATTGAAATTTTTATGTGTTGCGTTTTCTAATTTTCTGATTTTTTAATATTTTTTTCAAAAAACTCAATTAAATCTTACGATTTACGATTCGATTCGATTCATTTCATTTTCTAAGAAAAATGATTTATGATTCACGAGTTGACAACCTTGCTAATCGGAGCCCAAGGAAGAAGTACTTACTTCACCCCTATTTTATAGGGAAATTAAGATTCAAGGTACTAATTAATTTATTTTTGGGAAATTATTAAAGGTAGGGCTGTTTATTTATTTTAGAAAGTATAATTAGGTTAGGTATTTGTTTATTTTTTGGGAATACTAATTTGGTTATTTAATTAGGACGTCAAGGTGAGGCCATGGCGAATGTCGAATGGCGAGACAAATAGCCATATGAATTAATATGGAGAGAATGCCATATATGGTGACGCCATGGTACCGCCTTGGCTGCTATTTTGAATTTTTTTTTTTTTATAACTTATAACCTATAAGTTATAAGTTATAACTTATTAAACTTACAAGTTATAAGTTATAAGTTATAACTTATGTGCGATAAGTTATATCCATCATATTTAGGGGTTTAACTGAAACTTCCCTCTAGTCTCTCTCGCAGCCATTCTCTCTCTCTCGTCTATCTCTCAACACAGCTTTGTATATTTTTTTAATTTCTCTCTCTCGTCTCTTTTTTTATCAGTACTTTCTCTTGTCTCTTTCTCTCTCATTTTTTTAATCTAAGTTTTTTAATGTAATTTGCACCTTTGTTATCAATCAATGCCCTCCAACGCTCAAATTCATTGTAGACACACGCGCATGTATGATTTTTTTCTATTTATTACTATTTTTCTATCTTTTTTTATGAACTTTAATACCATCAATTATTTTTTTTACTGTTTTTTTCATTTGTTTTTTTATCTGTTTTTTTTTTTTTGGCTGCTACTAACCCCCCACCACATGTTGAATATTCCCCATTAGATACAACTGATCGTTGACGCTTTGAATCAGACTGACAAAGTTCGTTTTTCATTCCAATCTTCCCCCACAATTGATCTTTAGATCATGAAAATATCATTAGACGGTCATTTCAATCTTTCCCCACAACTAATCTGCCTGATTAATCACTTGTATTATTTTTTGTCCTTTATAAAAAATATAAAAATAGTAAAAAATTATATATATATATATATATATATTTATTAATGTTAATAAATTAAAATTAAAAAATCTTTTAAAAAATTAATATATGGCCTTGCCATGGCGTGGCCAACCTCTTCGCCATGACCTCGCCACACTGCCTTAACTACCTTGATTATGGTTGAATGAAAATATTTTATTTGGAGCTTTAATAGCCCATACTAGATGTTGCGATCAGTATTTAGTGTCATTGCGGGATTCACTTGCAAAGAGATTTGGTGGAATATCTCTTGACTCAACCACCTTGGAAGACTAATTTTACCTTTCCTATAGGTTTGACTTGTTTTTCATCATAAACTAGTGGTCTCTAAGTGGCCATCGTGCGTGTATCACCTCAATTATAGTTTATTTATTTAAGATGCTTGTTTTAGGGTTTCATTTCTTGCTATACTTACTATAGTTTGTTTTAGTAGTTCGAGAATGTAATTGATGATTGATGTTAAAGAGTCCTAGTTTCAAACCTGTACATTTTTAAGTTGTAAAAGAACATCCAAATTTCAAAGCAAGAGTAGATATGTTTTGTATTTTTGCAACAAAATTTTAAGGCACTTAGGGTAGTTTACTTTCAAGTCAACTAAGATACTGATTTCTATTTGAAAATGGACTTATTGTTTTTATAATAGAAGCACCCATGGGGGCCCTCAACTATGTTGGAATGATTTAAAAAAAAAATGCTGCTTTCTTTTTTGAGCTTTGAAGCATATCTTCCGTATGTCTTTGTTTTATTTTTTTCATCGATTTTTGGATACCTCGATATTTCTGGGCCTTTAGCAATATATCTATTTGCATTAACTTTTTTTACCTAACTGAAAATGGGAATTAACCAATGAATTTATTAGCACGATTTCGCAATGATACTATTCCTAATAATGATTTCCCACCCCTTGTGGGACAGGGAGGTCCGCTCAATAACCTTCAGCCTCATAGGTCTATAATTTCCTTTTTCTTGACAACATCCAACTTTAGTTCTTTTGACATGGAAAAGTTAATTTTCCTCTTATCTAAAACCTCATTGGTTGCACCATCCACAGTTGCAACTCCCAATGCCTCTGGCATTCCATGAGAGGTTTCCCATCAGAAACTATTTCTGGACACCTCTTGCCATCTTCTTCCCAGTCACTTTAAGAGACAGCCTTCCCATTTCCTAGAATGTGGGATCACAATTTCTCTCTCAAACTTGGAGAAGAAGTATAATGTCCAGTGTCCACCATTGTTTTGAAAGGTGGTCCTGAAGCATGGCTAAAAATCTTTGATATTGTGATCCATTCAGTTACACAATTTTATATATATATATATATATATATATATATATATATATATATATATATATATATATAATATCGGTAATAAAGCAAATATATTAGAAGGAAAAGAGAATACGGCTCAACCCTTAGCAAAGAGATTAAGGGACAAAGCAAACTAGAAGCAACAAGAAAAAAAGAAACAAAAAACAAAGACAGGGACCATGAGTCAAAATGCCAATTTTCCGGTATGTATCGTCCAGCTCCAAAACCGGTACGGACTGGATGATACATTGGTATGTATTGTCCGGTCCAATCCAAAAATGCATGTGATGCACCAGTACGGTGCTTTGAATGCACCGTACCGGTGATCTCCGATACCGGTACGCATCGTCTGGTACGTACTGGTATCGGATGAGATTCTGAACCATGACAAGGACCAAACTAGGGAGCCTGCTCTGGGCCTGGAGGAGGAGGGAAAGTGAAGGAGAACCCATGAAACCCAACAATTCATGTCACTATGCTGTCCCTCTGATTCCTGATAACCTCCAGCCTCACTTGCCCCTTCAAGATCATTGCCCGAACCCACTCCAGGCCCGCAGGCCTGCTCTTACCCCTGAAAGTCCTGTCATTCCTCCCCTTCAAGATCGCGCACATGGCTGCCATATGCGCGACACTCCAAAAAGTCTTAGTTACACTACACAACTTAGACCTATCCTAGCACTCAAACAAGGCCCCACAAGATTCTGGAAAACGCTAGGCTATACCAAAGTGACCCAACAACATTGTCCAGAGTTTACTAACAAAATTGCGTTGAATGAAAAGATGATTCACATCCTCCCGCATCAGGCCACACATAACACAAATCCCTTGGATGTTTACTTCTCTCCTACTGAGCTGATCCACTGTCAAAATTATTTCCCACGCTATGGTCTAGCAGAAAAAAAGGGTCTTCGTCTAGTAAAAGCCTTTCTAGTAACGAACTTATAAAAAGACTTGACAGTGAAAGCCTCACTTCCTTCCCCAGTCCGCACCCTTTTGTCCTTTCTATGCTGATTCGGCCTGCTAGCGTAGAGATCTGCCATAAGATGTTCATAGCTAACTAGAGATATCCTACTTGTTTTCTGCCAGGATTTCCATTCTCTTTCTCATTTCATAGAACTCTGGAATTCTGGTATATTTTCTCCTACAATTCTTTGCCTTATGGCTATTGCATAATTCAAAATACATGAAAAGAGGATTAGATATCCTACATGCAGGAAGCTGATGCTAATGCTGGAAGAATTGCCAAACTATATGCAGGGATGGGCTTTTTTAGTAGTTGGTACAGTGCTCTTTTAACTGCCACATATGCATTTCCTCCCTTCATTTGGAAAATTCTTTGGAAAATTTTTGTTCATGATTTGTATATAGAATTTGCTAGCTCTTCTCCGTAAGGAGGACAATAATTGAATCTGTACCTTTTTTGGGTTGTTGCTGGTTACTAAAGGCATTATTTGAGCTGCATTTACTGTTTCTGTTAGGCACATTCTACGTCTTTAGTTTTGTGCTATGTTATTAAATGTTGAAGGGAAGCTTCCTTACATTGTGATGTAAATATCTTCAATTGCAGCTTACAATGCCTGGAGAGTATCGTGCTCGTTTAATCAAAATGGTAAATATTTCACTTACTGAGGTCTTTACTAGTTTTGTAATCATATGTTATTCATTTATACACTCTAACCATGTAAGGTGCCACTCACCTAGGTTCATTTCCAGTATTAAAAGTGCAATGTTAGAGCAATTTTCTTATGATAGTCTGTATGTTGGAAAAGTGTCATTAAATGATCCACTGGAAAACTCTAAAGGGGGATTACAGACAATTTTTGATAAGGAACTCCTTTCTCTTGTTTATACCCATTTTCTTGTGTTACTTGATATCGGAGTCAGTTCTACATTTGAACTTAATTAGATAAAATTTCTAAAAAGAATATACATTTTATTTGTGAAGTTAATCATCCTTATCATTTATGGTGGAATGTGGAAATCGTTTGAAAGATTTTTCTTATGATGTAGATACATATACTAGTCTTCTTGATTCTTAGTATTCTGTAATATGATAGGTTATATAATAATGCTTATTATGATGTTATCTTCAAACTGCAATGCATTAATTTTGGAAATGTATTTGTTGGAATAGAAACACATTTCTTGATAGTTAATGATAGGAAAAAAAACACAATTTTTTGATGTATAGGTATTCTATGATATATGCTCACTCAGAAACTAAAGAATGGATTTCTATATTTTAGGAGCAGGTTTATTATTATGAAACCATCGGTAAGGAAACAAAACTACAAGCTGCTATGCATGGGATATTTATAGTTTAAATAAGTTATTTCAGATATGGCCAAATTGTGCATGCTTTTATATTTGAATAATATGTATTCACTACTCAAATACTCCTTTTAATGTCATTCCCTTCATGAAAATTTTTACTTCTACTTCAATACTCCTTTTAATGTCATTCCCTTCATGAGAGTTCGTACTTCTACTTCAATACTCCTTTTAATGTCATTCCTTTCCATGAGAAGTTTTATAGGTCTATTACAAAATTCTTCAGTTACTTTCTTTTGACTTATTTCTTGTGTAAATTGAAATTTATGACAATGTTAAGCTGTCAATACTATTAGTTAGATTTCTTTTCATAATTATTGGACATATTTTGTTTGGCATAATTGTCAATAATTTTGTAATGTACATTGCTTGTTTTATTTTTATGAATGCAATGCATCTGATCGTATGCTCAAAAGAATTGTTGGAATGAGGTGTGTCAGAGACACACCCGATCTTATTTAGGGCTTATGAGGCGAGCCTTTATGCAATCACTTAATATGATCACATGAGGGTATTTTGGAGACCACATCCTCGCAAGATTTAAACCACAGATTCTTGTTCTTGCTAGATTTCCTAGCTGTTTCGTGATAATGTGAGCTAGTCCTTTTTTTTTAATAACTCTTTTATATAGTGATGTTGCACATGAAAAGCTAATAAAAACATATCTTGATCATGGTTTTAAATCTCGGAAATCCAAGGCCTATTAGATAGGGGCGATA
The DNA here is from genome assembly GCA_021018995.1 of Chloranthus sessilifolius. Classification (NCBI taxonomy): domain Eukaryota; kingdom Viridiplantae; phylum Streptophyta; class Magnoliopsida; order Chloranthales; family Chloranthaceae; genus Chloranthus; species Chloranthus sessilifolius. The sequence continues at coordinate 153,305,164 of CM037586.1, read as the reverse complement.
CGCCAGATGTCTCGGCGATTCGGTGCGAAACAAAAAATGGTGTTTAAATAATCTTTCACCATTAAAATAAACGTTTAATCTTACACCATTGAAGTACACATCACTGTTATGCCATGTGGCACATATCTGTGATCAATCTAAGTAGTCCAAGTGGCTGTCCAGCATTGAAGCATATCTCAGTTAAAGAACCGTGCCTATAAGAGGATTCAAACTATCCAATCAATGAGCTTTAATATTAACCCTTAAAATATAAGAACAATGGCATATATTAGAGTGCACATATTTGGACAAAGCATGATAGCCGTTCACAAGGTCATCAGATAGTTTGGATACAACCTAGGATTGTATCAAAATTATGCACATGTTGAGTCAAAATACTGCCACATGTACAAAAGTCACAATTCATTCACTTTTTTTTTTTTTTTTTGATTAGTAATGAGAATTGTATTAATAACCAGCAAGACGCTGAAACCCAATACAATCAAGACACACAATCAAAAGAAGAAAAAGGGAAAAAAGAAAGAGAGGCTACACAAAGAAAGAATAAACAAGGTAAGAAGAACCGCAAGCAGCCAAAGACCATGGAATGGAAAAGGAAACGAGGCCCCTTAGTCCGGGTCCCACAGGAATTGGCAGCAGCTGTCCCCAAGCGTCCCCCGCCCTGCCCAAAACCTGAGTAGGTCTAGAACCGACCTAATGACCATGCCGACAGGTTTAGATATCTCTTCAAAAATTCTGAGATTTCTCTCACGCCATAGGCACCAGAAAACGGCAAACATTGCCGCCCTCCAAGCGAGCCTATCATCCCCCATCAGCTTCACTTCATTCCAGCTGAGCAATAGCAAATATGGCGACTGCGGCATAGACCAGGACATACCAAAAACTTTTAGGACAGCTCCCCACACCTCATTAGCCATACGACAATGTATGAAGAGGTGAGACGTAGACTCCTCCCCTTCAGAGCACATAACACACGAACTCTGGACATCCTTTCCTCGCCGAAGCAGCTGGTCCCTGGTAAGAATTCTGTTCTTGCATAGCGCCCAAACAAAGAACCTGATTTTTAGCGGGATGGGCACTTTTCACAACCACCTACCCTCAAACTTGATAAGCGGACGACGCGACAACCAAAGGTATAGCGATTTGGCATTGAACTTCCCGTCCCGGTTTACAACCCAAATCCTCTGGTCAGCCCGTGAGCTGTTTTGCTTTGCCTCATACAGCCTACTTAGCAGATCCAGATAAAGCTCCTCCTCGCAATCCCTGCGGCGCCTTCTGATAACAACCTCCCAAACACACCTCCCGCCAATGGTCGACACAAACTCGTCAACCCGTCCGTCCGGGTTCATTGATAAGGCATAAATATCCGGATATAAATCTTTAAGCAGCCCCACCTCCATCCAGTTATCCTTCCAAAATCGAATCCGAGAACCACAACCCCAGTTATATCTAACTCTTTTTGCCATAAACTCCCATGCACGCGAGATCTCTCTCCACCATCGTGAGGTGCTCCTGTGGATAGAGAGCTCAATCCCCCAACCTCCCCAGGACATCCCATACTTCTTGCTAAGAACCCGCCGCCACAAACTTCCCCTTTCCTCCTCTCTCCCTGCTCTCCAAATCCATTTACCAAGAAGCGCTAGATTGGTTCTTTTAAGGTTCCGGATCCCCAACCCGCCACAAGCAATCGGCAACTGACAAGTATCCCAATTGACTAAGTGATATCGCCTATTTAAGCTAGCCCCCTCCCAGAGAAAAGACCTTTGGATACTCTCGAGACGACCGAGGATCTTGGTAGGACATTTGAACATAGACATGAAGATCGGTGTTGAAGATAACACTGCTTTAACCAATATCAGCCTCCCCCCAATACTCAGAAGCCTTCCTTTCCAAGAAGGCGATCATTTGCTCAAACCTCTGCGCTGCCAATTTGACAGCGGCTTTCTAATCCCAAGCGGCAATCCAAGGTATCTAATAGGCAGCCTCTCAATACCACACCCCACTGACTCCGCGAGAAGCGCTATGGACTCCTCATCCACCCCAATGCCAGAGACAGTAGATTTTGAGAGATTTATTCGCTGTCCCAACACAGCCTCGTACACCGAAAGCACATCAGCCATAGTGCGAAGCTCAGTCACTTCAGCCGACCCAAATAAAATAGTATCATTCGCATACTGCAGGTGCGTGATGGCTCTGCCCTGCTCTCCAACCTGAACTAGTTCACAATTCATTCACTTTTAATTGTGAACTAGTTTAACATCCTATACAAACTCATCTTAAAAAGGTGAGTTTCTCTCCAGCGTCTTGGGGTGAGATGAGGTACGTTTATTGTCCCGCCAAGCTTCGAGACTCGAAACATACCGCCCGAGACGTCTAATCTCGGGCGATATTAGACTTCTCGGGTAATATTTAAAACCATTAATTTTTTTCTTTGATCGATGAAAAAATCATGATCTTGATCACGTCCCTTCTCTTCGTCTTTTGTTTCCTTCGTTTCTTGTTGATGCCATATTTTTACACAGTATCTCTAAATTTGATGACTGCTCATTACATTTTCATTACCTATATATATATATATATATATATATATATATATATATATATATATATATATATATATGCCAAGGCTCAGGAAGTGGTCGTAGTGTTGAATGCTATGACCACACTATTTGGGTGCCACGTGGCACCCAAACACATGTTTGAGTGCCACGTGAACTTGCACAAGGACGATCCATGACCATCCAAAAATAATAATAAAAAAACAATTTTAATCACTGTTGACCACAATGGTCAATGGTTGTTAAAATGATCGGTGAAAAATCAAGTAACTGTTAATTTTCATACTGTTAGATCCAGGCTCTACATATAATTTAGTTTTATTTTTCTAAAATCCCCTAGGGTTGTGAACCCTGAGGGGAATGGTGCCACATGGCATTTGGGTGCCATGTGACAGTCCAAAAGGGCATCGCTGTAGGTTCAAGCACTACGGCCACGTGATAGGGACCCCTTTTCCTATATATATATATATATATATATATTTATAAGGTTTTAAAAAAAAAAAGGAATTTTTAGAATTTGAGCTAGGTTTTGCTTGTTTAATTGGTTATCTAGTTTCTGGTTTGAGTGGCAGCAGTGGAACATTAGAGCAAAGTCCTTGTGGTTTTTTTTATTTTCACTTTGCATTATATTTGGGTCATGTAGAAAGAGCAAAATGCTAGGTAGGGTGTTTTATGGTATTGTTTATGAATGTAAGGGTTAAAAGGAAGATTATTGTTCACCTGGAGAAGAGTTACTCTCCTTTGTTACTTTGGTGGCATTGTGATGTTTACACGCACTTGGGATTGGAGTGATGCTTGTTGCTCTTCTGGTTTATCTTATAAAATTGAGATTTGTGCCCTCCTAACCGGGGTGGATGAAGTATAATTTCCATTGCTGTAGTGAAGGCAATCATGGCTTTTCCTTTTTTCTGGTAATATTCGATTAATGATTACTTTGACATGGAAGTTGAGGTGCCCTTAAGCAGGCATCAGCATCCAGCATCAGCTTGCTCTCCCTTGATGTTTGATTGAGGGATATTCACATAATGCAATTCGTTGGAATAGAGATGATCAATTCCTCCATGGAGCCATCCTTCAAAATTTAGGGGGATATGGATCATCTTTGCTAGATGGTGGGAAATATGTGGTCTTCATGCGTTCAGAAGGCGCCAATATGAGGGTTGGCAAATCAGTGTAGCTATGTTGTTTCTTGCAACTTTCTTATTTGTTGGCGCGATAGTCTAGTGTGTTGTATTGGAGAGGATAGGGAAGCAGATGCATAGGCTGAAGCTATATGGATGGGGTCTCCTTCACCCTGATAGCCAAGTCAAGATGCCAGTGGATTGAAGAAGACTCTAATAACACTATTAAGTGACTGCACCATTTATCACCTCCATGATGGAAGCATGCAACAAAAATTATATAAATTGATCGGTTACTAGTCCACTAGATGTGGAAGCTCTGAGGTGCTCCCACATCCACAGGGAGGGAAAAATGAGGTTCGATGTGCTGGCCAATGGAAGGGTTTATGCAGGTAGATTAATAATTATTGAACTGATCTAGTGAATTTATTTAATTAATTAATTAATTAATTATTATTATTATTACTATTATTTTTTTAATGTGGTACCCACCTTTGAGTTGCCCTTTACCATGCTTTCAGGCTAGTTTTAATCGCTTGTGGTGTTTTATTTTTTACTTTTCTGAATGACCTTTATGTATAAACTTCATATTTAGAAAAACAATGGAAATAGTGAATAATTGATCTCTCTGGTAATTTCCCTTTGGGTTCTTGGCTGCGCTGGCCATGTCTTCTTGTTCTGTTTTTAATTTTATGTTTTTTTTTTTCTTTCCATTTTAGTAATATTTTCACTTGTTTTTAAAAAGAGGAAAATTTAGAGGTGTAATGCATTGATAAATGGCAAGTTATATTTGTGTAACCGAGCTGGTTGAAACTATAGTGTTATTGGATGCTACGGCCATTATGATCTATAGTTACTTCTCTTAATTCTTCTGACAATATGCGTCAGGGTAATCAATTCCAACTTTTTATGTTCCCTTTTTTCGAATTGGGATCATATAGCATGACACCAGTCATTTCTGCTTTCTGTTTTGGTACAGACTAAGCCATGTTTTGGACTGTAGGAGAATCTGGAGGTCGTTATGAATTCGAGTCAGGTTCCTTGCTTTCACCTTCTAATCAACAAAATAAAATTATGTGTTGTTTAGGACCATGGGTTAAAATACCGGTGTTCCGGTACATATCGTCCAGCTCCGATACCAGTATGTATCGGACGATACGTACCGGTTCCAGATGATATGTATCATCCGTTACATTCCAAATTGTATGCGAAGCACTGGTACGGTACTTTGAAAGTACCGTACCGGTGACCTCCGATACCGGTACGTATCGGACGATATTTTGACCCTTGTTTAGGATTACTATAATTAAACGATATGGTTAAAGCTTTGTGTTTGCACTTTGCATCCAAAATTTTCCAAAATTCATATTTTCTTTGGACTCTATGGATGTATCTCACATGGTCAGGTTGCTAACCAATAAACTTTGGGACCTATTGTTGAAACTTTTGCTATCATTTGGCATTATATGCTCCCCTTGTTTTATTCTTCCTTTTATGCTACTTTAAATTGATACTATCTTCTTTCACTTGATTGAAAGAAAATGGCACCCGACTCGATGGTGCACTCGACTCAACCCAACCAGATGGTGAACTCGACCCGATCCGGCAAACCGCCTATTTTCTATGTTTTTTTTAAATACGAAATATCGGGTTGGATCGACCTGACCTGACCTCATAGTCAGCCCGGCTTGATGTCAGGTCGGATTCCTCATGCCCGACCTGACCCGACCTGACCCGACGGGTCAAATTTATGTGCCCAAGCCGGCAAAATATCGAGTTGGGTTGACCTGACCAATAAACATCCCTAGAGGTGAGACTTTCAACACTATTTATGGAGATATGAGGTCGTATTCGATATTCTGGGCGATCAGTCATGTAATGCTCGAGTCTTTACATATATAAAAGTTGGGCAACTTTATTCTGGAAGCTTTGAGAAAGAGAAGAGTTGGGCTTTCTATTGTTTGCCACATGGGCGATTTTTCCCTTTAGTTATTTGACTCCACTGTTGCATTTTCTGGTGGATTTATTTATTTATTATTTGATAAAATATATCAATTTTTAATTATTATTATTAGTTTTAATTTCTATGGTAGAAATTAGCATTGATTGTTAATTTTCATTTTCTGATAAGAAATAACAACTTACGATAACCGAATCTGAATATTTTGTTCCAATTTCTAAATGTGCTCATAGTTGTTAGATGAGGTAAATCTGTATGCCCAATTTGCACCTCATAATACTTACTGTTTGCCGTTTTTCTTTGTTATTTATTTTGATTAGCTTTGTTTGTTGCATACTCATTACTTATTGCCGTGTAGCTGGACATATGTTATAACTCTATTCCTCACTAACATTTTCAATTTTTCATAATATCTTCTCTACTTCTCACAATTTCTTCTTCTGTTTAGTCAAAATGGTTCGTGGAGTCTATGCTGGTCCCCTTGAGACTTTTCCACGAGCGCTGTGAGGTGAATTTAGTTGATTCTCTTTTAAACAAATTTTTTCTTTGATTGTAGTTGTTTTCAATTTAGGTATTTCTTCTATGTGGTTGCATAAACTCTTATAGTGGCATTTTTTAATTGTTATAGGAAGAATTCCTTTGGGAGTCTGAAATGATTAAGATAAAGGCTCAAGATTTAAAGGCTAAAGAGGTATCTGGATTCATCGTATTTGGAGTTGCATATCTTATTTTTATTGATTATTATAAATAATTAAAGAGTTTGGATTATGATATTTAAAAAAATTTAAAGGCTAAATTGCAAGAATTTGGGCATGATATATTTTATATTTTTCTTACCACATGATTTTCTAAAGTTGATAATATAAGAAGATTAATCTTTCTTCACCATCTATGTGTCATCATGATACATCAATGTACTACTGAAACTAGCTTACATCTTCTACGTGTTTTGCATGAGGAAACAATGGATAGAAGATAGTTCAAATGTAATAGAATTGTTAATGTGTACATCGATAGAAGTCCTGAATTGATTGATCATATTTTCGCTCAAAGAGCTGTTCATGATGCAAATAAGAACAAAGTTTAATCTACACACAAGCAACTAGAGCTGAGAGATAGGATCTGATATTAAAATAGAAAGTGGGTGAGCTAGTTTAGATTCAAACTTCAAACCTAAATTTCTACTAATAATTGTATCCACTTTACAATTGCTTATATATATAAATTCAGGTCCACTTTACAATAGCTGAAAGAGTATTTTACCCTAGGCTAAGACTAAATCTTAAACTACCCCTACTCTAGTCTCAACGATCCCGTTAATAAATTAATAACCAACCCTAGTCATTCCAACAATCATCAAATTTTCTCTAAATACTTCAATTCCTGCCACAACATTTCACTTTAGCGGAACAGAAATTCGGTGTAAGGTTAAATTACTGCCATTTGCTGGAAGGATCATGTTGGTCAAAACGCTGTCAGTTTCTTATATTTCTCTGTTTTTGGGGTTAGTAAACATATTGATTGACAATGGATGAAATCAAATTATACCCAGTGGATTGGAATGTTGTTTGCGGACTAAAATATGATGGCGGACTTGGGATGAAATATTTGAATGTGACTAATGAGACACTCCTATGTAAATGTCTCTGGCGCGCTGGAATTGAGACTGAGGCCTCATGGTGCTTTCTTCCATCTATCTATGGGTGTGTTTTACATATAATCCGAACTTTAGAAGTTGGTCACATTCAAGTGGAGTTGACAAGTTAAGACAGTGTTCAAGTTAGTAAAAATAAAGGAAGAGGAACTAAGGGAAACAAATGGAATTAGAAGGTGTGGCTAAAGGAGGGGGGTTTGAATTACTTTTTAGAATGTGTGGATGAAGGATGTGGTAGGTGCCCAATTCTAAAATTTGCAAGACAGAGAAAATCAAATAGGAAAGAGAACCATATAAAAGGGAATTAGTTTTCAATTAATTTGCATGTTACAATTTAGTCAATAAAGCTTGCTATTAGGGCAGCTAGTTAGAATTATTAAGTATGATTAGGGAGCATTTAGGTGATGATGTAGAAGGTACTTATTTTAGCGATTAGGAAATAATAATAAAAGGGCTCCGTAGTGGGTGTCCATGAATTTGATGAACTATTATTTATTATTATTATTTAGTCAATAAAGCTTGCTATTAAGGCAGCCGATTAGAATTATTTTAACTATGAATAGGAGTGCATTTAGGTGAAGATGTAGAAGTTGCTACTTCTTTTAGCAACTGGGAAAATAATAAAAGGACTCCATGATGTAGATGAACTATTATTATTATTTTGTGAGTTGATTTGTAAGACAATGAGGGTAGTATTGGAGCTATTTGCTAATGCAATAATAGCACTTCAATCTTTTTTCTCTTTTATGAACATCTTCTCTTGGTTTATTATTTTTTTTGATCAGTACTCTTGGTTTATTATTATTTGTATACAACACAAAGCCAACCCTAAATAGATGGGACAAGGCGATGATGATGATGATTATTATAGGTAACAATCATGCCTACATCTATAGTAGATATTATGATAATTTATCAAATTTTCTACATTTGTGATGAAAATAATTGAGTAAATATAATTATTATTTTTGACTCGTTCTCTCGATGCTTGAAGGCATTTTCACCTCTATATTTATTTTTGAAGAACCTGCACATGTGAGATTACATTCCGTGAATAAAATTATAGAATTGTTGTCATATGACACAATTGCAACAATCAAGGTATGCAAATCAACTAGGCGCACTTGAGTTGATGGAGGTCCAAAATGCATATGGTGTTGCACATACCTAGCAAACATAATTTTGCTGGCATAATTGTCTCTTTCTAAATTTAATTATTTATAGCAAGTTGATAATAATGTGTAAGAATTGATAGTAATTGAATGCCATGATATTGAATTGAATATATGCAAAAATTTAAATTAAACTCAATTAAGTAGGTAAAACGCTAACAATTTATACATAATTTCATCTTCTCTCTTTTTAAGTATAATTATATATAATCAGTTGTTAATAATTGACTAACATGATATCTAACTAGATATATGCGAATTTAAAAATTAAACTCAATTTGAAATGGCGAAACCCTAACAAATTATGCATTATTTGATCTATTAATGCGTTAAAAACTATAAAAAAAATGCAAGAGTCAATTAGACCATTTAATGACATTACTATAGAACTACTTCAAGTTGAACTTTAAAGTCCTAGATTTTCAATATTCAAAGTTCAAAGTTCAAACTTCAAAATAATTTAAGGTTCAAATGCCATGAATGCAATCAAGGCATCAAATATCAAGTCCTAAAATGGATTTTTTCAGGTCCACCAATCATCGGGGTATCTTTCTTAACATAAACTTCATCACCATTGATTTTGTCTGAGTAGGCTTCTTCCAATATTTCTTTGTTTCTTCTGGTTTGTGATCCATTACTTGATACCGGTTCAGTGGAAATACTAATATTCTGCACGATATTGTCCCACGTCGGGTCATCCTATACGCAGTCATCATTCCCTTTCGCCATAGGTATGCCCTAGTGGCTCTCATCAATGTTGTCTAATATGGCTGGGTGGTCTAGGATGTTGTCATTCATTTAGCACTCCCTAAGCTTTTGGTTTTATTGATTATTGAACAAAGACTAGATTGTTCAATCTCTTCTACTTGATCTTTCTCTCCCACCTATCATTTGTGATTTTAGAGATCTTCATTTGTTTGTTTTCTACCTTCCAAAGCACTCTTCATTGCTTCTTTCACATGATCCATCGCCTCATAGATGAATCCTATTAAGGGATAGATATTTGCTCCTCGCCATCCAAAACACTTTTAATTTCTTCTTTTACATGATCCATCACCACATAGATAAATCCCACTCAGGTTTGCCTCTCTCTATCAACCAATCAAAGAATCCACACAAGGGGCCTAGATACTTTCAAGACATACAAAATATTGTTCCAAAAAGTAGCCCACATGACTATCTCACATGCTTTCTTACCCTTTATAAATTTTAGCCCATTTACTAAGCACCCATCAATTGTCCTTAGACCATTTTTCTGGTTGTAGTTTTCTACTTTTCCAAGTTAAAGAGGATGCAGTAAATCTCGTCGGTTATTACAACTGGCCTGTCAAGTTCCCTTTGCTTTGTTATTTCCCTCATCATGTTCAATATAAAAGAATGATTATAAATGAAAACAATTGCTTTATCTTGATTCGTGAATGGTATACTACATCTAAAAGTATACAATATTCAATGGTTTATAAGCACAGATTTGACTACAACTTTTCCTTTTCCAACTCGTGTAATTTGGGCATGCCATATTTTGTTGATCTACACCAACAAGGTGTTCATTTTACCAGTAAATACCACATGTACTTTATTACATTCAGTGCATAGCACAGAATTCCTATTGTTTATACCGAAGATAGGAACTATAGCTTTAATGATCTTTTGATCGAGCAGTTGATGATGATGATCCATGTAAAAAAAACAAGAAAGGCTTTCACACTTGAAATGAAAAGATATTATAAATAAATGCAATTATTCTTGTCTTTGATTTTCTTCAATAACCCTCTTTGATCTCATAAGTGACTAAAAAACCACTATTTAAAGTATCGACCGATATCAATGTGTATCAGTTTTAGCTTGACTAATTTTGGAATACATATGATTGTATTGGTTTCCCACAGGTATTTACCGAGACCTACCTGTCTTAGTTGGTATCGGCTGATGCATACTATTGATGATTTTGTATCAGTATAAGTTAAATTTTTTTTTTGTTATTTTTTAAAAATAATTTTTATATTAAAATTCTGAAGTTAATAGAAGTCAAATTTTTACAGTATCCTGCTGGTATCAACCATATGTATGGCAAAGTTCATGTTGATTTGACTTAAATGAAGATTTTGAAAATCTTTGGCCTTTGGATAGAACCTGAATTATTAAGAGTTTTCTAGTATATTTGGTGCATCTTTATGGTTTATGCTTCTTTTGATGTTCTCATTTTTTCCTCATAAATTGAATGATTTTCAGGTTGATTAGACAAGATATGGTTGAGCAAAAATAAGTTGGCAATGGAAAAGTTACTATAAGTGGAGTTGTAGTTACATTCCATTACTTGTTCTATACTTTAAAATGTAGTATATCATTCATGAATCATCAATAGTGACACATCTATTCATTGTTCAATCACTCATAGTTCATAAATTTATTTTATGTTGGTGTGTAATATTTATACTCAATGTTAATAAAAATACTCAATATACTAAATCTTCTTTACTATTGAATTTAACCTCGTTGTTGTGATTATTTATATATATGAAGCACATAATTATATGTGTGTATGCAAAAATATCATATTTAATTTTTTTTTGGAAATAAATTTTAAGGCTGTTTTTTTAAAAAGAAAGTTAATAGAACTATATATTTTGTCGAAACCGAGGCATATAGGTCCCGAGGATGGCCGACATGACCATTGATTCTGAGTTTCTAAACCTTGTCAACAACACACAAATCAACAGTTTTGATGATCAGGGTTAGTAATTTGAAGATTAGGATCAAAAGAAGAGGAGAGAGGAGAATACTTAGGGTTGAAAGAGTTGAATGACTCTCACATCCCACATATTATTGATATATCTATTGTTTACAATTGAATCTCAGTTACATTACTAATGTACGTATTGCGTATATTATACTGGATAATGACACACCCTTACCAATTCTAGTGGCATACGACCAAACCACCCCCCCCGGGTTTCAAGTTGGTGTGTAGATATCTATCATACCCAACTTGGAGATGATGTCATGCAACCTTCTCCTACCCACAACTTTAGTGAGAATATCGGATAGCTGATCTTCTGAACTCACCCGAGGGATACAAAATTCATTTGATTCCATCTCTTCCTATATGAAGTGACAATCCACCTCAATGTGCTTTGTTCTTTCTTGGAATACATTTTTTTTTTGAGGATGGTATACAGTATTTTCAACAATGAGAAGTGTGATTTCATATCACAAAGTATCGTGAGAAGTTTTACACGAATCTCGAGATCTACCAAGATAAATCTGATCCTCATCCCTTCACGACCCCCTTGGTACATGGCCCTATACTCACCTTCTGCCCTTGAATTTGACACTGCATGTTGCTTACTTTTTCATTTGACAAGATTTCTGCCCTTGAATCTGACACTACATGTTGCTTACTTTTCCATGCAACAAGATTTCTTCCAAGGAATGTGCAGTAACTGGTGGTGGCCTCCTACCACTTAGTGATCCAGCCCAATCGGCATCCATGAAAATTTCACTATAAAAGTGGCAATGATCACTATATAGCAAGCCTTTACATGGACTTGATTTCAAATATCTTCGGATTCTGTACACAACATCCAAATGAGGAGTCTGAGGTGAGTGCATGTGCTGGTTAACTACACTTACAAGATAGGCAATATCAAGCCTAGTCTGGGTAAGATATATGAATTTTCTAACAAAATTTTGGGACATGATAACATCCTTGAGAGCCTCTTCATCTTCTAATTTAATTATATGATTCTGATCTATAGGCGGAATCAATAAGTTGGCACCTTAAAATCTGTATGCTTTAAAACATCAAAAGTGTATTTTCTTTGTGAGGGAAGAATCCCCTTACCTGATTAGACAACCTCTATGCCCAGAAAGTACCCGAGAGGCCTCAAGTCCTTAATATCAAAAATTGTTTCAGATAATATTTGAGTTTCATTATCAATGACAATGATGTCATCAACATACATGACCAAGGCAGTATGACGGACCCCTTGTGACAAACATGGTGTGATCATAGTGACTTTTTGATATCTTAACTTCATGACTGCATCACTAAAATTTCCGAACTATGCTCTAGGAGATTGCTTTAACCCATATATTACTTCTTTAGCTTGGACACTTGGTATCTTTCTTTTCTACCCATCTCTTTGTTGCATACCTGGGATTTCTTGATCCCCCACTTCAACTTCATCTTCATCTTCAATACCAATTTTGAGATATGGCAACAAGAGAAGATGCTCTCTTTCTTAGAACCCTCCCCCTGAAGAGGGGGGGTAGTGGAATGGACCATATTCAAAGGATGTAACATCTATAGTGACAAAGATTTTCCTAGAATAGGGTTTATAACACTTATATCTGTTCTTAGTTGGAGGATAACCAGTGAAAATACATTCAACAACTTTTGGCGAAAGTTAATGACGATCAGTAGATGGAACATGAGCAAAACAAAGGCGCCCAAAAACAAGAGGAGTTATAGAAGAAAGATGGACACAACCACCGTTAGGATGACTTGTCATCGGGAGTAGGAGTAGGCATGTGATTAATGGGGAAACTAGTTGTAAGACCCCAAGCAGGCAAGCAGAAATGCACGAGCATCTTTGAGTAAATGCTGATATTTTCCTTTCAGCTGCACCATTTTATTGTGGAGTGTAGGGATAAGTAACCTGCCACTCAATCCCATGAGTTCGAAGGTATGACTGAAGCTAGAGGGAGGCATACTCCCCATCGGTATCAGACCTTAAAACCTTCACAATCGCATGGTATTGAGTTTGAACCCTCGTGGGAAAAATAGGAAAAATTTTTGCTGCTTCGTTTTTGGATTTCATAAAATATAACATGGTAAACCACGTGCAATCATCAATAAATGAAATAAAGTATTGATATCCATGTAAAATAACACCAAGGGATGGACCCCAAATATCAGAATGCACAATATGAAACGGAGTATCACTCCTGTTAACACTATTTGGATAAGATGCTCTACAATGTTTAGACAATTGACATACGTCACATTGAGATTTCAAACTATCAAAAAAGCTAAAATTTTCAGGAAACAAAATGTGCAAACGCTGAAGAGGCAGATGTCCAACACTTAGGTGCCATAATCGAGCCTCATCCTATGATAGTGCATCGGTAGCTATCGGCCTTTGAATCCAGTGATCCTCAAAAGGCATAGCCGTCCTCATGACCATGGCCAAAAATCTCTCGGTCGCCAGGTCTTGGAATATAAAATAAGAGGGAATGAATGTTGTGACGACTATGCTAGGTTAGAACCAGTGAGGAAGAAAGGGTTTTTCTTTCATGTTTTCGCAAGAGATGACCTTAGCTCAGCCTTACAGAATATTCTAGAGAAAGCAGATAATTACAAAAGAAAGGAAATATCCTCACGGTAAAGAGCCATTGTGGGCATACAGTTGGAGAGCAATCAGATCCGATGTGAATCACTTAACAGCTCCCCTCATGTTGATGGGTACATCTTGGACCATCAGCTTGCTCTGTAGATACTTGAATCGATGTCAGCTCAACAGCTTCATAAATATGTCGGCTAGTTGATCGATAGAGGAAATGAGTCAAACTTCAAGTTCCTTGTTGACCACTTTCTCGCGGATGAAGTAATCTACCTCAATGTGCTTGGTGTGAGCATGAAAAATTGGATTTGATGCAAGTGAGATCACGGATATGATAAGGAAATGTGTCGAATTTCAAGTTCATTGTTGCCCACTTTCTCGCAGGTGAAGTGGGAATCTACCTCACTGTGCTTGGTGCGAGCATGAAAAATTGGATTTGATGCAAGTGCGATCGTGGATATGTTACCACACCATTGTGTGGGCTTCGATGGTACAATGACATGAATATCTTGAAGCAGCTGCTTAATCCATGTGATCTCAGCCGTGGTACACGCGAGAGCTCTGTATTCGGTCGGCTTCAGTGGGAGATCGGGGAACAGTCGGCTGTTTTTTTGGCGCAGCACGAGATCAGATTTGGCCCAAGGAAAACACAAAAATACGGCCTGGAGCGATGGTCATCTCCAGCCAAATCAGCGTCTGGGTAGGATATGCGTCGATTGGTCCGGGATTGAATAGCAGCCCATGAACTACCCCAAATCAGCGTCTAGGTAGGATATGCGTCGATTGGTCCGGGATTGAATAGCAGCCCATGAGTGGTAGTTCCTCGAATAAACCGCAGTATCCGGTTAACAGCATTGAAATGTTTATTGAGAGGGCTGTGCATATGCTGACAAACATTGTTAACAGCGAATGCAATGCCTGGCTGTGTGATGGTTAAGTATTATAGGGAGCCAACAATCCTGCGATCTAGCTGCGGATAAAAAAAGGGGGCATCATCTTGTGGACTAGAGCCTGGTTTCGCAGTGCATGGAGAGCTGTACGGGTGGCAGTCAGTCATGGATGCACGGGCAAGGATCTCAGACACATATTTAGCTTGTGAGAGCATAAGACCAGCGGCAGATTTGTGAACTTCTATACCGAAAAAGTCATTCAGCGGACCGAGGTCTTTCATGCGAAAAGCTGTGCTAAGTTGGGTAATAAACTGTTGTATCCAATGAGGTTCACTGCCTGTGATCAAAATGTCATCAACGTAGACCAATATAATGGTAACTCGTGATGGGGTGTAATGAATGAAGAGAGAGTTGTCAGCTGAACTCATGGTTAGCTCGGGTCGATGTAACCCGGTGATTGAGATATATAGACTTCCTCATCTAGGAAGCCATGGAGGAACACATTTGAAGCATCAAGTTGCCGTAGTGCCCAACCATGGTGAAGAGCAAGGGAAAAAACTGCCCGAATGGTGGGTAGTTTGTCAACCGGGCTAAATGTCTCAGTGAAGTCTATGCCTTCCTCTTGATGAAAGCCCTTGGCCACTAGCCGGGCTTTGTAACGAGCGATTTAGCAGTCCGCGTTCTTCTTTATCTTGTATATCCACTTACACCCGATAATATTTCGATCTGCTGGGGCTGGGACAAGGGTCCATGTTCTTGAGACGCGAGCATTAAATTCCATTGACATGGCATCTCGCCACTGAATGTGTTTACGAGCCTCTGATAAACTGGTAGGTTCATTTGTCAGAGGAGTGAGAGAGGTGGTGGCAGATAGACTGAGAATATGTTTCTTCTTTATAGTCCCCACTTCGGAGTGGGTGACCATGTGGTGGATGGGTGAGGTGTGTAGGTGGTGTATGGGAGAGGAGGGATTTGGTGGGGAATCAGTTGGTGCTGCAGTGGTAGACTGTTTGGGGAGTGCATTTATGCTCAGGGTTGTTGGGGAGCAATTCGGTGAGGGAACAGGTTTTGCAGGAAGTGTTGGTGACCATGGGCTAGAAGTGGGACTATTGGTAGGTGATTGGGATGTTAGAGGAGCAACCAGAGGAGATGGGGGTAGTTGTGTAGGGACTGACTTGCAGGGGACTGATTAAGGAAAAGTGAAGTCATAGGAGGTGCAGGTGTCTGATTTGAGGGTTTGGGCTGATTGGTACCTAGGGTAGGTGATGCTGGGAACTGTGAAGAGGAGCTGGATTTGTGGAAGGGAAACTGAGTTTCAATAAATTTGACATGCCGGGACACACATACTTGGCCAGTGACCATGTCCATACCCCTATATCCTTTAGTGTAGGCGCAATAACCCCAAAATCAACATTTGACAGACCTTTGTTCCAGTTTGTTTGAGTTGTAGGCCTCACCCAGGGAAAGCAGCAGCAACCGGAGGTTTGAAGAATGGAAAAGTCTGGTGGAACTCCAAACAGCTTCTCAAACGGGGTGGTGTTGTGTAGGACAGGACTTGGGAGATGATTTATGAGACACATCGGCGTATAGGCATCCGGCCCATATTTCGAGGTCATGGAGGCAGTGTGATGGTAGTTTCAATTCGGTGTTGATGCTTGCATTCGGCCACGTCATTTTGTTGGGGTGTATGCAGGCACAAACGTTGATGGATAATACCACATGAGTGAAATAAATCTGCCCTTCGATTATTAACTAACTCTCCTCCATTGTTGCCACGAAGTGTTTTAATGCGACGGGAAAATTGATTTTCAACCATATTTTTAAAGGGACTATATTTAAAGGAGACATCAGATTTTTTGAATAATGGATTCAGCCAACAGAAACAAGTAAAGCCATCTATAAAAACCACGTAATAGCGAAATCCCCGAAAAGAGGGAAGAGGGGATGGACCCCATACATCGGCATGAACCAGTTGTAAAGGTTATTTAACAATTGAACTAGAGTTGGGGAATGGGAGTATATGACTTTTCCTAGCATTACAGTGCTCACATTCATATGGTTGAAAAGAAGTAGGCAAACTAAAGTTAAAAAGACAAGAGATGCAAAATTTAAGAAGGGTGGCCTAATCTGTTGTGCCACAGTTGGAGATTCGGAGTCATGGTCAAGAAGGCTGAAGTGGAGGACGGCGGAAACGGGTAGAGACCTCAGTCACTGCGGCCCTGGATGAGCGTCCTCAAAGTAGTTTTGTCTTGAACCACATAGCCATCAGAGTCGAATGAGATGATGCAATTATTATTACGAACTAATTGTTGAATGGACAGTAAATTGGTGGAAATTTTCGGGACATGCAAAATATTATGAAAAGAATAAAATTTTTGTGGGGTGTAGAGATGAAATCTGATCCAGTGTTATTGATTGAGGGGGATTTACCATTGTTGACAGTCACTCTGTTGGTGCCCTGATATGGGGAATGAACAAAGAGGTATGAGAGATCAGAAGTAATGCGTGTGGTTGCTTCGAAATCCGTGTATCACTGAGATTCGGGTGGGTTTCGTTGAGAGGCTACAAGAGCTTGAGATTGGGATTTGGGAGCAGAGCTTTGGTAGCTAAGGTCAAGCCTGAACCAGCATTCAGAGGCTTGGTGTCCATGCTACGCTGGCCACAGATTTGGCACCTGGTGTATTCATTTGGCTTGAACCATCCTCCTCTGTTTGGTGTGCCTCGGCCGTGAAATCCGCCGTTACGACCCCAAGCAGCACCACTTCCATTCAAGCTGTTGGATGAGAACCCGCGGTGAAAATTAGAGCCACGACCCTGAGAGGAGTTGTTGGGATTGGATCTGCCACAGAAGGCAATGAAAGCTGACGTGATATCGGTGGACTTGGAATCAGAGGCTTCAGCTGCAGCCTCTTTGGCTGCGAGCTTTAGTTCTTCACTGGCAAGAAGGGAGTGAAGTTCGCCTAAGGAGATCGGTGATGGCCTGGTTCTAATGGATGTCTTGAAGGAGAACTGTTGAGGGTGTGCATGACGATGTCCTGATTGTCAATTTTCGATCTAGTGGCAGCAAGGTCATGAATGAGTTTTTTTATCTTCTCAAGATACTTGGCCATGGTGAGGGTACCCTTAGAGATCTGTTGGAGTTTCTGTTTCTTCTCCATGATGTGAGATCAGGAGGTAGCGGTTAGGCGACGCTCTAGAGCATCCCAAACATCCTTGACATGCTCATAGTCAAGAATGTAGGGTAGGAGGCCATGAGAGAGGTAATGACACTCAGCAAATGGGAATCAACAATAGCCCAGTCGGTGAATCTAGGTTTTATGGACATTTTACCTGTAGAGTCTTAAAAAAACTCATCAGGGGGAGGGTTGGAGCCATGAAGATACCCAAAGTATCCATGGGCCTTCAACACATTTGTCACGTGAGACTTCCATGTGCGGAAGTTCTCGGAGTCCAATTGGATGGTAACCAGAGAACCAATATGTGAAATGAGGGATTGAAGTGGTTGAGGGATAAACATGGTTGTTTGGATCGAAGGGGGCTCTGCCGTAATGGCAGCGAAGACGCAAGTCCAGGGGGTAGCACTGATACCATGACGACTATGCCAAGTTAGAATCAGTGAGGAAGAAAGGGCTCTTGTCTTTGCAAGAGATGAGCTTCTCTCTTTGTACAGCCTTACAGAATATCTAGAGAAAGCAGATAATTACAAAAGCAAGGAAATATCTAACAGTAAAGAGCCATCATGGCCATACAGCTGGAGAGCAATCGGATCTGGTGTGAACCACTTAACATGTTACACTACAATTCACAAATTTAGTTAGTTGTAAAGAGGTAATAGACTCATATTCATTTTGGGAACATGAAGTGCAAAACTTAAGCCAAGCTACCGACATAAACAGTTCCTTGTTCCACAACAGGAGCTAAAGATCCGTCAGCAACACCTATATGACATGGAGTAGAAACAGAGGACATGAAACAAAACAATGAAGACATACCAGATATATGATCCGTCGCCCTTGAATTGATTATCCAAGGAGACTTGGAGGATGAAGAGGTTTGGGTAAATCAGATGATACCTAAATCCACCGCATGGGACCGAGACACTGTGCAGGACGAGGAATGCTGCATCGACTTGTCACATTCTTTCTTGGTGAAAGTAACAACTTCAACATGAGAGGTTGCATCAAGAGCAGTAACAGCCTGTGATGGAGTAGCAACCAAAGATTCATTATCAACTACTGTAGAGTATGCCTGATTACCTTGAGACTTGGGCCGGCCTACCATATCCCAACATGTTTCCTTCAGGTGTCCCTTTTTGCCACAATGGGAATACTTAATTTTTTTTCTTTGCCAGACATACCACACCGTCCATGTCCATGGCCACCAGACTGGCCATCTCCATGGCGGCATAGTGCTCTGGTGTTTGGAGAGAGATTCATTAACTGCCTTCTACTTTCTTCATGTGTAAGAGGGAAAACTGTTCATAAAGGTAGACATTTGTCTCTGCTGAGGATACTAGGTCGAACATTTTCATATTCGGGGTTCACTCCCTTCAGCAAATTAATGATCTTTCGTTCAAGAGCACTAATCTGCATGTTCACACATCCAGGACATCTTAGTTTTCCAGCACAACTATTACACATGCCCACCTCCTGGCAGTGGCCCAATTCATCCCACATACCCCTTAACTGGGCATAATGTCCTCCAATTGACATTTCTCCTTGACGAGTGGTGTTAATTTTGTCAATCAGCTGAAACGTCTTCACCAAATTCGGCTTTTGAGAGTAGGTATCACGTACCGCATTCCATCACTCTCTGGCCGTTGTTACATACTCAAAGGAATGACTAATGGTCAGCTGCATGGAAGTTATAATTTTATATTTTCACATTTCCAATATGCATATTCCGGATCGGTGGTTGGAGGTTCCGATATGGTACCATTCACATATCCACATTTCCTTTTGGATCCCAAAAACATTGCAATCAATCTTGACCACTCCAAGTAATTTTTACCATCAAACACAACAGTAGTATTTTGAGACTCTTGAGGACCATCTCTTCCGCTATTAACATTTGCTCTGGATTCCTCTGTTTTTGAGTTACCTCAATAATATGTAGCAACACTGTTGGAGACAGACAACAGGCTAAACAGCCTTAAATTCTGTCAACATGGGCTGCAATATTGTGGCAATTACGACTATAGGTCTGAACTCACTTTAGACACCTTCCTCTACTGCATATACAATCATCAAGACCATAGAAAACAATGCAATTCCTTTGAAATAGTCCAGTATACTTTGGAGTAGAACAGAAAAATAGCACGTATAGTACAAATTTTATCATAAACAGTCAATTGTAGACAATGTTGTCAAATGTGGGAGGGAGGGCCTAGGCGGCAAGGGAAAAAAATATTTTAAATTTTCATATATTTGTAGTAAAGCGTCCATGGAAGTGTAGTTTAAATATTAAACAAAAAATGATGATAGTTATGCCGTTACCAAATCCCAACACACTACCAAGTAACACACACACACACACACACACACACACACACATATATATATATATAGGCCCGGGACTATGAGTTCAAACCGACCCCGATGTGCTGGGTTAGATCAGTTGGAGGTCATGTGGCATCCATTTGAGGGATCAGGTTCTACGGCAACCTACTTAAGGACGATCAGAGGCCACTCAAAATATTTGGGCATGATCCGATGCATATACACCGTCCAAACTGTGGTCAAAGGGGAAAAAATTCAATGCACCAGGATGTGTGGGCGGTACCCAAACTTTGATCACAGTTTTGACCGCCAAAAAAACTTTTTTTTTTTGAATTTTTTTATAGATCACATGTCACATAGCACATGATCGCTAAAAGGGTGTTGTTTTGGAATCATGTGCCACATGGCATGTGATCTGGGGTTCTAACTCACCGCCTCCAATATGGGTTCAAACCCTTTGTCTCAATTGCCACATTTCTCTCTTTTTCTAAGAAGGTGTTAGACTTACTTTTTCAAGTATATTTTACTCAAAAAATGTGAGCGCCCGGGAGTGAAGCGCTAGCAACTTGGCAGCGAAGCGCCAACACCCAGATAGCGATGCGCTGACACCTTAGCGCCGAGGTGCCAATGCTGGGGTGCCGACGCCTCTATATCGAGGTGCTGGTGTTTCGCTAAAATAAAATAAAAAAATGGAAATGAGGCACCAACGCTTCGATAAAAAAAAAAAAAAATTAGCGGGGAGCCAAAACCTCAATATAGAGGCACCAATGCCTTTAAAACATGGTGCCGACACCCCGGTACTGGCACCGGGGTGCCAGCGCCTCGCTATTGGGGTGCCGGCTATCACAGGGTAACTTTTTCGACACCCGTGCGGCGCCTCACTGCCGCTACAGCTAGGCCAGCCTAATCATCCATCACTCTGATACCACCCGCCTAGAGGACGGGAACTCTCGTTCATGGTTTCCTACGCCCGAGGTAAACCATCTCAACGCATCGTGTCTACTCGCGACACGCATGCTAGCACCTCAGTGCCTCGCTTGGCTTGCCCAGCTTCACCTTGTGTTCAACACTAGTTCCTCGCTCGCGATAGTAGCGTGCAACTCTACATGATGTCCCATTCCATACATGTCTCGCCGACATACTGAACTAAGCCTACCATCGTGTGTGGCCCATGCGACCAGCACACATCGGCTTCGGGCCCTCAGCTAACGTGCACCACAGTGTCTCACGTAGCCCTCGAGTGCCCTGGTGAAGTTGTTAACCCATATACACCGCGACTCGTAGCTCGGGTCATATGGTAACTTCGCCTAGGGTGACACACGACATCACCGCAACGACGCTCTAGGCCCACCCATCAAGACCTAGAAGACCTATGCGCCCCTCCAACAACGCATGACCCCATGTATAGGGAAATAGCTCCCTAGCTCCCTTCCCCCAAGTATGGTCTAAACACCAACTTGGGTCATCCAGCAGAAGAACCTCAAACCTATTGGTTTGACATACCACCATGGCACACAAACCTCTGCCCGTGGCACACAGTGCTGTCCTCCACACCAACACGTCCTTGGGGTCCCGCGCCATCTGCCCATGCGACCGTGTCGCGACTATGTCGCGTCTGCGTCGCATTCGCATCGCGAGGCCTTCATGGCCTCATATCGCGTGCCCTCTTGGCACCACATGACGTGCCCTCATGGCACCAAGACGTCGCGTGCCTTCCTGGCACCACGTCGCGTCCTTGTCGCGAGACCCTCATGGCCTCATGTCGCGTGCCCTCTTGGCACCACATGGCGTACCCTCATGACACCAGAATGTTGCGTGCCCTCTTGGCACCATGTCGCATGCTATCCAAGTTAGATGTCGCATGCCCTCTTGGCACCACATTGCGTGCCTCCTGACACCAGATGTCGTGTGCCTCATGACACCACATCGCATGCCATCATGGCACCGCCTCACGCGCCTCATGGCACTAGGATTTGGCGTGACCTCTTGACACCACATCGCGTGCCGTTTTGACACTGCATCACATGCCTAATGGCACCAGGATGTCGCGTGCCTTGAGGGCACCACATCACGTGCCTAATGGCACCAGGATGTCGCGTGCCTTCAATGCACCACATCGTGTGCCTCATGGCACCAGGACGTTGCGTGCCTTCCTAGCACCACGTTGCGTGCCCCTATGCGGAGCACCGCATTCCATGCCCCATGTGCGTCTAGTCGCCACACTAGATCGGCACTTAGCTCGAGTCACCGTCGCAGCATATATAAGGGTAACACACACGCACCGTAAAGCCACGTGCTTCAGCGCTCACGCGCCATACAGCTAGCTACAAGGTCGGCCCGCCTTGCTGCTAGCCAAATGCCCAGCTCCAAGGTTGCCATGCCTTCATGCTGGCGCCCAGATTAATGAGGCCGTCACATCCTCCCCACTTAATAAGGTCAATGTCCTCGTTGATGCAATCTCTCAAGGGAATGACCATGCCACATCCACCAATCTGGTTGTGGCAACGTCCATGTTGACACTAAGACCCGCATCAGTTCCTCGACTTCCGTCTTCACCCCATGCAAAGTCTTTACAGATACCTAGCCCCGAGGTTTAACTCCTCGCTAGTTTAAGTGGTCTCATGTCGTGTTCGTGTCGCAACATGCCGCGCCTATGAACAAGCAACACATTTATCCTTCGCGCGGCTTCGCACCAGCGCTAATTGTCACTATGCCATGCACAAGCATTTGTGACCACGACTCGCTCTAGTACCTCAACACCACGTGTCTTCACCCAAGAGTTCGCCTACCAATTCGGCCGTCGAAACACCTTAGTACATCGGTCATGCCTTCACAACTCTGTTTCTCAAGTTCGCCTTTGGCTCAACCTAGCTACAAGCTCTCACCTTCTTGCTAGTTGATCAAATGTGCATATCTATGCACCAGGGTTGTGACCACATCACATCCTCCCCCACTTAAATGCGTCGACGTCCTCGTCAACATGCGAACTCCTACGTCAGTTCCTCGACACAATTTCGGTCTTCACCCAAGCACAACTCGCGTTTGAATCACAGTTACTACACTTCACTGCCTTCATCTGACATTCTGTGTTAGTACCTCAACCATTTTCTGTGTCCTCACCCCCCGTAGTGTTCTAATTAACTTGGTCCGGTCTGTATTTCACCAAAGTATCCTATAATACTAGTTCCTCATACAACCAGAAGCAAATTGATCGTTAGCATCATTATTGTTACTACTTGAATCAATTGCCAAAACCAAGCAAACCTGCGCCTTAGATGTCCACATCGTCGGCTCCAAGCTCGCATAACTCATTGCGCATCGTAGCTCTCTAGGTTCTCAACAGTCCGTCTTCACCCAGGAGTCTAGCTTTCATCTGCACTGTCGCACTCTAGCACCTCAACACCTCTGTGTCTTCGCCCAGGAGTTCGACTTGCGTCTGATTAGTAGAACTCCAGTACCTCGACGTATGTTTTCAACCACGAGCCTGCTACCTAAGCTCCCAGCCTATAACCAATTTGCAACTCTAGTACCTCGACACTTTTGTGTCTTCACCCAAGAGACTGCTGGTGAACGACCAAGCTCAACCCAACGAAGCACCATGCTTCGCAATACTAAAGTCCTCATCACTGCCTGCATCTATCGACTGTGGCAACCAATGAAATCCAGCTTTCTCGGACCTTTTGACTTGATCACTATCACAGGCCCTCAACTGTCCTGCAGTACTCTAGTACCTCAACACCACTGTGCCTTCACCCAAGAGTTTCGTGCGAGCACCTTGCTCAATTAACGAAGCTCCACGCTTCGCACACTATGGTACCTTGACACCACGTGTCTTCACCCATAGTGAGACTTGAGTCACCTCTTGCAACCCACTTTATGGTCCAATTCGCTGCCTTAGTGTATGTTTCTAGTGTCCTAACGAGCGCAACCAATGCCTTCACTTTCTACTGCTATCATGCCTTGGTACTTCGGACATTGTCCTCTTCACCTTGAAACATCACACATTTGCCTTGAACTGTTTCACTTCAATCTTCTGTCCACGTTGCCTCAGCCGTGCTCAGAAACTGACTTCGACCCTTCTCGTAGACCAAAGATTTCGACAATCGCCTGAGACTCGCTTCCTCTGAAGATACCCATTTGGCTCTCGCATGTGCTTCCTCTGAAACTGTACTGGATCACCTGGGACTCGCTTCCTCTGAAGGTACCCATCTGGTTCTCGCATTGGCTTCTTTTGAAGCCACGCTGGATCAGCCGTCCAGCCATCCGTCTCACATGGACACCATGCCTTGTCGTCACACGACAAAGCAACGAGCTTCTGACCACTTCTCTGGTTCATCGTAGCTCATTCCAGTTCTCGCAGTAACCCGCTTAACTGTATTCTCGATCCTGACCCATCGCAACACATTGATCTGTCACATTGTCCCATACAAGCGGTCTAAACCAGCATGTCATGTACCAGCAACCGATTCGGAAAATCTCAGCTTCCTCTTGAAGTGAGAACAGAGCATCCTCCTTACTCCATTCCAACATGGCAATGGTGCTCACAACACCAATGTGACTCAACGTATCATGTTGAAAGTCACCAACGTTCATCCGCCTCGGACCGACCCGCTACCTCAACGTGTGGCCCTCATGGCCAACAAGTCATCAAGTGAGAATGGAGCATCCTACTTGTTCCTTGCCATCCATGGCAACAGTGCTCTCAGCACCAACGTGACCCAACGTCTCATGTCGGAAGTTACTAGCCTTCATCCGCCTCGGACCGACCCGCTACCTCAACGTCTGACCCTCATGACTAAACACATTTTCGCAATAGCATAACCCAGCAGTACCATCCATCTGCGTGTCACTCAATCACATCTCAACCGCAGACGTGCAACTCAACCGCACACAAGTAACTCTGGCTGTCACGAGCTCAGAGCGCACCTCATCGCTTTGGTTTGCCAATGTAGTCCCATTCGGAACGATCTGGCTCTGATAGCAACTGTCACGGGGCAACTTTTTCGACACCCGTGCAACGCCTCGCTGCCGCTAGAGCGAGGCCAGCCTAACCATCCATCACTCTAATACCACCCGCCTAGAGGACGGGAACTCTCGTTCATGGTTTCCTACACCCGAGGTAAACCATCTCAACGCATTGTGTCTACTCGCGACACGCATGCTAGCACCTCAGTGCCTCGCTTGGCCTGCCCAGCTTCACACTGTGTTCGACATTAGTTCCTCGCTTGCGACAGTAGCATGCAGCTCTACATGATGTCCCATTCCATACATGTCTCGCCGACATACTGAACCAAGCCCACCATCGTGTGTGGCCCATGCGACCAACACACATCTACTTCGGGCCCTCAGCTAACGTGCACCACAGTGTCCCACGTAGCCCTCGAGTGCCCAGGCGAAGTTGCCAACCCATATACACCGCGACGCGTAGCTCGGGTCATATCGTAACCTTGCCTAGGGTGACACACGGCATCGCCTCAGCGACGTTCTAGGCCCACCCATCAAGACCTAGAAGACCTACGCGCCACTCCAGCAACGCATGACCTCATGTGTAGGGAAATAGCTCCCGAGCTCCCTTCCCCTAAGTATGGTTTAAACACCAACTTGGTCATCCAGCATAAGAACCTCAAACCTATTGGTTTGACATACCACCATGGCACACAGACCTCTGCCCGTGGCACACAGTGCCGTCCTCCACACCAACACGTCCTTGAGGTCCCGTGTCATCTGCCCATGTGACCGTGTCGCGACTATGTCGCGTCTGTGTCGCATCTGCATCGCGAGGCCTTCATGGCCTCATGTCGCATACCCTCTTGGCACATGACGTGCCCTCATGGCGCCAGGATGTCGCGTGCCTTCCTGGCACCATGTCGCGTCCGTGTCGTCACCATGTCGCAAGGCCCTCATGGCCTCATGTCGCATGCCCTCTTGGCACCACATGTCACCAGAATGTTACGTGCCCTCTTGGCACCATGTCGCATGCTATCCAAGTTAGATGCTGCGTGCCCTCTTGGCACCACATCACGTGCCTCCTGACACCAGATGTCGCGTGCCTTATGACACCACATCGCGTGCCGTCTTGACACCACATCACATGCCTACTGGCACCAGGATGTCGCGTGCCTTCAGGGCACCACATCACGTGCCTAATGGCACCAGGATGTCGCGTGCCTTCAATGCACCACATTGCGTGCCTCATGGCACCATGACGTTGCGTGCCTTCCTAGCGCCACGTCACGTGCCCCTACGCGGAGCACCGCATTCCATCCCCCACGTGCGTCTAGTCGCCACACTAGATCGACACTTAGCTCGAGTCACCGTTGCAGCATATATAAAGGTAACACCCACGCGCCATAAGGCCACGTGCTTCAGCGCTCATGCGCCATACAGCTAGCTACAAGGTCCGCCCGCCTTCCTGCTAGCCAAATGCCCAGCTCTAAGGTTGCCACCACGGCGCCTGCCGCTATCGGGGTGCGGTCACCGCCATCAAGGCGGCCACATTTTTTAAGTAAAATATACATGAAAAAGTAAGTCTGACACTTTCTTGGAAAAATGGAGAGAGGAAAGAGAAAAGAAAGAGACTTTAAAAAAGTCAAGAATGACAGCTGAAAGGGTATTTAACTCTTAAAATATTTCAAAAGTGTAAACCTAGTTAGTAAAGTGGGCCCCATGCCACCCATCACTTCACAAAAAGGGTGCTATGTGTCGCGCCCATATCAATTGGCATAGAGATATCTCTATGCTCACACTTGGGGGCATATCCCCGGTCCTCATATATATATATATATATAAGGATATGTTCAATTTAAAGTGTGTACATGCTTTTAAGTAAATAGGTTTTTGGATTGAGTGTGGTATGCAAATGACGAGGCTGAGATTTAGCTCCATGTCAGTTTATCCGGGTTTATTTTCAATATATACATTTTCAGGTAAATAAGTTTTGTATTTTTTATTACTTTAAATTACACATAAACTAAAAGTGTTATTTCTTTTTTAAAAAGCCCTCACTTTTGAAGCTTTATAGGCGCCTAGGCGCTTGCTTCAAAAACCAAAGCTGGCTCTTCTGACAGACCCACTATAAGTGCCTATGCGCAGATTTTTGCAACCCCTTCAAAATATCACTCAAACAAGACATGAACAAAACCAGACTAGTAGGTACACGATGCTGGATGTGTATAGAATCATAAGGCTGAAAACCGATAGTTACGTAACTTAACAATCTCTCAAATCTTCATGGAATCACACGATTCCAAAATCAAAAAGTCCCACTGGAACCACACGATGCTGGATGTGTATAGAATCATAAGGCTGAAAACCGATAGTTACGTAACTTCACAATCTCTCAAATCTTCATGGAATCACATGATTCCAAAATAAAAAAGTCTCAATGGAATCACACAATGCTGGATGTGTATAGAATCATAAGGCTGAAAACCGGTAGTTACGTAACTTTACAATCTCTCAAATCTTCATGGAATCACACGATTCCAAAATAAAAAAAGTCCCAATGAAAATTTCGATGCAAATCCCTGCAAAAAATCTCATTAAAAGATCCCACAGAAAATGTTGCACAGAGAAACATATTTTGGTTCACGTTTCTGGCTCACAAAAAGCTTTTGAAACTCCTCGACTAGACATTAAATCAAAAAACAAATTACACAGCCATACTTTCCTCAGATAACCGATCCAAACCATGTAAGATTTCTTTGAAATTGAAGTCAACAGTTTGACCTACCTGACGTCAGTGGAGGTGGGTGACACCAACAAAGGGTTGATCTGTGAGAGCTTGCTTTAATACCAAAATAATTTTTGATGATTAAGGTTAGTAGTTTATGTGAGTTGAATGAATCTCGCACCCTGCATATTATGTATATATCTATTCTTTACAATAGAATCCCGTGTATATCAAAACTATGAAAACTACCAGATGTAGCTCTCATACAATGATAGTGATAAAAAAAATTAAAATTCTTTTTTTTTGGGGAAAAAGTGTATAAAATGCTACTTACGAAGTTAACATGCAAATCATTGACAAAACAACTTTTTATTTTTGTTTATGAAAATATGCATTTTATTCGTTTAAAATGCAAAAAATTCATCTTTTTTCGAAATATGTTAAAGTTTTAAGAAAATTATATGAAAGAGAAGTATACATAACTTACTTTTTTTTTTTTTTTTATAATTAATGAAGCTTCCATTAAAGTAGACAAAAACCTTAACCTAAACTAGACCCTAACCATTGATTTTTCAAGGGTTAGACTCTTTTTAAAATGAATAATTGGCGACAGAATTATGTTATATGTATCACTAGTGTGCTAATTTGCTTTGCAAAAGAAAAAGGTTAAAAACTTGGTGTAAATGTTTCCCATATAAAATATATGCTTTTTATAAGGAAGCCATTACTTGCACTCACAAAGTTGGCCCAAGCACATAATTTAAAAGAAAGACTTGATATTTTTGGGACCTGTGCCATATGGAAACATCATCCAGGTTCTCTGATTTGAAGGTCATGATCTGAAGATCATTGGTGCATAAGATTGGCATGAAACACGATCTCTATCATATGATTCAAAGTAGTCAAAGGCCATCATCTGATTCAATGGTTGTGTGTGTTAAATGATATGATAGAGCTCATGTTTCATGCCAATCTTTTGGACCAAAGGTCTTTACGATACGTTGATACAATTTAAAAAAAATAAAAAAAATAAAAATCCCAAAAAACCTCGTGCATCAAATTATCGGACAATACGGACGATAATTTGAATGTATCATCCGATAATTTGGCCAAATGGGGTCCCTGTCAATCTGCCAAATTATCGGACGATACATTCAAATTATCGTCCGTATCGGCCGATAATTTCAATGTATCGTCTGATAATTAGGTTATTTTGGTGGGTACCCGATAAAAACCAATTTTATTGTATTGGGGACCCTAAAAAACGATACGTATCGGTATCGTCCGATATTTTGACCCATGGATCACGGTCTTCGAGTTAGACAGCTTAGATGGTGTTTCCACATGGCACAAGTCCCCAAAATACTAAATCTTTCTTTAAAATTATATGCAAAGGCCAACTTTGTGTGCACAAGTAATGGATTCCCTATTATTTATTTATTCCTTATTTTTTTTTCCAATATTTTCCCTTGCTGTTTTATTCCTGAATGCGGACTTTGTTACTTTGCTTTCATTACAATATGCTTACATGTTGGTGACTTGGTGGTGTTGTTGTTGTTGTTGTGTGTGTGTATCTGAGAGAGGGGACGAGGTGCTCTAATGTGTGCAGTGTTCACAGTACCGCATCTCGCCTAGGAACAATATGCTTACATAAAAAAAATGTGGCTGGAACAATATCTAAACGTGTTGGTGACTTGGTGGTGTTGTTGTTGTTGTTGTGTGTGTGTGTCTGCGAGAGGGGACGAGGTGCTCTAATGTGTGCAGTGTTCACAGTACCGCATCTCGCCTAGGAAAGGATGTGCATCAATATGCATACACCATTCCCAACAATTCACTGCATCTTTCATTACACTGGCAAAAATATATTTTGCCAACAATTCTGACAAGTGTGGGATGAGGTTCCTTGATTCAGAGACAGAAGTCCACAGGCTTTCTCTAATGCTATTGGTTAATATTTAAGGTGTTTTAGTTAATTTTTGTCAGTTGATCTTTACGCTGTTTTGCTTTTTGTTCTGTTTTTTCATTTCTCTTTTATGGTTATGGTTTGTTTCATCTAGTTGTTATTTCTAATTTTCAGGTTAGAGTAAATACTCGGCTTCTTTATCAACAAACAAAATTCAATCTTCTTCGGGAAGAGAGTGAGGGTTATGCGAAGCTGGTATGTTACTAATTTTGCCTTTTTCTTTGAAACAAGAAATACATGTCTCCACTTCCTGTTTTTATTTTTTGTAACAAGTTATAGCTCTTTCGCTAAACAGAATTTTTTATGCATACCTTACCTTGGGTATCTGGTTTCTTTATAGCTGAATATATATATATATATATATATATATATATATATATATATATATATATATATATATATATATATATATATATATATATATATATATATATATATATAACAATGTTTTCAGAGGCGGAAGGCAAAGGGTGTAGCATTTTACCCTTCCCGGAGGCGAGGCATAAGCCTCACAAATTTACATAATTATTAATTATAAAAAATATATAAAAAATAGCAAATATTTTCTAATAATTTGTTAAAATTATAGAGGCACAAATATGACACAACATACTGATTTTGACACGTAATACCAGTGATTCAATATGGTCCACTTACAATAATCACATTCAAAGTTCATAATTCAAAAATTTCAAAATGTATGCCTATAACTTGGAAGTAAACCAAAAAAAAAAAAACAAAATGAAAAATAAAAATAAAAATAAATAATAGGAACTTTGGGGCTTGTGGGAACAGCAGAAGAAGCTTTGAGGCTTGGGGGAACAATTTCTTCTTCTTCTTCTTTGGAGCAGACTTTGGAACAACAAGACTTTGGAGCAGCTTCTTCTTCTCCAGCTTTTTCTCGATTTTTCTCGTTTTTTCTTCGAATTTTTCCTGTAACTTCTTCTTCCTCGCTGCAACTTCTTCTTCTTCTTCCTCGCTGCAACTTTGTCTTCTGCCTAGCTGCTTCTTCTGATTAGGGAAAGAAGTCCTTTTAATCGATTTTGGGCAAAGAATGCCCTTTCGAAACTAAACCCTTTACCCTTATACCCTTTTAAAAACATATGAAGGGAAAACAATTGAAGGACAAAAGAGTAAAAAATAATTATAACTTGTAAGTTTTCTATATTTACTCTTTTACCCCGGTAAAAACTAAAAAAAACCTTTACTATGAAGCGTATGCCTTTATGCGAGGTGTAGGCTACTGTGAGGCATATGCCTCAAACCTCGAGGTGTACGCCTCGCGGACAATATGCTATTTATGCGCCTCGTGGCTATTTGGCTATGCCTCAATCGCCTTTTAAAACCTTGATATATATATATATATACTTGAGAGGGAACTTCTGTTGCTTCAGTTGCTTCAGATTCCCAGAGCTTTTAGTCTATCAATTATATTCTATCTTACACGTGCCTCAACATAATTTTTCTCTTTATTCACTTCCAATTGTAAGCTCATTTTTATTTCATTGGTTGACATGCAGTCAAATTGAAATTCTGTTTTATAGCTGAAGTGCATTTTAGATATGAGACCCCTTCTATCTGTTAATGATAAGGAATGATTGAATTTGCCTTTGACAGATATATTTCAGTTTTCAGAAAGATAAATTACTTACTTTCAACACCACCACCACCCCCCCCCCCCCGGCAGCCCCTTCTTACCATTTCATATTAGTATGCAAGTATGATCTGAGATCTTCATCACTCTTTTTCTTAGAATGTATAAATACCTTTGTAGGTCATTGGCACAGTGTCCCCCATTAAGCTAGAACTAGAACTTAATTGATAATATGTTTTTTTTGGAGAATCTTAGAAAACATGACCTATAAATTCTTTATTCCTTTTATACAATGCTTCCAACCATGGGTCAAAAATTCGTGAAACCGGTACGTATCGTCCAGCTCCAAAACTGATACGTACCGGACGATACATATCGGTTCCGGACAATACATTGGTATGTATCGTCCGGTATTTTACTTTTTTTGTATGGGAGGCACCGATATGGTTCCTTGAATGTACCGTATCGGTGAGGTCCAAAACCAATACGTATTAGACGATACGGATTGGTATCGGACGATATTTTGATCCATGCTTCCAACTTTTCTATTTAGCACTTTCCTGTTCCATGGATCCTCTGGGTCTGGGCATCTTAGTTTAAGCCTCCTAATATAAATAAGAATCACCTAGGGTCAGTCAGCTGAGTAATCCCTCAGCATTTATATATCTTCCATAGCCGCATGTGGAATAAAGAATGTGTAATTTGTCATTTGATTTTCAAGAGGAAATCAAGGACAGAAGTAACATTTTTTGGTAAAACTAACACAGAGCTTTTTATATAGTTAATTAATTTTTATTTTTCCGAAGCTTATGGTGCATGGAGCTACACCCTAGGTTCCTTCATGTATCTTGATTCATTGAAACACCCTTGTTCTTTGTCATTCCATGCATCTCCCAGAAAATATAGAAAAGAAGTACACTTGGTAAGAATCAAAGTATGTGACTCTTTATTTCTCTTGCGTGCAATCTTAGGCATGGTGCAATAGTGTTACACACACACACACACACACACACACACACACACACACACATATATATATATATATATATATATATATATATATATATTTATATTACTTATTAACCCTTTGCTTTTAGGATGGAGTGGAGTTTAATGCTGCATGCCGCCCTCACCCAATTTGTTTTGGAAGAGATGGTTGCTGCTAGTTGATATAATCAGAACCTCTGGGCTTCTAGGTGTTCAAGTGCACCTTATATTTTTGTTCTTCACTTTTGCTTTACAAATCATATTCGACTATTTATTGCATATATCTTGCAAGAAACATGAGAGCTTATATACTAGCAAATGACATTGTCTTTGTCAGTTGTTCTTCTTGATGGGGCAAGGCCTGATCGTATTATGCTACTTCCTTATCTGTGGATTTCTTTCTTTGGTTCTGTAATTTGTTTTATATTTAGCCTTCTCCTGTTGTGGTATATTGTACTCTCTTTTTTTTCTTTGAATGGAAGTAGCTAGTTTTCACTTCTAAAATAAATATATTTTTTTCGTTTAATTTATGGAATTTAATTATTAGCTTTCCTTTCACTTTGTGTTTCTTTATATGAGTAGGTTACCCTTCTTTCTCAAAGTGGCCCAGAATCATCAACTCAGAGTACCTCTGTGGCAATGATCAGCACCATTAAGGTGACGAACATTTCAGAATTCCATATGAACATTTGGTTTGATCCATATCAT
This sequence comes from Chloranthus sessilifolius, assembly GCA_021018995.1. Classification (NCBI taxonomy): domain Eukaryota; kingdom Viridiplantae; phylum Streptophyta; class Magnoliopsida; order Chloranthales; family Chloranthaceae; genus Chloranthus; species Chloranthus sessilifolius. The sequence goes on along the minus strand of CM037586.1, from coordinate 153,272,042 downwards.
AGGTTTTTTTTGACAAAATCTTATGATTTGTAATCCTTGCAGTCGTTAATTGGACACTTTGATCTTGACCCGAACCGTGTTTTCGATATTGTAAGTTGCTTCTTTTGTCTCATGTCTAGGTCTCCTCATTATGCTCTCTCTCCTTTTTATCACCAGTATATGTTTCTGCCTAGTGTTCATTAGTAGTTGTTATAGAGAAAGTTTGTATGCTTATAGTTACTTTTTCTGGAATAACTCTCACGTATGCCTCTTCCATCCCTTCCTTTGATGCTTCAGGTCTTGGATTGTTTTGAGCTTCAGCCGGACAACAATATTTTTTTTGACCTGATACCTATATTCCCCAAGGTATCATCAGCAGATTGTCATGTGTTGCTTCATTTTGTTGTGTAAATGTGTGTGTATATATATTGTTCTGTTTGTAGTGAATGTACAAATTCGGCTTCTTGCTTATATGTTTTTATGTTTTACAGTCTCATGCTTCTCAAATTCTGGGTTTTAAGTTCCAATATTATCAGCATACTGATGTAAGTGGTCCTGTTCCCTTTGGGCTTTACTGGCTCACAGCTGTGCTGGTCAAAGCAGACTTTATCGATCTAGATAGCATGTAAGTTTCGACATGTACAAAGTTTCATATTGTTGTAAATTTTTGCTATTTAAAAAAAAAAAATCTCTGTTGACCGTACATGATATGATTCTTGGAAAGTTTTTAGTCCTTATCTTCGTTGTACAAATTTGTTCAGCAGTTGATTGTGATGGTTGATGCCAGTAGCATGTGGTGAAATTCCAATTTACATTTTTGTATAAATTTTACAAAATGTAATAAGTATGGAAACATGCTTGCTTATACAAGAAATTCTCTATTGCTAACAGTTGCATTCTTTCCTGTATAAAACTTGGTCCACATCAAATGGTAATATATCCCATGGTGCGAATGGATAACTGAAGAGGGGAGGGAGTTCTCAGCTGTTACGATGGGAGGGAATTCTGAGCTGTTACATCCATATATGCAGACGGGCTGTTAGTTCGATTTGTTTTATAATGCTTTGTTCTTAGTGGCTTCTCTGTGGAGTGGGGGTTTCAACAGAGGTGAGATTTAAACCAAGGCATGAGATTCGTTACTGAGAAGCTCGAGATCTTGAGCAGTTTAGGTTCTTCTGCGATGGATTCTACATGGAAAATAAAACTTTCCAGTTTTACCGTTGCTGATGCGATAAGTGAGCAACTTATTGTAAATGTGGCTACAATTGAAGGTTCCCCCTATCACAAATGAATGGAGAAATAATAAATGAAGGTTCCCCATATCACAAATGAATGGAGAAATAAGACTATAAATGAATGAAGAAATAAGACTCGCAAGCCGACCCCAAATAGTTGTGATGAAGATATGATGATTCCTTATGGCTAGATTTGAAGGTGGCAATTCTTATAATAGGTTTTGTAAAATAAACTCTACAGGAAATGTGTTCTCTCCGTACAAGAAAATATTTCTTGGAATCCACCTTTAGTAAGTACGGAGTTTGGCTACTTGGGAGGAGGTTATTGGTTTGCAGAAAGAGGGCGTGCACTACTATGTGGTATCCCAAGAATGGTTGGAGTTGGCCACATAGCCGACTTGGTTCTTTCAGGTTGCAGTTGTGGCCTGTTAAAGATTGATGATGTTCTGACGGATTAATTTCTCCGTGCACTAGTAATGTCGACTATATTAAAGCAAGTGATTTATATATAAATTAGCAAGAGCATTGGTGTTTCATTGAACATTATAGTTGAAAAACACAGATTCAAGCTTGCGTGGAAGAATCCTTGGGTGGTTTGGAACAATCCTGATACATATATTCATCTTGAAAATAAGGATCTCAGGCTATCAGCTCCTGACAAGGGACTGATGAAGAGCCGCGATGGCAGGAGGGACCCTCAATTAATATTAGTTTCATTATCTGAAGCATTTTAGTTGAAAACATCTGCCAAGATTTGCTGTTCTCCGCAATACCACCATGGCACCATGTGATTTATACCATGTACCTAGCAGCAGTTGGCTCTGGGAACTTTTTCCAGTTTTGTAGTACACAGTCGATGATGCTGATGGCTTTGTGTGGCGTCAAAGGCGAGTTCTGTACATTTACGTGATGATATCGATTTTGTTTTTTTTGTTATATTTTATTAGATGTATATCCATAAGTTGTGGTGCATGTTGAAGTTTCCCATCATACAAGTTTTCCTTGTTATCTGAAGTAAATGGATCAAATCTGAATTAAAAGTGTTCCATTGGTTTCTCATGTCAATTTGTTATCTTATTTATACTGTCTTATAAATTTGAAGCCGATTCGTCAATCAAGATTTTGATATTCGCTGATTGCTTTTTTAAACCTATTTTTTGAAACTGATAAATCTTAATGCACTGAAATAATTCAGCTGAAGGGATTTTACTGATTCCATTAGAAAAGGAATTCCCCCTAGCAATTTTATTACCTTCCTGATATGCACATTAATGTTTGCATATTCTCTGGAAGCTAAATTTCGCCAAGTAAAAATCCAGGGTTTTACTAGAGAAGAACAGTTGTCAGTTGACACTAGAAACTTTATCATACCATAACATATATATGCATTTGGAACTGCTGTAGGCATCTCAACCACATTGTGCTGTTTCACACAGTTAAGGACTGAGTTGATCACTATTACTTAGTGTTGCCACCAAAGAAAATGGATCCCCTTACCACAGGGAGACAAAGTGTCTCCCCATGGTGGAAAGTTGTAAAAAAAAGAGGAAGGAAAATCCCCTTACGGCGGGGAAGTTGCAAAAAAATAAAATTTGGAAAATTCCCTTACCCCCGGGAGACAAAATGTCTCCCCCTGGTGGGGGGTCCCCACCTACCAAAAAAGAAAAAGGAAAGTGATAACCTGGTGATCCACGTTGTCTCGAGGTTATGCAACCCCAATACAGAACCAACTGCCAAGAGATCGTGTGAAGCCAGGAGATCATGTCACATGATCTCCCACTGTTCTGAAGGTTCTTCAACTGCTCCTGTCTTCTTTAAAATACTAGGAGACAAGAAAAGGGATAGACATAGGGATATCCAGAAGAGAGACATAAAGAGACGGAGACTTGGTGATTTTGGCAAGGTATTTTCCTTTCCCTCTCTTTGGTAGAAAGAGGCCTGAAATGGGCACTCTCCTTTATTTCTTCTACTCTTTCTTAATGTTCTTCTTTGAGAACCTTCTTTAGGAGGGTTCTCAAATGTTACTGAACCCTCGCATAGGGTTTCACGGATTTTTACCGAACCCTCTTTGATGCTTCAAAAATCATCGAACCCTCTTTACGAGGCTTCAAAAATCACCGAACCTTCTTTATGAGGCTTCGGAAGTCACCGAACCCTCTTTATGAGGCTTCAAAAATTCTCGAACCACCGAACCCTCTTTACGAGGCTTCAAAATTATTATCAAACCCTTGTCACGAGGTTTCGGAAAATCACTGAACCCCAGTGTTACCTTGGCACTTCTACTTTTGGGAATTTTGCCGTGCTGGCACTTGGCACCCGTGCCGACACTTGGACACTCCTCAAACAACACGAAACTTCTAGACATATATGAAAAACCTCATATTACTATTGAAATGCTTATCATTTTGACAACGATAAAATGAACTTTGTTTGAAAAGAAAAATGTGTAAAGTTTAGTAACTACTGAAACAAAGGTTTGGGTCGTTGAAAATGATTTTATACTATAATATATGTTTATTTAGGTTCATAACATATATTATGAATCTTTTCATTACATATCTAAATTGGTTTTCTAAGATATCCCTTCAAATTTTCTCTATATATGTTTTATTTTCTATGGCCGTGCCGCCGTATTCAAATTTTTAGAGATTGACGTGCCAAACATCTATTGACACTTGGCACCTGTGCCACGTGTCTCAGTAACACTGCTGAACCCTCTTTACGGGGCTTCAAAGTTATTATTGAACCCTCGTTACGAGGCTTCGAACTTTTTATCGAACCCCCTTTACAAGGCTTCAAAATCTCACACAATCCTCTATACGAGGTCTTAAAAGGGTCAAATTGTTCAAAACATCATTATGCAGCCCATATAAGTTCATGACTAAAAAAATGAAATGAATGAGATATGCAATATGAGACGGGCCATTGTCAGAAAGCAAACTTGGTGCCTTCTAAAACAGATCCTGTGAAGTTCACTGTATGACAAGGTAGTTAAGGCGGTGTGGGGAGGTCATGACGAAGAGGCTCGCTACGCCATGGAGTGGCCATAGCTAAGCCATGACGAAACTATTTATTTTATCTATTAATTAGTAGTATTCTTTTATTTATTTATATTTTTTATTTAGGAAGAAAAAAAATTCAACTACGGAAGCACAAACTTTGATTCTATTATTGAGGATTTCATGTTCTAGGCATAAACATTTATCAATAAATACAAATCAAATATGAAACATCAACAAATTTGCAACATGATAAGTATAAATAAATAAATATGAAATATCAACAAATATATAATATTAAAAAATATGAATTTTTAAGTACATTTGCAATAGGGTCATCGACGTTGGTGTTGGTAGCTGCTGTGATGAAAGAGAGAGTCGATGATTTTATAACTTAAAGTTGGGGTTTTGTAACTTGTAAGTTAACTTTTGTATATATTATAAAATTGTTATAACTTATAAGTATTATACATTATTATCCAAAAAACCAAATAATGTGCATAGCGACACCATAATGCTATTTCGCCATGACGCCACTATGACGTTGCTATTTAGCCATCATAGCTATTTGATTGTATATGGCGTTTCCCATCGCCATTTGCCATGGCGAGGCTATAGCAACACCTTGACAACCACGCTGTATGGAACAACATATCTCATTTGAACAAACTGAATAATCTAATAAAGGTTACTGCCACGAGACAAATTCCTCATGGGAGGGTCAACAAGGTCAAATATTCTTTACCTCCACAAGGCAGATGTCCCATGTGGGACTTACAGTTATGAGACAAATGTTTCATGAGATGGCCGACAAAGTCAACATCTCATGAGACATCTCATATGGAACTTCACCTCCACAAGAGAAATGTCTCATGTGGCATCTTACAACCTTGAGACAAATGTCTCATGAGATGGTCAACAAGGTCAACATCCCATGATACAAATATCTCATGCAACAGTTTACCTCCACGAGACAAGTGTCTCATGTGCCATCTTACAGCCATGAGACAAATGCCTCATGAGATGGTCAACAAAGTCAACACCCCATGGGGCAAATGTCTCATGTAGCACTCTCCAAGCGACAAGTGTTTCTTTTGTCATTTTACAACCATGAGACAAACGTCTCATGAGATGGTAAGAAAAATCAATATCCCATGAGACAAATGTCTCTTGCGGCACTTTACCGCCATGAGACAAATGTCTCATGCCTTGGTCAACAAGTCAACATTTTATGGCTGAAGAGGTATGTTGGAGACAAAAATCTAAAGTTCAGTGGCTGAGAAAGGGAGACCGCAACACCAAATTCTTCCATGCAGTTGCTAACTCCCGCAATAAGATCAATTACATGGGCAATATTACTGTTGAGGGGGTATCTTATTCCGACCAGGGACAGATTCGGAACCACGTCGTTAACTTCTATGCTAATCTATATACTGATGACGGTCTCGCTCGGCCGGAGTTGGACGAGATTCTGTTCAAGTATACCTCGGAGGATGAGTGCTCAGTGGTGGAGCAACCATTTACGGAAGACGAAGCGTGGCAGGCGATCAAGTTTGGGGGGAAGAACAAAGCACCGGGTCCGGACGGCTTCACCATGGAATTCTACCGATTCTTTTGGCCATGTCTTAAGGGGGAGCTGATGGAGGTGTTCAGTGAGTTCCACGGCAATGCTTTCATTAGCCGAAACCTTAATTCTACCTTCATCACACTCATACCGAAAAGAAGTGGGGTTGAGGATATATCGGAATACCGATCGATATGTCTCATAAATTGTCTATATAAGATCATCTCTAAGGTGCTGGCTAATAGAATCAAACCGCTGACGGAAAGTTGATTTCAGAAAATCAAGGAGCGTTTGTTCAAGGACGACAGCTGGTGGACCTGGTCGCCGTGGCTCAAGAAGTGATTCACTCCGCCCATCACGCTCGTCTTCCTGTTGCCCTACGGAAGGTAGACATGGAGAAGGCCTATGACCGTGTCAGTTGAGGCTGCTTGAACTACATGCTCGACAGGTTCGGGTTTGAGGCCAAATGGAAAAGTTGGATGCGGGCGTGCTACACATCTGTGGGACGTGGCCTCTTTTCGCCAGATGGGTCTGATTCAGCTGGTGGTGTGGAACCCGGATTCGATTTTGAGAGGATGCTTGGGTGGAGGGTGTTCAACTTAAAGTGGTATTCTCGGATATTTTTGCCATATCCACTAATCAGCTGGGCCTGAATACGGAGTTCCTTTCGGGCCCCAATGGGGGAAGGTCGTGGGATGTCTGCACCTGCAGATTTGTGAGAATCGACGAGATGACCTCGTTCAATAGACTTCTGTCCACGATCTATGGACAACTCCCAAATCATCAAGGTCAAGACCAGCGGACATGGACTACCAGTAAAGATGACAGATTCAGTGTCAAGTCATATTATTGTATTCGTACGTGTCGCCTGCTCATCAGATTCTAAGGAGCAAGGTTGTGGAAGACGACAATTCCCCCAATAGTTAGATTCTTCGCTTGGACTATGTTCAAAGGAAAAGTTCTAATTGTCGATCAGCTTACTCGATGGGGGAAGGACATTTCCAATCAATGTGTAATATGCCTACAAGAAGAGGAGTCTACTGCTCACCTATTCCTACACTATCGGGTGTCTCATCAGATCTGGAGTACTATTCTTACGTCTTTCGGAATGTGCTGGGTTACCCCTTCAACCCCCTATTAATAGTTCCTAGCTTGGTCGTCTACCTCCCTTGAGGACACTGTCGGAGACTATTGGAAGGTGGCTTTCTTCGCTGTTAATTGGAGCATTTAGCTTGAGAGAAATGGCCGGATTTTCAACAATAAACGTCGGCCGGTGGGGATGATTATCAAGTTGGTCAGGGACTTCATGTGGCTTTGGGTCGCTAGAAGTATATTTTTTTTTGATCAGTAATGTGTAATATATTGAAACCAACAAGATGCTGGGAAAGGACAGTACATCGACATAACCATCAAAAACCGGAAAAAAACACGAAAGACCGATAAGCCACCCTCAAGTACAGGTTAACCTGAGTCCCACATATATAAGTCCTCACACAACACCCTCTCGCCTCTAGAAGCCCAAAGCCACACCTGATCTCTGATAGCCTTTAAGATCATCCCCACCGGACGGGTTTTGTTCTCAAAGATCCGAAAGTTGCGCTCGCGCCATAAATTCCAAAAGATGGAGTACAAGGCCGTCCTCTAGTACTTATCTTGATGCCCCCTCCAAACTAACCGACTCCCACATCAGAAATTGAGCGTACAACGATGTTGGCATAACCCAAACCATATCGCAGTATTGGACGACGACGTTTCAAACCTGGTGTGCCATCTCATAATGAAGCAACAGGTGAGCAGCAGACTCCTCACTATTCGAGCACATGACGCACCGATTAGGGAGGTCCTTCCCTCATCGGATAAGCTGGTCCACCGTTAGGATTTTTTCCTTGAACGCCGTCCACGCAAAGAATTTAATTTTTGAAGGTATGTTAGCCTTCTGCAAAGTTGCGCCAAGCCAGTTGATCAACGGTCGTCGAGGGAGCATCTTGTAGTATGATTTGACTTTGAAACAATCATCTCTGCTTTGGGACCAAATGCGCTGATCTTGTCCTTGGGGGAGTTTTTGCACCTGATACAGTCTATGCAGCAGATGTGAGAACGAAGTTATCTCAGATTCACTCAACATACGCCTGGTGGTTACATCCCAGATCCTCCCAACCCGGTTTTCCGACCCATAATCCGCCACCAATCCTGTTGGATTATTAGAAATGGCGAAAATATATGGGTAGTAGGTTTTAAGCGGGTAATCGTCCACCCACGGATCCTCCCAGAACCTAATACGGGTACCACAGCCCCATTTGAAGCGCACACCTCTGGCAAAAAGAGGCCAGGTATGACAGATGCTTTTCTACGATGCAGATGTGCCCCTCTGCGGTTCAGTGCGTACACCCCAATTCCCCTCTAAGTATCCATACTTCTCAATCAGCACCTCGTGCCAAATGCTATCACATTCTTCCCTTCTTCCCGCTCGCTAGAACCATTTACCAAGGAGAGCAATGTTGGTCCATTTCAGACTACGTATACCCAACCCCCCCCAAAACCGGCAGTGGCATGTATCCCAATTAATCGTGATATCTTGTCCGGCCAGCCCTTCCCACACGAATTCGCTAGATCCGCTTCCAAATTGATTGATGACAGCCATCGGACACTTGAATGTAGACATGTAGAACGTTGGCAATGCCGTGAGAACCGATTTAATAAGGACTAGCCGCCCACCGTTGCTGAGTAACTTGCCTTTCCACGAAGCCAACTGCTGTTCAAATCTTTGAACAATTGGATCCCAATCCCTCTCAGCCGGAAGTCTCAAACCGAGGGGCAACCCAAGGTATTTGATTGGTAACTTCTCGGTACCGCAATTCACCACTTGAGCTATCTCATTCAATAGCTGATCATCAGTCCTAATTCCCGTGATAATAGATTTGACAAGATTTATCCGCTGTCCAGATACGGCCTCATAAATCGTTAGTATCTCAAATAACGCTTTGAACTCCGCAACATCAGCTTTCCCAAAAATTAAAGTGTCATCAGCGTATTGGAGGTGGGAGATGCACCGATCATTTGTCCCCACCCGAATTCCGGTAACCAGATTTAACTCTCTCCCCTGCCTGATCAGCCCAGCTAGAGCTTCACCAACAATGTTAAATAAGAAAGGGGAAAGAGGATCTCCCTGTTGAATCCCTCTCGAACTCTTGAAGTACCCAGCTGGAGTACCATTAATCAAAACAGAGAACCAGGCTGATGAATAGCACCCCTTTAACCATTTTCTCCAAATAGCGCCAAAACCTATTCTCCCAAGCATATAGTTGATGCATTCCCAACTTACATGATCGTACGCTTTTTCCATATCAACCTTCCAAAGTGCTGCCAGTTGACGGTCACGATAAGGGTCGCTAGAAGTATTGACGGATGCTGCGGGGGGGGGGGGGACTGCCCCCTGGGACCCGGGGTAGGAGTGGGGCTAGTTGTGGTTGGACATGGTTTTAGAGTTTTTTTTTTCTGCTTTTGCGTTGCTTGTTTTTGGTCGAGTCTTTGTATTTGTCCGTTCAGTGTCTTGCTGGCTTTCAATATATTGCTTATTACCGATAAAAAAAAACAAGTCAACATTTTATGAAGACTACGTGCAAGCCAAAATTTTTATGAAGCAACAAGACATAAATATCTCAATGCCAAATATACATAAATGAACGATTTGATCGTTGTGATATCGACATCCAACGGTCCATATGACCAATATGTTCAAATGAACGGTTTGATCGTTGAGATATTGACATCCATCAGTCAAGAATACCAATATATTCAAATAAACAGTTTGATTGTTGAGAATTGAGATACTGACATCTAACGGTCAACAATACGAATATAGTTTCAGAACTCAGTTTCGGTTGAGGATTCGACCACTATCAAAAAACCAGGTAATATCATCGATATCGAGTTGACTTTGCTGATTCGTAGCACCAAAAAATCAACAGTTGAGCAAGTATTCACAAGTATTTCCATGTGGCTCGACCAACTTAGTTATGTGTCGGCTGAGTCTTCCAATGCATTGTGACCTTCCGTCCATTCCCGTATATCAGGTGATTCACTCTGGCCAGTTCGTCCATCATATAGATATGGATATAAAAAGGGTGGGGGTGGGTGGAGCTGCTTTTACCAAGGAAATATAAAGTACTAGTAGTATTAGCAACGAGGAGATTGATGACAACCCTTCTCCGATTTGAGTGTTCAGATAGTAAAGCTCAGCCCTGATCGAACCCACTTCTTATTGTACTCCTCTTCTCCTAGGAGGAACATACAAATGACCATTCAATTGCTTACCGCCCCGAACCAAGCTATTAAAACCTAGGTGCTGGACTGAGTCACAATGACTTGGCAGAACCTTGAGACTTTGCAGTGTCGTATACAGATACAAACACAGGCTCGTGCATACACGCATGCTTGTTCTAGTCCTTATGTATCTATACATATTCTTAGAGAAAATATTTATCCCATAGTCACTATGAAAGTCGTTTCCCCTCACAAGTATGTATCTTTGTTTCATCCTTCTGTAATTGCTAATTTACTTTTATGATGTTGTGAAATCAGTTGTTATTTCATTAATTTCTGCCTTTTTTTCTGCATTCATTTATCAATATTTCAACAATGGTCTATACACCTATATTTGGTATGCATGGTGTTTATGTTGTCCCATATGTGTCCGCGTATATGACAATTTTATTTTTCTCGTGAAAATGACATATGAGGATAAAATTTATAAGTAATCTACTGACAAGAAAGTGGAGGAAATGCAGAAGAGAACAAGTGGAAGAAGAAGAGACATGAAAGGGGAGAAGAAGAAGAAAGCGGAGGAAAAGAAGTAAGAAAAATGTGAAAGAAGAATGCCACAATGAAGGAGTGGTCGTCATCTCCATCGGTTGCCACCGTCCTCCATCACCTTGGCGCCACCTTTGACATCAATATTCTTACTGTCACTTCCTCTTTGCTAGGCCTCTTTCTCTATACCCAGCACTGGCCGCGAACTAATTAATATATGATTTGTTATATTACTTATTAGGCCTGTTTAGCCCTCTTTCTCTACTCCTGCTTAACTATGGTGACAAATGGCTATCTCGATTATGACATATACCCTAGCCCGTCAAGTTAGGCTGGGCCTGAATTTTAGACTAGTTTAGTGAAACCAATGTTCTGTTGTATGAGTATCCTCCGATGACATTACATTCCTTTCAGATATTGTTACAAATTGCAGCTTGCTTTAAAGATATTTAATCAATGGAATAACAGACTAGAAATACCCAATAGAACTTTAAAAAAAAAGAGAATTATCAAAACTCTGAATTTTGGAAATTTCCAGAACAAAATAAAATCACCAATCTGTACTCATTCTACATTATATAGAATTTAAGTCCTTTTAGTAGGACATCTAGGTTTCTAAGGGAACTAATAGAAAACACTTAAATTAATCTTAAACTAAGCGTAACAAAAGGACATTCCGTCCTTGGTAGGAGAAGTCTACAAAGAAGTTTGTATTTTAACATGGCACCCTAAAGGTATTCAGTATGTCATGAATTATTAAATTAAAAATTGCCAACAAAAATTAAGTTTTCCGAAATGGAATGTCTTAGGGTTGTCAAAAACTCGACTCCACTTAGTTGTCTTCTCGTACGTCTCAAACAGCTCATCATTTAGCTCACGTGATCTATGTGCTCTTCATTGTAAGTTAACCTGTCCATTGAACTAGGTACCGTCAATCAGCTCCATCACGGGTCTTCTTAAACATAATGATTAAGGACTGTTGAATACGATTTCCTTTAATATATTAGTTCTTGTCCAAACTTCCATTGTCATCATTCAGATAATCATCAGCATGCTGATGATGAACGGTTAGTTGATTTGAAAATAAACACCAAGTTCTGTATCAGGTCGTTTGTTGTTGATAAGAGGATAATATGAAGCTCTTTAACCATCAAAATCTTCGTTGAAAATTAGATCTTCAATGTGATGAGGATCTAGAACTTTCTCACCATCTTATACTTCAGCAGAGCATAGATCATCTACTGGATGATGATCTAGAACTTTCTCACCATAGAGAACGTCATTAGAGGGTAGGTTACCTACTAGCTTATGAGCTAGAACTTTCTCAACATCCATATCTTTATTAGATGGTGATAAAAAAATCACCTTTGTCCAAATCTTCATTGGGTGATTAAGAAAATCCTTTCCGAATTTCCTTAACAGCGTCACTATTATGGATTGGCTCATCATATATGGATTCATCATGCACTAATATCAGAGAACATTCATCCAAATCCTTGTCCTTAAATTTTCCCCGAAAAACAAAGATTTAAAGGGCATTCAAATTACCTTTCCATGCCTACTTATGATTTGAAATGATTTGCTCCAAACAAAATTTTCTCCGGAGCCCACATTGGTGATTGGAATAATTGTTGAGTCTCCTCCTTATGCATCTGACTGTATCAACTCCTTCGTTCCCGAAGTCCCTCTCTATGCACACGTCGGTCTTATCTTTGGTTGATGGAACCAATGCTTTTCCAAGATCGGGTCGTTGATTCATAGTGGAGCTTTTCCTTGGTCTGAATTACAACTGAGGTCCATCCTCTAGGAAGGATCCTGCTCTGGTACCAACTGATGGAAACCGTAGCTTGCTTGGACAATATGGAACAATGGTATCAATTCTGAAATCTCCAGCACATAAAATAAATTAACACCAGCCTATTTTCCCATGTTGTAACTTTTTTTTTTTGGTTTACAATGAGTGTCCACCCATGATGGGTGGACATGGCAGTCCACACGCCTGTGTGACTGGGTGACGTGCACAGACTTCCAATGCATGGAAGGCTGTGCACGTTATGTAGTCACACAGATGTGTATACTGCCTTAATGCACATGATGGTGGGACACCCATTGTAGAAAAACTCTTTTTTTTTTTGAAACGGTAACAAAGCATTATATTGAAAAAGAAAGAAGAAAAGGGGTACATACCTTGGCGGGTAGTAAGGAACTACCCAAAAAACACAACCCCCAAAAACAACTAAAACTAACCCCTGGGACTGGAGGCGATCCGCGAAGCATAGCAGCCCCCATCTCAATCAGAGGACAACAACGACACTTATGAGCAACAGTCCTCCCATAACAACATGAAGTGCAGAAATCCCTCGTTGAAATCCTCCATCTTGGTAGCATTCCAAGAAACAACTAGATCTCTGATATCCCGGATAACCAAAGAAAACGGTTTAGCCCTACGCCGGAAGACTCCATTATTTCTTTCCCTTCAGATACCCCAAAAGACTGCGTATACCACGAGCGACCATAACTCCTTCCTATGATCATTGACATCCATATCTTTCCGCATTTCTCTCATGCTGACATGCCAAAAAGGGAGAACCCATTGAACATTAAAAATACGAAAGATCCTATGCCTAATGCTCCGCGCGTAAGAACAGCGAAGCATAATGTGTGCCACTGATTCAATTCCCCTTGTACATAAGAGGCACTTGTTCAGGTTCGGGATATTTCTTCTAATCAACTGATCTCCCTTGGTTAACCAACAGGCAAATTTTTTAATTTTTGGTGTCATCTTGACCTTTTAGAACCCGGACCATCTTCTGGTATAAGAATGCATCCTTTCCTGCATCAGCAAGGTTTACCGTGAAGTTGCCTTTAGCCGTGTACTTCCATAATCTCCGATCTCTATTGGCGGAGTTGGGCGTAATCTCTCCAATGACCCTTAGCAAGTCCTGATATGCATCCATCTCCCATTCCCTCAACTGTCTTCTAAGTTTAACATTCCACACCAAGTTCCCATCGATAGTTTGCACAAAGTTACTGATTACCACATCTTTCGAATCAGAGAGTAGAAAAATTGAAGTGAAGGCCGCTTGAAGGGGCTGCTCCCCAACCCATGTCTTTCCAAAACCGATTCTTCCGACCGTCTCCCCAGCTGAAAATAGTTCCCTGAGTGACTTCTTGACTACACTCTCTCATAGCCTTCCACCAAGCTGAAAGATGGTTGGAGTTGACGATGACATTCGGATCCTCGATAGTTGTTCCGTATTTAGTGGAGACGATTTGCCACCAAACTTTGTTCCTTTACCCCTCATCACCCCCTCCAAAGCCACTTGGCTAGGAGAGCCTTATTAAGAAGAGTTAGGTTTTTGATTCCTCACCCCCCATTTTCTCTCTTATCGCAACATTCGTCCCATTTGATAAGATGAAATTTCTTTCGTTCCCCAGCTCCTTCCCAAAGGAAGTCTCACAATTTTCTTGAGCTTTTTCGTATTGCATGTAGGAGCTTTGATGAGAGACATTATGAAAACTGGAATGGACGCAAAGGTGGATCTGATGAGGGTAAGCCTTCCCCCATTGCTAAGCAGCTTGTCCTTCCAAGTGGCGAGCCTCTTTTGAAATTGTAGCACCACCGAGTCCCAAATTCAAACCCTGCACCTTCCAGCCCCAAGAGGAATACCAAGATAATTAATGGGGAACGATTCGCTTTTGCACCGAACTTCTCTGGCCGCCAGCTCTGTTTCTTGAATAGACCCGTTAATTCCGTCCAGACTCGATTTATGAAGGTTAATTCGCTGACCAGATACTCCCTCAAAAATAGTTAATAAGTCTGTGACCGCTTTTAACTCCCGGTCTCCATTGCTTTTGTTACAAAAAACCATGGTGTCATCCGCATATTGAAGGTGCGAATTCCGCGGTCCATTTTCCGCCGTCAAAACCCCTTTTATTAAATTTATTGCTTCAACTCTCTTGAATAGGTTGTGGAGTCCCACCCCAACGCAGTTAAATAGCAGGGGTGATATTGAATTGCCTTGCCGCAATCCTCTTTTGCTCCGAAAATAACCTTGAGGAATCCCGTTGATGAGGACCGAGAACCGAATGGATGCGTAGCAACCTCTCATCCATTTTCGCCACTTGATCCCGAACCCCATTCTATGTAAAACATAATTCAAGAAATCCCATTTATCATAAGCTTTCTCCATATCAATCTTTAGAATTCAACCCTTTTCATTTCGTTTTTTGATTGAGTCGATCGTCTTGATCGCCGACGCTGCAATATCCAATAGCTGTTTGCCCAGGATGAAGGCACCTTGTGTATTGGAAATAAGCTGAATGATGAACTTCTTGAGATGATTAGCCAACACTTTAGCAAGGACCTTGTACGCGCATCCTATAAGGCTGATAGGTCTGTATTCCAAAATGTTGGATGCCTCGACACATTTCGGGATAAGGGCTATGAAAGTGGAGTTCAAACTTTTGGTCACTCTTCCTGTCTCCTGAAATTCCCGAAGCATAGCCAAAAAGTCAAAATGAATAGTATTCCAGCAAGACTTGTAAAATTCGGCGGTGAATTCATAGGGGCCCGACGACTTGTTCTTTCCCAAACTTTCCAAAGCTTTCCTAACCTCATCTTCCCCAAACTCCTTTTCCATGTTGCTGGTTATTTCCGGATCAGTGCAATGGTAAGGAATACCGTCCATAGATGGTCTGTAGATTTCCTCTGAATCATAGAGATGCTCATAGAATTTCACAATCTTATTCCGAACGTTAATAGGATCCGCATGTGATACACTGTCGACTGTGATAGCTGAGATGAAATTGATCTTTCTTCTCCCGTTAGCAATGGAGTGGAAGAATTTAGTGCTGCCATCTCCCTCCCTCAGCCAATGAGCGTTCAATTTTTGACCCCTAACCTTTTCCTCCTCTTGAACAAGCCGATTATATTCCATCTTTAGAGTCACCCTAAATTCCCTCTCTTCCTCCGAGAGCCTGGCTGATTCTTCTACTCTATCGAAAATCGCTATCTCAGTGAGAATGTTGTCTTTCATCTGCGGTAGCTTCCCATAGGTGTCCTTATTCTTTGCTTTCAGGTTCTTCAATTTTGAAGTAAATGTGACATATCCCACGAGATTGTCTTGGTTCCGCCACTTGCGGATTTTATCTTTGAATTCCTCATTCTGCAGCCACACGTTGAACCGAAATGGGCCTGAGCGAGATCCATTTATGCTATAATTGCTGCTAGACAAAACAATCGACCGATGGTAGTAGTCAACTGATGGACAATTGGCTCCGAAACTACCTAAGAATTCCATCCCACACAAAAATCTGTCCAATCTGCACGTGGTAGGGTCCTGACCACTGGTCCATGTGAACCTACCCCCAGTCATCCCCATATCAAATAAAGCACTTTGTGGGATGCATTCCGCAAATAGCTCCATCGCAGTGATATCTATAGGTCCTCCGTTCTCCTCCACACTTAATAGGGCATTGAAGTCTCCTCCTATGCACACAGGGGAATCCCATTTACTAATAACAACGCTTAGTTCAAAGAAAAATTCTCTTCTGCGCCTGCTATCGTTGGGACCGTATACCGTAATGGCAGTCCACTGTTTTCCATTTATGCTATCTTGGAGAAGCGTTGCCACCAAATAATTCCCGATCTCCAATTCCATGATCGTAAACAATTGGCGTCCCAAGCTAAAAGGATTTCGCCCCTTGCTCCTTCCGCTTCCAACGCCCTCCACTCCCAAGAAAAACCTTGGCAGAACATTTCGGATTGTCGCTGCGTCTGACTCTCCCCATTTGGTTTCCTGTAACCCAATGACCTCCTAATTCTGGCTTTTGATGACCGACTTGACCAGGACCCTTTTGTCCGCGTCTCCCAATCCTCGAATGTTCCAACTTAAAAACTTCATAAAATCATAACTAACTAGCTATCCCGACTCCCACCAAACACGACAGTCACTAGCAGGCCCCTAACCTGAGCCCTTCCGGCGATGAGGCCTTCTCTGTGATCCAAGCTTTCCTCTGACCCTTCCGTAGTCTTGAGTAGTACAGGCCCCATCTCGACCCTTTCTCACCTTTGACTGTTCCGCCTTGGATAGTTTTTCCCCCTTTCAGTTGATGCTAGAGGAAATCCCCAATCTCGTTTCGATAGTAATCATTCTCTCCCCCTCGTGGATCGTATTCGCTGACAACATACAGAGATTGTCATCTGAGTTCTCTAGATCCCTCGTTAGCAGGGCTCTTTCGCAACATCAGACGAACTGCTTGTTGCGATGGGGTTAAGCTATAGATAAATTAGCAAGACAAGACGTTTGTCCCGGTCTTAGTGACCCGGACATAATACATCTATTATTAAAATTTAAAGACCCATTATAAGGAGCAATGGGCTCGGTAGCCCGCCCAAAATTGGCAATGGGCTCGACAGATGGCCCATTATCCATATTGCCCCCTTCTTCGAAAAGCCACGAATTGTTCGGCCACAAAGGACCTCTTGGTTGGCCCGAAACCAATTGAAGCCCACTACTACCTGATTCACTACTCTCAGATAGATTGACATGTGTTATTGAGTCAACATCCCACTTTTCTTTGTCTTTAACTAACGTCTGTCCACTCATGCGAATAATTGGGTTCAGTCTAGTATTTAAAGTGGATATATCCCCGTCCTGACGTGGTAGAAGATTTTCTTCTTTAGAAATCGAAAACCCACTAAATTCCAAGTCCGAATCATGAGACGTCATCAAACCCTGGTCTCCACATTTAATACCTTGTGTGCTGTCAGATCTTCCAACCCTCACGCGTCCCTTCGACAACAGGGTACGATCATCCTTCCTGCTAAGTGTAGGGGATATGTAATTTCATAATAAATGTACATTGTCCTTTGTCTTGCAAAGATTTGAAATTCTAGTCACCCCATACCTGCTGTCAGGCGCTTCATGTCTCAAGGATGGTGGGTCTTCATGCTTGATCTTACCCGTACGCTTCCCTTGCTCATGTATAAAAAAGTTGGTGATTGTCTATATCTCCTCCAGGTAAAGCTTGCGTGGCTTTGAGGAAGGTCTTTTTCCTCCGATCAAGGATTTTTTTGTCCATTTCTTCCACCTTAGCGTGGCTTTGAGGAAGGTCTTTTTCCACCAATCAAGGATTTTTTGTCCATTTCTTCCACCTCAGCATGCCACGACGACCCGTGAGAGCTGTGCACCCCCACCCCCCCACCCCCCCCCAAAAAAAAAAAAAAGTGGCGCAATCCGTTACGTGTTGGTGTACCTGCCCGAATGGAGCCCGATCCTCGAGCGTTGGAGTTCTGGGAGCTCTGTCGCCTGCCTTCCTTGCCGTTTCCCGTCCTCCTTGCCGAAAACTTCCACCCTTGTGATCGCTGCATCTTATATCTCTCTGGCCCGTATCCGTCCAGCTCGTATCACGCCGTGTTCAATAACCGTTATCCCTTTATGCCTGTTGAGGTCAACCCACCACCTATACCGACAACCGTTGTCGAGGATATCTCCCAGCCTCGGTGTGCTGCATGCATCAGCGGTGCGAACCACTACCCTAGCGAACCTGATGTCCTCCTTGTGCAGCAGTGCGAGTGTCGGTCCTGAGGAAGGTTCCGCACCTTCGGCTAATGCTGCGTAGGACTTCGGTTGTCGATGCGAAGGGGGGAAGGCCGTAAATGCGCAACCACAGCCCGTCATCTTCGTTTTTTTGGACGGTTGTGGTAAAGAGATCCTCCTCCCACCTATGGAAACTCACCAGAACTCCTTCCCAGAGAGAAGACCCCACTTTCACAAGAAGATCAACCGCCGCTGTCCGTTCGTCTCTAAAGACTGCAAGGAAGAGCCCCTTTTTGATTTTTGAAATTGTAACTTTCTCTAAACATCTATCGCCGATCATGTATAGTAACTGCTCTTTAATGTAAGCACCATCTAGCAAGTAGTTGTGCACATTTAATATGATGAACCTCTTTCTGATGTTATTTTTAAGGCTATCATAAACTTCCCCTGTAACTTTAATGGTGACACGCTCCGCCTTCTGTGGTAAATGACTCCTCGACAAGTCAATGTTTAAATCGTATTTGTCCTGTTTACCATATGTAGACGAAGAATGTCGACAGCTGCGCTCCAAGAGAACCCTCTCCTCTCACTGTCTTCCTTTCGCAATTCCCTGAACATTAAACAAATTATTGGCTTTTTTTTGTAATATTTCCTGGCAATATGCCATCCGTTCATCAGATCTCGCTCCTGTCGTTGTGTTATAACTGTTTGATTGTCGGCCCTCTCCTTCAACCGAACGTTGGCCCAAAATTGATGCAGTTGGAGATTGAGGTCCCGGTGCTCCAGTGAGCATCACATCCATGGTAATGACATCTGATTCTCCTCTTAAAGTTTAGGTTGCCGCAAGCTTTGCACATCAAGTCTCCTATCCGCACCACTACCGGGCTCCTTTCGACCGTGTTAGATCCATCTCCAGTAGCTCCGAATTTTCTCCTGTAGGTCCCTCCCCCGTTTTGTCTCTTGAATGTCCCCCCTTCGTTTTGGGGTCAAGACCATTCCATGCTTCAGACCATGGATCAAAATGCCGGAAAACCGATACGTATTGTCCGAGCCCAAAACTGATATGTATCGGACGATATGTATCGGTATAGGACGATACATTGAATGTATCGTCCGGTTAATACATATATATGACCGACATGGTACATTCAATGTACCGTATCGGTGACCTCTGATACCGATACGTATCGGTATTGAACGAAATTTTGATCCATGCTTCAGACTATGCCCTTTATAGAATTTGTCAACTTCATTTCCTTCCAATTGGGAGTTTCGATTATGATTTGACAAGTAGAAAACTTGCAGATTTGATCTATTCTTCAAACTTGTATCAACTGACTCTTATTTTTTGATAGGTAAGTTGGCTCGATCTTGCGACCTTGAGGTTGCAATATTGTCTACCTTCCATTGTGCTACAGGCTCTAGCCCACACGTTCTATCTATTTTGACATATCTGTAGCAGTCCCAAAAAGGAAAAAAAGGTCCTATTTTTGTCGGAAACTTAGGCTACGAAGGTAGCTAATAAAAAACAATTAAATTAAGCCTAACAAAAAGAGGTTCTATCCCCACAAGATCTTTCAAGGAGATTCTATCCCTGGTGACCGCAATCCAAAAATAAGTAAAAACGGTCTAGTTACTATTTTAACATGACCATGAAACTTAAACACCCTCAATCTGATTCAATAACTTATGAGATTTTAAATTAGAAATTTAATATCTCATGAAATTTTATATTAAAAATAAATTTCCAAAAATAGGATATTTCCCTCTTAGAATCGTTAAGAAAAATCTCTCTCTCTCTCTCTCTCTCTCTCTCTCTCTCCCTCCCCCTCTCTAATGAGAGGAAGCTATTATATTATTCCTTGTTCAAGTGGCCCATCACTTGATTGCTTAAAAGTGGCACATGACCTAGGGGCATGCTCCCCACATTAGGCGCATCCCCCCCCCCCCCCCCCCCTCAAAACTGGTTGCATCAAGGTTGCTCGCTTTATTCGTTTTAACAAAAGGTAATCTATTTATGGCTAATCAGTCCAATGTTGAAAGGGAGAAGATGTTTTTCTCTGTTCTCAGGGTAAGTATTTGCTATTCTAAGATAACTCCTGATTACTACAATCTTAAGGATTGCTTCCTTATCTTATATCTTTCCATGTCCTCTATCTATCCTCTTCTAACCACTTCCTATGTTCCTTGCATTCAATTTAAGTTTCCCTTGATGAATCTGGGCATATCTTGTACTATTTTATTTACTAAGCATGAAAATTTCTTCTTAATGTTTCCTTCTTTTTTATGGTGCATAGTGTCACGGGGGAACAACCTGACACACGTTTGCCACGCTCGTGCAGCTCCTCGATGCCATAACAACGAGGCTAGCCTAACCGTCCATCAGCTCTGATACCACCTGCCTAGAGGACGAAAACTCCCCTACATGGTTACTTGCTCTACTAAGGCCTACCATACCAACACATCATGCCCCTTGCGAGACGCATGCCCGCACCTTCGTGCCTCACTTGGTCTGCTTAAGCTTCATCCTGTGCCATGCACTAGTACCTCGCGTGCAATAATAGCATGTAGCTCCTCATGCCCTTCCATTCCAACATGTCTTGTTGTCATACTGAACCAAGCCCACCATTGTGTGTGGCTCTCGCAACCATCACATTTCATAAGCATCCGACCCTCATGCCAATGTGCTCCACAGTGTCCCACGTAGTCCACGAGTGCCTCTCTCATAACCAACCTATTTACACCGCGACGCATAGCTTGTGACGTAGCAACCTCACTCGAGTGACACATGACATTACCGCAACAACATCCTAGGCCACCCTTACAGACCTTGGAGACCATCGTGCACCCTTTAGTGCCACAAGGCCCCATGTGTATGGGAGTAGCTCTGCAACTCTCCTCCCGTATATATGGTTTAAATGCCACCTCTAGCCAAATAGCAGAAATACTTGAAACGTATTAGTTTGACATGCTGCCCATGACACATGAACCCTGCAACACTAACACATGCAAGTCAGCTATCCACGCCCACACGCTAGTCGCCACACTAGTGCACTACCTAGCTCGATTAGCCATCTTCGCCACACATAAGGGAGCACGCACGCAACACAATGCCTACATACCTCCACGCTCGCGCGTTACACACCTAACTCCAAGGCTAATGCCTTCATGCTAGCCCGTCTAGCTCCAAGGCCCACACGCCTTCCTGCTAGTATCCACAGTATTGGCCACATCACAATAGGCACTTATGCCATTCAAGATTTCTTTATCCAATTGAATTTAAACCATTATAATCCTACCGTTCTTCTTGACCTCTACAATTTTCTCCCTTAATTCTTTATTAATCACAATATCCGCCCATTTTTTAGAATACTTTCTTCAGTAGAAAAGTGTAGACTGATCCCTAAGGTCCTTCACCTTCTCCCCCTTTAATTTCGTCTCTTGGAAGTAAGCAATATTGATTCTTTTCGTTATAGTACCCCACTCGCTCAACACTATTTCTTGTTAATGTATCGACAATTCAGTGGCCAAGCATAATTTCCACTAACTTATTTACCCACACCCTTTCATGTAGTTGTGGGCATGGTATCAAGTATCGGCTTATACTGTCACATATCAACGATACGTATCGGTTTTCCCAGAAACCGTTACTGATACCAACCTGATACTAGTATCGGATTGGTATCAGTATCGATATCGGTATCGGTGATATCATATCGGTATCGGATGATACTGGTACAATCAATTTTTTAATATTTTGTTTTTTTCAAAAAAAGGTATCGATGTCAGCCGATACGTATTGGTCCAAAGATCGTACCGGTACCCAATACTGTATCCATGTTTGATACCTTGGTTGTGGGAACCCTTCATAACCATTTGCGACAACTGGACATCATTGCTACCCATCGGTTTCAGGGGATGTCATAGCCAAATTATGTTTCTCAATCCAACCGGCCTTTGTTGCAGTGTGTTGCTTCTAGTGAACACACTATCATATAATTAGTGATCATAATAGGACTCGTCTATGGGTCTGACTTGATTTGTTCATCTGGCTGCTTGTCTGGTATTAACCCTCCTCGTTGATTTTGGATTAGGACGACATAGGGGGCTGGTTTACTTGAATACAACAAATTTCGGGCTGTATTGATATCTATTATTTCAACACCTTGTGTAAATTGTTTGCCGTGTATTGATTTTGTGCCTATTTTATACCCTGGTAGCAGAGGTTTTAATGAGGTTGCCGCAGCCCACAATAAAATAATTTCAGGTTTATGGATGAAAACCTTTATTGCACAAATTATCGGTTGAGGATCAGCAATATTAGAATTTATTCGCGGCACTAACAATAGGAGAATAGCAGCAGCAGCACAATTTTATGGCTGAATTTTAAGAGCAGCAAAACTGGATCATAACCCAGCAGTAGCAGCACACGAGATCTCAAAAGATCACTAGATCAGGTGATGAAATCCAGCCTCAAAAGACTGAAATTTACAGCAGTAACTAGAGGATAATAACCCATAGTGGCTGGAGGGAGCGGTGGACTCAAAAGCACTACATTTACCAGGGTCAAAACCCACAATATTCCTCTTTGTTGTTCTCCCAAGAACTTCATGCAATAAAAAACAATAATCTTATTCCACCGTAAAATTTCTGTAGCAAATTACAATATTTATAATAAAAAGAAATAACCTACTTAGTTTCTAATTAGGACTCCTTATTATGAGTCCTTCCTAACTTGAACTCTATCCGAATAAACAAAGTAAACTAAAATTACTTTTCCTAACTTAACTATTCCTAGTTTCCTACAACTTAGGAGTAAAAAGACATCTTTTGTGATGACAAACGCATAATTTTCTGCTCCCTAAAATTTCCGTGAGAATAATAAAAATCAGATTTATGAGATTCCCGAGAGTCGGAATCTCCAAGCTCCACATCACTTGTTCACTTAACGTGACCTGTTATTTGGGCCAACCTCGAGGCCTACTTGGGCCACTTCTTTGAGGTCCACTAGACCTTTAACTTATATATATTAAATTCTTGTGGTTTTCTCTGCACTGAAAGCTCTGAACCTCTTTCCAGCTTTTTCCCACTTCCTTTTTTGCCGCTGATAACAGTTCCGAATCTGCCCTTTTGTATGACCTGTATCAGATTTGATGGCTTGAGTTTGGGGGTTGGTCACTTTTCATCCATATCACGTTAGAGTAATTTTTCACTTAAGGAGAGCAACCACTCAAATTCCAATACTGCACGTATTTATTCGTTTGATGGAATATTTCAGGACATCATTTGGTAAATGAGAAAGGTTGTATGGGTGCTAGTTGGGGACTTTGAAGCTTCAGAATGGGTAAGGAGCTAATTAGGTATTGTGTTGTCTATTCTCCTATAAGGGAGATGAATATGTGTTGTCTAGTTTGGAAACATATGTCACGTTGCCGCATAGGGCGACAGAATCCCCATATATTAAAAACGTGGTACTGTTTTGGCTTGTTCAAATGAAAAGTTAATTTTTTTGTTCGCGTCCCATATGTATGAACTGGAAAAAAAAGAATGCATAAAAATTAATACTAAACATTTTATTTGGTCGATAATATTTATGATGAATGCAAAATATGGGCACTGATGTTGTTAGCAGTATGTATGTGTGACTCGGACAAGTCCCATTGATATTTTGATTTGGTTTCTCAAGAAGTCCACTAGCCCTTTCTTGATTGTCTCGACTTGTTAAGTTCCCTAATCCATGGGTTGAACCTTCATCATCATAATCATCATCATCACAGCCTTATCCCATCTATTTGGGGTCGGCTTTGTGAGTCCTATTTCTCCACTCTTTCCGATCAGCGCTAAGCTCTTTGTAGCTTCGCAAACCTTTATATCCCTTCTCACGGTTTCCCTCTAGGTCTTAACTGGTCTTCCTCTTCTCCTGCTTGTGCTTGTAGCGTTTCAAGTCTTCGTACATGGTCTGCTTCGTGCCTCCGACGAACATGTCCAAACCACCTCAAGCGACATTCTGTTATTTTTTCCTTTATAGGTGCCGCTCAAATTTTCTCTTATGTACTCATTCCGAATTTTGTCCTTTCTTGTTACTCCACATATCCATCTCAGCATACGCGTTTCGGACAACTCCCATTGATTTTTTGATTTGGTTTCTCAAAAAGTCCAGTAGCCCTTTCTTGATTGTATTTACTTGTTAGATTCTCTAACCCATGGGTAGAACCAGTTGAACATTAATCATGGCTGGAGGATTCTCCCGTCAGCCACGAACTAGAAGTTCAGACAAACAGAAAAGTTCGATAGTTACTCAAATATGAATAACATATTTCTCTGCAATTTGCCACTGATGGATGTTTTGCTAATTTACTGCTTATGTGAGTGATGGCCTTTTCGTTTTGTAGCTAACATTAATGAGCAAGGCATCCGTTGCTTTTATGATACATTTGCAGATACACACATTTACTTCCAAAAGACGATGAGGCCTTTGAGCACTATGAGGCATTTTCAGCAAAGCGTTTTGATGAGGTAGATCATCTTTGATCATATGTAAATATTGGTGCTATTTATATTATACTAAAAAAGTTGTTCTGTATTCACAAAGTATTCTCTTCTATCCCGTTTGTTCTTAGTTGATAGCTGTGTGGTTCATACTCTAGATGACTGTTCATTATATTTACCACCTTTTCCATTTAGGAATCCAAGGTAAAGTCAGCATGTATTACATGTGTTGTTTTATGTTGCATTCTAAAGTGTGAATCCACAAACAGTAGTTTTATTTTTGTTTTATACATAGTTATTTTTGGTAGGGGGTCTACTATACTCCTCATTTCCATGATGGATTTTCAACTTAATGTTTTACACTCTGTTGGTTTTGCTGATTGCCAAATAAAGTTTGTGTGTCTCAGTTATTGTTCCCATTTTTTGCAGGCTAACAAAATTGGTAAAATAAATCTTGCTGCTACTGGAAAGGATCTGATGGACGATGAAAAACAGGGAGATGTAACAATAGATTTTTTTTCTGCTTTGGACATGGAAAATGAAGCTGTTGCTGAACGTTCTCTTGAGCTTGAAAAAAATCAGAGTTTGGGTTTGCTCAGTGGATTTCTTGCTGTGGATGATTGGTAAGTTTTGTCGTAGAGCAAGTTCTGGTGATGGGATAGTTTGGTTCAACACATTTATTGTGACCTCTTGTACTTGTCAGGGAATTTCATGACAATGTATAAAAAATTGAAATCTATTTGGAAATTTGTTCGCAGATTTCAAGTTGACTCCCAGTCATTTCAAAACCTGTTTAACTTGTCTGAATTTTTGAAAAAGTTGATAGTGAACTCCAGTTGTGTTCCCTGGAAAGTCTCAATTTTTCGTATTTTTTGGGTGTGCCACAAGTTAAAAAGACTTTACTTTATGATGTAAAATTTGTTTGTTTGTTTTTTTAAATAGTTTTTCTTATAATTTTTATTCTGTTTCAGGCTGATTATTCCCATTATTGAGATCTGTTATTGCTTCGTGTTGTTAATCCTACCTATGCTTTTGTTAAATGTTTAAAGTTGCTCTTCCATTTTTCTGGTTGGCATTTGAGTATCTAAGTTGGAATCAATCACCAGTATCAGTCATGCTCTCTTTCGTGCTTTCATATCCTCTTATGCATGGGAATATATGCTGGTACATCAGAAATTGTGGATAGCACCATACTTGCTTTGGAGCCAACCACGAGTGAGGTGGAATGAGGTGAGTCGTGTTCCAATGGTGCCCTCGTCGGAATTCCTTCACCGAAGTGTTTCTTCTGATTTCAATGGCTAGATCATTTTGAATTCTAGGGTCTGTGGGGCGGTAGGAAAAGCCTCGCTGCTTCTCGCTTAGATAGCTTACTGGAGGGAGGAATATTGGACGTGCCCTAGTTGTGGCAATCTAAATTTCTCCAATCGCTGATCTGGCGTAGAAATCTAAGTAAATTGAAGGGTCTTAGGGTTTGATATTTTAGTTGAATTCCCTAGATCCATTTTGGCTGGCTATACCAGAATCACCTGTAGGATATCAATAATAGCTGGTCTATCTTGGGGAAAAGATTCTACAGAGGTTGGAATGAAAATCGTTGCCATCCTTTGGAGGCGAACTGCACGAGTACTGATGATTATGGAGCTCTGGATCCCAAATCCGAGTGGCCTAATCACAGTACATGCACTAAGTTAACCTTAGCCCACTCGTGTGAATCTGTGGGACCAATGATAAAGAGTGGATGTCTTGAGAAGTATATCTTGGAGGGAAGTAGTGAGAAGTAAGATGAGGGGTTATCGAGTGATAAAGATTAAAGTGTTTCGCTCTTGTAGAAATGTGTGGAGAAGGAGGGCGAACAAATCTGATTGCAAATTGGTAGGGCAAAGTGGTGATGGTGATGGAGTTATAGTTTGTCATCTCTAATTCCTTTGCTTGTTTGTGTTTATGATATTGTGATTTTGTTGTTTGGATTTAGAATTTTTTTATATAATAGATATTTGACGAGGGGGAAATAATAGTAAATTTGGGCATTTATGTCCTGCTTGGAACCTGGCTTTCCAGTAGTTATTAAATAGAGTGACCGGCTTACGGGTTATTCATATTTGAGACTTTTCTAATCCTCCATAAAATCAGCATTTTCTATATCCAGTTGAAAACACAAATAATATAATATTCAACAATGCTTGATAAAACAAGAAGTGTGTCAATCAGTCAGCAACAAATCTGTGGTTTGTTTGGGTTTATCATATGGTGAAGGTTGCTTGGTTGTTTCTTATTTTTTAATTAAACCTGATCGTGGGTTATTGAGCGGTAATTTTTGGATTCCAAGATCACTTTATTGAACAAAGAAGTGTGTCAATTAGTCACAAGAAAATCTGTGGTTTGTTTGGGTTTATTATATGGTAAAAGTTTCTTGATTGTTTTTGATTTTTTTATTAGACCTCATCGTGGATTCTTCAAGTGGTAGTTTTTGAAAGTTCCAAAATGTATCACTCAAGTAAAGATGATCCAGAGCCCACAATTTACTTTTTTTGTTCTTTGGGTTTGGGAGGATTTAAAAGGTGGGAAATAACAATATTTTCCATAGCATTAGATATAATAAGTAACCAGATTTGTTGTAGGATTCAGTATATTGACTGATGTTGTCTCAAATTTGGATTAGATAAAGCTTGCCTCATGATTGATGCTCTTGAAGTTAACTCCATTCTCTTGAATACTGTTTGATGCTCCAATTTGACTATTAGTCTCTTCCATTTGGGGTGTTTTGGATTATTTCTTGTGGTTTTGGGGTAGTCCTTTTCAAAAATTTCAAGACGAAGTCTGCCTATAATGTAATACAATTTACAAGGTCTCTTTTATCAGCATAGGATTTGTGTTGTTTTTATTCACAACAAATTATCAGTCTCTGAAAAACCATTGGGGATTCAAGATGCCACCATCCATTATAACTATTTATTTGTTTTGCTTCCTTATTTTAGTTTATTTTTCCCTCTCATGTCATTGGTTTAAACTTTTTTTCACACATTTGTCATGCATTTTAACATGGAAGTAATAGCAAATAACTTAGGAATGCCATTTGAAACAAATGTTTAAAATCTCGGATCATTCTGCCATGGTACCAATGTATATCATCTTGGTTTCATTCTATACAAATACTATCACACAAAGACACACACACAACAGAATGAAATGAAAAAAGGTGAAGTTTATATAATATAATGAAAATCAAAGTTACATGATTCTACTTTTGAAATCGGAGGGGGTGTATGGGTGGAGCTGCCAGATGGCTTGATCATACTCACCTTTGATGGCTGCAATAGGGGCAGTTGGGGATTTTACGAAGTACAGAGCAAGGAGGTTTTATTCAATGTTTGTCCAATGGCTATTATATTGCTAGCGAGGTTGAGGGGTAGGCCTTTCCCTCCTTTCTAGGACCAATGCATTAAGTTATTGATAGAGTTTCAACATAATATGATGGCTTGAACATTTTTCTAGACCACCATGAAGACTTATTACAAAGTTTGGAGAGATAGACTGGATTCCCAAAATCTTAAGAGCACTTGTTTCTTTGATATTCATTGGGAAAGAAGTGCAAGGACTATGACCTAACCAATTGCGGACCGGATAGGGACAACATAATTGTACGAGGGTTTTAAATATTGGGGTTTTTCACTATTTCTCTTTACTTATAACTAACTTTTTGATGTAGTAAGGAAATTTGGGCCTATTCGAAGCCCAAGACAGAAGATGTTTCGAGCATTGGAAGCACACAACTTTCAAAACAGACAAGAAACACACATGAAAGTCAAAGGCCGACTCTCGGTTCATCAAAGTTCATTATTTGGTACCTATATAGTAGGAAAAGTAAGGTTTAGGTTGGTATTTATTTATTTTAGGAAAAATATATTATCTTAGAGTTTGTTATTTATTTGGAAGATAGATTTAGATTTGGATCTATTTTTGTAACTTTGTACAGCCTATTTAAAGTCCATTACTGCTGTAAATTAATAGAGTTGAATGAATGTTTTTTTATTTGGATATTTGGGATCACTTATGTTAATATTTGGTGTCCCTACGAGGTAAACTTGCATAAAAGTTTGGTGCGATATATCTAGACTCAACCACCCTTAGAAGATCAATAGAAGATCAATCGTAGCCTTTCTATAGGTTTTAATACTTTTGTGTCATAAACTAGTATTCTATTAATGACCTTTTTCCTCATATCGCGCCACTTTTGTATTGGGATCAGGAGCCCTTTTTTATTTTCTTTTTAAGATTTTCTAAAAATAGATAGCATCACACGTTTAAAAAAAGCCCAAAAGAGTTCAAAATAGTCGCACTAAAGAGCATGATCCGTTACAGTAAAATTTAGGGTGTCAAGGTGAGACCTTGTCGTTAGCCAAGTTATCTGCTCTAGTATTCCTTTTTTGAGTCTGCCCCTTGGGTTAGACGGTCAATCTCCCTAAAATTGGTTGCTTAACTCTATTCTAAAAGGCTTGCTCGTCTGGTTTCTCCTTTTTATTGATCCCATCTGTTCTCTTTTTGAGTTCTGCTATATGATTTGGAATGATGGTCGATTTTTTTGTTAAAGTATTCTCCAAGTTTCAAGAGCTCCATTCAATGGTTCACAATCAGTATGGTAAATCTATTATAGTTTTTCATTCTGATAATTGGGGGAGGATACTCATCTCATTTATTTACTCAGTATCTTAAAGATCAGGGGGTTGTGCATCAATTTCCATGTTCCTATACTCCTCAACAAAATGGAGTTTCTGAACACAAGCATAGACATAAGGTTGGAGTTACTCGATCTTAATTGGGGAGATGCCTAAGACCTACTTGTTAATGTCCTTTCTCACTGCTTGTTTTTTGATTAATCGTACTCCTTCGAGTTCTTGGAGGTCACTCTCTTTTTTTAGCCTTACATCCTTATGATCTCATGTTTCCTACCAAATGTAGAGTTTTTGGGTGCACTTGCGTTGTCTAAGACCTTCGTCCGGATAGATATAAATATGATGGTCACTCAATTGAATGCATTTTTGATTGTTACAAGTGTATCTAAGAGATATCGTTGCTATGATCCCAAAGCACATCAATTTGTTTAATTCAATGGACGCCACTTTTTTGCGCATGTGCCCTATTATTCTCCTCATCAGTTTACTCTTAGGCTTGCGACTGTCATTCCTGCGCCTCATATTCCTTGGCCTACCGGCACTACTTCCTCCTCATCTCCTTCTATTGCTCCTATCCAGCCTCCATTTCCATGAACTGTTCATACTTCTTCTCCCATTCGATCTACCTTACATCAGCATAAGCAATATCACACTTATGTTCGCAGATATGCGCGTGGGACATCCTCTTTCTGGCTCCGTCCTCAGCCCTCTATGCAGGTAAATTCAGCTGAGAGTTCTACCCCCTTATTCTCCCACTACTCTTTCTCCCACACTAGCTAATTCTTCTGACCTTGACTTGCCTGTTGGTCTTTGCAAGGGGTCCGTTCATGTGTTACACCCTATTCTCTTGCTAATTATGTGTTCGACCAGGCAATGTCTTCTTCTTACAGGGATTTTTTCTCTGAGATTGATACTGTTACTATCCCTCGTACTGTTCATGCTGCCATTTCCCATCCTGCATGGAAGGCTGCCATGGTGGATCAAATGATGCCCTTGAAAGTAATCACACTTTGTAAGTGACCCCTCATCCTCCTGGCAAGAAGACCGTGGGATGCAAATGACTTTTTGCTGTAAAACATAATCCGGATGGTGGTGTTGCTCATTATAAGTCACGTCTCGTTACTCGGGGATATAGTCAAACTTATGGAATTGATTATGATGCCACCTTTGCCCCATTGCGGCCAATGAAAATTGGCCCCTTTATCAACTAGATGTAAAAAATGCCTTTCTGAATGGTTCTCCCTGAGAAGATTTACCTAAATTCTCCGCCTAGCTTCTTACTTAGGGGGAGATTGAGAAAGTTTGTAGGCTTAGGAAGTCTATATATGGTTTGAAGCAGTCACCTTGTGCTTGGTTTTAACATTTCAGTGGATTAATTATTAATTTGCGATTTTTTAGATATCACTTTGAGCATATTGTCTTTTATAATTTTGATCCTATTGGTCGTACTATATTGCTTACGTTGATGAATGATTACAAGAGTGTTTTTCCTCCATATCTCATGCGACGGACAAGCTTGGACGGATTTTTGAAGTGAAAGTCTTCAGCAACCTCAGATATTTTCTGGTTTTGGAGGTAGTGAGATCATTTTATGGGATTTTTCTTTCTCAAAGGAAGTGTGCCCTTGATCTCCCGAGTAATACAAGTATGCTTGGTTACAAACCTGCTTCCTCACCTATGGATTTAAAGCACTCTCTTGATGAGAGTGAGTTTTATTTGACCCCTGCAAGTATCAGTACCTTATAGGTCCGTTGATCTAACTTACCCTTATATGTCCAGGCTTTACTTTCACAATCAACCTTTTTAGTCAGTTTATGCACGCACCTCGTGATCCTCATTTAGCCAGTGTTCTTCATATTCTCAGATACATTAAGATCATCCTTGATCGAAAAATTGTTTATCACTCATGGTCATCTTCATAAATATGGCTATACACATGCTGATTGGGTTGGCTCTGCTGTCGACCGGCGCTCTTCATCTGGGTAGTGTGCTTTTCTTGAAGGCAACCTTATTCTATGAAAGGGTAAGAGACAACCTGTTTTCTCCAAATCTAGTGCAGAGGCCGAGTATCATGCGATTGCTCTTGGAGCATGCAAGTTCTTGTGGCTGCTTCTCTTATTTATTAGTAGCCCCATGCCCATACATTGTGATAATGAAGCAATCGAAAAATTGGTCCTTGCTGTGTTACATGAACGTAGAAAAACATATTGAAGTTGACATTCACTCTGTTAAAAAATATGTTTGATATCATACTGTGGAGCTTGTTGATGCATCTTCCTACTAGCAATTGGCCCATATCTTCACTTAGGTGGTTGGGCCTGCGCTTCTTCAAGACCTTTCTGTCAAAATGGGATGCATGATATTTAAGCTCCAACTTGAGGGGGAGTGTTGGAATGGGGTGTTTTGTTTGGATTGTATTTCTTATTGGTCTGTAGAGCATATTTTTGGAGTGTGTAGCCTTATTAAACCTAATATATAGGCTAGTCACTAGTAAAACACACTGTATAAGTATAACTATGCTATTTTCCCTAATCTTTTTTCTCTCCTTTGTCGAAGCATCAGTCTCAACCGACTCTCTCTTTCTCTATCATCTTCTTACTCATTCTCTAAACCTAAACCCTAACAAGTACCCTAATCCTTATTAACCTCTTTTGGTTAATCTAAATGAGTATCTGAATCCGAGTCCACAATGTATCTCTCCATGTGATGCACTCAGAGTACCAACCAGGCCAATGAACAAAAAGTACCTCCTTGTATTGGTTTTTCATCCGATACAACTCGATGTGTGTTTATATTACTAAGTTTCTATACCATAATGAGGCGTATGTAGCAATTTTCTTATTGGTGAAATTCTACAAAATATCATTGTTCAAGATCATAATTTGTGTACGAGAACGCATATTTCAAAAGAAAAAATGATTGACAAGAATAGATTTTGTATAAGTGGCAATTTTTTTCATTTTCTGTAATATTTTAGTTGTTTCTTGAAATAATTGTGCATGAATAATTGTGTTGCTTACTTTATGATTTGAGTTTGACTATCTAGTTATTTGAGCAATGATTGTTCTTCAAGGAGTTAGATTCTTTGTGTACAAATTATATCAAGTCAAAATAAAATTGATCACCCATGTAGGCTTCTAATGCAATACTTGATGTGCAGTTGACTTGCACATAGATCTTACTTCAATCCTTACTCAATGCGTGGTTTAAATTTTTGTTTATCGATACGTATTGTTCACCTGCCAGACTGATACGTATCGGTGTATCGGCCACTACATTCTAAAGCATCGATCGATACATTCTAATGTATTGTCCGATACATTGAGTAATGTATTGGTCTCGCGAGACATTAGATTTTTTTTCAAAAAAATCCGAAAAAATGTTTTAAAAATCCTAAATATTTCAGAACCTTCATTTCAGTTGTTTTAAATTTTTTATATAAGTTTTCACTATTTTTTATGCATTATACTATTTTTTTTACCTCTTCATCGTCGTCTTCATTGCCATCACGTCGGCTTTGGTATAATTCTGTCCATATCCATGTTTATAGTATTGATAAATCTCCCCTACGAATTGAGGTTGAGGGTGAATAGTATGGATACATAGCAACAAATAATTACGACACGAAGCCTTTATTGTCATAGTTGCTTGGTTGAGGTATTGTGGAGATGATGAAAGCGTCCTTTGTAGAATTAAATCCAAAACCTCCGAAGGTACTTATAGTTTGACCAATTTCATCTTGTTGTGATTGGTACGATTCAAACGCTCCGCTTCCTTAAATCCTTCAATGTCGAAATGTCTAAATATTATACGTCGTCATGCCATCATCACTCCACTGAGCAACCTCTCTAGAATATCTACCATAATTCCATAACAACCACCAATATCATCCCTACCAATCCTACCATCACCAAACACCATCATCATCATCATCATAAGAACGCAAAGTTTCTTGAGGAGGCGATGAATGACAACAAAGACTTCTTTTTCCATGGGGTTCTTTTGGTTGCTGTTCAACAACTCTTTTTGCTCCATCCAATCACGCCCTAGTCTCGCTATCCAAAGTTGAAGCTTCCCCATCTTCCATCCATGGATTTAAAGAGTCACCTTCTTCAAATAATTGGTCCAAGTTGGAGCTTCCCCCTCTTCCATCCATGGATTTAAAGAGTCACCTTCTTCAAAGATATGGTTCAAATTGGAGCTTCCCCCTCTTCCATCCAACCAAGCCCTACTCTCGCTATCCAAAGTTGGAGCTTCCCCCTCTTCCATCCATGTATATATGGTCAACTTACTGTTGTCCATTGTCTCGTATACATATCCCATGGCCAGTCTCAAAAACATATATGAGTGGCTTAATGATCGACACCAACTTCTTGATACTCTTCCAAAATGAGTTACTGTATATGGTGTCAGAGACCTATGCGATTGCTGGTTTTCTAACTTTTGGAAGTCCCGCCTTATACTTGGCCCATTCTTGACATGAAATCATTTGTTTCAATGCTAAGTTATATATTGCAACATATTTTCAATAGCAATACATGGGTAGCAAAGTGTGTGATACCAGGTCCAAGGAGCCCTCTATCATCTGCGGAAATCCTCGTCAAATTCACCATGGAAGTGCTGTTTTAGATGAAGCTCGTGATCATTATAAACATTGTAATCAACGCTTAATCTTCTCAGTCTTTGATTTTTTTTTTCAAGAATGAGGTTGATAAAATGTATTGCACACGAGGACCAATATTTGCAGTGTTTAAGTTGGAATTTCAATCCATCCCTTCATAATTGGCGGCGTTATCCATGACAACTTGCACCACCCTTTGCCTCCCTACCTGATCAACAACCGCATCCATCAACTTAAATAAGTAATCCACATCTTTGGTTTCGTTCAGTGCATCTACATACCTTGATCACTATATTTATTAAGCTTTTCATAGTGGATCCCGTCCAACCATCACACATAATCGTGCAAACTCTATCATCTCATATTCTATAAAAAATTTGCACATATTCTTTAATCTTGGTCACGTCCAATGTTGTCACATGACTCACATCGCATATGCGATGGCATAATTTTTTTTTTCTTCAAAAAACCGAAAAAATCCCCAAATTTCCCCATGCTGATCAGTAATATATTTTGTGTTAATTTTGTGCTTTATTAATTTTGTAGTGTCTAGAATGTGAAATAAAAGTATATAATATAAGTATATAACCGATATGTTAGAAGGGAAAATATAAATTTCATTGATGTTAAATAAAATAGTACAAAAATGAACATAGGAACATACAAAAAAGAAGGAAAAGAGTAAAGAAGAAAAATATTATTTAAGTAAAAGTATCTTAATTCTTAAGTTCTTAACATTTGTTCCTACTTCCTAATGATAGTGTACTGGCCCAAAATTCTACACATTTGTCTCTAACCCACAATGGTATATCTCTATCTCCACCATCTCTGTCACTTGCATTGCCCTCATCATTCGAATCGTCTTCTTCTTCAACATATTGTTCTTTCTCAGTTTCTTCATCATTCGATCTCACTAAGACGGTATCTATATCGTCTATGGGTGCTTCTTCATGTATCTCGTCTTATTCTTCTTGTTGATGCAAGCGTGAGCTACCTTCCCTCCCTGCCGATCTTCTCCTCCGCCCGGTAGGAAGCTAATCTCCAAAAGCGGCCTCTTCCACTTTCTTCCATGTAAAATCCTCATCTGCAAAGACTCGCTCATCGGAGGCATTCGCCATCCAAGGAGAATCAAATGGCAAGTATTCGAGAGAGATGAGATCATACTGTCCTGGATGTTCCCAATATTTTAGGAAGCGATCTTGTAACTTTGGTTGTATTGTACAACGACCAAATCATTGAGCTTTTTTTTACTCAAGGTTGTTCCACTTTTTCATGTGTATCTATTTGAGAGAAACATTTAATAAATATTAATATCTATTAAAATTTAAACAACAATTAAATTAAAATTATGAGACTAAAAATGAAATAAAAATAAATTAGTTACCATCTCAAACGTGCTCTAATTCCGTTCACATGCGAAGCGGCACATGTAAGGCCAAGAACCTTAACTGCCTTCTTCTTCAATAATCCACATTTTGTGGCCAAATCCACTCCATAGGACAACCACCAATCAACTACAAACAATATTATTAATTAGATTATATATATATATATATAAAGACGGATTATTTAATTACAAATTTGCAATAACGAAATGTAATAAAAATAAATCATAAAATTGCTTACTAGGCATTTTGGATTCTTTTTGTCGAACCACAATTTCTCTTCTGAACATCCTTGAGCATTCTTGTATTGGTCGAAAGAGTTGCTAATCCGATCTTGCTCGCCTTTGTCTGGAACCATCTTTTCTAAAACATCAAGGAAATCACTAATATGTGTTGCTTCCGCCGCTTCTTGGGTCGGATAAGAGAAATAGGCTGCGGGATTTAGGAGGAATGCGGCGAAATATGACGGGCTAGTCATTTGAACACCTCATCTCTTCTCAATTATGTCAATAATGGGTTGATAGAGACGAGATTTAATTTTTTTTATAGCTTTCTCCATAAAACTATAGATATATTCCATAGCCGGCTTCTCATCACCATCAACCAATCGTAGTACTTCTACGATTAGTTGCGACTCTCTAAGTGATTGGACAACATTATTCCAAAAAGAGTTGGTTAGGATGGTTTGTGCCACCCACTCTCCTTCGACCTTCTTTGACCAAGCTCCATTCCTCCAATGAGTGGAAGTTACGAAGCTTCTAAGCTCTTTTCTTTTAACATACATGCTTTGTAATGTCAAGAAGTTCGTAACAAAACGAGTGATGGCGGGGCGTTGCAAATTATCTCCAATTGCATTACTCATGTGGAATAGAAGTGTATGCTTATACATATACACGACTACCTTCCTAGCCTTGGCTACAGTTTTAATGTGCACTTTTCCTATGTCTTTTAAGATCAAGTCTAAGTAATGGGCCGCACATAGGGTCCAATATATGTGGTCGCTGTTCCATTATTAGTCTACCGCAGCTGCCAAGTTTGCCACGTTGTCTGTGACAACTTGGACAACATATTGTGCACCGATATCCTTTTCTATCACCTCATCTATGAGGGAAAATAGATATTCGGTCTTGCAAGAATGAGTCAAAACATCTACGGGTTTAATGAATATATTTCCGGTAGGACAATTTGCCAAAAAATTGATGATTGACCTACCGGCCTTATCGGTCCAACCGTCGGTCATTAGTGAACACTCATATGTCTTCCAATACTCTCGATACTCTTCGAAAAAGGCTTTTGTGAAGACTACCTCCTTTGAAGACATGTATGTCTTATCTCATGATATGTGAGTGGCTTTAGGCCGGGTCCAAATTGTCCAAGAGCTTCAACCATTACTTTGAAGCTCTTTAACTTTACGGTATTGAATGCAATGCCGGCTTAATACATCCACTTGCCACATATTGAATGGTCTCGGGCCGGTCCTTAGCTTGAAACCTATTTTCTATAGTGGTTTGGGCCGAGCCCTTACCCTACTATATCCTCGGGATGTAGTCTACAAGAGAAGAATTTATTTATTTCCTTCCTCTTTTCACCACATGCTCTTTTAGAGGGTGGTGGTCTTGCACTACGAGCTGTGGAGTTAGTAGATCTTTCATGTTTTTCCTCATCTTCATCAACATTATAGTATTGTTGTAAAATCACTTTGTCATTATGTTTCGACCTCGAAGTCTTATCCATCCATTCTACGATCTCTTTTCGAATCTCCGGTGTGACATTTGGACATGCCTTCGTATTCGATCCGGGTTGCCAAGCAAGATGTTGCTTGTGTCTCCCTATTCCCTCATCCTTACATAGGTGCATAGGGTACATTGGATCTTATTTTTTTCGGTTACACTTTTGTAACGTTCATATTTCCAACTCGGATCGGCAAAATTTGTTGGCCTAAGAGCGTCATTCGAGGACGTAAACATAATGACAACATAATTTAAAGCAGTGGGTGGAGACTGTTGAGCTTAAGAAGTAACAACCACACTAAAAAAAGGAAAAAAATGAGAGAAATGAGGTGTAATAAGGAGGAAAAGCAATCAAACAAAAATTTAATAGGAATTATAAATTAACTTCGAACTCTTGAATCCTTGATTCTTGAACTGATTTCTTCCTTCTTTGCTTGAAGAATGATGGAATGTCAATGAAGATTGAAGCTCCTTGCTTAGTTAACTACAAAATAGAGTATAAAATAAATTATCAACAAAGCTTTGAGAAAGGGAGAGAGAAAGAGAGCACTAAAAAAAAAAAAGACCAAAGAGACACAAATAATACCTTGGATAGATGTGGTATGGATTAGGAAGAGGAACCTCCTATTTATAAGCTTTGGGGAGGCCTAAAAACCAATAAAATAAAATAAGCTCCAACGGTCATGTTTTTGACCGTTGGAGGGGTATGCGATCGTATATGCGACAAAATGCGATCACATACACATGTATGTGATCACATACCTTCCAGGATCGCATATGCCATCATGGCACATGCGAAAACCCTCTTTAGGATTGCATAATTGCATATGCGATCGCTTTTGACAACAATGGTCACGTCTTCATCCAAATATGGTCCGCTTAATTGATATGCTAAAGGGGCCTTAATTCCTGGGCTTGCATCAACACTAGTATCCATCGTAGTCTGAAAATATGGAGACTCTATCACATGAGATGGAATGTGACTGAAAACTAAAAATTTAGTTAGTGCTTCCCCTAATTTCTTTTGCAAGTCTTCAATCACATCATACTCAATTTGGTCTGTTTGGCACTCTCCTGCCTTGCATGTATAGGTAAGCGTCCTATGATTCCACAATACATCTCAAACTATCACTCTCCTTGGTTGTCGGCTTGTCGTTGACTGACATAAACCTCTCGATCTCACTCTATCATCGGTGTCATCATCAATGACATATGGGGTGTGACTTGACCTACCCCACTTACATACAAAGATGTGCCACTCAACCCAGCCCTTAACCTATGCTCAATTGCCTCCATGTAACTGTTTTCTCCTGAGCATAATACTCTCTCTCTCTCTCTCTCTCTCCCCTAGTTGTACTAAGATCTGAATCATCATGATCATTGTCATCAGAATCTCTAATAAGTACATTCTCATTAACTTGTCTAAGCCTTTCACAAAATTCTCCCCCCCCCCCCCCCCCCCCCCTCTTCTTTCTTCGACTTTTTTCTCACCCTTTGGTGCATTTATTTGATTTCTCACACTTAACATAATCTCTCTTGGTTCACGTTCGCATCCTACAACCTCCCCCTTTATCTGAGCTAGTTGCTCTTTAAACCCGCATACTCCTCTTTCCTGCAACTTCTTATGACAAAGGTTGCATTAGATTTCTAGTCAGTTTCCTTCTATCGCCATGCAATACTGCCACACTGGATCTTGCTCCCGAACCATTTGTAACTAGTTAACCTGCATGATGTGTCAGGAAATAAGAATAACATTGCTATTAAATAAAAATCCCAAATTAGGGCTTCCATATGTAATTTCATAAATACATGAAATTGAATTCCTAAATAACTAAATAAATTATAAAGATTTGAGATTTGTGTCAACATACCTTAATATATAAAATAAAAAACCTCAATAGCTAAATACGATTATTCTAGATTTTTAATTTTTTTTAGTAATATTATTTTTTAATAAATATTTATTAATATAGAAATATAATCCTAAAAATTAAATAATGAACTATATTAGCTAAACTTAACTATTCTTAGTCTCAATTTGAGATTTTAACCTAATTTATTACAAGTCTCTAATTAATTATAAATAGATGATTGTTAAAAAAGAAATTTTAATTTCTTGTATTTTGAAATTCACTCATGATACCTCTAATAAACTATTCATAGATTCAATTCGAGTTTTAATATTAATTGTAATTAAAATATTAATATTAATAATAAAATTGGAAAAATAGAGTTGTTTTCCTAAATTCTAAAAATTTCTTCTTGTTATGTATACTTTAAGATCTATGAGCCTAATTGAAAGTTCTAACATAGCTAGGCATAAAAGCTCCAATTTATGACCTTCCTTAGTGTTTTATAATAAGGACCCTAATTATATATATTTTTATGGGTTAGCTGGGCTCAAGCCTGCTACCTTCAGGTTGCCATATTGTCAACCTTCCATTGTGGCGCAGGCCCAAGCTCATAAAACTCCTAATAATAAGTAATTTAATTTGCTAAATTCTAAAAAAAATCCTTATTAGGCATACTTTACGATCTGAGACTAATTTAAAGTTTAAACATCGTTAGGGACAAAAGCCCCAAATTTATGACCTTAATTAGGATTTTATAATTACACCCCTGATTAATCATATAAATAAGTTAAATCATCACCCATATTTAGTACATATAATGAATTTATTACATTATTCATAGTTGTCTATGGTTAGATCCGTAGCTCTAGCCATTTCAAATAAAAAAGGATAAAAATGTTTAAAAATTAAATACATAGTAATTAACTAACCTTTTATTGGAAATAGTAACAATCCATGCGCTTTTTAATGATTAACGGGGGTTGTGATTGAGTAAAAAAGTCTTTAAGAGTAGGGGGAGATATGGTTAAGGGAAGGGAAGAAAAAGCTTAAGAACGAAGCGAAGAGTGTGAGAAAAAAAGATTCTCGGGTAGCATATAAGAGGCCAAAAACATGCACAGTAGTAAGTTGCCAATGCAACTTACCGTATGCCGATAATATCTATAGCTCGAAACTATCGAATGAAACATTTGATAATTTGAATGTCGCCCAATAACTTGGCCGATACATAGACTGGGTTTATTCTAATCAATGTATCGATCCGGTCTGGTCCAAAACCGACATGTATCGGTATCAGACGATATTCTGAAAGTAATCATCCGATAGAAGAAATTAAAAGGCCATTATTATGTACAGTCAACTTCGTTTCCTCTGGCTTTTCTTGCTTGGTTTAGTAGCTCTGGTCTCTACATGACACTTATCTTTCTTCAAAAGTGGCATTCAACACTTTTTTTTGTTTTTTAATTTTAACCATGAGGTATTCATTGTTCTTATATGTGTATGATTCTCCAGTTTGTCAATTATCATATTTTCCTCATTTTATCATTGAACATACATACATAGGGAGCACATTGTGATAGAAGAACGTTGTCCTTTTTTTGTAAACCGTTGTGCTCCCCCCCTATATTTGTATAGATATTAGCAATAATATGCATTTTACTTTTTCTACTCATACATACTTTTAAGATTTTGATGACCTTTTGTACCATCCTCATCTCTGTACTTGCTGCTCACTTCAAGTTTGGTTCTTGCAACGATATCTTTTTCCATTAAGCTTATTGAATAATCTTTTCATCTCATTTTGTGCTATTTCAACTTCTTTTGTTACGTTTCCTGATTATTTTCCAGGTATCATGCACACATACTTTTTGATCGCCTCTCCCCTCTTAATCCTGTTGCACACATTCAAATTTCTGAGAGATTATTTAGGTATTTTTTATCATGCCTCTTTCTTGTGTTTATTAGTGGGTACTGTTCAATTGTGCTTATTATTTCACCAGTTTCTTCTTTTTTGGAGATAAATGTCCTAAAAAAGCCACTAGACCAGCAAGTTATCGATCCGGTCAGACCGAGTCAAACGGGGTTGGACCATCAATAAAAAAACTAAATCAAACATGAAATTTTTATATTTATTATATTTTAAAGATTGAGTAACATATATTATATGTGTGTATATATATATTTATGCTGGAAATGCTTGGTAGCAAGCCGAACTTGCATTAATGGTAGCCAATTTCTCTTTAACCTGTAGAAATGTCGGTTCGAATTTTCTTAGAAGCATTATAACACACTTTTTTTCTAAAGGGTAGCTCTAAACGCGCCCACACGTTCTCTGAAAGCGCCTACGTCGGACCCCCTTAAAAACCATTGATTGCGTCGGATCAGATGATGGAGATTGTGTTTCACCCCGAACTTCTACACAAAGGATCTTGAGACAGTTTTTAAGGGTCAGTTTTTGATTCCACATGTCACAAATCCCCAAAATATGACTCTAAAATCACGTTTGAGCGTGATGTGTGCCAGTGCGTACAAGGGGCAGTTTTTGGGGATCTGTGACATGTGGAATAAAAAAATGACCGTTTGATAGGTGCGAAATGATCTCAAGATCCCTTGTGTGGAATAGTTGGGTGAAACATGATCTCCATCATTCGATCTGACACAATCAACTGTTTTTAAGGGGTTGCACACGTGGGCGGTTTCAGAGAACATGTGGGCGGGAACAGAGCTACCCTTTTCTAAAAAGCTAGGGCCAATCTTGATTGATCCAGTTCATGGTGAACTGGTTGGAACGTAAGGTTTTATTAAACAAAAGCAGCTAGTTTGGCAATTCAACCTCCAAAATCCATTAGAATGGGTCTAGGGGCTGACTTAGACTACCGTACCTGCAGGTTTTGGTCAAACACGTCCAGGCTAGTCCGGTCCAGTTTCTAAAATATTGTAGAAGATTTTTTTTCAACATATTAGTAAAAGGCAACAAATGTTATGGAGGGAATGACGGGGATACATACCTTTGAGACCAGC
Organism: Chloranthus sessilifolius; assembly: GCA_021018995.1. Lineage (NCBI taxonomy): Eukaryota > Viridiplantae > Streptophyta > Magnoliopsida > Chloranthales > Chloranthaceae > Chloranthus > Chloranthus sessilifolius. Next base: position 153,230,146 of record CM037586.1, on the reverse strand, counting down.
ATGATACTAGAGTAGCGCACAAACGTAGACCAGACAGGCCTAAACAACACTAAGCCCCAGAAGCACACCCCGGAAACACAGGACTAAGACAACTGCCTCTAACCAAGCCCCAGCCTCTAGAATCAAGGGAAGAGAAACTCACTGGTAATCTCCCATGCAATGTATTAGACAGACTGCTCAACTGACCCTGCTCCTTTGCAACATTTGACAACACCAATTACTTGGTGCTGCTCCTATCAAACTTTATAACCAACTGACTGGATCTCTTAGCACCCTGAAGACCCTTTCATTTCTTTCCAGCCATATTGTCCGCATTACTGCAGTCAGAGATGCTTTCCTGAAAATTTTAGCAGGACCGCAAGCAAGGTGTCTAAATCGGTACCTGTCCCCGAGATACTGATACGAATCAGCCAATATGAGAATTTTTTCAATTGAAAGAAATCTGAAAATTTAAAAAAAATTAAAAAATCTAATAAATTAATAAAAAATGTTTTTTGAAGACGTATCGGCCGATATCCGAGACGTATTGGGCGATACGGTTGCGTAGTGACCGATACCGATTCTCCAGAGCAATCGCCCCCCGAAACTAGTATCAGTATTGGTTCTCCGCCAAACTGATACGTGTTGTTGATACGTATTGGTAGTGGCCGAGTTTTGATACCATGACTCCGAGCTTGAACCCATTCCACAGACTTCCCTACAGCACCACGGAAAACATCATCTCACCCCAAAAGCAGTGAAGACCATATTCCAAATTCCCCCAGCTAAGCTGCAGTGAAGGAACAGGTGGTCAACATTTTTATCACAGTATGCACACAACAGTTCAACACACCTGTGTCTGAGCCTCGCCCCTTTCTTGGTATGCTCTGATCAATATTCAATATTCTCTCCCAAGCAAGTGTCCATCAAAAAAACAGAATCCTGAGGGGTGCGGGCCACTTCCAAACTCAACCATAGGTGTTCTGTAGACGGGTCCTTTGATGCAGAAAAGCATGGAACGATTTGACCAAGAATTCCCCCTTTGTACTTGGTGACCATTTTCTTCTATCAACCCGGTTTCTATTTGGCCTGCACCAATTCATTTGTTCAAAGAGCCATGTCAATTCCTGGATCTCACCAATCCTTAAAATCCTTCTCAAGTTGATGTCCAAGCACTACCCATCTCCTGAGCTGCAAGCCACAGCCATATCTTCTCGTTCTGATTGACTACCAGCCCATACAGCCCCTTGAATCTTTCAGCCAGAGCCTGCTCACCAATCCACACATCCTGCCAAAATCTGTTCCTTCTACCATCCCCCCATTCAAGTATTATGCACTCCACATACCTTCTATTCACAGAGCAAATCTCGAGTCCGAGCCCCTCATTCGCGCTATAATTTATGTGCCATCGCTCTTGGACATCTCTGTACTAAGCACTTGACACCAGAACTGACAAAGCTTCACTGTTCTCCCCCCACCACCAGCACTTCTCTAACACCGCATGGTTCAGAAACTTGAAAGTTACAGTTCCCAATTTCTATCTTGATGATATGAGGTTTGGAAACTTGAAAGTTGATCTGTAACTTGGCCGAGTACTTGATAGAATGAGAGAGACCCACTTTATTTAGTTTTCTTCCAGTATTACTCGATCTGATCTTGAAACTCAATCTAGTTTTAGCGGTGAAAACTCACCTAAATTGAGGAAAACATGACCAGAGCATCTCAGCCTGGTGACTCATACTTGTTTACCTGATCAGTGACTGGAGTATTCAATCAAATCCTAAACTAATGAGTGTTTATGATTTGCTTTTATGATGCTAACGACAAACTGGAATTGTGGGTTTCCATCTTTATTATACGTATATTACCGATTTGGTGATAAATTTTATACTATTTGCATTATTAATTTTGCTGTTCGAATCACATTGTGTTTTGTGTCTAGGGTCATTGAAAAGTCGATCTCTTCTGCATATGCTATTGTTCGTCAAACACATTTTCAAAGCTCTGGATCATCCTTAGGATATGGTTCTGATTCCTTGGAACCAACAGGGACGTCCTCAATCCTGAGCTCTGTTGTTGATTTACCTAAAGAAGTTTTCCAGATGCTTGCTTGCGCTGGACCTTATCTCTACCGTGATGCTCTGCTGCTGCAGAAGGTGTGCTTGATTCGTTTCCGTATGCAGTGCGATTTTGTAGCTTTGCAACTATAGATTGCTTCTTGAATAACTGTAAATTACTGTTTTTGGCAGATGCTGCATTGACTATCTTTGACTTTATATTGGCAGGTGTGTAGAGTATTGAAAGGGTACTACCTGTCTGCACTGGAGCTAGCAGGATCACTTTTTCCCGAGTCATGTGATACTGCTAGCCGAGATTCTTGTATTCAACTTAAAGAGGCTCAGCTAAGGGTTGAGGAAGCCCTCGGAACGTGTATACTTCCTTCTATGCAATTAATACCTGCAAATCCTGCAGTTGGACAAGAAATTTGGGAAGTGATGTCTCTTCTTCCATATGAGGTAGGCACTGTGTAGGTCCTATTTTTTTCTTTCTTCAAGTATATTTCAGCATGGTGACTAACTGGCTTGGTGAGTCTCTTCTGATTAGGGGCGCTACCGCTTGTATGGAGAATGGGAAAAAGAAGATGAACGGATTCCCATGGTTTTGGCTGCAAGGCAAACTGCAAAAGTATTCATATATTTTCCCTATCAAGCCTTTTTTAAAAAATATCAATCATCAAAGCACCTCAATGTTTCTCGATTGTTATTTAATATGTCATTCTTCAGTTGGACACTAGACGGATCTTGAAACGGCTTGCAAAGGAAAATTTGAAGCAGCTAGGTCGCATGGTGGCTAAATTAGCTCATGGAAATCCAATGACTGTACTGCGCACAATAGTTCACCAGGTATTAACTATATTGTAGGATATAGTCGTGAAGTTTGTTTTTTACAAGGGAATTGATGCATCAATGTTTTGGAACCTTCGTTTGCAGATTGAGGCATACCGGGACATGATCACTCCTGTTGTAGATGCCTTCAAGTATTTGACACAGGTGTGAGTTCTCCTTATATAACGTTCTGGTTTGCATGTTCTTAATGACAGCTATCTTGAGTTTATCTCATTATTTCCGTAGGAATTAGCCTCTTGTAAAATGTTGTGTTTAGGTTTTCTATTTTCTGCCACACGTTGCACACAAGCATCACATGCTTTGAATAAACTGACAAGTCTAGTGACATGGATATGATGGCTTCAAGTTGCACACAAGCATCACATGCTTTGAATAAACTCACAAGTCTAGCGACATGGATATGATGGCTTCAAGGAATAAATTGGGCCTTTGTGGTGCAATAATTATTCAAGACATGTACGAAAGGGCAATAACTAGTGTAACAATTACGTGTGGAGAGACAATTGAGGTCCTATCATAGTTGGGCAGCATCAAGAGCCGGCATTGAGCCTTTATTTATTTGCCTTGATAAGCTAGAATATGGAGGAAGGCTTAAGAGTCGAGAGACTTGAAAATTAGTCGGACAAAGACATAATTTATGAATTACAACTCTAGTGAACATGATAGCCCAGAGGAAGATTTAGATAGATTAGAAACCAACTTTATCCTACATTGTCATAGATTTCGATATTTAGGCTCTACTTAAAAATTTAATGGTAGATTTTGAGGAGAACATCTAAAATTGGTTCAATTTAGGCTGAACCAAAAAGAGATAGGTGAGCAGGGAATTGTGTGATCCAATATTTCGACTTCAATTGAAGGGACATTTTTATAAGACAGTTGTAAACCTACAATTCTGTATGGTGCAGAATGTTCGCTACGAAAAAGCAACAAGAAGATAGAGTGCATGGGGCTGAGATGCATATATTAAGACAGATGAGTGGAGTAACAAGAAAGGGTAAAATTAAGAACGATTATATGAGTGGAAATTTTAAAATGACACTTGTAAAGGAGAAAATTACGGAATGTCATTTGAGACGGTTTGGGCATGTTCATTGGGGTGAGAAGTATTCTTTGTATGAAGGATTTAGATGTTACAAACATCAGGAAGTAGGAGAGGAGGAAGACCATTGAAGACCTGGAGGGAAGAGGTGAGAAGTTACATGAAAGATTGTGTAGCTACAAAGAGCTTAGCTGGACAGAAATGAGTGGAGAAATAGGACTTGTAAAGCTGACCCCAAATAAATAGAATATTGCTATTGTTATTATTATTTTTATCGTTGTAATTTTTGTTTTCGACGTATATTTGTGGTTGAGTTATTTATTGAGGAAACTTCTGCTAAATGGCTCTCTCATCATGAAGTCACTTTGAAAAATTTCATTTCTGGTTATGCACTATGGGTACATTTTTTGGGTTTCGTTCTTCGGATTGATTTGTATATAGTTTTTGCTGATATAAAAGGATATTCATGCTCATCTTGTGTATGTAACGTTATGTGGATACTCTTATTTGTAATTTTTCTTATGCTAGCATACCAGTACTATTATATTTTTCATAAAATTTCGGCATCGGAGTTCCGTTTTACTGGTCGCAAGGCATCATGTGAATTCTTTGTTCACATTTAAGTGACTTACTTTGGTTACTTCAAAAGAACCATAATTTATTTCATTTACAACATTCAGTTCATTTGCTTTCATTTGATGCTATTAGAAAATTATTATTTTTTCACTGATATTTTTTTGTGCAAAAGAAATAGTATATAAAGCATGCAATTTGTGAGGTGCTTTTTCCAATCTTCTTGGGTATTAATTTTCTTTATAATGTTTAAGATCATGCTTTGCGATTCTGAATTTTCCTCCTATGATATGTTCTTTATCCTGAGCATCACTAAAATATGCTTTCCTTTTCAGCTAGAATATGATATATTGGAATATGTCGTGATCGAGCGTTTGGCACAAGGGGGGCGTGATAAGCTGAAAGATGATGGCCTTAATTTGTCGGATTGGCTGCAGTCACTTGCTTCCTTTTGGGGCCATTTGTATGTATTCTCGACTTTCTAACATGCTATATTCATATTAAGTCAAATATATATTTTTTAATATTGGAGACTTGCAAGAGTTATTGATTCTTTCAAGGTTTAAAAAATTAGTATTGGTGGCCTGTGACTGTATCGGCCACCTTGATGTTGGTATTGAAGATATGACGTTTTTTTCTCTGAAAAAAGTCTTTAAAATAGAAAATATTTTTAAATATAAGAATGATATTTTTTGATGATGATGACATTTTTTGTGTATATTTACACATAATTAGGTTCTTTTTATACATAAATAATCACAACAATGAGGGTTAATTTATAATTTAATCTTAAGTAGTTGAATAATTTGGTATATTAAATATCCAGTATCTTTATCACATATTGCTTATTCTTTACACACTATAGCTAGTTGAGAATTTTGTTGTTGCATTTGGAACACTGTTTAAATGATAGCTAGTGTTTCCCATGAGTGTTGAAAACATTATTGAATGTTGCGATTCCCAACACTACGACCGAAAATATAAAAAATGTTGCTAGTAATCACACAAGACAACAAGAGTGATGTGCCTCAACCAGGTTCACAAAGCTTTTGGGAGATATGTAATTCCATTATGGAAACTTCATGAATGCGGTTTTCATGGTCTTTGGGGATTTAATCAACATAGGTAGCATTGCTGAATTGCAACAAGACTTCTTATCTATGTAATTTGGAAGATATTTAACAACGATAGCTGTAGCTTCCATGAAAAAGTTTATGAAATTGTCTCCTGACATTCATCCGTAGATCTATCTGTTAATGACAAATAAAATGTTGGTGCAATGTATGCAAATCCTGATGTGTCTGTAATGCATATAAGAACAAAGATTATACAATATATACTAATAGTGAAAACCGTTTAAAAGGAGGTCACCTTACTAGATATATGACATGCAATATGTGAAGTAAATATTTCAATACATTTCATCATATTCTCTACCCATTCTATAATCTAAGTTTGCAGAGAACCTATGAAATTTCTAAATCATATTCTATCAGATATTGGATATTGGATATTTAATGCAAGTCTAAGTATAAAAAATCACCACACACACACACACACACACATATATATATATATATATATATATATATATATATATATATTAATGTTAACTTTGTAAAGAAAGATGTCAAAGAGGCCATAAAGTTTCTTCTGCCATGGACTATCAAAATAAAAAACACTGCAAGTATTCTCAGCTCTAGTTATGTCACATGATTTAACTGAAAAGAATGTAAGGATTCTTCGAGTTCGAAAACAAAGATTGCCTCATTCTGATTTTGAGAAATGATGCCTTTCCCATTTCTTCCATGGTCTTAATGCATTATGTAAACTGTTTGTTGACAACTTCACATTTGAGTGACTGCTTGGTTTACTTGGATAAGTCAAACTTTACAAACCAAAAGTACTGAAGTCAGTAAACCATGAAGTTTCTTGTGTTATGGCTCTAAAAAAAGACAATGTATTCAGCTTTAGTTGTGACACAGATTCAATTAAAAAACATGTGCGGATTCTACGTGTTTCAAAATGAAGATTGCTTGTTTTCATATTTGAGAACCTCAAACGCCTCATCTCTTCGATTGATTTTCCTTCCATCATCTATAGTTGCATTACACACTCTCAATAAATATGTTCCCTAAGTTCTTATGTTGTTTCACTATTGCCAAGAATTTAGTTATTTTAGGGTTGATAGTTTGCCATACTCATTTTAGGACGCTTTGATGTCATCAGTGTAGTTGATTGACACTTGCTGCCTCGAGTATTGTTGTTGCAATGAAGTTGACTCTTCTCCCTCCTTGTTGCATTCATGTATTTCTAATGGCCTAGTTGGTCTAGGCAGGGATACCAAGTCTTGTGTGCCTTCTTCCCGTGTCTCTAGAGAATTGAGAACAGTTTCCTTTACCACATGAGCTTGTGCCTTCACAAACTTGAATTTGTTTGAAAATAAAAATAAAAACACATTTTTTTTAACCACATTTTTCATATCTTAATAGAACTAGCCGATCATCAATTGATTACCTGCAAATATGATGCGCATTTGATCATATGACATCAAATTCTTCTTCCATAATTGAGCAGCCTTGATGTTTACTCATATGTTTAAGAATGTAAGCTTCATGTAGTATTAGTAGGATAATAGTAGTAGTGACGATTGGCACACCAAGAGATAGTTCGAACAGGTTTTCATCAGTGGTAACTGTACATAATACATCATTCAACCGAATATCGATTTTACTTCCTGTTTTCTTTTAGTTCCCCATTATGGATGATGTTTTGTTGGATTGGAAGTGGAAACTGTCCATCACTGATGAAGAAAAAATTACTATTCGTCCTGATCCAGAAGAAATGGAAGCCCTATCACATACTGGTGACAACTGCCTTGTTGGGAAGATCATCACTTGCCGTAATGTTAACAAAGAGATCTTTAAGAACACGATTTTAAGGCTTGGAATTGCTCGGAGTTATCCATCCACGACTTAGATGGTAAGTTATTTCTATTTGAGTTCCCATCAACTCAATGGAAATCGACAATCATGAATCAGAGCCCTTGGTCTTTTGATAACTATCTGTTGGCTCTGAAAGAAGTAGAACCTAAAATTCCTATCTCCAAGATGGTTTTTGATACTGCATCTTTCTGGGTTCATGCAGTTGATCTTCCAATTGCTGCGATGACCCGAGGGGTGGGGGAGAAATTGGGCATGCTGGTAGGGGAGCTGGAGGATGTTGATGTTAATACAAATGGGAAACAATGAGGAAAGTTTCTCAGATTTCGTGCTGTGATCGACATTACGAAGCTAATCAGAAGAGGTGTTCTTGTCAAGTTGGTTGATGATAAACCGATATGGGTGTCGTTCCAAAATGGACGACTTCCAAACCTGTGCTACAACTGTGGCATCCTTGGCCACACAGATAAAGAATGCCCAAATCACTCAGTCTCAGGAGATGAGAGACACTAAACAATACGGTCCTTGACTACGTACTGTTCCTAGTATCATGAGAGATAATAATCAACATAGTGGCATGTCACCACCGCCGTTTTAGGCCTCGAATGGGCTTTCTGGGGGAACCTATGGTAGAATGGCGAAGGACACTTAGAGAATTGTGTCATGGCAGCACTTGGAGGGAATTGACAACCGTCGGCGAGCTCATCAGAGCTCTAACCATAGCGAAGAAGACTGTCCATGGTCGACCTATGGGGATTTCACCTTTAGGTTAAGTGATGACTCTTCACGGATCTTGAGGACCCCACTCCCTTGATCCTGACCACCGTTGGGAGGATTCACTTCCTGTGGATGGTAACTGTCGGGAGGGCCCATGACTGGGCTTTTCTTTTACCCACGATGCAGGTAACGGTGAGAAGGGCCCACCAATCACTGTATCTCCCCCTTCTACGGAAGTATTAAAGGATAATGAGAACAATAGTGCACCCACACCGGGATCCTCAATGGTAACTGCATCTGCATCTAATGATTCCACGCCTAAAAAGCCGCTAAGTGGATCAATTGTCAAAAATTACCTTAGCGTTGAAAAGTCATTTAGAAGAATAAAACACGTGTTACGAGAATGTGGGGAGCGAGATTCTCTAAAAAAGCTCAACTTGCAGAACCCCAAATTTCTGGGAATCCTGTGATCAATTTGGCTTCATCTGAAATTCTTGACCCAACATAAATCCTTGGCAACACACCCAAACGAAAGAGATTTGAGGTGATGAACTATGGAGACAGATCTGTTGATGAGGCAAAAAACTCTAAGATGGGGAATTATTCCAATTCTTCTCTATCGGCGGAGGTTGCATCGCAGCCCCGCCAAACAAAATGAGTCTCTGTGCTTGGAGCTGTCTAGGGCTTGGGAACCCTAGACAGTCCGGGCCCTCCGCTACTTGGTAGAGAAGGAAGATCCCACTGTCCTCTTTCTAAGTGAAACCATCTCCTGCGCTAGAAAGATGGAGACTTAAAAGTTGAGATTTGGCTTCTATGGCGGACTATTTGTTGACTGTATAGGGAAATCCCGGGGGGGAGGGTTCTCTGGAAGGAGGAAGCTCAGGTGGATGTACAATCTTGGTCTACTTCTCACATCGGCGCTATCATCAATCCCTCCGATGGTTCAGGAAAATGGAGGATCACATGAATCTTTGGAGATCTTGACTCAAGTGCTCGGATACGCGTGGAATCTGCTTCGTCGTATCCACACTAGCTATTCCCTGCCATGGCTAGTGGTCGGGGATTTGAATGAAACATGAAAAGAAGGGAATGCAATTACGAGATTGGCGTCAAATGGATAGCTTCAGACTATGACTAGATGATTGTAAGTTGTTCAACCTCGGGTTTGTGGGGCCAAAGTTCACATGGACAAATAGAAGGGATGATCCTAAGCATATTAAGAAAGACTTGAGTCACTTGACAAAGCTACAACTAACTTGGAGTGGAGTTCTCTTTTCCTGAACGTCAGAGTCCGCAACCAGATCATGCCGAGATACGACCATGCAGGAATTATCATCAGTGTGCACCACTAGACGCCAAATAATCGGGGAGTCAGGCCTTTCTGATTTGAGGCCATGTGGTTGAGGGAAGCGGGGTTTGCGGTTTTAGTTGAAGAGCAGTGGAGGACACCCAATTACAATCCTCAAGAGCCGACCTAAAACATCATGGCAAAAAACAGAATCTCTGATGAACAACTTATATAGGTGGAATAAGCACACTTTTGGCAATTTGGATGGGAAGATTGGTAAGCTAATGAAGGAGCTTCAGTCCTATAATTCAAAACAAAATGCAAAATGGGGAAGCACCAGAATTCTGCAGTTCGAAATAAATGAACTTCTGGAAAGGAAGGAAGTGATGTGGCGGCAATGGTCTAGGGAGATATGGCTTCAATAGGAATACGGGTTATTTTCATGCTAGGGCGTTAGCCAAGCAAAAGAGAAACTTTGTGGGTGGCCTTCTTGATACTAATGGACTGTGGACGAATGACCCAGAGAAGGTGAAGCAGATTGCTATTAAATGCTATGAGATCTTTGCCTCCAATCCAGCTAATTCACCAAATGGTGCCCTCTCAACAATTCAAGCTAAGGTATCAGGGGAGCAAAATCAGTCCTTAGGACGAGATGTCTCGGCTGCGGAAGCATCAAAAGCCTTAAAGGAGATGCACCCCCTAAAAGCTCCTGGACTTAACGGTATGCCTGCGCTCTTTTATCAAAAATTTTGGAACCTCATTGGTACAGATGTGCTTGCCTTTGTCCTTGGATTTTTAAATAGTGACCTTGATATTTCTGCCATCAACCACACCCATATTGTCCTTATTTTGCAAAAAATTATCCAAAATGCATGAAAGACTTTAGACCTATTAGCCTATGTAATGTGCTTTATAAAATTGTTTCTAAAATGTTGGCTAATAGGCTGAAGCTCATCCTCCGAACCAATATCTCCCCCAATCAGAGTGCGTTTGTCCCTAGCAGACTCATCACTTATAATGTACTTGTTGCATATCAAATCAGGCACTTTTTAAAGAATAAACGGTCCGGCAATATTGGTTTCTGCGCATTGAAACTGGATGTTAGCAAAGCATATGATCGTGTGGAATGGAATTTTTGGAGGCTTGCCTCCTAAAATTTGGATTTGAACACAAGTGGGTTAATCTTAACATGAAGTGTGTGACGACAGTCTCCTACTCCTTGCTACTGAACGACGTTGTTAGAGGGAAGATAACTCCCTCTAGAGGCCTTCGCCAAGGACCCCTCTCCCCTTGTTTATTATTTGTGCAGAAGCTTTCTCTTCTATGTGCTCCAAAGCGATGTCGGAACATTCCATCTCTGGTATCAAAGTTTGCAACAAAGCCCCAAAAGTTTCTTGTGTCCTTTTTGCAGATGATAGCCTACTGTACTTCAAGGCAAATAGTAAGGAAGGGAATGCGGTTCTATGACTTTTGCATGAATATGAAGCAACTTCGGGTCAAATGATTAATCTGGAGAAATCGTCCATCATGTTCAGCACAAATGTGATAAAGGAGAGGAGAGAGGTATTGCAACAACTTCTCTCCATAAAAAAGCGGGCATCATCATGAGAAATACCTTGGCCTCCCATCTTTTCTAGGTAGATAAAAAAAGCCTCAATTTGAATACATCATAGATCGTATTTGGGGAAAGCTTGAACGCTGGAAGGAGAAACTCCTCTTTACTGCCAGGAAGGAGATTCTTATTAAAGCCGTGGCCCAGTCAATTGCCACGTATGCTATGAGCTGCTTCAAATTGCCTAAATCCTTACTTCAAGAGGTCACCTCTTTGATGTCTCGCTTCTGGTGGGGTCAAAAACAGAATTCGAGGGACTTGCATTGGGTTTCCTGGGAGAGGCTATGCTGTTCAAAAAAGGATGGAGGGATGGGTTTCAAGGACCTTGTAGCATTTAACTGAGCTATGCTTTCAAAACAAGGATGGAGGTTAGTGAAATTCCCTGAGTCCCTAGCAGCGAGAGTCCTTAAAGCAAAGTATTTACCTTCATCTTCTTTCTTTGAGTCCAAGATGGGGGAAAAGGCTTCATTCACATGGCAGAGCATTTGGGATTCTAAAGAGGTACTGGAAAGGGGGCTGATCAAGAGAGTGGGTGACAGGCAGTCCATTAAAATATGGGGTGCTAGATGGGTTCCTCGTGCTACAAATTTTAAACCATTTACCCCAAGAGGGAATTCTTCGTTCTATACAGTCAGTCAACTCATTTATGGGGTTTCTGGGGATCCTCAACATTGGAATGCTGACCTCATCAAGTCTATTTTCTGGGAAGAGGATGCGGATGTGATATTACAAATTCCACTACCGGCTCAATGGTGCAATGATAAGGTAGCCTGGGCTTTCAGCATCAATGGGCTGTTCTTGGTTAAGAGTGCATATACCGTAGCACATGACAACCTTGCGGCACCCCCCACAGGAAGATCAAGTCAATTCCAATCGGCCCGGTTTTGGAGTAGAATCTAGCATAGTAATATACCGAATAAGCTCAAACTGTTAATTTGGAGAGCCTGCAAGAACATTTTGTCGGTCCGCTACATTCTTGCTAAGAAGGGTATCATAGTTGACCCCTTTGTGGGCAGGATGTGGAGACCACAATGCATGCACTGAAAGACTACCCATCTGTGACTACCCTCTGGTTTGCCTCTTCTCTTGGGATTTTAGATGTGATGCTCACAGCCCGTGTAGTTTCCTTGACTGGATATGTATGGTAATGGCGGATCATGAAGCCGAGTTGGACAGATTTATGACGATCGCTTGGGCAGTTTGGAAGTACAGAAATAAGAAAAGTCGTGGGGAACCAGTTGAAGATCCAAACAGTTATATCCTGTGGGCCGAATGCTGCCTCTCTGAATTCTGTAAAGCCAATTCCCAACTCAATCAGGCACAACTAGAGGAGCACTCAATAGTTCAATGGCAGAAACCTTATCCGGGTTTTTATAAGGTGAATGTAGACGGATCCTGGAAGAAAGATAGACCCATCTCGGGGGTGGGTGCTATTATCCGAGATGATATGGGAAAAGTCCATGCATCTATGTCTAAAAGTCACGAAAACGTCTCCATTGCACTGCACACCGAACTTTTAGCGATCCTTAACGATGTTGAACTTGCACGCGATATAGGAATGCAAAATACTATCATTGAGAGTGATTGCTTGAACGCTATTAACAACATCAATGGTGCATCTGATGATCTGTTGGCTCTATCTATGCTGGTTAAGGATGTGCGATGTGTCTTAGCTCAATTCTCCTCTGCGATATGTTCATACAGTTGTAGAGATACTAATGTCGTAGCCCATGCGCTTGCTAAGCTTGGTATTGAGAGCTTCGACTCTTATGTCTGGATGGAGAAAATTCTACCTTGTCTGGTTTCTTTGTTTCCCATACTTTTTGATTAATGAAATTACTTTTTATAAAAAAAAAAAAATCTTGTTGTTTAATCAATTTCTCAATTAGGAATGCATCGCACCCTTGTTGACCCAGCCTTTTTGTTGAACACCACCTTATCATCCTATGGTCATTTGAAAAATACATCTTATTACACAATTCTCATAGTAGTAGAGTTAACAAATATAAGCCATAGGAATATTAAAAGGTAAATCTGCCATTAATTAGTAGCACTTGAGTTAGCAAGCCATGCGGTATTAAGATAAATGAAAAGTTGATCTCTAAATTTAGAGAAATGGCCTAAACTAGTTAATGTACCGACAGTACATAGGTGGTATGTTCTATACCAGTAGTCTCTTGTTACTATGTACTGCCTGGTATCTTCTCGTACATTAAAATTTCAATCGTACCTGTTTGGGTGCTCATATCGGCCTTGGCCAGTATGCACTGGTCAATACAAATGGATACCAGTGATGTATGTTACTGGCAAAGTGCTAACTGTTACCGGTGGTACATAGCCAGTGTGTACCATACCAGAGTGCTAATCTGTATATCCCAGTAAGTACCAGTACCAGGTGGTATTTGGTGCACATTGCTCATCAATTTGGAGCATTTACATGGCTGGTAACTAACTGCGTGATGGTAGGCAGCCCGATAATCAGACTGACTATCTGATTATATGCATCCAATCGAAAGTGTGTGAATAAAAAGTTGTATAAATATGCGCATGCCCCATTTGATAACGACAAAAAAATCATTGATGGAATTGGCTTTTAGACTGTAATCGTGTGTGGTATCCTGCCGTGTAAACCCTTTAGATCTCTACTAGTTCTTGGTAGTCTGCCATGCGTACAGTAATACTGGTGAGCAGTCTGTAACCACAAATTGCAATAAAATGTTATCTTACCGCACATTACAAGTAGGATGAATGTGGTATGTAATCATATCAGTGAAACTTGTAATAAAAATTATCAACTGAACTACGCAAGAATTAGAATGAAAAATTACCAATTTATAGTTAATCATCTGATCTCTACTATTATGCGGTAATCATTGTCACAAAAGGCTTGATTGCATCGTAATTCCCAAATCCCAGCCATACTCTGCATGTTTGTGTTTACGTTCACATTGTCCCCACCCATCAACAATTTAATATCTTCAAAGATCTATGTTTTATAATTCCTCTTTACATTCTCATAAGATCATCAAGCATTTGAAGAGCCTTTTCCCCATCATAATCATCCTCGGCACATTCTCATAATCTCCCTCTACAAATTCGTAAGTTTCATTATCTCCGTATTATGCGTACTAAGTGTCAAATCTGGTTGTATTCCCATGATAAGTTTCTACAATCAATGGATAATAAATAACATCAACAAAGTGAAGAGTCATCTGTATATATTTTTTTATCCAAAAGATGGCATGATATGGAGACCTTATAATAAAGAAACCCCCAAATCTGAATGGAAATGAGAACCCCTGAAATCAGCAAAAATAAAATCCAAGGTATGAAGGTAGATTCATACACAGAAGGTATCATACTCAGATCAAAGTATATCAATTAGTAGATGAAAAGGTGTTAGTAGGTGCAAGCACCTACAGTTAATGATTTGGTGGTTTTCATTTCCGTAGAAAAGTTTAGCCTTTACTCAGACATGCTGCAAAATTGCTCAATATCTGCTGGCTGTTTTCCCCCTAAATTAATTTCATGCGAGACTTGCAAATTATTCAAGGATACTTTGTTATGGTGGTGATCCTAACCCTGTGGGAAGGTTTTGTATGCAATGATTTTGAAAGGCCCAACTGATTGAAAGTTTATGTTGTACATATAGAGTGAAATATTTCACTTTTTCTTGCGACATAGACATACATAACATTAGCTTTTTGGATTTGTTTTTTTTAACGAACATTGAACCATTGCCAATGTATGCAGGTGTAAGAAATATCCATCCATGGAGTTGAGGGGTCTTTTCCAATATCTTGTTAACCAGTTGAAAAAGGGGAAAGGAATTGAGCTTATTCTCTTGCAGGTATTTCAGGGAATCCCTAATATATGGTCATTTTGTGCCAGAAAGTTAGAAATGTTATTAATATTGAGTCATGATAATGATACAGGAGCTCATCCAACAAATGGCAAATGTTCAGTACACAGAGAACATGACCGAGGAGCAACTGGATGCAATGGCAGGAAGTGAGACTCTACGGTACCAAGCTACATCATTCGGGATAACTAGAAATAATAAGGTGTTTGCATACATTTGTTTACCTTTGATCACATCAATTGTTTTTCGCACGTTTATCTTAAACATTAAACATCCACATTAATCTATGATGTTTTTTCGCACGTTTATTAATCTTCCTTTATGTGAGAAAACATAAGAGTGCAGTATCTAAATGCAGAATACTTGTTGGAGATTATTTCTGAGTGTGTCATGTGACATACTAACTAAATGGCGTCAGGCATGACTTGTAAGTGTTCCTTTACAGGCATTGATTAAATCTACGAACAGGTTAAAGGAATCATTGCTTCAAAAGGAAGAACCTAAGTTGGCAATCCCTCTCCTGTTGCTTGTAGCTCAACATCGTTCCATGTAAGATGCAGGAAGACTACTTATTTCAAGATTCCTGGTGTTATTGGTTTTTCTTTTCGATTCATTTGAGTTGTTTCTTTTTTTATAGGCCAGCTATTGTTTAGGGTTATTCTTGTTAAGAGTGTCTGAAACTCTAGACTGCTGCATGCTGTCAGAGAGTCTTATTATGCAACTAGGGGACCAATGGTAATAAAATGTAATTGTCTTATGCAATTCAGGGTTGTCATAAATGCCGATGCACCACACATTAAGATGGTTAGTGAACAGTTTGATCGATGCCATGGCACTCTCCTTCAGTATGTGGAATTCCTTTGTAGTGCTGTAGCTCCAGCTACATCTTATGCCCAGATGATCCCCTCTTTAGATGACCTTGTTCACAAATACCACCTGGAACCAGAGGTATGGCTTTGTTGACCATGTCTACTATATTCCCTTCTGATTTTGCAGTTACTGTTCCAAATTTTATTTTCTTCATCTCCAATTGTCTAGTCCTTTTTTCTTTGGCTTATGAGTAGTGATTGATATATATATATATATATATATATATATATATATATATATATATATATATATATATATATATATATATATATATATATATATATATATATATATATATATATATATATGAAAAGGGCATATGGGTTGGAATGCACTCCAATCCCGGATCACGTGGCACGTGATCCCAAAATAAGCCATTTTGGGATCATGTGTCATTTGGCATGTGAGCTGAAGCCGAAACTAGAAAAAAAAAGTGTCTTTGTGGTCATAAACACTGGTCAAAGTTTGGGTACCACCCCACACATTTTGGTGCATTGAGTTTTTCCACCTTTGACCACATTTTGAGAGGTGAATATACATTGGATCATTCCTTAATTTTTGAGTGATCTCTGATCATGTATGGACAAGTTGCCTTCTCACCTCATCCCGTTAATAGTTTCCACACGGACCCCACCTGATTGGAATGCATGAATCCACCATGCATTCCAATCCATATCCCCGGGCCTCATATATATACATTATATGTATTGGTTAAAGGGTCCTTGTATATATATATATATATATATATATTGGTTAAAGGGTTCCTACTTCCTACACTAGAGTTGTTGAGTTCAACTCTACACTCTAGTGGAGATTACTGTAAGGTTCACCAATGCCTCTAGGGCTTTAGAAATTATTTTTGACTTTTTTGCTCTTCATTTCACGGGTCAAAGATATGGGTTTTTCAACCAAAGTTTTTTTCCCTTAATTTTTTTTGACCTTTGACCATAAAATGAACAGTGTGAAAACATTTTTTTTTAATGCTCGTTGATCTACGTTGCGCATGTGCACGTGGCACCAAAATGACTCAGTTGTAGAGTTCAACTCTACAACTCAAGTGCAGACTTCTGCTGTTCACACACACGCACACACATATGTGTGTGTGTGTGTGTGTGTGTGTGTGTGTGAAGTCAACTTCTATTTTCTTTGTGTTGAACATTCCATACAGAGTCTGAGACTTCTATATAGCAGCAAATGATATTTTCAGTGACTTTTTTATGTTCTCTCTCTTGTGCAGGTAGCCTTTTTGATATATCGGCCTGTTATGAGGCTCTTTAAGTGCTATAGTAGTTCCGAAGTCTACTGGCCTTCTGATGTTGTTGAAGAGACAAGCATGTCAAATGGAGATAATGAATCTGAACCTTCAATATCATCTGATAAAGTAGTTCTCAATCTTGGCTCACCTTGGAAGCCAATCATGTAAAGCTCTTTATCTGCGCTATGTTTTGGTTCTTATAATTTGCCTGACTTGCTTCCATCTGCCCACTTTTCTGAGTTGTATGGATGGATGTGTCCATGTGTGGTGTACATGCACCTCTGGTTGTATTTTGCTTGTCCTGGTGGCATGGTCATGCATGGAATTATATCTGTTGTTTCTGTGAATTTATGGATTGAAGCCAGTTAAGTATATCCAACTAGTTTAGACCATTTCCTATGTTTTTCGCTTGTAAATATATAGAGGGTGTGCAGGTGGACAGATCTTCTTGACACTGTGCGATCAATGCTACCTACCAAATCTTGGAATAGCCTTTCTCCTGATCTGTATGCTACTTTTTGGGGGCTCACACTCTATGATCTTCATGTTCCCAAAAATCGTTACCAGTCTGAGATCGACAAGCAGCGTGCTGCTCTGAAAGCCTTGGAAGAGTTATCTGATACCTCAAATTCAGCAATTACCAAGAGGAAAAAAGACAAGGAACGAATCCAAGAGTTATTGGATCGGTTGACTGGTGAACTCCAGAAGCACGAAGAAAATGTTTCATCTGTGCGTCAACGACTTGCTCGTGAAAAGGATAACTGGCTGAGTTCCTGCCCAGACACTTTAAAGATTAACATGGAATTTCTTCAGCGTTGTATTTTTCCACGTTGTGTTTTCAGCATGCCGGATGCTGTTTATTGTGCCAAGTTTGTGCGTACTTTACATTCTCTTGGCACACCATTTTTTAACACTGTTAATCATATTGATGTTCTCATCTGTAAAACCTTACAGCCCATGATCTGCTGCTGCACTGAATATGAGGCAGGTAGATTGGGAAGGTTCTTGTATGAGACGTTAAAGATGGCTTACTATTGGAAGGTATTATGTCGATTTTAACGCTCTATATTATCGTATCGATTTTTTACTGTTTGGTTCACATGCATATATATATATTAGTTTGTTGAAGTTTATTAAGCATTTAAATAGCCGTTGGATATTCTTGTTGTGAAACTTAGGTAGTCAAATGCCTCATTTTTGCAGAGTGATGAATCAATATACGAACGAGAATGTGGAAACATGCCAGGCTTTGCTGTCTATTACAGATATCCAAACAGTCAGCGGGTCACATTTAGCCAGTTCATTAAGGTGTGTTTATCCTGTAATCAAGAGTGTAACATGATTTCTTTCGTTAATTATAGTTTCAAAGGTTTTCTGGACTTTGAATGATACTGAAAGTAAAATATCGAGAGAAATAATGTTTAATATTTTCGTACGTTTAATAATCTGGACTGTATTGAATAGCCTTTGCAGTTATGCTTTTTCTTCCAGGTAAAATATTTCTATGATCTAGTTCTGCAATATGATGTATTGATCTCTATACAGAAATATGATTTCTTGCTACTCTCTCTCTCTCTCTCTCTCTCTCTCAATGATGGTGGGTTATACGTATTTTGAGAACCCATACATGTAGGGTCATAGCATGGAAAGTAGCTGAAATTCATGTGTAAAATTTTTCTTAGAATATTTTGATCAATATAAGCTGATGCTCAAAGTGAGATGTATACGCCCCGTAGATTAGTGCACATATTAGTCTTAGTCTATCAAAGATAGTACAAAAATCCTAACCTAGCGGATTTCTCGTTTCGTAGAATCTCATAATCAATAGAATCTCATAACCTTTTTGCAAAGGGATGGCAACACGAGTTTCACAGTCTATTTATTTGTGGTGCAATTCTCCATAAACATTCCTTCTACAAGTGAGAACCAAGTCTATAAAATCATAGTGGTTTAAACTTCATATATCTAAGGCCATTTTAAATTTAATCATACGACTCTCTTTAGGTGTGGGACTTTATTAATCTACAATCAGCATATTATTATTCCCTTTAGCATGAGTTGGGTGTTTGAATATGTTATTTGATGTGTTGTAATTGTACTTTGACCAATTTATAAGTGCATATTTGTATGTTGATCTCAAAATTTGTTGTAAGTTGTATATGTACTTTAAATGAAATTTCATTTCATTCTAATTCCTAGACCAGGCTTTATATGGAATCATAACAAAACTTGTTGCTTTTGAGTTGATTTGTTTTCTTACGTTAAATCATTCAAGGGAAGAATCATTCCTTATTGTTTGTTATGCAAGCCTCACAAGGTCTATTCTGTTTCTTCTATGTGCATAGCATATTGGGTATCTGACTTGCCATGGAGCTTCGTATGACATCATAACCAACCATGTGGCTTTTGCGTTGAATTGTTTTCTTGCATTAAGTCATTCACGGGAAAAATCATCCCTTGTTGTTTGTTATGCAAGCTTCACAAGATCTGTTCTTTGTTTCTTTTGATGTTATTATCATAATCTATGATAACTGATTCGTTATATTCTTAACATAATGGAACCTGACATGAGATAATGAGATATCGGTACTTGATACTTCCTGGATACGTATATGATACATTTGAACTATATCCTATTGTACTATGTATATTAATTTTCATACTTCTAACGTCGTTCTTATTTATTATTATTATTTTTTGTAATGCACAAATATAAAGGCCATATCATAATTAATCACATGAAAACTGTATAATATATTTAAAATATGTATCATATATATTTATTCAATATAATTAGGAGTGGAAATGAGTTGGGTTGGGTCAGGTAAGACCCAGGATCGATCTATTTTGTAATCGAGCCTTATTTTCAAACCAGACCCATGGGTTTAAATATTTGTTTTTTGTCTCGTCCCAGGCAGTCCTAAATTTAGATGAGACCTCTTGTTTCGGGTGACACAAGCCTGTATTGGGTGAAATAGTCGTGATTTTAAGCCGGTATGGGCTTGTCTCAATTGAATATATAGTTTACCATGTCATCTCATCAATGCTCGAATCATGAGATGTTTCGTTTTGAGCAAAATTTTGAACCTTGCCCCAACCCGGTGGTTGAAGATGATTGATTAGGTTTAGCATTAAGAATTAAGGTTTATATTTGTGGTTTCATGTTCACATTTAGGAAGAAGAGGAAGAGAAGAAAAAACGGAGATGATGGTAAAATTAAAGTGATAAGGTAGGTAATCCTCATCCCCCTTTCATCAGACTGTATACATTTACAGTTAAAGCTCATATGAAGTGTAAACAAAAGCTACCACACACCAATGACCAAACTGTTAGTAACACTCCAAACACAACATACAAATATCGCCAATGCTCCCTCCCAAGCTGTGCCAGATGTTAACCATTCCAAGCTTGTCTAATACATCATGAAGACTAACAGGACCCAAAGTCTTGCTGAAGATGTCTGCCTATTAATGCAGGGTGTGCATCTTTGGAGTGCAAATAATCCATTTCATAATCTTCTCACAAACAAAGTAGATATTGATGTCAGTATGCCTAGTTCGCTCATGGTGCACCAGATTCTCAACAATATGAATGGCAACCTGATTGGCCCAATGTAGCGGCATAGGCAAGATAGGAACTAGGAAGGAAACCAAGCGCATGTAGTAGAGAGTGAAGCCAGAGTAATTTAGACATGCCAAGGCCATCACCCTATATTCCGACTCCATACTTGATTTAGGAATGACAGTTTACTTTTTTACTCATCCATGCACTTGAACATGCTTTGTTGGGTGACAAACCTCATAAGTCATTTTCAAGTTTTTTGGATAGAGGAGCAAGAGTGGGAAACATATGCCTCAATGTTTTCAAATGTACATGCCCCGAACAAGCATGCCATAAGGCAATGTTTTCTTTATTAGGGACAAGGGATTATGAGAGGGCCAGAGGTGAGAGAGGAATAGGGGCCCACCTGGCAGAAGTGATACATACCACCCTCACTCATATCCAATACCCAATAATTTGTTTTGTAGTGAGGTTCTGGATAGTACAATTTGAAGTATAAAGTGTTATTGAACACTGTACATTTTTGGTTAGGCTACTAACATATAAGAGGTTAGTGGCAAGGTTGGGAACATGTGGAACTTGTTTAAGTTCTTGAGAGGATTACAAGATGACATTTCAAGCATTGCTGATGGGGGCAAGCCAGCCATCAGTAATACGAATAATGACAGTAGTAGGTGAATGTGATAGTGAGGAAAATATGGAGGGTATAACTATCCTGTTATGAGAGGCACCTAAATCATTGATTTTGGTGAAAGTAGACAGAGATGAAGATGCACAAGCGGTTGCTGGTATACCAGAGGTCTCTGGGTGAAAGTGAGCTAAGGAAAGCCAATAACCCATATCCATAGACATATGGTCAAATCCATTCCTCTCGCCAACTTTCCAACCAATCACTCTAAACTCACAAGTTGATCCAAAACCTCTCAGGCTAAGATCGTGATCACGACAACAATAACTGTTCTCGAAGTAGCAAATATCCTAGTGGATACATCTTAGAATTTGATTTAGGGTTGTGTAGGGTGATTATGGTTAGGGTTGCGTGTTGGGGGGGGGGTACCTTGTAGTGGACCTCCTGTCACTTAGTGATCTAGCTCAATCGACATCTGTGAATGCTTCAACTTCAAAGTCGCCATGGTCCCTGTACTATAGTCCCTTTATTGGACTTGATATCAAGGATCCTATACACAACATCCATATCTGTAGCCCGAGGTGAATGCATATGCTGCCTAACAACACTCACACCATAAGCAATCTTTAGCCTAGTCATAATAAGGCATATAAGCTTCCCAATCAATGTTGTTAATGTCAGAAAAATTAAGATCAGAAATTCGAAAATGATGAAATTGAGCAAGAGAAATTGGACTCGAGGCATGTAGTCGCTATCTTTAAAGCACTATTCGCTTCCTACTTGAGTAAATCCTCAAGTTTGCAAAAGGGTTCCAGCAAGATACAACGAGCCCAATCTCTTCGTTGTGATCCGTTACTTTGCAACAGTAGAGAACCGCCTCAAAACACTTGAAAGCTAAAGAATTCTCAAATCTGTATGCAAGGAAATTCAATGGATTTTAGAGTATTTCAATATGTGTCCAGAGATCTCCTTTTATAGACCTCAAGTGCCTTTCCAATATGACTGTTGGGCCAACAATCATATTTTGAATGACTTAGATCTTTCAGAGATCCCAACAGCTCCATCCAATGGTTAGATGGAAAGTTGCACCTTTTCGAATTTAAATTTGAAAAGTTACCCACCTTTATAAGCGGTTATGAAACAGTTAGGTCCAACGGTCAACATTTTACTAATCTGTTTGACCTAATAGAACCGAATTAACCCACTAAATAATGACCCGATCCAGCCCATTAATAATCTGACCGTTGGATCGACCCGGTCAAAAAGTCAAACTTATGGTGGGCTCCTATGTGCTCCTCGCGACGATGCGCACGTGCAAAGTGCGTGCACCTAAAACGTCAATCACTACGCGCGCGCGCGTGAACGCAGCTCGTCGCTAGAGACACTCTTCTCTTCTTTTTGTCAATCAAGAATAGAACATAAAATGTTCTAAATATAACACATATCACTTTTGACACTTTCCGATGTGAGGCTATTTGTTTTGCATATAGAAATGAAAACTTCTATTGGCTAAAAACCAACATACTAAACAAAGGAAAAAAAAAGAAATTTTATTTTCTTTGAAATTACTTAAAATATTTATTATATTCTAGAGTAATAAATAAATAAAACAGTTAAATGGCGTAAGCCATGCTATATGGCATAGGTCCATGGCTTAAAAATGAGATTCGGAAAACCTTTTGAAACATGTAAATGGAGGCTTCAGATTGCAGGACTGGAAGAGAATTGCAAGAAAAAAAAAAATTAAGTGAGAGATTCCAATTCTAGTGAGGAGGTTTTCGAGTGCAAAACAGGTGAAAGGTTTGACCCACTGAAATCAGGAGGGCGTCATGCTGACATCATCATGGAAGGATGAAGTGGCACCAAGGGTAGTGTCTCGGGTCCCCCTCTGATGCCAAGAGGAAGTTTAGGGGTTTGGAGGGAGTGGTTTAGAATTGTAGTTGCCCAAAATTTTTTCCCCCTATCGTACCACCCCGCATGCGTACCAGTAT
Source organism: Chloranthus sessilifolius (assembly GCA_021018995.1). NCBI lineage: Eukaryota > Viridiplantae > Streptophyta > Magnoliopsida > Chloranthales > Chloranthaceae > Chloranthus > Chloranthus sessilifolius. The sequence goes on along the minus strand of CM037586.1, from coordinate 153,206,920 downwards.
AGGGGACTGGTGTGAGACGTTTTCGAAAATTTTCAGAAATCTTTTTAGAAACGCGTTTCAATATATAATTGAAACTCGTTTTAGTTTAAATAGATACTGGTTTCTCTCTTAGAAGAAACTTGTTTCAATTTATATAGAAACTCGTTTTCGTATAAAAAAACTTGATTCCTATCTCTTAAATATGAAGATATTTTCGTCCTTCTGTACAACAGTTTTTTAGAGCCATTATATTAAATCAAAATTTGACTTTTATAGAATTGTGTGCATGATGATTGAAATCGGGGAACTCATCTAAAAAATTGTACAACAGTTTTTTAGAGCCATTATAGGTTTTTTTAATAAATAATGAAATCGGGGAATGAGCTTCGTGTCCATGATGATTGAAAATTATATGTACATTTTAGATATGTTTCTAGTAATTTATTTTAATAAGTAATTTGGGTTCTATATTATGTTATATATATTACTAATAGAAAATTTAATCATGTGTTTTTTCGCTCAATGATAGATGAGTTCAATGAATCATGTATCTAAACTCTAAAATTTACAATATAAATAATAGTAGATATAAATATGATTTCCTTATAGTTACACAAAAGAAGTACCAATGTTGTATCGATATCATATATATGTCACATCCATTTCGCATCTACGTTGCACTACTAGCATTTCTAGGACGAATCCATCTTTATCTATGTCATGTAGATGATGTATCTATTTTATACCTATAACGTATCTATTACGTTTCTATATTATATCAGTATCGTATCAATAAATGCTTACCTGAAACTTTTTTCACCTAAATGTACCAGTACCCCGTACTGACTCCTGGCAGCTATGGTTTAGATTTGTGGTATTAGGGTTTAGGGTTAGTGGAAGAAGGAAAGGAAAGGAAGAAAAGAGAGAAACAATGAGAAGACTTGGTGAGTAGAGAGGGGTCATCTCTAGCATTTATATTAAGAGCAAAAGCTATAAACCCCCCCAACCCCTACCCCACAAGGTACTATGATGCGGGACAAACGCTAAAACCCTAATTATGCAAGTTTGGGATTAATCACAAATTAAATTGAATAATGGAAATATTTGAAATCGCCCAAACACATAAAGAAGTTAAAAAAATTTAATTAAATAATTAGAGTATCTCAATTTAGCATTCACATGCATTAAAATTTCTCAATCTAGAAAAACAGATCTGATGAAGGATTCGAGTTTCGTTCTAGTTTAGGGTACCAAGCGATAATCACGGTATCGTCTCTTGATTCCTCTTGGGTGAATAAATATGGCTTGAGGGATTAAAACAATAAAATGTTAGATCAAAAGATTGAAACTAATACTATTTTGAGGGTTTTGAAATTTATCAAAGCAAAGGAAAAATTTTACCATATGATAAATAGAGAAAAGATGGAATAAGAGGATAGAGGTCCAAGGCTTCACACCAAAGATTTTCAAGACTTTGCACCAAGGCTGCATGTCGGCTTCACACCAAGTCGCACAAGAAATGCATAAACACCCCTCAAGTTTCGAAAGATTCTCTCTTTCGATCGAAAACTCTTTACAAGTTCTCTAGGGTTTGCACAAAAGGAACTCTCAAATTTTCATTTAATAAAGTTGTTTACAAGCCTTTAAATAGGCAAACCAAAACCCTAAGAATACTACTTAAAATAAAACTCTTAATTAATCATTAAAACTTTCTAATCTAATAGTCACAATTAATTTCACCATTAATTCCTTTTTTTATTACGCGGCTACTTTTGAAGAGTCAAACGATGTCTGATTGGCGTGAAATTGGTCTTGTTTTAAAGCTTATCGAAGTAGCTTTCCAACAAGACAAGAATCACACAATTCTGACACATATTGGTAGACTTATGAAGATGAGATTAACAGTCACATATCACATATATGTGCCTGACCCCTAATTGATTCAAATAAGGAAACTAATCCTAAAACAAACCACTTATCAAAAGAATTCTAATCAACTAAAACATTTGAATCTGATGGCCCCATCAACTCTCCCTGGGTTGAAAAAACTCATCTCCGATGAGTTGTAGAACCCACGTGTGGTACCTTTCAGATGCTCAACTCTCGACTTGCCCTTCCATGTTGTGAGATACATCTGATTTTTATCCACCTTAATATCAAAGTTTGGATCCTCTAGAACTTCATCATCCACTATTTTCTCATATTGCACAGGTAGGATACATGTTATGTATTGATTAAAGGGACCTGACTCGGTTGTTTGGGTAATAAGGAACATGGATTAAAATATCGGGTTACCGATACGTATCGTCCGAGCTCCAAAACGATACGTATCGGTACCGGTCTGTATCGGACGATACATTGAATGTATCGTTTGAGTCCAATACCGATACGTATCGTCCGATACGTATCGGTATCGGATGATATTTTGATCCATGATAAGGAATGGATCAAATGGCGTGGTGGCTGGACTTATAATAGGTGTAAGATCCGCTACTGTAACTATCGGGTGATTGCCCTTGTCTAGAGGAAGATCTAGACCTCCATCATTCCCTTTTTTCAAGATTGGAAAATGTTCCACATGCTTAGGACTACCGTGAATCAACACAAATTGCCATTATTATATTCAGTAAATATATTCAATGGGTCAGTGCAATTATGCGTATTTTCATTGTTCAATAAAATCTGGTTGTTAATCTCATGCAAGTTAGAATGATGATGTGTTCCTACCGATTCTAATGACTCATGTGGTATAGACTCACTACCACCATTTTCTTCGTTAATAGGAACCCTTCTAACAAAACCTACGGTTCTCATGGGAACTTCATCCTCCTCATCACTTGGCATTCTCATAGGTTCGTAAACTTCTACCCCTAACTTTTCGTTCTCCTTCTGATTATCCTGTTGGATAATCAAGGTTTGTGATTTACTGGGACACTGAGACACAAAGTGACCAAAACCTTGCCACTTGTAACATTGTTGTAGTGTGCGTCGAGAATTATCGACTAGTGGTCCTTTACCCATGTCAATCTGAGAACTCACGGGTTTTGGGGATTGACCACAAGTATTATTTGTCTTTCCAGTAGGACTAGATCGAAAACCAGGATTATAAGGCTTAGATCGATCGCTAACTGGAGCATCGAGATACCTCTCTAACTCTTGCACTCTAGTGTAACACTCTTCTAGATCTTCAACAGGGTGAGGGATGAGTTCTTTTCATAACTCCGGACGTAAACTAGTGCGAAACCTAGACAATGTGACTTGTGGGCTTTCATAAGCATTAGCCCGATATAAATACTCCTCAAACTTTTTGATGTACTCATCAACAGACATGTTTCCCTGTTTCAAACCATGCCATTGATCCATGAGTCGTTGGTTGTAGGACAGGGGAACATAGATGTACTCATCAACGGACATGTTTCCTGGTTTCAAACCATGCCATTGATCAATGAGTCGTTGGTTGTAGGATAGGGGAGAAAATTTATCATGAAGTTTCTCCTTCATGTCTGCCCATGTGGCGATGGGTTCACAATCGAGGGCTTCTCGACGTTATTCCACACTATGTAGATTTTAGGATCCATCTTTCCTTTGAAAGTGGGCGCATCAACTTTAACTGATTTTGTGATTCTCTCATCGGGGTTAGGACGATACTCACGCCTAGTAGGATCCCTCATTTTCTCTTCAAGATTAACCCTACGATATTCCCCATGAGTCGATCCAGACAACTCTTGGAATTGTGTTGATAGATCAGCCTGTTGGGCTTGTTGACTTTGCAATTGGGTTTGAATGACAGCCATCTGAGTATTAAAGCTTTCCATGAAAGCTGCTAATTGCTCCGGATTCATTGCAACACACAAAAAGGAAAACACTAACCGATGCAAAGGAAACCTAAAGACAAAATTAGACAAAGGCTAGACGAAATTTAGACAAAAATTTTAGACAAAAGCTAGACGAAAATTTTCAGACAAAAGATAAAAATTTCAGACAAAAAAATCAGACAAATCTAGACGAAAATTGGACAGAAGCTAGACGGAAGAAATCAGACAAAAACCAGACAGAAGCTAGACAGATCTGAAATAATGAATCTAGACGGAAATTTTCAGACAAAAGATAAAAATTTAAGATAAAAAAAATCAGACAAAATCTAGACGAAAATGGGACAGAAGCTAGATGGAAGAAATCAGACAAAAACCAGACAGAAGCTAGACAGATATGAAATAATGAATCTAAAATGGTGTGAAAAAAATAATAAAAGAAATAAACTTTAAAACCTATATGAACACCGATAACCCTAGACTAAACTGTTCTCTGATACCAAACTGATGCAGGACAACCGCTAAAACCCTAATTATGCAAGTTTGGGATTAACCACAAATTAAATTGAATAATGGAAATATTTGAAATCGCCCAAACATAAAGAAGTTTAAAGAATTTAATTAAACAATTAGAGTAACTCAATTTAGTGTTCGCATGCATTAAAATTTTTCGATCTAGAAAAACGGATCCAATGAAGGATTCAAGTTTCGTTCTAGTTTAGGGTACCAAGCGATAATCACAATATCGTCTCTTGATTCCTCTTGGGTGAATAAATATGGCTTGAAGGATTAAAACAAATAAAAGGGTAGATCAAAAGATTGAAACTAATAATATTTTGGGGGTTTTGGAATTTATCAAAGCAAAAGAAAAATAGTACCATATGATAAATAGAGAAAAGATGGAATAAGAGGATAGAGGTCCAAGGCTTCCCACCAAGGATTTCCAAGTCGCACGAGAAATGCATAAACACTCCTCAAGTTTCGAAAAATTCGCTCATTCGATCGAAAACTCTTCACAAGTTCTCTAGGGTTTGCACAACAATAACTCTCAAATTTTCATTAATTAAAAAACTATAATAAAGTTGTTTAGAAGCCTTTAAATAGGCAAACCAAAACCCTAAAAATACTACTTAAAATAAAACTCTTAATCAATCATTAAAACTTTCTGATCTAACGGTCACAATTAATTTCACCATTAATCCCTTTTTTTATTACGCGACTACTTTTGAAGGATCAAACGATGTTTGCGCAGAAAGTGACGAGATTAACACCATTAATCATCAAATTGGTCTTGTTTGAAAGCTTATCAAAGTAGCTTTCCAACAAAACAAAAATCACATAGTTCCGACACATATTGGTAGACTTATGACCACTCTTCTGATGGTTGCACAGAAAGTGACGAGATTAACCGTCACATATCACATATATGTGCCTGACCCCTAATTGATTCAAATAAGGAAACTAATTCTAAAACAAACTACTTATTAAACGAATTCTAATGCAGGGCGACACACTAAACTACGTGAATGCGATGATTAACTGCTTGCCGAAACTAAATTGAATTAATTAAGCAATAAGTTTGAAAATATAACGAATACCTTAGGCGCTCGTAGTCCTCCATGTGAAGAGATCACGTTTGGTTCGAGTAGGGTTTAGCCTTTGCGCTAGATCCGTTAGGTTATAGCGTGGATCGATCCTAGAGATATAACTCTAGGTTTTCCCAGATTAGGGCACTCACAATTCAATGATGGAATCTCTGGTCCTTCTATGGTTTACGGGCTCAGGTCGAATCAATAGATGAGGGATAACTAGGGTTTTGGGAGTTGAGTATTTGGATGGGAGATGACAAATTTGGATTGTTTGAAACAAAGCTGGATGATAGATTAAAAGGATAAACAGTAAGGATAGATTGTGGGCTTCACACCCTTGGCTTCACACCAAACCCTTCTCGGGAAGAAGAATCACTCTTCGATAAAACTCATCTCAAGTCCCAAAAGCATAAGCTCATTCATTCAATAATCAATAATCAATTACATTGTTTAACTTAAGGACCTTATATAGGAGTCCTTTCAAACGAAAATATAACCCTTAAACAAATACCAAATGGACAAGTATGCCCCTAAAAATTTAGTACGAAATTAAAAAAATACCAAAATAAAAAAAGCTGCACGATTTCGATCGATCGAAAATGAAATTCGATCGATCGAAAGTGAAACTTGATCAATCGAAACACATATATACCAATATATAGCCGCAGGAATTCGATCGATCGAGTATATGATTCGATCGATCGAAATATGCCACTCTAGAACTTAGTGTTTTCCTCTCACTGCTGTTCGATCGATCGAAACAAGACATTGATCGATCGAAAATTTCGATCGATCGAGTATATAATTCGATCGATCGAATTTTGCAGTTCCCTCCAAATCGCAAATCCTCTTCTTTACGCCGGGTCCTGATTTCCATTCCGCTTCTTTCGACGCCGGTACACGCGAAAAGGTCCATATCCGATGACGACGATGTCGGCGTCCCCGTCAAATTCTAATCAACTAAAACATTTTTCACATTCTTCTTTCGTCTTTGAAACGTCACTGGCGGTTGCTTGAATCCGATGTCCCTATCATACTACCTATACGCCATATACATACTATAAATAACCAGCAATGACAAGGCAGTGATGGTGATGTTTTGATTGCTATTTGTAGGCTGAAAATTGTACTCACTTTGGACCTTGCCTTTCTGAAATCATCCTTGGCATTTTAAACTCCACACAGAGTATGACTACATAAAAGAACTACCTGTACCTTTTTAATTACCATCTCTTGCTAAGACTGCCTAACAAGTTCCTATTATTTCTGGCTACCACGTCCAATCATATCCAACTAGCATGCATCAGGTTTCTCGCTTTAGCATGCATGTCTTTGTAAATTTGATATTGTGTCCTTCATATTTTCTTCTATATTTTATTGATAGAAACTATAACAAATTCCATCTGTATCTGTATCATGAAAGGTGCACTGGAAATGGAGCGGGAGAATTACAAGGTTACTCATTCAGTGCTTGGAATCAACTGAATCCATGGAAATCCGGAATGCCCTTATAGTGTTGACAAAAATTTCAAGCGTTTTCCCCGTTATTCGGAAAAGTGGTATCTATCTTGAAAAACGGGTATAGAAATACTACGTGACATGAATTTTAGTTTTTGTTAGCTGCTTCCATTCGACTCTTATCATTTATGCGATATTTTGCCTTGTTTTTGCAGGTAGCTAAAATTAAAGGTGATGATAGACAAGATCTCAAGGTCTTGGCTACAAGTGTTGCTGCGGCTTTGGCTGCTCAAAAGGTGGATTGAAGCCTTAGAAAGCCATTATATTCTTAAATTATTAGGGTCTGATGTTTAACTTTAATGCAAATACAGTCGATCCTTTCCTTGGAGATGTTCCTTTCTTTTTATGTTAATACTTTTTCTTGTTAAAACTATTCATAGGGCAGTGCCATGGAATGTAATTTATTCATTAGGTCAATTTACTAATGACCTCTCCTTTGAACATGCAGAGCTCATGGATTTCTGAAGAAGAATTTGGCATGGGACATATTGATTTGAAGCCGGCGGCATCACCTGCGAAATCTTTAGCTCCTAATTTGCTACCTGTGCCAAATGGCTCTGTCCTTGGCATTCCTCAGAACGAAACTTCTGGAGGAAGGAACACCACCACAGGAGCTCCATTACCAGATTCTATGAATTCAGTGAAGGACCTGATATCGCGAACAAAGCCTGTAGATGGGAGGCTCGAAAGATCTGAAAGCATTCCAATTCTGAAGCCAGATTTAGGGCAATCTAAACTAAAGGGTGGCTTAGTAGCAAATACAGCAGACCTCCAAGCAATCACGCCTTCAGCTACTGTACAACCTGGAACAGGCAGGTCAACTGTAATGCAAAAAAATACAGCTGAACTTGCTAAAGGCCAATCAGATGAACATGTCGGGAAGCTTGCTCCGAAGATTGAACCTGAGGTTTGTTTTCTGTAATGTCCAAATTATATTATGTTATTTGAAATGCTTCCTGTTTCAGTAGCTGTTTTTGATTGGCAAGGTAATTGTGTTTGTCTACCTCCGTTCAGTTGCTGACTCATCTTAGAATCCGAACAGCTTGTAATCAATGTGTTAAAGTGGAAGTTTCCTGATAGGGCCTACATGGTGCAGAATCCAATAACAAGCCTACGGCCAAATCTTCTAAAGTTAACTAGCATCGATTTAAGTTCCATTTTATTTAATATTAATTGGTGAATAATTTATGATTTTCATACAAAACTTGGTTAGAGTATGTCAACACACAAATGGCATGTATATGCATCAAATAGAAGAAATTTGAATGCTAATATAAAGATTCAACATCTGTGTATGATCATTAGCAATGCATAGAATAAAAATACTATATCCAACTGTATGTCATGAATCTTGTTTAAAAGGTAAATTGCTTAAAAAATTCAAAATTTTCACAAGTTTCAAGCTTCAGAGATTTCTATGGGCACTGATTTTGGCATAGATGGATTTCTACATGCACAGATCTTTGTGCACATTCTATACACAATTATATGTGTGCAGATCTGCAAGCTCAGTTTTCTTTCCACATAATTTTGTATATGCAACCATATTTCAATCAACTTGATTGATTGCCACTCTTTGATTGCAGTTGACTATACACATCCAAATTAGCCATGTGCCACAGTTGTAGTAACTCCATGGTGTGTTTTAGAAGACTCTAATCTGATTTTCATTTGACTGTTAGAAGGCCCTAATAGTCATCTACTTATCTTTAATGGGTACATTTCAAGATCTCATTTGAACTGTTAAAAACCAGATTTAAAATGAAGAAAACAAATCACGAATTATACATGGAGTTGTTATCTCCTTGTTTTGAAAACCCAAACTATAATAACGTTGGAGTTATAAAACTGCTAATGTTTGAGAATTCGAACTCGAATTTCTTGGAATTGCATCAATTTTAATTCACAAATAAATTAGATCGGTTTAGATAATACCTTTTTTATTTTATTTTTTCTTTTTAAACACAAGGTTCAAGATTGTGGGTTTAATTAATAATTTTCAATGTTAATTTAATGAATTTAATCCAGGCTGTAATGAAATTTCGATCCTTGTCTCTTGATGTTTCTCAGTCTCAGTGTTGTATTAATGAAGAGGCTTCCGATCTTCTTTCTCTTCCTTCGGCCCAATCCTTCTTCACCCTTCTTTCAATGGTTCGGTCTCTCTAAAGGTGTTAAGGATCATTGGTCTTAAGGAGTATTTAAAGCGAGAGCCCGTAATCCTAGAAAAGTTTGGCCAAGTTACAAGAAATTAAGGTTTAAAGTTTCAGCTGATACTGGTACGCATGGGTCAAAATATCGTCCGATACCGATACGTATCGGACGATACGTATCGGTTTTGGAGGTCAGCGGTACGATACATAGGGTATGTATCGTACCCTGTATAAAATAAGCAAATTATCGCCCGATACGGACAAAATATCGTTCATATCGTCCGTATCGGACGATAATTTCAAATTATCGTCCGATAATTTGAGTAAAAATGAAATTTTTAAAAAAGTTGAAATTATCGTCCGATACGAACGATAATTTCAAATTACCGTTCGTATCGGACGATAATTTGAAAAAATGGTGGGCCCCACCCATTGACCCGACTAAAGGGTCGGGTAACCCTTATTTTTTTCCCATTTTCTTCCTCTCTTCCTCTCTTCTTCCTTCTTCCTCTCTCATTTTTGGATTATTTGCACCCTAAATCGGCGCCAAATCGCACAAAAAATCACGGGATCAACGTGGAAGGTACGTGTTTATTATTTTACCATCGTTTTATTTCATTTTAAATACTAAAATAAGGTAGATCTACCTAATTTAAGGGTAGATCTACCTTAAATAAGTGTAGATCTATCTAATTTAAGGGTAGATCTACCTTAAATAAGTGTAGATCTACCTTATATAAGTGTAGATCTACCCGTAAATTAGGTAGATCTACCTTTAAATTTTGTCATTTACCTATAATATTAATTATTTAAATTATTTAAAATTATTTAAATTATTTAAAATAATTAATATTATTTAAAATAATTAAAATATTTAAATTATTTAAATTAAGAAGAGGGGAAAAATAATTTAAAATATTTAAAATATTTAAATTAATTAAAAATAATATAAATAATGGGTCAAAAATAATATGATGGGTCAAAAATAATTATATGTGACCACATTTAAAATATTTAAATTGATGGGTCAAAAATAATATAAATAATTATAATTAAGGGTCACATGTAATCAATATGGGTCACATATAATTAATAAAGTAATGGGGTTAATATGGGTCACATATAATTTAAACTTAAAATTAATATGGGTCACATATAATTAAATTTATGGGTCATATATTAAATTTTATGTGACCCATATTAATTTTAATAATAAATTTAATTATATGGGACCCATATTGATTATATGTGACCGTCGCATATAATTAAAATAATTAATATTATGGGATATGTCCCATAAAATATTAGAATAATATGGAATAAATTTCAAATAAATTTTTAAAAATTTTAATAATATAAAATAAATATTCAAAAATAAAAATAATATCAAATAAATATTTATAAATGATAATAATATCAAATAAATATTCAAAAATTATAATAATATCAAATAAATTTCGTAAAATATAATCTAATCTTTTAAAAATTAGAATAATATAAAATAAAAATTCAAATATAATCTAAATTTTATAAAAATTAGAATAATATCAAATAAATTTAATAAAATATAATCTAATATTTTTAAAATAACAATAATTAAAAAATAAATTTTATTTTCAAGTGTAAATTAGATGTTTACTTTAATGCAATCGTTTGCTCATTCATGCAGGTGAAATAAATAAATATGGTACGTTCGACAGATCCAGCGTGGCAATATGGTACAGCAATAGATGGTAATGGACTCCAGTTACAATGTAAACTTTGTGGAAAAAAATTGCTAGGAGGAGGTATCACACGATTAAAGGAGCATCTGGCTCATGTAAAGGGAGAGACAGGAGGGTGTCCCAGTGTACCCAGAGAGGTAAAAGAAAATATCAGAGCTAGTTTACAAGCGGCAAAGGGAAAGAAAAAAGCTGAAGCCGATCGTGATAGGGAAATGTATGAGAGAATCAGGAGGCCAGATCCAGAGTTTACATCAGTTGCACCTGAGGATGATGAGGATGAGGATGAGCAGATAGCGAGAGCTATGAGAGAGAGTGCCAGGGAAGCACAACAGCGGCAAGATCAGGAAGAAGCCGATTATCGGTTTCGGTCCAAGTTGAGGGGCCCATCCATGCCTGCTACCGGTGGTGGATCTAGTCATAGGTCACATATTGTTGAGGATGATGAGGATGTTGAGCGACTCAAGTTGCGTGGTCAAAGATCTGGGAGGGATTATAGGTGCCTACTAGAGGCCGACATTATGGATCCATTCATGTATCGCAATGAAAGCTCCAAACAAAGCAAATTGAGTGCAATCTCACTTACAAAAATGGGGAAGAAGCTTGGAAAATCCATTGCCAAGTTTTTTATATACAACCACATTCCTGCCAAGTAGCGCATCATTGCACTTTAAAAGCATGATTGATACAAGTGCAGAAGTTGGCCCAGGAGTTAAAAAGCCTTCTCCATATGAGATATCTGGGCCCTTACTAATAGATGAGTACGATGAGATAACTGCCTATGTACAAAGCTTTGAGGATGTATGGGATGAGAGAGATTGCACAATTATGTGCGATGGATAGACTGGTCCCACAAAGAAGAGCTTGATAAACTTTTTGGTTTACAGCGATTCCGGGACATTATTTTTTAAATCAGTTGATGCTTCTAGACACGTAAAGACTGCTGACTACCTCTTTAAACTAATGGATATGGTAGTTCATGAGGTTGGAGAGCAGCGGGCTGTGCAGGTGGTAACAGATAATGCGGCAAACTACAAAGCCGCTGGATTAAAACTAATGGCGAAGAGACGTCACCTGTACTGGACCCCGTGTGCCGCACATTACGTGGACCTCATTCTTGAGGATTTAGGAAAGAGAAGCAAGGCACAGACAACTATTCAAAAGAGAAGAACGATTACTTCCTACCTGTACAACAGTGACAAGCTGGTCAATTTAATGAGAGCCTTCACGAACAATGAGTTGCTCCGACCTGCGATTACACGTTTTGCAACACAGTTCTTAGCCCTACAGAGTTTGGCTAGATATAGGCGTGAGCTGAAAAGCATGGTGTCGTCGGAAGAATGGAATCAACATGAAATAGGACTCCCATCAGCGAAGAGACTAGCTTGCACTGAAGTTGCCGACCTGATCTACAGCACGCAGTTTTGGGCAGATGTCGACCACCTGATCACCGTCACTACCCCGTTGGTGCAAGTGTTGAGATTGGTTGTTGGTGATGACAAACCAACGATGGGGTGCGTTTATGAGTCAATGGATAATGCAAAATTGGCTATAAAAACCAAATGTCCTACAAAATATAAACGATACTGGGCGATTATCGACAAGAGGTGGGATGCACAATTTCACCAGTACTTGCATGCAGCAGGTATAACATGTTGCACAATTATGTAGTGATTTTTATTTATTTATTCATTATTTTCATATACTGATGAAATTGCTCATATTTGATGTGTAGCACACTACTTGAATCCAGCCTTCCAGTATACGCGACGCTTCGAGCTGAGTGACACTGATGAAGTGTATACCGGTTTGCTCAATGTAATCCAAAGAATGCTTCCTGAGTTGGTGGACCAAGGCCAAGCCATAAGAGATGTGAGTGAGTGATCATAGTATCATACCTTATAAGTAATAAGTCAAATGTCATGTGATATTATCATCTATTTATTGATATGTGCTTTACTGTGTTTCATCTTTATAGATTGACATGTTTCGCAAGAGACATGGGTCATTTGGGACCCCGTTGGCGCAATCCCAAATTAAACACGACAAACCCGCTGATTGGTGGATGCATTATGGAGGTGATGGTCCGATATTGAGGCGGGTAGCAATGAGGGTATTGTCGCAAACGTGTTCCTCGTCCAATCATGACGAAATTGGAGCACTTTCTCTCTCATTCATACTAAGACAAGGAATAGACTAACTATGGACCGATTGGAAAAGTTAGTCTACTGCCACTACAACATGCGATTAAGAGTCAGGAATATACAGAGGACCAACCGTGGTAAGCAATTACATGAAGTCTTAGATCCTCAATTATATGAACTCTTACTTACATATTATACTAATTCATCTATCATATTCTACCTTGCAGACGGTGATTATTTTGATCCCATCTAGTTGGATTATATATTCGAGGAGGATGACCTTTTGAATGAATGGATCGAAGAGAGAGAAGAGCCAGTCTTGGATAGTGAGAGCACTGAATGACTGGACAATGCTGAAAGTGTAGCGGAGCAGCAGGCTTCCCAACCACCGAGGCGGAAAAGAAGATTGAATCGTCATTCAGTGGTTGGATCTGATGACGAAACGCAGCCCGGTAGTGATGATGGGAGTGGTGAGGATGATGGTGGAGGGCATGATGGTGGAGGGGACGTTGGCACTAGTGGTGGAGGGGAGGATGCTGGTACCTCTGATTCTTATAGAGATATGGCGGCATTGGACAATGACTCGACGCCGTTAACACAGTTCGACACTCCTACATTTAGAATGGGAGGGGTTGAAGGAAGAGGAGCGTCGGGATCATATCAAACACCACCACCACCACCACCACAAGATGATACGGATATGGGTTATATGACTTCTAGCTTCGGGGGATTCAGTTTGCAAAATACCGAAGATTCAGCAACTAGTAACCCATACTACCAGCCACAACAAACTTACCCGGTGCCATATGACTTCGTTGGTCAGATTTTTGGAGGACCGGCCTTTACGTACTACACTGAGCCATATTCGTTGCTACAGCCTCAGTTTCAAGAGGGCACATATAATCATGGGTATCAATATGGGCAACATTATAGGCAAAGGCCGGAAAACTCGCGCACTGATGACGGAAAACTCGCGCACTGATGATGACGATGATCATGAGGGCCAAGAACCACCACGAAATTCAATGTGGCTCTAAAGTAAGTTTTCCATGTACAATTAAATTTATTTTTATCAACATAGCTATTATTTTTGACAATATATAATTTATTTTTGTCAATATACATTGTAATTTAGTTTATGCGTGACTGCGTCGATCAAATTATGAAATATTGTTTATAAAATGGGCATGTGATCAGCTGGTCGAACATAATGTTAGAAGATCTATTACGTTAAGTCAAAAATGTGATCTTAAGTCAAAAATAAGTTACAAAATAGGCATGTGACTTGGGTTAAGTTACAAAATAGGCATCTTACTTATATATTTATCTAAATAATGCATCAAATAAGTCAAAAATAAAAGCAAAAATAGTTGAAATAAATACAAAATAAATAAATATAATTTTTCAGATTTTTTGGGATTTTTTTGGGATTTTTTTTCTTTCAAAATACCGGTTTTTTGAATGTATCAAACCGATACATTCAATGTATCGGCAATGTATCGCCGATACATTGAATGTATCGGACGATACCCGGTACGTATCGTCCTGGAGGTCAGGACGATACGTACCGGATTTCCGGTATTTTGACCCATGCTGGTACGTTTCGATATCTGGCCTGGCCGATGCCGATACATTGATTTCAATACATATCGGGAATTGACCGATCCTCATCAAATCTTTTTTATTTTATTTGTTTTTGCTTCCTTTTTTTTTTTTTGAAAATTCCCACCCATATCGGCCAAAACTGATCATTGATTGATATATATATTGGTGTCAGCCGCTAGGTATTATTCTATTCATCAAACTGATATATGGAAGCTCAATATTGGTATTTGAAACCATGAAACTAATACCCTATGAATTACTAGTGGACTGGGATCCAACCTTACAGCTCATGTCATCTTGAGTAATACAATTTGTTATGATTATTCTGAGTGATGTCCCTGACAATTTGTCACTGTTGATCTACTATATGTTGAGTGACTTCTCTCATAATGCACTATCAATGGACCAAATCATATATGCACTGTAATGCTATATTGCTTGAGTGACTGCTCTCATACTTTGGAATGTTCATGCATGATTCATAGGACATAAAAATAATCTAAAAATAATTATTGTTGCTCCCAGGAATATTGGATAATTTTAAATTATGAAGATAATTTTAAATTATGAAGATAATTTTAATTCTGTGATAATTAAAGTTAAAAAATACATTAGAGAAGCCACTTTAATGTAAAACTATTTTAATAAAATAAATTATTTGAAACTCCAACATTATGCCTGGTTAGTCAAAATTATCACAATGTTGTTTTTAGTTTTTAGTAGTTTTTTTAACTTTTTTATTTTTTGAAAAAATTAAGATACTTGCTATAAATCATTTATGTCAATGAGTACCTTTAAATCCACCCACCGAATCTTTGAGTTCACCCATGCTGAAGACACATTGACGGGGTTTAACCCGACGATGGAGCTCGTTTATCCTCCCAATATTTCACACGATGGATCTTGAGATCATGGGCGCACAAACGGTTAGTGATTTATTTCACGTTGTACACATCTTAGAAATGTGACCTTAACATCACGTGCACACTTAAAATTGATTTTAAGGTCACTTTTTTGGGTGTGTACCACAAAAAATAAAAAACCGACCGTCTGCTGGTATGCTCATAATCTCAAGATCCATCGTGTGAAATATTGGGACGATAAAAAATTTCGATCGTCAGATTCAATGCTGTCAATGTGTTTGAGCGTGGGTGAACTCAAAGATTTGGTGGGTGGATTTAAAGGTACTCTATGTCAATAGAGACCCCTGAAAAATCATTATTGATATTATCTAACTGCTGCAATCAGATTTGGTTAGTATCTTGATAACATTGTTCTGTTACCAAAAACAGGCCGCCTTTGTTACAAAATTCTCCGAAAAATCAAAATTAAAAAAAAAAATCTCGAAATAGGTGGCTTGCCGGACTTCTTCTATTCAATTGGCCAATTCAGCTATTGGCCAAAATTTCCAATCTTTTTTTTTATTGTGACCATAATCATATTTTATATATTTTTATATATTTTATTTTTTTAAGATTGTGAATTTGTGATGCGTGTGGATTATGTAATCTATCACATGCTTGAGTGACTTCTGTCATAATGCACAGTCAATGGACAAAATCATATAATGCACTGTAAGACAATTGCTTTAGTACTTCTCTCATACTTTGGATCGATCATGCATGATTTGTAGGGTAAGACAATTTCTCTCATACAGTTGCTTTAGTATTTCTCTCATACTTTTGATCGATCATGCATGATTTGCACGGTAAGACAATTTCTCTCAGACAATTGCTTTAGTACTTCACTCCCAGGAATATTGGATAATTTTAAATTATGAAAATCATTTTAAAATCTATGATAATTAAATTAAAAAATAAATTAGAGAAGCCACTTTAATACAATTTTTTTTAATAAAATTATTTGAAACTCAACACTATGCCTGGTTAGTCAGAATTATCACAATGTTGTTTTTAGTAATTTTATTTATTTGTTTGTTTTCTGAAATTATTTTTAAGATAATTACTATAAATTATTTATGAGAATAGAGACCTAAGGAAAATCAATATGCATATTATCAATGATGATGTGATGATCCATGTGGGCAATATATAATTATATATATTATTGGGCATAAAGAAATCATATTTTTTTTCACTTAAGACCGACCACATTAATTGATTTCTTGGATAGATGGGACCTTAAACTGTTGCAATCAGATTTGGTCAGTATCCTAATAACGTTTTTGTATTACCAAAAAACAGGTGACCTTTGTCCCGATATTCTCCGAAATAATCAAAAGTTCGAAAAAAATTCTCAAAATAGATTAAGGATTCAGTGGCGAAAAATAAATAAATAAATAAATGAATCTGCCCATGTGTGAGAGAAAATTTGTCATGCGAAATGAAGAAGTTCACTATTTTGAGGTTAAGCCTAGGCACTGGATCCTCGTATGAGGACCATTAAAAGTTGACAGCCATAACACTCTGCTGCCCAAAAAGTGTATCAATCATGACACTTTAAGAGTTTCTGAACGCACAAGTGTATAAGGGATGAACTAAATGCACATTGACAACTGTAAAGGGGAATTATCTCATGAAATAAATCATCGCATTATTTCATTTATTTGCAATACATTTTATGTGAAAGCAGATCAACCGTAAATTAGAAAATACCATTGAGGGCCACAATTCCTACTTAAAATCTGTTGTGGCCTTTGAAGGCCACATGGAGGGCTCTATCTTCCAGTGGAAGTGGAGGACATTTATATATTGGCTATCCTAGATGCTTTCTGGTTTAGAGTGATGGGAGGGAGTTGAACTACAAAGTTGATTTGACGCTATTGTATATCTGCGAGGAGGGTGAAAGACGTTATGGATTTGGACATCTGTGATTTACACCCCAGTCGTTGAAGAGATTCTTTGGAAAGAGGAAAAAAAGCATCAAGAGGGTTACTATCATTTTGGGGAAGATGATGCAGGACCAAATACTAAACCCTAATTATGCAATTTGAAATTAAATTGAGCTTTTAATTGAGCAGTGGAAATATTAAACTAATGCCAAAACACATAAGATATTTAAAAGAATTCATTCAGGCAATTAGGTTAATCCAATTCAGTTTTCAATACACATCGGGGTTCCTTCCAAATTGTTAGAAAATAAAGTTCTAATGATAGAACTCAATTTTCACTCTAGTTTAGGGCACCAAGTGATAATCAAAAGTGAGGTCTCTTGACTCCTCTCTAGGGTTTTGAAGGATTTATAACTCAAAAGAGCTAAAACTAATTAAAAGAAAAATTAATTGGCTTGGGTAGAAACAAAAGGGCTAGAAAACATTGAAGATTCTAAAGATGAACTAATCCAGCAACAATAAGAACTTGAAGACAATGTTTTATGAGATTTAATCAAGAAATAAGACAATCAAATATTACATTGCAAGTTGCAACAATCAAGAGGATATAGAGAAGAAGATGAAGGAAATCTTTGGCCTCACACCAAACCCCACGGGAAAAAGTTGAATCACTCTTCAAGTTGAAAGAATCTCTCTTAAACAAATTTTTTTCATTCATAATAACCATCACTATAATAAGTCTTTTTTACTTCTATTTATAGGACTTAAGAAAAGCTTAATACTAACTTAAAGCATAAGACTAGAATAACTTAAAACACTCGACGCGAAACTGAAAAATAGAAAGTTCCCCAATTAGATCCGTGATCTAACTGACGGTCGTCTGTGAAGATTTTCATAGACGTCCGTGAATAGTGGGCGTCTGTTCTTTGACAATAACATTTCTACGAATTGGATCTCCATGTTCCTCAATGGTACTAGCATTGAGGAACTAGGGACCAAATAAGGGCGGAAGCATGGTGGTCCAGTTCGGTCAACGCGTTCGGTCACTCACTAGACTAAGTTCCACTCTTCGCATGGTGCACACGTGCACATGGGTTTTCAATCGCCCATCCAAAGCGCATGTGTTTTCTTGCACCTCCTACGCACCTTGTGTGACCTAATGTCCCCATCAATTCATTATGCATTATGCAACTCGACCCTCATGATCCAAGTGCTCTCAAACTTTGACTTGCCTTTCTATTTTATGAGAGATGCCTAGTACTTTCTAGTTTTGGTAATAGCACTATGATTTTCCAAAATCTCTTCAATAATTTTTCTTGTCGATTGTGTCGGTGGTGTGGATGGGGCAACTTTATGAATTGGAGCAGGCTCAGGAGACGGGAAATCAAGGAACAAATGTGAGGTTTTAGTTGTTGGATCTAGGATAGTTGTAAGATCCTCCATGTTGAAGACCGAATTAGTAACCACATCTAGAGGATGATCTTGAACGTATACACTATAATTACCCCTTTTCAAAATTTTGAAGGGTCTAGCACTCCAATTTTGTACCTCCTTTGCAACACATTGTGGGAATTGCTTAGGTCCAATTCGAATCAACACAAAATCGCCTTTTATAAATTCATTAAACATTCTTCGTGAGTTAGCAGCAACATGCAACTCAGAATGCAACTTAGGAGGTTGATGTATGAATGCACCTATTGACTCTGAGAACTCATGCATGACTGACACAAAATTATCCTTTTCATCGGGACTAAAGACTTCCCTAACACAATTCAGGCTTCTTCTTACCTCTTCGCCTTCTTCATCACTTGGTATTGTATCGAGCTCATAACATTCTTCTTCCAATTCGCCCTGATCTTTGCTGTTTCCCTCTTTAATTAGCAAATTTTGAGCGGGATCTATCGTGGGACACTGCGCGGTAAAATGTATGAATCCTTGACACTTATAACACTTGTTTTTGCCACCATTCCTTTTCCGTTATCAATCTAGGAATTCATAGGAGTAGTTTTTTCGACGATTGACTCCCATAATTAGATCTCACTTTCGTGGAAGTGGTCCTATGCTCAGAAATGTGGGATTACCCATGGCGCCTCCAAATACTATTCCAACTCTTGTAATACAAAGTAACATTCCTCAAAGGTAGTCATAGTATACAGGATCAACTCTTTTTGAAGCTCATGACGGAGGCCGGTTCTAAATCTAGAAAGGGTGACTTTGGGGTCCTCTTTTACATTGGATCTCATAAGGTATTTTTCAAATTTTCCAATGTAATCAGCGACAAACATGCCTCCTTGGCGAAGGTTTTGCCATTGGTCCAGCAGGTGGTAATAGTAGGCTAGAGGAACACACTTCTCAATAAGCCTCTCCCTCATGTCCTCATGCTCGCCACATTTGTCCAAAAAACTCTGACTTGACCCACTAACTTCATTTTAGCTAATCTGCCGACCTGACACTCTTTAGACCTGTTGTACCAATCAAAATATTGGTCCATATCAAACGACCTATCGAGGAAAATCTTTGGGTCCTTCCTCCCACCAAAACATGGAGCTTCAACTCGAACGTATTCAGAAACTTTTCATTAGGGTCATACTCCTGCACATGATAAGGAGGGGTCTCCTGCTATATCTATCTCCATCCCAACCTCGACTGTTGGGGGTCCTACTGTGGTCCCTAGTGATATAGTCATGTAAGTCATGCACACTAGTTGCTAACCCCTAATTGTTCACTTCTAGGTTTGCTATGCGATTATCAAGTTGTTCAAGAAGGGTGACAATCTGAGTGATGTCCATCTTGGTGATTATAAAAAAAACGACTCGATAGGAGACTAAGCTAGACACACTACGTGAACACACTATATGAAACACTAAATCCAACTTAGTAGGCAAACACCCTAAACTAGAACCTAGCTCTCTGATACCAAATCTGATGCATGACCAAACACTAAAACCCTAATTATGCAATTTGAAAATTGTAACTAAATTAGGATTTAATTGAGCATCGGATATATTAAACTATGGCAAAACACAAATATTTAAAAGAACTCATTCAGACCATTAGATTAATCCGATTCAGTGTTCAATCTGCATCGGGGTCCCTTCCACATTCAGAAAATAGGGTTGTAATGATAGAATTCAAATTTTCATCTAGTTTAGGGCACCGAGCGACAATCAAAAGTGATGTTTCCTGACTCCTTTCTAGGGTTTTGAAGAATTTATGTCTCTAAAGGGCTAAAATTAATTGGTTTAGGTAGACACAAAAGGGCTAGGAAACATTGAAGATTCTAAAAATGAACTAATCCAACAACAATAAGAATTTGAGGAAAATGTTTTTTGAGATTCAATCAAGATATAAGATGATCAAATATTACCTTGCAATTATCAAGACGATATAAAGAAGAAGATAAAGGAAATCCTTGGCTCACACCAATTGAACTCTTAACCTCACACCAAAACCCATGGGGAAAAGAAGAATTATTCTTCAAGTTGAAAGAATATCCCTAAAGGAAATCCTTGGCTCACACCAATTGAACTCTTGACCTCACACCAAACTCCACGTGGACAAGAAGAATTATTCTTCAAGTTGAAAGAATTTTTCTCTCAAACATAAATTCTTTTCATTCATAATAACCATCATTATAATAAGAGTCTTTTTAGAACTCTTTATAGGACTTAATAATACCCTCATACGAACTTAAACCAAAAGACTAAAATTCCCTAAAACACTAGGAACGAACTAAAAAAAAAGTCCGGTAATTAGATTCGCGGACGTAACTGACGGTCGTTTGTGAAATTTTTTATCGACATCCGTGAATCGCGAGTGTTTTGTTCTATGAAAAGAACAGGGTGAGCACGAATGCCCGTGGCTTCAACACGGTTGTTGGTGACCTTCTTTCGGCCTTCTAATCTCCATGTGCGTGCCTTCCTGATGTGGGGCCTTCTCGCATGGTGCACACGTAAACATGGGTCTTCAATCGCCCATCTAAAGCGTTATTGTAGGCGTTGACGCTCTTAAGTCTTTTCGTGTGTCTCCTACACACCTTGTGTGAACTAATGTCTCCATTAGATGAGATCCAAATTATATATATTTAAGTGATTTAGATTCCTTCCCTCATTTCTTTACAAGAGATATCTAGCATTTTCCATGTTTACTCTTTTTTATTGTTGCATAGATGAGAAGTTGTGGGTCATGGGCAGGCATGCAGTTGGAGGAGTTTTGGACGCTATCTTTCTGCGTTTTTGTCTGTGGGGTTTGAAATAAAAGTTTAGAATTTGATGGGGGTGGGGAATCTTATTCTGTGCATAGTGTACTTGGTATATTTTCTTTACTCATGGTTGAGTTAACCCTTGTTAGTCACTTACGTCATAGGTGTTTATTTGAAAAATTATTATCACGTCAGCCACGTGTCCCCCTTCATTTGTCAATACGTCGTGGCACAATTGGCCCTCGTAGGTCTGTTCAGGTTTTTTTACTGCAACTCAACCTTGTTGACGTGGTTCTACAAGCATACAACTTGGACAATTCTTGATTCTTGTTCTTTTGGAAGCACTACTTGCTAGACATACCAGAGCCGGCTGACTGCCATTCTTGGCTGAGTCTGACACTGATTCTGGGTTTTAAACTTTTATGATGGCATTTGCATGCTCTAAAATATGTATATGTTATTGTGTCTGAAATATTTATGGGCTAATCTCATCGTTGGAGGGAAGAGAATGTAGGGGAATGGATTCATATTACCAAGGAACTCATTTTTTGGTTTCATGCCATGCTCCTGCAAAATCGTACTTGCTTTGGGTATAGAATCCCCTTTTTTTGCGTAAGAAGCTCATGTTGTAAACAAGGAAACCCATCTTATGTTTTGGAAAAGTAGTATCCTCTCATATGTATTGCATTTCTAGACTGCCTAAAACATTATTCTTGGTTTCCAGAAAGAATTACCTGAACAGAAGTAAATTTCCCGAAAGTAAAAGCGTTTTCAAAAATTAATTTTAATTAAAAAATTATGTCCCAAGTAAAACTTATAACTTTAGATGTACCGCTACTATGAATATAAACTGAAAATAGTTATTTATGTTTACTTAAAATTTTATCGATATTTAATCTTAAGTTTAATAACATTTATACTGGGAAATGGACGCCTGGACCCGGTCCGGCGTTGGACCCTACTCAGGGGTCCTATTTTGGTGCCACATGGCTCCAAAATGGCCATGTGGACCCGCAAAAAAAAATCACCACAATCAATGGTGATTATACAGTGAAATGATATTTCATTTCATTGTGATTAAATTTGTTTTTTTTTTTAAATTTTAATTTTATTTTTTATTTTTATGATGGATTGATCATGCGGATGTCCATGTGGCACCCAAACCTGTGTTTTGGGAGTTATGTGTCAGTGATCTTGCTCACGACCAGAGTTCAACGCTGGACCCAGATCCACCATCCTAGTGGTCGTTTATAAAACCCCTATGCTTAATATACTTCTTGGTCTTTCTACTTTGTAATGAAAGATTCACGGAAGAAGAGGCACGAAGAAACTTGAGAAAAGAGACCGATGTAAAAAAGGGGAAACCTAAGATGACATTTCATTGTCATGTGGCCGTGAGTATCCCATTTGGCAACCCTTTTAGGGGCTACTCTCTGAGGTTTAAAGCAGCAATGTGGATTTTCTCTTTGCAATGTTATACCATGAGGAATTCTAAATGGCTGTTGGCAATGTTACTAAAATAAATGTTGGGATCTCTACCAGATTATACTCCCAAATCAAATTTATTACCAAAAAATCCTTCTTTTCTAAATTATTACTAACACATGCCTACAAGGGCCCATGTATCACATGCCTACACTATGAAATACCCATTTTACCTACCTTTGAAAATCATTTTGGCATGCTTTGGTACCAAGAATCAAAGGGTAAATCGGTAAATTTTCAGTGTAGACATTGGATACATGGGCTTGTTTAAGCATGTTTTTGGAAACTATATTTTTGGTAATAAGTTTGATTTTGGGACTATTTTGGTAGAAATCCCTAAAAACTTAAACCTTCATTCCTTGGTTTTTCTACTTTGTAATGAAAGACTCGTGGAAGAAGATACAAGAAGAAAATCGAGAAAAGTGACCAATTTCAAAAGGGGGAAACACAAGATGGACATTTCTTTGTCAAGTGGCTGGCACTATCCCATTTGGTAACCCTTTTAGGGGCTATTCTCTGAGGTTTAAAGCAGCAATGTGGATTTTCTCTTGGCATTGTAATACTACGAGGTGTTCTAATGGCTGTTGGCGATGTTAAAAAATAAATTTTTACCTGATTGTATCCTAGTATTCCATGATTTTTGTAAGTATTTTTATGCCATCATGTTTTCCTTGCATAAAATTACCTATGATATAAAACATATTGGAAACGGTGCACACCTGTTTTCTCAGCTTGCTTCCTATACCCCTTCATATTCCTGTCTTTGAGAATTATGGGTTTATTTTATTGCGTATGTAATATTTATGATTAACCATAGAGTCTGTTATTTTGAAAGAGGATAATTTGGTACACTGTATTTAACAATATTTTTAATTCTTTTAGTTAATATAGATTGGGTTGATAGAATTCCATGGGCCTAACTCAACCTCACAAAACCGGTTTGTAAGGTGAGGTTTGCCCAAGATATAAAGAGCCCAAGAAGGGCCAGCCCACAGCCGATGTAGGACCAAATCCAACACGCCCCTGCATGTGTTGGCAAGATTGAGCCAAATCACGTGGTCAAGAAAGCGGTGATGTGGGGAGAAAGAACGGCTCTGATACCATGATAGAATTCCACGGGCCTAACTCAACCTCACAAAACAGGCTTGTAAGGTGAGGTTTGCCCACGATATAAAGAGCCCAAGAAGGACCAGCCCGCATGTGGGACAAATCCAACATCACTTTAACCTCCAAAGCCCACGGGATAAACATCCGAGTGTATAACTAGAGAAATGTGAAGTTCTGAAACTACCGTTAATAACACATACATGTCGTAATTTCTTTTTTCCTTTTTTTGAGCAGTACATACAGGATATAATTGTTAACCATGTTTTAAATTAGCAAGTGACTGACAATTTAATAATATATGCAACTTTACTTCTGTAGGTGACAGAATTAGAGC
The DNA here is from genome assembly GCA_021018995.1 of Chloranthus sessilifolius. Taxonomy (NCBI): domain Eukaryota; kingdom Viridiplantae; phylum Streptophyta; class Magnoliopsida; order Chloranthales; family Chloranthaceae; genus Chloranthus; species Chloranthus sessilifolius. Next base: position 153,182,484 of record CM037586.1, on the reverse strand, counting down.
CACACAAAACAATCCCTTATAGCGAATTTCTGGAATATAATGATAAAATATTAGTATGTTTCCGCTGGCCCAAAGTGTATACACTTGAAGCCAGTCCATTGCTAGCTATATGCTTTACTGTGCAATGATTGATATCAATCATGGGAAAAGCTCTTGAAAAAAAATTCATTTGTTATAGTTAGTAAAATATATTTCTTTTCTGGAGATGGTGAACTCCAGTGCTTCTTTAGTGCAATATCAAAAGGCAATGCACATTTAGGCATTTCTTAACATTGTGTGGATATGCTGATATTGATCCATAGGGTGCTTGTTCTACTTCGCTTGCAAGTACTCAGTTACCTTTCGGTAGCTTTCTCCTTGTTTAGGGCCTGTGCGAATTCTATATTTTTTATGTTTGGATTTTAACTTCAGATTTTTTGACTAAAAACTAAGGTTAATTATTGTACGAGTGTGTCTGTAATTGACGTGCAGAATATGTTTCCTGCTTTTTTCCCAAGAATGCCAGTTTCAACCCTTACTTTTCCTAACCTTTTATTTCATTCTTGGCAGTCAAGACCTCAGATAAAACGCTCAATGGTGGCTGGATCTCTTACAAAACAAACCAAACTAGAGCTAGCTAAAGATGATGTTAAATCTGGGAAATCTGTCAATAAAGTGACTGGCCCTTTTCCTTCCTCCACTATTGACAGAGATTTCTCTGCTCTTCCATCAGATAGTAGGCAAGGTGGAGCAAGTAATTCTTCTTCTGCAGCTGCTACCAATGGTAGCACAATTCCAGCTTCAGCTAAATCATCTAGTGCATCTGCGAGAATGTCCATGGATATGCATGGTAGTCTATCAAAGATGGATGGTGGAGCTGCTAAGCTCTCTGAGTTGAGGAGCTCGGGTGGAAAAGATACTGATGGCACTGAACTTACCGAGGTACCAAGATCTCTCTCATCTCGTCCTTCTCATACTCCCCTCCCTGATGATTCTTTCACTGCTTCAAAGTCTGTAGATAAGCAACAAAAGAGAACTAGTCCAGCCGATGAACAAGGCAGACTGAATAAACGGAGGAAGGGTGATAGTGATGCTAAAGATGGAGAGGGTTTGGATGCTCGATTCTCTGATAGGGACAAATCTCATCCTACAGAACATGAAAAGAACGGAATTGATGAACAAAATCTTAACAGGCCAACAGATAAGCTTTTGGATAGATCAAAAGATAAGGGTAGTGAAAGATATGACAGAGAGCATAGGGAAAGACTGGAGCGTCCTGATAAGTCCCGTGGTGAAGACATGGGAGGCGAGATGTCGAGAGACAGGTCTATGGAAAGATACGGAAGGGAACGCTCAATTGAAAGAATTCCAGAGAAAGGGGCAGAAAGGAGTTTTGATAGGGCAGTTGACAAAACTAAAGACGACCGGAGCAAACCTCGCTACAGCGAGACTTCGATTGAAAAATTGCATCCTGATGATCGTTTTCATGGGCAAAATTTGCCTCCCCCGCCGCCTCTTCCTCCCAATATTGTTCCCCAATCTCTTAGTGTTAGCAGAAGAGACGAAGATGCTGATAGAAGGGTTGCTAGTACCAGACACATTCAAAGGTTGTCTCCTAGACATGAAGAAAAAGAACGCAGACGGTCAGAAGAGAATTTGTTAATTACTCAAGATGATGCCAAACGTAGGAGGGAAGATGACTTTCGGGAGAGGAAACGCGATGAGCGGGATGGTATGTCAATAAAGGTACTTATACAACTCTTTTGCACCCAGGTTTATTATGCTTCTGTCCAAGTTGCAAAGTTTTTGGTGTGAAACAAAAAAGATTTAAAACAAAATAATTAAGTTATGAGTGATCTATTAACTTAATATTTAGCTAGTGTTATTCTGCACTAGGTTTTTATGCAGGCAATCGTGAGATTGTAGTTAAGTTCTCTAATATTTAGCTGGGATAATTTACAATAGGGAAACCCACATCTTGTTGGAGTTTTATCTGGCATAGAAATTATTCTCATATCTTAATTGATCAAATGTTTGACAATAGATTATTATTTTTATCATGAGTGCAAATTATGGCAGTGCTTAGATGTGATCATTATTCCGCCAGAGTCTGTTGAATCTAGCGGTCATACATTGCTAATGACCAAAATGACCAAACAATCCCCAAAAAGTAAAATCATGCAGTTGACAAAATAGAGTACTAATGCCCTGTTTTTATAATTTACTTGACCAATAATGTATGAGGATTGGGAAATCTAGGTTCTAGTATTACAGCTTCAAACATTGTTGAGAAGTGTACCCAAAAGCATAATCAAGGGATTCATAGAGAACCAAAATTGAAGTAACAGGATCTACCTTCAAGATCACTTCTGCAAGGAACATTCCCAAGGGGAATGCTAATGTTGTGGCCTTTACTGTATCAGTCAATGGGTCGGGTTGGATCAGGCCAAATTTTTTGCCGCCTGGTGGGCAAAGGGCATATTAGAAAGCAGACGGACTGTAAATTCAGAAATTTACAGTCTGTCTGCTTTCTAATATATTTCAAACTCCGTCTCAAATGGTGCTGTTGCACAAGCTGTTAGCATGCAAATCAATTTACTGTATAGGATATTTCAATCAAATTTACCAGTTAGATTAGTTGTTTAGAATCTTCCTATCTATAATGGCTAGAAAAAAGTACAATTGAAAAATTAAAGAAACAAATGTTTTGACACTGACTCTGCTGACAGCTTGTACACAGATTGGGCTATGATCACCTAGTTTTATGTCGATAGGCGCACTTCTTTGATCAATCCAAGTAGTCCAACTAGCAGCTCATTATTAGCATTCGTTACAGTCAATGAATCATGCCTATGAGAGGAATGGAATCATCCCATCTATGCACTTTAAAGTCGACTGTCAAAAATATATGCACACCCATCCATTTTAGAGTGCATAGATACGACGGTTCAAATACCCCAATGAGTGTGAATTTTGTGCACCCAATAGCTTCCAATTGGAGACGTCATGCCCCAATCTGTTATGGGGCAGTGACTCCTCCCTTTTATCCTTATTTTTTAAAGTGCTTATTCTGAAGTCGAGCTTCATATAGCACTTAACGCGAATGACCCTCTATTTACCAACCCCAAAAAATGTGGAACTGTTGACATATGCCTTTCTATCTATTCCCTGTTTTGGGAGAATTGTGTTGAATCACATATCCTTTTATTGAGATACTTGCTATAATTCTTCCAATGTTGTATATAGGTAGAAGAGAGGGAGAGGGATAAAGGGAACATTTTGAAGGATGACATGGATGCATCTGCAGCATCCAAGAGGCGAAAAATTAAAAGAGACCACCTAACGTCAGCAGAAACCGGTGGTGAGAACTCGCAAGGGGTACCACCATTGTCACCACTTCCGCTGGGGATGTCACAACCATATGATGGAAGGGAAAGGGGAGACAAGAAGGGACCCTTGGTGCAGCGGACATCTTACACAGAAGAACCAGTGCCAAGGATGCATGGCAAAGAGGCTTCCAGCAAGATTACCCGCCGGGACAATGATCAGTATCCTTAATACTAATAAACTTCATTTCTTCGCATTGAAATGTTGGAACCTTAAAACGGCCTTTCATAGTTAGTCACATTTCTCATTTTTTCCATATCTTGAAATTGAGGAATTGTAGTGTGTTGGTGGCAAAATAAGGATGAGTGGTGTTGGCTGATGTACTGGTACCAGTAGTCATTTCATTATCCTGATGAATCTGGCCATACACAACCAGGTCAGTAGCCCACGTGCCCCACCTAGTTTGCAGCTAGCCCCCCAAAGATGTTAGACATCCAGTCAAGCAGACACATTGTTTCGTTTGCAGACACTGGATACGGCAACTGAGTTTCATCACACTTGAGTCCGAGTTTGTTTAGGTACACAAACCATGTAGTGCTGGTGGTACACAGTCCATTGTCAGTCTATCTGCATGCTCAAAAGTAAACCTACACGGATTTCACAGATAGAAATATGTGCACGTCCCATGGTTTATTTGCGGAGGACTGAGATTAGTCTGTTTGCCGTTAGCGTTAAGATGGCTTGTCTGCCTCATAAAATTCTTTGGAGAATTGTCTCCTTCAACCTACCTCTCAGTGCTGATTTGTGGGGCCGAACTTCTCCCATCCTTCGTATATTATTTAAATTGCCTATATTTTTTAGAGGAATGGGAGTATACCTAGATGACAAGGAATATGCTTACTGTTAGGTCATGATTGGTTGATAAAAAAATAGGATCTACTGCATCTTTCAGGAGAAAAATGAGTCCTGCTGTTTTCGTTTGCTATCAGTACTTAGAAATTTGTTTATAAACGGAGTTGTTTACAACTGCAATCTTATTATCTTTGGCTGCTTAAGAAATTTGTGATTGATCCAATTGTTTTCCACCAAAGTCATGAAAGAAATCTTACTTTTAATCTCACTCACAAATTGGGGCAAAGATACAATTGAAATGGAAAAAGTGTTTTGAGGATTTACCAAGCACACCTTTTCACCCAATTTACGAATGAGATGATTCAAGTGTTTGATTCGTTAGAGAATTTATTGCTTGTCAACCATCTTATCAAAATAATGTTAAATTCATGTCATGGATTTAATTCCTAGAAATGAATTCCAACTACATGCCCACAGTCACATCCTCATCTGATAAATGGGAAAGCCTTAACCAGCTGAAATCAGGATTTATGAACGAGACTGGGAGGACGAGAAGCGGCAGAGAGCTGAAGCAAAACGCAGGCATCGCCCTCGTCCCTGAAGAGAGGTGACTTATTTCGTTTTAAACTCCAGTTTATGTATTGCTGAATCCTAAGCCAGCCGCTCATTCGAAGCCAGTGCCCATGGATGGTGAATCACTATGTTCCATCTGTGGTAAGTTATTGTCATCTGCATTTTGACTTTTTGGGTGGAGGGGGTTATTGATCACGACTAATTTTATCAGTGGGGAAGTATCTGATGCCCATTCAGATTTTGGTGGTTCTGTTACTTACTGTGTTTGAAGAGGAAGCTGGAAAGCCATGGAATGGAACATTGAGCACGGGATCTGTCCCTCATGTATACTCTTAAGGTTATATATTTTGAGCAAACTTTAGTCTTCAGTGTATCATTTTTATACTGGCTTTTAAAGCATATGATTATTGGATTGTTGCTGCAAAAATCTGAATATTATATAGATTTAAGAGTTCAAAGTTCCAACAGATTTTCAGCTTTCAAGCTGGTACTGTTGTAGTATGTCTGGCCAAGGTGAGGGTCTTTCAATTTAATAAGTGAAATAAAGTGAATCTACCTCTACGATAACCTATCTCTGAATGCCGACCTAGGTACGGACTTCTGGATAACTACAAACTTGGTTGCTGTCAGGGAGTTTGTGGCAGTGGGTTCAAGATACCACAACTGGTCAGTTCCATCAGGAGACTCAACTGTTTCATAGTTTTTTTAGTTTTCTGAGGTTACCGAATATGATGGCCTGCTGGTCATCTAAATTCCCCCCCTCTATGATGACCTTTCTCTGATTTAGTTCTCAAAATATATATGCATCTGCCAAGATTTGACCAGTTTGAGGAGGGAGATGGACTCCTGCACTGCGCTTGACACATGCGTCATTGACCCATGGAGTGAATTTAGCATTACTTTGTGTTCCCTGAGCTGAGTAACCATCTTCATGACAGGTCCTCAAGCAAGAATGGAGAGTTTGATCTGGCGGTTCTGCCCAGCATACTGCATCGGAAGCAAGGTAGGGGAATTGGTGGCGGGAACAATTTTGCAGCCACCTATTGTTGACAGGTCAGTGTGCACGGAGGAGAAACACAACATGACACCAGCCTTGTGTAACCCATGACATACATAGTTTGCTGGCCCTGCTTCCAAGTGTATGCATGGTTTAGAGCCGACCACGAGGAACCATTTACTAGTTGACCATGTAGGCTGAAAGGACTTTAGAGACTGAATGGAACACATGGATGTGATGAGAGAATCTGGATGCCAGACAACTAATCCAGTGGAGACGAGCCTTTATGCCAACCGCCCCCCACAGTTAGTTACTCTGGTCCACAGGAAACATGATTGCTAGCAGTTACAACATCACACACCTTGCTCGTGTCGCTAGTTATGAATGTGTCGCAATCTGGTGAGCCCACCAACGAATCTTTCAGTAACTTTTTATTATTTATTTCTAATTGGAAAAGAAATATTCTTTTGGTGAGCCCACCAAGGGGATCATTCACTAATTGGCAATAGGTGGCCAGGCTTGATTGAATATTGGGGATGGGGTTCAGATCATCTGTTGGACAAATGTGGCAATAATACGTAGGAATCTAATTCATCCGCTTGGACGTAGCTAAAGAATAGCTCATGAACTTGGACATCTTTCTGATCAAGAGTGAGCCTGCAAATGAAGAGCTGATATGAAGATGGGCAACAGGCCGTGTATATAATGAGAAAGTGCATTTGGCCGGATGGCTTGCATAGTTTGATTAGTGAGAGTTGTGGGTTGATCTTCATCAACATTGTGACCTTCCATGCAGATGAACTTGATTCTTGAACAATGATGACACATGCATGGTATAGATAGGGTGCAAACGAGTTGGGTCGATCTGGTAAGTTTATCAGATCCAACCTGTTACACAGATCAGTTCCGGGGTTAAAAATATCAACACATATATGCTGGTTGGGGTCAATAATATCGGCCTGTTGCGTAAACAGGTTGGGTTCATGTTAGCACGAAACCCGACCTAGTACCTATTGGCTATCAGACATTTACATTATACTTTCCAACAGGTTCAGGTCAGTTCCAAAAGTGGCTAACAAGTCGGGTCTAGAGCTAAAAATTCAGCTAAATTATACTAGCTGGTTGGGTGCAGGTCCAAGTGCGGTTCTAGGTCCAGCAAGCAAGTCAGGTTTTGGCCAGGTTCAGGTCGGGTTCAGGTTCACGGTCAAGGGAAGTGGTTATAAGGTCAGGCTTTAGGTTAACCTTAACCCATCCAAAATCCGACCCGTTTCCATCCATTACTTTGGTTCCCGTGCCTAACTCTAGTGACGGAGAAATGTCACAGAGGGCATTATTTTTGTGCTACATGTATAGTAGTATCACTTCTAGGGATCAATCCAACGGTTTTGCAATGTGGGCCCAGGTTGAATTATATGGTACACGTCCTACAGATTGGTTGTAGAAAGGTGAGATTAATAAGGACCTTACTCTCCGGACTCTCTTGACCGTTATTTAAGATATGGGTGATCCATACCATCAAAGTGAGAGATCATAGATTGAATTGCAACAGGTTAAAAGATGGTGTTTTAGGGAGATTTAAACTATCTGACTTATTGATTATAATATCAACCGTTGCTTTTAGTTTCAATGGCTGATATTAAAGTTTATCAATGGGATGGTTCACATCCACTTACAACTTATAAGCATGTTTCTCTGGATTGATATATCTTCCAAAGACGGATTGCCAAACTTTGACAATTTTGATTGGTCACTAATGTGCAGTCACATGGTATAATGATAAATCACACGTTAGTATGACATGGAATGCATCGTAATAATAGCCTAAAGGGTACAAAATATAGCATATAGGTTCATATCTCTTTTGTTTAAAACACATCTCATTTGTTGGTGTCCCTCCATCACCGGCCAATACAACGCAACGTCCAACGATGCAGGAAGTTTGACCTGGGGTACAGAAATTATGATATGATATATGCTTCGCCTCACATTCTAATATCATGTCCCAATCCTAAATCACACGGCGATGAGTCCCATTCTATGCGACCCACCGGATCATTCAGCCGAAGAAGAATTGAGAAGTGAAGTAGAGATAGCAGATTAACAGCGCCACGGATACCGGTACGTCTATTTAGCTAACTATAATTTGGCGTTGCTTACATAAAAGGGTTACTATTATAAACTTGCAATTGCCAACTGTCATTCTCATCGCGGTAGCTGCCGTATCCCTTATCTTCATTACCGTATCCGGTAGAGCAATAAATCAAGTTTCGAGGAATCCAATGTTGAAACGTTGAAGCTTCTAAAAGAACTTCCCAACTGACGCTATTTACTTCCAACTGAATTAACGGCTCCTCCATATCGTCCTCCTCCTCGAACTTCTCCCACTGAGTATTAATAACTGTTTCCAAACGTCTTTCGCTCTCTTCCTCTGTTAAAATTGACAGCGGATCTTCCGGCGATGACGTCACAGATGACGATGATTCTGTTAACTGCCACATCCCGTCGAGGAAAATCTCCATTGCTCGGACGTATATCTGAGGAATCTGTTCCACGAACGGATACTCGTACGATCCGCAGAGACACATCGACTTGCATGACTCGTAGAACTTGTCGAGTCGACTCACCTGGATCGCCGCTCGCTTGTATATCCCCAAGGCTGAGATGCATCCCCGGTACTGCATCTGGAACAAGTTGTCAAGAACAATGACAATGTCTCCCCCGAAGGCAGCGTAGCAGGCAAAGCTCTCACGAATGATCTGCTTCATTGCCGTGCGAACGATAAAGCTTCGAGCGGCGGCTCCCATTGGCTCGCAATCCATTACCCGGTCCATAAGGTTCTGGAGCTGAGGCAAACTCTCTAGAGCTCGCCCTACCTCCTTCATCTTATCTAATAAGCTCTCAGATGAATAGAGGCTCTTCTCGTAGAAGAAACAGTCGAGAGCGTCGTCGAGTAGCCGAGCGTATGAACGAACGAAAACAGTGAAATCGGCTGATGATGACGATGAGCTGTCACAGAAGTGGCATGGGTAGAGACAGAGTAAGCCGTTGGATCGGGCCCAAAAGAGATCGGATCGGAAGGGGTTGTCATCTGGGAGGGATCGGAGGAGACGATGAAGGAGGACTAGGCATTTCAGTGCGACTCGCCAGCACCGAGTCTTGCCGAATCGGCGAGTGAAGCTTAGGGAGAAGGCACGAGTGGACGAAGGGGAGATGGAGAAGATTTTGAGGAGCTCGTGAACATATTTTTCTGCTAGGGGGATGTCATCGGGGGCAGTCGCCTTTACAATTATGAGATCGAGGTCACAGAACCCTCCGATCGTTGCGATCTTAGCGTACCCGACCCAACCATGCTCTCTCAGAGCGGTGTACGCTTGTCGGAGTCGCCTCTGCATTTTGTGTATGAGAGAGAGTGTGGAGACCTTGAGAAGAAATTTAGGATTTTTTATTTCTCGTTTGGAGTCCTCGAAGAGATCGACGTGAGAGCGATTGGGATTGATATGTCTATTATATATTTTTTTAATCTCACTTTGCTTTGTTAGCAACTTAGCATTGTGGTTCTTCCTCGTAAGAACCGGGGAGGCCAAATTAGTGTTAGAATACAACAGGTAATGTTGAGATGTCATGTGGTCGTTTCTCATTGCATGTTTCGTTAAATTTTGTCTCTTTTTGAAGTTTTGTATAAACGTAGTTATTTACTCACGGTAGTATTGTGTCTAATAAAAAATTAGGATGAAATGGTATAAAAAAATATAGATTTAAAATTACATAATACTCTGTCTATATTCCATTTATAATCCTTTAATTATAAATATGTGAGGCCCGGGGACTATGTGTATGGATGTAGTCCTTAGCTCTGTATCACCATCACAAGGATTGGGAGTCATGGCCACTTGGACAAGATCGATCACGTACCACCCAAAAAATTTGGGCATGATTCAATGCATATCTTCCATTGAAAATATGGTCAAAGGCAGTCTGATCAAATTCGCGACTTTTTGAAAAAGTCACGAATAATTCGTAAATTTTTTAAAAAACCAATAAAATTTGAATTATTTGGAAATTCCGAATAAAATTCCTTCTTTTCGAATATTTTGCAAATTTTACGACTTATACGCGAATTAAACGACTTTTTTCCAAATTATTCCCTATTTTAGTCACAAGCTAATATTTTTCTATGTTTTAATTTCAGGTCAATATATTTTTTGTTTTTCTCGAATTTGACGAATTTTGTCGGATTTTTTTAAATTTTTATCAAGCCCATTTATTCTCAAACCCTGACTCGATCCCTATATTTAAAGGTGCATAAATTCAATGTACCAAATTGTGCGGGTGTTATTTTATTTTTGAGTCATCAAATAAAGGGTAAAAGAGTTTTTAATAGCATATGATATAGCCTTTGAGGGGCTGCATATCACCTGCGCTCTAAATAGATACTATGTTCCTTGACTTCTGCATCTCCTTGTGGTCACTTTCACAAAAGAATAGCCATAAAAGTTGCATACCTTTTGAATAAAATAACCAGACAAAAATACAGATGTACCTTTTTGGCCGTTAACCCGACAAAGGAGAGGGCATTACCAACTCCATGTCTACCCTAACTCTTTGTCTGTCTCTCAGATCCAGGAAGAATCTCGGGGCAGCCTACCCGGAACGAACGGTTTATCCATGCATTCGAACTAATTGGGCTCTATATGGCACCCATTAAAAGGATTGGCTGTCATGGTAAGTTTCCCAAGATTAATTAGGTACTTAAAAAAAAATAAAAAAAAATTATTATTATTATCCACCATTCAAATGTTAGTCAAATATGTAAAATTTCAATGCATAAGATTCAAGTGGTGAATGGGATACTTTACCTGAGTTTTGAAGTGCAAATTGGTCCAAAAATTATCACTTCTAAAACCCTATGGAGATAAGTGAACCCTTAGAGGATGGGTGTAACTAGCGATCACGTGGCATGCAGCACGTGATTTTGCATTCAAACTCATGGGTCACATCGTTTGTTCATACCCGGTCCATACTGCAATGGGTTGGCCCAACCCGATTAGTTAGTTTGGACCGACTATGGACTAGTACAAAAAGCTCTATTAAAAGTTGACTTGTTTAATCTCGGCCCGAATAGATCAAATTAATGTTTTTTACATAGATATTCTTGGACCGTCCTGAGTCCGAGCCTGACATGGGCTGAGGTAAGTAAGCCCAGTTCATAAATGGGAGGTAACTCCAAGAGGCCCGATTATAATCTATACGTTTGAGGTCCAGTCCAGACACTGCCCAACCCCTTGAGACCCTAAGCCTCAAGCTGGCTTCTAGCCTGAGTTTTGAGTAGGTTGCTATAGCCATTAACTTTTGGGTAGATTATTGTGCATATGAGTTAGCGTAGCGTGTTGGGTAGGTAGCTATAGCCATTAACTTTTGGGTAGGCTATTGTGTATAGGAGTTAGCGTAACGTGCCCCGCCGGTGTGCTATTGTTAGTGAAAGTAATTTCTAACCTTTCAATGAATTGGTACTTAAAAAACATGTGCATCTCCCACGGTTTGTATAATTTAATGGATGGAGATTAACCCATATCCCCTAAGGGTCCAGACAGTGATTTGGAATAAGTCACTTTTGGGACATGTGGCATGTGGAGTCATCATGTCTATTGTTTGATGTAGCCCTATAATCTATAAATTTATGGTGTTAAAGATTGGCATGCAAAACATCATCTTAGCCGTTCATTTAAAACTATTGACTGCATTGAATCACACATGAAAAATGTTTTCTCTTAACAATATTCAGCTCCAGAGTTTTAGATCACTGATGGTGTCTTCACATATTAGACATCCCAAACAGGTTAAAAGTTCCACATCCTCGTCTGGAATTTTTTTCGACAATGGTGATACATTAAGCTTGTAGTTGTGTAATCACTCGGTGCAATCCACTATTCAGATTCCAATGAATATTTTTCATTTATATGTTACAAGTAAGATTTTAAAGGGAGTCATTACTTGCACACAGAAAGTTTGGCATTTGCATCGAGTTTCAAGAAAGATTTGGTATTTTAGGATATGTGACACGTGAAAACATAACTTAGGTCGTCGGATGTGAAGTTCATGATTTGTAGATCTCCGGTGAATAACATTGGAGCAAAACACAATATTTATCATATAATCTATTGTCGTCAACGAGTGAATCAGATAATAGCCTTTGACTAAATTTAATTACATGATAAAAATTATTTTGTGCTAATCTTTTACACTTAATATCTTTAAATCATGACTTTCAAATTAAACGACTTAGATAATATTTTCACATAACAAAGGTTGTCAAACTTATAAGTCTTTATTTTAAATTCGGTGTAAGGGGTAACTTTTCGAGTATAACTACTGGCTCTCTATTTAAAGTAGTCGAATATCATTTGAATTTTTTCACAAAAGTAAATTTTACGAAAACATTTTGTGATAAAGTATTTTAAATGAGGTGGAAAGCAAGTAATCTAAGCTGCGTATGGCATAACTCTTTGCTAGCCTCTACCATAGCAGAGTTCACTTGCTGTAGTTGATTCCCATTATCTTTTCTTACTCCCTGCAAATGAGAATTTATTTGCTCTAGCAGTAACCTCCCTGCTCTCTACTAACTCCCTATCAGAGCAAATAAAATCTGCTCTGACAAGGTGTGAGTAGAGAGGAGGGTAGAATTACTGAACATATAAATCTTATATAAAATCTTGCTCTATAAAGAGTTATCAAAAAGAAGGGGTACCTACTAAATTAAGTAGTATAATGTTAGCAAAGAGGATGAGAACTTACTAAAATAGGTAAACTCTTTTACAACAAGGGCCAATAGAGAGCTATCCCATAAGCAGCCCTAGGCATGTATGGAAAGCACGTTTCATGTGAAACTCCTTGTAACCAACGAAATGTGCCCTTATTGTATATCAACGCTTTTAAAATGAATAGTTACAATCTAAATTTTGGAAACTTTGTTTTAATTGATAATTTTAAAAAGTTATTGACCTGCCCGAAGGCCACGATAGTGGTATTTTTTTTTATTAAATCTAAACATTGTACTTTTTATATAAATTTTTTGGTTTTTTTATAGAACTTTTTACATAATTGATAGACTTGATTAAAACAAATTTCCACCTATCATAATAGGTGACTTGTTTCCTTTTAGAAAAAAAGAGGTTATTGCCCAACCTTTTTTAGTTACAGCCACATCACTTAAGCACAGCAAATGATGGAGATCATTTTTCTTCCTAATCTTTAACATAATAAATATTGAGCTTTTGGGCCTACCATCTCAAATATTGATTCCCTATGACACACATTTCAAAGTGAATTTGAAAATGACATAACATCAAATGTGGTTCTTCTAGATGGGGCTTTCAATGGACCGGATTAGGGTCGGCAGGGGCTCAATCCGGCCCTAATGTACTCGGGCCGGGTTGCCAAAATTTTCAACCCGGTCCTAAGTCGGGCTGCGATGTACCCAGTCCAAACCCGGCCCCTCGGGTCGGGCCGAGCTTGGGCATTTGTTGAGCTTTTTTTTACTAATAAAATTTGGTTGGGTTTAAACTTTTTTTTTCTAATAAAAGTTTGAAGAAGGTTAAAAATTTAATTAAATAATTATATTAACATTATAGAAGCTCAGGTACATGATTTTATACAAATATTTCATTTTAGTTTGTTGCACAATGATTATAACGGACAATGATTAATCTCAGGGCATTCAAGTAAATTATATTTAATTAAAAGAAAATTTTTTTATAATTTTAAAAGGATAAGTATATATATATATATATATATATATATATATATATATATATATATACGGGTATGGTGTTGGAACACTCAACCGAAGCCTGGTCCGGATTTATCCAGGTTGCAACATGTTTATTCCGAACCGGATATCGGGCCGGGTTTGATTGATAGAAAGTACTACTTTTTTCTGGGCCGAGTGTGGGCCAAAATCCGGGCCAACCTGACCCATTGAGAGCCCTACTCGTAGTTATCACAAAATAAAAATAAAAAATATGGTTAATGTCTATTTTTGGGATGTGTGCCGTGTGGAATCAATATCTGTCCATTTTACGATAGAGCTATCATCCCAACTGCTATTGTGTGCAAGATTGGGAGGATGAATCAACATCTGACCATCTCAAGGTAGAGCTATGATCCCACAAGCTGTATTGTGTGCAAGATTGGGAGGAAAATGATCTCAATCCTCATATTCCAAGTAGCCAATATTTTTTGCTTTGCTCAAGTGGTTGTAACATAAAAAAGGTGTTACTTCTAAAACAAATGAGACACAAAATCATAAAAGGAGGGGTTATTCACACGCATTTTTCTATTCACACGCATTTTTCTTGTGAAGAGCATACGCTCATTCACAAGAAAAAAATGTTGACTACCTTAAATCAATTGATGGAAATTATTTTGTCACAACCTACCACACAATTGATCTTGATATCGACGCCCACCTATAAGATGATCAGATCTGGATTCCAAATGACAACATCCTTGAATGCAATAATGATCATGGGTGTACCTATCAGACGATCACTTTTAGAGATGTGTGTCATGTGAAATCAACATATGACCGTCTAATAAGTAGATTATGATCTCAAGATCTATTGTGTGGAAGAGGGATAAAAAAGATCTTTATCATTTGACTCAGCGTAGTTAATGATTTTTTCCGTGTGAGAGAGTATGCTCTTTACAGGAAAAAACGATTAAAAAAAACGCCAATATGTCATAAATATTTGTGCCTTTAAAAAGGTTTGACTTGTTGGATACATGCCTTATACATAGTACCAGCTAAACAATTAATTTGGTAATCAATGAGGGGGTTGGCGCAGGACCATGCCCCAAGAATGGAGGTTCCTAGCAAGGGTCAAAATCTTGCGTTTCCGATATGTATCGTCCGAGCTCCAAACAGATACGTATCGGACGATATGTATCGGAATAGTAACTTACCGGACGATACATTGAATGTATCGTCCAGGCCTTCCCATACATATTGGACGATACGGTACATCAATGTACTGTATCGTCCTAGTCCAATACCGATACGTATCGTCCGATACATATCGGTATCGGACGATATTTTGACCCATGGTTCCTAGTTTAAATCTCACCCATTTGCCCACTCGCAGAAATTTATGGGAAATTTACCTTACCGACCTTGTCAGATACACTTTTTACGTCAGAGGCCTTGTAGTTTCACCTTTACTCAAACCGACCCATTGCACGCCGAGCCGTCGCCCGCCTTTTGAAATATCGAAATTACTCCCAAGTTAATAAATAGCCATCCTTTAGTCAAATCTTTTCAATTTACCTTTTTTATTTTTTCCTTTTTCGTTCGACGTCGGTGGAGAGGCGGTGTCGATTTGTAGTCACTGGCGCTTCGTTTTTGAATTTTCAACCTACCAAAGCAGTAAGTTAGAAATTAAATTACCTTCCATTTCTGTAGAATTTTTTATTCTCCTTTCTATGGTCTATGTTTTGAATTAATTTTCTTTATCATACGGTTTCCAACACGATCGTCATCGATTGTTAATGCGATCGATAACGATTGTATATACAATCAATGACGATTGTATGCACAATCGTTATCGATCGCATTAACAATCGATGACGATTGTATGTACAATCGATATCGATTGTATGCATAATCGGTGATTTTTTATCTAGCCTGATTATAAATAATCTCTTTTAGTATATGAGTCATGCCTTTCAATTTTATTAAATTTCATATACAGAAGCAGTCAAGATGATTGTACAGCGGGCTGTTGGCAAATGTTCGCCTACTGGTATTTCGAAAGTTTATGAGGACGCTAGCCCGCAACGGAAGGAGTTGCTAAGGGCATCAATTTTTGGGATAATATTCTAAATGCCAAAGGGTGTTAGTTTTGTTAGATATGTTGTCGATGTCATGTTGAGTTTTTGGGTAAATAAGAACCACTTCCGAATCGAGAAGAGAGATGTCTATCTTCGGAAGATGGACATTGCCTTAATACTGGGTCTTGTGGTGGTTGAACCCCAATAGTATTCCCCTTCCAATAAACCACTTGAAAAGGAAATCATTCGATACAAATATTTTCGTGGACTATCGATCGAAAAAATTATTCGGTCTCATATAGAAAATGGATTGAGGCTAGCGGAAAGTGATGACGACTTCGTCAAGTTGACTCTTCTATTTATTCTGTGTACATTTCTTTTTCCCGGGTCTTACCATCAAGTGTCGGAAGACCACATTGAACTCATCGATGCCGTAGAGAACTTCAAACAAACTCCGTGGGGGTCTCTACATGTTCAATGACTTGCTGGAGTATATAAAGAAGGGCGTGACAAATAGAAAGACTGCTGACAACGATAAAGCCCTTAAGCTGTATAATACTTATGGCTGTATGTGTGTACTATAATGGTGGGTTTATGAGATGCTGTCTGACATCTCACCTCAAAGAACGTCCATGGTAAACCCTTTCCTCTGATTGTTGAAGTAGGCGGAGAAGCCGCAAACGACGACGAAAGGCTACACTCTTGAGAAGATGCTGGACAGCAAGGTATGATGTCGTTTTAAATACTTCAAATTTGTAAAGATAAATTTGGAAGGACTTTAAAGAGTAAATTGTAAGATTCTGACTACCAAATTAGTCGATATTGATTGCCTATGCAGTCGGTATCGACTGCCTACACTGTCGGTGTCGACTGCCTACGCAATCGGTATCGACTTCCTATGCAGTCGGTATCGACTTCCTACACAATCGACATCGACTTCCTACACTATCATTATTGACTGTAAGTGAAATCGGTATAGACTCTTTAAGCAGCCGATATACTGCAGTGATTGTTCAATTTTCTCTGTAATATTGCTATATTATTTTACAACCTGTCCTTTGTTGTAACAGATTTATGCCCCCCTCGAACCTGTTTTCTTCGAGTTGGAGATACCCCTCGTAAGGGATTATCAGTGAGGTCGAAAGGCTATTGAGGGAAAGATTGAGGGGAAGAGGAAAGAGGTTGAAGTGGTCAAGAAAGTTGTGGAATTTGCTTTGCGGCCCACGAAGAAAAGGAATTATATTCCTGTCAAAGAGGTTGACGAGGAAAAGTTTGAGGACGAAACAACGTCTGACGAAAACTTGTCGTCAGAAGACGTCCCCGTCCAATTTAACCGGCCTAGAAGGGACGCCGCAAAGACAACCGGCAGCACACCAACCTCCTCTAATCAAAAGTTGTTGAGGAGGATTGACGGTATGGAGTTGGAAAACTTGAAACTCAACCAAAAAGTGAGCAATTTGGAAGAGTTAGTGAACCAATTGGTGGAAGGGAATAAGCAGTTGGTGGAAGAGAATAAGCTCCTCCGGACACGATGCACCTCTTTTGATGACCGGCTCATTTCAAGGGATGTACAATTGCAAATGGCGAATCATTTCAACAAGGTGATCTGGAAGGAGCAAGGAAAAATTATAGAACTCCTTCAGACGATCTTGGAGGTGACACCCAAGGTATGAGTCGTAATGTAGTCTGCTTTAATTTATTTCGATTATTTATTAAATCTGTATCGATTGCATTTAGTATCGATTGTAAATACAATCATTAACGATTGAATTGACAATTGATAACGATTGTATTTACAGTCGATACCGATTACAATTACAATCGATATCGATTGTTTGTAGAGTCGATATCGATTGGTTTTAGAGTCGATATAAATTGGTTTAGAGGTCATATCTATTCTCTCATATCTGGCTATTTATCGATTTTATTTCTTTCTGTGTTCAGGATGGTGCTGTTTCGAAGTTATTATCGGATGTGTCTCTCACTGCTGATATGGGACCAGAATTTGCTGGTCCAGCAGACCAGGGATCAGCTGATATGGGACTACCTTCTCCCACGCAAGAGGAGGTGGCAACAGCTGACAACCGACCCCATGATCATGATGATAAGGGTGGTCCGGCTGGTGATGAACAACCCGAGCAGCCATTCGACGCTCGCTTGAGGCCTATGATTAAAGTAAAATAAATTGCCTGGAAGCCTAGGACCGAAAGAAAGTAGGCGGTAAAAAAATTTGCAACCGAGACGATGCCTTCTGCTACGGATGAGCTGACAGATGAGCAGACGTTCATGAATGCCATATGGACAGCTCCCGAAAAGGATGCCGAGTAAGTTACTTATTTTCGTAATTTATCTATTTTTTTTTATGATAGTTAGTTGTCAGTTAGTAGTTAATTTCGATTTTAAATTTAAACTTTTGACCGTTATGTTTTATGCAGCACCTACGTAAGCACCGTGGGTGATTATACACTCCGAATGCATACATTCAAATGTTTGGAAGGCCAGGGACACTTAGACAATATTGTAAGTAACTAAATCTCACATATTTAATTCTTAATTCTTTTCAGTGATGCTATTTTATGTTCATGTTTTCTCAGAATTACGATTGCTTAACCAAACAAAAATGATTGCATAGATAGTCGTTAGCGATTGTTTAAACAATCGACACCGATTGCCTTAACAGTCGATAACGACTGTATTAACAATCAACATTGATTGCCTTAACAGTTGATAACGACTGTATTAACAATCGTTATCGATTCTCTTAACAGTCGATATCGACTGTATTAACAATCGTTAACGATTGTCTTAACCATCGATATTGATTGTGTACAGAATCGATAACAATTTTCTATATAGTCGATTATTAAAAAAAATTTCATTCTGATTTTGGGAGGCTACCTAAGACTTTTGAAAGTCATTGATGACATTGCTCATCCTAAGGTAATGGATAAATGCTTTCTTATGAGCCCCACCGGTTTGTCCTATATGACTATAAATTATAATGATTTCAAATTCTTTATTGAATTTGAAAAGCTCAACGACCAATCATTGGCCACGCAAATCGAACGGTGGGCTCTCATTAAGGAAGCAGCTAACCCAGGCAAAAAGGTATTCTAAAACTTTTTCTTCAATAGGTTGAGGGATTTGTGGGCTCACCAATGTAACACAGTACATTACGATCTCTGTAAACTTTTTTTATAATTTTTACCGTTGTATCCTCTAATATAATATTCATTTCAGATATTTGTCCCAGTCCATAGTCACGGTCCATTACATTGGGCGCTTGCGATCGTTAAGGTTTTAGAACAATCGGTAATGATCGTTGACCCTATTTTGGATAGGCCCTCTAAAGAGAAGTATCCTGTCCAAATGAACGTCCTGGTAAGAATTATCTATACTTACGAATTATAAAATTTCAATTTTGATTTATTTTATTTGACTATGTTTACGACTGCATAAGCAGTCGTTACCGATTTCTTATATAGTTGCTATCGATTGTCTAGACAGTCGCTAACGATTGCCTAGATAGTCGATGTCGACTGCTTATATGACTGTTTTGACAGTCGATATTGACTGTATTAACAGTCGAAATCTTAGAAAATTCTGATAGTGGTAAAAAATTTTACTGTATGCTTATCTTATCTGACATTGCACTTTTCAAAACAGACCAAATACCTACCCGCGCTTTTACATATATATGGAGACTCCACTGCATTGAACGCTGAGATCTATCCGTGGTCAAGTTCTGATTACAGGATCAAATCGGTACCCCGACAGAGCAATGGGTGGGACTGTGGGATGTTTGTTTTGAAGTACATAGAGTACTTTATGGCGGGGAAGAAATTTGACTTCAGCCAAAGTAATGAGTCAGATCAGGGCAGAAATTGATCAAGCCCTTACTAAATTCACTGTCGATGGAGAAGCGGAGAAAGATACCAATGTAGAACCTACTACTGATGCACCACCTTAATTTTTTTCATAAGTTAAAATTATATTTAGTTGTAAGCAAAACATACATCGAAATTTGTAAATGAAAATTTCAATTTTTGTAATATTGAACTTATTTTGGAAACTTGTAATCTCAAGTATATAAAAATATATCTGGTGAATATTCAAAAATGAAACAATAGGCTGGTTTTGGGCGTGTCGCAGACCATATTGACAGTCATATCGACTATATAGAGAGAGTACATAACGAGTGCTTTTACAATCGATATCGACTGTATAAGCAGCCGATATCGACTGCTTAATAAATCGATATCGACTGCGTATATAATTGATATCGATTGTAAAAGAAGTCATTAACGATTTTTTATGCAGTCGATAACGATTGCTTATACAATCGATATCGACTGCTTATACAGTCGATATCGACTACTTATACAATCGACATAAATTGTATACGTAGTCGATAGCGATTGTATAAGTAGTCGATATCAACTATCTATCCTGAGAAAACGCTTTACAAATGCTTAAAAGTTTTACTAAAATGTACTTCTTTACATTTATAATAGAAATTCATCGTATATATTACATCCAAATTTATAGCTAATGGACTGTGGGGTGTTGTCGTTGAAGATAGTTAACTTCTTGTACTGTATCAACCCATCGACCCCACTATCGTGTAACTCCTGCGATTGTGATCATACTCACTGTACCTGCCACACTGTAAGGCCCTAACCTCACCCTTAGACCGTATCCTTCTCTTTCTCGGACGGCTGACTTGCTTTCGACAATTATAGGGTAGTCTCACTTTCATATTTTCAGGCAGTTGCTCAGCTTGGAATTCCCATTGACTTTTATCAAGGGTGGGAAGCCATTATTCGTCGTATGTTTGGCTTTTATCGAGGGTGGGAAGCCATTATTCGTCGTATGTTTGTCTAAAATAAGTAGTGAAAAATCACTTCTCACAGAAGTTATGGTAATCGTAACTTCTCCGATTGATGGCCGTAACGGCATGAGAGCAAGGCAAGCCATGAAGGTGCCAACGGCGGCAAGTACGTGTCTTGTATTCCAAGTCGATGTGATGAATAAAATTTTTGAAATTGACTTAGAATTGATCACGCTCGTATGGTTGAGCTCTCTTTCTATCGACCCATTGCAGCACCTTCTTTATGTGCTCATTTGCTTTTGGGTAGAGGAGGGTGGTCCATTTCTCAGATACCTGTCGGCGCTTTTGGAAATGATCGACGACTTTTTCTCTAGTAGTTCTGATTAGGTTGATAATTGGTCTCTCTCGAGCTATTTTTAGTACGCAGTTCAAGCTTTCAGCATTATTTGTAGTCAGGGAATCGTACTGCCTTCCTTTCATATATGCGATTGCCTAATGTTTTGGGTCTATTTTTAAAATATACTCTACGGTCCGAGGATCAGCAAGATCTTTCTTCATTTCGTTAATAAAATAATCAAATCTCTCTACTGAATATGCACGCGCGACACTCCACCATAGACCCTTCACATTGTTCCTGGGATACTTATGCTGTAAATTTTGTATCATGTCACATGCAGTAGTTGTGGTGTGCGTTAGGGAAGATATATTTCACCGCCTTAATTAAACCTTTCGACCTATCCATGATAAAAAAGAAATCTTCGGTAAACTCATCGATCACAAATGCACCTACCCGTTAAAGAAATCACATCCACGTATCCTTTTCTTCTAACTCGACGATGACAAATGCTAATGGTAATATATGGCCATTACCGTCTTGCGCCGGGGCGATAAGTAGGATCCCTTCGAAACGTCCCCGTAGGTGTGTGCCATCTACAAGCAGTGTGCGACGAAGTGTATTGCGATAGCTTCCGATGCACGAGCCGAAACTCCAAAAAAATCTTTGAAACTTATCATCAAGCGTTAGTTGAAAGGATGTTTGTACATTAGGATCTACCCTCTCCATCTCCTTCACGTAAATTGGTAGATTTATAAATTGTCCTTTCTAATTGCCTTTAATATCATTAAGGATAAGTTCTTTTCCCCTCAAAGCCTTAGCATATGAGATTTGTATATTGTAAGCTTTTACAATATCAAACATTATCGACGCTGAGGTGTAGTCGAATCCTTCCATAAATTTCTCCCGTACATAGTTGGCTATGAAGGAGATTGTTGTATTACGGTGACCATACGGCCCGATCTTAGCGGCCCCGCATGTGTGAGTACTATTGAAAGTCTTGATTTTGAAAGTGTTGAGCCTAGTTAATTTAGACACATGTATTCACCATGAACAACCGGCTTCGTAACATGCGGCTGTCACTCGATAACTAGCGATTTTTAAAGGCCGAATTTGGAAGTTTTTGCCCACCGCGTGCTCTTTCAATGCTCTTTGAAATATTTGTTTGTCTCTGAAGATGTTTCCAACTTCAAACGTCCAATTCCGGTATTCGATTTTCACCTCTTGATCGGAAGACTCGTCCGATGTCTCTGACACTTCGTAAGCTCCATCTACTAAGGGATTATCAATACCTCTCATAAAAATTTTCGGATCCTCTTTTATAAATCCATTTGGTTCGTCATCATAATCTTCGACGTTCTCTTCACTAGCAGGGTTTTGATGTGGTTGACTGGGCCTTTCACGAATGTGTCATGACATGGTTGACTAGGCCCTTCACCGAACGGGTTCTGGCATGGTTGACTAGGCCCTTCACCGAAAGGGTGCTCATGTGTATGGAAATAGGATTGAGCTCCTTCGTTAATCTCCATTGATGGCATAATAGAACATAATTCGTGAGTCAGCCAAGTTGTGAATCCACCAGGGAAGATATGACGAAAATCGTCTTCATCCCCCACTCTTAGAGACATGTAGTCTAACTCTTGACTACAATGTTGTGATCCATGCATAATTTATAGTGGGTCATCATATGATTCAACTCGGGCATGGTTTAAATCAATAGTTGCCTTCATGGTCGATATGTTTGCTGCAAAATCGCCGTTATCGCCTAACTGAATGGTATCATATGTAGGTTCTTTCTCCTCAAACTTACATGGCTGGAAAGAATGGTTACTCACAAAATTAGTCCCACCTAGAGATACCTGTTCAACTTCGAATCGGAATGAGGATGGTTCTTTAATGATGAATACCTTTATAATGCCTGACCCGAATTTATAAAACGAAAATAGGGTGGCCAAATCATCCGAATCCAAAACGTCGACAAGCATAGGAATATTCACTATCTTCATAGAGAACTTTATAGAAATTGTTTCATCTTGCATCGCAAAACTGACAACAAAAATTCGCCATATAAATCGTTCATAAGACATATCCGTCGAAATTGTAATAACCCTCCGGCGACCACCTTCATACAAATCATCATCATTTACAATATGACCATCAAAGTGATAGAGAAGAAAAATTTTCACATCAGACATCGCCTATTTAAGAAGGAGAAGGAAGGGGTCATAAGACGGATGATAAAAAGAAATGACAAATTGGTAGTAAAAAAACTGATACACAATCGATATCAATTGTAAATAGAATCGATATCGATTGCATAGAGAATCGACATCGATTGTAAATAGAATCGATATCGATTGTATAAATAGTTGATAACAATTGTTTATGTAGTCGTTATCGATTGTATAATCAATCGTTATCGACTATTTATACAATTGATATCGATTTTATTTACAATCGATGTCGATTCTCTATACAATCGATATTGATTTTATTTACGATCGATATCGATCGTTTAAACTGTCGATAATGATTGTTTATAAAGGCTTTATCGACTCTTTCCATATATTTACCCAGTAAAATTAATTTTTCAAAATAACTTTCGATGAGGTTTACACTGGATCTGAACATACCTCGCGTCAGAATGACAAATTGAAGGATCTTCAACTCCCAATGGCAAAATGCAGGAGCTTCTTCTCCCAAACCTCTGTTTCTTCTTCCAGGTAGCAGATTTGAGGCAGAAGACGTTGTCAACTTCACCAGCTCTAACTTCTTACTAACTCTAGAAAATTAAAATGAGGAAGAAGGGGATGTATTCGTCGGTTAAAGAAAGTCAGAGAAAGGGGTAATATGGACTTTTTATTCTCCTTAGGGTTGACTCGGCTTCGAGCTGGTCAGTTTGGGTAAAGGTGAAACTATACGTTAAAGGTGTATCTGACAGGGTCGATTAGGTAAATTTTCCGAAATTTATCGCTATTGACTCGTATGTGCGATGTGCAGCTGTTGCACATAAAAACAAAAAAAATTAATTTCATAGGTATGAGAGCAATTTCTAGTGTTGTCCATTTAATTGGGTAAAAATTCTATTAAATAAATAAAAAAAAAGAGGGTCAAAATTCATAGGGACCAATTACTTGTAAAGAGACTCTGAAATCTCTGCGTCTCTTGGGTGCATCGTCTCGACCATCCAAACAGCTAAAACTGTCCCAATCTTTCACACAATGGATTTTGAGATCATACTAAAGAGGCATTAGCTCAGTTGATATACTCCCTCCAATGTATGACAGTTGGTTATGGGTTCGATTCTTGTCCTCCACACCATTTTTCACCCTTGTCTTTACAATGTATGGGTTGGGTTCTGTTAGTTAACTCTCACCACTATAGTTGGTACCCCCTCACGCTGCTCGATAACTGTCAGATGTGTATGCGTGTCTGCTCAGTTTTCGAGGTTGTTTCGGCTTCTTAAGATCATGATGCACCTATCAGACAAGGTAAATACACTTTCTATCACTTGAGTTGAAGCAATCAATTTTTTTTGAAGGGGTTTGGGTTTAGCGCCCAAAATAAATAAAGAGGCCATTATTTGCACACGAAAAATTGGCCCATTGTGCATAATTTAAAAGAAAGACTTGGTATGTTATGATATTAAAAAAAATTAAAGTAGTCTACTGCATGCCATGCAATCATGCAGACATGCGGACAGTGTCGTGTCCACCTTCATTGTAGACTAACTCAAAAAGAAAAGGAAAGACTTGGTATTTTGAGAACATGTGCCATGTAAAAACTCTATCAATGCTTTCTGATTAAACATTATGATTTGAATGTCATGATCTAAATATTTCAGGTGAACAAAACACTAGGGCTCTCAATGGGCCAGGCAGGCCAAGATTTTAGCCCCCACCCGGCTTGAAAAAAGTGGTACTTTCTATCAGGCAAACCTGGTAGGGTATTCAAACGTAGCTAAACATGTTGCAACCTGGATCAATCCGGGCCGGGCTTGGGTTGAGTGTTCCAACACCCGACCCTTGTATATATATATATATATATATATATATATATATATATATATATATATATATATATATATATATATATACTTATCCTTTTAAAGTTATAAAAAAAATATCATTTTAATTAAATATAATTTACTTAAAACGCCTTGAGATTAACCGTTGTTCGTTATAATCATTGTGCAACTGTTGTCTGTTATAACTATTGTGCAACTGTTGTCCGTTATAATCATTGTGCAACAAACTAAAATGAAATATTTGAATAAAATTATGTACCCGAGCCTCTATAATGTTAATATAATTATTTAATTAAATTTAAACTTTCTTCAAACTTTTATTAGAAAAAAAACAGCTCATATCCAACCAAATTTTATTAGAAAGAATAGCCCAAAAAAATAGCTTTAAAAAAATAGCCCAACTAAATTTTATTAGAAAAAAACAAAAAAAGATACATCGCAAAGTTAGGGGTTGAAAATTTGGAAACCGGCACAGGTAGGTGAGGGCCGGGTTGAACCCCAACCCGATCCTAATCCGGCCCATTGAGAGACCTACAAAACACAATTAACTATCATATGATTCAATGAAATCAACTGTTTAAAGACGTATTCATGCCAATATTTTGTAAGGGATCCCCCATCCTTTATAAAAATAGCTTAAACTCCCTTTAAAGAGAGTTTTAAAATCTTAAACTTCCTTTAAGGAGAGTTTTTAGGGGCAACCTGTTAACGTAAGATATTATTTTTTCTCTCTTGAGTCATTCTCCTAACTTCTCTCTATCTCTGAATTTAGTCACCTGATTTTTAATAAAGAAAATCTAATATTTTTTTTTTTTGAAAGAAATTCTAATACTTATCATTCAAGTTATTTTATTTGCAATTATAGTACAAAGAATAAAATCTCAAATAACGTTACTCATTATTAAAACTTTCATACCCCTCTTTTTTCAAACCCACAATATCTCCTTCCAAAGAAGAAGGGTTGGTGTTACTACCACACCACTTTATGTTATAGTCACCTATAAATCTTGAGATCATGGGCCTGTTATCAGACGGTAAAATATTGAGTATATGTGTTAAAAGTGAATATGAACCATATTTGATGGTTCATCAAATATGGTTCATCACAGAGGAATAAACATCTAACCGTTTGATTGTAGACTCGTGATCTCATGATTTGTAGGGAAGATTAGGGCGAAAAGCAATCTCCGTCATCAGATTCAAAATAATTAACAAAATTTTCCTTTGCTTAAGTGAGGTGATTATAAAATAAAGTGTAGGGCCGACTTTGAGTATAGGCGAGGAAGAGGCCGCCAAAATTAGACCCAAATGGGGCCCTCAATTCTTCAAAAAGCCTGTTGCCTAAGAATTAATTAATTATTTTTAATAAGCCTCATTTTGGTTCTCATTTATTTATTTGGTCTATAAAAATAAGCATAACAAAACTAATAATATTTGACGACTATCATAGACCCCCATCAGAAAAATCCTAGCTCCGCTACTGACTATGGCTTTCAAATCAGATGACTTAAATGGTGTTTTCACATGGAACATGTCTCCAAAATACCAAGTCTTTCTTTTAAACTATGTAGGGCCAAGCAGAGGTACCTAATAGCTAGAAAAGATTACTTTGCAGTTTACAAAAATATTCCCCTAAAAAGTTTCCATTTAGGACATAAAAATACATCTTTGATCATTGTAAATGACTAAGGGTACGTTCGTTTCAATGTAAAGGGGGGATATTACATATAAAGCTTGTAATATCACCCCAACGGCTCTATATTTTACACCAAAAGTCGTTTGTTTTATCGTAATTTCTCGTGAATTGTGTCACAAAAATTACCTGTAATTTTTTTGACTTACGAGGGTGATGACTCGTAATATTGAAATATTACTTACAAAAGTAAAAAGCAAACTCCAAAGGCTCTATTTTTTACAAAAAGTGAACTTTACGCCAAAATTTTATGATAAAACAAACATGTATTTTACATGAGAAAAAGTAAAATCTATATATAATCCAGTCAGCATCATTTTACAAGTAAAGTAATTTTTATATGGAACCAATTACAATGAACCAAACGTACCCGAAATATTTCATGGATATGATTATCACTTGTACCACCGTTGAAATGTGCGTTCATAGATGTACAAATCCCGCAATAGACCATAATTTTTGGCCAACGTTAAGTTCTAATATGAGCTACCATGATTTGAATTGCTAAAACCTAGGCAGACCAAGTGAGAACGGGCTCTCGCACAAAATTCTCCGAATTAATCTAAATTTTGAAAAAATACTTCAAAAAGAAATAGGTGGTCCGCGGGATTCATAGTTACTTTTTGTTGGATTTTGAAAAAAATACTTCAAATTGAAATAGGTGGTACTCGGGAGTCGGGAATCATAGTCACCCAAGTCGAATTTGGGTTTACAATGTGACATTCCTTTTTGGGACGGAATTAAAGGTGTAGGTAAACTCGGACAGTGTTAAACAAAGGACAAATTTAATATAGACAAAGTGCAAGTGATTGAGATGGCATGGTGTAATTGACTGCATAGCAGTGGACTCAATTTATGTAAGTGGGTGCACAGCTAGTCACATAGTACCACGTTAGCCGCCTGCATCACGTAGCGCCACGGTAGTCGCCTGCATAGCAGTGGGACTCTCACGCAGAAAAAGATGAGGTTAGTTTCGGTCTCTTTCATGTTTGAAAGAAAATTGCAGACGGCAGCAGGCTTTGTACAGGCTGCTGACATGGTGTGTATTGACTGGCTGCCTCGACCTGTATTTCTTGGCCCCACTGCATTTGCATCCCATTGCATTGTGATACATCAGCTGCAGGCTCTTTGCCTGCCATATAGAACTGTCCATGTTTGAAAGGCAATGCCCTGTGAAAGAATACTAGTCTACAGCCAAGGGAAGACGGTCTCTCTAATCAAACTCACTCCAAAAGCCTTGGTAAAATTTAATGCCTGTGAAAGAATATATGCTAGTCTACAGCCCAGGGAAGACGGTCTCTCTACTCAAACTCACTCTAAAAGCCTTGGTCAAATTTAATGCCCAAGTCTTCGATCAACATCTCCCTGTAGCTACTACAACAATTCTATAAAATCTAACACCACAAAGCAGCAAGAAAACACCTAATGGCTAAACAAGAGTCGTAAAAAAAAATAAAAATGAACTCCTCAGGGCTCATCTTCTTTCTCTTATCCTTTCTCCTCTCTTGCACTCCTTCTCCCAGATATTCCCAACAACTCTCTTCCTTTTCCATCACCGACTCTCCATGACGCCCCAACCAACAAACCAAAATCCTCGTATCTCCCAACTCCACCTTCGCAGCCGGTTTCCGCACCCTACCCGGTTCTCCCCAACTCTACGTCTTCGCAATTTGGTACCAAAACGCCTCTGAAAAAACTGTTACATGGACCCTCAACGGCGACGGCAAACAGCTCTTCGTCTCTCGTAGTTTCTCCTTCTGGCGCCCTCGTCCTCACCGGACTGACCGGAAGTGATGTACTTCGTACAGCCGTTGGAGCACCTAATTCCAATTCTTCGATGTTAGAGCTTCATGAAGAAGGAAACTTGGTGTTCGGGAAGTGGACGAGCTTTGACTTTTTCACAGACACGATCCTCCCGAACCAGATGTTGAGGCCTAATAAAGCGAAGCTCGTGTCACGGAAAGATGAGAGCTCTTACGACTCCCGGGAAGTTCGAGTTTCTTGATTTGACAAACCTAGTGTTTAGTTCCACTGACCAATATTGGCCTACCGACAATGAAAATCAAATTCGAAATCTTACTTCGGAGGGGTCACTGGTCATGGCGGATGGGTCGCAGAGGATTTCGGCTGACCTTGGCGCTGAAGGCAAACTACGCCGGTTTGTTCTGACTTATTAGTTCCAACCTCCTCCTGATTTTGCATGAAATTTTAAATGTTTTAGAATTTCGGTCTGAATTTTCTAAGAAAATAGGGTAATCAAATTTGGGTAAGCAATATTCGCGCCAACCATATCACAGATCACAGATCACGGAGGGCACCTACCTCTCGAAATCATTTACTACTTTAAATCACACTATGGAGATTGTTTTTCATTCGGATCATCTTCCACAAATGAATCTTGAGACCATGGGCCAACCATATTTGAAAGTCACTAAAAATAATATGATACACATCACGCTCAAATATAATTTTAAATGCCTTTTTGGTGTGAAATACAAAGCATGATCTCAAGATCCATTGGGTGAAAGATTTGGATGAAATGATCTCGTATCTTCCATCTCCATCTCATGATTGAAAGCAATTAATGATTTTTAAACTTATGTGCTGACACTAATCCAGACGCGTGAATAGAGCTAACCTTGGATTTTTAGGGTGGCTCTATTCGCGCCTACAGGTTTAGCTTCTACATCCGAAAGCCCTTGAAACCCATGATGACTTGGAATCAGGCACTCAAGATCGTTTTTCACCTCAATCTTTAACACAATAGATCTTGAGACCATAATTTGATGATCAAAAGAATGTTTTTTTATTCCACATGACACATCCCAAAACAATGGCCCTAAAATCACGTTCGAATAAAAGATTGGGGTGAGATCCAAATTGGGGTGAAAAATGATCTTGATCGTTTGATCTAAGCAGTCAAAGGGTTTCAAGGGTTTTTGGATGTATAAACGAACTTAGGTATCCTTGGATTATGGGTACCTCTATTAGCGCTGATAGGTTTTCTGAAAGCGCCTACGTTCGAAACCCCTTGAAACCATTGACGGCTTGAAATCTGATGATAGACATTATTTTTACCCCGATATAAAAAGTTGGTCGTCTGATGGTATGCTAATGGTCTCAAGATCATTTGTGTGGAAGATCGCGGTGAAAAACAATCTTCATCATCTAATTTCAAGTAGTCGAAAGGTTTAAAGGAGTTTCGAACCTTGATGTATTCAGTAAACCAGTTGGCGCGAATAGAGGTTGCCTTTGGATTTAGAGTACCTCTTTTCACGCCTACGCAATCTCTAAGGGCACGTACGTTCGAATCAGACAATCAAGATCGTTTTTCTCCCCAGTTATCCACACGATGAAACTTGAGACCATGAACGTACCATTACATGGTCTGTTTTTTATTCCACGTGGTCTAGATCCCGAAAAATGTCGTTTGAGTGTGATGTGTACATGTGGAATCTCGTCTCGTGTGCAAGTAGTTGTTCTCTATTTTTAGAGATTTGTACCACATGAAATAAAAACAGACCGTCTAATGGTATTTTCATGGTCTCAAGATCCATCCAGTGGAAGATTGTGATGAAAAACTATCTAGATTGTCTGATTGAAGAAGTCAACTGTTTTCAGGCGATTCCAAAAGTTGGCACCTCAGAGATTGCGTGGGCGCGAACGTCAGCACCCTTGGATTTATTGTTCAAGAATATTTTAGGGACCCGTTACTTGTACACACCGAGTAGTTGGCCTTGCACATAGATTAAACGATAGGCTTGGTATTTTGTAGACCTATGCACCATCCATTCCGTCTGATTTGAAGGTTATGATCATAATCTTTATCATGTGATTAAATGTCATAAAAGGCTATTATATGATTCAATAGTTGACCGTAGATTATCTTTTCTTCCAATCATCAGATCATGGATGGGTATTATCTGATTCTACGGTAGCTTGTGCAAGTAACGGCTCTCGTATTCTAAATGCCATGGTGAATTTGCTTCTCTAAGTAGCGTTCATTTATTGGGTTTTTCGTAATAGGTTGACTTTGGATCTCGACGGCAACCTGCGAATCCATAGCCTAGATCTTACTAGGGGTAACTGGACCATTGTTTGGCAAGCGATCCAACAGATATGCAGGGTCCATGGAACGTGCGGCCCAAATTACATCTGCGAGAGCGACAACGCCGATAAGACCACCTGCATATCTGTTGGATCCTGTGAACTAACCATCAGATCGGACGACCCATTAGACAGCAAGTTCATCCGACTCGATTTCGTCAATTACACTGGTGGATCCAATTTAATATCCCCCAATTTGACCACCTGCCAATCGAACTGCCAATCCAATCCCAGGTGCCTTGGATTCTCCTTCAAATTCGAAGGAAATCGGTACTGTGTTCTCCACGTCGATCGCCTCGTAAATGGGTACTGGTCCCCAGCCACCGAAATGGTCACCTATCTCCGTGTTCGGCCGGTCAGAACCTGATATTGCAACCAATTTCACTGGTATGACTTCAACGCTCGACACAACTTGCCCGAGTCGAATAAGCCTCCCTTTACCCCCGAATGAATTCAATGCGACGACGAGAAACCTCGCACTCATCTGCTCCCTCTTCGTGCTCGAACTCATCGGTGGCGTGCTCTCTTTTTGGGCCTTCTTGAGGAAATACTCCAAGTACAGAGACATGGCTAGAACCTTTGGTCTCGAATTCCTTCGGGCAGGGGGGCCTAAGTGGTTCACCTATGCTGAAATCAAAGCAGACGCAAAGGACTTCTCCAACGTCGTCGGTTACGGCGGGTTTGGCATTGTCTATAGAGGCGAGCTTCCAGACCATCGAATTGTCGCCATCAAGCGCCTGAAAGATGTCGCCGGGGGTGAGGCAGAGTTTTGGGCTGAGGTTACTATAATTGCCCGAATGCACCACCTCAATCTAATCCGCATGTGGGGTTTCTGTGCCGAGCGGTCGCAGCGAATGCTACTGTACGAGTACATCCCAAATGGTTCTCTCGATCAGTTCCTCTTTGCTACAGCAGCTCCTGTTAGAGACCAAAATCTGGTACCGGTTCAAACATATACTGCTTCGCCACTGAGACCGTTGTTGGATTGGAAAATTCTATACCGAATTGCAGGAGTGGCAAGGGCAATCGCCTACTTGCACGAAGAATGCCTGGAATGGGTGCTTCACTGTGATATCAAGCCCGAAAACAAACTTTTGGAGGATGATTTCTTCCCAAAAGTATCGGATTTCAGGTTGGCTAAGCTTGCCAAGAAAGAGGACATGGTGAGTGTGTCTGGCATCCGGGGTATTAGATAATAACACTCAATACCTTATCATTTCCACTTCTAGATAACTATTCACTTACCCATGTATCCACTAACCTACATTGCCAGAAACTTAGTGTATTATAAAAAAAGAACTCTTAGCTCTTTTGTATTCATCAAAGGAAAATATAATAAAAGTTACTTTTTCTATTTTGTCTTCTTCTTATCTCATTCTTTATGGTATTAGAGTCCTAATGGCTCACGCCTTATTCAATTCATTCTTTTTTTTTAAAAAAAAATATAGTTTTTAGAGTTTATCCTTCCTATTACTATAAAAATAAGAAGTTTTAGCAGCACTTGCTATAAAGGCATTTTTTGGTAGCGGCATGACTAATAGCAGCAGTTTTTGGTAGTGATAGGATTAATAGCAGCAGTTTTTTGTTAAAAAAACTGCCGCTAATAGTCTTATTTTTTGTAGTGTATGAACACGCATTAAGAGACTTATCATATGATTTGTCTTCAATTGTTGTTGGGAGAGATCATGACAGACCTGATCAAGTGTGCCACTGGCTTCGACAGACTCCAAGATGAGCGGGATGCGACAGTGATGAACTTCATAGACAGGCGGTGACCACCAACAAGTAAGATTGACTTTCGGCAACATCATCGCGAATTTTTAAGATTATGTTTATCTTCAAAATTGGATGTTCTCAGCGTTCACATTCCAACTTGAAGGGGAATATTAGATAATAACGCTCAATATCGTATCATTCCTATTTCTAGATAACAATTCACTTACCCATGTTCATTCCTACTTCTAGATAACCATTGACGGTTATATTTGTAATCTCATTTATACACTTTCTTATCAAAGAATTAATGTACGGTAAACAATGTAATCGATTGTGGTAATTTCTCTATTCTAATGTTCTTATGTTCATCTCTTTCTTTACGGGGAACGCGGGGGTACCTGGCGCCCGAAAGGGTGATGAACGGCCCTATTACAGCCAAAGCTGACGCTATAGTTTCGGTATGGTGGTGCTGGAGATCGTGAGTGGAATCATAAACTTTGAATTCTGCCAGTCCTCGATGGAGAGCGAGGAGCTATATTTTCCGAGTTGGGCATTTGAGAAAATTTATATAGAGAAGAAAGTGGAAGACATTCTAGACGCTCGGATTCTTGATTCCTACAACAAGAGGGTACACTTTGAGATGGTGGATTGGATGGTAAAGACTGCTATGTGGTGCCTGCAAGAGAGACCGGAGATGAGGCCTTCGATGGGGAAGGTTGCCAAGATGCTGGAAGGGACCGTCGAGATCACAGAACTCGAAAAGCCTAAAATTTTTTACTTGCAAGATTGACCTGGGAGCCATTTTCTTATGCCAAATCCAAGAACTAATATATTAAGCTTAGGCATATTTTCTATTGATATTAACCATGTGTTTATGTAGTTCTAAGTATATCATCTCTAGATGTAAGAAGATTAGAGTATGTTAACGAAAATATTACTAGACAAACTACTGTTATCTTTGTTGGTTAGGTTTAATCCCAACAGTACGATTTGAGATATTCTGAAGAGTGGTCTCGGGTCCCAATCGATTGATCAAGCTTTGGGAGCGATCGATCGATTCTAAACGAAAATAAACATGCTGCTCATTGGTTGAAGTCGATCGATCGAGCTGGGAAATCGACCGATTGAGTCTGAGCAGAAAATTGTTTGGTAGCTCTCAGATTGAAATCGATTGATCGAGTGGTGAAATCAATCGATCGATTATGGGCGGATAAGTTCCGCGGATTTGAACTGCGTGGCTATTATAGAAGATTCTTTTAGTCAAAGTTTCAAAATAAAGGTTGGAACCTATTAGCACAAGGTTTTCTAGGGTTTCACGAGAGTTTTCAAGAGAAAAAACTAGAGTGAATACACTAGCAAAAACAAGATATTAGTGGCAGCCAAAAACTGCCGTTAATAATAGTCTATTTTTTTGTAGTGATACTTTGAGAGGTAAGGTATTGAAGAAAAGCTTGGGGATCGAAACATTCGATTGAAGTCATTCTTGTATTGGAATCTTTAACATATTCCAATAGATCTCTTCTCTGTTCTTTAAAGGACTACGCCCTTGGTTTAACAGCATGTTGGCTATTGAAGATTGTATTAGATCTTGAATGAGAGTTTACTAGAGAGAAAAGAGTGTGTGCGTTGTAAATGTTCATTAATAGTGCATATACTCCGTGAATGTAGCCCTAGATTGAGTGAGCCACGTAAATCTCTTTGTGTTGTGTTAGATTGCTTTTGCGTCTTCTTATTTTTCCGTATTCATTGCGATAGGGAGTTCGATGGTGTCTGATTAAATTCCTAACAGTTTTGTTGACAATTGAGAAAATGTACCTAAGCTCTATTTTAGCGATATGCTCTTCAAGCTTGAAACTTTCATGTTCTAGGTCAATTCTATCGAGTGGAGCTCCAGTCGAAGTAAAATTTAAGTATTATTTTTAAACTATCAATATCTAAGTAGTTAATGCTACTAGCCTTCTAGAAATTAAGTATATATAAATAGTTAACATTTCTTTCTTTCATTTGAAAATATAACATGTAGAAATTATGACAATCAAATAACACACACAACAAGCAAAATGCAAATACAAAATTTACGTGGTTCGACAATTTGTTCACGTCCATGAGTGATGTTGAGTCATTTTATTAATCTGTGAAAACTACAAATCTCTCAAATCTCACCTTACTCAATACAGAAATCAAGTTTCCTTTAATATGTATTGATTTCAGCACTTGGTATGGTTCATGGAAGCTTGTGAGGTTGTTTATATAGAGTTTTTTTTTTTTTTGATAGATAAGCTTGAGGTTGTAGGGTCCTCACCCATTTTATTGAAAAGGAAGTGACATAGTACAAAGAATACAAAACAAATCAAACTTTAAGGAACAACAGGAGCTTCGACAATGCCATCACCCCTATTACTCCTCATAATCACTCTATTGCATATTCCATCTCGACCAATACTATTGTTATCATCGGGAAGTGATCGGCGCTGAAATGTGACTATATTTCGCACTCTAATTCCTACATTTAGCTATCCAATGAAAGCATCTGATGGTTGTTGTGAGGTTTTAATGATTACAGGTGTTTCTGACCGTTGGATTGTTAAAGAGCATAAAAGAAAGTAATTAAAGGCTGCATAAGAGCTATGGATAAAAATGTCAAAAGAAACATTGAAATCCGTGAAGTAGCTCAACATCTAACAAAGGAATGAAGACTCTACCCTTATGTGTCAATCGATTGACATTAGAAGACAGCTTTTCCCTTACTTTTTGCGAATCAAAAGTCAATCGATTGAGAACTTATCCTCAATCGATTGAGGCTATTAGGGATAGGGTTTGCTTGACTCTATAAAATGAAAGCTACGGCTTTGTGAGGAGGAGGATTATTAATTCATTACTCATTTTTGGTTTTTAGGTTTTTTCACTTTGGAATTTTGGGATTTTCTCTTTTCATTCTTCAAGAGTTCTTCTTTCCTCCTTCTTCTAGGGTTTGATCTGGGTAGATTGTACTTAGGATTTGCACTGTCTTTCTTTTACATTCATAGATTGTATTTAGGAAAAGACATTATAAATAAAATACCTTTCAGAGAGAAATGAAAAGTGAAATGGTTTTGAACATGCAAAGAAATCATACACCAAGGATGAGCGGCTAAATCAGTTGATCGGGAAAGATGCGATCCCTAGATAAGTAACCATTTTTTATGATTAATGCCGTAGTCTATTTATGTCATCATGGAATCATTTTGCTCAAAATATATGTGATTGAATATATTGAATGCTTGTTATGACCGTTGATTACGCGAATCAGCGACCGTAATCGCTAGATCTAGACCTGCAGACTGATCTAGGCTGCAGAGCGATTGTGTATTTACTGTCGTGATCTAAACATCATAAGGTATGCTATTCTTTGTATATGACTCATACCGCAATGATAGGCTGAGTCATTATTTTTAGATACGATATGCCGGATTGATGATCACATTTATTTACGAATCATTTTTCTAGATGAATGATGGTGTGAATGATGCTTTAATGAAACTGTAGGTTTTAATGGTAGAAAAGGGGTACAAATCTGGGGTAGCATATTCCTAGATCATTGAAAATATTTTTTTTTTTTAATCATCTCTGCTCAGATTAGTTAGTTTTATTGCATTTAGGGATAGTTTGTTAAGTTTTTGATAAAGTGAATCTGCCTCTTGGTACTTCCTTGGGGACGTTTTAAAGTCTCTACAAGAATTAATTAAAATTTACATTTCCCTGTGGGTTCGACACCCTTGTTCTTGCCATGCTGCAATAGATCTTGTGCACTTGCAAGGATACACTTTAAAATCGACCAAGTTTTTGGCGCCGCTGCCGGGGAAATCGACGAAATTTTGATTAATTCGAAAAGAGATTTGTACTTTTGGTTGACAGTCAATCGATTGGGATCTGTTCCTCAATCGATTGAGTGTGTTCTGTGTGGTCTCTATATTGAATCGTCAATCGATTGAGACGAAAGGATCAATCGATTGACTATTTTGTGTGAGACCCGAATTGCAAATTTCATATTTTTTTTAGGAAATCAAAGATTTGTTTTAGGAAGTAGAGATTGTTAGGACTTCGTATTTTAGATTCTATAGGAGTTTCTTTTTCCTTATCTTCCTTTTTAAGAAAATATCTTGTAGGATTTTTTAAAATCTAGTTATTAATTTTTGTGGGACTACTTAGGCTTTGTAGGAATCTTTTTATTCTCTCCCTTCTTTTTGTCTTTTAGGTAAGATTTTATAAGATTTTGTAGGATTGCCTTTAGGTTTTAAAATTTGAATTTTTAATTTTTAATTGTGGATTTTGAAATTTAAATTTTAGATTTTAATTTTCGAATTTAATTAAAAAAAAAAAAATTTCTTTTCTTCTGATACTGGCTACTGTTCATTATAGAGCTTAATCGATTGACATTTCTATGTCAATCGATTGACTAGGCCTCTGCTGTTGGCCATTTCAACTGAAATTTCTGTGTTGACCGATTCTAACTTTTGAACATCAATCGATTGAGACCACTCTTTCAATTGATTGACGGATTAAGTCCCTGGTTGAATATTTGTCTGTGCTTTGTGTCAATCGATTGAAACATTTGCTTCAATCGATTAAAGCTGATATTTGTGGATTTATTGTGGACTCAACAATCTTTGTTTTGGGTGTTGGTGCATGAGCTTTACTCGTTCTCATCACCCACATCTGCAACCATTTAATCTTGAGATCGAATGATCTTGTAGAGAGAATCGCAGAATCCAGAGGAATCAGTATCATCATACTGAGACTATAGCAGATCAAAGGAATGGAAATAATCAGAACAATAATAATGAAAATAATGGAAACAATAATCATGATGAGGGCCCGAGAATATTGGAATATTATAATGATCTTGGTTTTTACGAGGATCAAGATAGTATCATGCATGCCCCCATCCCAGGGAATAATTATGAATTTAAATCCGCAATGATTCAAATGTTACCAATTTATCATGGATTATCAAACAAAAATCCACATGTTCATTTGAATGAGTTCATTGCAGTGTGTAAAATGTTCCGTGTACAAAATGTGACCGACGAAATAGCTAAGCTGCGACTCTTTCCTTTCTCTTTAAGAGATAAGGCAAAAACTTGGTTCTACTCCTTAGAACCACAATCTATTCAGAGTTGGGCAGAGCTACACCGTCAGTTTCTTAAAAAATATTTTCCCATGACTAAAACCATTGAGTTGCATAAGAAGATCCAATTCTTTTCCCAACAACCTACAGAAACATTTCATAAATGTTGGGAACGTTTTAAGGAATTGATTAAGAGCTGTCCAAATCATCAACTGCCAAGGTGGCAGCAGGTCCAGAGTTTTTACAATAGACTAATTCTCGAAGAGAGACGCATGGTTGATGCATCTTGCGGAGGATCGTGTGCCACGAAAGAGGCTGATGAGCTGTGTGCATTGTTTGAAAAGTTATATCAAACTTCAATCCAAATGCGACAATGGAGCGAACTAATTTGGATGTGGCAACAAAATCACATGTGTTGACCAGAAATGGATTATTTGATGTCAATAACAATACTTCAGATCCTTCAACAAAGGTTGATATGTTGTCCAAGCAAATGAACATGTTGTTAGCTGCAACTAAGCAAGCTAAGAGTCCCATCAACCCCACCGCTTGTTCAATCTGTGACCACCCAGGTCACATGGCTAACGAGTGCCCTACTACCTTGTCATTTCTTCCTGATGAACCTACTCCTCAAGAGCAGGTGAATCTGACTCAATCATATCAGCGACAAGGTTGGAACATGTACTCAAACACATACAATCCGGAATGGAAAAATCACCCCAACTTCGGATGGAGAGGATCAAACCAAACTGGACAGGTGAATCAGCAGTTCATATCCAATGTAATGATCCACAGTAAAATTCTAATTTCCAGCAGAACCCTCCTTATTATCTTTCGAATTTTGATTATCGAAAAAATCAGAATTTTAATCAATCTCAGGCCTCCGTTTCAAAAGATTCTGATTTGGAGGAAAAGATTATGCAAAATATGCAAGCTTTTCAGCAGATGATGATAGATCAATTTAGTCAACTGACAAATTAGTTGAGTCAAAGAGAGGAAGGTAGGCTCCCTAGCCAACCCATTAACAATCCTCGAGGCAAAGCATCATCTGATGAAGGACCATCAAATAGTCAACAGTTGAAAGCTGTTACGGTGCTGAGAAGTGGACGAGAAACCAATAATCAAGTGGAAATGCCTGTGGAAGCTGATGAAAAAAAAGAAGCAGCAAAAGAGTCAAAGAAAGAGAAAGAGCAAGGAAGAGAGAAGGGAAAAGAAAAAGAAGTAGAGGAAGTGTTTCCCTCAACTGTCTAACAAGGACGTGGAAAAGAGTCAGAACTTAAATCTCCACCTTATGTCCCTAAGGCACCATTCCCTGAATGCCTAACTCCTCCATCTAGAATGGGGAAGGGACCTGCAAAAATGGAAGAAATCTTTGAAACATTCAAACAGGTAAAGATAAATCTTCCATTACTTGAGACAATCAAACAAGTTTTTGAGTACGCCAAATTCATCAAAGATTTGTGCACTCGTAAGAGAAAGGCATGCACTCATATTTCAAAGAAAGTGTTTCTGACTAATCAAGTCAGTTCGATATTGCAATTAGAAGCCCCACAGAAACTCAAGGACCCTGGAGTCCCAACTGTTCCATGTGTCATTGGTGGACAACCAATTAGAAAAGCGTTACTGGATTTGGGAGCAAGCGTTAATCTGATCCCATACTCGGTGTATGAGAAATTAGGATTGGGTGAATTAAAACTCACAACGGTTACACTTCAACTTGCCGATAGGTTAGAAAGAAGGCCTAGGGGTATCATCGAGGATGTTTTGGTTGGAATAGATAAGTTTGTCTTTCTCGTGGACTTCGCTGTTTTAGACATGGAACCACCTGTTAAATCCATTAATCAAGTCCCCATCATCCTTGGACGTCCGTTTCTCGCCACTGCAAATGCTTACATTAATTGTCGAACGAGAGTCATGGACGTTCCTTTTGGAAACATAAAGGTTAGATTGAATATATTTCATGCGATGAACCATTTCCCCAACGAGGATGAGGTTGACTGTTTTTACATTGACCAGATGGACAAAGTAGTGGATGAAGCGTTATCATCAATGCTTACCAAAGAAGAATTTGAAGCTGCTTTATTGGCCATCTATGAGGAAAAAGGATTTGAAAGGAAACAGTCAGAAGAAACGAGGTCGAGTCTATCATGTCCAGATGATGACTTATGTGCAAATGTGACTAAGGTAGAACCATTACCTCTCGAGGTAAAGGGTGCGCTGACTCCATCAATTGAGCAGCCATCGGCTATGGAATTAAAGAAACTGTCGGAGTCACTCAAGTATGCATTTTTGGGACCTCGAGAAACATTGTCAGTAATAATATCATCGACATTGTCAGAAGAACAAGAGAATGAGTTGCTGAAAGTGCTGAAAGAAAATAAAGAAGCCATTGGATGGACTTTAGCCGATCTAAAGGGGATTGAACCATCGGTATGTATGCACAAAATACATTTGGAAGATGATGTAAACCATCGAGGGAACCGCAAAGGCGACTTAATCTAAACATGCAAGAAGTCATTTTAAAGGAAATCATAAAACTACTCGATGTTGGAATCATCTATCCAATCTCTGATAGTCCATGGGTCAGTCCAGCTCAAATTGTTCCGAAAAAGTCTGGCATCACTGTGAAAGAAACTACTGAAGGAGAATTGGTGCCCACTTGCGAAACCACGGGGTGGCGCGTGTGCATCGATTATCAAAAATTGAATATGGCTACAAGAAAAGATCATTTTCCTCTGCCATTTATTGACCAAATTCTTGAAAAGTTAGCAGGACAAGAGTTTTATTGTTTCCTTGATGGATATTAGGGCTACAACCAAGTACCGGTGTTTCCTGCAGATCAAGAGAAGACAACGTTCACGTGTCCCTACGGAACGTTTGCATACTGAAGAATGCCTTTTGGCTTGTGTAATGCACCTGCCACTTTTCAAAGATGCATGTTGGCCATATTCTCGGACATGATTGATAAATTCATCGAAGTCTTCATGGATGACTTTTCTGTTTTCGGAAAGACCTTTGAACTGTGTTTGCAACACCTTAACCAGGTATTGCAACGATGTGTCGAATCAAAACTTGTTCTTAGCTGGGAGAAAAGCCATTTCATGGTGCAACAAGGAATTGTGTTGGGACATGTTTCAAAGAAAGGAATCGAAGTTGATAGGGCAAAAGTCGATTTAATCGCTAATTTGCCCCCACCAAAGAGTGTTCGACAAATTTGATCATTTTTGGGTCATGCAGGATTTTATAGAAGATTCATCAAAGATTTTAGCAAGGTGGCTAAACCATTGTGTACCTTGCTTGGCACAGATGTTCCTTTTGACTTTGATGAGAATTGCATGAAAGCATTCTTGAACTTGCGTGAGTTGCTATCAAATGCATCGATAATCCAACCATCGGATTATTCTATACCGTTTGAACTCATGTGTGATGCATCTGATTATGCTATTGGAGCAGTTTTAGGGCAGAGGGTAAACAAAGTACCTCATGTGATCTACTATGCCAATAAGACATTGATTGATGCCCAGTTAAATTACACCACCACTGAGAAGGAGTTATTAGCCGTGGTGTATGCTCTGGAGTTATTAGCCGTGGTGTATGCTCTGGATAAGTTCTGCTCTTATCTGCTTGGCTCGAAAATAGTGGTCTTTTCATACCACTCTGTATTGAAATATCTGCTAGCGAAAAAGGACACCAAACCAAGGTTGATCCGATGGATCTTACT
Organism: Chloranthus sessilifolius; assembly: GCA_021018995.1. Classification (NCBI taxonomy): domain Eukaryota; kingdom Viridiplantae; phylum Streptophyta; class Magnoliopsida; order Chloranthales; family Chloranthaceae; genus Chloranthus; species Chloranthus sessilifolius. Next base: position 153,141,395 of record CM037586.1, on the reverse strand, counting down.
CCTACAAGAGTTCAATTTTGAGATCAAAGATAAAAAGGGTGTCAAAAATGTAGTGGTTGACCATCTGTCAAGAATTCTGCCTGAAGAATCCTCGGTCTCCGAGACTATCCGGGACACCTTTCCGGATGAACAGTTGATGGCAATAGGTGCTGCCACTACAAAAGTTCCTTAGTTCTCTAATATTGTGAATTATCTGGTAACTGGCAAAATCCCTACCCAATGGAACAAAAATGATAAGAATCTGTTCTTCTCACAAATAAAATACTATTTTTGGGATGAGCCACAACTGTTTAAAGTTTGTTCAAATCAGGTCTCAGGAGATGTGTGCCTGAAGAAGAGCAATTGAGTGTTATTGACTTTTGCCATGCTGGGGCCTGTGGAGGCCATTTTGGAGGACAAAAGACCGCACACAAGATTCTTCAAAGCTGATTTTATTGGCCCTCCATCTTTCAGGACACTGTCAAATTTTGTAAAGAATGCCAAAGATGTCAGCAACTTGAAAATATTTCACGGCGAAATATGATGCCTCTGAACCCAATTCTGATAGTTGAAATTTTCGATGTATGGGGGATCGACTTCATGGGTCCTTTCCCCCCGTCGTTCGGATATTCCTATATTTTTGTAGCTGTTGACTACGTTTCCAAATGGATTGAAGCTGTGGCAACCCGTTCGAATGACTACAACGTTGTGGTCAAATTTCTGAAGGAAAATGTCTTTAACAGATTCGGGTTTCCACGGGCAATCATTAGTGATGGCGGTTCGTACTTCTGCAATCGCTATTTTGCTACTTTAATGAAGAAATACGGTGTTACCCACAAGGTGGCAACGCCGTATCACCCGCAAACTAGTGGTCAAGTGGAAGTGTCGAACCGAGAGATCAAACGAATTTTAGAAAAGATGGTGAGACCGGATAGAAGAGATTGGTCGAATCGCCTATCTGATGCTCTTTGGGCATATCGTACTGCCTTCAAGATACCAATTGGAATGTCTCCGTTCAGAATTGTCTATGGCAAAGTATGCCATCTTCCTGTTGAATTGGAGCATAAGGCATTTTGGGCTATCAAAAGATTTAACTTTGATATGCAAGCGACATGACCAACTTGAAGACTACAGCTGAGTGAATTGGAAGAGCTACGCTATGATGCGTATGAAAACTCCAATATGTACAAAGAAAAGTACAAAAAGCTGCATGATGAGTCAATTTCTCGAAAAGAGTTTCACATTGGACAAAAGGTTTGGCTGTTTAATTTCAGACTAAAGCTTCACCCGGAAAAATTGAAATCTAGGTGGGAAGGCCCGTTTCAGGTTGTTTCTATTAGTGCGCATGGTGCGATTGAGATCCGTAGTCTCAAGGACAATCGAGTTTTCAAAGTCAATGGGCAACGTCTTAAACCAATGTTTGAGCCGATGACCTAGTACAGAATTGAGGTGATACACCTCAGTGATCTAAATATTTGATCAATGAAAAGGTCGAGCTATTGACACTTAAACTCAGCGCTTCCTGGGAGGCAACCCAGTATGTTTGTTTATTTCTGTTTTTGTTAGAATTGAGTCTCTGTTCAATCGATTGACTGCCAAACAGCAATCGATTGACATCAGCCCCTCAATCGATTGACAACACTGTCAATCGATTGATAATTCAATCATCATCATCTCTCTTCTTCCTTGTCAATCGATTGAGAGCCCAATCTCAATCGATTGACAGCCTCTAGGATTTTGGATGGTTTTTGGAATTTGAAGCGCCACTTGACACATCTTGTCGTGGCAACTAACTTTTAGGGCACGTTTGTGTCAAGCGATTGAGACTAACCCCTCAATCGATTTACTTGATTGAGTATTTAGTTCACCCGTTTCTGAGGCACCTAACCGATGCGACTTTTCAAAAAAGAGTATTCTCAATCGATTGACATCACATTGTCAATCGATTGACATTCAAAGAGGAGGAGTGGATCACACCACGTCGCATCCGTCTGACTGTTGTCGTTTCAATTTCGCGCAATGTGGGGAGGCCAAACATTGTCAATCGATTGAGGATCCATCCTCAATCGATTGATGTCCAGACTATATAATGGGGACACCCGTGGTCCCCTTCATCTACTCTCTCCTCCAATCCAAACCGAATCTCCACGATCGCATTCTCCTCGTCCGATCAAATGGCAGCACCTGGCCCACCAATATTCAGACCACCTCGTCCCGAAAACAACCCGATGTGCATCCCCAATGAATTGTATATCGAGCGCCAATTCCAAACGAAAAATTTCTTCGATCTTGCTAAGTACCGTCGCATCGCAGAATGCGCCTGTTCGATCGAATTCATCGAAGTGCTACACTTAGAAATGCTACTTGCCCCGCCTCCCATTGATGTCTCTCTGCGTATCGTTCGCTTGTTTTACCAGAAAATGGAGTGGGTACCTGCACCACTCTCGCCAACGGGAATGACCTACATCAGCCTTGCGATCGATAATTGGCGATATAACCTGCACGCGGCTGATCTGGCGCGGGCTTTCAACTTCTTCGTAGTTCACCCCTTGAACCACCACATCGACCCCGCCGTTAATCTTAGCCAAAACGACATGATCAATAATATGTGTGGAGGACAGCACGGGACCGGGTTGGAAACGAAAAGAGCAGTCCTACCTATGGACATCTTGTTTTGGGACATCGTGATGTCAACTAATTTGCTACCGCATGGCACGAAGAGTGAGTGCACAAAGAATAGGGTGCTGGCATTGTACGCGGCCCACACGAATACGTGGTTTGATGCTTCGGGGTTGATGCTAGAGGAGATGTATCGGTGTCACCAGGACATCGCCACCACCGCTGCGCCAAAGAAGCGCGAGGCTATACTTCTGCACTTCCCGCACTATGTGATGCATCTCCTGGACCAGCTTGGGTGCCCGATTTACGATGATGAGGAAATGGGTGATATGCAGTTTTATCACTACAGCACCAACGTCTGGGACAAGAGCATCAAGGCTATTCTGCTTGTGACGCCACCTCCAATTGACGTCGATGATGTACCTCAACCACGTCCATACCCCGCACAACGCCAACGTGGCGGTGTTAGACGACTCGCCCAGAAGAGGTCCCGAATTTTAATGTTGAGGCAGCCGTAGCTCGCCTCGAGGTACGAATGGACGGGTTGAGTGCGAATCTTGGAGGTGTTGATCGACGGTCTAGGTTTTCCACTTCTCTCCTCATGCGGACGGCCCGGGAGTCGTTCCTTGGGCGTGCCGACGAATTCATTGTAGGAGCGCGAGCGGCAATGAATGAGGAGAGGGATCCGAAATATGATGATGATGATGATGATGTTTAGTTTGTTTTTGTGTAGTGTTTTTGATGTTTGTGTTTAGTGTTTGGTGTTTGTGGGTGTTTAGTGTTTAGGCTTTTAATTTGTTGTGTGTTTTTAGATTTTGATTAATCCTAGTTTGTGTTTAGTGGTTGGGGACCACTGCTGTGTAATTGCATCAAAGAAATCAATGGAATCAGAGTCTTTTTGATGTGTTTATTTTTATGTTCACTCTCGGATTGGTGTATTAGTGCATCAGCCAATCGATTGAGATCTAACTCCCAATCGATTGAGCACTTCGATTGGAAATTACTGAAATGTACTCCCATTAGTCAATCGATTGAGGAACAATTATCAATCGATTGACTCATGCATGGGAAACCTGTCTACATCAGTCCGAACTAGCAAGTTTCTAAATAGAAACTGTTTTGAGAAAGTTTGACCCGTACACTGGAAAGCTTCCTTGACATCTTGTGTCAATCGATTGACACTAAAATGTCAATCGATTGACTGCGGTATATTTGCGGTAGAATTCCTCTTTCACTCCGAAATTCGAGAATCAAGTCCTCTTAGAGTCCCTAATTTAGAAAACTCTTAGAGTCTGTGTGTTAGCAAATTTTCTCTATTTAAACTAATCCAAGGATAGTCCTCTTCCTCACCATTAGTCAAACTTTTAGTTCTCCTTTCCCAACTTTCAAGCCATGTCTTCCATTCGGTATCGTACCCGATCTGCTGTGAAAAAGTTGATGAAACCCGCACAAAAATATGCACGTTATCACTCTCCGCGATCATCAATCGATTTGTCAAATCATGAAGTCATCAATCTTGACGATGAATCACCGTTAGAGGTCAAATCGATTTTTACGCTCTCTGTCGAGGCTGCCACCGACCCATCCTATATTGTGATTTCGACCTACTTGTGGGCGGAATTGAACCCACCCTCCGCCCCACCATTGTCTCCGCCGCACATACCTACCCCACCTCCACGCGAGGGTGGCATCCCGGAAGAAATATGAAATTACGCGTTTCCAAAGCCGAAGGAAGGACGTTCTACCATGATTGACTAAAGGATTAGGAATTTTAGTTTTAGGGTCTAGTTTTAGGAGTCCTTTCTTTATGTTATTTTTATTTTTATTTTATGTTTTGGTTTAGGTTAGATTTCGATTAATTTTAGGGTAGGATTTTTATTTTCTAATAATTGTCATTGTTTCCATATATTTAATACAACTTTCGTTAGTTCAATAATGGTGTTTTTCTTTTTTGATCACCATCCCTTGCACTTAATCTATTTCTTTTTGGCCCTCGATTGCATTAAACAAGTTTGGGGGGGGTCTTACCTCCTTTCTCAACATCATCGCAATGAGGACATTGGACAGTTCAGGTTTGGTCAATTTCATGTATTTTCGGTTACTATTTAAAAAAAAAAAAGGAAGCTATTTTCGGAATCTAAAAATATATCAGTCAATCAATTGAGACCAGTGTCTCAATCGATCGACTGATAATCACCAGAAGCCGACTGGGAATTGTAGAAGTCAATCGATTGAGACCAGTGTCTCAATCGATCAACTGATGACAGGAAGACTAATGAAGTTCGAATTTTTATGTGGATGACCTAAAATTCTTTAGAATTGTAATCATGCCATAATTATTTTTATGATTGCTCATGAAGTTCAAGATTAAATAGCGATATTCATGATCTATGCCTGAAAATTTTTGCACCATCACTGTGCTTTAATTTCAAATATGAGGATTAAGTGTGTAACTTGAAACCTTAAGATCACAAAGAAGGGCTAAAACCCAGTGAGTTTTGAAACTTTGTTCTCGTTCTTGATGAGTGCTGGAAATAAATTTGGAGCATCTTTGAGTTTCTCGCTTAAATTGTTAAAACCTCATGCATTGTATTTTGATTTGTTGACTTTACATGTGTTATACCACTACACTAGAAATCACTGTGTAAAAACTCAAGGCAATTAGGCATTAGTACCATCATGAAAGGAAATGATCTAAGGCCATTATTGGCTCATTTGTGCCCAAAGTATCCCACTATATACTGATTTATCTTGTTGCACTCCCTTTGAGCTTCAACTGAAAAATTTGCCTTATTTATTTTTTGTAAGCTATATTAGCCATACCCCACACCAGTTTGAAAAGCCTTACCCTTTTATCTCTGAGAAATTAGGTATGAGATCAAGGAAGGAAATAAAAAATTATGGCAATAATATCTGTAAGGAATAAATGGTAAAGAAATGTAAAAGGGGAGAGAAAAAAGAAAATTTAGTTTACTGCAAGAAGTACAGAAGTATATGGAAGTGATGTTAAAAAGAAAAAGAAAAAGACAAGAAAGAAAAAAAAGTGTATTGAAGAGAAAAGGTTCTAGAGAATTCGAAAGATATCAGAAAATCAAGTGTGTTTTTTTTCCGATCTCTTAGAGAAACTTGAATCATATTTTTCCTTTCTTAACCATTTACCCGAGTGGTCGGTTTTTAAAGTGTACCCTTGCAAGTGCACAAGATCTATTGTAGTATGGCAAGAACAAGGGTGTCGAACCCACAGGAAAATGTGAATTTTAATTAATTCTTTCAGAGATTTAAAAACGTCCCCAACGAAGTACCAAAGGGCAGATTTAATTTTACCAAAAATTTATCACACTTTTCCTAAATGCAAGAAAAATAACTTAATCTAAACAACTAATTTTTGATGGATCTAAGAACAATATTTAAATATGATTAAGGAATATGCTACCCCAGATTTATACCCCTTTTCTATCATTAAAACCCACAGTTTCATTAAAGCATCATTCACACCATCATTCTTCTAGAAAAATGATTTGTAAATAAATGTGATCATCAATCCGGCATATCCTATCTAAAAATAATGACTCAGCCTATCATTACGGTATGAGTCATGTAAAAAGCATAGCATATCTCATGATGTTTAGATCACGATAGTAAATACATAATCGCTCTGCAGCCTAGATCAGTCTGTATGTCCAGATCTAGCGATTACGGTCGTTGATATGCGTAATCAACAGTTATAACAAGCATTCAATATATATATATTCAATCATACATACTTTAAGCAAAATGATTCCATGATGACATAAATAGACTGCGATATTAATCATAAAAAATTACTACTTATCTGGGGATCGCTGTTAAGACCTGAAAAGTACCACTTTTCACTCCTTAACTTAGCCTTTGATTAGACCCTTAGCCATCTAATAAAGTTTTGTTAAGTATTTTCTATAGATAATAAACAGCAGTGCAATAGGGCCATAAATCATGTTAAGGAGCCTGTATTGGCACCGGAAGTCCCTCAGAAGGATAAACACTGAATCCAGACCTGAAATCAGCCTCGCACAGCTTCCATGAAGCTTCAAAGGATTCAAAAAACTATGCTTCGTGCAGTCCTCGCGAGCTTCCCAAGACTTCACAACAAGTGCTCGCGCAGTTGAGTAACAGAAGAGCTTCAGAAGCATAACCTCACGCAACTCTCACGAAGTTCAGGAGTAAATGGTCGCGCAGTCTCGCGCAGTTCAAGAAGATCTGCAATCAATCTCGCGCAGTTCACTCAGAACCGTTGAGGAGAGAGAGCTTCAGGAGATTCTTCGCGTAGCTACTGTGCAGTAGCCGCGGGATGCAAATGTCAAGAGAACCTATCACGCAGTTCAGAAGAGCCTCAAAGCTATCGCGAGGATCCTCACAAAGTTCCATTAAGAAGTGAACTTCTCGCGTAGTTCTCACGCTGTTCAGGAAGAAAGCAGCCTCGCGAAGCCCAATCCAGCGAGAGCTTAACTACCTACCTCGCGACTGCTCAAAGCTTCAAGAAGCTGCAACCCCGCGACGTCTGAAGTTTTAATGCAAACTCATCCTCTTGAAGTCTGTGCTACCACGCGACAAGTCTGGGAATCGACTGCAACTTGGCGAAGCTCTGAACTCCAACTTCCATCATTCTGGAGATTTCCAGCGATTAGGGCATGCACTCCCACGCTTAAATCTCTGTGCACGCGCCCTGAGGCATCCAAGGATCATCAATAGGCCACATGACATCGCTAAAATTAGGGTTTCCTAACCCTAATGTGCCGCCACACCCACTGCTATATAAACCTATGCATGGTTTAGGTTTAGGGATCTCAAAAATATCTCTGGACTTTTAGAATATCTTTTTTTTGGATTGAGATCATTTTCTCTTCTGTTCTTCTGTAGTTGTAAGTAGTTTTCCTTTTTCTTTTCCTTCTCTCCATGGCCCAGCACTTGCTGGCCATGCCTATGGATGTTTATTGAGATTAGAAAAATGAAATTTGTGATTGGGTGTTGTACTTTTATGGGATTCATGTGTTTGTGAGCTGTTCTGTGTAAGGCTGCTGCCTTGTGATCCACCATTGCTTTCGCTGTGATTCAAAGCAATGGAGGACTGATTCTAAGGACCCATTAAGATCCAAGTGACCTGTGTGTCTGAGCTATCATGGCCCGATACAGCCTTAGCCCCACCACAGGACCCACTAGATCTAAAATTCCCATGGAAGCCTGCGCTGGTAGCCTTGTGACCATGGTGGTGGCAGCAATATTCTTGTTTTATTTTGGGCTCCGTGAGGAGGATAGCCTCTGGGATAGTCTGTGACCATTCAAGTGGACAAGTTATAGCCTTAGGGTGAATCCAATCCGCCGATCCAAAATGGATCCTTCTTCTCCGAGCCTGAGCTTGTAGCCTGGTAGGAGATTGCACATAGGAAGACTCCCCTATATTAGCATAGACCCGCCATCAGATGTTAGATCTGATCTGGTTATGGAGATTGTAGGCTTGTGACTGGACCATTGTAGTCCCACTCAAGCAATAGACAGCTAGATCGAAGGTGGTACTCAATCTCTTGCTAGTTCTATGTGTCTGGGCTATCATGGCCCTATACAGCCTTAGCCCCACACATAGAGCTTTAGATGTTGAGGTTCCCTATGGATTCCTGAGCTTGTAGCCTGGATGAAGTAGTGCCTACAATGATTAACTTGTTCTGACCCATCTCTGGACTGTGGTTCCCCTATGGGATAGTCTGTGACCATTTAAGTGGACAGGTTATAACCTTAAGGGATTGGATCATGGCACAGGGATGAGTTGGATTCTTTCTCCTCAGTGGTGATAATGCAGCTATTTGATAAGATTTTTATAATAGCAGACCTGGATCTGAGTCATAAATTCCAGCAGATCTAAACTTAATAGCATACTTCTCACCCTTTTTATATTTATTTCCCCACACTCCATCCATCATCTCAACCCTTTCTGTAGTTAATTCATTATGCTACCTTGGGATACTTAGAATAAGTGACCCTAAACTCCCTTCCTTTTAGGACTGCCAGATCTGTAGTCAGATCTAGAGGGACTACTAGAGATGGCTCCCTTGGAGCCGTAGATCAACTCTTCCCTGTGGGACAAACTCTTACTTATCAAAACTTGCTACAAATGGACCCTGTATCTTGCAGGTCTAGGATTTCTCAGTTGTGCTGATTCCATCCCCTATTTTACTTTGATTTTAAATTGCTTTTACCACCAACAAATAAAGTAAGCACACGGGAAATCGCAATATTCGCATCTTCCCCAATCAACTGATTTAGCCGCTCATCTTTGGTGTATGATCTCTTTGTTCATTCAAAGCCATTCCACTTTTCATTTCTTCCAAAAGATCTTTGTTTACAATGCCTTTTCCTAAATACAATCTATGCTTTCATGAATGTAAATGAAAAATAATGCAAATCCTAAGTACAATCTGCCCACATCAAACCTTAGAAGAAGGAGGAAGAAGAACCCTTGAAAAGATGCCAAAAAGAGTCCAAAACCAAAAAATGAATAATAATATAATCCTCAATCCCCCTTACAAAGTTGTAGTTTTCATTTTATAGGGTCGACCAAACCCTATACCGAATAACCTCAATCGATTGAGGATGAAGTCTTAATCGATTGACTTTTACATTCGAAAATTGAGAAGGGCCACTTGCCTTTTTTTGTCAATTGATTGACATTCATGTGTCAATTGATTGACACATAGGGGTAGACTCCTCTTTCTCTTAGTGGTTGTTGAGTTGCTTCACGAATTTCTGTGTTTCTTTTGACCTTTTGGTCCATAGCCATTATGTAGCCTTTAATTATCTCTTTTTACGCTCTTCAACGATCCAACGGTCAGAAGCACCTGTAATCAATAAAAACCTCACAACAACCATCATATGCTTTCATCGGACAGCTAAATATAGGGATTAAGGTGTGAAATATAATCACATTTCGGTACCGATCACCGAGCTCTATTACAACCTTAGAAAAGACCTTTTTGATCCAATCATGAGTGGTAAATGCCTTGTGGAGAGTGATTATACAATGTCTATGGTGCTTGGTATATGCATGTTTAAAATACAAATATTTTTGTAATGAGATTTCTCTTAAAATTCTTTGATACACCTCTTTCTTATAATTTGTGAGATTTTTCTAAATTGCATTGTAATTCCATTTCACATTTGAGTAAAAAGTAAAACCATTCATCAGGAGTGATTTTATTGTGAGTAAATACCCATGGTAAGGATTGAGTCTAGACTTGTAATCTAAAGGTTCCTATTTTAAGCTTCTTCTCAGATAAAAGAACTTTAGCAGTGATAATTGCATAATACTCTAAGACATAAAACATGAGCATTGAAAGACAATGGATTGAATTGAATGAGCACTAATAAAATGAACATGGTCAGATGTAGTTTAAAAGATTTTCCAGGGTCATCTAACTACTTGAAGGGCATGACTAAAAATTCTGAAATTCATAAGCTCCGAAGTTTGTAGGTACCTTCACTGAAAACCTTCAGGAAACAAAACTCCTCCACTAGGGATCACCTAGGGGTTTAAAGGTTTATTGCATACGCTAAATACGATCGTGTTCCCTACGAAAGTGGCATTTAAATTTTTAGGATGTTAGTTTTGTTTGCTTTACATATATATATATATATATATATATATATATATATATATATTCATTCTCTTTGCTCGAGGACTAGCAAAGTGTAGGTTTGGGGGTGTGATCGGTGTCGAAATGTGACTATATTTCGCACCCTAATTCCTATATTTAGCTATCCAATGAAAGCATCTGATGGTTGTTGTGAGGTTTTAATGATTACAGGTGTTTCTGATCGTTGGATCGTTAAAGAGTATAAAAGAAAGTAATTAATGGCTGCATAAGAGCTATGGATAAAAAGGTCAAAAGAAGCATTGAAATCCGTGAAGTAGCTCAACATCCAACAAAGGAATGAAGACTCTATCCTTATGTGTCAATCGATTGACACAAGAATGTCAATCGATTGACATTAGAAGACAGCTTTGCCCTTACTTTTTGCGAATCAAAAGTCAATCGATTGAGAACTTATCCTCAATCGATTGAGGCTATTAGGGATAGGGTTTGCTTGACCCTATAAAATGAAAGCTACGGCTTTGTGAGGAGGAGGATTATTAATTCATTACTCATTTTTAGTTTTTAGGTTTTTTCATTTTGGAATTTTGGGACTTTCTCTTTTCATTCTTCAAGAGTTCTTCTTTCCTCCTTCTAGGGTTTGATCTGGGTAGATTGTACTTAGGATTTGCACTGTCTTTCTTTTACATTCATAGATTGTATTTAGGAAAAGGCATTGTAAACAAAAGACTTTTCGGGGAGAAATGAAAAGTTGAATGGTTTTGAACAGGCAAAGAGATCATACACCAAGGATGAGCGGCTAAATCAGTTGATCAGGGAAGATGCGATCCCTAGATAAGTAGCCATTTTTTATGATTAATACCACAGTCTATTTACGTCATCATGGAATCATTTTTCTCAAAGTATGTGTGATTGAATATATATTGAATGCTTGTTATGACCGTTGATTACGCGAATCAGCGACCGTAATCGCTAGATCTAGGCCTGCAGGTTGATCTAGGCTGCAGAGCGATTGTGTATTTACTGTCGTGATCTAAACATCATGAGATATGCTATTCTTTTTACATGACTCATACCGCAATGATAGGCTGAGTCATTATTTTTAGATAGGATATGCCGGATTGATGATCACATTTATTTACGAATCATTTTTCTAGATGAATGATGGTGTGAATGATGCTTTAATGAAACTGTGGGTTTTAATGGTAGAAAAGGGGTACAAATCTGGGGTAGCATATTCCTAGATCATTGAAAATATTTGTTTTTTTTAATCATCTTTTCTCAGATTAGTTAATTTTATTGCATTTAGGGATAGTCTGTTAAGTTTTTGATAAAGTGAATCTGCCTCTTGGTACTTCCTTGTGGATGTTTTTAAGTCCCTATAAGAATTAATTAAAATTCACATTTTCCTGTGGGTTCGACACCCTTGTTCTTGCCGTGCTGTAATAGATCTTGTGCACTTACGAGGGTACACTTTAAAACCGATCAGGAAGCTTTAAAGAATCCACCCGGAAGGAGACTTCTCTAATAATATTAAGAAGAATCGTCTTCCTTTGAGTAATCACATCATTGAGGATACGGTTATTCCGCTCTCTCCAAATACAGGAGATGGCAGTGCAAAAGGAATTGCGAATCAAATGATCCTTCCTTTTCTTCCCCTTAAATTTTTCCATATAGTCCTTCAACTCTTCAAGCAACGAAGGTTTGTTGGTAGTTCTAATTCCCAGCCTGGATTTAATGGATCTCTGATGAGTAGTGAAATATGATGATATTTCACCCCTAGATACCTACATTTAGCTATCCGATGAAAGCTATTTGATAAGAATTATTAGATTTGAAGTGTTTCAGGTAAATACAAGCCAAGTGCAGAAAACAGCCCAAGAATTTTGAAAATAATGTCAAAACACTATAACTTTGGGTTATCGAGAACTTAGTGTGACTTGCAGATCAATTTGGACCTTCAAGACGGCCAAATTATGAAATTGTTAAAACACAAAAGTTGTAGAACTTTCTATCAGCTTTCCAACGGCATAAGCATCACCTCAATCTGAGTTCGGGACAGAAAGTTATAGCCAAAATACCGAAGCACTATCTGATGCAAAGTTCGGCAGAAATTCACGAAAATCTGGGAGGTCTATGCATCGACCCTAAATTTTCAAGTTGGAAGACCTCTGTGGCTAGGAAACTTCGGCTCTATTTAAAGCGGATCAAACACTTCGAAAAGGAGGAATTAGAGATAGAAAATTAGAGGAGAAATTAGAGATAGAGAATTAGAGAGTTAGTTTTGGCTTTTCTTTTTTTAGAGTTTTTGGAGAAAATTTGTTAGAAGATTATTATTCATTATTATTATTTTTGGTTTTAGACTCCTCTTGGCATCTTTTCAAGAGTTCTTCTTTCTCCTTCTTCTAGGGTTCCATCTGGATAGATTGTACTTAGGATTTGCATTATTTTTTCTTTACGTTCATAAAAGCATAGATTGTATGTAGGAAAAGGCATTGTAAACAAAGATCTTTTGGAAGAAATAAAAAGAGGAATGACTTTGAATGAACAAGGAGATCATACACCAAAGATGAGCGGCTAAATCAGTTGATCGGGGAAGATGCGATCCCCAGATAAGTACCCTTATTTATGATTAATACCATAGTCGATTTTTTGTCATCATGGAATCGTTTTACTAAAAGTTTGTGTTATTGAAAATATATTGAATGCTTGTTATGACCGTTGATTGCGCGTATCAACGGCTATAATCGCTAGATCTGGACTTGCAGACTGATCTAGGCTGCGGAGCGATTATATTTTTACTGTTATGATCTAAACATCATGAGATACGCTATGCTTCTTACATGACTCATACCGTAATGATAGGCTAAGTCATTATTTTTAGATAGGGTACGCCGGATTGATGATCATATTTTATTACGAATCATCTCTATAGACGAATGATTGTGTGAATGATGCTTTAATAAAACTGTAGGTTTTAATGGTAGAAAAGGGGTATAAATCTGGGGTAGCATATTCCTTGATCTCATTTAATTATTATTTTAGATTCATCGGTAATTAGTTGTTTAGATTAATTTATTTTTCTGTATTTAGGAAAAGTGTGATAAATTTTGGTAAAATTGAATCTACCCTTTGGTACTTCCTTAGGGACGTTTTTAAATCTCTGAAAGAATTAATTAAAATTCACATTTTCCTATGGGTTCGACACCTTTGTTCTTGCCATACTGCAATAGATCTTGTGCACTTGCAAGGGTTACATTTAAAATCCACCAATCTCCAAATCCATTGAGAATAACCACAACCAAAAAATAAGTGCTCAGTGTTCTCTGAATCAACCCAACATAAAACACACCTAGACGGAATACTAATACTCCTTTTGCAAAGATTGTCCATGGTCATGAGCTTAGAGTTTATTGCTTGCAATGCACAGAAAGAGTACTTTGGAATATTTTCGGAATTCCAAATGAAGGCATTCCATTCAGCCACTAATCCTTTGGTTCTAATAGCAAGCCAAGCCGACTAAAGAGAAAATCTCCCATCCCTTGAGGGCTCTCAACTCCACCTATCATGACGATCCGAATTTGGCACAGCAATAGTATAAACAACCTTCCAAGCTTCTTCCAATCGAATCGTTGATGGATGTGGCAACATCCACACTCCATCATGGGCCACTTCGTTAACCATCGTGTTCTCATCAAGACCTGAATGAAGTAGAAGTCTTCTGCTAAAGGTAGGAATTAGAGATTTTCCATTAACCCAAGGATCAAGCCAGAAACTAGTAGTAGCCCCATTCCCCAAAACTATCCGACAGTTTCTTAACACAACATCTCTGACAGCAAGTATTCCCCTCCATGCCCCTGAAGGATCCCGTGACCAAGAACAATTCTAAATGCTTTGTCTCCCCATATACTTAGCCCACATAGCTTGGGCCTAAAGAGAATCATTTTGAACAATAGACCAAACAAGTTTAGCCATACCAGCATGATTCCAATCAGCAAGATTACGAATGCCAAGACCTCCTTCCTCTTTCGGTTTACAAACCCTCTTCCAACTGATGGGATGCATAGACTGGGCCAACGACGGTCCTCGCCAAAGAAACTGACAAAAGATATGTTCAATCTCCTTAATAGTTCTCTTTGGAAGGAAAAATACACCCGTCCAGTACACCTGAAAACTGCTCAAAACTGAAGAAATCAAAACAAGTTTGCCAACATGAGAAAGAAAATGTCCCTTCCAACTTTCCAATTTGTTCCTAATTTTCTGAATGAGAGGACTACACATAGAATGAGTCATTCTTGAAGAGAATAAGGGAATGCCCAAATAGCGAATGGGTAGAGGTCCTTGCTTGAAGTTTAAACCATACAGGATGTCTTTTTTGGCCTGACAAGCTTCACTAAATATCACTGAGCTTTTGTTATCATTTGCCATAAGACCGGAGCATCTATGAAAGAATTCAAGAGATTCTTTCACCACTTTTGCAGAGCTAATGTCATCATCCAAAAAAGAAGGAGATCATCGACAAACATAAGATGAGAAACACTAGCCCCCCTAACAATTTAGGAACACGAATCTTCCCTTTATCAACCCTTTGCTCAAGAATACAAGTAAAAACTTCTATTACAAGAGTACATAATAAAGGAGACAATGATCCCCTTGTCTAATACCACATGTTCCACTAAAGAAACCATGTGGGGACCCATTGACAAGGATGGAGAAGGTGGGGGTAGTAATACATAGAGCATGTTTGTTTCATTTTGTTATGACCTGAGTTTTTATAACTCAATTTAATGGTCTTAGATGAGGATGAGCACCAAACTTTACGTGGTGCTCCACACCCTATCATAGCTCATTCTCTAAAAAGCAATTAGAGTCCTTTTGGGACTCTTTCCTTTCATCCAAACGACTTGCCCAGCCGATCTCCTCTCATTCTCTCCTCTCTCTCTCTCTCTCTCTCTCTCTTTATACCTCACCGAGACCCAAGCAGCCTCACAATTAACAACTCTCTCTCTCCCAACTCACCCTCTCTCTCTCTACATATATATATATATATCGTCTCTTCCTACCCAATCAAACCCCCACATAGCAGCCGACCCATCCTCTCTTTCTCCCTCATTGTATATTATTTTCTCTCAAGATCTCTCTCTCTCTCTCACCCCTCTATATCTCACCGAGACCAAACAACCACAGGCCAATAACCCACTCCTCTCTCTCTCTCTCTATATATATATCTCTACTTCACCGAGACCCAATAGCCACAGGCCAATAGCCCACTCCTGTCTCTCTCTATCTCTACTTCACCGAGACCCAATAGCCACAGGCCAATGGCTGCCCTCTCTTTTCTCTCTCTCTCTCTCACTCTCTCTCACCGTTGACCTTAGCAGCCAGCAGCCCAAGCCTCATTTAAACCCTTTCTCTCAAGATATCTCTCTCTCTCTCTCTCTCTCACTGTTAACCTAAGCAACCATTAATCTCAGTCTCTCCCTCTCTTTTGTTCCTCCAAAAGAAAAGAACCCACGTGTTTCTCTCTCTCTCTCTAACCCCGTTAACCCATGCAGCAACCCAGCCGCCCATCTTCTCTCTATCTCTCTCCCTCTACGTATATTATATTCTCACCTCCTCTGTCTCTCTAAAAAAACCCAAAGAACTTGGCATCTTTTCTCGCTCCACAATCTATACAATCGAGCAACCCCTTCCTTCTTCTCCAACAATCGCTGAGACTCCTTCTATACCACTTGGTAAACATCAGCCCCTTATCAAAACACCACATCCACTATGTTATTCTTTAATTTGTGCAACCACCAAACTACCCCCCCCCCCTCAACTTTCTCTTCCTATGTTTGATTTCAGCGAGCATTACAACCGTCCACCTCCCTCTTTCTCAGTGTCTTCATCATGCCAACGAAGCCCATTGTCAAAACACGATTGTTGTCGAGATCACACATGGGATCACTATCATCTTCTCATTCATTGAGAAGTGTGCTCCACACCTCACGAAGCCACAATTGATCACACTCTCCACACATATTCCAGTTGCGACCAAACCTTCACGAAAAGAACCCAAGCTGAAGCGATATGTCATATATGTTTTGCGTCAACGCTAACCCCTCGATCTGAATCAACCAAAATCTTTGCCAAATCTTCTCGATCACGCTCTAATAGATGAGTGCCCTCCCATCTATCTAAATCCATGCTTTTACACTTATATATGATGAATTTATGATGATTATATGAAAATTATAATTTCTCATCTTTATGTTTTGTGTGGATTCACAAAACTGTTAGAGTCAAATGGTTGACACTATGGTTGAACCCATCAGCTGAGAATAAGAGGGTACTATAACCTTCCATATTGTACACAAGTGTGGCAACAAAACAAACCCTAAGGACTTCAAAATCAGGCACTTAGTTGTCCAACACTTAGCAGCTACATTCTGTCAATGGGTTGTTGCCCTTATAATTTGGCGCGCTTGCGCTAGAGGTTATTTTTGACCACCTGGTATATTCTTTGAATGATCAAACTGGTCCTGGATCAAGACGTGGACCCCCAGAAATATTAAAACGCCTAAACAATTGTGCCCATATAGATTATGTATATTTATACATATATTTTGTGATCACTGGTATCTAGATAGTGACAAACATTGAGTTGTTATAGACTTATATCAAATTTAGTCCATTATTCTAAGACTCGTAAATGATATTATATAATCAAGTACAATGTAAGTATAATGTAAATGTAAGTACAATGTAAGTAAATGATATTATATAAGCACGTACAATGTAAGTAATGTACTCGTCTAAGTTTGGGTACCTCACACCTAAGCCTAATTCAATCTCTATATGTACAGTTTTGATATAATTTAATATTATTTATAATTTAAGTTCTCATTCCCGAATTGTTCTCATGTTATTCAAGTTTGTACTTCAAATTTGATAGCTCACTTTAACCTTATTATTCTTATTTTTGTAATTATTAATCCTTACTACTATATAAAAGTAACAATAGTTTCTGTCATATTTTATACTAAAATACCCCTAAGAGTTGCAACCCTTCTCCCAATTGTAATTACAAAATCTGATAATTAAATTAAGACTCTAAAAATCTTTTAATTAAACTAGGACTCTAAACTATCTCATAACTCATATCTGATATAAACTGTAATTCTCTCTCTCTCTCTCCCATGTACACGACTCTCTCTCTTAAACAAAGGCTAATAAATATCTCCTTCTCCTCATTGAAATTTTATAAAATAAAAGGTGAAAAAAATAAAATAAAAATAAAAAATCATACATAGATTCTCGTTAAGCAAGCAATCTCTCATTAACACAATTTTTTCCTTGATTTCAGGTATGTATGTATGTCTTTGTTTTATTTATGTCTCTTAATTTGCTTTGATTTATTTTTGACCAATTTTATGTTTTATTGATGACAGGAATCTGATCCAAGATTTTGTATTTTTTTATTCATCCTGAAACAGTTAGATTTTCATAGATTTTCGTTAAGCAAACAGTCTCTCATTAACAAATCGCTTTTTCTTAATTTCATGTATATTTATATGTCTTTGTTTTATTTATATCTCTTAATTTGTTTTGATTTATTTTTGAACAATTTTATATTTTATTGATGACATGAATCTGGTCTAAAATTTTGTATTTTTTATTCATCCTGAAACAATTAGATTTCCATTCGGGATTATATGAATGTGGATATTTATTTATTTATTATTTATTTATATGTGTTATGAGATTAACTGTTGGGAATAATATATTTTTTATTTTTTATTTATCAATTGGGGATATGGGTTAGTTGTTTCACTCAAAACAATCATATCTTTATATTATTATCATTGTCTGGCTCTGATGTGGAGGCAATAGTTATAGGCATAAAAGAATTATAAGATATAATTTCATATCGAGTTATTTGTAATTTTGTATCGGATGGTACAAACAGAAATCAGTTTGTTTTCACCATGGTCCGATATAGAGGTGTATTTTATAAGCAAAGAACTTTATGTATGACTATAAATAAGCTTGGATTAAGAAATATTATATGGGTTTTTGCATATTTTGTATTTTGATACAGTTATTATTTTTTTCGAACTTGAATTGTCGGATCTCCATTCTTCGACGTCTCGCTCCATTCTTCGGCCCATCAAGAAGAAGACTAAATCACCACCATTAAAACTAAAATAAGATGAAATTTATATACCCTTCGAGAGAAATGGTTGCCAAGAGATGCACCCCAACCTCCATCTCCAAACGACTCTTTTGTGATCGAGTCACCGAAAAGAATGATCTTAGGTCACATCTATTTCTCTCTCTCTTGGCAAATCGACTCAAATCAAATGTTCAATGGGTTTCTTTGATTTCTTCTTTTATTTTCGTTTGGGTTTGCTTTTTGTTATATAGGACATGCAATCTGCTCTAGGATATGATATAATTGAAATATGTTAAAGGATATCGTAGTAGTTTAATAATTAGAGTTTTTAAAATATAAATATATTAATTAAAAATCCTAGGTGAATCCTAGCCATTGAATTTAATTTTAGTTTCAAGGGATGAGATGATTTCTAATCCTGCAATCCATGTGCATTTGCACGTGCATCCTTACTAGTACTAAAAAAAAATCTGTGAATATATTCATCTTATACTTAGAATATTTTCTGCACTTATTTTTGTAAATCTGCATATACACTAGTCAAAGGGTCCAATTTTATCGATTAAATTAAGTGAATCATAGACCTATGAGTCGAAGCCCATAGATCAAAATAAAGATTAGTTGGTCATCTATTAAATCAATGATCAGATTTTGATTAAAACACATTTCGGTCTTTGAGCCACCTAAAGTGGTCCACATAGGTAATTTTTGCGAGAAACTATCCAAATAGGCCCGTACACAATTTATAATCAAATTCTCAAATTAAGACATAAGGATTCTAGGTCCATGTCTTTAATCATATGGATCCTACAAGACACACAAATCATTAATTGAGTCCACGGATTCCACAAAGTGGACCTATTTGACCTTCAGACCCTAGACGGGCCTAAGTGCCCAAGAAGCCCAAAGACTCAATTTATATCAAAGATTCCTGAAAAGTCGAAGCCGAAACTTTTGGAATAGGCCCAACCCACCTTCTAAGCTTCGAATAATTATTTAAATATATCTTCTACTCACGTTATGAAGGTGTGCATATCCAGAAAATTGTGTAATAAGGATCCAACGGTCGAAACTAGTGTGAGTCACACGAGAGTCAATCCTTAACCAAATTTCACAAATGACCAGTCGGTTTTCATCAGATCAACAATACCTATTTGTTGAGATCAATCTAACATCACTTTGTGATATGTATTTTAGAACTCATATACCTTCATTGTAGGTCATCTTATTCTCTCTTTTAAAGATAAGCAAGGCGCCCGAAGTCAATCTTAAATCATAATCTAACTCTATAAGGTTTTAGAGTTTAATCTAATATATCTAGGAGTTAAAATCTAACTCAGCCTTTTATAGATACCGATTTGATATCAGTATTTCTAACATTTTCATATAATTAATTTGTGTGTATGAATTATAGTTCAAAATATTACGAGTAATATTATTTCCTTTACGGTTAGTTGCTTTCTTATCATAGGCTTTATCTGCATTATGTGATATTCATCACTTAGAAGTACGTTAAAATATATGTATGATAAGAAAAGAAATAAGATATGACACACGACTTATAAGCCTTCATCACTTAGGCATCCATATACAGATGTAATACCTCTATGGGAGTATGGGCTGTCACACGAAGTACATCCAGATTACTACTGAACCCGTCCATTGGAAAACATAGTTTAGTAAAACATATCACACCATGACTCACTCTAACTTAAATTGTATGCAAATAATAAGAAAATACAAATATGATAAGATATGAATAAGGTAAGATACGAATACGATAAGATATTCTGTGAATGTCAGCTGAATATGAAATTTAATTATACACATGCCATATCTTACGAGCCACCGTCAGGATATAACGTCTGCAACTAAGACGGGTCTTAAGGACAATATGATAAGACAATATTTCGATATAAGGGGACACTAATTTTTATGTGTGCAACCTCATCGGGCTGGATGGTGGTTTACGATATGATATGAAAGTTAGGTGATTATCTACACGTGGACCTTATGTGGTAGGCTCGAACAGCGACCCTGACATAGGTCATTTACCTAAAATAATTATGATACGAAGAATGTTGTGTAGGCGTATGGAGCTACAGTAAGATTTAAGATATGTCACATAAGCTAAGTTGACAAGACAAGTAAGAAAAATTATAAGCATTAGAAGTATCATATGCACTGAAATCTGTTATGTCCTTTTACCTTTATAGATATGAAATATTTATGAAAACTTTTATTATGCTATTATATTGAATTGTAAATGATTCACTTCCACTCACAAGGTGCACTCATGATCACCTGGATAGATTGTGGTAGATCGATTGTGCAACTCACTGAGTTTATGTGACTAAATAAACTCATCCCACCAATGGACTTAATGAACTAGTAGATTGTGCGGTTTATGAGGGTGACGACATGGATGACCTATTAGATGATGTCAGGTATGTATTAAATATTTAGAAATACTTTCCAATAGTTGGTCGTACTTTAATTTATGATCATTTAGTATAATAGATTCAAAATTCAATGTGAGTTTACTAAAGAGAATTTTTAATATGAGAAGAAATTTTGGTTCACAATTTTTAGGAGCCCAGTTTCATTTAAATTCTGATAAGATATGTATGTCCGTTTATCACCTTAACAAGCATGCGGTGTCATAACACGAAATTCTAGGCCCTTGAGATTGGCTAGGATTCTGAGTCGTGACAATTTTGGTGTTGGTCAAGTTAAGCTTTAGATTGTGGCCCACGTCAGCCACCTTTTTCCCTGTCGAGAGAACTTTTTCTAAATAGGATACCTCCAAAATGACCTCCATTTGGTCTTCTCTAAAAAATTTATCTAGAAGTTTAATGCATATATTTTAAAATTTTGAAAATTATTCTTTTAGCTTAGGGCAATTTTTTTCGTTTAGCGGTATTATTTGGAATGGAATTCAAGTTACCAAAAATTACTCAACCATGTCATACGTAACAAAAATTTTCATTTTTTAGCCCCAAAGTGAATATACCAAAGCTGGCCTACCAGTAGGCTATTATTGTCATACTTCTCATATATCACTTGGTTGTACCTAGGTGTCTCAATGGGCTGGGTTCGGGTAATGCTTCAAACAGGCTGATTATAACTGAGCTTCTTGGAACTAGCCCATACCCAGCTTGATCATAATCAGGCCGGGTCAAGCCATTTATTAATTGGGCTTACTTACCTTAACTGTGCCATGGAGGACCGGGTCGGAGCTTTCATGGGCTACTCAACAATTTCTATACAAATTAATCGGGTCGGGCTGGGTTCGCACCAAGCTAAACAGGCTTGTTTTTAATCGTGATTTTGAAACTAGCCCATACCCGGACTAATTGGGATGGACCATCCCATTCATTTATATATTGGGCTTACCATCCTCAGCCCATACCTAGCCGATTGCGTTTTGGTTCGGGCCAGGCTGGGGCTAAGGCTATTCCGTTGAGACCCCTAATTTTACCTGAACAAAAGCTTTCTTGCTAATGGCTTACCACCATCTGACCTTGGTAATCAATGCAAATTAAAGGGTCGCCCTTTTCTAATGACCCATGTTTCGATACCTAAGTTGGTACCATTATATCATCTCAATCTGCTCATAACAAGGAAGCAGGATCATCGAAACCATGAGTTCAAATATCATTTTATTTTTTTAAATAAAAAAAATAAAATAATATCAACTGTAGGACTATCAGATTGGTTTGAGATCATCTTACGGTAGAGTAGTATGTACCATCACCACAAAAAATGAGATTATTAGCGACAGCTTTTTATTGTAAACAACTGCCGTTATTAACAAAAAAATTATTAAAACCTATTAAGACTATTAGCGACACGGGTATTAGTGGCAATTTTTTTATTAATAACAGCAGTTTTTGGTTGTCGCTAATAATCTTGCTAATAATCTTATCTTTTGTAGTACATTCTACCGGAGCATTCTTCTTTTCAAATCTATTATTTCAAAAATGGACAAAGAGAGAGGTATACGAGAGACGTATGGCCCAATTGAATCAATTGACTACCCATATCCCTCACTGCATTTGACAATTGACACAAAGAGATTGGGGGTTCGTTGTCTATGAATGATTCTATATACCCAATAACAACTTAACAAGAGTTGGTGTGAACTTTTTTCGGTTACTGACATTAACAAGTGAGGAACACAGGATTTAATTTATGGTTGTACCAACTAAGCTCCTTCTAGGCCTTCTCTCCCAAACTACTTAGATATATACATACCCAAAGGGGTTCATAGTTTAACAATTTACATCACCTAATTCAAACACCAAACTCCTCAAAAAAAAAAAAAAAAACACACACACACAGCGCACGCTAATTATAAATAAACAAGTGTGTTTTTATGGATGTCAGGTCGGCAGCACTAAAATAGTGTTTAAATGATCATAAGCCATTAATGATTGTCCAAGGGAGAGTTGGAGAAGGCAATCCGGAAAAAAAAATTGTAATAGGCTGAAACCTTGAAACCTTTCGAGGTGCTAAGAGAGAAAGTTCTATAATCAGTAGTAATCAGCTGAGGTGTCAGAGGACCTATACACATGAGGAGCTAATGGAACATGTGAAGTTCTCTGTCTCTAAGACGCCTTTTGAATCGGATAGCCCAAGGAGGCTAGGCTAAGATCGAGAACGAGCTCGCAATGACGCAGTCTTAAAACAAGTGAGCGAGAATAAGTCAGGGAAAGTGGAAGAGAGAAGTCTATTCGGCAACCACTTGTGATGCCAGAAAGAGAATTAGTATCATCCATGATCTTATAAAACAACAAGGTATCAAAATTATGCCTGATTTTGAGGGGACCTTCCCCCCATCTAGAGGATGTAGCAGCCGAGCCGGGAGAGAAGTCCCAACCAGAAGTGGAAACATGGTATTTGGAGATGATGTTGGTGTGCCAAAGAGAGTTGGTATCTTGTTCTTATTTTTAATTGTTGATATTAATGTTCGCCAATCGAATGATTCACATATGCTTTTGGGCATGATTCTTTGGCTAAAACATGTTCCAATGATCGTTTTCCACTAGATTAATGGCTATCGTTGGCTTTAATGGTATTACTTTTGAGCGTAGTAACCAAGGTATAAAAAATCGGCTGATACCGATGCGTATCGGTATCCCAATTCGGGTATCGAGAATCTGTATCGGCCCGATCGTGCGATGTATCGGCCGACACGTACGCTCCTTTTAAAAAAAAAAAAAAAGGCCGATACGTATCGGTATCGGCCGAGTCGTATCGGTCTTCGACAAACCGATACTCAAGAAATCCTCTTTCTATACATAAATGAAAATGGAATGGACAGTCACATGTTAGATCATGTGTCATGGGTCATGTGATTGTCACTCGTGAGTTACCCCATCTATCCTTTAAGGGTTCATCCAAATCTTTCAGGTTCTAGAACATATTTTCAGGCTATTTTTCCCTTTAAAGCCCAGCTCAAAGTTTCCAATCCGTCGTCAAACACGGTGCATTAAAATTCCTTTGACCAACTTTTGAATGGTGGATTAAAAACTCAAACAGAATTATGGAAACTCCATTCTCTATCAGTGGTAATTCAAAATTACCTTCCGGATCTGCGACAATGTCTAAGGAAAAGGAGAGTTTTATTCGGCCATCACAAAATAAGTTTGATCTATTGGATGCCATTGAATTGACTACTTCTGGAATCCTAGAAAATAGCAAATTTGGCATCGAGTCTATTTCTCAAATTATGAGGGTGCAAGAAGTAAATCATGCTAAACCAAAGTAACACAGAACTAAACCTAAACTGCAGGGAAAGGAAAAGGAAACAAGGCTGGGTTGACCCAGCACTCTAACCCGTCTAGATGAATTGTGGGTTGTGGAATGTTTGGGGTCTCAATAACTGGAACAAAAGGAATGTGGTGAAAAAATTAATTAAGGAACAAAGTTTTGGTATTCTTTGCTTAATGGAAACTAAAATCACCCAGCCTAGAAGTGACAAGATTATGCGTTCGATAAAAAGAAGTTGGAGTTATGTCATGCATTATAACAGTCACACGTTTGGGCGGGTGTGGATTATGTGGGATCCTGTTAAATTCTCGATTGACAAATTGGTAGAAACTGATCAGCTGGTTAATGTCAATGTTACAAGGAGTGATGACACACAATTTTATCTTTCTGCTATATATGCTTCGAACCTTGCATCTAATAAAAGATTGCTATGGAGTTCCCTCATAAACATTGATGCTAACATAAATGGATTGTGGCTTCTAAATGGTGACTTTAATTGTATTAGAGTTCCTGAGGAAAAGATTGGGGGATGCATAGTCCCAAGACGTATTATGAATGAATTCAATAGTTGCCTTGATGCTTGTTAGCTGGGATATCTTCGGGCTATTGATAATTCGCTTTCTTGGACCAATAAATCTCTTGGAAATAGGTGTATCCTTTGTCGGTTTGATAGGGCTTTGGATAATGTGCATTGAAAAACTTTATGGCCAAACGTTTTGGTCAAGTACTTGCCTGTTGGAATCTCTGATCACTCTGCACTGATCACTAGATTTCACTATTTTGTTCCATCAGGACCAACACCTTTCAAATTCTTTACGGTGTGGGCCTCTCAAACTGGACTTCGGGATATCATTTTTAAGGCTTGGGGACAATAGTGGAAGGTGCGAAAATGTTCGTTCTCCAACAGAAACTTAAATTCGTCAAAGAAGCTATTAGGGAATGGAATAAAACGGACTTTGGGTCTATTCAGTCTAGAGTTCGTGTTACCCGATCTATAGTTACAACCATTTAGAATTCCATTTAAGGAGATCCTCTTAATGGAGAACTAGCAAAGCAAGAGAATACTGCATGGATTGAGCTTAACAAAGAACTAAATACAGAAGTAGAATTCTATTTCAAAAAGTCTCACCATTAGCGCATCAATGATGGGGATCGAAACACCAGATATTATCATGCTACTGTCAATACTGGAAGAGTTGTGAATAATCTTTATGAGATGGTGGATGATGATAGGAACAGAGTTGTTGAGTCGGGTTAGATGGCGGACTATCTTGTTCAGCACTATAAAACTATTTATACTCCTTCCAGCACTGATCCCGTTCCTGTCATTCCTTTTAAGAGAATACTTCTTCCCGGAGATGCCACAAAGTTCTCACGGCCGATTTCAAATGATGAAATCACCAAGGTGGTATTTGCTTTCCCAAATGGAAAAGCGCCTGGCCCTGATGGCTTCCCTGCTAACTTTTTCAAGATTTACTGGGATATTGTTAAGGAGGATTTCTATCGTGCGGTAAGAAATTTATTTTATAAGAAAAAACTTTTAAAGTCTATTAATTCTACTTTTATTAGACTTATATAGAAAGAAAATGATGCGAATACCGTTGACAAGTTGAGACCTATCACCCTTTACAATTTTGTCTATAAGGTTATCACAAAAATTATCTTAAATAGACTTGCTTTGGTACTTCCGAATCTTGTGAGCCTGAATCAATCGACCTTTGTGAAGGGAAGGCGTATCACAGAAAATATTTTACTTGCTCATGAGATGGTCAAAAAGTTCCACCTTACTAGTGGTTTGAAAGCTTTGTGTGCAAAAATTGATATCCGAAAAGCTTATGACTGAATGAGATGAGATTTTGTTATTGATATCCTTAGACAAATTGACTTTGATGACATTTGGGTAGCATGGATTACCCAATGAATTACTACCCCTACCTTCTCTATCCTTGTTAATGGGTTCCCTCATGATTTCTTTACTGGAACATGTGGCATTAGACAAGGAGATCCTTTGTCTCCTATATTATTTACTCTTGTAATAGAAGCATTTACTTGTATTCTTGAGCAACAGATTGATAAAGGGAGGATTCATATTCCTAACTTACTAGATGGGCCTAGTGTTTCTCATCTTATGTTTGCAGATGATTTTCTCTTTTTGGATGATGATGTTGGGTTTGCAAAAGTGGTGAAATAATCTCTTGAGTTCTTTCATAGATGCTCCGGACTTATGGCGAATGATAACAAAAGTTCAGTTATATTTAGTGAAACCTATCAAGCCAAAAAAGACATCCTGGATGGTTTAAATTTCAAGCAAGGTTCTCTACCTATTCGTTATTTGGGCATTCCATCATTCGCTTCAAGAATGATTCATTCTATGTGCGGTCCTCTCATTCAGAAAATCAGGAATAGATTGAAAAGTTGGAAGGGACACTTTCTCTCTTATGCTGGTAGACTTGTTTTGATTTCTTCAATTTTGAACAGTTTTCAGGTATACTGGACGGGTGCCTTTATCCTTCCAAAGAGAATTACTAAAGATATTAAAAATATCTTTTGTAGGTTTCTTTGGAGAGGATCATCGTTGGTCCAGTCTATGCATCCCATCCGTTGGAAGAGAATCTATAAACCGAAAGAGGAATGAGATCTTGGCATTCGCAATCTTGCTGATTGGAATCGTGCTGGTATGACAAAACTCTTTTGGTCTATTGTTCATAATGATTCTCTTTGGGCTAGGGCTATGAGGTCTAAGTATGTAGGGAGACAGAGCATTTGGAATTGTTCTTGGCCAAGTGATTCTTCTTGGGCGTGGAGGAGAATTCTTACTGTCAGAGAAGTTGTTTTAAGAAACTACCGGTTATTTTTGGGGAATGAGGCTACTACTAGCTTCTGGTTTGATCATTAGGTTGATGGCAAATCTCTTCTTCCTACTTATAGTAGAAGACGTCTTCTTCATTCAGGTCTTGATGAGAACACTATAATCAATGATGTGGCCCATGATGGAGTGTGGAATTTGCCACACCCCTCAACAATTCGCTTGGAAGAAGTTTGGAAGGATGTTCGTGCTATTGTTGCGCCAAATACTAATCTTCATGATAGATGGAATTGGGAACCTTCAAAGGATGGAAAATTTTCTCTTCGATCAGTTTGGCATGCTATTAGAATCAAAGGAATGCTGGTGGACTGGAAATGCTTCATTTGAAATTTCGAAAATATTCGAAAGTACTCTTTTTGTGCCTGGCAAGCAATAAATTTTAAGCTTATGACCATGGACAATCTTTGCAAAAGGGGTATTAGTGTCCCTTCTAGGTGTGTTTTATGTTGGGCGGGACACGTAGCGTCTTTTTTGTAAAGTTATGGGTGATATGGGGCCACTTTACTAACTAGGGTTAAACTTTTAAAATATTTTCAAAATTATAATCACTTTCAACCGCCATTTTTTACTTTTGTAAAAGTCTTTATAAAGTCTCTATTTTCTCTCTTTTTTTAAGAAAGTGTCAGACTTACTTTTTCAGATATATTTTACTCAAAAAATATGAGTGCTCAGTAACGAAGTGCTAACACCTTCACAACAAAGCGCCGGTACCCTGATAGCGAGGCGTTGTGTGACGGTGTCATTACTTTGGATGCCAGCATGAAGGTATGACGGCTTTAGAGCTGGGCATTTGGCTAGCAGGAAGGAGGGCGAACCTTATAGTTAGTTGTGTGGCGTGTGTGCGCGGAGGTATGAGGCCTTACGACGCATGTGTGTTTCCCATATGTATGGCGCGATGGTGGCTCGAGCTAGGTGGGGATTTAGTGTGGCGACTAGACACGCATGAGGCGTGGAAGCTGGTCTCAGGGGTGTGTTGGTGTGGAGGATGGCACTGTGTGATACAGGCAGACGTTCGTGTGTCATGGTGGTATGTCAAATCAATACTTTTGAGGTTCTCCTGCTGGATGGCTTGAGGTGGTGTTTGAACCATACTTGGGGGAAGGGAGCTATGGAGATATTCTCTCACACATGGGGCCTCGTGGCACTAGCATGGATCAAAATCTCGGTTTTGGTTTTGGTTTCATTCACAACCCAAACCGTAAATTAGTCAAAATTTTAATAAATTTCGGTCAAATTTTTGGTAAATTTCAGGTTTTTTTTTTAATATGCTCCGAACTTTACTGAACTTTGTCAAACATTATTTTATTGTATTTTTTGAACTCTTTAACATTATGGTCTACAAAATAGATGGCTTAAAAATGCCTACAATGCCTCTTTTGGCCATTTATGATGGCTTACACCTCCCTACAATGCCTTTTTTATCTTACGCCATTGAAGTTTGATTTATCAACCATCAATCTAATTTGTCCAAATAGCAATCTATCATTGGAATGACAATTTCAGCCCAACGAAATATGCGGATAATTGGATGTCAACAATCCGATTGACAAACTTTAATATCAGCCATTAAAACTAAAAGCATCAGGTGATGTTATAGTCAATGGATCAGATGATTTAGAACTCTTTAAAATACTATTTTTAGGCATGTTGCACTTCAATATATGATCTGTCACTTTGATGGTTTGGATCACCCACATCTTAAACCATTGATCATGTAAAATCATTTAAACACTAACGACGGTCAGGAGAGTCGGTCCCTTAAAAATTATGAATTTCAATTTTCAAAAGCACAGCCCATCTTAAACCAATTTTAAAATACCTTTATGGCCCATCTTAAATCATTGGTTAATGGTCTTTAATATCAGCCATTAAATTGAAAACAATGGTAGATATTAACTCTACAAATCAGATGACTTAAATTTTCCTAAAAAACTTTTTTGGACCCATTATGACTGAAATCAGATGGCTTAAATCTCCCTATTGGAATGACAATCTTAGCCCAATCAAATATGCGGATAAGTGGATGTCAACAATCCGATTGAAGAACTTTAATATCAGCCATTAAAACTAAAAGCTACGGGCGGTTTTATAGTCAATGGATCGGATGGTTTAGATCTCCTTAAAATACTATTTTAAAGCATGTTGCACTTCAATATATGATATGTCACTTTGATGGTTCGGATCACTGACATCTTAAATCATTGATGGTGTAAGATCATTTAAACACCAATGATGGCCAGGACTCGGGAGAGTTGGTCCTTTAAAAATTATGAGTTTCAATTTTTTAAAGCATAGCCCTTCTTAAATCAATTTAAAATTTTGTACCTTTAGCTTACCCGTTTGGTGTACGCTAATATCAATCAGTAAATAAACAAATAAACAAATGATGTCACGCTCGGTAACGAAGAGCTAACGCCCTCGTGTCATACTCATACTCCACCATCAGTCAAGACGGATCTCTGGGAGAGATTATGAGTATGAGTATGTTATGAGTGAGTTTGGCCATTATGTCTCCCCATTGGCTGGATGGTGGAGTATGAGTATGACACGAGGGCGTTATAATATGGTGGTATGATACTATGTTGACCCTCCCATAGTAGCTCGAGAAGCGACTCTGGCACAGGTCGTTTAGGATTTCACGAGTATGTTAGTTACGCTCATGCGATGTACAGACGTATGTGCGAGAATGATAATAAGACATGGTAGGATATGTTATGAGATATGATAAGGTACGTTAGGATATGAGTGTCTAGATCATGGTCTTGCATTTATGATATGAGCTTTACGATATGCATGTGATTTTGTCATTCTTTTACTATCTGCTTTGAGATATTATGTTTATCACTCACAAGATGCACCCACAATGCACCTGAGTAGTATGGGGTGGATTGGTGGTGTATCCCACTGAGTTTACGTGACTGAGTAAACTCATCCCACGATAATTTAACAGCTGCAGGTGACTATACCGACGGTGTGGACGTGGGTTTCTCTGATCTGATTAGTGCTGAGAACGTCGACCCAGTGGACGTTGATTACCAAGAGCCTTTGGAGGGTGACATTACCGGTTATCAGGAGGACTACAGTGTTGATTTTGAATGTGTGTTACATGACACCACGGCTAATTTGATGGGCTCTGTACCATGTGATCGGTAATCATAAACTAACCATTTGATGGTAAGGCTATGGTCTTAGGATCCGTTGTATGAAAGATTGGAATGAAATTTGATCACCATCCTGTGCTTAAAGGTGGTCACACTATTTTAGACCTGGGTTCCCACCAGTAATTTGGTTGGCGCAGTTAGTGGGACCCAACCCGGTGTCCCATGTAACATGGGGGAGGCGCTATGGATATATAAGATACGATAATATCCTAGCTAATTAGAAGACCCATCTAAGATATACCCATCTAATATCATATATTAGATAGATGATAAAATATCATATACGATTATAATATATAGCAGAAAAGTGAAGAGGATAATTGAAGAGGTTTCTCGAGAGTTATAGTGGGCTGAGACGATGGGTTGTTGGGGGTCGTGGCAGTTGTCTTAGCCTAAAGACAAAACACAACACAAAAAAAAAGGAGAAAGAGAAAGAGCCTAAGAAAGGAAAGAAGAGAGAGAGTGAGAGAGCCTGAGAAAGAGGAAAGAAAAGAGAGGGAGAACGAGAGAGGACTTGGGTGAGAGTGGGTTAGAGAGAGAAAGAGAGAAGGTGATCTAGAGAGAGAAAGTAAGCGCTCTCGACGAAGGCACCCTATTATTGTGTGGTTCCTTTTGAGGCAAGTACCTATTCTAATATATTTTGTTTAAACACCAATTCAGGCTGTACATATATTGATTTATCAGTTAGACATTGACATTTGTTAGAAATCTGACTTTGTTACGTCGTGTGTATTTTGGATGTACATTTATGTGCTAGTGGAAATTTGTGCTTGTTATACCTGTATAAGATGACTTATATTTTAGTCGTGGAATATGTGTATGTTGGTAGCCTAGATTTGAGCTTTTAATACTTATGGTAGTAATGAAACTTGAAAATTAAAAGTAATATTACAGTTTATGCATTCATTGACGTATTAATTATAGATTTAGGTGTTGATAGCTGGATTGATGTGTTGATGTTATACCCTCTGGGGCATATGAAGGGCTTCATGTGGTTTGATATATTAGTTTTATGAATACTGTATAATCGAAAATCAACTAAATCAGTTATACCTGAAAGTGTAAATATTTGTTATCTGAGTCTCTTACACCTAAAAGTGTAAATATTTGTTATCTAAGTCTTTTAAATCTGAAAGTGTAAATATTTGTTACTTGAATCGGTGACACCTTGAAGTATAAATATTTGTTACCTGAGTCGGTTATACCTGAAAGTGTCAATCTTTGTTACCTGAATTGGTTACACCTAAAAGTATAAATAGTTGATATCTGAGTCCGTCACACTTGAAAATGTAAATATTTGTTATCTGAATCTGTTGTACCTAAAAGCGTAGATATTTGTTACCTGACTTTGTTAGACCTGATTGTTTAGATGTTTGGTACTTAAATATGATAGACTTGTTATACCGGAATGTGTAAACAAGTATGGCCTGAATCTGTCGGAATGTGTCAACAAGTGTAACCTGAATCTGTTATACCTGTTCTACCTGACTGTTTCCGAGATCGAAGCTATAGATTCCTATTTTTCGATACCGAAATAATGATGGGTAGTGTATACTATTTCCGAGACTGAAGTATGTGTGCACTATAAAGTCATCTTTTTTTTTATATTTTCAGCTATTTCTGCACTTGAATTGAATACCATAATATCTGAAAGGCAATGAAATTGTGCCTATGAGTTCGAATGAGAAAATTTTAAGACTCTGGCCAGGTCGTAAATCTATTATCTACTCTGTTATCTGATATCTGTTCGGATATCTGATCTCTGTTTTGACATCTTACATCTTACATCTGAGCTCAACTACTAGAAGCTTAGTAGAGGAAAACACTTGGTATTCGTGCTATTAGTTATAAAATAATCCCCAATAGAGATAAGTCTATTGTGGTAGTTTAAGTGTAAGCTTCATTATTTATCTGTTTGATTTTTATTTCTGGTCTGTGAATATATGTCTAAGTTGTGGTATGTTAAGTGAGATTTATTCCATATTTGTCTGCTTTCTTATCGGTCTGACTTGTAGTAGTTAAGTGAAAGATTCATTGTCTAATGTATGTGATGTGAATATTTGTCTCACTTATAGTAGTTAAGTAAAATATTTATTGTCTGACTTGTCTGATGTATATGATGTGAATATATGTCTGACTTGTAGTAGTTAAGTGAAAGATTCATTGTTTGACTTGTCTGATGTATGTGATGCAAATATCTATCTGACTTGCAGTAGTTAAGTGAAAGATTCATTGTCTGACTTGTCTGATGTATGTGATGTGAATATCTGTCTGACTTGCAATAGTTAAGTGAAAGATTCATTGTCTAACTTGTTTGGTGTCTGTAATGTGAATTTCTGTCTGATTTGCAGTAGTGTAGTGAAAGATTTTGTTTGACTTGTCTAATGTCTGTGATGTAACTATCTATCTAACTTGTAGTATTTTCAATGAAAGATTCATTATCTGATTTATTTGTTGTTTGAATTTTAATCTAAGAATCTTTGTCTGATGTGTGATAGTTTAAGTGTACGATTCGGTACTTAGCTATTAGGGGAATATCTGTCTGATTTCTGGTATGGACTATCTGTCTGATTTCTGGCACGAGCAATGAGTCTTACTATAGTACTATTTTATGTGTCACTTTAACATCAACCTGATTTCATGTAAAATGCTTAAGTGTAAAATTTGGTATTCATAGTTTAGTCAATTTTTATTAGCATGGGTTACTTGCAAAGCATGTGGATTAACTCTTATAGTGGTTTTAACCACCCTACAGGTTACGAAGAAAGTTCGTGGCATGTCAACAGTGTTATCTGGTGTAGATCTCTATGTCTGGTATGTAGTGATCAGTTTAATATAGTAAGGTAGTGTAACCTATTAAGAGAAGGAAATGTTTCTCTATTTATCCTTAATCTGGTTACCTGGATACCTAGTTTTCATCCCTGATTAGAAATTTTTATTCAGATTTAGTGTTTTCTTCTGATCTGTCTGGGTCGCGACTCGAGATCCAGGTGCTTGAATTTTGGATCGTGACAGTGTGGTATCAGAGAGAGGGCAAACCCCTAGTTGACCTTAGGGTGTGGACCCATAGGGTAGGAGTAGGATGTGTACCTGCTATCCAGTTCTGATACTGTGTTTTCTGTGATGACCAGGGAATGATAGGGAGAGTGGTAGTGAAAAAGAAGATTGGGTTTCCTCACTCAGTGTGTTATAGGTTGGCTAGTCGTTATATGCCCCAAGGGGCGTATGAGATTATTGATGTCACTAGAAACCATTGACGCCATGAATAATATATTTTTCCTCCGCCTTCTAAGCTCAACGTCCGATCGTTCAACGAAGATGTGACAGATAATTTTGATGAATTCGAAAATGACTTAGACAATCTAGACCACTTCAGCGAAGGCGAGCTGACTAACCCAGGTGAGAATGAACAAGACGTTGAGGACCTGAACAATGAAGTAGACAACCCAGAGAACTTAAGCGAACGAGAGGAGACGGACCTAAGAGAGGATGAAGACGTTGAAGACGCTAAGGACATGAATAATGAGTACCCAAATGAGGAAGATGCTGAAGAAGATGTTGAAGAAGACGCTGACTAGAATGATGTTGACAAGAATGATGCTAACATTATTATAATCTTTGATTACCTTGCCTCTGAGATGACCAAGGAAGAATCTTCTGAAATTAAACATACCAACATGCTACTGTGGACTGTTTCGAGAAGATTTCCTGGTCTGTGTGAATTTTAATCTTGAGGGATAGAAAATTTTTCTAGACCTAGTTTGCGTCTGTGACGAAAAGGGTGACGAGGCTATTGATCCTACATTATGAATGAGCAAACGAATAAGTTAGGGATGAAAATAGTCTGATCATTAGGAAAATTTGCTTATGTGTTTCTGGATGAATGATCTGGTCTACCTCCATAGCATGAACTAAATGTATAAGGCTAAGTATCATATCCCAAGAATTGAAGCGTTGTTTGCCCAATTGTATAGTGCATTTGTATTTTCAAAAATAAAATAAAATAAATAAATAAAGAGAAAAACCAAGTTATGATGTATTATTGCATTCTGTTCCCGTTTTGGTTACTGAGTTTGGAGTAATGCCATTGGGATAGACCAGTGCACCTGCCGTGTTTATGAATCGTTTGAATCGAGGTTGAAACTACATCTGGACCAATTCATTGGTGTTTGTGTATTCTCTATCCCATGTCAATTTGTGCTTAGCCTTACACGTGTTACGGGAAAATAAGTCGACACATCCTGTTTGTAAATCTGCTTGTTCGACCTATCATTCTTCAATGTACCTGACATTCCTATATTGCTCAGTATATTTCAACCTGTTTGATCTGTGAGCAACTTAAGGTAGAAGACCAAATTTCGCAGGCAAATTATAGCCCCTAGATATTCCCGTATGACAATGTGGTGAAATCATTCTGAAAATGAAGCAATTTGGGATCGAGAAGAGTTGTTTGGTAGCTAATCATAAATTTCGCGAGCGAAATTTGATAAGGAGGGGAGGATGTAAGGACCCGATTTGAAACCTGGTCAGATAGTTGACTGACGGTCCGTAGTTCGATTCTGCGTGATATCATTTGTTTATTTTTCTATTTACTAGCTGATATTAACGTACACTAAACGGGTGGGTCACATCCATTGAGAAGCATGACTTTTTTACATGGCACAAATCCAAATAATAAAATGTGTTAAAACCCATTGACGTTGTTCGATCCGACCATGGAGATTAGTTTTGGGCATGTGTGTCACGTGACACCACAACCAATTTGATGGGCACTGTATCATGTGGTTGGTAATCATAAACTAATCATTTGATGGTAAGGCTCTAGTCTCAGGATCCGTTGTATGAAAGATCGGAATGAAATTTGATCATCATCATGTGCTTAAAGGCGGTCACACTATTTTAGATCTAGGTTCCCACCAATAATTTGGTTGGTGCAGTTAGTGGGACCCAACCCAGTGTCCCATGTACCGTGGGGGAGTATGGATATATAAGATACGATCATATTCTAGCTAATTAGAAGACCCATCTAAGATATACCCATCTAATATCATATATTAGATAGATGATAAAATATCATATACGATTATAATATATAGCAGATAAGTGAAGAGGAGAATTGAAGAGGCTTCTCGAGAGTTGTAGTGGGCTAAGACGGTGGGTTGTTGGGGGTCGTGCCAGTTGTCTTAGCTTAAAGACAACACAACACAAAAAAAAGAGTAGAGAAAGAGCCTGAGAAAGGAAAGAAGAGAGAGAGAGAGAGAGAGAGAGAACCTGAGAAAGAGGAAAGAAAAGAAAGAGAGGGAGAACGAGAGAGAACGTGGGTTAGAGTGGATTAGAGAGAGAAAGAGAGAATATTGAGCAACTAGAGAGCTGTGATGCGGAATGAGTTGCGTGAACTTGGAGCCAACGATGTGGGCATTAATGGCGTGGTTTGCTTGGTTTTGACAGTCGATTCGAGAGATAACAAGAATGATGTTAAGGATCGGGTTGCTTCTGGTTGTATGAGATAAAATACAAACCAAACCAAGTTGTTCAGAATATTACGTGAGGTGAAGACATAGAAAGGTGGTTTAGCTGTTATGCAGAGGCATGAGGTGAAGATGCACGTAGCTCGTCGCAAGAAATTGTTGTGATTGTGTCTGGGTGAAGACGAAGGGTAGTAGTCGATGTACTGGTGTAAATGCAGTTTGATAAGCATTGCTTGTCATATGGCTAGTGTGATAATGTTTGGGTGAAGACGAAGGATAGTAGTCGAGGAACTGACAGCGTCACATGGGTCGAAGGGTAGCAGAATGGTCGAGGTACTAACACAGAATGGCAGATGAAAGCAGCGAAGTCTAGTAACTATGATTCAGACACGGGTTGTGTTTGGGTGAAGACTGAAATTGTATTGAAGAATTGACGTAGGAGTTCGGGTGTTGACGAGAAGGTCGACGCAATTGAGTGGGGGAGGGTGTGACGTGGTCATGACCCTGGTGCATAGTGATGCACATTTGATCAACTAGCAGGAAGGTGGGATGACCTTGTAGCTAGGTTAAGCCGAAGGCGAGCTTGAGAAATAGAGTTATGAAGGTGTGGCCGATGTACGCAGGTGTTTCGAAGGTAGAATTTGGTAGGTGAACTCTTGGGTAAAGACACATGGTGTCGAGGCACCAGAGTGAGTTGTGGTCACAAATGCTTGGTGCATGACATAGTGATGGATAGCGTTAGTGCGGAGCCGTGCGAAGAATCAGTGTGTTTCTCGTTCGTAGGTGCGGGTGAGACCAAGTTGAACTAGTGAGGAGGTGTCAAACTTGGGGCTAGGCATTTGTGGAGACTCTGCATGGGATGAAGATGGAGGTTGAGGTACTGATGCAAGTTTTGGAGTCAACATGGGTGTTGACATTGCGAGATTGGCGGAGGTGGCGTGGTCATTCCTTTGAAATACTACATCAACGAGGACATTTACCTTATAGAGTGGGGGAGGATGTGACGATGTCATTACTTTGGGTGCCAACAGGAAGGCATGACGACCTTGGAGTTGGGTGTTTGGCTAGCAGGAAGGCGTGAGCCTTGTAGCTAGCTGTGTGACGCGTGTGCACAGAGGCATGAGGCTTTGTGATGCGTGTGTGTTCCCCATATGTATGGTGCGACAGTGACTCGAGCTAGGTGAGGATCTAGTGTGGCGACTAGATGCGCATGGGGTGTGGAAGCTGGTCTCAGAGGCGTGCTAGTGTGAAGGATGACACTGTGTGCCATGGGCAGAGGTTCGTGTGCCATGGTGGTATATCAACCAATACCTTTGAGGTTCTCTTGTTGAATGGCTTGAGGTGGTGTTTGAACCATATTTGGGGGAAGGGAGCTGTGGAGCTATTCTCCCACACATGGAGCCTCGTGGCGCTAGAGGGTGCAGGATGGTTTCCTAGGTCTGAAAGGGTGGGCTTAGGATGTCTATGGCCCCGAGTTACGCGTCATGGTGTATACGAGTCGGCAACAAGGGAAGCACTCGTAGGCTACGTGGGGCACTGTGATGCACATTAGTTGAGGGCCAGATGTTGAGGTGTGCTGGTCGCGCGAGCCACACACGATGGTGGGGTTGGTTCAGTATGTCGGTGATACATATATGGAATGGGACAACATGAGGAGCTGCATGCTACTGTCACGGGCAAAGTACTAGTGTGTGGCACGGAGTGAAGCTGAGTAGGCCAAGCGAGTCACTGAGGTGCTGACATGTGTGTCGCGAGAAAATACGATGCGCTGATATGGTTAGCCTAGAGAGCAGGTAACCACGAATGGGAGTTCCCGTCCAATACGCGGGTGGTATCAGAGTGATGGTTGGGTAGGTTGGCCTCGCTGTGGCGGTAGCGAGGTGCCGCACGGGTGTGATAGTCGGTGTCACGCTACGCCCCCGTGACAGCTAGCACCTCAGCGGCGAAGCGATGGCACCCCGATGCTGAGGTGCCAGTGCCTCTATATCGAGTGCTAGTGCTTCACTAAAAAATAATATGGGGCGACGACGCCTCATTTCAGGGGCGCCGATGCCTCTATATCGAGGTGTCGACACTTTGAAAAAATAATAATAATAAATTTTAAGGGCGTCAAGGCGCCAACGCCCTGATTTAGAGGTGCTAGTGCTACGGTAATTTATTTTTATTTTTATTTTTTATTGACGCACCAACACCTCGATATAGAGGCGCCGACGCCCTATTTTTTTTTTTTTTTTAGCAAAGCGCCGACACTTTGATATAGAGGCGCCAGCACTCGGAGTTGACACCTTGACATTGGGGTGCCAGCACCTCGCTATCGGGGTATCGACACTTCGCTGCCAAGGTGCTAACGCTTCGCCATAGGGCACTCATATTTTTTGAGTAACATATACCTGAAAAAGTAACTCTGACAGTTTCTTGAAAAAGTAGATAAAAGAAAAAGAAAAGAGACTTTAAAAAAGTCAAGAATGATGCCTAGAAGACTATTTAATCTTTAAAATATTTTAAAAGTGTAACTTTAGTTAGTAAAGTGGTTTCCATGCCACCCATCACTTCACAAAAAGGGCGCAACGTGTCACGCCCATATCAATTGGCGTAGATATATCTCTATGCCTGAGCGCATATCCTCAGCCTTCTCTCTCTCTCTCTCTCTCTCTCTATATATATATATATATATGATGCTTCAATTAAAAAAATAATAAATAAATAAATAAAGACCCCCTTTTTTTTAGCAAAGTGCCGACACCTTGACAGAGAAGCGTCGGCGGCGCCCCTAAAACAAGGTATCGGCACCCTAGTTTCGGGGTGTCAACACTTCGCTATCGAGGTGTCAGCGCCTCGCTATCGAGGTAATTCTGTCACTTTCTTAGAAAAAGGGAGATAAGAGAGGGAGAAAAGAAAGAGACTTTTGAAAAGTCAAGAATGACGGCTCGAAGGGTATATAACTTTTAAAATATTTTAAAAGTTTAACCCTAGTTAATAAAGTGAGCCCCATGTCACCCATCACTTCACAAATAGGCGCTAAGTGAAAGGATCAAAATATTGGCCGAAAACTGATAATTTGGACGAAATTTCGGCCGATAATTTCAATCCCATACAAAATATGACCAAAATTTTGGTCCAAATTATCGTTTCGGTGAGGACCGAAACTGATAATTTGAACCGAAATTTCAATCATTTCGGCCGAAATTTTGATCCTTGGCTACGTGTGACGCCCATATCAATAGGAGCGAAGATATCTCTACGCCTGAGTGTATATCCTCGACCCCCTATCTCTCTCTCTCTCTATATATATATATATATATAAAGAGAGAGAGAGAGAGAGAGAGAGAGAGAGAGAGCAAAATGGAGCAATGCAATGCATTCATTTGAATGCTAGATCACATGTCACATGACCTATGGTTGCAAGTTATACCACACCTTTGAGGGTTTCCCTTCAAACTACTAGTCAAAGTTTGTGGTCCATTACCGAAAAATGTTGCATTCAAATTTTGCACATTTGACTCAAAATTCAACGGTGAAAATTATACTTTGTTAAAATTTTTAAATGATACCTGATCAACTTAGGCCAAATTTGGATAAAAACATGGGAAATGTAGATCAACTTAGGCCTATTTGGATAAAAACATGGGAAATGTAGGAAAGTAAAATAATATTCCTATATTTTCGTATGGATACCTAAGTTGTAGGAAACTATGGGATTCCTTTGTTTCCCTTTGTTTTTCGTTGTTTGGATAACCACATTGATAGCTAGGAAAATGCAGGATTAATCAAATCCAGTGTTTAGATACATATGCATAAATTTGCATAAAAATAATATATCCTAACAAAAAAATAGCCATAACACCATAAAAGCTCATCTAAACTCTAAAACAACGGCAATATCATAAGAATGATTCACAAAAATGACCAAAATTTTATATATATATTAAGGCTTTTCTACTCTTTACATATCTTAGTGAATTGCTTTAGTGGTTGACTTAGTGCTTTATGAAGATTAGGTTCTAGGTTTAAACCTTGTTTTGTGCAATAAATTGCTTATTTTTTTAAATTAATTATACTAGAGCATATACACTATATATGTGAGTATGTAGCTCTACAACATAGTGGCGCCCCTTGTGAGAGAAATCTCTTCCAAAATAAGTCCGCATCACCTTAATAGATGGAGGGTAGCCTAAAAATAAGCTGAAATTGTTGAATTTAGTTAAAACAATCAAAGAAGAAATATTTGTGTTATGAAAACAAATATCATAAAAAAGATTGTTTGAAGGTTTTTGATAATTTTGGGTGATCAATATAATTTTAGATGGATGAGACTCCACTAATATAAATTAGGACTCCTAAAGCTTAGTAACAAATTTTTAGAAAGTTTGGGTGGTCAATTATCACTCAAATAACATGGCTCAACCTCTAATTTTTTTGGGGATGTGTGCCATATAGAATCAATATATGACCGTCTGATTGGGGCGTCATAATCTTAAGATCTATCATGAGGAAGATTGAAAAAAAAAACAATCTTCATCGTATGATTCAAATCAATCAATGGTTTTCGTTTGTGAAAAAATTATGTGCTATTACTAATAAACTAGTGGAAAAAGTCGTATCCTTATCTTTTTCCTCTCCACTCTTCTTATCTTTCCGAGGCCTCAGCAAATTGAATGCCCAGGGGTACCCTCAAACTCTTTAAGTTAAAAATGAGCGTAAAAATTGTATTTTATATTCCGACCCTAAAGTCACTTCCAAACAGTGGAAAATTACGAAAAATATAATCCAAATCTAAGTATTCTTCTTTTTTCCCCATATCCAAGCATGCCCTTAAGGAATGTTGTGGCACTCGGTCCAAATGTTCGGTGACACATGGTACACATGGTACCCAACTGGTTCAAATAATGAGCAGCACAGGTGTGTATTCCAATCCATATACCCACACCCACACCCACACCCATTATGTGACCCTCAGACTACCTTCACTGTTGTCCGAACTCCCAATTTCCAACTCCATTCTTCTCTAAGTTGTATCTTTAAATGGTTTTATGAGCCACGTAGAGAAAAGCTCATTGAACAAAAGACATTTAAAAAAAATAAAAACTAAAAAGTATAAGCTCGTCTCCATTGCGAAAGAAAACAATTGAAAAAGTAAAAAATAAAAATTATAAGCTCGTCTGAGCCGTCTCCATGGCAAACGATAACAAGTAATTATATTGAATGGTCTAATATTTCAATCTGTATAAATCATTCAATATAAATCAAATTTAATATTCCTTTCAAATTCATCCATGCAATATCTCATTGGTCCACTTGGCTCTCAAAATTTTGTTTTGGCCACATGGACTAATGGGTCATAGTGGAGATTAATTTCAAAATAAACTTACACTACAAAAAATAAGACTATTAGTGGCAGCCAAAATCTATTGCTAA
Source organism: Chloranthus sessilifolius (assembly GCA_021018995.1). Taxonomy (NCBI): domain Eukaryota; kingdom Viridiplantae; phylum Streptophyta; class Magnoliopsida; order Chloranthales; family Chloranthaceae; genus Chloranthus; species Chloranthus sessilifolius. The sequence continues at coordinate 153,100,335 of CM037586.1, read as the reverse complement.
TACTTGTGTTGCTAAAAATATTTAATAGTTTTTTATTAATAATAAAAAAATTGTCGCTAATAATCTATTTTTTATACTGTTAAGATTTAATTTCTATTATTTGAGATTTTACTATTTAATATTAGTCCAAATCTAACTTTTGTTAAAATGATCTATGCCACCTAAAAAGTGAAAGGGAGTTGGGACCGCGATGGTCCTTTGAACCACCTTAACAGTGTTCATATGCGGACTATACGTTCGAGTATGGTATTGGGCACTACACTCAAGTTACTTGGGTGTGCCATGTGGTAAGGATGAGGGGCCATCCACAAGGGCAGTCAATTACACATGATCTAATGAGTATGAAAGGGTTTAAAAAAATTGGTGAAGGGCATTTTCTTCAAAAGTCTAATGCTTTTTCAAAATTGACTCTCTTGGGCAGGGTTGGCCCTAAGATTTTGGGAACCCGAGGCTGGTATCTGAAATAGGGCCCAGGTATTACTAAATATATGTTGGGTTACAGCTTTGGGAGGTGAGGGCTCTATTTTTACGTAAAATTTGAGGGTTCTAGACGACCACCTCTTGAGCCTATGTTAGAGTTATTTCTGCTCTTATGTAAGCACTTCTAAAAATTAAAAGAGTTTAGTCTTTCTTGATAAATATTTTATTTTTTTAACCCTCATTGACCTTTTTAGGTAATAAATTATTATTATTTTTAAAACTTTGTAGAGGGTAATGGACCCATTCTAAATGGTGCTTTAGAGCGGATAGCTGCATTGGGACACATGGCATATACATATATATATATATATATATATATATATATATATATATATATAGAGAGAGAGAGAGAGAGAGAGAGAGAGAGAGTGTCCGTGTGTGCGCGCGCGGAGCGGTGTATAAAAGTTGAGAAAGGGCATTTTCATCAAAACTCTAATGAGCCCTTTAGAAATTGACCCTCTTATATAGGTAAATACTTCTAAATGTTAAAAGGGTTTAAACTTTCTTAATAAATATTTTATTTTTTTTAACCCTGTGAGATAAAATACCAAAAAGATTTGACCTTTTTAGGTAAAAATCATTATTACTTTTTTTTTTTAAATTTTGTAAAAGGCAATGGACCCATTCTAAATGGTAATTTGGATCGGGTGGCTGCATTGAGACACATTTGGCATATATGGGTTCAAAAGAATAGAGAGACAGATAAAACTCGGAAAGAGTGAGAGAGTGTGTGTGTGTGGAAGGGTATAGAGAAACTGACAAAGGACATTTTCATCTAAAGTTTAATGAGCCCTTTAGAACGGGTGGCAGCCATTCATGTTGCGCTAAATAAGTTATCTGTAAATTTGTATGTAAAAAATTGTTCTTAAGGTTAATGAGCCCTTTAGAATTGGTGGCTACAACCAGTCATGTTGCCCTTACACAAGTTGTCTGCAAAATTGTCTGTAAAAAAATGTTCATTTAAAATTTTAGGGATTTTTGCATTTACCCCCTAAGATATGTTGGATTTACACTGCGTTCCCGCGTTTCACTTATTTACACTGCGGTCCCTACTTTTGTATTTCTTCTGCATTTTGTCCCATACAATGACAAATCAACCATTGACTGCTTGGAATCAGATGATGGAGATCATTTTCACCATATTATTCTCCCTAATGAATCTTGAGATTAGGAGCTTACCATCAGCCAGTGAGATTTTAATTTCATATGGCAGATAATACAAAAAGCGATCATGATTGTGGGTGGCTACAGCCAATCACGTTGCCCCCACATAAGTTGTATGCAAAATTGTCTATTAAAAATTGTTCATTTATAATTTTAGGGATTTTTACATGGGAGCCAGCAATGGCACACAACTTCCTTGTCCTAGCACCGGATTGTAAAAAAAACTCTTCTTTTTTATATTTTTTCCAAATGACCACAATACCCTTGTGATTGCACCTGAACTTAAAATATGCTATTTCGCTGATTAGAATGCACCAAAGACGGTAAGCTCCGCCAAATCTTGGCAATGTCAATCTTGAGTTCGGAGATGAGGCTATACTCCGGCGAGTTTTTTATGGTGAACCTAGCCCCGGAGAAGGGAGATTCTTGTAAATATGCTATTTCGCTGATTAGAATGCACCAAAGACGATAAGCTCCGCCAAATCTTGGGAATGTCAATCTTGAGTTCGGAGATGAGGCTATACTCCAGCGAGTTTTTTATGGTGAACCTAGACCTGGAGAAGGGAGATTCTTATAGATTGCCATATGAGATACCGTGCATGACTCTCTCTCTCTTTGCCAATCAGCCTCATTGCCGGGAAGGTTTCTAGCGACTTTGGTCAAGTCAAAAGTGGAGAGGGGATGAGAGGGAAGGGATCCGAGGTGGTGTCGGGTCTGGTAGCAGCTAGCATTCACCGGCGTATGGGAAGATAGGGGTTCCTTTTGTTCTGTTTTATGTTCATGGTTTTGGTGCTTTTTTTGTGCCATTTTCTTCTAGCAGGCAAAGGGGAGGGGGGGTCAGTTGGGGATCAAAGAGGGGCAATAGGGGAAGAGTGTGGCGGTGGTGAACAAATGGGTTTTGTCTGCATTGCCAGAAATTGAGTGGAAACAATTATCCGGCGCTATTTTTTGCAGGAAAATATCGGACGGTTTTCACCCGATTTGAGCATCAAGGAAGAATTGAAAGCTTTTGCTGATGATGTGAGAGTAATTCTCCATTCTCTCTTTGGATGAATGGGTTCCAATATATATAAAAGAATTCCAATGGTACAATAAATTACAGATACATAGTGTGAGTGAATAAGAGCCACATATTGGGTATCACATCCTAACCGTTTATGATGATGTGCCTAGAACGTTCTAGTGGGCTAGACTTATGTGTTGAGCTTATACGCCCCCTCAAATTCATGGGGAGCTCTTCGACCATTAATTTGGAGTGAAGGTAATTGAACCATTGCGGGGACAAAGGATTCATGAAGATGTCAGCGAGTTGATCGATGGTGGAGATGTGTTGAATCTCAAGATCTTTGTTGATCACCTTTTCGCGGATAAAGTGGTAATCTACCTCTGTGTGTTTGGTGCAGGCGTGAAACACTGGATTCGATGCAAGCAATATGGCTGAGACATTATCGCACCAAAGGATGGGTATTGTGCTAGTTGGGACACCAATTTCACGAAGAAGGATATTGATCCACGCAAGATCTACAGCAGTGTGGGCCAGCGATCGGTATTCAGCTTCGGTGGAAGATCGAGCAGCTGTGCATTGCTTATCCTAAGAAAATGCAGAAACCTGTCGTTGATCGACGATCAGCTTTGTCGCCAGCCCAATCTGCATCGGAATAAGTAGTAATTGTGAAGGGGCTAGGTTGAAACTCTAGCCCAGAGTGAAGCGTTCCCTTGACAATCCATCAGACACTTTTGACAGCATTGAAATTGCTTATCGACGGACAATGCATGTGTTGGCAAATGTTGTTAATGGCTAAAGATAAATCTGGTCTGGTAATAGTTAGGTATTGGAGAGCACCTACGATGCTTCGATAGAATGTAGGGTCACTGAATGGTTTGAGGTCATCAGCACTGATGGAGCTCTTGGAGGACATTAGTGACCGATAAGCCTTACAATCTGCCATGTTAGCGCGATGGAGAATATCAGTAGCATATTTTTTTTTAGAGAGATTAACCCCTGTTGGAGTTCGCACGACTTCAATGCCAAGAAAGTAACTGACTTGTCCGAGGTCCTTCATGGAGAAGGTGTTGCTCATACGATCGATGAGCTGAGAAATAGTATATGAATTGCTGCCGGTGACTAGAATATCATCTACATAGATGAGTACCAGTGTGATGTGCTTTCCTGAGTGAGATATGAATAGAGAAGGATCTGCTATGTTGTTGACGAATCCATTGATAGTAAGAAATTTGGAGAACATGGAGTACCAAGCTCTAGGGGCTTGTTTCAGCCCATAGATGGCTTTACGGAGACAACAAACATGATAGGGAAAGCTAGGATTGACAAATCCGATGGGCTGTTGCTGTCATGATCTGAATTTTATACCTTTGATACACCTAAAATATGTGTATGTGTTTAATACCGTATTCCACGCATACCTTGAGTTTTCAAAACGTTTTATCTAAAAATGCATGTTTTGATTTTTCAAGCTTTTATATTTATTTTTATCATTAATGAACACAAGTTATGTGGTAGCCTATTGGTTAAAGGCTTTAAATTTTAGATAAGAGTTCTAGGAGACCCTAGAGACCTTAGAGAAGAAATTCTAGATCTATCTTCCTAGAACCCTTCTTTTGGAAGTGCGGTGAGACGTTGGCGTATATTCTCAAGCGGCCTTCACTTTCTTCTAAAATCATCATCATTGTTGGGATCTGAATCTAATCGTAGTGGTACGATCGATCTAGGTATGGAGAAATCATGTTTTCCATTAATCTTAAAATATTATTTTTTATTAATAGATTTTTATATAAATTAGTGATTTTTTTTCATAGATAATGATAGAATGATTAAATGAATGCATGCTATGATTAATAGATTTGTAATGTTAATGATGTTGGGTTAAAAAGAAGTCCGATTAAATTTCACCATGTGATTTGATGTATTTTGAGGCGTGCTCACGGATTGAAATCAATCGATTGACACCTAAAAGCAATTTTCGTGAATTCCCGCCAAACTTTGCATCAGATACTACCTCGGTATTTTAGCCTTAACTTTCTATCTCGAACTCGGATTGAGGCAATTCTTATGGCGTTGGAAAGCTGACGACGATCTCTACAACTTTTGTGTTTTATCCAGTTTCTGAATCTGACGTATTGAAGGCTCAAATTGAGCTGCAAGTATCACTAAGTTCCCGATGACCCAAAGTTGCAGTATTTTGATATTATTTTCGAAATTTTTGGGCTGTTTTACGCACCATGATCGTATGATATGCACTGTAATATTTATGCACCATGATTGTGTACACTTTGATATTTACGTACCATGATTAAATGCACTTAAATGCATATGTAGTATGATATCACTCTCATGTATATCGAAATATTATATGGCTAGGATTGATATTTTATGCTTCAATGGATTGCATGTCTGGTTCATACAAGTATAAACTTACACCCCTTATTTATGTGGGTGACCAGATGAGACAGGTGTTTCCAATGACAATGTATGGGTCTATGGCGATGAGACGGCACATGGTGCTCAAGAAACTGGACTGAATGGCGTTGATGGCTTCGTGGCCTAATTAGCTATTTTCCTTTCTAGTTAGTGGTAATTTTAAATAAATGGGACATTGATCAGCTAGTATTTTATCTAAATTGTTTGAGCTTTAATTATGTTGGACTTGTTATTGGAACAAGAACATTATCATGGATTTTATTTAGATTAATTAATGTTTTAAAGAATTTTTATCTTTCGTTGTTTAAGGTGCTTTTATCGCCTTATTATGTTTCTATGGTTCTTGAAATTGAAGGTACGGTCTAAGATCTTACAATTAAGAGGTTGTGTGATCTCGGGTCGCTACAGTTGCATATAAACTTCTTCGTCAAGTACCCCGTGGAGGAAGGCATTTGATACATCGAGTTGCTTTATGGTCCAATTTAATGGAGGGCGAGTGAAAGAACCATCTGAATTGTGGGTTGCTTGGCCACGGGACTGAATATTTCAATGAAGTCAACTCCCTCTTCCTGATGAAAACCTTTAGCTATGAGTCAAGCCTTGTATCGAGCGATCAACTCATCAGCATGTGTGCTTGAGGCGAAAAATCCACTTGCAACCGATAACATTAGCGTTAGGTGGGCAGGGAACAAGAGACCAAGTTCCTCGTGAAATTAGTGCATTGAATTCCGAGGACATGGCTGCACGCCATTGTTGTGACTGTGATGCTTCTGTGTAAGTTTTTGGTTCAGTGGGTGTGTGGGTGGAAACAACAATGCAATAACGAGGATTGGGTTTGGTAATTCTACTTTTGGATCTGGTTTTCATAGAGAGTGAAGGAATGGGGAGATTATAAGTAGAGTGGTTAGGCGAGGCTGGAGCAGAGTTGCTGGTATGAGGCATTGAATTGTTAGCATCAGTGGGTGATATATTGGGTAGAGGCTCAATGGAAGATGAGGAGGTACTAGGTGGGCTAGGTAGAGGTTTAGTTGAAGACGAGGAGGGACTCAGATGAGTGGGCTCGGGATGAGTGGGAACGGGCAATGGATGGGAAATTAAAGAGTTGTGATGTGTTGTTTGAGGTGAGGGTGGGTCAGTGATGTTGGTTGGGATTGATGGAGGTAAAAGGAAAAATGTCCTCAACAAATTCAACATGGCGCGAAATGTAAACGCGACCGGTTTCCATATCGAGGAAACGATATCCTTTGCTCGCTTTACAATAGCTGAGAAAAATGCATTTCCGCGAACGAGGTGCAAGCTTGTCTTGGAAATATGGCCTAAGCCATGGGTAACAGCAGCAACCAAAAGTTCTGAGTATGCCAAAGTCTGGTGGCACTAAGAATAATTTCTCATATGGTGTCTGATGCTGCAAAACAGAACTTGGGAGCCTATTAATTAAGAAAGTTGTTGTTAGTAAGGCATCCAGCCAGTATGTGAGGGGCATAGAAGCCTGATGGAGTAGGGTCACAGTTGTTTCTCACAGGTGACGATGCTTATGCTCAGCCACACCATTCTGTTTAGGGGTGTGGGGGCAACTCGTTTGGTGAATGATGCCATGTTTTTCAAGGAATGTAGCCATGGAGTTGTTGACAAAATCACCACGATTGTCGATGCGCAGAATTTTAATCAGATGGTTAAGCTGATTTTCTACAAAATATTTAAAGACAGTGAATTTACTGAAAACATCAAATCTTTTTTGCATACGATACAACCATAAAAATCGTGAGAAATCATCAATAAACATTACATAATATTGAAAACCTTGAAAGGAGGGGTGTCAGGCAGGACCCCAAACATCTGAGTGAACTAATTGAAGAGAAAAATTAGTTTTTGTTATTGAATTTGGAAATGGCAGCCTATGGCTCTTGCCCACCGTACATGGTTCACAAAAGAAATTGACACAACTAGACAATTTGATATTGTAATTCTGAGCTAAATGCTTGAGAACTTCAGGCGAAGGAGGACCTAAGCGACGATGCCATAGAGAAGCCGACGACGACTTGGAGGAGACAAAAGCTTGACTTGAAGGGGGGGATGAGCTGGGCGGTAGAGCTTGAAAGGGATAGAGGCTCTGCCTACATGGGCCCTTGAAAAGAATTCGGTTCATTGCCTTATCCTGGATGTAAAAGCCATGAGAGTCAAATGTGAGTGAGCAACGATTGTCTTGAACGAGCTTGTGAACAGAAATGAGATTGTGTGAAATTCCAAGAACATGTAAAATATTTGAAGGAGAAAGAAAATTATTGAGTGTAGGTAACAAACCAGATTCGATGTTTTGAATGGAGAGAGAGAGTCCCCGTTACCTACCACAACCTTATCATTGCCTTGATACTCATTGTGCAGAGACATATTGGAAAGTTCACTAGTGATGTGGTTGTTGGCACCACTATCAACATACCAATTTGAATCAGCCATAGGTGGAGCTGCAGCTACATAGACTTGCTATTGTGTAGATGATGATGGGGCAGAGCCTTGATAGCGAAGATCGTAGCAATAGTAGCATTTGTGAGTAGCATGGTTGTTTCGCCCACAGATTTTGCAAGGTATGCAGTTGTATGTGTAGTTGTTGCTGGAGTGACCACCGCGTCCTCGGCCGGAGTTGAAGCCACGACCTCATCCCCGGAAGTTCTGATGAAATTGACGTCCATTGGAGTTGGAAGTGAGGGGCGATTGAGAGGTGTTGGAGATGGATTCAGAATGAGGTGCTTGCTTTCTTGTAGTATTGAAGGCGGAGCTGATGTCAGTGGTTGAGAATTGGCGGCTGGATATGGAGAGAAGAATTTCTTCAGAGAGAAGAAGGGCATTCAGTTCAACTAGGGTAATGGAATCGGCTCTAGTGCGGATAGTGCATTTGAATGGATTATAATCAGCGGGGAGCCCTTGTAGGGTAAAAAATACTAGATCTTCATCAGAGATTAGTGAGCCAGTTGTCGCTAGCTTATCAGAGAGGGCACTGATTTGGTCGAGGTAATCGCTCATTTGCAGCTTAGCTTTTTGAATGGAAAATAGCTTAGTTTTTAGTTCATGAATATGGGGACGGGAGAGGGACATGTACCTTTGGGCCAAAGTAGACCAAACTTGATGTGTATGGTCACAGTTTAAGACATGGGGGAGGTTGTTGGCGGAGACAGTGGTAGTGATGCCGCTTAGAAGATGACTATCCACCATATTCCATAGCAGAAAATCAGGATTGGGAGTTTCCCGTCCAGTGGAGTCGATCACCGAAGCAGCAGGGCATGGAATCGAGCCGTCCACATATCATAAGAGAAAATTAGCACGAAGCGCGTTGCGAACTTGCCGCTGCCAAACAGAGAAGTTGGTAGCATCTAGACGAACACTGATAATGGAGGCGAGATTTGAGATGAAAAATGTGAGCCTCGGTGGAAGGGTGATGTTGGGTGTGGATGGCGATGGAGCCGCCATTAGAGAGCTCAAAGGAGCAGCCGTCTTTTGATTTGAAGGGAGCTTTGCTATTAGAGAGCTCAAAGGAGCAGTCGTCTTTGGATTTGAAGGGAGCTTTGTTTACAAGCCCTTGACGTTGGTCGGTGGCTCTGATACCATGAAAGCTTTTGCTGATGATGTGAGAGTAATTCTCCATTCTCTCTTTGGATGAATGGGTTCCAATATATATAAAAGAATTCCAACGGTACAATAAATTACAGCCACATAGTGTAAATGAATAAGAGCTACATATTACGTATCACATCCTCACCGTCTATGATGATATGCCTAGAAGTTTCTAGTGGACTAGACTTATCTGTTGAGCTAATAAGAATCACATGGCCGAATTTTGATTAAGAGATGTCAGGAAAAGTTTTGGGGGTCGTGCTGGGTCGTTTACACGAGCCGACCGCTCTTAAGGGCTGTGATAGTATAGGGTTGAAGAGGGGCTACAATAGCCCCTTTTTTTGTCTTTCATAGCTGCTGCAATGGGAGCAGCAATAGCAACTTCTATCTCGTGTGTGTGGGGTGGTGGGTGGAAATTTCTTAATCATTTGAATAGGCGAGCATGGAGCTTTTAGAGAGAGAAAAAGAGAGTTGGAGTAGGTGACTATGGAGTTTCTATAGAGAAAGTAAACGGTTAGGGAGGGGGGGAGAACGGTTAGGGAGGGGGGGGAGAACGGTGGAGAAAGAAAGAAAGAAAGAGAGGGAGAGAAAGCCAACATAAAATTTAATTAATAAGATTTTTTTTTAAGTTTTATAGGTGCAATCACAAGAATATTGTGCAAGGACAAATTTTGTTTAAATTGGTGCAATTACTTGAAAATTAAGCGTGTGCAAGTAACGGCTCCCTTTTTACATTTACCCCCTACTATATGTCAAATTTACACTCCGTCTCTCATGTTTCACTTATTTACAGTGTAGTCCCTGCAAGGGTTTGTATTTCCTCTGCATTTTGTCCCATACAATCAACTTAGAATCAGATGATGGAGATCATTTTCACCATATGGTAGAATCGTGTTTGTACATCAAACAAGATTTTTGGATCACTTTCCTAACATGTGTGTGGTATGCAAAATCCCATAATTTTACTATGGTGCTCAGTTACAAATTTTCAACCTTTGTTCTCTCTTTATATAAAGTCTGGAAACTCAACCTCACCAAACCAGCTTATAAGTTAAGATTCGCTCATATTTAAATATAAACTAAGGCCATTGACCCAAGAGATGTGGGACTATCGTTTAGATATATCTTTATTATTAATACATCCCGCACAAAATTCTGAGTTCAGATAGTACAAAACTAGTCCATCCTTTATGATGGAGGCGGGAGAAGAACCAAAACATCCGATTAGTAACTATGATACATTTTTTTTCCTCGCAAAAAACCAAAGCAAAAAGAAGACACAATCCCAAATAAATAGAAACGAGGAGTCGTCTTAACACTTGGGAAGATCAGACGGTGGGGGAGGCAGATTCTGATTGGGTAGCTTCCCATCCAAGACGAGCCACGCCATCCTCAACCCCCAGCTGGTGTGAATCTCCAGATGGCAGTGCATGAACCATACACCTGTCACCAAATTATCATGAAACCCAAGTCAGAGGAGTTTTGATTTTCTGTCTCCAGAGGCTTTTGTAATATGCAACAATAACACACTTACCTGGGTTGTCAGCGAGGAAGCGAAGAGCGATCCAACCGCCCGATGGAACTCCAACGGTGTTTCTCTCCATGGGATCGACCAGATTGAATTTGGAAGGGTCCTTTTTGGGATCGTAGTTTCCAAAGCCTGATCCAACAACAAAGAAGTTGAAGCCATGGAGATGGAGAGGGTGGCTCTCTGCACCTAGAATGCTAGTGTCCTGCAACACTAACTCCACGCTCGTATTGAATGGTAGCACCACCAACTTAGTACCATTGCTGACCAACGTGTTTTTTGGAGGGGTACCGGTGTAATTAAATGGAATTATAGGGTTGTTTGGGAAATTGGCGGTATAGACACCGTTGGATTGACCGAAGAAGTGGGCTTGGAGGAGAGCAGTGGTGGGGAGGGCAAACGAAACGTTGTTAATGGTAGCCGAGAACTTGGTTCCATTGGGACCTTGGCATGTTTGATTCTTTTGGCAGGGTTTGGTTCCCAGGCCCACTGTGAAGAAGAAACGCTTGTCTACAGATTGAGGGACGTTAGCTGGGAACTGAGCATTGGCTAAACTACGGAATTTTTTGGAGAAATTTGCAGCAAAGGAGGTGTCGTTGAGAGGTGGAAGTGTTGGTTTCAAGAGCCTAAGTTTGTTGTTGGATGAAGACAAGGAGGTAGTGTTGAGTTGTTGGTATTCAAGGATTCCGCCGGTTGTGGAATTGTCAAAGGTACCTTGGCCCGTGACGTAGGGTCTGGCGGCCATGAGAAATTTGGCTTTGGGGGGATGGGGCTTGGTTTTGAGGAGGACGTTGGTGGTTTGGCCTGGTGTTATGAGAAGGGTGCGTGTGTTGAAGGGTTTTACGTAGATTGCATCAGCATCGACGACTGTGAAGGTATGGTTGGCAATGCTGAAGAAGAGCTCATCATTAAGCGCAGCGTTGATCAGGCGGAGAAGGTAGGTCTTCCCGGCCTTCACACTCAGCTTAAATGTATCTGCAGTCATAGAGAAACAAGAAGATTATTTTCAACTCTGCAGCACTATGAGTCTGTGACTGAGTGTTTCAAAGGGAACCACTATCTGCACACACCAGTTAGGCCGTTGCAGATGTACTTGCCTTTTGCACATGCTCTATGCATAACATTGAAATTCTCTTTTGGTTAAGGTCTTAACAGGCCGGGCTTGAGCCTGTTCCCTTAATAGGCTGAGGAAGGTAGGCCCGTTATATAAATGGGCTGGCCTTCCATGGGCTGGAAATGGGTTAAGGTAAGTAAGCCCGAAATTGGAACGGATATATATGAGTATCTCCAAGAGGCCTAACTATAAGATAGCCCACTTAAGGCCGGGCCTGAGACAGTGAGACCCCTAATTTTGTTATAGAGTAGTCCATCTGTAAGTGCGGAGCTTGTGCGCGCAAGTAGTAGATACCAGGCATCTTGCTAATACAACCTTTTGCGGAACAATTGTAGGTGGGTCCTGGGAGTCCGTTGATGGTGTAGGCGTCGGAGACGTTAGGGCCTCCTCCCGCTTGCAAAGCCTGGGTGATGACTGCCTCAGTATCTGCATTCCACCACTCTCCTGTGATTTAATCCAACAAAAACAAATCATGTTGATTACCTTTCTAATTTAATTTACTAGATAGTGAGGAAAGAAAGATAATATATCTTGCTGGTCAATACCAAAGACGATTGGGACTTCTTTGTAAGGTTTGGCAAATGGATATGGGACATTGCGCTTTGGGAGTATAACTATGGGTCCATAAAGGGTAGATCTCAACCATGAGGTGTGGGCGTGCCACCAGAGAGTCCCTCTTTGACCGGTGATGGTAAAGTTGTAGACGTAGCTTTGGCCTGTCTGTATGGGGCATTGTGTCACGTATGCTGGCCCATCCGCCCATCCGCTTCGTAGCTGTCGGATTCCATGCCTATTGTTCTCGCATAATACACAGCCCCCAAATGAACTTTAGATTAGTTTCTCAAATAAATGTAACGCCTTTTGAAGCCATAGGAAAAGAAGGTTGAATTTATATATGATGAGAATATAATATAGTTATCGTTAGCCTTTTTGTGATGAATAATATGGTTTTAGTAACACCTTTTTGGTGAATAAGTTAGTTAGTCGTCCATTAGAAAGAAGAAAAAAAAACGGGTGTTATACATTTCTATTTTTTATAAGCTGATGTATGTAGCTTACCGAGAATAGCTAGTCTTTTTCTCCCGAACAACTTTTTCCCTTTCATAGGGCAAATAGTTAAGGTCCATTTGGACAATCCTTCAAAACGTGGATTGTGCATTAATTTAAATGACACAATTAATCTACCTTTTTTAACTATGCCCTTTAGAGCAATGAAAAACTTGGAATGATGGGTTAATGCCTTAGATGGTGGTTGTAAAATTAGTTTCATGGATGGTGTAGACTGCGACCAAAAAGCAGCAGAAGAAGAAGAAGATAGGTGTGGCAGTTGTAACAAGAAGATGTAGGTTATATATGGGAGTGCAACTAGTAAGGATAATAATACCATTTATTAAAAAAACTAAATAATTACTTTTTCTAAAAAATCGTGGGATGAGTCTTTAACGTGTTTTGCAGGAATAAGGTTGTCCAAACACTCCAAGCTGGCCCTAATAGTTTGGAAACATCATTGTTTTGGTGATTTGGCCTACTTAACTTTAGGTTTAAATTTTGTCGATTTAACAGAATAGTATGCACTCGTTTCATTGTAAAGCTACATTTAATTAATAATAATAATATAATTATCTAGATTACTTAGGAAAAAATAATATGCTCTCCTCCATTTGACCAATACCAAATAAGTAGCTATGGAAATTGTTCATACCAATGGAGGCTGATATTGTTGGCAACATGATTAACCACCTTGACAAGAACCCGGTCACCTTCCCTGGCGATGATCGGAGGCCCCGGAAATTGTCCGTTAACGGTAACAATGCTCTTGGTGTGGCACAACCGTGTCACATTCTGCAACTTGATCTTCAAATGAGAATTAACGAAAGGAAAAAAAAAAAGAAAAAGGGTTAAAATGCATATATCATAAACCTTAATTCGGACGCATTTAATTAGTTTCCGTATGCAAAGGTGTTTGGTGCACCGTACGTCGAACTTGTAATGCCTCGTTATGCCTGCGTGTTTAGCATTTACGAACTCAGGCACGAGCCACAGAGCGCTCAATGCTAAGAGAAAGGCAGCCATTGAAACTTTTAGTGGTAGAAGATCAGAAACACCCATATCTCTCTCTCTCTTTCTAGATGACTTTTGTTCTTGGTGCGGGTTATGAAAGCTAGCTTGTGAGGTTGTTTATATAGAGATGATGATAGAGCGTAATTGGTTGATTAGGTGGCGACGCTACCGATAACAAACATTAAAAAACGAGGGCACTTCGCTTTCATATTCCTTTGCTTCGCCGAGGTGTTGGTCCGGTCGAGCTGAACTTTCGAGTGTTGTCAAAGTCAAATTATTTTATGTGGCGCTTCTTCAATGCATCCGACCTTACCTAAAGAAGATATTCCCCAAAATGCCCTCAATTTGGAATAATCTTAAATTCTAGGAATTCATTTGGAGCTGCCAACGGTCCGGTCGGGTCGGCCCAATTTTTAGCTCGACCTAATATTTTAGCGCATCAGGCACATAAATTTAACCTGTCCGGTAGGGTTGGACATAAGACATCTGATCCAACCCAACCTGATCCTATCCAACCCAACATGATAGTTAATATGTAAAAGGTGTAAAAAAGGATTTTTTATTAGGTGGTTAGGTCAAGAATTTGCAATTTTCTTATCAAGCAGCCAAAATTTTAACCCTATCCGACCCGTTTACAGCTCTAAATACATTCCCCTTAGCATCACACTTAACCTGTCCGGTAGGGTTGAACATAAGACATCTGATCCGACCCAACCTGATCCTACCCAACCCAACATGATAGTTAATATGTAAAAGGTGTAAAAAAAGGATTTTTTATTAGGTGGTTAGGTCAAGAATTTGCAATTTTCTTATCAAGCAGCCAAAATTTTAACCCTATCCGACTCGTTTACAGCTCTAAATACACTCCCCTTAGCATCACGGGATTACTAAGGTTGCATTTGGGTTAGCTCTTTTGGGGCAAAGAGTAGCTCTTTTACTTTTTGGCTCTGAGAAAAAACTACTTTTACATTTGATAATATAGCTCCTCGCCTCATTTGCTCCGGCGGGGAGCTGTTTTAAGTGATAAAATTGCTCTATGCCTAAGAGCAGGCAAAGAGTTTGCTTCTGCTCTTATAAGAGCTAACCCAAACACAGCCTAAGTTTAAGTGACACTTTTTAGCCGCAAGGTGACTATGGGGAAAGGCTCCTGATGTCGGTTGCAGTCAGCTTTGATGAATTCGTTGGCTGAAGGGGCAAATCAAACATCATGAGATGATGCACTCTAGTCCAACAAAAGCACTCTTGGGAAAACTTATTATTGCAGATTTTTTAGAGTCTTGAAATCTGTAAAAGTCGGCCTATGGGATAAGAGTTGGCATTAGATAGACAACCCTATCACCAGCACATAGCCCGAAAGCCATCCGAAATGTATGGTGTTATGACCCAGAGTTCGAGACCTGGATTGTATGGTGTTAGATGGAAGAGCACAAACACTACAAAAATTAAGATTATATTAGTGGCAGTTTTTCGCAGCAAAAAACTGCCGCTATTAATAAAAAATCTATTAAGACTATTAGCGACAAAGATATTAGTGGCTGTGTTTTTGTTAATAACTGCAGTTTATGGCTACGGTTAATAATTTTATTTTTTGTAGTGGAAATACATATGAGTGCCCCACACCCTATCATGGCCCCGTACCGAGAAGAAATAAAAAATTTCAAATTTGAGATTTGGATGCACAAGCTACATGTTGCCCGGATTTCATTCCCTTTGTCGCCTAAGGCAATCTTCTCTCTTTCTCGATATATAAAACCCATTCATTGGCCACCAATTTAAGATTCAATGGCCAAGTTTGACAATCCGACACCTAATCCCAGGGATACATGCATTGTGACAACACAGATTTCGGCTTCTCGAAACTCATGTCATCAGTACGGTCTTCGAGACCACGCCCCAAAGCTATACACGAAACAGTGGTATAACAAGCACAAATAGATAAATAAAGCAATTAATTTTATATTAGCGGAAACGGTTAATATGCCCAACTGATATATGCAAAGGACAGTTCTACTTTCATGCCACTGCATGAACAGAGAACCGACCCGAACCATCGATGATAAACAGATCACCCAGATGGTTCGCCAAAAGAATTATCCAATTTAATTGCATGTTTAACAAAAAGAAGGTTTGACATACTAAGCCATACAACTAGCTCTCAAAAACTACTCTCTGTCAAAGTACATAGCAGAGTTTCCTAGAAAAAGTCCTCAGGTGGAGGTTCCAACTTGTCTCTAGGTACGTAATCCAAATCACCCGGATCTACGTCTCCCGAAGCCTCAACAGCTGCTATCAATGGACCTGCGACGTATAATCTAAAGGGTGAGCTACATCCTAGCTCAATAGGGAACAAACACAATAAACATATAAATTAAGACTCACATATATTCCATGATATTCTAAGCATGATGTGCCTATGCAATTGCTAGAAAACAGTTTAAAAGCTGATGAATTGCATTCAAGTTTACTGGTAATTAGCATGTTTTACTTTACTGTTGATTTATCATGAATGACACTAAACAAGCCTAAAGCAAAACTTAAATCTTAAACTTAAGTAATCCCCGAGCAATATAGCATCGAGCCCCGATGAGATACCCTTCATCGTCGCCTAAATAGACAGTTGTTATAAAAGTATTCCCTGAGAATACGACCCAAGCCCATTTTCACTAGGCGGCGGGGTTAAAACTCATCTCAACTTCCCTGGGATGTGCTTACTGTTACGGATAAACCTTCGCACTAGTGTACGAATTGGCCGCCATACCAGTCACGAATATCCTACCGCGTCAATCGTGGGTATCCCGTCACGTCGGTGGGGTATCCTATCAAACCTCAAATAACAAAAATAACATGTATTTTACATATAATTATTCATCGTGACAGTTGTTATAAAAGTATTTCCTGGGAATACGACCCAAGCCCCTTTTCACTAGGCGGCAGGGTTAAAACTCATCTCAACATCCCTGGGATGTGCTTATCACATCGGATAAACCTTCGTGACTGTGTACAAATTGGTCAGCCATACCAGCATTTTTGATATCCCGCCATTGGGTATCCGTCACGACGCTTGGGGTATCCTATCAAACCTCAAATAACAAAAATAACATGTGTTTTACATATAATTGTTCACCATGTAAGTGTGCTATCTTATATCAGTTAGGCCTCAACAATAATTATTCAATCATATATATACATCTTTGGGATGTATACATACCCGCATCACACCTGATGCCTTTTTTACTTTCTCATCCCCTGAGGATGTCTCATTCTTATTAGATTACTTGATCTTAATCACTAGCATCACACCGATGCCTTTTTCACATTCTTGGTGTTACACACACCCATTTTTACAAAGCTTTTCGTAATTTAAAATAACTTCAAATCTGATGATTATATCACTACATACATGCTCTTGAAATTAAAGTACATGTTCAAGGTGCTTCCTACCTCAAGTTTCTGAAAGTCCAAGCATCAAGGTCCCACGTGGCTCCTTGTGCTGGCTTTCACACGTACCACCTATGATACATCACAACACATGCAATACATCACTAAAGATGTAATGAAGAAGGTCCTAGACCCTCCATGATTCTCAAAGAAAAATTATAAAGTTCGGTAAAATTGCCAAAGTCGATTAATCGATTCCCAAAATCGATTAATCAAAACACAACTCGATTAATCGATTCCCAAAATCAATTAATTGAATACAATTTGATTAATCGATTCCCAAAATCGATTAATCGAAACCCAAATCGATTAATCGAGATTCAAATTCGATTAATCGAAGTCTCTAACATAATAAGGTCGATTCTCAAATCAAGTGATCGAAAGTCTGAAATCGATTAGTCGATCCCAAATCGATTAATCGAAATCAAAAATCAATTAATCGATTTTCCAACTCGATTAGTCGATTTTCTCAGTTCTCCTTTCTCCAGCCACTGGAGGTACCAAGTCGATTAGTCCATTTCCAAATCGATTTATCGAACATTCAGATCGATTAATCGAAATCGGGCACTCATGACTTTTCAACTTCTTGGCCAAAATCGATTAATCGAATCCCAATTTCGATTAATCGATTTGGCCAGATTTAGTCCCCCTTTCGGGCTGTTCTTCCAAAATTCTTTCCCTTTCTTTTCCCTTCTTTTTCTAAGTTTTTAATCTATGATTTTATACATGCTAGATAGAATTTCATTCATCCATTCCCTATGTATTGAAATCAAATCACACTTACCTTAATAAATCCTTCAAAGGGTTGATTTGTTGGGTTTGATGGCTAGGGTTCCATCATTCCGCTTTACGATCTCAATCGCTTTGAATCCAACAATGAATGCTCTAATTAGCCTTTGATTTGCATTCACTCCTTCCTCAATAACTCCTCTTGCTTTCTCCCTCTCTCTTCTTAACTCTTCAACAACCAAAAGAAAAGGATTCTAGGATTATTAAACCCTTATATCCTCTCTCCTGCTTGTTTGTTAAACACATACACCAGAGATAGGTGTATGCGACCACTAACTCACACTATACACTACTCTTAAGTCGTATCGACCTCACATTAGTTCATCACTTTACGAGTTCATTGTTTGACCATCACTTGGTCAACCCTATGACTAATCGGGCATGGATCCCGAGGTCAAAGTTAAACGCTCAATTTTTCGGGATATTACATTCTCCCCACCTTGGAAATTTTCATCCTCAAAAATAACCCAAGGGTGCTCTGGTGTGGTACCTCACACACTGGGTTGGCACGTAACCATACACGCAAAAGATGGCGGATACATTACACAGTGCGAAAAAATAATTCAAGCATCTACAAAATTGTTTTGTATTCCATTAAATTTTTCAAAATTTACAAAGTTTCTTTAACTTTACTCCATAATTACACTTGAAAATTTAAATACATCAGTACAAAAAGATCCACAAAGTGATCACAAAATAAAACTATCGTCAGCGCCACGCCCCCCTCTTGGCCGACCGATGTAGGGCGGCTACTCGATGTAATCGGCGGTAGCTAGGTCTTCTCAGGGTCAGGGTGACCCGTCTCACCGGTGCTCACTCGGGCGCCAGCCAGACAAGGCCTATAGAGGTACTTTCGGATGGAAACGGCACACGATGGAAAGTAGCCCCACCCGCAGCCCACTCGCTTCTGCGCATGAGGAACTCTGGTAGTCCAACCGATAGATGTAGCGCAAGGTATGGAATATCGAAAGTCCATACGTCGTTCATCCTCTCGTTGGCCTCCATCCCGCCAACACGCCCTCGATAGTGGGCACCGAGCCGCCACGACAATAAGAAGATGTCAGCCGCTGCAGACAAGCAAGGCATAGGTGAGGCAGTGGTACGGGAGGGCGTCCCCTCCACTGGTGGGTCAATTGGGTGTGCCCCCCCCCACGAGTAGGGTCTGCTTAAGTAAATTGTAGCTACGGCTCCATGAAGAATTTGAGAAGGTCTTCACTCGGTCCGTAGCCCTCTCCTCATGGGGCGATATAGCGTATTCTAGAGCATTTGGGTAACACTCCAGCATGCTCGAGATGAGCCGAGCATAGGGCATCTTCTCCTTGGGCCTCAAGTTGCCCTTCATCAACTTTCCCTTGATGTATCTCATCCCCTCGAGGATGATCATGGTGGCATCAAACCAACGGCCACAGAAGGCCGCGTAAAGTGCATGTTATACCATCTCTACCCTCTCGGTGTCGTGACGCAACGGGTAGAGGTTGCACTTGATTATAGAATCAAGCATCTACATATAATGGGGAAGGTCGACCCTCCTAATGGAGGATCCCGACCCCTTCTTCCCATTGGTCATGCGGGTCATGATCTCCTCAAATCTCACCTCTTCCTCGAAGGGTGGGAAGAGGGTGGTCTCGGGTACGAAGTCCAAATGGCAATGTAGGACCTCGAGTATGTGGTGACGGGTGAATGTATAGTCACGACCCTCAATGGTGGTCTTGACTACATCATTGGTAGGGCCGTCCATGAGCCCTTGGTAAAACAGTCGAACCAACCTAGGGTAGTAGGACCCACGGATTGGTTTCAATATATTGCCGAGACCGGCCTTTACAAGGTAATTACGAGCCCATTGGGTCTCACCCGGTACATCGGGGTTTGTGAACAATGTGGTATCGATAATGTACTCTATTTCGAAGGTTTTAGCCACCCACCACTTGTTGGGTTGAAGTACATTGGTGGGTGGTGGTGGCATGGGTGAGATCTGGAAGACTCGCTGTCGCCGTCAATCCGGAGGTGGTCTCCGATGTCGACGGTGATGGAGTCCTCACCGGTGATTGGGTAGGTGGTGGCGGTGCGGTGTTCTTACGCCGGACCGGAAGCTTGGAGGTTGCCTTCTTCGAAGACAACCGCATTTTTGGCGGCATTTTAGGTGAAAATTCACAAAAACTAGGGTTTATGTGGTTTGAAACAGAAAAGAAGCGAAAACTAGGGTTTTACCTTAGGTATTTGACTCAATGTAGCGCGATTTCGTTCTAAAATCGACTCGAAATGCCCAAAACCCTAGCTTGCTCGGTCGGTCGGAGAGAAGAAGAAGAAGGGGCGCAAAAGTAAAACTCCAAATGATTTCGAATGGGGAGAAATCCCCTTCGATTTATATATATAGGCCCCAGCTCAATTAATCGATTTCCAAAGTGGATTAATCGAGATTCAAAACTAGGTTCAGCAGCGCGAAATCGATTAATCGATTTCCAAAATCGATTAGTCGAAACTCAAAATCAATTAATCGAAACCATTTCAATTAATCGAAATCGTATCCGTTTAAATTTTTAAGTTTTAGAGCTCACTGGCGTGAGCCAGTCGATTAATCGAAATCCCAAAATCAATTAATCGAGATTCACTTCGATTAATTGAAATCGTGCAGTCCTTCAAAATTTTTCTAAAATCCTTAAGTTACTCGATTAGTCGAACTTCCAGTTCGATTAATCAAAATTCTAAATCGATTAATCGAATTCTTCCTCTATTAATCGAAATCATATTAAAATCCTTCGAGTTCTTCTAAAATTCTCAAATTACTCGATTAATCGAATCCCCAATTCGATTAATCAAAAACATAAATCGATTAATCGAAACCCAAATTGATTAATCGAAATTTTACTTTATCATTTTTCTGAATCTTGTTCCAATTTCCACTCACTGGCGCATGCCAGTCGACTAATCGACCAAAATCGATTAATCGGTTTTGATCAGATTTTCCAGATTTATTAATTCTTCATGTCTCTTTGATTTCTCTTGGTAAACTATGATACCAACTGGTCATTGGTTCTACAAAACACATCATCACGGCCATGTCGTGGCCATGATGAATTCTAATTTAGTGTTCAACATTGTATTTGAGACTTCATGTGGATAATATTGTCCTTTTAATAAATTGATCATAAGATCGACATGGAATTACAACACATAATTTAAATTCACAAACATGCTTGCGGTGATACAATTTTATCTCTCAAGTTGTCACAAACAAGGCCAGATATTGTTCTTTCACGTCGGCCTCTCGTTCTCATGTAGCTTCCTCGGTCGGATGATGCTTTCATCGGACAAGTACTAATGGAATCACTTTTGTTCGCAACACTTGTTCCTTTCGATCCAAAATCTTTACCGGCTCTTCGATCATAGTCATGTCCTCATGCATCTCGAATGATTGACCGCTCAACACGTGATCAAGGTCGTTAAGGTACCTCCTGAGCATAGACAGTGGAATACATTGTGTACTTGATCGAATAACGGTGGCAATCCAATACGGTAAGCAACTTCCCCTACTCGGCCCAAAACTTCAAACGGTCCAAGATAGCGGGGACTTAGCTTCCCTCTCTTTCCAAACCTCATCACCCCCTTCATAGGTGACACTTTCACAAACAGGTGTTTACCCACCTTGAAGTCTACACTCGTCCGCTTGATATCGGCGTAACTTTTCTGTCTGCTCTGAGCTGCTTTGAGTTTTGCCCTTATCATCCGAACATAGGTGGCATTATCTTTAAGTATTTCGGGTCCCGAAATGAATTTCTCACCCGTTTCTTCCCAATTGATGGGCGATCTACATCGCCGTCTGTAAAGAGCTTCATATGGTGCCAATCCCAATGCTCATCTGAAAATTGTTGTTATATGCAAACTCAATCAAGGATAGGTGCTAATCCCACGATCCTTGCAATTCTAACATACATGCCCTAAGCATATCCTCAATGATCTGATTGACCCTCTCAGTCTGTCCGTCATTTTACGGATGGAATGTCGTACTAAAATCTAGTCGTGTTCCCATTCCTTCTTAAAATTTCTTCTAAAACTTAGATGTATACAATGGGTCACGGTCAGAAACAATGCTACTCGAAATCCCATGTAAACGGAAAATCTCCTTCATATACAGTTCTGCTAGTCTTCCTGCCGTGTATATCGTGTTGTAAGGCAAGAAGTGCACTGACGTGGTCAATAGATCGACTACTACCCATATGGCATTGTACTTCTTTGCAGTACGCGGTAGTCCAACGATGAAGTCCATAGAAATCGATTCCCACTTCCATTCCGGTATAGGTAGAGGCTGCAATAGACCTGCGGGGTGTCTATGATCGATCTTCACTTACTGGCACGTCAAACACCGCGACACGTACTTTGCCACATCTTGTTTCAAGCCTCTCCACCAGTAGTTCTTTTTCAAATCTTGATATATCTTTGTGCTTCCCGGGTGGATAGCATAACTTGATTTGTGTGATTCGTCCAGAATTGTTCGCCGCATATCGGCATTGTCTGGAATACAGAGGCGGCCCTTGAACTGTAAGGAACCATCCTCCTTGATTGAAAACTAAGATGCAATGCCTTCAGTTACATCTTGACGAATCTTTGTTAGCGCCGGGTCTTTCATCTGTAGTTCATGGATATGCTCGAATATCACCGGTCTCACTGAGATATTAGCCAAGAAGGCTCCTGTAGTTTGTGACTTAATGTTCGCATCGTATAGTGTCAGATCTTCAAACAGTTTCCATCTATGCATACCTAAAATTAAACTAGCCAATTGAGCTGAACTCTTCCGACTCAAGGCGTCGGCCACGACATTAGCCTTGCCTTGATGGTACTGTATGGAACAGTCATAGTCCTTGAGAAAGTCCATCCATCTGCGCTGCCTCATATTTAGTTCCTTCTGTGTAAACAGATATCTGAGGCTCTTGTGATCGGTGAAAATCTCAAACGTCTCACCGTACAAGTAATGTCTCCAAATCTTGAGCGCGAAAATGACCGCTGCTAATTCCAGGTCATGTGTCGGATAATTCTTCTCATGCTCTTTCAACTGTCTCGACCCATACGTTATCACCTTTTTGTGTTGATTAAGCACACAGTCCAAACCAGTATATGAAGCATCGCTATACACTGCAAACCCTCCATTGCCTGAAGGTATAGCTAACACTGGAGCTGAAGTAAGTCTCTTCTTAAGTTCTTGAAAACTGTTCTCGCATGCCTCACTCCATTCAAACCTTACATCTTTCCGTGTAAGTTTCGTGAGTGGTCCTGATATTTTTGAAAAACACTCAACGAAATGCCGGTAGTAACCTGTTAATCCTAGAAAACTACGGATATCGGTTACGGTCTTTGGTTGCTCCCAATTCACTACTGCTTCGATCTTTGCTGGATCTACAGTGGCACCAAGCTTTGAGACGACATGTCCCAAAAAGCTAACTTCTTCTAACCAAAACTCACATTTACTGAGCTTGGCGTATAACTGGTGTTCACGTAGAGTCTGTAGGGCTACTCTCAAGTGCTTTTCATGCTCTTGCTCCGATTTTGAATAGATCAGGATGTCGTCGACAAACACTACAACACAAGAGTCCAGGTGTGGTTTAAACACCCTATTCATCAAATCCATGAATGACGTCGGGGCATTTGTCAACCCAAACAGCATCATTAGGAACTCATAGTGTCTGTATCGAGTCCTGAATGCAGTCTTCTAAATATCCTCTGCCTTGACTCTCAACTGATGGTATCCCGATCTCAGATCGATCTTAGAGAAATACTTCGCTCCTTGCAGTTGATCAAACAAGTCATCTATCCTAGGCAAAGGGTATCGATTCTTGATGGTAAGTTTGTTCAATTGTAGATAGTCAATGCACAGACGCATTGACTTCACAAACAAGACCGGTGCTCCCCATGGAGACACGCTCGGTCTAACAAACCCCTTGTCCATTAGCTCTTGTAGCTACTCTTTCAACTCTTTCAACTCAGAAGGAGCCATTCTGTATGGTGCTTTAGAAACAGGCTCCGTACCTAGTGCTAAGTCGATGGCGAATTCTATTTCTCTCTGGAGGTAATCCGGGTAACTCCTCCGGAAACACATCGACGAAGTCTCGCACAACTGATATCTCAGATATAACATTCTTCTTCTCTTTATGCTCCTTCAAAAATGCCAAGTACCCACTACACCCTTTTCTGATCAATCGCTCGGCCCTGACTGCCGAGATAAGTGGTAGGTGTGTCAATCTCTCTCCTCTAAATCTAAATGATCTCCTCATATTGGGTTTAAAGATGACGACCTTGTTCTTACAATCTACCGTGGCACAATGAGTTGATAACCAATCCATGCCAAGGATCACCTCGAATCCTTGTATGTCTAACAGAATTAGGTTTGCCGATAGCTCAAAGACGTCTCCATCCATGACCCTCACGATCACGGAGTTGCAACCCTTTTCGGTATCAACCGCCTACCCAGTGGAAACAATCACGATTAAAACAAAGTCTAACTCCTCTGGGTCAACTTTCATCCTCTTTGTGAAGCGAGGGGAAACAAATGAGCGGGTAGACCCCGGGTCTATCAACACTTGAGCTTCGTATGTCACGTCGCTTCCCTTCTTATAAATTTGTAATGTACCTAATCATATATATACATATATATCGTGTTTATCATCATACTAGAATTTATCACATGCAAGTTTTTCCTTATATTTTTTATATGCAGATGTACCTTCTCTATCTAAAATTTCAAGAATTGAAATTTTCTAATTAAAAAGGAAGCTCACCTTAAATGACATCGTTTGTATTATGAACCTCTTCAGCGGTGACTGCATAGGGTCTCCCTTGGACGATCGGCTTCCTTACATATAGCTGTCGTGGAATAGGTACTGAAGCCATCTTTCCTTTGTTCATCTCAAGGCACCCCTTGATCAAGTGACCCACCTTTCCACATCGGAAGAAACCCCGAGTGCCTATCCTATAGTCCGCTGTCTTGTGAGGCTTGCCACACTTGGCACAAGTCTCACGAGGTGTGGAAGAAGCTGCTCGAGAAGCACCCTGTGTGATTGTAGCACCTGTAGTAATAGCAGGGCTCTCGTAGCGTATCGGTCTCCCCGATGCGAGCAATGGAAATCTCTGCTGGTTGCTCTGCTGCGCCAGTCTCCTATAACCTCCTTGGAACAGTGGTTTCTGATTGTTTGGCATGAACCTCGGCTTTTTGTTCACCGGTTCATAATTTCCCGTTCTACTCTAATCCGTGTTCCACCTTCCTTGTTGCTCTCTCTAGCGATATTTATTATTATTCTCCTCTTCCACCACGAGTGCTTTGCTCATGACCTCACCATAGGTCCTCAGTTGGAATGGTGTTACTCCTCCCCTCACGTCCGGCTTCAAACCTTGCTGAAACCTCTTTGCTTTCATCATCTCTGTAATGACGTAGTCGGGCGCAAAGCGAGCAAGTCATATAAACTCCACTCCGTATTCTCTCACACTCATCTTCCCTTGAACCAATTGTAAAAATTGAACCTCCATTTGGTTCCTCACCACTTCAGGGAAGTACTGTTTATTAAATTCCTCGACAAACTCATCCCATGTCCAGGGCATATCTGGAGTCTCCTGAGCCCTAGTCCGTGAAACGGACTTCCACCAAGGCTTAGCCTCCCCGTCCAACATATAGGCTACCCAAAGGACGCTCTCGTCCTCTGTACAAGTGAGCACATTGAACACCTTCTCCATCTCACTCAACCAGTTTTCAACTGCCATAGTGTCTGCCTGCCCCGAAAAGCTAGGAGGTCTCATCCTCCTAAACTCGATAAAAACTGAAGACACTGGCGGTGTCGGAGTCACTGGAGGTGTCGGTGGATAATGCTGCTCATGAGCTATATGAGCGGCCAAAGATGCTGCCTGTTGAGCCATAGCAGCTGCCATGGTCTCTATGGTGTGCATCATCCTCTGACGCTCCTCCCTATCCTCATTTCTTTCTCTCACCCTCTCTTGTTCTTTTTGATCTTGATCCTGACGATCTCGATCACGATTTTCTCCCTGATCTTAGCTTCCTTGGCCACCACTGCCAGAAGCCACTCCATCTCCTATGGGTACTCTATTGGTATTCGAGATAAAATAATCTCGACTATGCAAGCTTCTACTATGACCGCCCCTGTGTCGGCCCCTTCCTCTAGAAGACATAACAGTCTGCACGTGAAAATAAAGTTTTCATTAGCAGAAGTCCCTATGCTCTGACAAAAGAATGATTGTCAAAATTTCTAAAAGAAAATGCGCTTTGATACCAACTGTGATAGCCCGGATTTTGGCTCCCCGAAACTCATGCCATCAGCATGGTCCTCCAGACCGCGCCCCAAAGCTACGCACGAAACATTGGTATAACAAGCATAAATAGATAAATAAAGTAATTAATCTCATATTAGCGAAAACGGTTAATATGCCCAACTGACATATGCAAAAGACAGTTCTACTTTCATGACACTGCATGAACAGAGAACTGACCCGAACCATCGATGATAAACAGATCACCCCAGATGGTTCGCCAAGAGAATTATCCAATTTAATTATATGTTTAACAAAAAGAAGGCTTGACATACCAAGCCGTACAACTAGCTCTCAAAAACTACTCTCTGTCAAAGTACACAGTAGAGTCTCCTAGAAGAAGTCCTCAGGTGGAGGCTCCAACTCATCTTCAAGTACGTAATCTGAATCACCCGGATCTACGTCTCCTGAAGCCTCAACAGCTGCTATCAATTGACCTGCGACGTATAGTCTAAAGGGTGAGCTATATCCTAGCTCAACAGGGAACAAACACAATGAACATATAAATTAAGACACATATATTCCATGATGTTCTAAGCATGATGTGCCTATGTAATTGTTAGAAAACAGTTTAAAAGCTAATGAAATGCATTCAAGTTTACTGGTAATTAGCATGTTTTACTTTACTGTTAATTTATCATGAATGACACTGAACAGGCCTAAAGCAAAACTTAAATTTTCAACTTAAGTAATCCCTGAGCAATATAGCATCGAGCCCCGATGAGATACCCTTCATCGTCGCCTAAATAGACAGTTGTTATAAAAGTATTCCCTGGGAATACGACCCAAGCCCATTTTCACTAGGCGATGGGATTAAAACTCATCTCAACATCCCTGGGATGTGCTTACTGTTACGGATAAACCTCCACACTGGTGTACGGATTGGCCGCCGTACCGGTCACGGATATCCTGCCACGTCAGTCGTGGGTATCCCGCCACGTCGGTGGGGTATCCTATCAAACCTCAAATAATAAAAATAACATGTGTTTTACATATAATTGTTCACCGTATAAGTGTGCTATCTTATATCAGTTAGGCCTCAACAGTAATTATTCAATCACATATATACATCCCTGGGATGTATACATACCCGCATCACACCTGATGCCTTTATTACTTTCTCATCCCCTAGGGATGTCTCATTCTTATTAGATTACTTGATCTTAATCACTTGCATCACACCGATGCCTTTTTCACATTCTTGATGTTACACACACACCCATTTTCACAAAGCTTTTCGTAATTTAAAACAACTTCAAATCTGATAATTATATCACTACATACATGCTCTTGAAGTTAAAGTACATGTTCAAGGTGTTCCCTACCTCAAGTTTCTGAAGGTCCAAGCATCAAGGTCTCACGTGGCTCCTTGTGCTCGCTTTCACACGTACCACCTATGGTACATCACTACTCATTCAGTACATCACTAAAAATGTAATGAAGAAGGTCCTAGACCCTCCATGAATCTCAAAAAAAAATTATAAAGTTAGGTAAAATTGCCAAAGTCGATTAATCAATTCCCAAAATCTATTAATCGAAACCCAAATCGATTAATCGATTCTCAAAATCGATTAATCGAGATTCAAATTCGATTAATCGATCCCAAATCGATTAATCAAAGTCTCTAACATAATAAGGTCGATTTTCAAATCGAGTGATCGATAGTCTGAAATCGATTAGTCGATTTCCCCAGGTCTCCTTTCTCCAGCCACTGGAGGTACCCAGTCAATTAGTCGATTTCCAAATCGATTAATTGAACATCCACATCGATTAATCGAAATCCAATTCGATTAATCGAAATCGGGCACTCATGACTTTTCAACTTCTGGGCCAAAATCGATTAATCGAATCCCAATTTCGATTAATCGATTTGGCCAGATTCAGTCCCCTTTCGGGTTGTTCTTCCAAAATTCTTTCCCTTTCTTTTTCCTTCTTTTTCTAAGTCTTTAATCTATGATTTTACACATGCTAGACAGAATTTCATTCATCCATTCTCTATGTATTGAAATCAAATCACACTTACCTTAATAAATCCTTCAAAGGGTTGATTTGTTGGGTTTAATGGCTAGGGTTCCATCATTCCGCTTTACGATCCCAATCGCTTTGAATCCGACAATGAATGCTCTAATTAGCCCTTTGATTTGCATTCACTCCTTCCTTAATAACTCCTCTTGCTTTCTCCCTCTCTCTCTCTTCTTAACTCTTCAACAACCAAAGGAACAGGATTTTAGGGTTATTAAACCCTTATATCCTCTCTCCTGCTTGTGTGTTTGACACATACACCAGAGATAGGTGTATGCGACCACTAACTCACACTATACACTACTCTTAAGTCGTATCAACCTCACATTAGTTCATCACTTTATGAGTTCATTGTTTGATCATCACTTGGTCAACCCTATGACTAATCGGGCATGGACCCCGAGGTCAAAGTTAAACGCTCAATTTTTTTGGGATATTACATGCGCACCCCAAATTCAGCACATGTTGAGTCAACTCAAGATATAAATCCCTAGGGTGGCCTCTGGGGGGGGGGGAGGGGATTCGAACTCAGGTCTCCTGCTTTTGGAAGCAAGTACCTGGCCAGCTCGATCGCCTAACCCCTTGAGGTTTCCATGTGACACTCATATCATCTTTTTTTGGTAGTTCTGCTTGAGGTTATAGGGTCCTCGCCCTTTCTTTTTAAAGAAAATAATTGAGATGATTACATACGAGTGTACGATAAAAATAAATCATCTCTAATTAGAGAGTAAAGAAGAAAAGGACAATCTTCATCCGAGAACCATTGAAAAATTTTGTTGAGACTTATTCCCGATTTAGCCAAAAGGTCAACACACCTGTTAGTTTCTCTATATGTATGCGAGATTCGAAATGAATCAAATTCATTCATTGTCCTCTTATTGTTGTCGATTAGGTGAACAAGACGCCAACGTTTTTTGTATTTGTCTTCAATACATTGGACAACCACCAGATTATCTGATTCAATAAGCAAATTTTTAATTTTCATATTCTGCGCTATTAGAATACCATACTTGATTGCTACTAGTTTTATCTCAATAATCTCCTTGCTATAGATCGGTCCTGCAAATCATGCCATCAGCTTACCCTCATGATTTCAAAAAATTCCCCCACTACCAGCTTTATCCTCTGCGAGCAATCCATCCGTATTTAATTTGGTTACTCCCAAAGGAGGCTTGGACCAACAGACCTAGTCATAAGTTTCCTTGACAGAGTAAGAAATATTCCATAAAGAGAGCAGATCACCATCCTGTACTTTACAATTGACGCAGTTTTCCCCTTCAATTTTGATGACTATCTCTTCAACAATACGATTAAGGAGGTTACTTTGTGGGTTTGAGTATTGTCAAAGATTCTTCTATTGCACTCTCTCCATATGTTCCAGATGAAAGCCGAGAAGGTGATATGAATCATCCTTGATTTTTTGCTCTTCCCCTTAGCTTTCTCCACGCAATACTATAACTCTTCTTCAATCTTACCAACAATACATTTTCCAATCTGCAACCTAGAGAGAAGTGATCCAGATCCCCTTTGAGTAGCCACATTAAAAAAAATGTGGTCATTAGTCTCACAAGAACTCCAACAAAGAACACATCTCAAGATAAAAATAAGGATCCTTTTACATAAGTTCTCTAGAGTGTAACCTTCGATTGATACATTGCCATGCACAGAAATCATGTTTGGGGATATAATTCTGGTGCCAAATAAATTTACATCAGAAAGAGATTGGTGCAGCCTCTCTAATCGCATTCCAGGCATGTTTAAGGGTGAGCTCACGATCAGTTGCTTCTATCTACACCATACGGTCTGAAGTATCTACAAGGGGTGCACAGTGGCCTCTGACTTCTTCCCAAACATTTTGCATTCTGTGAGTAATCGAACTAGGTAAATTCCAATCACCATTCACAAAAATCTCATTTACCTTGGCATCTTCATGAATACCAGAATGTATCCTTCCATATTTTTGAAGTAGTGTGTAGTTTCCAACCCATGGATCTTTCCAAAATTTAACTGCAGAAACATCACTAATAACATACTGAATGTTTGCCATGATTATGTCTCTGACACGCATAATTCCTCCCCAAGACCAAGAGGCATATCATTGCAAAGGTTGCAGGACCAACAATCTCACTGTCCATGGTATCTAGCGATCATCCATCTAGCCCATAATGAAGTCTTATTATAGATCAGATTCCCGAGGCACTTCACCTTACTAGCATCATTCCAATCTCGAAGCCTGCGAAGCCCTCCCTCTGTTTTCAGTTTGCACACTTGGTCCTAGTTAACCATGTGGATGCGGTTTGAGTCATTAGTGTCATTCCATAAAATTTAGAGAACATGCCTTCAATCTCATCTAAGATGCTCCTCGAAAGTAGAAAACAACCAAACCAAAAGATCTGGAAGTCATTGAGTATTGATTGAATTAACTCCAAACACCCCGCAAATGATATGAACAAACTTTTCCAACTGCCAATACGGGTTCTAATCTTGTTTAACAAAGCGTCACAATGTGAATAATTCATTCTACTGGAAAACATAGGTACACCAAGATATCTCATCGGAAGCTGTCCTTCCAAGAATTGCAATTCATTACTGATGTTGTCTTTATTAATGCATGCTTCACTAAAGATGATATAGCTTTTCATAGGATTGATTTTGAGACCCAAAGCATAGAAGAACTCATCAAGAACATTCTTGATTTCTTTGGTCGAGCTCTCATCATCGTTAGAAAAGAATAGTTAGCCATCAACAAACATAAGGTGAGAGACTGATGGGGCATTGACAATATATAGGATTTTGATGATTTCTTGACATACTTTTTCATCTAGGGACACAGTAGAGACCTCTATTATTAAAGTAAAAAGTAATGGTGAGATGGGGTCACCTTGTCGTAGCCCACATCTACTAGAAAAGAAACCCCTCAAGGTTCCATCTATTTTCACCAAGAATTTCGGGCAAGAGTTGCACTCTTCTATCCAACTACACCAAGTCACATTAAACCCCAATTGAGTCAAAATATTTAGAATAAAATCTCATCTAACCTTATCATAAGCTTTTTGAATATCAATTTTTGCATAGAACGCTTTAGGCCCATTAGATAGATGGAAATTACGAACCAATTCATGAGTCCGTAAGATGTTCTCATTAATCTTTCTACCTTTAATGAAGGCAGATTGGTTAGGACTAATAAGATCTGAGAGAAGCTGTGCCAGTCTATTAGACAAAAAAATTTTCATTACTTTGTATAGAAAGTTACACAAAGCAATAGGTCGGAACTTGTCCATAGAATTCGCATTATATGTTTTAGGAAGCAAGGTGATAATTGTGGAGTTAATGGATTTCAACAACTTCTTAGAACTGAAAAAGTTACGTATCACATTGATGACAACGCTGCCCATAATCTCCCAATGATCTGTATAGCATTCAGCAGGGAACCCATCAAGCCCAGGAGCTTTATTGTTAGGCGAGTTAGCAATTACACCCATAATTTCTTTAGCAGTAACTTCTCTAGTACTGTAATCGGCTTGCTCTGCAAAGATCTTCCTTTTGAAATGAATTGTTGGAGTTGGTGCAGAGGAAAGGGTAAAAACATTATGAAAATATTGATAAGCCACTCTACCAATGTCTTCAGGATTCATGATTTTGTCACCATTCCCATTTATAACTTCGTGGATAGTATTTTTTGACCTCCTTACCGCAATAGCACCATAAAAAAATTTTGTATTCCTATTTCCATTGGTAAGCCAATGGGCCTTAACTTTTTTGTCTTGCAAAATTTTCTTCATTGGTGAGTGCTTTTTTATACTCTTTTGTAGCTATAAACTCCTCCTTAGCAAGCTGATTATCAAGAGGAGCAATCTGAATCTTTTCCTGAATAATATAAAGTCTGTTCCTAGCAGCGTCCCTTCTGTGTTCAATTACCCCAAACTTATTTTTATTCCACTTCGTAATAGCTTCTTTAGTCTTTCTCAGTTTCTGCTGAAGCTGGTACAACGAGTTTCCACTGCCTTGATTGTTCCACGCACCCGGCCCTTGATAACATCTTTAAAATTTGGTTGGTTATTCCAGATTCTAAAATATTTAAAAGGTTTAGGATCTGTAGGATGCTTCGGTTCTAATTCAATCAACAGAGGAGTGTGATCAAAGGCATCCGCGGGTAGGTAGTCAACCTTACCATTTGGGAAACAGTTCTTCGAAGAAGAATTTACCAAGACTCTATCAAGCTTGCACATTATCCTTCTAGGACCAGAGGATTTATTACTCAACAACCAATCATGACCAGTGAGGTCCATCAAATTTGCATCTTCGATGTAAGTATTGAATTCATTGAGAATATGAAGTGGAACCAGTTTGCCTCCAATTTTTTCATGCATGTATCTGATAGTATTATAATTTCCACAGAGAATCCAAGGGTCATTCACAGTTGCAGCCATTCTGACTATGTCACCCCAGAGCTTCTTCCTATCCACATTTAAATTCGATCCATATATAGCTGTCAGATTGAATTTAAATTGACCTTCTTTCTTCATAACCTTTCAATGAATATACTGATAAGAATCCTCGATTTCAGTTATGATATAGTTCTCTGGATTCCAGAGAATCCAAATTATGTCGAGCCTACTATGATTGTAATTGTATACCTTGTTCCAACCCCTCTTAATAGCTCTAATGATTTTATTAACCCTTCTCTCGTTAACTCTTGTTTCAATAATACACGCAATGTCCAACTTGTTCGATCGGATTAAGTTTCTAATTTCCCTTTTCTTTGAGATATGGTTTGCTCCCTTACATTCTAGCTAAGGATCATAGATTTGAAAATTTAAAGGTGTTGTAGGGGTTCCTTGTCCTTGTCTATTTCCTTATCAGATTGGAAAGGAAGAGCTAGGATCATAATTTTCTTTCCTTTTTTCTTCTTTCTCTCCTTGGAACTCCCTTGAATCTTGGCAATGATATTCTTTTTGTTTCTTTGCAACTATAGCCCTTGAGATTCCATGCGATTATTGTCTATGGGTTGAGCGAGCATTCCTTGATTCACTGGATTCCCATCGACCCAAAGACTTCCAAGTTTACTCCACTAACTTCTTTATAGGAAACCTCCGCAATCTGCTGATTTAGCTACTGAAAAG
Source organism: Chloranthus sessilifolius (assembly GCA_021018995.1). Classification (NCBI taxonomy): domain Eukaryota; kingdom Viridiplantae; phylum Streptophyta; class Magnoliopsida; order Chloranthales; family Chloranthaceae; genus Chloranthus; species Chloranthus sessilifolius. The sequence goes on along the minus strand of CM037586.1, from coordinate 153,067,267 downwards.
GTGGCTCAAAATCTTGGGTTTCTAATACAGGTTCATACGCTTCTACCCCATCATCAGTTTGACTTTTACTCCTATCCGGCGAATCTGGGATCTCATCAGCTTGAAATATGTGTGGTCAGAGTTGTCACCAAATCCATCATTGATGGAATCCTCATCTACCTCACTGAGGGTTTGTGCTCATGATCCACTTTGCTCCCCCCCCCCCCCCCAATTTGTTGATTAGCAGGGTGCAATTCCTGCTCATTATGCATACCGATAGCCTCACCCCAATCTTCCCCATTTTGATTTTTCTTCACCGGAGTCCATCTAGTTGCCGTCATTTTTGGCTTAACGAGGACTTTGATAAGACATGATTTGCTATCATGTTAAAAAATAGAGCATGTAGAACACACCTTAGGCCTCCAATCATAGGTAATTTTCTGGATATGTATTTCCCCTCCTTCAGATTGAACATTGATAGAGTCTGGGAATGTAAAGGATGCATCAACTTCAATGAAAATTCTTGCATATGCAAGTCTTGTTCTCAGTAGTGGGGCCATTAGCATGTTTAAGAATACCAAGACTACTTCTGATTCTGCCCTTTAAGATTCCCTCTCCTAGCGAGATCAAATCCACCTGCCCTTTAAGAATCCACATTCGTAAGATGGTGGCTTGAAGACCTTGATAGTATGGTCTTCTAACAAGAAGGTATCCAACCAATGTGGTTCTCCATCTTCGAATCTATCGAAAAATATCTTTCGATGGTAAACAACTATATCTTTGCCCTTACATTCAGTCATCTGGTGCAATCTACCAAACTGCAACGAGTTATTAGAGTCGCCGGAAGTAAAGAGGGAGGCCCACTTTCCCTTCCCTCTAGCTGGAGGAATCGCTCAAGAAGACTCCATAGAACCCTAATCTTTGAGAAACAACCTCAAGAAAACATGGACATGGATGATCTCCTAAGTTTCTTCCTTTGTATAGTTAAGGGGGCAATCCCCCACGGGCTTTACCATCTCCGAAACCTAGAGCCACCCCAAGCAACCCTGAAATCTCAAGGAAGAAGAGAAGACATGAAAATTAGGGGCTCAAAGCAAAACTCTTGGCACCCATATCATCACAACTGGCCCATTCTCTCTCTCATTCCCTATTAGTGCGCAACACCCAAAAAAACACTACAAAATTTAAGACTATTAGCGGCAATTTTTTGCAACCAAAAACTATCGCTATTAACAAAAAAGCTACTAAGACTATTAGCGGCAAGGGTATTAGTGGCAGTTTTTTTGTTAATAGAGGCAGTTTATGGCTGCCACTAATAATCTTATTTTTTGTAGTGAAACTCTCACTCTCTAGTAATAGCCAACTCCAATCCTAACCCTTTGCACACTTTCTTTCTCTATAGCTACTGTATGTGGGGGCCTTAAAGCAAAGACTTGGTTAGCAATTGGACAACCAAATCCCAGCCCCTAGCTGTGCCACCGAGATCCCCTCCCTTGACCCTTGATTGATGCAATTAGAGCCCATTAATTATGACTCTTACCTTAGTCGCAAGATTAGTTGCCCAAATCAGGCACACCCTCCCAACCTCCTCCTTATAACCTCGAAAACAAGAGAAAGAGCAGGATTTTCTCTTCGTAAAATATCCATCTCTCTTTGTTCTCTCTCTCTCTCTCTCTCTCTCTCTCTCTCTTTCCATCTTCAATCAAATCTCATCTTCTCTTCTCTTCTTCCTTCACTAACCTTTTTAAACCAAAATTATGTTGCTGCTACTGCAGGATTTCACAGGCCAAAAATCGCCCTTTGTTGTCTCATATTCCTTCCCGTTAAAGGCCCCACCGAACTACTATAATTCACGATTACCTTCTGTCAACCATTTAAAAACTCCATCAAAGCAACGTCCGCCTTTTCCATCATCGAACACCACCACCATGGAGATGGTTACCACTTAGTCACCCTTCGAGGTGCTTAATCAAGCGGCAACAAACCTTGTTGCAGCCCATTCGAAAGTAGAAGCCAACTTGAGAGGATCCAAGAAATTCGACGCTCCGATCATCAATTACGCCAACCGGAACCACTGCAAAATCAATCGTTCACACTTCAACATGTAGGTGCCCTCAAATCTCCTTCAATCTGCTCTCCACACTTTTATATGGCCTAAAATACCGATCGATCAATAAAAATTACAAATAATAGTATTTTGCACACATTTCAAGGTCATAAAAGTCAAATGATAACCCCATCGTCAGACCCTTTTACCCATTTGTAGGATACATTGTACCCTTCATTTTGGCTTGAATGCGGTTCTGGAGAAAATGGCCCGAATGTCCTCGAAATGGGGACCGAACTGCGCCCAGGCACCACAACACACCCTGTGGCACCCCCCTCACACTTGCGCTCATAGAAGACCTATGCACAGTGCCTTCACAGGCGTACGTTGGCACCAGTGTTGCGCCGATGCCAACGTCAGTGCAAACCCATGCGTGTTGTCACGGAGTTACTCTTTGTGACATATACTCTTGTGTGGCACCTAGTTTTTCGAACTAGATCAGCCTACTCAAATCTCAAACCTGTACGTTCACTTTTGAGGTCAGGTCGTCGATCTGTAGGAGTTAAAACTTAGTTCTTGCCCGAGAACATTGAGTTCATCACTCGACGTAAGTTACGAAAGCTGCAGCACACGGGCACAATGCGAGAATACGTAAAGCAGTTCCCCCGCCTTGATGTTGGACACCAAGGACATGTCTATGAAGGAAAATTTATTCTACTTCCTCGAAGGCCACAAGCCATGGGTGCAAGCAGAATTAAATAATAGACGAGTATAGGACCTTGCAGCCGCACAGGCTGCTGCGGAGCGACTAACTGATTTTGACCCGTTGGACCAAAACAAGAATAGGTCGCATGAGAGCAAGAGTGGCTCGAAGAATCTAGCGAAAGCTAATAAAAGAAGCAAGAGCGATACGTACGAAAATAAGACACACGGGAAAGAGTCTCGTATCAAGTCAGTCGAGCCAGCTAATTATTCACCAAAGTCAGGTAGTTTTCTATGCGGAGGGCCACATCGGGTGAAAGATTGCTCACATAAACAATCTTTGAATGATCTTTAGGCATTTTTTAGTGCTCCTCCACCTCCTGTGTCAAAGGAACTAAGAATGGGAGCAGTCAAGTTACTGAATGCCATAAAGGGGCATTTTGAGAAAGGAAAGACGATTGCCCCGAAGGGATTGATGTACATCGAGGCGTGCATCAATGGAAAGAATTCCCGTGCGATGGTGGACAAGGGGGCGAAGCATAACTTCATCGCGGATAAAGAAGTGTGTCATTTGGGATTGAAGCTAGAGCAAGACTCTAGCCGGATAAAGGCCGTGAATTCTGAAGCACGTCCCATTGCTGGCCTAGCAAAAGACGTATATGTGAAATATGGATGTGGACTGGGAAAGCAAACTTCATGGCCGTGCTGATGGATGATTTCCGAGTTATCCTTGGGTTGGATCTCCTCCACCAAGCCAAAGTCGTACCCATGCCGTACCTCAGGTCAATGGGCATATTCGGAGAGGAAACACCTTGCATGAGCCCCGTCATTCAAAAAGGCAAAGAAGTGGAGGGTGTTGATTTTATCTCGGCACTCCAACTCAAGAAAGGACTAAAAAGGAGAGGACCTACGTTCCTTGCTACGCTTATTGAAGAGAACACGATAGGGCTAATAGAAATTGTGTCAAAGAGAGTGTCAGGACTACTCAGGGAATTTCAGGATATCATGCCGCCAGAGTTGCCAAAGGTGTTACTACCTAGGAAAGCAGTGGATCACCGAATCGAGTTGTAACCTGGTGCGAAGCCGCAGGCCAAAGCTCTTTACAGAATGGCTCCTCTTGAACTCGTCGAGTTGCGTCGGCAGTTAGATGAGTTATTGGGGGCAGGGTTTGTTCGATCATTAAAAGCCCCATTCGGCGCTCCAGTCCTTCTCCAGAAGAAATATGACTATAGCCTTTGATTATGCATCGATAACAGGGCTTTGAACAAGGTCACCGTCAAAAATAAGTACCCAGTGCCATTAATTGCCGATTTATTTGATCAGTTGGGCAGTGTGAGGTATTTTACCAAGCTAGACTTGAGATATGGCTATTACCAGGTGTGAATCGTTGAGGGAGATGAAAGCAAGACTACCTATGTGACAAGATATGGGGCCTTTGAGTTTCTGGTAATGCCTTTTGGGCTGACTAATGCCCCAGCCACTTTCTGCACTCTAATGAATGAGTTGTTTCACGCCTACCTCGACAAGTTGTCATGGTGTATCTAGATGATATCGCTGTGTTCAACAACACATGGAAAGAACATCTCGTCCACCTCCAAACTATCTTCAATGTACTGTGAAAGAATCAACTCTATGTGAAGAAAGAGAAGTGCCCGTTTACACAAGAACAGATAATATTCTTAGGGCACCGCATTGGGAGAGGAAACATTAACATAGACCTTGAGAAAGTTCGTGCAATCCGAGAGTGGAAAGTGCCATAAGGGTTGACCAAGTTACGGTCATTTTTGGGCCTTTTCAAATACTACAGAAGGTTTATCTTCGTATATTCACACCGAGCATCGCCATTGGCCGATCTGCTGAAGAAAGATTGACCGTGGTAGTAGTCTGAGAAGTGTCAGAGGGCATTTGAGGATTTAAAATCGGTGGTCATGAGTGACCCCGTGTTGAAGCTACCCGATCACTTCAAGCCATTTAAAGTACACACGGATGCCTCAGATTATGCTATAGGAGGAGTATTAATGTAAGAGGAACATTCGGTGGCTTTTGAGAGAAGAAAGTTGAACGATATCGAGCGGCAGTATACGGTTCAAGAGAAGGAGATGATGGCAGTAGTACATTGTCTAAGGATGTGAATGCACTACCTACTTGAGTTCAAATTCTTGGTGATGACCGACAATATTACGACCAGCTACTTTCACACGCAGAAAAAGTTATCGCCGAAGCAGGCCCGTTGGCAAGACTTTCTAGCCGAGTTCGATATGGACTTGGTATACAAACCCGACAGGACCAATCAAGTCGCAGATGCTTTGAGTCGTAAAGAAAAGTTGGCAACATTGAAGCTTCAGTTAGTAGCGTTAAAACTTGAAGAGCAGGCTACGGCTAGTCGCGTTAGTTCAACTATCCCCAATCGATTACGCAATGGGTTGAAACTTGATCCTCTCACGAGGACCATCCTACAACAGGTATAAGAGGGGAGAACACGGCGGTTCTAAACTAAGGAAGGACTGTTGGTGACCAAGGGGGGCCGCTTCTATGTGTCAAAAGTGGGAGACCTTAGGAGAGAACTCCTTAGGGAATGTCATGACACATTGTGGGTAGGTCATTCGGGAATACATCCCACACTCGCCTTGTTGGATAGGCATTATTATTGGCCCAAGATGAAAGATGATGTGCAGGAGCATGTGAGGACCTGCCTGATATGCCAGCAAGACAAGGTTGAGAGGGAGAAGCCATTTGGCTCCCACAGCCTTTACCAGTGTCATCATGATCATGGGAGAGCATGATGGCACTGGAGTATACGTCCAGAAAATTAGGTGTCGCACGAGAGTATACGTCACAAAGAGTAACTCTGTGACAGCATAGCCCCCTTTTGGTTGCTTGTTGTTTGTGGCAACCTAAGTCAGTTTGACCTACTTTGACTACATCGATCTCTATGATTCAGGTCAATTCGAGATTCGAATCAGTAAGTAGACCCTCGTTATTTTTTCACATTCTATAAATCTATCGGATTAGCTTAAGTTCGTAGTTTTTACGACCGACAATATTACGACCAGCTACTTCTAGACACAGAAAAAGTTATCGCCGAAGTAGGCCCGTTGGCAAGACTTTCTAGCCGAGTTCGATATGGACTTGGGATACAAACCCGACAGGACCAATCAAGTCGCAGATGCTTTGAGTCGTAAATTAAAGTTGGCAACATTGAAGCTTCAGTTAGCAGTGTTAAAACTTGAAGAGCAGGCTACAGCTAGCCGCGTTAGTTCAACTATCCCCAATCGATTACATAATGGGTTGAAGTTTGATCCTCTCGCGAGGGCCATCCTACAATAGGTACAAGAGGGGAAAACACGACGGTTCTGAACTGAGGAAGGACTGTTGGTGACCAAGGGGGGTCGCTTCTATGTGTCAAAAGTGGGAGACCTTAGGAGAGAACTCCTTAGGGAATGTCATGACACATTGTGGGTAGGTCATCCGGGAATGCATCCCACACTCGCCTTGTTGGATAGGCATTATTATTGGCCCAAGATGAAAGATGATGTGCAGGAGTATGTGAGGACCTGCCTGATATACCAGTAAAACAAGGTTGAGAGGGCGAAGCCATTTGGGCTCCCACAGCCTTTACTAGTGCCATCACGATCGTGGGAGAGAGTCTCCCTTGATTTCATCTCTGCTTTATCAAAAGTAAGGGAGCTTGGGTCCATCCTGGTGGTTGTGGATCAATTTTCAAAGTACGCTACATTCATTCCGGCACCATTACACTACACAGCAGAGCAGGCAACACGGTTATTCGTCAGCAACATTGTGAAGTACTGGGGAGTGCCGCAAGTGATTGTCAGTGATAGAGATTCGTGGTTTGCTAGCAAGTTTTGGTCAGAGGTATTCAAACTTCTAGGGATGAAATTGAACTTCTCATCTAGCATGCATCCTCAAACGATGGTCAGACAAAAATGGTGAATGCCATTATGGAGCAGTATTTGAGACACTATGCGAGTGCCAATCAGAAGAATGGGTTCAGTTGTTGGACATAGCACAGTTTTATTATAATCTGTAAAAGAGTTCGGCTATGAACAAAAGCTCGTTTGAGTTGGAAACCGGCCAACAACCTCTGATGCCGCACACTGTTACTATTGGATACACAGGATCGAGCCCGTCAGCCTACTATCTGGCAAGAGAGTGGCAAACAAATACAGAGAATGCTAAGGCCTATCTAGAGAAGGCTACAAAGCGAATGAAGAAATTGGCCGATCAGAAACGACGGCCTATCAAGTTGAACATAGGTGACGAAGTTTTGATAAAGCTTAATCCTGCGCAGCTCAAGCTTTTCAGAAGGACACACACAGGACTAGTTCCAAAGTATGATGAGCCATTTCCGATCACGAAGCAGATCAACGATGTTTCATTTCAAATGAAACTTTCGCCCTGACTGAAAGTACACCATGTATTTCATGTCAGTTTCTTGAAGCTACATCGAGCAGACCCGCGGGACCCCGCGAGAAGATTATCGACTCGCGTCACACCAAATGCTGGTTTACATTAGAAGAAATAGGTGGAAGAGATCCTTGCTCACAAAACCAACAACTGGGAAGATGACAGTCTGAATGATTTTCCTGTGGAGTATCTTTTGAAATGGAAGGGTCTGACAGAGGCCAAAATTACTTAGAAACTTGAGAGTGCCCAACATCCTTCCAAGTAGCTTTGAAGAAGTACTTGAAGCGCATCAACGGGGATGTCAATGCAACTAAGTAGGGGAGGATGTGACGTGGGCTCGCGGCGTGGCCATCTAAGTCAGCCACAAGGCTAATTCTGCCACTAGTGTTATAGCATTGGTGGATTCAAGTTAGGGCATCGTAGGCACTTCACCAAGCCATGAGGGCTTCGCCGTAGATACTCCGAGAGCTTTGGTCGTGGGCCACGAGGACACTCAACATGGTGACAGATTACATTCACGACACTGTCGCATGGTGGAATACGTGGAGCATCATGAGCATATTGGTGTGTTGGATGGGCAGTATGTCAAACTAATACGTTTGAGGTCCTCCCATTATTTTGCCTATGTTGGCGTTTAACCCTTAGATATGAGGAAGTGATCTTATCAGCTACGTGACGTGTCGCTAGCCTAAGTGATCCCCTACCGAATACGTACAATAGCCTTGTGGGCTTGAGTTCGTGCACCCAGGCCTTACTTGGCACTTGATCACTCTAGTTACATCGTGTGCTAGAGCCATCGTGTTTGGGGTGGTATCCAACCACCTCTATGGTACGATTCCGACCCCAATGAGGGGCTCGCCTTGTACTAGTCGCTACGTATCGCAATATTATTTACATTTGAAAATCCGCACAGTCTCTAACCTAATGTGTTATCGTGCAGGTTTAAGACTTGAGTATGATGATTTAGTCCAGAAAATTAGGTGTCGCACGAGAGTATACGTCACAAAGAGTAACTGCGTGACAGCGTAGCCCCCTTTTGGTTGCTTGCTGTTTGTGGCACCCTAAGTCAGTTTGGCCTACTTTGACTACATCGATCTCTATGATTCAGGTCAATTCGAGATTCGAATCAGTAAGTAGACCCTCGTTATTTTTTCACATTCTATAAATCTATCGGATTAGCTTAAGTTCATAGTTTTTATTTGGGCATTTTTATATACTCTAAATATCAGTAAAAATATTATTACTAACACTTGGCAAAAACTAGCTCTCATGTTTCGGTAAACTAAACATAACTAAGTTAAAAATGGGTCAAAACCTTGGACCCATGGGTCAAAACCTTGGACCCATGGGCCAAAACCCATAGACTTATTTACTGACTATATTTCTATCGTTCGATGTAATAGTCAAATGTTCATTTTGATAAGCTCAACTCAGATTTTGTGTCACACAATGGTACATATAAACTAGTGGAATTACACTTAAATTATATGTGGCACATAAGTCAGGAGTGTAGATTGATTCTATTAGATCTCAAGTTTAGGGCCAAATTTAGCCAGGGTCCATCAACATGAACCCCCCTTAATTTATGGCCCTCTTCTTATCTAACGGATGAAATTGTATGAAAAGATTTTTATCTAGATTGAGGGACTGTTCAATATTCTCCAAAAATGAAAGCCCATAGAAATCTAGAAAAAGGGTTCACTTTGACCCTCTGGTAGACCTCCCATCAGGTCAAACCAATGAGAGGTCCGAATAGAAACCCCTCTAATTTTCTGGGACACTATATGGTTACCAAACCCGATGTCTTATAACCATTTTATTCAAGCTCTTAAAGTGCGCCTAAAATTTGGTTTCAGTATTGATTAAATCCGAACCTTGGGACCATTATTTCATGTGAAGTTTTTTATATCTGAAAAATTCTCAGTAGGTGAAAAAGATTTATTTTTCACTGATTTAGGTCCACTAAAAATTTTGGTTTAAAAATCTTCATGTATCTCAAGGTTTTTCAGTGTCACTTGCTGTTAAGGTAGCTTTTGGTAGCGACGGGACTAATAGCGGCAGTTTTTGGTAGCGACGAGACTAATAACAGCAATTTTTTGTTAATAGCAACAGTTTTTTACTATCGCTAATAGTCTTATGTTTTATAGTGCGTGGCTCGGCAATTTGCTACGCCCTTTCACTAATATGTGACAACTCGGGTTACAAATCTCTCTAATCTCACTTCACTCAATACAGAAATTGACTTTCCTTTAATATATCTCTAATGTATAATTAGAGTTTATATCTAACACAAAGCATAATCGCCTAATATAGAATATGATGAAAATACCCTTAGTAACGCTAGAAAAATTTGGTCCACACAATTATGTCCGGGTACAGTCCAACCTATTCATCACCATCAACAAAATTCAAGGCAGCATAACATGCACATAAGAATTAAATAAATAACTTATATTTATATAGTCGTGTCGAGCAGAGGTTCACGTGCCTAAGCTTTGGCTTGGCTTGCCATTACTCAGCTTTAGATCCCTTTGCTCTGCCTGGCTCTGGAACAAAGATGAAGACCGTAAAAGCTATATTTTTATGAGCTGGGATGAGTCGAGCCTTTGAGCTAGTTCGGCTCTTCGATATCATCTATGATTGTTAGAATTTCTTTATTTTTAATTTTGTTTTTAATTATAATATATATCGTTAGGCAAGATTGAAGATCATATTAATGTGACTTCGAATAGTTGATGAAGTATAAAGCGTGATTGTAGTCCTCGATCATGAAGATCCGGCCACTAAAAGATTAACTTCGGAAGACCCTTTCGTCTATTCTTCACATGAGATCTCAATAATTGTTATGAATGCCTAAGCTTCTTTTTAATTTATAGAGCTCTTCAGAGTAATTATAGAGGAGGCTTGCTAATAAGAGCTGGAGTAGACTTCCAATCGCGGCAGAGAGTGAGAGAGACTCAGCTAGAAATTCTAGTGCTAGGGACCAATGTTTTAGAAATTGGATTGGACACCGAGCCGGCAAGGGCACCAGGTAGGTCGGAGTTCAATCGGACTGACTCAAGATGAATGAAATTCCTTTGAAATTAACAAATTCTTTTTTAATTTTGATCAACTTTTAAATTTTATATATATATATAGCTTTGTACTCGTCAAAATTTTCCTGAATTTTTTTTGAATTTTTCCTGAAATTTATACAAAATGAGTCGGAACGACCTCCTACCAGAATATTGGGAAAAACGAAATTTGTCGCTATGCTTGTAAAATAAGTTTTTGATGCGAAAATGTCGTTTAATTCACCAAAATATGTTGCATGAAAGATACGTTCCATCAACTTTTCTAATTACAACGAAGCTTGTATAATTTTAAATATAAACCTAGACGGCCAGACCTACTTGCTGCAAACACCTACCTGGATAGAAGTTGAAAAGGCACACGAAAAACACAGCTTCGTCAGATTTCTACTAAGAAGAACAAATTGTTAAGCATTTCATCAAATAGATTGCATGCAGAATACTAGGAGATAAGAAAGAAAAGGAGACGGCCAGACTGACTGTCGAGGGGAAGAAGACAGATTTTTGAAGATGCTTTGGCCGATATGCTAAAACTTCATTTTACAGGAAGGAGTTGAATGACTTTGCATTCAATCCAGGAGATCTTCCAATATCCCTTCCCCTCCTACCTCGCCCACTGGACGATTTCTGATGATGGGAACCTCCTTCAGCTGGTGGTGATATGTATTAGCCAAGTTACCGATTTTCTCTCTCTGGAGACATCATTTGTTACTCTACATCAGCACTATCCAGCCTAAACGAATATTTGTTTATTGCTTTTACTATTCTCTTTATAAAAGGCTATGTATTACCCTTTATTCAGTGAGCAATAAAAATATCTTCCTCTGGTTACAAATCAGCGATCAACAACTGGCTTCTGCCTCTTCCACGGAAACAATCTCATTTCTTAGTGTGCCAAAAAGCAACCCATGGTTGCTAGTTCTTCGACCGAATCTGAATATGGCTCATTAGCTCACACGGCTGCCGAGCTCGCTTGGATGCGAACATTAATCATTGATCTTCATATTCCAATCCAACGGCCACCTATTCTTTGGTGCGACAACATATCAACCATCTCTCTCGCATCCAATCCCTTCTACCCCACTCGAATATTCATTTATTACTTTTTCTAAATAATTTTATTTTTCTTTATAAAAGGCTATGTACTCTTCTTTATTCAGTGAGCAATAAAAGCATCTTCATCTGGTTTTCTAAGAATATGAACGCTTTCTACCAAAATCCAAACACGTCAACGTTCTGAAAGTGCAGTTCTTTATGAGCATGCAACACAGTGGCAGTAAGCATTTGATATTTGACTTATTTGAAGCTCACAAATATAGGTATATCTCCTAAGGCGTGCTTACAAAAAATATAGAGGGAAAATTAGAAAAACATCCATAATTTTCAAACTTTTCGGACTATTATACTCAAACTAAACTTTTTAGCAAAAAGGGTTTTCACTATTTTTTGAACTTTTAAAGGCTGTGAGATACATTCTTCCAACACGCAAATGAAGCTTGCATTTGTGAGCTTACGTTTCTACCCTTCTATAAAGGGTAGTTTAAGGCCAAAAAAATCATCGTTCATGAAATTGATTACTATGAACGAGAAAATTACAGAAAGAAAGAGAAATAGAGATACCCAAACCATATTTCAATTCCATTATGAATTACTGAAATACATATAGTAACTGAACAAATTTTCACAAAACACAAAAACCAAATTGAGAACTACGACAAAAACAAATCTAACCATTGAATTACAAAATGAGAAACTGTACTACAACTCACAATCTCACAAACTCTCTCTCTCTCTCTCTCTCTCTCTCTCTCTCTCTCTCTCTCGTCATTCATTGAGACGGAACCAAACAATAACTCCAAAGATCAAAAGAAAAAAAACCACAAAGTTTAATCAATCCCAGAGAAAGTAAAAAGGCTCCGAAAGCCAGATAAGCGATGCGTCCGTCTGGGAGAAGAAAGTGGCACAACAAGGACCAATTTGGTGATCTCTTTGTGGTGCCTCCTTATCCACCCCATTATCCTCATGTACCTCCCATTTTCTGGGTTTAGGGTTTTTGGCGAAGAATGCGATGGAACGAAGGAGAAAGCAATTTACAAATGTGTTGGAACGAGGGTTTTTTGGCGAAGAACCCCTTTGACCCTTTGAATGCGCTAGAACAAAGTTTTTTTTGGCGAAGAACGCGATGGAATGAAGGAGAAAGCAATTTACAAATGTGCTGGAACGAGTTTTTTTTGGCGAAGAACCCCTTTGACCCTTTGAATGCGCTGGAACAAGGTTTTTTTTGGCGAAGAACGCGATGGAATGAAGGAGAACGCGATGGAACAAAGGAGAAAGCAGAATCTTTGAAGGAGTTGCGCTGGAACGAGGGTTTTTAGCGTTAGTTTACCCTCTTTATAGAAGGGTATAAAAGTAAAGTGGAGCTAATTTGTATCTCACAGTCATTTAAAGTCTAAAAAATCGTGCAAACATATTTCCAAAAATATATGTATATTTCCTAATACCAACTCCTAGCACTTTCCAACTCCTTACACTTACGTGTTTCTAATGCACTCTTCAGTGGAACGTTTCAAAAAGGGAATGTTTTTCTAAAAGTCCCCAAAAATATGTGTATTTCCTAATACCAACTCCTAGCACTTTCTAACTCCTAACACTTTCGTGTTTCTAATGCACTCGCTTTCGTGTTTCTAATGCACTCTTCAGTGGAATATGTTCCCTACTTCTGTTACATCAGATATAACCAAAGGGTATGGTCAGGTCTAACCAGTTAACCATTTATGCACTTCAACTAGATCTCTCGCCCTTGAAAGTTTAATAATGACGTGGACTTAGTCTTTTTTTTTTGTGTGTGATTACTTAAGGTAATCCCAAGCGGATCCTTTGACTAATCCCTAAGGGCTCGTTCAAGTATTTCTTGATTTTTTCCAGAAAAGCTCAGATTCTTGGACACTCAGATTCCTGACAGATTCTTAGTAGACTAAGATTCCTGATTTTTCCTTTATGCATTCTTAAGTTACTCAAATTCCTGACAGATTCTTATAAAACTCAGAATCTTTTGTTTTTAAGTTCCTCTCAGAAAATCCTCAAAATCTATTCAATCAGGGGTTATGTTATGACCGTAGAAACATGATCTAATCATCGGTTTATGTGTCGTACTCGGATTTCTCCAAAAATTTACGAGCAACCAATCGAGATGGGGCGGAACATATTTGACGGAGCCTTTTTCCGAATCTGATTTAATGGTCATTACTTTTTAAATGGGCCACTAATACCCAACATAGTCACCAAATTGGGGTTTGGCAATAGTTTGGCGAGTTTAAAATTCGTTAAAATCCGGAAAATCTGAGAAGTTCAGAGAGATATTTGGAGGAAAACTCGTGAGAAAATTTTAAAATTATAAAAAAAAAGATTTAAAATATATATATATATATATATATATATATATATATATTTCTATTAGTTTGTCACAATTTTTTGAAAAAAACCAAGAATTATTCGGGAATAATCCAATTTTTGTCATCAGGTGAATTTTCAAAAAATTCGGGATGAAGACACGTGGCATGTGTTGTTATGTGGACTTTTATAACAACACATGACAAATAATCTGTGACATCTTGCAGCCGCAAGACGCATGTTGTCCAGGTTGCACCTCAATCGTCAGCTATTAAGACACTTGGCATGTGTGACTCCCAAACGTGGCCTTCATTTAGATTTGGAACTAGTCAGTTACCCTAACAGCTCTTGACCTAAATTCGATGCTTAAAAATTTGTGAACATGTCCCTTGTTGAACTATTTAGCACAATGACTTTGACCCTCTCAGACGTCAAGGTTAACTGGTCAATTACCTATACATCCAAGAGATTTCACGATTAAACGGTGAGGATCATCAAGAAAACCACATCTAAATTGTGAATATAAACGTTGTACCATCCTACTTCCATAGTCCTCTGCACTACCCGATAAAAGTCATCATTCTCACGACCCTAATATAAAACCCCCAAAAAACCCACTTTCCCCTCTTATATCTCACCACAACAAAATCCAACCGCAAAACCACCATTTTTCATCTCCACCACACTACGTGAAAATGGGAAATAAACAACACCAATCACTTAAAAACAACCACGGTTCCTGGCTGTTGTAGAGAAATTAACCAATGCAACGGCCCTAGGTTGAGGTTTAGGTGATACAACGGCCCACTTTAATCTCCTTTTTACATATAAGCGGGTTCGAACCTATGACCTCAGGCACCCAAAAGTTAATTCGCGCCCAAACGAAATAAGAGCTCAAATATTGCATCCAAAATATTAAATGGCGCCCTAATCTTCTTCGTCTTCTTCCACCCATGCACGCTCTCGGTCTACGCTCTCAGTCTTCTTTTACCCACAAGAAATAATAGCCAGAGCCAGAGCCTCTCTCTCCCTTTCTCAATCTCCCCTCCAACACGACACACCCCTCTCTCTCTCTCTCTCCATTCTGCGAGGCGGGCGACTGCTGCTCCTGCTCCTCCAATCGGCGATGCTACTCACTACAAAAGAGGTGATTTCCCGGCCACTCACGCAGCCGACCGACTCCATGCAACCTACTCATTCCACGCTCAAAGCTTCCTCTCGCTCAGCCCTAATTTCATCGCTCAGCGCTAAACTCCTCTCGCTCATATCCTCATATCCGGCCGATCTCTCCCTCCATCGTTGGTTTTCCAAAATCCCAAATCTACAGGACCATTGGATCCGATTCAACCTTCTCAACCGATTCGAAATCTATATGTTCGTTATTCTCACCAATCTCTTCATTTTTTTGTTTATTTATTTTTAAATCTTCAGATCTTTGTGATGCTTTTTCAAATTATATTTGAGACAGAAATTTAGGGTTTTAGAATACAGGTTTTTATTGGTATTTGCCTATCTTGTAAGATCAGACTATTTACTCAAATATTTGTTATTACGTAGATTTTTGGGTGGATTTAAGTGGGTTTTGACCTATATAACTTGGGCTTTTAGATGTATATATGGTATTCTTGTTCTACTTCTGCTAATGTAGGGGCTCTCTGTTGATCTTGAAATGAGGGTTCTCTGTTTCTTTTTCACTAGTGAGATTTCTTTTTTTTTTTGCTGGTAATCTTCAATAATGTCCCATATGGTACAGAAAATCTGTAAAGATAAGAACATATTCCATCAAATATACTGGTGAAGATTAGCTTGAATTGGGTGGTATTAATATTATTTTTTATATAGCCTTAAAATATATGTTGGTCATATATCATCTTGTTGCTGTTCTGATAACATCAACAAGCTAAATGTTAAATTTTCCCAGGAATGTTGATTATGGATGAAACTTGACTTTATTTATATTTTCTCTTATTAGTATATACGTGAAACTTGACTTGATTTATGATGCACACAACGCATTTGTTGTAATTCCTCAACCAACTGTAGTGTCTTGGAATTCTTTGATTTCTGGGTACGTGCAATGTGGGCAGTGTGACGTGCAATGTGGGCAGTGTGACGTGCAATGTGGGCAGTGTTTTAGGGCATTGGGTCTGGTTTCAAAGTTGTTCAAATCGGATTTGCATCCAGATTTGTTCACGTTCACAACTGCATTTGCCGCTTGTTTTGTAATATCCTTGATATTTTTGGCCTATTTTTAGTTTACCTCGGTAAGCGTGTCCAAAAATTATTGAAAGATTTTTCTGGATTTTTGAAAAACTAAGGCTATGATAAGACTAATGGCCAAAGAAAATTGTCTCGAGATGTGTGCAAGTCATGTAAGCAATGACTTACACGATGGGGATTAGTGTATGTGTTTAACATGGGATATTTTTGTAAATTAAGTGGATAAGTTGCAAAAATATAAAATCTAGATATTAGTTGGTTTGTTTCTTTGTTATAAGAGAGATTGAAAGAGAAGTTTAACTTCTCTCTCTCGTTGGAAGTCATAAACCTCTAAAGCCTTAGCTCATTTTAATCCTAGATCTAGAGAGCTTGAGAATTACTCTTCCCATCTCAACCATTGATTAGCCTTGTGCTTGAATTCTGATCTGTTTGGACTATTGGAAGAGAAGGATCAGGGAGAGGATGTCTCTGTGTAGTTCTGACCTGTGCAATAGAGAAAGGTTTATGATGGACTGATTGGTGATTCTAAACCGTTAAGCCTTCATGCTTGGTTCCGGTGCGTGATTTGGTGCAACGGGAACAAGGGATTAAACGACAAGATGTAGGCTTTTTAAACCTCCTTGTGTCCTTTAAATTATGTTTTGTTTAGAGTAGCATGTAGTGTGTTTAAATAAGATCAGATGGCTGTGGTTGAATAAGAGAGAAAGAATCCGGGCATGAATATTTAACAGCCACAGACCTGAAGAAATTCGAGGGTCAAATTCCAATTCGAAGGTCGAATTTAGAATTCGACCATCGATTTGAAATTCAAAGGTCGAAAAGTGAATTTTTATGCCTGAGGTAATTAAATTTCGATTTCCAATTAGAATTCGAATTTGGAATTCGACCATCAATTGAAAATCGAGGTCGATTTTCGATTTTTATGCTGATGAGATTTTTGAAATTGAGGTCGAAATTGAATTCGACCATCAATTTCAAGTCGATTTCTAAATTTGAATTGAGGGTTGAATTACACTATTTCAGATCCTTAAATTTTTGTCGGATATTTTTCTCGGCAAGCTTTTGGGTTTGACTTTTGGTCTTATATTAACACTGAGAGTGTTAATCTTTGTAGGTTTTGAATATTGGGGGTCCTTTGTGAGGATTGCTTATGCATGATTTTAAATCTTCTTTGTTGAGGTAGGGGAACCCTATATTTCATTTGCATTGGATTATAAGTATAAACTGTTTTGACTGTTTCATTTAAGAAGCATAAATTTTGGAATTCTGTTGCACACAGCATGAATAAAACTCTGATTATATGACACAAATCTGAAAATTTGAAACTTTGTTATGATTAAGAACTTCGTAATTTGAACCTCAGAACCTCAGTAAATTTTTGAATCAGAACTTCGAAAAACATCAGTAATCAGTTATGAATAATAAGCTTTGATATATGTTAGCATTTGCATTCGATTTGAGGTACATACGAACGATGCCCTAGATTCTACCAATTGTGTTGACGGTATTACTTTGCCGCAAGTTTCCCTCATAGCGTAGGGGCTTGTTGCACTTCAGAAAATGGGTTCATGAACGACGATGGTCAGTAGGGTTTCCCATCGGTCACGTAGTCCGCTCTCATGCTATAGGAAATTTGAGAGATAAAATTAAGTTATAAATTTAAGACAAGAAGCATTCTAATTCAGAAGATTTTTGAACACATCAGATTTATGTTATCAGTTTTGACTCAGGATTAGAACTGGAGATTTAGTTTGTAAAGCATCATTTGAAAATCATATTTGATCTGATTTCTGTCTTTTGAAAACCTTACTTATAATGAAATGCAAATAGATTTGTTTCCTCTGTTGGGCTTTGTTGTTAGCTCACTCTCGACTATACGTTACAGGTGCTGAGACTGACCTTAGGTCAGAGGATCTGGAGGACTCCGATTACATTCCCGAGGAGGAATTGGACATACTAGCTGAGGAGTTTTTCCCTTGATCCTAGATCCCTTATTTTTTATACTTTTGTCAGAATATTATTTTGAATATTGGGCCTTAGGCCATTATTTTGGTTCTTTTGATATCATTCGAGGAACCATTATTGTGAACCACTATTTTAGGTGTTGGATTGGCCATCACCGGTGGTTCTTCTTGGTTTCTCACAGTGATACATATTTTTGTTATAGAAAGCTTTTGTTTTTGAATTATTATATGATTTGCCTCTGTCTTTAGGTCATTGCTATGTGACGGCTTCTGTTTGTTACGGCTTATTAAGAAATCAATAAGTTGATGAACCGGTCTTTCCTATACCTTAGGGATTGGAAAAGTCGGGTCGTCACATGTTCCCAATCATCGTTCTTGAATTTGGGCAAGACAATTCATGGCAGCATTGTAAAATTTGGTTTTGAATTAAGTGTTGTGGTTGGGAACTGTTTGGTAGACATGTATGGAAAATGAGGATTTGTAGAGTATGCGATCTTAGCGTTTAAGGAGATGAAGGACAAGGATGTGGTGTCTTGGAATTCAGTTATAGAAGCAAGTGTCAGAAACCAAAGAGTCGATTTGGCTTCCCACTTTTTGCATCGAATGTCTGTTCCTGATACCATCTCATACAATGAAGTGATCAACGGCATCGCCCAATTTGGGAGAATGGAAGACACTCTTCGAATTCTATTCAAAATGCCCAATCCAAATTCCTCATCTTGGAATTCAATAATCGCCGGATACATTAATAGGGATCGATCACTAGAAGCATTGGATTTCTTTAGTAAGATACACTCATGTGGTGTTAAGAATGATGATTTCACATTTTCTAGTGTTTTAAGAGGCATCGCTGGTCTATCAGCTCTAAAATGGGGCACACTTGTCCATTGTTGCATCATTGTGTCCGTTTTGGATTCTTGCGTTGTAGTCGGGAGCGCTCTTATTGACATGTACTCCAAATGTGGTTAGATAAACGGCGCAAAAATGGTATTTTGTTCATTACCCAAAAGGAATTTAGTCTCTTGGAATGCTTTGATTTCTGGCTATGCTCATAATGAAAAAGTAAGAGAGGTTCTTCGATGTTTTGAACAGATGAAGAGAGTCGATGGTTTAAGACCCGACCATATCACATTTGTTAGTGTTCTAACTGCATGTGGACAAAGTGGAGGGTTGTTGCACCTAGGGTTTCGTTACTTCAAGTCGATGATCGAAGAATTCGGGATTGATCCGATGGCAGAGCATTGTTCTTGCATGATTAATCTCCTAGGTCAGGGAGGGGACCTGTTGAGAGCACATGAGATGATATATTAGTTGGTTTTGAGTCGTGTGGATTAATTTTCCACTCAGCAAATGGAGATTTTGAATAACAAATAGAAAGGAAGGTCAGAGATCTAGATTAATTTTCTTGAGGCTAAATGTGAGGCTTCTGCATGGAGCTTTTCAGAAACCATTTGGGTCTGCTATGGGAACTTTATAACCATGCCGTAGAATCTTTTCCCAACACTATATTTAGAATGGGTAATGAACGGAGCCAAATAGACACGGAAATGGAATTTCAGTCATTTGGAAATGTCGGGAACTGTCAGATAAGTGCTATATTACACTATAAAGTGCTATTCTTTTATATGGTTTCTAAGCAATAACAAAAAAATATTCTAGCAGAGTAAAGCAGGCTTCCAGAAACCCTTCATTACTTTTTTGCAATAAAAGATGGGATTGGCTTTGTGAGTCTTATTTATCAACTCATTTCCATTCAAGGGTAAACTTTGAGTCTCTATTACTCCATAATCCATCTTTTTAAGGGTACACCTCACTAATACATAACTTAGATCTATTGACACCATCTTTAAAAAGAAAATTCGCAATCTCACTTGCCTCTTTAGGTATGAATGGTAGGTTTCTTTTCCCAGCTCTGAGACAAGCACATATGGAACCCTTTGAATGCCTCACATGAAAATTTGAAGTCAACTACTAGCACTGTTGTCTAATGTGACCGCATATGCGGTCCCATATGACTATATCGCATATGACATGATGGCATATGCGATATAGTGCAATATGTGATCGCATATTGTCCCGTTAGTTTTTTTTTTCCCTGAAAATGGGACTTTCTCTCTCTTGCATGCCCATTCTATTTCCAATCTCTCTCTCTTAAAATGTATTTTTTCAAGCTTTTTAATTTTCATATAATTAATGAATCCTTTTTGCTATTTGTCTTAATAAAATAGAAGTTTATGAACTTTGTTGGGGGAGTTTTTTGTATTATAAAGACCACGATGTATATTTTTTATTTGTAAGACCGTTTTATATTATTCTCATATGTTTTCCTATTTTTCATATTTTTTGGTATTTTTTTAAAAAAAAATTGAAATGCAATATGCGATCGCATATGCGGCGATTATGTGATGACATATGTCATTTCGCATGTGGTGCGAAATGACAACAATGACTACTACAACTACAAAATTTGGTAATAAGTCTAGAAGAAGATCGAGTGACGGCCGGGATGCTACCCACGATCTAACTGGGCACAATGTGGCGCCGAACTCGAAGATCAGGTGGCAGGGCCACTTGGAACAAGATCGATTAGGTCCCACCCAAAAAATTTGGGCAAGATCCGATCCTTATCCACCGTTGCATATGTGGTGAAAGTTGGGAAAAATATCAATGCATGTTGTAGGTGGGCATTACCTTATGTTTGACCCATGATTCGAAGGGCAAAAAAGTCATAAAAATTAAAAAAAATTACAAATCCCATGCCCTATGGATGTCGTATCCCTTTTTCCTATATATATATATATATATATATATATATATATATATATATATATATATATATGAAATTTCATAAAAACTTGTGATACATTGACAAGGTTTTTATTAATTTGAAATTAATCTGTGAATATCACAAAAAATGAATAAAGAATTACTCTGTTATTAACACTCAGTATTTGAGGAGCTCATATATGGTGATTGTAGCCACGTGGCATGTGATTACATTAAGAGTGCCAATGTGAACAAAAGGATCTAATGGGCCAGAGATATATTCATCGTGTAACGCAAAGCGGTCATACATTAAATATAATCGGCTACCATGCAACTCTTAATATAACCGGCTACCTTGTAAATATCTAAAATCAGTTTTAGTTGTTTATTATAATTGTGTTGATTGAGTTATCAAAAAAGAAAAATTGTGTTGATTGCTTTGAATCACGTGACAAAATTATTTTTTCGTTCAACCTCATTTATCTTTAGACATGATCTTGAAATCACACTGCACACTCATGAAATATTTTTTACCCCATAGATCTTTAGACATGATCTTTAAAGGGATCGTGGCCTCAAAAAATACAGAATCAGTTGATAAAAGAAGGTAGCCCCTTCAAAATATCATATATGAGTGCACATAAAACAGATACAGAAACCATGGACCTTCATTATCTTCTTGTTCATCCAATAGAGCTGGTTGGTTGGAAAAAAAATAATAGCCAGGGTACGAAGTTTCAAATATCAAATTCCAACATGACAAAGTTTACAGAACCCCAAATTGAATGACCATTCATCAAAAAATAGAAAAAAAAAAAATTCAGTTACATTCAAAAATTCTTTAGACAAATTCTTACATCTTCACCCACCTTATGGGTCGTTCAATGCCTGGAAAACCCCGAAATACCTGCACAAGTTGAAACAACATAAACTTCATCACATAAAAAGAGCATTTTAAAAAAAAAAAAATTGATGAGGGACCATGCGAGAGATTATATATGGATACTTGATAAAATGTGCATATCCAGCTGAAGCTTAACATAGCATGGGCATTCATGGCAGTCCTCTAGAAAAAAGAATAGCTGACCTGTGGCGCTTTTTGATTGGATGTGTTTTGACACCATGTGTAATCAAACTCTTAGCATCTAATGGTAGGACCATAATTCAAGGTCTACTGTCGAAGGTTGGGACGGAAATTGATCTCCATCATGTGATTCAACAGTCATAGTTTAATTAGGTATATCAGTATATGGTTCTTGATAGGCTTGATAATCATATGGTGCCTAGGATGCGTCATGCCTCATTAGTCCTTTAAAATTCTGCACTTGATACTATTCATCTTTTGGATTGCATTTCTTTCACCATGCCATGTTAGAGAGACAGCAATTCTGTCTGCTGAGGAGATTGAGAGAACTGGTGAGAAGTATCTAAAATTGTGGTATAGGAGAACCTGGAACAATCTCCAACTGTGACACCATGGGTGCTGCATCTCTTGTTGGCCAATAGAGGAGAGGGTTGGGTTCCGACCTCTGCCGCTCTTGTGCAACTGTCTGACTTAAAAAATGAGTTCGGCCATTCCCACTTTCCATTCCCCCAGAGGAAAAGCCACCGGAACTGTTTCCAATATATCTGTGTATCCCTACAAATCAAAATGGAGTAAAGCAACCACATAGTAACAATTCTAAATTATACACTCTTACTACAACTATGACACCACATTTTAAATAATAGTAGTAGTAGTAATAATGACAAATAAATTTTCAGTGTTTCCAAAATATCTGAATACATTTCTTTATGTTTAATAAGGATCAAACTGATCATTACACAATAATATAGCTTCTGGTATTTCAATTATGAGCACATGGTGTCGGGTCATTGGAATTTCCAGAGTACCCAGTATGTCCATCACTGACCCATGTATCAAAGTTACATAGATTAGAAGCATAAGTAGGATAAGGAAAACACTATGTTTCCACAAAGTTTAGATGTAGTTAATAAGTTATTTTCATGAAGTGACTGACCTTCTGTGGAAGGAGTAGCCCCTAACAAGGTATTTCCATTCATCAAGGACTCCAAGAATCTGTTCTCAACTTTAGTTGCAGACTTATGTCTACTCCTTTGCTCGTTTTCTAATAGCTCGACCTCATTTAAATCAATGTGCGGTTTTCCAAGGCTGCTGAACTTAACATTACTTGGTACATCCATGATGTCACTCTGTTTTGGTGCACCAAATCCAGGTGGGGGCCTTGCTTTCATTCGTAAGTGTGGAATAACATCCCCAAGTAGTGAGAATGGGGCGTCTGCAGAGGCACTTGCTAGGCGAACCGGTAAGTCTATACCAAAATATCCAGCCTCAAACCATCCTATCAGATTACTGCCTGAAAAAGGGCCTTGGATTGCACCATGTGGATCTTTATAATATAGGGATAGGTCCTCTGGAGAAGGTTGTCACTGAAACTTCTTATCCTTGAAAATAAAAGCATCATCTTGACCTATAATGACACTGGATTCCCGTTCCCTTTCCAAGACTTCAGATTGTTGCCTCTTAATATTGGAATCCCAGCTCACATCTGAGTGAACACTTCCTCTGCCTTGCCAGCTTGCTTGATCTTTGTAGTGAGGTGAGGGGACAAGTGCATACTTCTCCCATTCCATATCCTGATCTCTCCCTGAATTTAGCCTTCCAGCCATATCAGATGCTCTTGGTCTGACTTCAGGGGGAAAATCTCTCCAATCATGTGAGGATCCATGACTACGATCTCCCACTAACTGAGATCTTAATAAATTATCCGGACGTGGTTGTACTTCTTTGTCCATCGCCTCACCAGCTTTCTTAGAGGGGGTACCTTCCATCCTCAAAGTTGCAAAAATTAATCCATTTGAGTGTATCACAAAATGGGAAAATAGTAAATCATTTAAGAAACAAAGGTAATTGAAAATCTGGTCAAAGGTCCAAAATATATGCGCCAAGGTGATTGGGCCTCACCCTATCTTTGACCCATCAAATGGTGGCCAAAAAAGTTCATTTTCCTTTTCTTTTTTTTTATAAATCACATGTCCCATGGCCGATCAACCCCCATGTGACATGTGATCTAACATCCACCATTTGGAAAGTAGGTACCCACCATTTGCATTCAGCTTGAGGCATTTCATGGCATTTTAAAGGTTGGAAATAACAATGTAAGGTTACTTCTACCATTTGGACATAGATTTATCAAATAAGTAGTTTTTATTCTTGTTTGTGACACATTTGGTTTTATTTTTGGTTCATAGGCATCAAATGAGCATCCTAAGGTCCCTTATAGGACTCAAAAATAGATTTATAAATCCATACTTTTTCTTCTTTGATAATAATTGGTTACTCATTTATTTCCATGTGCATGAGATTTGCAATGTTTTAGAAAGTGGCAGGTTTTTGCATAGGATTTAGAATTTGAGAAAGATTTAGACAATGGAGTATAAAATATCATATGGGCAGCTTGAGGTCAGACATAATTCATAATTGGATAGTTTTCAGAAAATGGGACAGCTCTCCTTGATAGAATTCTCAGATAAGAGTTATACAAATGTGGAGGTTTTGATAGACAAATGGGTAGTTTTACTCTGTCATCAGATTGGCATTTTTTAGGTCATTGGTAAGATTAGACATCACTTTAAAGATTATTTTTTACTTTTTTTATTGCACTCAGAAAAGACGAATGACTACATTTTTTTTCCTTTGACCAACTATGATTTGGTTCTACCATAAGTATATAGTATTATAAATCGCAGTTGATGCTTATTGCTCAATCATGCAAATTTATCTTGCAAATTTCATGGTAAAGAACCCGGAGGGGTAGTTCAGTTGGTCAGGGCTTGGGTTTGCTCCCCTGTCCTGCCAAATTTCATGGTAAAGAACCCGGAGGGGTACCTTCAAATGCCTCTATCCTGCCAAATTTTACGTTCTTATGTTCTTATGTTTTGTTATTTTTTGATAACAGAGGTTCTTGGAATCAACCAAAAAGAGTAGAAGGCTTGGATCAAGTGAGAGGCAAAGCTATATTTGCATTTGGTGTTGTTTCTACGGCCATTGGGGATGATGGTTCCTTGTGGGTCTGGGGGAGAGACCAAGGCTATAGTTCCTTCCAGGGTTGAGGCACTTGCAGGAGAAGAAATAGTTAAGGTACTCTTAAAAAATTACTAAACTTTACTGAATTAGAATTGTGCTAGGCATGCACCTTCTGCCTAAATGCATGCCCTTAGTGCGCCTATTGCCTTTGACTATCTTGGTTATAATTACGATGGATGAAAACTGGCTCCTAGACCATGCTGTTAGTAAAGCAGTCTATTTCACAGAAGTTGCATGCCAAACACATCAAGAATATACTTTCAACTCCAACAAGTCTTTAATGAATCAAAAGATGAAACAGTCCTTTAATAAAAAAATGACAAACTCCAAAACCTTGAATTGGCGATCCTTTGAAAGAAACTGCCCTGTCATGGGTCCTCCAAAAACCTAGCTCCCCACCATCTCCAAACCTAGACTTGCTGCCTTTCAAGAGAGGGACACAGCCCCATTTACCTTCCTTAAAAAATAGAAATGTTATTTCTTAGAAGCCAATATTAGAATAATAAATGACAATTTCAGAAATTGCATGAGGCAAGGACCGTGGTGCGTCTCTGCTGACTTGGATGAAGCTCATGATATGATCGATGGGATTGAGTAGTCAGTACATGTAAGGGAATTGAATGAGGTGGTGGACAATCTAGCTAGGGAAGGGGTGTTACGAAACTCTTTATGTGTGGAGCAGCATGTCACCCACATCTAATTTGATGCAATTTAGCTTGTTGATATTGTGAGGCTCTTTGTGGACGTTTCATTTGATTGATGTATATCATATTTAACTTATGCTTACATTTGGAGTTTCTTATCTAAATAAAATGGCTACTCTTGAAAATTAAAAGATGTTTTCTACTTCCTGAGAATCCATCTTCTTCCACTCACCAGGGCCATTTATGTCTAATAACTGTCATATTTAATCTCGTTAATCCTAATGCTTAAGCCCCCAAACCTTTAGAATAAAACAAATTCCCTGGCAAGGCACCTTGTTGCACTTGAAATTGCAGACTGTTAAATGAAAAGTGGTGAAGGGTCAGGATATTTGTGCATGTGTGTATGTTACAGCAAACAGATGCCAGGTCGGGTTCGGATTAGGATTGGAGCTAACCTGAACCGGACCTGCTTATGTATCAGGTCAAGATTTTTTACTTGAACCTGACCCTTAGCAGGTCTGGTCTGAAAAATCTACCAGATCGACCAACCTGTTTGCACCTTTAATTATCGTGTATCGCTGAAAATTTGGCAATTTTTTTTGGAATGTTGACTTAGGAAGTTGGATTCATGGATTAATTATAATTTCTATTATCTCTTGGTAATGTATTGTTTCAAATGATTGTCGATTTGTAAATCATGTGGATTGTAGACAATATAGAGCATATGTGTTTCAGTTTCAGCAGTCTCCAAATGATATTTCCCAACCACGTCATGATACTTCTTCGTGATAATGTTCTAGTTAGGGACATATCTGTGAATATACAATAGTATTACATTCTTATTTGTCTACAAACTGTTTGATAAAAAGTCATTTTTTGTTATCATGGGTGAGGGGTAAAATCTATGAGCACAGAGAATATACCACCAGCATTACTTCAATTAAGTTGAACTTTACAAACTAACTGGAATAGAAGTGTGGGGTCTATGGAGATGGGGATTCTTTCTGGTACTATCCGACCAAAAGTGAGTGTTATTGATGATGAAAAATGGCACGTGGACAATGCCATTATTCTAAATTGGCTCTTTAATTCCATGGGCACCTCCAATATCGAACATCCACGGTACATGACTATGTCGTCAAACTTTGGGGTAAGTTGGTTGATACCTTTGCTTCGTCTGAGCATGATACACGCGTCTATTAACTCAAGAAAACGATTGCTAAGTTTAAACAAGGGGAGATTGGAGTCACTTTCTGAATTTGGAGCCAAGCTTGTTAAAAGCCTTGAGCAAGACCAGATTTGCAAGTTCCTTGGAGGTCCCCGGTCAGACAATGAGCAGACGAGTACCTAAATTCTTACTATGAGGTTGCTTCCCTCTTTGAGTACTATTTATGACATCTTATTTGCTAAGGAGTAGCTTCAGACCGTGATGTTACCGGCTTGACGACTGTTCCCATTCCACCTAAGCAGGTTGTCTTTGCCTTTGATACACGTCCTTCTAGCGGTAGAGGTAGGGGGATTGATAGAGATGGCGCTATGGTCATGGTGCACGCGGTGGACGTGCGGGTCAATTCACCACTACATGCTCACATTATGGCCTTACAAGATGTGTCTAGGATCGTTGTTTTCTATTTCATGGCTATCCAGAGGGATATCAGCCCTCGTGCATCATATTCTTCCCATAAAACTGTCACTGACTCTCCTTTGGAGACTTTTGTTGGCGATTTCCTCAGCTCCCTTCAATCTCAGATGACGTAGCTGATTCGCGCCGAGCTTCGAACCAGGTGGGAATTTAAGCTAAAGTTGATGTTACTATTAATATTAAATGGTATTTTTAAATTCAAATATCTGACTCTTTTTTGCTGTCCTTTTTTAAGTTTAAATTCTCTTACTTCAGCTCATAATTAATACTTATGGTTCTTCAAGTAACTGCTGGAAGCTGATCAGGTCCAACCAGGTTAAACTGGATTTCGAGTTCAACCACAGCTACAGCCGATGGATATAAAAGAATCTTGACTTTCTTGGTTTTATTAAAAACAATGAGTATGCCTTTTTTATCTTTATGGTTATTTTATATATTGGTTTTGCTCATGTCTTATTGCCAACATTTGATTTTGATGCTATAAATGTCTTTAGGTTTGTACAAAAGTGAGATCCGCTCCTGATGAAAAGTTTCCATCCTCTTACATTGAGGAATTTTGGTAGAGTTTCCATCCTCTTCTTTTTTTAAATATAATTTTTATGTCGTCATTGAAATAGGTTCGCTTCCTCACCAAAATATATCATCTTAGCATTGACAAGGCAAGCAGCGCATTTTTTCCTCTCTTTTTTTATTGCATGGAGGTTAAAGGGTTTGATGTGTGCAGCTTGGAAGAATATGCCTTAATATTCTCAAAGACAAGTGGAGTCCAACTCTCCAGATCCGAACAGTATTGCTTAGGTGACGTGTTTGTTATCTGCATATTATTTTTAGACACGAATTTTGTTTATTTATTAATTTATGGATCAACAAATTTTAAATTTGCTAATTTGGGATGGGAACCCATTATCTGAAAAAAAAAAAAAAATAGTGATAGTTTGTCGTGGATATAATGACCAATGAGAACTGGTCCTTGCAATAACATGTTTAAAAGTTCCACATCTCCATCATCAATTAAAGTTAAACTTTTAATCTCACACCATTGAAGTGTGATTATCATTAGGCCATGTGGTGAACATCTGTGATCAATCTAAATTGTCCAAGTGGCAATCTATCATTGAAATATGTTTCAGTTCAAAGAAACATGTTTATAAGTGGATGTGACATCCGATTGATGAACTTTTATATTAGCCGTTAAAACAGAAAACAACGGTTGATATTAAAGTCCACCGATCGGATGGTTTAAATCTCCCTAAAACACCATTTTTCAGGATTTTGCACGTCAATCTATGATCTATCACTTTGACTGTACGGATCACCCACATCTTAAACCATTGATAGTGTAAGATCATTTAAACTCCATTTTGGTATTTAAATGACGGTCAGGAGAGTTGCCAATTTCTTAATGGCTATAACTATAGCAATAATCTATTAATCCACACACACACACACACACACACACATATATATATATATATGATAGAACTCGCAGATCATTCTGGATTTAGCTGCGTCTTTAAACGATTCAAAAGAATCTTTTCTTGTTTATTTACAATTATTAGTATCGTATGTTGTTTCAACAGAGGATGGCCTTATGGATACAAGTTTGATGATGCTTGTACCCCCACTTTTTTCTTCCAAGGACATTCCAGGGAGTCTAGTGTAAGATGCTTTGGCTTAATTTTACATTTTCGATTGCTTTATTTTATAATTTACAAACAAGTTGTGGTTCTCATTCTTAGTGATTTCAATTGTAGCTTGATATTTGGCTGTGTTGCATTTCTCTCGTTGTTATTTATTTATTTATTTGTTTTTCCATTCACGTTTTGTTTAAATTTCTGAAATTAGAAAGGAATAAAAAAGGGGTTGGGCCTGTAGCTCAACTGAAGGTTGACAATAATACACAAAGTCAAGAGTCGGCAATAAATCGGCAAGGGTTTAAGTAGGGAAAATCCGTCAAAGTCGGCAATAAATCTTTTTCTTGAACACACATGCAAACTTTGAGTATCATTTTATTATGAAATTTGTAAATGTGACTGAGTTTATTTTTATGGCAGGAAAACTCGTGGTATAGGAGCTGAGCGCAAGCTGAAAACACACAAGAAGTGGGCGGACAAATCATAAAAAAAAAGTCATCTTGACAACGAGTTGAAAGGTATGCAATCAAAGGTGTCAAGCAATGAGACATTAAAATTCTCTGTCATTGGGCTTATTGGCAACTCGAGTCATGCTCGAATAGGGCGCTGTTAAATGTATTTATAGGTTATTGTTGAATATATTAATATAATATCTTTGAATATTTTAATGAGATGGTGTTAAATGTATTAATACGATGTTGATTTTATTTTTGGCTTATTATTTTTTCATTTAGTTGAATGGATTATAAATTTTGTCCCTTGTAGGGTGATATGTGGTTGATACAATATTTGTAACAGGTAAAATGGCTCTCATTACAGTAAAAAAAATGAAAGCTTTTCAATTTTAAAAAAAAAAAAAAAAAAAAAAACAACAGTCCATATCAGTTGTTTTCATATACCACTGATTTAGGCCGTGGTTTCGGAATAAAAAAAATAACCATTTTCCCATTAGGAATAACGGCTCAACATTGTTGTTATTTTGTAATAGTCACAAACAACGGCCCATAACCGTTGTTTTGTGAAGGAAATTAACAACGATTTATCACCATTGTTTACATATACTACTGATTTAGACCGTGATTTCGAAAGACAAATGACAACTCTTTTTTCCGTTAAAACGACGGCTTAAAACCGTTGTTCTTTTGCAATAGACATGAGCCGTGGTTTATCTGGTAAATAAACAACGGTTTCGGGCCGTTGTTTATAAAAACCACTGCTCTATAAACGAGGGCCCTTGCAACGGTTCAAAACTGTTGCTTATGACATTTACAACGGTTTTGGGCCGTTATTTTTTATCGATTTTTACGTAGTGCCACCTCCTCTCGACCGTCTAGTCAGTTACCCTAACAGCTTAAGACCTAAGGGATGCCCTGGGCCCCACCGTATAGCCAGTATTTCACGATTTACACACCCTACGGGGCATCCTGTTATGGTAGAAGAGAGATGCCAACACTCGATCCCATGACCTGTTAGTAACAAACCAAACTCCCCTACCAACTGCGCTACCTCGTGATGGGTAAATATTGGAAAGGAAGCTGATGTGGATGAGAGAGAAGGAGAAGTTTCAACTATTTTGGCATCTCTCTTCAACTGATTTTACAATTTTAGTGTAACTTTTAGTAAAAAAAAATCTCTGAATCTAAATTTAACGTGTGCTTAAGGAAAAAAAAAAAAAGTGAAGAAAACAATTCAGTTTGTGCGCATAGATTATCGAAGATTAATAGAAAACTCGAAATTACACTACAAAAAATAAGACTATTAGCAGCTTTTTTTGGTTATTAGTCCAATTGCTACCAATGTTAGTCCTGCCACTACCAAAAAATACCTTAATAGCAAGTACCGCAGAAACCCTTTATTTTTGTAGTGTTGGTATGAAAAAATGATCTTTAAAAAAGAAGAAAGAAAAAGGTTTTGTCTCTTAAAAAAATAATTTTAGAAAAAATCGATTTTTTTCCATTACTTATCTTACAATAATAATTGTAACAAAAATAATAGAAAATTTTTATTAAAAGTTGCTAGTGATAACTGATATGATCCCAAAAGAGTAAAATTTTATGCATCTTTACTTTCTTTATACACAAGTAAAGAATAGTAATACTCATTATAATAATATCCGTATGTAATCAATCTCAATTATTTTCTTTAATAAGAAAGGGTGAGGATGTTGGTTGATCTCTGATAAATCTTAGCATAAAAAATAATTGATCTCTGATAATTTGTGTGCACATACCCAATCAATCTCTTCATTTTTTTATTTTATGTTTTTTAAATTCACCTACAATTTTAGGTTAATTTTTTTCTCTTTTCTAAAAGTTGCCATAAATTGGATATTCCGTAGAAAGGATGCAAATACACAAGTTGAGCCGAGCCTGAGCTTGGGTCAGCTCTAGCTCAGCTCTACCTTATATGAGTCGAGCTGGAACTTTGCTCTAGATCTTTAAGTCTGAAAAGTCTAAGCTCTAGCTTGGCTCTGTCGAGCTCGAGTTGGGCTAAACCGAGCTTTGAACTAAGTAAGTTTTATTATAATTTTTTTTTCTTAATGTTGTTTTAAACATTATCTCCTATTTTTAATAAATGAAAACTTTCATCCTCAAAAAAAATAAATAGATGAAAGCTTTAATAAAATTTAATAAATGGAAGCCCTAATATCTTTAAATCCTTTAGTCCTTTTGGATTTATCAAGATAATGTGTTAGATATGGATTGAGAGCATAGGTGTTGGTTGTACGCATTGATTGGTTAGCCAATTGTTGTGCTAGCGGTTGTTCATTGGGACTAGTGAGGAAAATCTTAGAGGGAGGGAGAGAAAAAAAAAAAACTTCAATAGAAGATCATTAAGATTGTACATTTATTACATATATATCTGTTATAAAGTAGTCATTAGATAAAACTTATTATAAGGAAAAAAGCAGAAACATAATTAAAATCATATATAATATATTTTATTATATATAAAAGTATTATATATTATTAATAAAACCGAGCCAAACTTTACAAACTTATTTCAAGCTCTGTTCTACTTCAATCGAGCTATAAATAAAAAGCTCAGCTCTATCTCTCGAGTCGAGCTTAAGAAAATAAGTGCTCTCATTTGGTCGAGCGGAGCTATCAAGTTGACTCGGCTCTATCACTGCCCAATAGGGTTGGAAGCCCTCTACTTCTCTCTCATCCACATCAGCTTTCTCTCTCTAATATTCACCCCCATTTCAACTTCATACCTCTACGTAGTTACGAAATATAGGGTTCAATATAGGGTCCAACAAGTTGGCCACAAGGATCAAAATGTTAGTATCCTTTTCGGTTTAGGGAGTGGCCCAAACCAAAATTTTAATTTTGACTGAAAATTTTAGGGACCAAAATTTTGGTCCCAAATGAGTTGTGTTCGCATGGTTCAAAATTTTCGGTCCCAAATGAAAAATTATTTATATTGAGAAAAATGGAAAGAAAATATATATGAAGGAAATTGGTACAAAATATGGCACTCGTATGACAGATTGATAGGCTGGAGTCCAGCCGCAGGGCTGACAAGATGGCAGTCGCTCCTCAAGCCGCCTCCCTTCTCAAAAATTGAGGGAACACACCTCTATTCGCACTCACTTATTTGTTGAAAGTGCTCACGTCCAAGACTCTTTGTAAAGCATTGATTTAGTCGGATATGATGATGGAGGGTCACGTTTCACGCCTATATTCTCCAAAATAGATCTTGATATAATGAAGCACAAATCAGACGATTAATTTTTAATTACATGTATCACATATTCTCAAAAGATTGCCTTAAAAATCACATTTGAACGTGATATATGTCATGATTCACAACCATATTTTGAGGAGCTGTAACAGATGGAATAAAAAATTGGTCGTCTCATATGTGACCCATGATCGTAAAATCGGCTGACATATAACCTCCATCATTTGATCTAACACAATCAGAGATATTCAATGGGATCTAAGGCGTGGGCGCTTTCACTAAATATGTGGCGCTTTTCACTAAATATGTCACTAAATCCGTGACACTCAAAACACTTTTTGGATGCCACGTGGAGCACAGGTGGACAGTTTAGATCAATATTAAAAAAAAAATTAAAAAAAAAATTTTAAACCCACAAATCAAAGTTTAACGATTTTTATTAGTCTATATTTCACGATTCAAAATATACATGTTGGAGATGAGTTTTTTTTTTTTTTTTTTTTTTTAAAGATGATCTAAGCAATGCACCCAAGGTTCACGTGGCACTCAAAAAGTATTTTAGGTGTCACGTGGAGCTCCACATGGAAGGTTGGAAGACGGTGACCGTCCTCCCATGAAGGACAGAGGCCTTTTCCTATATATATATATATATACCCTATCATCAGCCTTTAAATTATTGGCCAATAATTTGAAGGCCTAATATATGAGCCCGATATATACCTGCTATCGATTCAGGCTCCACCAAAACTGATGCATTTAAGCGAATAATTTCAAATATTTGCCGAAATTTTGAACCAGGGTTGGACTTGGCCATACCCCTGTAGTTCAGACACAGTGGCATAGTCTACTTTCTTACATAGTGCACCCCAAATAGCACTAATCAATAAGACGATCACACGCCGATGAAACAGTGAGGTTTAGTTAGGTCCATTACAACTTTGATAGGCATTACCTGTAATAGTCCCACATCAGATAGGGAAAAGTCTTGATTCTAGGCTATATGTGATTACAGACGCTACATGTCATGACGCGTTTTGGGTGAGGACTTAAGCTCATGCCAGAAACAAAATCGGGGTAAGAACCTAAGCCTAGAATCAGACAATATTGTGGCATGCAGGTTTGGGTCATCACAAAATGGTATAAGGTGGGGAGATTATAATAGCCCCACATTGGATAAGGAAAAGTCCTATAATCGGATAATATTGTGGCATGCAGATCTGGGTCGTCACAGAATAGCATAAGGTGGGGGGATTATAATAGTCCCACATCGGATAGGAAAAAGTCTTGACCCTAGACTATATGTGATTGCAGACGCTACATGTTATAACGCGTTTTGGGTGGAAACTTAAGCCCATACTAGAAACAAAATTGAGGCAAGGACCTAAGCTCAGAACCAGACAATATTGCAGCATGTGGGTCTAGATAGTCACATTACCCTAATGAGTTAGTCTAGAGTGGTGTGCACCCATCATGTGTATTAAAGCATTCCACACATTTGTGTGACTTTATAACATGCACTGACTTCCATGCATTGAAAGCCCATAAAACATAATGCAATCACATAGATGTGTGGACTGTCGTGTCACACTCATTATAAACTAACTCTACCTTAATATATAAGGGTAGTTCTAGATGTGCCCATGCGTTCTTTAAAAGCGCTTACGTCGAAACCTCCTTAAAAATCATTAATTGTATGAGATCAGATGAGGGAGATTGTGTTTTACCCAAATATTTTATACAAATGATCTTGAGATCATGTATCACATATCATATGATCATTTTTTGATTTCACATGTCACAAATTCTCAAATTATGGACCTAAAATCTAGATTGAGCGTGATGTCTGTCATTGAACACAAGGGGTATTTTTTGGAGAGATGTGACGTGTGGTATACACTTAGAAAAGTGGTCTTAAAATTAATTTTGAGCATGTATGTGATATTAAAGTCATTTTTCTTAGATATGTGCAAGTGAAATAAAATATTAATTGTCTAATGGTACACTCATAATCTCAAGATCTATCATGTGAAAGATTGAGAGGATAAATCATCTCCATCGTCAAATTAAACTCAGTCTATGTGTTTCAGCGTGGGTGAACTCAAAGATTTGTTGGGCGAATTTAAAAGCTTTCCATTTTCATAATTGCTGTGAAGTATGTATGAGCTCCTTTTCAAATTTAAAATTCCAAATACCGCCAAAAGCGTAGAAATACGACGGCGCCCACTCGACCCCGCCACCAACCAAACGCTTTTGCACTCCGGAAATCTCGCTATAACTGGCGGGAAAATACTACACTGGCAAGACATGCCACGTGTTACTTTTTCATTGAAAAATGCCACGTGTCCAACTCTTAAATTTGACCCCAAAGAATCCGTGACCTGCACAAAATCAGGGAGAAATTAACGGTGAGGATTTACTTTCTATCGTATGTAACTCTCGCACAGTTTAATGGTCCCCACCATTCGTCCGATGGTCGACTGAGATGAACTCTCTTTCCCGCTCTCTCCTTTGCCAGGCTGTATAAATAAGAAAACGCAAAGGAAATGCAGACTTTCTTCTTTTTTTTCACCTTTCCCTCCAACTTCGCTATACAATTCTTCAGAGATAGAAAGTTGCTATTTTAACCTAGTTCTTCAAATTTAGAACGATTCCAATTTCAAAACCTCAATAATGGTAATCTTTTCTCTCTAATTTACGAAATTTAATGCTATATGTATGTGTTCGATTCAATTTACTTTGTTTACATGCTAGATCGCTAGGGCTTTTCTCGAATTTTGGATATACTTTTATCTCAATAATGAAAATTTTCTGGTTTTGATTAAATTCCAGGTGGGAATGGGATATACTCTGTTTCAGAAGAAAAAGAAGCCAGAATGGCTTTCAAAGCTTCTGAAGAGCAAGTTCTACAGATCGTGCTTCGAACACGGAGATCTCCGCAAGAACGAGATGAACGTTTTCTGCACCGATTGCAATCGGAGCATCTGTTCTCACTGTATCGTATCTACTTCTCATCGGCGGCACAAGCTGTTACAGATTCGTAGATACGTCTACAATGACGTCATCCGTCTTCACGACATGCAAAAGCTTCTTGACTGTTCTAAAGTCCAGGTCTACTTTCCATCTTTCTCTGAATTACCGAAGGTTTACTCTATTTTTTTTGTAATTTTTTTAATTATTAATTTAAAATTTTTTTTGATTTTACAGTCATACACAATCAACGGCGCAAAAGTGCTGTTTCTGAATGCTCGCCCGCAATCCAAGTCCAAATCGAACAGCGGAGCGTCCTGTGTAATCTGCGAGAGGAACTTGATGGATCCCTTCCGATATTGCTCAATCGCATGCAAGGTAATTAATTAGGAAGTAATTACGAGATTTTTAGTGGGGCGTTTAGGTAATTAGACTTAATCGCCTGATTTGTAATTAAATTTCAGGTTTCGGATGTAACGGAGAAGGGAATTGATCGGCCTCATTCATTTATGCTCTGCGGCGATTCATTTCCGATTCCCGTTTTGCGAGATTTCTCTTCTTCCGGAGAAGACGATACCCCTTCCCCGATAACGAAGGAAGAAGAATCGCCTTCCTCTTCTTCTGCCGATTCCGGCGGAAATAATAGGCGATTAGATTCGGTGTTGAAGCCCAAAAGGCAACTGCATAAAAGGAAAGGTATACCTCGAAGGTCTCCCGTTTACTAAAATTACATTATAAAAAATCAAATGTTGATATATTTATTATATATATTATTTTGAATTATTATGTTTTTCAGCCGTTTATAATTAAAGAGAAATAATAAATCTCAGATCTCTCTCTCTCTCTCTCTCTCTCTCTCTCTCTCTCTCTCTCTCTCTCTCTACTTTTACGTTTCTCTAGAATTGGTAGGCGGTCCCACCTTGTTATCTACCAGTCGGGTCGTTGGACCGCGTAATAAACGTGGATATTTCTTCTGTAGCGATTATTATATTCAAATTTGTAGATTTGCATGAAAGCTACTTATATAAAAGAATCCAAGATCGGACGGTTCTGGGGTGCAGAGATGACCTGCTAGCTTAAGCATCAGGTGATTGACTATAAATCTTAAGCTACCTACCTACCTCTATTCCCCATTATCATTATTGGGTGGAGATCTTTTTTCACCCCAATCTTTCGGACAATGGATCCCAAAATTATGAGTATACCGTCAATTTTTTATTAGCGGTGATATAAAACTTTAAAATTAAGTGACACATCATGCTTAAATGCAATTTTAAAGTTTTTTAGTGATTTATGCTACTTTAAATAAAAAAATGACAGTCTAATGATACGCTCAAAATCTATTATATGAAAAATCGGTGAAAAATAATCTCTTGTGAAGGGTATCCCTTAGAGATCAGTCCCCGCATAAGTTTTGAATACCTCAAGTTTAAGCAAAAAGGGTGTAAAATGATTTCCTTCACTTATTAGAGGTACCCATATCACAATCCTTGTGGGAGGAGGGTGTAAAATGATTTCCTTCATCTAATTCAAAAGCAGTCTACTAGAGGTACCCATATCACAATCCTTGTGGGAGGGAGGCATTGCTTTCACAAGCCTACAATTTAATTAAAAGAGCTAGGGATATGTGACATGTAAAATGGCCTTCCAAAAAGCTGAAGAGAATCTATATTTTATGACTCAATGTAGCAAAGGCTATCAATATAACTAAATCGAATTATATGATGGAGATTGTGGTTTTTTCCAATCTTGTGCATTAAAGATCTTTTAATCATGAATTCAAATAAAGTAGCTTACATGGTATTTTGGCATGGGCGGGTCTAAGAAATGGGAATGGACACATCTCGGACTCATTGATTGATTAAACTTAGACGGTGGATTTTGAGATCCCAAAATAATGACCCTAAAATTATGTTTGAGCGTGATGTATATCTTATAATTTGAGGGCCACTTGTTTAAGATCAGTACTACGATGAATAAAAAATTTAATGTCTGATGATAGGGTCATAGTCTCAAGATATCAAGATATTGTCTACACTTAGTCCCACAAGCCTTCCTTGGTCTTACCATTATCCATTATCCCTTATGGATAATGAGTTAAAACATGATGATTGGTTGTCACCGTCCAAGTACAGGGCCCACCATTATACTCCATTGTTGCAATCGTACAGCTGTAATATGGTCAACGCACTTTTGCATGTTAATACATCCCGTCAATTGATGTTGCTTAATTGGAGGCTAAGATCATGTGATTGGTGTTACTTTCTCTTGTTTAGTGCTGTTTGTGACCAATTTGGTTTGATCCGACGATTAGGATCATGTAATTCGGTTATTTTTGGTCCATGTCCGGTATCGGTATCGTATACCAACGAATAAAGAGTCAAAACTTAGTACCAACTGCTATTGGCTGTAATTTAAATGAATCATTACAGCACTAGAAACTGTCACCTTGTGGTATGTGTGCCGCGTCGTGCAGAAAATGAACGGTCTGATGGAATGCCCATAATCTTAAGATTTGTTGTATAAAAGATTGAGATGAAATACGATCTCCATCATTTGATTCAGAGGCGATTGATGCATGCTTATTGGAAGAGATTGGGCGATGTCAGTCTCAAGCATGATTCAAAATTTCGGCTGATAACTTGAGTTATCAGTGAAATCATTTCAATTTTAATCTCCACCGAAATTATAACTTGAACTGAAATTTTGGTTCAAATATATATGGAGGCAAAATTAGTGGTCGAAAGTCAAATTTTTGGCCGAAATTTAGATTCAATTTTTCGGTTTCGGTCCTGCCTGAAACCGAAAACGAAACCGCTACTTTTATCCTTGGTCTAAGGAGTGCACATGATGGGTTGGTGTTACTTCCACACTACTTTATGTTACAACCATCTCACTTAAACAAAGGAAAAATACATTGATTATTTTAAACCAATTGATAGAGATAATTTTCGTCCCAATTTTAAATACAATAAATCTTGAGCTTATAAAACTACTATCAGATAGTCAGATGTTGATTTCACATAGCACACATTCCAAAAGTGACATTCCTAACATACCATCAATCGTGAT
Source organism: Chloranthus sessilifolius (assembly GCA_021018995.1). Classification (NCBI taxonomy): domain Eukaryota; kingdom Viridiplantae; phylum Streptophyta; class Magnoliopsida; order Chloranthales; family Chloranthaceae; genus Chloranthus; species Chloranthus sessilifolius. The sequence goes on along the minus strand of CM037586.1, from coordinate 153,028,949 downwards.
TCACATTTACTTTTGGGGATTTGAGTCACACAAAATCAACATCTGACTGCATGATAATAGATTCATAATCTTAATATCTATTGTGTGAAAGATTAGGAAGAATGAAGATTTTCATCATCCGATTTAAAGCAGTAAATAGATTTTTCTTTTATTTATGTGAGGTGATGGTAACATAAAGTTTTGTGACAGTAACACCACCGTTATTATTATGGAATGAGCCAGGTTAGGAATCTATGTTTGACTGAGATAATTATTTTATAATATGATTGATTTTGGGGTGCGTGCGATTAGTTTTGTCGCAGTCTGTCTTTCGGCTAGCTTTTACGTGAATTGATTAGTGGCAGACAGCGGTGTCCCATAAAAAAGGAAAACTGCCGTGAAGTGAGTAGTAACTCCATCGGCTTTATATTTCTGGTACGCTTTCTGTCTCTCCCATTATTCGTTCTTTTAAACATCGTTATGGGTTAAATTTTGGAAAGATACGGCCATTAAAATATGACTAAATATAAATGCCCTATTTTCCTTTCAAAAAAAAATATAAATAAAATATAAATGGCTATAAAGTGAGATCATCGACTATTAAACACGATAAATTATGGTAAGCGTTATACAAGGAAAGTCTTCGCTCGCTAGTACGCAATTGGATTCCATTATTTTTACCTCGTGAATATGTAATGCCAGTGGCACCTACTCAAAAGGTAATCTCACCATTGACAATTTTAATTCGAAGATAAAGATCATTTTTCTTGTCAATATTTTTCATAATAGATCTTGAGATCGTTGGCGTATCATCACACCTTCAATTTTTTATTTCCTATAACACACACCTTAAAAAGTGTCCTAAAATCATACCCGATTGTGATGCGTGTCACATGATGTTTCAATTACTTTTATAGAATATGTGCCACGTGAAATCTAGAGGAAATCTTCCTCTACAGGAAAAATAATGTTCTTTTGTGCTTGGAGAAGAAAATTATATTTGATTAGATATAAAAAAAAAAAAAAACAATAAAACTATAAAAGTCACATAATTAGCTTGATATAATTGTACCAAAATATGAAAATTATAATTCGCAACTTAATTCACAGTAGTCCGTCAAAACCTTGACGGTCATCGATGGCCAAGTTAACATTCCTATGTGATTGGAATTATGACGTCTGAGCTGTTATAGATACAAATATAATTCTAAGTACCGGAAGGTTCATCCAGACACTAAAGTACAATCTTACACCATAGATTTTGAGTAGAAATTTTGGTCGATAATTTTCCTTCTATATATACTTGGATTGAAATTTCGGTTCAAGTTATTATTTCGGTGGTGACCGAAACTGTCACGACCGAGAATCCTTAACTGATATCGAGGGCCTAGAATTCTGTGTTATGATACCGCACGTTGGTTAAGACGATAAGCGGACATACACATAATTTATAAATTGACTTGCCATATGGATTGAGACATTTAAGATAGCATTAAACGATAAATAACTCATAGATTAATAACGGAAAATGTAGGCAATAATAATGAAGTACTTAATTCTAATAATACATCTAGGATAAGAAAATTAAACCAGCTTTATGTATGGTAAAATGGTCTGAAACGTAAACTCACAAAAATGTCATAATAATTAGAATATGTCTCTCAAAGAATAAATGTCTAAAGCAAAAGGACTCTCAAGGCTCGTAAAAATCTGCTCGATCTATGCTCTCCTCCGGATGATAGCTAACGTCTCCATATATGTAAGCCGCATTCGGAGCAGCAGCTCCCGCATCATCATAAACATGATAAATTGAATCTTCACCTGAAACTGTTAGATTTTGGAGGGGGGTGAGTTTACTCGGTTACGTAAACTCAGCGGGTTGCACAATCGATCCACCATAACTTACCGAGGTGATCGTGTGTGTAATCGCTTGAATTAAGGTGTATTTTGAAAATATAACTAGCATCTTAAATAAGGAAGCAAACTTAACCATAACTCATAGCCTATCAAAATCACTGAAAAACATACTATATAACATGAAGAGTGCATGATACTTCTATTTTCTTATCTCTTTTCCTATTTATCTTATCAACTTATCATACGTGACAAATTGTAAGTCTTGTTAATTTCTCTATACGCATACACAATGTATTTCGTATCTTACTTATCTTGCTAAAACGACCTGTGCCAAGATCGTTGTTCGAGCCTATTACGCGAGGTCCACGTATAGATAATCACCTAACCTCCATATCATAATATAAACCACCATCCAACCAGATGAGGTTGTCGGCATAGTAACTATGATGTCCCCTTAGTTCGAGACAAAACTATAATGTCCTTAAGACCGGTCTTAATTGCAGACATTGGGCCCTTACGGTAACTCGTAATGTATGACACGTGTAGAAACTTAATTCATATTTAGCTGATCTTCACAGCGTATCTTAATATATCATATCATTATTTGGTTATGGGCTTAGGTCCTGATCGATTTTAAATGTAACCCTTGCAAGTGCACAAGATCTATTGCAGTATGGCAAGAACAAAGGAGTCGAACCCACAGGGAAATCTTGAATTTTAATTAATTCTTTCAGAGATTTAAAAACGTCCCCAAGAAAGTACCAAGGGCAAATTCAATTTAACCAAAAATTTATCACTTTTTCCTAAATGCAGAAAAATAAATTAATCTAAATAACTAATTACCGATGAATCTAAGAATAATATTTAAATAAGATCAAGAAATATGCTACCTCAGATTTGTACCCCCCTTTCATTAAAGAATCATTCACACCATCACCATCATTCATTCATAAAAATGATTTGAAATAAAGTATGATCATCAATCCGGCATACCCTATCTAAAAACAATGACTCAGCCTATCATTGCGGTATGAGTCATGTAAGAAGCATAGCGTATCTCGTGATGTGTAGATCAAAACAATAAAAACATTAGACTATGGTATTAATCATAAATATGAGTACTTATCTGGGGATCGCATCTTTCCCGATCTACTGATTTAGCCGCTCATCTTTGGTGTATGATCTCATTGTTCATTCAAAGTCATTCCTCTTTTTATTTCTTCCAAAAATCTTTGGTTACAATGTCTTTTCCTAAATACAATCTATGAATGTAAAAGAAAGACAGTGCAAATCCTAAGTACAATCTACCCAAATCAATCCCTAGAAGAAGGAGAAAAGAAGAACTTTTAAAAAGATGCTCAGAGGAGTCTAAAATCAAAAATAATAATGAATAAATAATCCTCTAAAAAAAACTCTCTCTAAAAAAAATCTCTAATTATCTATCTCTAATTCTTGCTCCTAATTTCTATCTCTAATTTTTATCTCTAATTTTTGCTCTAATTTCTATCTCTAATTTTTTTTTCCGAAGTGTTTGATCCGCTTTAAATAGAGCCGAAGTTTCCCAGCCACAAAGGTGTTCCAACTCAAAAATTTAGGGTCAATTAATTGACCCAATAGGGTCGATGCATCGACCTCCCAGATTTTCGTGAATTCCCGCCGAACTTTACATCAGACACTGCTTCAGTATTTTGGCCATAACTTTCTGTCCTGAACTCGGATTGAGGCGATTCTTGCGCCGTTGGAAAGCTGATAGAAAGATCTACAACTTTTGTGTTTTAACAATTTTATAATTCGGCCGTTTTGAATGTCCAAATTGAGCTACAAGTCGCACCAAGTTCTCGATGACCCAAAGTTGCAGTGTTTTGACATTATTTTCAGAATTCTTGACTTTTACGCTTGGCATGTTACTGAAACACTTTAAATCTAATAATTCTTATCAGATAGCCTTCATCGGATAGCTAAATATAGGTATCTAGGGGTGAAATATCATCATATTTTACTACTCATCACACCCCCAAACCTACACTTTGCTAGTCCTCGAGCAAAGCAAACTAAAGAAAATAAATGTCACTTTCGTAGAGAACACGATTGCACTTAGCGTGTGCAACAAGCCTTTAAACTCCTAGGTGATCCCTAGTGGAGGAGTTGTGTCTCCTGAGGGTTTACAATGAAGTTACCGACAAACTTCCAAAAATTTCAAACCATTGGCAAAATGGAGTTTTCAAAACATGATTTTTTTTTTTAACATATATATTATTCAAAAATAAAAATATTAATTGTTTCAATATTGAATCATCAATCTTAAATATTAATGTCATGTCAATCATGCTAGTATCCATTCAAATTAATCTAATGCTCAAATTATTAGACAACTCATCCATTCATGCCTAAACGTGAAGTGCGTGCATACCCAAACCAAGATTCATCCATCTCAGAACTAGTCCAAACGGAAAACCGTCGGGTCTGTTGTCTAGACTCAATCCTCACTTTAGGTATACTCTCGAAATAAAATCACTCCGATGATGGGTAAGCTTTCACACATATGTGAGAGATCAATACAAAACAAGCAAAAAGGTCTCACATGATAATTGAAACACGATGTAATCAATGAACAAAATCAAATCTCATAAGAACAGATACTTGTATATCCTAAGTATGTCATATCAAGTGTCATAAGTATCATATATTTACTCTCAACAAGGCAGTTACCAATGCAAGATCAGATCATGAAGGTCTTTTATAGGGTTGTAATGGGGCTCAGGAAAGGGTAAGAAAGAAAGGGAATTGAGATTCAAAATTTCTGAGAAATCGGAAAAGAAACAAACTTCTGATTTTTCTATTTCTCTTCTTTTTCTTTTCTAATCTCTCACTATTTTTCTCAATATTTTTTTATTTTTCTCAACTTTTTTTTTCTTTTGAAGCACCTCATATTTTTCATTATTTTTCACAATTTTTTTTTTCTCCCCCCCCTTTTTTTTTCTTTTTATTTTTGTCATACACTCTCAGTAAACACCACAACTCAGTATATCTCCACTTACTCTCTTTTCGTTCACTCTCATCCCTTGTTCCTAATTTCTCATAAATAAGAAGGGTAAAGCTGAATTTTCAGAAATGGTGAAGGGTTAAAGGTTAACGTGGCTTATCAAAGAATGTATAAAGGTAAATTTTCCAATAGGCTCAAAGGGGTACTAGAAGGATAAATTTATATGAGGTGGGGCATTTAAGCACAAACGAGCCAAAGATGGCCTTCAATCATGTCCTTAAAAGATGGTAACCTTGCCTATTTGTCTTGAGTAGATATACAGTACGTTCTAACACAATAATATGAATTTAATATCATGCAAAGTCACAAGTCAAAATAAAATATATGAGATTATACAAGATAATTCGTATTCAAAGAAAACTCCGAGTTTATGTATTCACTCATCAACAACGGATATTTGGCTCTAAAGCTTCCTGGGTTTAGTCTCCACTAAGAACCTAAGATTCACCGTTCAAAACAGTTTCTAAATCTTAGCTTGGTATAAGTGTAAAAATTCTAAGCATGAATATCAAAATTACCCACAAAATATCACATTAAGCTTCATTATCCTAGATACAAGCATTCAAAATCTGACATCGATATTCTAAAAATTAAATTCACATACATCATCAACTAAAGTTTGAAAACTATCGAAAAATAATGTGCATGATGACTTCAAAATAAAAAAAAATTTTTTTTTTTTTTTTTTTTTTTTTTGAAAATATAAGTGACGCAAAATAGATAACCATACCCCCAAACCTAAATATTACAATGTCCTCATTGATTGAAATAAGTAGCTCACCCCCAAACCTGTTGAAAAGTACCTCAACACAAAGATCAGGTACAGAGAACATGTGCATCAAATTGGAACATGACCAAAAATTTATTGAAGGGAATATGGTTACACTATTTTAGTGAATTAAAAACAACCTAAACTAAAAAAAACTAATATGCTAGAAATAAACATAAAATAAATAAATAAATAAAATAAAATAAAACCTAAATCCTAAACTAAACATGAATCCAACTCTGTTAATCATTGTTAGGCGGACCCATCTACCTAGGTTCACTTAAATTTATGCTCTTAGGCACAGGGAACAATTTCTCCCAAAGATCAAGGGGAAATTGATGAGACACCGCCGATTATATGGATGGAGGCGGCGAGGCTAAAGTAGGAGATGGAGATGGGGGGCGGTGGCGGAACCACATCAATTATCTCGATATCAGTATCGATGCACAGTGTAGGAGATTTGGAACGTCTTACCTTTTTTCTAGATGGTTCTTCCCAGGAAGGAAGGATCATCGGATCGAGGTCGATGATTTCAACATTGCTAGGCGCAAAAGAGACCGTCCGATGAGAGCGGCACTCCCGCTTTTTAGCAGTCTCCTCCATCCTCTATAACCGAGCTCTGGTAAGATAAAATCGGCGGGCTATGAGAAAGGTGTGCAAGAGTTAATGAAAAGTGAGCCTAAGGGTGAATATAAAATAAAGAAATTAAAATTCGAGTTTAAAATAAAGAATTTTTTTTTTTTTTTTTTTTTTTAAATTTAAAATTTTTTTTTAAAATTTTTTTTTTTTTTTTAATTCGAATTTCAAAAATAAAATTTAAATTTAAAAATTAAAATATAAAATTTAAATTTCAAACCTAAAGACAATCCTTCCAAATCCTATAAAATCTTACCTAAAAGAGAAAAAGAAGGGAGAGAATAGAAAGATTCCTATAAAGCCTAAAGCAAGTAGTCCCACAAAAATTAATAACTAGATTTTAGAAAATCCTACAAAATATCTAAAAGAGGAAAATAAAGAAAATAAACTCCTAAAAAATTTTAAATAAGAAATCCTAAAAATCTAAACTTCTTAAAAGAACTCCATAAAAAAAAAAAAATACTTACCTAAGAGAGAAAAATAAGCGAAAGAAGATTTTGCAAAGCAAAAATTTAAAAATTGATTTTTTTTTTTTTTTTTTTTTTTTAAAATCCGAATTTCAAAAATTAGAATTCAAAATTCAAATTTTAAAAAAAAAAAAAAAATTAAAATTAAAATTCGAATTTAAATTAAATTAAATTTATTTATTTATTTTTTAAATCCGAATTTCAAAAATTAAAATTCAAAATTCAAATTTTTTTTTTTTTTTTAAATCCGAATTTCAAAAATTAAAATTAAAAAATTGAATTTTAACCTAATGGCAATCCTACAAAATCTTATCTAAAAGAGAAAAATAAGGGAAAGAATAAAAGATTCCTAAATTTTCTAAGAAAGGTATCCTAAAAATCTATACTTCCTAAAAAGACTCCTACAAAATCTAAAATAAGAAGCCTAAAAATTTCAACTTCCTAAAAGACTCCTACAAAATCTAAAATAAAAAACCTAAAAATCTCAACTTCCTAAAAGACTTCTAAAAAAAAATACTTACCTAAGAGAGAAAAATAAGGGAAAGAAGATTTTGCAAAGTAAAAATCCAAAAATTGATTTTTTTTTTTTTTTTTTTTTTTAAATCCGAATTTCAATAATTAGAATTCAAAATTTAATTTAATTTTTTTTCTTTTTTTAAAAATTAAAATTCGAATTGAAATTAAATTAAATTTATTTTATTTATTTATTTATATATATATTTTTTTAAATCCGAATTTCAAAAATTTAAATTCAAAATTCAAATTTTTTTTTTTTTTTTTTTAAATTCAAATTTTAAAAATTAAAATTAAAATTTCAAGATTAAAATTAGAAATTAAAATTTTAAATCTAGTGGCAATCCTAAGAATCTTATCTAAAAGAGAAAAATAAGGGAAAAAATAAAAGATTCCTAAATTTCTTAAGGAAGGTATCCTAGATTTATAAACTTTCTAAAAAAAAAAATTAATAACTAATTTTAGAAAATCCTAAAATATCTAAAAGAGGAAAATAAGGAAAAAAAAAAAGAATCCTACTAAAATAAGAAGTTCTAAAAACCTAAACTTCCTAAAAGACTCCTACAAAATCTAAAATAAAAAGCCTAAAAATCTCAACTTCCTAAAAATCCTAAATTTATAAACTTCCAAAAAAATTAATAACTAATTTTAGAAAATCCTAGAATATCTAAAAGAGGAAAATAAGGAAAAAGAATCCTACTAAAATAAGAAGTCCTAAAAACCTAAACTTCCTAAAAGACTTCTACAAAATCTAAAATAAAAAGCCTAAAAATCTCAACTTCCTAAAAATCCTAAATTTATAAACTTCCAAAAAAATTAATAACTAATTTTAGAAAATCCTAGAATATCTAAAAGAGGAAAATAAGGAAAAAGAATTCTACTAAAATAAGAAGTCCTAAAAACCTAAACTTCCTAAAAGACTCCTACAAAATCTAAAATAAAAAACCTAAAAATCTCAACTTCCTAAAAATCCTAAATTTATAAACTTCCAAAAAAATTAATAACTAATTTTAGAAAATCCTAGAATATCTAAAAGAGGAAAATAAGGAAAAAGAATCCTACTAAAATAAGAAGTCCTAAAAACCTAAACTTCCTAAAAGAGTCCTATACAAACTTACCTAAAAGAGAAAAATAAGGGAAAGAAGATTTTGTAAAGCAGAAATCCAAATATTGATTTTTTTTTTTTTTTTAATCAAAACACAAAAAAAAAAAAATTCCTAATCGAATTAATCAAAATTTCGCCGATCTCCCCGGCAACGGCGCCAAAAACTTGATCGATTTTAAATGTAACCCTTGCAAGTGCACAAGATCTATTGCAGTATGGCAAGAACAAATGAGTCGAACCACAGGAAAATCTTGAATTTTAATTAATTCTTTCAGAGATTTAAAAACGTCCCCAAGGAAGTACCAAAGGCAGATTCAATTTAACCAAAAATTTATCACTTTTTCCTAAATGTAGAAAAATAAATTAATCTAAATAACTAATTACCGATGAATCTAAGAATAATATTTAAATAAGATCAAGAAATATGCTACCCCAGATTTGTACCCCCCTTTCATTAAAGAATCATTCACACCATCACCATCATTCATTCATAAAAATGATTTGAAATAAAGTATGATCATCAATCCGGCATACCCTATCTAAAAACAATGACTCAGTCTATCATTGCGGTATGAGTCATGTAAGAAGCATAGCGTATCTCGTGATGTGTAGATCAAAACAATAAAAACATTAGACTATGGTATTAATCATAAATATGAGTACTTATCTGGGGATCGCATCTTTCCCGATCTACTGATTTAGCCCCTCATCTTTGGTGTATGATCTCCTTGTTCATTCAAAGTCATTCCTCTTTTTATTTCTTCTAAAAATCTTTGGTTACAATGTCTTTTCCTAAATACAATCTATGAATGTAAAAGAAAGACAGTGCAAATCCTAAGTACAATCTACCCAAATCAATCCCTAGAAGAAGGAGAAAAGAAGAACTTTTAAAAAGATGCTCAGAGGAGTCTAAAACCAAAAATAATAATGAATAAATAATCCTCTAAAAAAAACTCTCTCTAAAAAAAATCTCTAATTATCTATCTCTAATTCCTATCTCTAATTCTTGCTCCTAATTTCTATCTCTAATTTTTATCTCTAATTTTTGCTCTAATTTCTATCTCTAATTTTTTTTTCCGAAGTGTTTGATCCGCTTTAAATAGAGCCGAAGTTTCCCAGCCACAAAGGTGTTCCAACTCAAAAATTTAGGGTCGATTAATTGACCCAATAGGGTCGATGCATCGACCTCCCAGATTTTCGTGAATTCCCGCCGAACTTTACATCAGACACTGCTTCAGTATTTTGGCCATAACTTTCTGTCCCGAACTCGGATTGAGGCGATTCTTGCGCCGTTGGAAAGTTGATAGAAAGATCTACAACGTTTGTGTTTTAATAATTTCATAATTCGGCCGTCTTGAATGTCCAAATTGAGCTACAAGTCGTACCAAGTTCTCGATGACCCAAAGTTGCAGTGTTTTGACATTATTTTCAAAATTCTTGGGCTGTTTTCTGCACTTGGCTTGTATTTACCTGAAACACTTTAAATCTAATAATTCTTATCAGATAGCCTTCATCGGATAGCTAAATATAGGTATCTAGAGGTGAAATATCATCATATTTCACTACTCATCAGGTCCCCGCCTCGATTTCATATTTGAATGGACTTAAGTCTCTACTTTCTTAATATCTCGTATTTTAGCATATTCCTATTTCATCTTTTCTTAAACTTAATTAAAATATGTCACGGTGCGATAGGCTTTACAAACCACGTTTTTCAAGGGAAAAGTTCTGTAGTAACCTGAATGTACTTCGTGTGGCATCCCATACTACCATAGAGGGTTGCATTCGTACCTGGACGCCTACATTCTAAGTTTCACGTGATCGTGAAAAAAACACCACTATGACGAAGGCTTATGTCATGTGTTATATCTTATTCTTAACTTATACGCGTATACCCTATCGTGATTTTCTACATGATGAATGTTATATGATGATGATGAACATATATAAAAATGAACTATAACATAAATCCTAAACATTTTATATTTTTGAAGAAAATTAATATAGAGCATAACACATGAAGCATTGAAGTAAAACAGAGAATAAGAAATATTTAACTATATTTATTTTATAATAGAGTTGAAAATATACTTCATTATGGTTAATTGTATCCATGAAATTTGGTGATTGACTGGTAGAGATCCGACATATTTTAAAATTTTAAAGAAGCACATATGTCCATTCAAGGATTGTATGAGGCTTAAAAGAGGTAATAGAATAATAAGTGTTGAAAAACGTTAATATTTGACCCCTTAAACTTATAGATTATTATTTGATGAAAACTATTTAATATATTTTATATAATTTTAGTGAGTTATAAGTCTGGAGACAAATTGAGTATAAAGTAGCCCAAGAATTTAAAAAATAATGTCAAACTCGTGTAACCTTTGATCATCTAAAATGTATCCTAACTTGTAGCTCAATTTTAACCTTAAAAATATTAAATTCATGAAATTACTATTTCAGACAAAGTTGTAGATCTCGTTGTCTTCTTTCCAATGTCATAAGAATCATGTCAATCTGAGTTCGGAGTAAAAGGTTATGATCAAAATATCGAGGCTGTATTTGTTGAAGAGTTTGGCTGAATTTCACGAAAATCTGGGAAAAACAATCCTATCGATTTTGAGCCAAATTTTTATGCTTTTAAAACTCAAAATTTATCAAAATTTAAGGAAAAATTAGGATTTTCTTTTTAAGAAATAACTGAATAATTTAAGATGAATTTAGAGGTAACCACCTGTTGAAGCGTGATTCAAATCTTACGATGATTTGGTTGATAGAGATCGGATTCGAGAGACGATATGTCCGAGTTTTTTCGTGAGAATTCCTTTCTTATGATAGATCGATCACGGCGATGAGAAACTTTGATGGTGGAAGATTCCCTGATAAGATCGAAAAATAGATGGAGATCCGACGAAGAGTTGTGAAAGATGGTACTACCGGAGCTTTTACAGAGAAGAGAGAATAGAGAGAGACAATTAAGAGAAGAAATATATATATTTCTAGTTCTCTTTCTAGTTTAACTCTAATTAAGATTTTCTCTACAACATTTAATAAAATAGTAGTTTTTACACGCAAGTAGAATTCAAACGGGACTTGAATAGCATGAGAGGAGGTTTTATTCCAGCGTTTTGTGTAAGCACCAAAGCAAATGGTGATTCTCTCCTAAAATTACAGTTATGCCCTTTAACCTGCTTCACTCTTAAAACGGGCGTAACTTTTTATATTCTTGTCGAAAATTGACAAATTATATATCGTTGGAATCGTATCGGTGAGTACTTCGTAATGAATCTAATATTGATATAAAAAATCAGACTATTTCTAAAGTGGATAAATTTCGGTGTGGAGCGTTAGCACCATGCACTGAGTGGTACATCATCTAATACCGTTAAATAAAGTTTAAAAAATCTGGGTTATTACAGAAATCGAAACGATTCGGCTATATTTATCGGCCGAAATTTTGAACCATGAACCACTTAGCGAAACTTGTACATCTCATGAGGAGTATGTACTATGTTGGCATAGATATTGAAAACAAGATCTTACACCAAGTTTTTGTGACCACGATGGGTACCCAGTATTAAATATAAAAAATTGACAGTCTGTGACAGCCCCGGATTTCGGCACCCCGAAACCCGTGCCATCAGCATGATCATCTTGACCGTGCCCCTTAGCTAAGCACGGAACACTGGTATATCAAGCATTGCAATAAAATAATAAACGAAATTGCGGAATTTGAATCTATATTAATTAACTCTCCAAAAGACAGTTCTACCCTCATGCCTCTACATGAATGGAGAACCGATCCGAACCATCGATGATAGCACTCATCACGGATGGTTCGCCCAAAAAGAATAATCCCATCTATATACATATATACATGGTTTAAACAGAATCAAGGCTTGACATACCAAGCCGTACAAAAACTCTCTCCAAAATCCCTCAAAGTGGCTGTGAGTCCTCTAGAAGAAGTCCTCCGAGGTGGCTCCAACTCGCCACGGCCGCAAGGTCCGACTCACGATCCATCCGGCGCTGTAGTGGACCTGCGACGTATAGTCTATAGGGTGAGCTACATCCTAGCTCAATAGGAACAAACACGTTGAACATATAAATTATAACTCACATGTATTCCATGATATGCCATGCATGATGTATCTATGCGATTGTTAATGAAATGTAATAAAAGCATTTCGTTTCTTGTTGATTACTTACATTTTCATTTACTCATGAATGATGAGAAGGCCTAAAGCAAAACTTAAACTTTCAACTTAAGTCATCCCCGAGCAATATAGCATCGTGCCCCGATGTGGTACCCATCATCGTCCTCCATATAGAGCGGTTTTAACCGTATTCCACGAATACAAATAGTACCAAGCCCCTTTCCCCGGGATTGGTGGCGGGTTTCACTTTTCTCAATCAACACCCACAGGGTGTGCTTACTATGTCGGATAAGCCTCACGCGACCCTACGGTTTACGGTATCGGTCGGATATCCCGCCGTGTCGATCGTGGATATCCCGCGTCGGTGGGGTACCTATCAAACCTCAAATAACAAAAATATGGTGCCTTACATATAGTTATTCACCGTAATTGTGCTATCTTATATCAGTTAGGCCCTATCAAACATGATTCAATCCTTGGATACATCCCTGGGATGTATCCATTTACTTGCATCACACCTGATGCTCTTATCTCTTTACTTCTTCATCCCCTGGGGATGGCTCATTAGTTTACTCTTATGAATGTCACACACGCACACTTTTCACAATTCTTTAAGCAGTAAAATATTTGAATTGAACTCTATATCACTACATACATGCTCTTGTAAAATAAGGTACATGTTCAAGGTGTTCCCTACCTCAAGTCTTCATTCGATCATTGCATCAAGGTCCCACGTGGCTCCTTGTGTACAAGTCCACACGCATTCACCTATGGTACCACATACCAGGTGAAACACATCACAAAGGATGCAATCAAGAAGGTATAAGATCCCCCAAGAATCTTAAAGTCAAACCCAAAAGTCAACATAATTTATGTCAGTCGATTAATCGAACTCCAAAATCGATTAATCGAATCTGATTCGATTAATCGATTTCCAAAATCGATTAATCGAATGCCAATATCGATTAATCGCAACTTCGATTAATCGAAATTCTCCTTTCGCAAAGTTCATTCTCGATTCGAATAATGAGTTTTCATTCGATTAATCGAATCCAATTCGATTAATCGAAATTCTTCTTTTCAAGAAGCAATTTCCTTTGTTCGAATAAGTTTTCATTCGATTAAACGAATCCAATTTTGATTAATCAAAATTCTTCTTTTCGCAAAGTAGACTCCCGATTCAAAATGAAGTTTCACAAGTTGATTAATCGATTCCAAACCGACATCGAAAACTAAATCGATTAATCAAATCCCATTTCGATTAGTCGATTTTCCTTAAGTCATTTCCTCCAACCCCGGGTCCATGGAGGTTCTCAGTCGATTAATCGATCCCTAAATCGATCAATCGAAATCCAAAGTCGATTAATCGAAATCAAATTCGATTAATCGAAATCGGGGTCCTCTGACCTTTCAACTTCCTGGCCAATTTCGATTAATCGAAACCCAATTTCGATTAATCGAAATTGTCAGATTTAGCCCCTTTCGAGCTGTTCTTCCTAATCTTCTTCCACACTTTTTCTTCTATTTTTCTAAGCCATTATTCTAAGATTTAAACTATTTTCAACTACCATTTAGCCTCTATAATTTATGCATTTGATTTACAAAATTTTACCTTGAATAGATCTCAAGTTGATTTCAATTCTAGGGTTCCAGCTTTAGCTTTTCAGCGGATCCCTTGCGTTGAATCGGCCTCTTTAATACTTGAATCCTTCCTTCCTCAACTAGCCTTTACTCCTTGCATTAATCACTCTTTTTACTCTCTCTCTCTCTTCTTTACTCTCCTTCAACAACCCAAAATACCTATCTAGGGTTATTAAACCCTTTTATCCTATTCTTCACTTGTGTGTAGAGCACATACACCGCGGTAGGTGTATGCGACTTCCTATTTACAACATACACCACGCAGTCACTCAAGCTATCACATCTCGTCCGTTCATCACATCCTATGCTAACTCTTGATCTCCTGATTGGTCAAACTTGTGACCAATCGGGCACGGATCTCGAGGTCATAGTTTTGCGTGATTTTTCGGGCTATTACACAGTCAGCACCCATAGCCATTTTTTTAGACCTGACAGTGAGTGCCCATTGTCAAATCACAAATCGAACATGTCTGTGATACTAGTAGTGGGTGTCCATTGTCAGGTTATCACATTTGAAGGTGGGTACCCACCGTCCTGATTGTTTTATTTTAGAAGGTTTTTGTGTGATACAAGATGTGCCCATCGTATGAAGGTGGTTGCCTTCATTTCAAATTGTTGCATCTCGTTGGATGTGAAGAAGAAAAATGGGTGCTGCTATTACACTGTTCCAGAGGATGTCATTCCTACTTGTTGGAGGGTGCAATTTAAGTCGTTGCGACTCGCTAGAGATGGAAGAAGAAGATGGTGCTTCAGGTGAGTACATAGTTTATGAAAAAATTATAAACATAAGTGGATGTTTTTATAACTTCTCAAATAATAAGTATGTGTTTTTAATATGCAAGCGTTTTGAGAGATTCACTAGGTGCGAATAGAAGTGTCTTTGGAAAATTGATTGTTGTCTAAAATTTTCTAGAATTGCAATTAGGTTATCTAGTAAACACCTTTAAATTGATGAGCCGGTATAGAGACATGTAGCGTTGCCAAAACTAGATTGAAACAAGTCATATGACACAAACGTATTTCTTGATTCAAAGTCCTCATGTAAATATTTAATAGGTTAAAGATTATAATGAAAAAATATCTCCATCATGGGAGCCGAAAGAGGTTAGACACTTTAAATAATTGTTATAAAAGACTTAAAATTTTATATAGTAACCGTTTATTTCAGAGGTGTTTGACTGTTTTGATTAACACAATGGGAATGTTATTTAGGTCTTATTTGATAACATGGAAACGTAATTTCATTGTGGAAATAAAATTTAATTTTCAATTGTTGTTGTTTGATAGTTATTTAAGGAGATGGAAATGAAATTAAGTCGCCCCGCCTTAAAATTGAATTTTTATACACCAAATCATTTTAAGAGGAAATCATTTCAACCTTTTAAGAGGCTGAAATTGAGTTTCCTACTAACAAAATAATAATTTTTTGTTATTGCAAATCTAAAGTTACTTGTAAAAAACTTAAAAATAAAAAAAATTATATTTTGACTGTTAAAAAGTAATTTCAATTTCTATGACCATTATACCAGCATGATCACTATAACCACCACATTATCTACATACTCTTTTCAGCTAATATTTAACTTTGGTCAAAGTTTGAATTTAATCAAACTTTAATTGAATTTATAAGCTATATAAAGTTTTGATTTTTGATTAAACTTTGACTACTAAAACATGATAATAAATTGTAAGTTAGAAATATATTATCAAATTTTTAAGGGTTAAAGGTTGATTTTAAGGTCAAACTTTAATTTTTAATTAAAATTTTACTTTTTATTAAACTTTAACTCTAAAAATTTGATGGCGAAAAAAGGATACTACTGCATTGATGTATAATTTGACACTAGATTCTCAATTGTATTAGTCAAACTTTGACTTTTACACAAAATTTAGTTTTAGTTAAATTCAAAAACTGCTTATAGCTAGAGCTTAGTACTACATAAATTTATATCGTATCAGTGTAATTTTTTCTTGGTCAAAGTTTATTTTCTATAACATATTATAAATTTTTATTAGTGAAATGCTATAATTAAAAATATCTATCAATATTTTAATTTATAATTTAAAAATACATTGCCTCATTTTTATTGGTCAAATTTTGACTATAGTCAAAATTTGAGAAGTGTATTTTGACAGTAGGTAGTGATTATTACTATTGTTATTTGTATTTTGGTAATGTAAATTTTTATTAGTAAAAGTTTGATATTTGGTCAAACTTTGACTTTTAAACACAATTTGATTTTTTTGAACTTCTGTATACCTAATAAATTTTTTTAAAATTTTTTTTTACTTTTTAGTACATTACCAAATTTTATTTTACTTTTTTTTACATTTGGTTAAAGTTTGACTTTTTAAAAAGTTGATATTTAGTCAAAATTTTTACTAATGTAACCTAACGATGGATACGAATGCTCTTATATTCATTTGTAGGTTGGCGGTAGATTGTCGAATTTTTTATTAGTCAAAGTTTGATTTTTTAAAAAAATTAAATTTTCTTTGAAGTTTAAAAATTGAATTTTGTTTCAACATGTAACTTTATAATACATACTAACATTTACTATATAACTTTGTATTTTAGTCTTAAAATTTTTTATTAATCAAAGCTTTACGTTTGGTCAAAGTTTGACTTTTATTAAAAGTGGATATTTGATCAAATTTTGACTAGTGTAACCTAACGATGTATATGAATACCGTTATATTAATTTGCAGTTGAACTTTTATAACTTGTTTGTACATTGCAAAATTTTCTCTTGGTCAAAGTTGAAATTATGATCAAAATTTGACTTTTTATAAAAATTTAATTTCATTTTAATGCATAAACATATATTAGATATTAGCATTTACAACTTTGTTATTTAACTTTATATATATATTTTTTTTTATCAAAATTTCAAGTTTGGTTAAAATTTGACTCTTTATTTGAGTTTGACTTTTCAAACTTTGATTTATGTAACTTAATACTAAATAGTGATTATTATAGTATTAATTTATAACGTAATAAAATATCATTAAAAAAATTATTAATTAATATTTGACTTTAATTATGATTTTAATAATAAATGATCAAAACTTAAAAACTCATTTTCAAATTCATTTTTAAAGATACTAATCAAATAAGAGAAATTAATTTTCAATAAAATTTCACTAATCAAATAATAAAAAATTTATTTATAGAGGAAATTATTTTTAAGAAAATTAATTAAGAAATTAATTTCATTTCCTGTTTTAAGTTTTATTGCTATCAAGCAGGGCGTTAAAATATTAAAGATTGCAAAGTAAATGAGAGATTAATTATCATCATAAACGAGCACAGAAATATAACTCATCCCTAAATAAATAGGATAAAATTATGATAATGATGACATGGGAGCTGCCATTTCAATGCAATCTTTAATCCGTATCATTTTGGCTCATATGGTAAGGTTATGTGGGGTCGTCTACACGAAGTGGCATGCTTTGAATAAAAGAAAGTCATATGTAGCAAATCAATGAACCCTGTACGTGCTCTGAATTAATTGCCCGCATGGACAGGTGGACGTCTAAACTCAAGTGCTTCCTCGGTTTATGAAATAGAGTACGCTTATAAGGGGAACC
Organism: Chloranthus sessilifolius; assembly: GCA_021018995.1. Lineage (NCBI taxonomy): Eukaryota > Viridiplantae > Streptophyta > Magnoliopsida > Chloranthales > Chloranthaceae > Chloranthus > Chloranthus sessilifolius. The sequence continues at coordinate 153,011,185 of CM037586.1, read as the reverse complement.
GGTTCTTCCTATCATAATAAGCACCGAAGTGGTCGACGAAACTCCGGATGAGCCGCCTCAGCGGCGTTGGTTACGATTTACAAACTAACCGTGTTTCTCTCTCTCTCTCTCTCTCTCTCTCTCTCTCTCTCTCTCTTTCAGCCTATTCACACGTTATCTTCCAATATCAGCATTCAACACAAGATTTCCAAGTAAGAAGCTTCAAATGTCGGTAAGTTAATTTGTTTTTGTTGTTCCCAATGGGTTGGATTTGTTTTTGTTGTTTGAGATGCTTTTTGGTGTAAATTAGAAATTGCCCATCTCAGTCCCACAATCTTAGTAGATGTTTTCTACTTGTTATAATTTTGAATTCTCGTTATTTAAATTTGCTAGTTTAGGTGTGTTCTTTGAGGTACCCCATATAGGGAATGATCTGATCCTGATCAAGAAGTGAAAGAAATTGCATCCTATGTTTTGATCATACCTGATTTGTTGAGGAAATTCGATATTATGGATTTATGTTTTGAATTCCTAAGCGATTTTAGGTATGGGTATGCTAAAATGACTGAAAAAATTTCAATGAATCATGCTTTGCGGTCCAATTACGGTGTATTCTTTCTGTTCTCTTTGCTGGGTTTGCACTAATTTTTGGGATTGCTGGTCACACAGATGACTCCAGATAATGGTAATTACAAACTTCAGAGTTAATGTTTTGTGTTTGCTCTGTTTTTCCGTTACAGGTCTAATCCCAGATTGATTGTTTAATTGTTTCAAAGTCAAGAAGTTATGATCTTGTGGGCTAGGAAGTTCTAATCTTTTAGAGTGCGTTAGTTTTGGGATGAAATCAAATATTTGTTTAGTTTCTTCTCTGCACACGAACGATGTGTGGAGACACGAGCGAGTTCCCATTTGTTTTGAGGAAGCACCCAAATTTTACTAACAATGAACACAATGAGCACTTAAATAATAATGCAAAAGAGAGAAAATGATTAAGCAAAATCAATCAACACACAAGAGACAAAGATTTACATGCTTCGGTAGGATTGCTAACGTCTACGGGGTAGTGATGAGTTCTTGAGAATATAATACAATGTTAGGGTTTTTCCAAAAGAAAAGTATATAGTGCCTGGGGATTCCAATGCATTTTCTAATACCAAAAATTCCCCCAATAGTCGTATAGGATAGCAGTGGAGCCCTGCGGGCCCCTGAACCCCCCACCCAATAAGAACACCTAGGTCCACCATACCTCCAAAAACATAACTGAAGTTAGGGTCATAAACAACACTTGTGGGAGCTGGGCTGCATCAAGAATCTGCCTTGAGCCCTTATTTGTTTGTCCTGGTCATGAATGCGTTACTTATAAACTTATAAGAAGAGATTCCTTGGTGCATATCATTTAGTATTAATTGCTGAAACAAGGAATAAAATAAATGATAAGCTGGTATTGTGGAGAAAAGTTTTGCAATCAAGGGTTTGAAAATTAGCAGAACAAAAATGGAATACATGGAGTGCAAATTTAGTGAACATGATAGTCCGGAGGAGGATTTAGTTAATATAGAAAATCATTTAGTGTGGCATTGCTATAATTTTGCTATAGGCTCTACTTTACAATCAGATGATGGATTTGAAGAGGATGTCTCAAATAGGATTAACGCAGGTTAAGAAGAAATGGAGGCAAGCAAGCGGAGTATTGTGTGACCCAAGAGTTTCACTTAAATTGAAGGGACGTTTTTGTAAGACGGCTATTAGACCTTCCACATTATATAGGGCAGAATGTTGGGCTATAAAAAAACAAGACGAAGATAGAATATATTTGGCCCAGATGCATATGTTGAGACAATTGTGTGGAGTAACAAGAAAGGATAAAATTCGGAACAAGTACATAAGAGAAAATGTGCGAGTGACATGTATAAAGGAAAAAATTACAAAATGTTGCTTGAGGTGATTTGAATATGTTCATCGGAGGCACGAAGCAGACCTTGTACAAATGTTGAGGTGCTACAAGTACAAGGAAGTCGGAAAAGAGAAAGACCAATGTAGACTTGAGGGAAGCTGAGAGAAGGGATATGAAAGATTCCAAAGTTTCAGAGATCTTAGCGCTGATTAGAAACGAGTAGAGAAGTAGGATTCACAAAGCTGACCCCAAATAGATGGGATAAGGCTGTTATGATGATGGGGATTTATTTATTTATTTATGTATTAATTATTTTGGTTAAGTTGTGGAGTCTACTTGTGCTAGATTCGATACTCGGAAATCAGAATATGCTAGGCATGCCCTTTTCTCTCAGGGAGTGCAATATTCTCTCCATAAATGATTCAACATCTTATTTAAAATAAGGAGTTCTCTACCTGGAGCTTACTTGGAAATGTATTCTAATATTCCAAAAGAGACACATCAAAGTGTCGTTTGTGAGTGCTTTAGTTTTTCGTATTTCGGTTATGTGTAAGAAAACTAAAAATGTTGGTCTTCTTCTTCAGGAATAACATGTATTTGTAGAATCCAGGGAGTCTGATCAAGTGGGTGGTTAATAGACTACTAGTATTGTCTCCCTATGAATGTTTTTCTAACAATGACATTTTCTTGGATCTGTGTGAGGAGCAACTGAAAAGCTGCTTTAGAGGCTAGCATATGGCATCCCACACAGAGAGATTATCCTTTATCTCTCTATCATAGAGTTCTTAATATCAAAATTTTCTCCATTTTGTAATAATTGTACCATGGGAATGCAACCGCTACTGTCATGGGGACACCATTAGAATGGTATGTGAAAGATACACAGTGATGGGGAAAGATCTACTACAGTTATACTGTGTCTTGCCTCAATGTGTGGTACAGGGATGATCTCTCTAAGTTAGGGTTTATCCTAACACTGCAATACAGATACCAAGCTATTGTTACGATATCCCATTGTTTGATACAGCTGTTGTTGTGGAAATGGAAGAATTATCACTGTAGGTCAAATATTAGATGTGATCACCATATTTGATACTATTCTCATCCACCTGGGTTTCTGATCTTTAACAAGGAGGTATGTTTCCTTATTCAAAATAGGAAATGTTTAAATAAAATATTATTTGCAATATATCAAACCTCGACTGTTAGGACATTACAGATGCAATACCAAGGGCAGTTACCAGTTTGAAATATCATCATGATCATCACTTTGTCCCATTTATTTGGGGTCGGCTTTGCGGGTCTTACTTCTATTTTGAGCTAAACTCATGTTACTCATCTTTCATATCATTTCTCACTACTTCTCTCCAAGTCTATGTTGGTTTTCCTCTTCTCCTTGTTTGAAATGAAACCTCAACGTAAATAATAATCAATATCCTCCAAGTTTTAGTCTCTCTCTCTCTCTCTATATATATATATATATAGAGAGAGAGAGAGAGGGAGAGAGAGTTACGCACACACACACACACACATATATATATAGAGAGAGAGAGTGAGAGTGAGAGAGAGAGAGAGAGAGACCCGACACTATGCACCTAATCGTGCATTCGAACCGAGGATTGGGTGCCATGGAAACATGTCCAAGGTTCATCAGCTACCATTTAAAATAAAAATAAAAGAAAGGGTGACTTCCACCATTGAATTTTGGGTTAAATGTCAAAATTTTCAATGCACCATGTTTGGACTGCGAACCAACATGTTTAATCTATGATTTGAAGGAAAAAAGTTAATATATATATATATATATATATATATATATATATATATATATATATATATATTCTAAAACACTATGAGATGGGCTGAACCCTTAGAGGATGTGAAGCGCTCACAATCATGTGCCACGTGATCTAGCACTCAAATGCACTACTCACGCTATGCATTCAACATTTCCCCAAATTCTCTCTCTCTCTCTCTCTCTCTCTCTATATATATATATATATATAAGGTGTCTATCCTCCCATGGAGGATGGTGACCGTCCTCCAAGGTTCCACGTGGAGCTGTATGTGGCACCCAAAACACTATTTAGATGCCAAGTGGAGCACAGGTGCATTGCTTAGATCATATTTTTAAAAAAATTAAAAACTTATCTCCACCGTGTATTTTTTTAGCCTTTAAATTTTGAACATTGAAATCAGTCAAACTTTGACTTTGTTTTTAAAAAAAAATTCTTGAATTTTTTAAAAAAAATTGATCTAAACCATCCCTTCGTGCTCCATCTGGCACCAAAATAGTGTTTTGGGTGCCATGTGGACCTCCATACGGAGCTTGGAGGACGGTGACCGTCCTCCCATGGAGGATATATATATATATATATATGTGTGTGTGTGTGTGTGTGTGTGTGCGTGGAGAAGGGGTCCCGACGACAACATCATAGAGATTGAACAAGGATCAAAATTTCAGAACCGAAACCGAAATCCAAAATTTTGAACCCCATACAAAAATGACCGAAATTTTGGATTTCGGTTTCGTTTCAGTGGGGACCGAAACCGAAATTTCGGTCATTTCGGCCGAAATTTTGATCCTTGGATTGAACCCCACTACGGTACCTTTTTGGGCTGCCACGTGGCACCTAAATCCCATGTGCAACCCGTTCCTCTCGGGGCTCACCCTTCCCTAATAGGTTTTAGAAAAAAAAAATTATATGAACGGCCTTGATCTAACGGTGTCTTGATTTTAGCAACCATTATGGTCAATAGAGATTAAAATGATTTTAGCAACCATTGTGGTCAATAGATATTAAAATGATTTTTAATTTTTTTTGGCATGGTCTTGGATCAACCTTGTGCACATCCACGTGGCACCCAACAGCATGGCGTCCAATAGGGGTGCAAACTCGGCTAACCAAACCGAAATTGTAAATTTCAGTTTTCGGTTTGGTTAAGCCTGAACCGAAACAAATTGGTTCGGTTAAATTTTGAAAACGTGAAACCAAATCGAAACCGAAAAAATCTGTTCGGATCGATTTTTTTTTTTTTGTTTTTTCGGCTTTCTCAATTTTGGCTCACTTTTATAAATTTACCTAACCAGTTTTTTGTTTCAGCCACCCAAAACCGAAACCAAACCGATTGGGAATTTCGTTTTTTTCGGTTTTGTCGGTTTCGCTGTTGTTTGGCGGACCAGTTTTCAGTCATTTTTGGCTTCTGGTTCAAAGCTTACATCCCTTGCCCTCAAATGGGTTGTAGGGTTCAATTCCATGACGTCGTCCTAGAGAACTAGCTTCACACACACACACACACACACATATAGGGCTGCGTACCCCAATGATCCATTTGGAGGTCCAAAACACTGTTTTCGTGCTATGTGGAGCTTGGATGCCTTCTGGATCAATTCTATAAAAAAAAAATTCAAAAAAAATAATTGTTTGAGGCAAAAGTCAAACATTGACTGATTTAAATGGTCTGAAAATCAAGGCACAGAAAAAGCATGGTAGAGATAAGTTTTTGATTTTTTGTTTTTTTGGAAGATGATCTAAACGAAACAACCTTGCTCAAGTGACACCAAAATAGCGTTTTGGGTGCCACATGGTGCTCCATGCGGACCATTGGGGTACGCTCACCGTACCCCGTTGGGGCACCTAACTGCTGTCCTATATATATTGAACTTTCAATGTTATGTTTAAGTCAATAATTATGTATGTACTAGTATACTACATATTGGGTGAATAATTTGGCCATTTGCTACAATGAGTAAAAGAGGAGAGCAAGGATTATATTTGGGATGATATTCCTTGTTACATTTTGCCTGCAATAGTCTTCTTGTATGAGATTCAGTTGAGGATAGCTTTGCGCCATTGTATGGACTATTGACATTGGCGGTTGAGGGAAAGATTCATATAGGTTATCTGGATTTGGGAGCAAACACAACTCATGTCCCTTGTTATCAAATGATTGTTGCAAATTGATGGCATCAGTGTAAGAAGAAAATTTTCAATTTCAGCTGTACAGAGGATGAAGCTTAATTTTAGTTCTAGGCAGAGGGAATAAAATTCTTTGGCTATATAGAGGAGCATGGGATGTGTCTGAGAGGTCAAAACCAGGCAATATTAAGGTGCAAACTGGACTAGCTGCTTGTTGAGGATAGTTATAGTCTCAATTTGTGTAAGGGATCTTTTGGATGATTTGCACTACTAAGTAGCTATTAATGTGCCCCCAAAAAATAATTTTTTAACAGATTTAAATTTTTAAGTGAGTTCTATACTTGATTTCTGTAAAAGGGACTCAAATGTTTCTATAAAGAAGCTTGTTCATAGTCATCATCACTGTTTTGTCTCATCTATTTGTTGGATTTGTGAGGGATATTTCTCAACTCATTTCTGTTCAGGGCTAAACTCTCTCTTATTATGCAATCCTTCATGTCATTTATCACTACTCTCCAAGCCCATATAGAAACTTGTTCTTGATGAAAAATAGTTTGTGCAAAGAACCTCATTTAAAGTGTAGTGATTTGAATAAGGAAGTTGATTTACAAAATGTATCAAGATGTAAAATTATGGAATTTTGCTTGAGGAGGTTTGGACATGTCTCTTGGAAGCCAAAAACAGACCTTTTATAAAAGATTGAGATGTGATAGGCACAAGGAAATAGGAGAAGAGGAAGACTAGTGAAAACCTGGAGGGAAGCAGTGACAAGGGACAAAGGATTGTGAAGTTATGGAGAGCATAGCTCTAAATAGAAACGAGAGGAGAAATAGGACTTGCAAATAGATGGGATAAGTTTATAATGATGATCAATATGGGTTAAGAGAGAAGTTGTGCATATCTTTATATCTAGACAAGTTTGGAGGTACTAGAACTTTCTCTCCTACAGTCCTACCCCTATCTGTTCCCCTCCCCCTCCCCTCTCCCCCCCCCCCCCCCCACCACCCACCCACACACACACACACTCCTCGACAATTCCTCATTTTATAGATAAATTCTAGTTCATTTCTTAGCTAAGTTACATGGGAAGTAGTGAGGAATAACTTGTTGCCAGTTCCCAAGGTAGATGGAAACCTCTAGGGGACCCTAGAGCAATGCCCATGTGGTTAGATAGCAGCATAATCTACATGGTCCAGTTGCATATACAGCAGATTAATCACCAAACAAAGGTTAAAATTCGAGCTAGATCACCTAATCATGATTAGCCAAAAGTAAAGAAGTTGAAAGAAGAAACACGACCTAATCAATGAGGCACACGTTTGAAGTGCAAAATGCAATCTTAAGTGTCCTTGCTCTCTTTCCTCAGTGTGAAGCGTCAAGCTGACTCACCAAACTTGATCACCTAATCAAGCTTTTTTACCTCATTCCCATATCACGACAAGCAAAGTGATAATATATGCAGGGGTAGCTCTAAACGCACCCACGCATTCTCTGAAAGCACCTATATTGGAGACCCCTTAAAACCCATTGATTGGATCAAATCAAACGATGGAGATTGTGTTTCACCCCGATCTTCCACACAACGGATCTTGAGACCATGTCGAACCTAGTAGATGGTCAGTTTTTGATTCCACATGTCACATATCCCCAAAATATGGCCCTAAAATCACGTTTGAGCGTGATGTGTGCCATTGCACACAAGGTGCACTTTTTGGGGATATGTGACATGTGGAATAAAAAACTTACCGTCTGATAGGTGTGACATGGTCTCAAGATCCATCGTGTGGAAGATCGGGCTGAAACACGACCTCCATCGTCTGATCCGACCCAATCAACAGTTTTAAGGGGCTGCAAACGTGGGTGCTTTCAGTGAACGCGTGGGGTGCGAACAGAGCTACCCTATATGCAGGTCTTCATTTGAATGTTTCAAGACTTCAAGTCCATTCCCAACCAATGTGGGAGTAAACTATAAAAAGCAGAACACAAACAAGTTTTCGAGGGGAAAGTAAGTTCTAAGTTTTACGAAATTATGTGAAACCTAAAGATATATAATAGGTAATTTTGTTGATGATGCCTGGAATTCACATGGCATGCTTGCACTGAGTAAGGCTCTTAGTGGGATGAAGAAGAAATGTAGCAGCATGGCTTGCAGATGAGTGCAACAAGGAAGGTATACTTTCTAATGCCGGTGGGATAAGTGAAGACTGCAGTGTGTGAAGCTAGTTAGAGGATATGCATTGATAGGATTGCTGGGAAATCATCCTGGTTGCATGATGCCTGTCGTGAAGTGGCCAGTTGCAAAAGTTTGATCCCATCATGGTATATGAGGCTCCAAGTATGTTACAATTGGCACCAAGTGTCAGGATCAGGCAGATTCCAGCATATCTTGATTTGAGGAAATTTATTGAAAATTTTGGTTCCTTGTGAGACATAGTGGTATTAATAGCTTTGTCTTTTAGTTGCTTACGTTAGACTGATGCAGCGGTACCCATTCGATTTTGAACTTCCAATAGTGGCTAATGTTTTTATCTTTGCCTATTCGTCTCTAGCTTTAATTTGCATTGCAAGTTGCATCAACCATTTTCATCGATAATTGATGTATCTTTTGAATCCCTTGTGAATTTGAGGATTTTGAACATGTATCTCTCTGATTGAATTACTGGTATTTTTGTCTGATGTCCTTGTATATATTGTTCAGCATTAGGTCCTGTCATGTTGTGTTAGTGTAAATTCCTTATGTCCTTCGTTCCTTCAGGGATTTTTTTGTTCCAGTGTACTCTTCTTGGTGTTGCTTTTATATCTTTGTCCGTATTACAGATTTAGTTTCTGCAAGTACTTGAATACTGCATGCTTTACTATTGACAAGTGGATGGACATTTTCTATTGTTGTCACTTGGAAAAAAATTACACTAATCATCCTATGTTTCCTACCTACTGTTACAGACAAAAACCGTGAAAGTCAGCAATATATCTCTATCTGCATCTGATTCGGACGTCAAAGAATTCTTCTCCTTTTCTGGGACTATTGAATATGTGGAAATGCAAAGGTCAGTCTTCGTTTGACTGAATGTCTAATAAAGTCCATTTCTCCATAAAATTCTGAATGAGCCTTGCTTTCACTTCTAGCAGCGAATCTGAAAGGTCTCAGCTTGCTTATGTGACCTTCAAGGATTCACAAGGAGCAGAAACGGCAGTGCTTCTGTCGGTACGTTCATGTTTTGTTTGGTTTCATGCTTAAACGTTATATGGGGAGTCTATCATGCATATGCATTTAGTATAACCTAAATAACTATGCATTTCTCCAGTCTGAACTTTTCTCGTGGATCATCTCATTATATATTAATGCAGGGAGCAACTATAGTCGATCAATCTGTCAATATAGTGCCAGTTGAGAATTACCAGCTGCCTCCTGCGGCATATGCACTACCAACGGTAAATTCTAGAAACTTTCATGAAGTTTATATATATATATATATATATATATATATATATATATATATATATATATATATATAGGACTGGGTCTATACGTTTGAACACATGGTTAAACCATGCATTCGAACCAGTTGGAGACCACGTGATACCCATCACGAGGATTGGGTGCCACAACAATTTGCCCAAGGTCGATCAGGTCCATCCTAAAAATAAATTGAAAAGGGTACTTATCCACCGTCCAAATTTTGGTCATAGGTGCAAAAATTCAATGCACCAGGCTCAAGCGTCGGATGGGAAACTTTGACCTGGGTTTTGAAGGGCAACATGATCCGAAATATTTTTTTTTTGTAAAACCCTAAGGGGCTGCGTGAACCCTTGGAGGATGGATGTAACTCGTGATCACGTGTCACTTGGCATGCGATCTAGCATTCGAACGCACATTCATGTGGAAATATCATTTACATTATACCTTGGAAATATTTCTCTTCCCGTCTTTCTGCTTCCTTTTATAGTATTGATCCTTTTTTCTTATGAGTTTTCTTTTTTTTTTTTTTTTTTTGAGAGAGAGACGATAACAAAGCTAATATATTAAAAGACAAAAGACGAAGTACATACCTTGGTGGGTAGTAAGAAAGTTCCCAAGCAAAGAGAACCCTCCCAAAAGAAACTCACCAGGAAGCAGGGCAGGTCCACAAAGCAAACCGGCAAACCCCATCATTCAGACAGAGCCCAAAATTGACTACGGGGTAAAGCAATCCCATAGAATGAGAAATTGCTGAAAACCGTCAGTAAAATCTGCCACCTTAGCCAAATTCCAACTAATCACTAAGTCCCTAATATCTCGGACAACAAACTTGAATGGTTTAGCCTTTGATATGAAAACTCTATTATTCCTCCCCAACCAAAATAGCTCAAAAAATTACATATACTATAAGAGGCCACAACTCCCTCTTATGGCCGTCCACATAAATATCCATCCACATTTCCATCATTTGTACCGGCCGGCGGGGAAGGACCCACTGAATATGGAATAGAAAGAGAAAATCTTATACCAGATGGTTCGTGAGAAAGAGCAATGCAACAAAGTATGCAACACAGATTCTCTCCTCATGCAAAGAATGCATTTGTTAAGTACCGGGATATTTCTTCTCACCAACTGATCCCTAGTCAGGATTTTCCCTCAAACCACCGACCAAGAGAAAACCTTCACCTTCGATGGCATTCTCACTTTCCAAAAACCCGACCAACACCTGTTAGAGTTGTGGTTCCCTTCATTAGTCAAAAGAGAGTTATAGAGAGATTTCACCAAGAAAAAACCATTTGTGGTATTTTTCCAAATTCTCTAGTCCCTATAGTAGTATTGAGAGTCGTCACCTGAATAACCGCCATTAGTTTGCAAACTCCTCCATTCCCATTCCCTGAGATTTCGTTGACTCGTCACATTCCAAACCTGACTGCCATTAGCCATCTGAACAAAGTTCCTAATAGCTGCCTCCTTTGAATCCGAGAGCATGTAGATTGTTGTGAAAGTTGTCTGTATGGGTTGTTCCCCAACCCATCCATCCTTCCAAAACCGAATCCGCTATCCATCACCCCAACTGAAACGAATTCCATTATGAAAATCATCAAGAGATCCCTTCACTACTTTCCACTAGGCCGAATCGTGAATCGAGACCCTCGAAATATTCTAGACTTCCTATAGTATTATATTTTGAGGTAACCACTTGCCACCACAATTTCCCTTTCTCTTTCATCACCAATCCTCCAAAGCCATTTAGCGAGAAGAGCTTTATTCACGAGCAAATAATCTTCTAATTGCCAGTACCCCCGCATCCCGACTATCACAACACTCTCCCTAATTGACTAAGTGCAGTTTCTTTCGATCCCCCGCTCATTCTCAAAGAAAATCATGAACAATTTTCTCCATTTTCTTTGTTATACTAACCGGAGCCAGAAAAAGAGACATCATAAAAATCGGGAGGGACGCAAATGTTGATTTTATTAGAGTTAATCTCCCTCCATTACTGAGCAGCTTGCTTTTCCACGTCGCAAGCCGTTTTTAAAACCTTTGGACCATCGATTCCCATCTGCTAGCTCTGCACATCCCGAACCCCAGAAGAATTCCGAGATACATAATCGGTAGCTACACAATATCGGCTACCACCCGGTCCGTGTCCTTGATAGTCATATATTGATTCCCACCCCTTAAAAAATAACTAGCAACTTAGCTACAGCTTGCACTTCTTGTACCCCACGACTTCCATTACAAAAGCCATAGTGTCATCAGCATACTGGAGATGAGTAATAGTCGGTCCATTCTCCGCCACCTTAAAACCCAAAATCAGATTTAGTTGTTCAGCCCTTTGGAACAATCTATGCAAAGCCTCACCTACACAGTTAAAGAGCATAGGTGACAACGTGTCTCCCTGGCGAAGCCCCCGGTTGGACCGGAAGAAACCATGCGGAACACCATTGATCAGAACCGAGAACCTGGCCAATGCATAGCAGCCCTTCATCCATCTCCTCTAAACCACTCCAAACCCCATTTTGTAGAGCACGTAGTCAAGAAAATCCCACCGAACCCGATCATAAGCCTTCTCCACGTCGATTTTGAAAATCCATCCCTTCTCCTTACACTTTTTAACCGAATCGATAGTTTCCACAACCGCAACCGTTATATCCAACAATTGTCTACCCGGAATAAAGTCCCCTTGGACATTGGAGATAAGCATTCCAATGACTCCCTTGAGGCGGTTGGCAAGGACTTTCGCAACAATTTTGTAAGCACACCCGATGAGGCTAATCGGTCTGACGTCTGAAATATTGGTAGCCCCTTCGCACTTCGGAATGAGAGCAATGAACATAGAATTTACACTCTTGGCCAAACTCCCTGTCGCATAAAACTCGCCCGAGAATCCCATGAAATTGGTTCCAATAATATCCTAGTTGGCTTTATAAAATTCCATTATGAATCCGTCTGGACTCGGAGACTAATTGGATCTCAATTTCTCAATCGCTTCCTTAACTTCCTCCTCACTAAACGTCCGTTCCAAAGAGCTAGCTTTTTCAGCACCTATAGAATTGAAATTAATACCATTTAGCAAAGGTCTGAGAACCTCGTCCGACGAATATAAATCCTTATAAAACTCCACGATCTTAGTCTGAATAGTATTTGGCTCCGTATACGTTGTGCTGTTAATAATAATAGAAGAAATGCGATTGTGCTTCCTTCTCCCATTCACCACGGAATGGAAAAAATTAGTATTCCCATCTCCTTCTCGCAGCCATTGCACTTTAGTCTTTTGCCGCCATATTTGCTCCTCCTCCAAAGCTTTTTTGTTAAAAGCCATTTTGAGTGCCAACTATATTTCTCTGTCTTCCTGAGATAGAGGCGAGATTTCTTCCATTCGATCCAAGACTGCAATTTCGAACATAATGTTTTCTTTAATCTGAGACATCTTCCTGAAGACATCTTTATTCCACTGGTTTATCTTCAAGTTAAGATTCTTCAGTTTAGTAGAGAAAATGAAGATGCAGTACCTCTAATCATGGATCAAAATATCGTTCGATACGTATCGTTCGATACGTATCGTCCGATACTTATCAGTTTTGGACTTCACCGTTACGGTACATTCAAGGTACCATATCTGTGCCTCCCATACAACAGAGCAAAATACCAGATGATACATACCAATGTATCGTCCGGAACCGATACGTATCGTCCGGTATGTATCGGTTTTGGAGCTAGATGATACGTACCGGTTTTTCGAATTTTTGACCCATGCCCCTAATGTTGTCTTGATTCCACCATCCATGTACCTTTTCTCGAAAATCGTCACTCTTTAGCCATGAATTATCGAATCTGAAGGGCCCTTGAACGGAGCGTCCTTTGGCAACATCATTGCAAGTAAGAACAGTCGGTTTGTCATCCAAGATCGTTGTAGTCCATAACTGAACCCCTAGATCATTCATCAGATCTAAGCAATCAACCCCACGCATAAATCTGTCGAGTCTACACATAGTAGGATCATCCTGGCCTTTAGCCCATGTAAACCTTCCCCCCGACATTCCCATGTCAAAGAGAGATCCTTGCGAGATAAACTCCGTAAACAGGTCTTTGGCTGTGAGATCAATCACACCTCTGTTTGAGCATTAAAAGCCCCCCCTCCCCCGATACAGACCGGGCTATACCATTTGGAGATGATGACACTTAATTCGAAAAAGAAATCTCTTCTCAATCTATTATCCGTGGGGCCGTAGACCGTGTTAGCCACCCACTTGTGCCCATTCTGGCAGTCCTGTAACAATGTAGCCACCAAGAAACTGCCTATCTCCGAGTCCATCAGTTTGAAAATATTAGAATTCCAGGCCGACAGAATTCCACTCCTCATTCCCTCTGCCTCGAGAGCCAACCAATCCCACGATCTGGTGCCAATTGTAGAGCGAACCTTAAGATCATTGACCTCCTCCCACTTTGTCTCTTGCAACCTAATCACCTCCGGTTTCTGTTCCATAACAAAAGTTATGACCAAATCCCTGTTATCCAGTTCTCCCAGCCCTCGCACATTCCAAGCTAAAAACTTCATTAGAAGAATCAGAGCATAATCCCTCGTTCCTATAACGAACACACCCCCTTAAGTGCTCCCAGATAGGGAGCCCTTCGACTGCGATTCAACATATTTGATCGTATTTTGTCTCTGTCCCTTCCTCATTTGAGAGTATGAAAGTCTCCATTGTGATCTAACATGTAACTTTTTCCCCTTATGCTGCTCCGCCTTTGCCAACTGTTGCCCTCTAGAAAGAATATCACAATATATCTTTAAGAGTCCTTTACGGTTATCATTGAAGGAGACTCCCAAGGCATCCCCCAATCTAAGAAGTCTTTCCCCATCTTGTAACGTATGATCATTTGTTGGAAGCCGATTCAAGTTACAATCTGAAGAGTACTGAGCAATTGTATTAGATGTAGTCGAAACATTATCACTAGGAACCTTCCTTAACTCCTCTTTTGGCATTTTAGGAGATGGGGTATTGTGTTTGCAATCGGATCTGCATTTATTACCAAAACATCTGCACTCAAAACCCAAAACAGAATTAGAAAAAAGCTGTTTATCACCAGGCCCAAAATGCCTAGGCTATTTAACAACAAATTCAATGTCCGAAACCACCCTTTCAGGCCCATAAACATTTTCAAACCTTGTCACCGAAGGCCATGGGCCTGGGGGGCGTGTGTTGCTGGTGGAGCATGTATTCCTCGTGTGTCCAGCCCACACAGATTCACTACTGCCCATATTACTGACGTGGGATACTGAGTTGGCATCAGGTAGGCTTGTCTCTTTTCCTGAAATCCCCCCACGTGGCCTCTCCATCATGTCACTGCAGCAATGTCCTTGAGTTGTAGTCCCTTGATCCCGTGATGGTCTCTGCTTGACTAAATCCGTTGGTTGGTATGCAATAGTACCAATGCTCTCTACAAAATGCAAGTCATTGGGACCCACACCACTCTGTCGCTGAAGATCTCCCACATCCCTGTCATTAAAGCGTGCCGTCTCCATATCCTTTGCATATTCCCAATTTGTACGGAAGCAATCTGAACCGCCATCCTTCCCGCCATGTGAAATATTTGTTGGCGGTATAATGATCTCAATCGCATCAGGAGTTGATGCATTACCTGCCTGCTTCTTCCCGCGTTTAATACTTTCCAACCATCTAGCTTTCTATGCAAAAATAATTGGCTGCTGATTCTGAACCGTTGATTTTCGCGGACCCTCCCTATAAAGCTACTCGTTGTCCTTTTCCCGCTCACATTGAGGTGCTTGACCCTCAGAGAAGACCTCTTTCCATTGGTCTATTACCACTTTTGCATTTCTATCCATTTCGTCATGCCACGACGACCCATTCGAGCCGTGGGTCCCCCGGATGGTGCGATCCGTTATCACACCCGTGTACCCTGCGTCTGGAGCCGCCATCTTCCCACTTTCTAATTTCCCATCAACCCCCACCTTTTCATTGAGAACTTCCTTCCCTCGACCCGCCTGTGACGGGGCTAATACTCGAGCTTGCAGCATGGTGCTTGGGGCACGACATGTGGTGCCAGGAGGGCACGCGACGTGGTCGTGCTGCAAAGACGCGACACGGTCGCATGAGGGTAGGACGCGGGGGCGACACGGACACGACATAGCCAAGGTGGGCTAGCGATGCAAGAGGCATTGCGGTATGTCAAACCAAGGGGTTTGAGGTTCTCCTGCCATTCTAGCTGAATGACTGTTTTACCCTTCTATGTGGGAGAGTTGGTGGAGACTGGCTCCCACCCACATGGGGCCTTGCGTTGCCAGAGGGGGCGCAAGTGTCTCCTAGGCTTGAAAGGGTAGGCCTAGGACGTCGACGCAACGATGCCGTGTGGCACCCAAGGGAGGTTGATGTATGGCTCCGGACTATGCGTCGCGGTGCGTATGGCTGGCAACCTCGTGAGAACTTCAACGCTGCATGGGACTCAATTGAGCACGACAGCACGTGGGCCAAGGATGAACGGTGCTAGTAACTCGAAACGCACATGAAGGCAGGCTGCGTGGGACTCGGTTGAGCACGTGAGCGCGAGGCACAAGGCTGTGGGCTTGGTTCGGTATGTGAGCGAGACATGGTGGCATGGGAAGCTGCATGCCAAGACTGTTGCGAGCGAGGTACTAGTGCAGTGCACAGGGTGAAGCTTGAGCAGGCCACGTTTAGCACTGTGGTGCAGATGGCGTGTCGTAAGGGACACGATAAGCTGGATGGTAGGCCGTGAAACAGAGGTAACCATGTTGGGGGAGTTCCCGTCCTCTAGGCGGGTGGTATCAGAGCTGATGTGTAGATGGGTTGGCTTCGTTGCACGCGGTAGCGAAGCACCGCGCGGGTTGAAAGCGTGTCGAAGGATGCTCCGCGACTGTTGGTATCAGAAGTAGGTTGACCTAGCGAAGCGTGCGTTAGGTGCCGCACGGGACTGAGGTTGTGGAAGTGCAACCCCGTGACATTTTGGTATCAGAGCCAAGTTCGATCCAGAAGCGATGATGCTATTGAACAAATTGGTGCGGAAGCACGCAATGTGGTGTCAAGAGGGCACGCGACATCCTTGAACAATTGGTGCAGAGGCACGAGATGTGGTGTCAAGAGGACACGCGACATCCCTGAGCTAGTTAACAGGTGAGGGCCTTGTGATAACAGAACCAAGTTGACCTGGCCGAGGTGACAGTGGGGAGCTAGTGGGAAGGTGCGGACCTAAGAATTAGAAATGAGATGCGAACAAGCTGGGAGGAGTTGGCGGGGTCAGTTCACTATCATTATGCATCAACGAGGACGTTGACATTTATGGAGTGGTGGAGGATGTGACGGGGCCAATACTCGAGCTTGCAGCATGGTGCTTGGAGCACGACATGTGGTGCCAGGAGGGCACGCGGCATGGGGCCAAGTGGGCCTGGCGACGTGGTCGCGCTGCGAGGACGCGACACGGTCGCATGAGGGTAGGACGCGGGGGCGATACGGTTGCGACACGGACGCGACATAGCCAAGGTGGGCTAGCGATGCAAGAGGCGCTGCGGTATGTCAAACCAAGGAGTTTGAGGTTCTCCTGCCATTCTGGCTGAATGACTGTTTTACCCTTCTATGTGGGAGAGTTGGTGGAGACTGGCTCCCACCCACACGGGGCCTTGCGTTGCTAGAAGCGGCGCAAGTGTCTCCTAGGCCTGAAAGGGTGGGCCTAGGACGTCGACGCAACGATGCCGTGTGGCACCCAAGGGAGGTTGATGGATGACTCCGGACTACGCGTCGCGGTGCATACGGCTGGGCAACCTCGTGAGAACTCCAACGCTGCGTGGGACTCAGTTGAGCACGACAGCATGTGGGCCAAAGGATAAACGGTGCTAGTAACTCGGAACGCACATGAAGGCAGGCTGCGTGGGACTCGGTTGAGCACGTGAGCGCGAGGCACAAGGCTGTGGGCTTGGTTCGGTATGTGAGCGAGACATGGTGGCATGGGAAGCTGCATGCCAAGACTGTTGCAAGTGAGGTACTAGTGCAGTGCACAGGGTGAAGCTTGAGCAGGCTAAGTTTAGTACAGTGGTGCAGATGGCGTGTCATAAGGGACACGATAAGCTGGATGGTAGGCCGTGAAACAGAGGTAACCATGCTGGGGGAGTTCCCGTCCTTTAGGCGGGTGGTATCAGAGCTGATGTGTAGATGGGTTGGCTTCGTTGCACGCGGTAGCGAAGCACCGCGCGGGTTGAAAGCGTGTCGAAGGACGCCCCGTGACTGTTGGTATCAGAAGTAGGCTGACCTAGCGAAGCGTGCGTTAGGTGCCGCACGGGACTGAGGTTGCGGAAGTGCGACCCCGTGACATGCCGCCTCCTGTACATCCTGGCTCCTACATCGCCATGATTTCCAACCGCTACCCATTATGCCTATCGAGTTCCAGCCAGCACCTGTACCGGCATCCGTTAACCTCGACATCTCCCCACCTCAGTATGAGGCTGGCGTTGATCGTATTCATCACAATCCTGGCGTAGCGAATGTCCTCCCCAGCGGGAGTGGTTCTGTCGGCCCCGAGGAAGGTCCCTCACCTTCGGCCGATACCACTTAGGACTTTGTTGGTCTAGGTATGGGGGGGTAGTCCATAGATTTGGATCCATATGCCATTGTCTTCATTTTGAATGGAGGTTTTGTAGATATCCTCCTCCCACCTGAAGAATCGAACAGCAGAGCCCCCCCATCGGACGACGCCAGCCTTACGCAAGACCTCCACAGCTTTCTCCTGACCTTCCGAGAATCCAAGAAGAAAAAAACTTTCGTTTATTTTTGAAATATGTCATCCTTTTTTGTAGTGATCGCCAAGCATCAACACTAAATTTTCTTTAATGTCAATGGGAAGGAGATTATCATTATCAGCTGAGAGGAGGACCCACCTATCACGATATTTAATTTTATTAATGTCATAAATATCACCTGAGACCGAGAACGAAAAATTCTCATAAAGAGTCCTCTTAACTCTCGCGACGATCTGATGATGGGAATCATGTACGAGCTTGCATGGCGACCCCTGAGACTGTAACTCCCGCTTATCAGTCTTAGGAGCATTCCCAGTCCGATCTTCGTCCCTAGAGGTTCCTGGTTTTAAAAAACGATTGGCCCTCTTAAATTTCTTTCCTGCTGTCTGCCATCTATTCTTCAAATCTCTTTCCTGTCGCTTAGAGATGAACACTTGATTAGAATGACCCACTGCACCACCATTAGTGGTATTAACATTAAGACATTTCGAGATGGTAACTCCCGAGCTCCAGTGGGCATCACATCCTTGAAAATGGCACCGGATCTTCCGTTTAAAGTTGAAGTTGCCGCATCCATTGCACATCCAGTCACCTTCCTTAATAACGACTGGAGCAGCAGATTACCCTTGAAAGAGTGCGAACCTCCCAAACTGCGCGAAATATAGCCGCCACCTTGATACTCTCTGAAGCCACCACGATAGCTCTTGTCACCGTAGACACCATTGCCCTGTCGTCGGTTGTAACACCTCGACTGTCTCCGCTCCATCCACCACTTCCGTCGCCCTGCCACTCTCCATTCCTATCGCTGCTCCTCATGATTTATCGCTTGTATCCAGACCGAGATTTTTCTTACGAGTTTTGAGTCAGTTATTGTTTTGGCTTGGTTGCTTGATAAAATTTATGGCCCTAACCATAGATCAAAATCTCGGTTTTCTGATACATATCATCCACTATTAATACAGATATGAGATGTATCGGGTATCACTGATACATTCATTATATCCGTTATACAATGGATATATTGATATGTATTGGGTATGTATCATCGATACATACCAAATGCATCATATATCGGTGGCCTTTCATTTAGTTTCTTTACTTTATTCTTCCATCATTGCCTTTTGTTTTGGTACTATATGTCAATGCTTATCTACTCTGACCAACTTATCAAAATCTTTACATTTTAGGGTACTGTGTTTGTCTGTTTTTACACCATTCAAATTGCTCTCAAACTAAATGGAGTGTCAACTTTCTTTGCTTCGTTGAGATGCCAACAAGGTTCTAATTCTTTCATTCAGAAATTAAGTTCCTGTTCTTGAGAATCTCCTCTGAAGTGGCTGACAAATTAATTCCATTTAGGCAGAGCATGTTTCTCCAAGTAAATCAGAAGCGCACCTTACTAAGGAACTTGGTTTTAACAATCTAAAGAAAACTGAAACCAAGTCTGGTTTCTTTTAAATGTGTTGTTTTTACATTTTCTTTGGTAAGACTAACTATTTTAATGTTTTTGCATGTATTTTTATTTTTCCTTGAAATTCTCCTAAATAGAACCCTTCAGGATACACTTGGCTCAGGATTCACCCCAAGCGGATAATGATTACAACCGATCAATTGCCTATTTTTGTATTCTCACTAAATTTAGGGTAACAGTGAAAAGAAAATTCAATCAAAGAAAGGTTACATAATCATATGAGTGAGGTTTTTACGCTTAGCTTCTGGTCCATCCAACCTGTCAGTTAGGCATTCCTGATTTTGTTGTTGTCCACCAATGTGCCCTGTTGATGGAGAGTATGCATAAAGTAATGGAGTATGGTATACTATTATCCGTCTATACTGTATATTTTTATTTCTTTAAGGGTCTGTTTGGATAGAACCTGGTAAAACGTGGTAAAGTTGCTGATTTGGGAGGTCATAATATGTTTTGGTGTTTTGATGTAAATAGGGACAATACATTTACCACCCTTAAAAACATCCAAACAGCTGAATCCATGGTAAAATGTTTTCCCATACCACATTTTACCATGTATTCCCTGTATCCAAACATCCCCCAAGTGAGTTTAAGGTCTTGTGCACACTTTATGTCCATCCATTTGAGAGCACGGGCCATGTTAAGATCCAACCAGTTGAACCCTATATGGGGCTTCAATTGGTTTTAAAACCGTTGGATACAAGGGATTATTGATTTTCACGGGCTCAAATGTTCATACGATAGCATAAAAGTGCTTTCCACATTAGAATCCCTAATATCGCTTCCTTTTTTTTCCGGATTGGTTAGTTAGAATCCCTCGTATCAAAGGGGATTTAACCAGTTGGAAATTAATGCAGTCCTTGAGAGCAATGCATTTTGGTTCTTGACAAGTACTTCTATCATTTGCAGCATTGGCAGGTGATAGATTTAATTTTTTAAACCACAGCGTATATATACTGCAACTTTATTTAACTTTTTATCATACCGACTTACCAAACATAGTTATAGGCTCCCATTACATCTCAGTAAATCCCATCTTTTTTTCGTTAACTTACACTCCAACTTCTTTCCTCATGAAGGAGAGCAAGCTTTTAGGTGCTGATGGAGCAGTCAAAAAGGCAGAGGACATGGTGAGTAGCATGATTGCCAAGGGCTTTGTCCTGGGGAAGGATGCTCTCACCAAGGCCCAGTCATTCGATGAACGGCACCACTTGATATCCAATGCCTCAGCCACGGTATCATCCCTGGACCGGAAGATGGGCCTGAGCATGAAGATAAGCATGGGGACGGCTGTGGTTAACGAGAAGGTCAGGGAGGTGGACGAAAAGTTCCAGGTGTTGGAGAAAACAAGGTCAGCACTTGCAGTTGCCGAGCAGAAGGCGAGCAGTGCTGGATCAGCTATCATGAATAACCGGTACATATCAACTGGGGCGTCGTGGGTATCAAGCGCTATACACGTGGTGGCTAAGGCAGCCGAGGATGTGAGTACTATGGCGAAGGAAAAGGTCGAAAGGGCCGAGGAAGAGAAGAAGGAGAATATTTACAAGGAGAGGACTGGTATGGTTAATGAATTTGCACAGATTCATCTCAACGAGGCCCCTACTGTGGCTCCAGTTGATTCCACTTACAGTGAAGGTAAGCCTGCCATCCAATGATGGGGGAGGCTTTAAAATATTTTTCCTGTTCCTTTTGGCTGTATGATTTTTTGTCATTGAAGGTAAAACAGATTCATTGATGTATGATCTGGTTCGTCCACACTGACTTTTTTTAATATTTTCCTCCGTAATTTTTTTGTGTATCATGATTCATTAATATTAGATGCTTGCAGCTTGGTCTGCATCTGATTTGGTTATTCGTTATGTTCTGTATTCAGGGGAATTGCTCGAATTTGCTTAGCTCCTTCATTGTAAGTTTTTTCTTGTAATCGAATTTTCTTTACCGGTAAATAATAATAATAGTAATAATAATCACAACAGAATCATGAATATGAATGCATTAGCTGACGGCTTTGAATTAGCTCTCCTCCTTTGTTACGCTCTCGTCTCCTGACTGTTGTGTGGCTAAATCACCTTGCTAATGTGAATTGAAAGCAATTTTTAAAAATGGATTGTACATCATTGTTTTATATCACGTGTTATGATTATCAGAACCTTATGGCCCAAATGGTACAGCGGTCAGACCGCGTACTTTGACTGGTCCCAAAGCATCATTATGGTTCATCACCAAATGGTACAGCAGTCCTATCTTCCCTTATAGTCCTGTCCAGATCTAAAGTTGTTGATTGCTCTTTAGAGGCAAAGAGCAGCTCACTCAAAAGGGCAGGTTTAAATTGTTTTTTTAAAGATACCCAAATTCAGCTCTTTTACTTCGGAAAGAGTTAAGATCACTTACAATCAAACAGTCCCATACTAAAGTGTTATGCGCCAAGCAGAGCTGCTCTTTCCCTCCAAAAAGCAATCCCAAACACAGCCTTTAAAGACTCGAAGAGAGTAGACTAGTATTAAGGATGCTTGCTTTCGAATTATACAACAAATCAGTATTCCTTTTTACAATTGAAGTACTAAAGATAACAATGACAACAACAAATTGCTGAAATTCTTGGAGATAAGACAGACAGACTATCTTACCTATCTGTTTTATTAAACGTGAGCTTAAAACGAAATCATCTAATACTAGTTGATGCCAGACGGTACTCTAGCAGGCGTACTGCACCAGCCACTCGAGACTCTGCAAGTTTGACTACAAAGATCAAGGTCGAAGCTATCTTCTAAAACAGAAGTCAACAAGACAAAAACAAAACCAAATTTGACGAAAATATCATTAAGTGTATAGAATATATTTTGGTCCTGATATAAGCATGGATCAAAATATCATCCGATACCGATACATATTGGACGATACGTATCGGTTTTGGACTTGAACGATACGATATATTGGGTTTTTATCACTCCCTTTAAGAAAGGGTCAAATTATCGTTCAAAGTATCGTTTGTAGCGTCCGTATCGAACGATAATTTGAAATTATCGTCCGATAATTTCAAATTATCGGTTTTATTATTTATTTTTGTTTTGTTGGGCAGAAATCAGAAAGTATCGTTTGGAACCTGTACGTATCGGTTTTGGGGCTGGACGATACATATTGAAAATCCGAAATTTTGATCCATGGATATGAGTGTATAGAATACATTTTGGTTACAATTATCAAAAAAAGAAAAGTCTATAGAATGTATTTTTTCTAGGCTGAAAGAAACGAACACATGCTTTTATTGGTTACCTGTATGCATTCTGGTAAATCGTCGTTTTTGGTTCTGATATGAGTCTGCAAAACACCCATTACTCGATCAATTATAAGTTCCCATCTTTTCTTTACGATCACGACAAGATTTCAACAACGATCAGAACGATGTATAATGTAGCTTTTAATGTAGTTTGCACTGGAGTTGCAAAACATATGATAGGGGCATAAGTCAGCTATTGATACTGAAGTCATGAAATAATGGTAATTTATATGAGGGAAAATTATAATGAGCGGACCTCAAACAGCATACTAACAACGGACAGCTTACGTGCCATGATGCAAGTGGCTGACCCAACCTGCGTTGCTGGGACTCACTACGCTTGCATCACGCCACATCAGTGGTCCGTTGAATGATTTGTTTGCAGTCCGTTGTATGTCAGTGTCCAGGTGATCAGGTCCAACCGGTTGAACTCTATTTTTGGTGCGGGCTTGGGGTATGCTCACCGTGACCCCTTGGGAGTTGGGACACCCTACTGCTGTCATATATTATATGTTAACTGTCAGTATGGGATAGAATGTTAGCCCCCTACAGGGTAAACGCTGGACCTTTGAAGGTCTCAAGCCCAGACAAAAAGATTAGAGATAACATCAGGTTAATAACAGCCTATAAATATTCTATCCAATTACTATGAGTTGCTACCACCTTGATGGATTAAATTGCTAAAATCATATAACACTTGACCATAAATTAGGGCCCTCAAGCCCCAATTTGTAAAGAGGTCCTTATTTGCCATTGGACAGTGTTAATTGAAGGACAGATTTTATATAAAGTGCAGGCGGCTGATGTGGTACGACGCAATCGGCTGCATGAGCGGTAGGATTCAATTAATGCAAGTCAATGCAGCCAGTCATGTTGCACCATATCAGCCGCCTGTAATTTGTCTACATCAAATTTGTCCTCCAATTATAATTTTCCTTTGCAATTTATCCTCAATGGATCTAAAATTTCAACGCCTTAAATAAACTGATATTAAAATCATGTTACTTGTGTCGCTATTAGCTTATTAGGTACCGGACCTGTCCACCAGTGCACGGTATGCGTGTTTTACAATGTCCAGAAGATCAGTGCCCCTGACGCATGTATGCATCTCAAGGTGCACGTATTCCGCCGGGTGGTGCATGATGCTCGTGGATGTACAGATCAGGATCCTAATACCAATTCATTGCAGAAATGGTAACATTTTGGTGGGGTTTAAAGTTAACCCTCTCTTATAAGCTAGCAAACTTCCCCAACCACCCGGAGCAATTAGGAAAACCCAGCCCATATTGAAGAAGTTGGATTACCTCCATAACCTTCTGGCAAGAAGAGTCGTTATTAGCTGCGAGGGAAGCGAGAATAACCAACCCAGCTGCTACGGTGGAGGGCCAGAAGCACAACCTCTCGTGGTCGAGGAGAGACAACACGGCCAGGTATTTGGCTCGGTTCTCCACCTCTACATTTGCCTTTGCAGCCTTGAGATAGAACCTACTTACAAAAAATTTACAGTGAAAATATTAAGAAAGGAAAAGTACAAGAAACAAAATCGATCGAAATATGTGGAAGCAAAGTAACCAGTTTCTACTAGTCACGAGATCATGTGCATGAATTTGTCAAAATTCCGCGAGTGATTCGTGCGTAACTCTTGCAACCTTCAAATGCGAATTATTCCCTGATTTTTGAAAATTTTGGCGATCTTTGTGACTATAGCTGCAACTGATATTAAGGAAGGATATAAAAAACCAGAGGAGTTATTTATGGACAGGTATCAGGTATGGCAACTGAAAGAGTAGCTACGAATCCTTTTTTTTTTTTTTTTTTATAATGTTCCCAAAACAAATGAGTACCTTAAAATCTACCCACCAAATCTTTGAGTTCACCCAAGCCGAAACTCATTGAATCAAATGCTGGAGATTGTTAATTATCCCATACTTCACACGATGGATCTTGAGATCACGAGCATACCATCAGACCATCGGTTTTTTATTTCATGTGGTACACACTCAAAAAAGTGACCTTCAAGTCAAATTTGAGCTTGCACATGATTTTAAGATTACTTTTCTGAGATGTGTGCCACGGGAAATAAAATACTAGCCGTTTGATGGTATGCCCATGATCTCAAGACCATCGTGAGAAAATTTGGGAGGATAAATGATCTCTATCGTCTGATTCAATGTAGTCATTGTGATAAATAAATGATCTCCAAAGTCTGATTCAACGCAATCAATGCCTTTCAGTGTGTGGGTGAACTCAAAGAATCCATGGGTGGATTTAAAGGTACTCTCAACAAAAATATGAGATGAGAGACGATATCTTTTGGAAATGAGCCCTTATTTACGGGCAAGTATGGCAACTGAAAGATTGAGAGTGCTAACCCAGAGACTCCATTCAACGGTGCAAACTATCCTAATAAGGGTTGAAATGATTCTTACATCGGTCCAGTATTCATTGGGCCCAGTCCCCTTGGAGAGAAAATTAGTAAAACTAGGGATTACTTGAAATTTACATGCTTATACTATTTTAGAAAATTTTAGAAAAAAATGGCTTGATACACTTTATAATGTATCAAAAAGTAATTCTGTTGACGTGTGAGGTAAAAGATGATTTGAAATTATAAAAAAATCTCTAAAAAGTTAATCAATTACAGTTAAAAATTTTATAATTAAAATTATAAAAAAAATACCTTCTACAAAATTTCATATAACATAAATGACGTGGAGTGTTTAATTGGGAACAAGTGTAATTCGTTAATTTTAATTAGAAATGTTTCTCCCACATTAATTGAATGTCTTATGGAACCTAAAAAGCCGTGACAATTTTTTTGTCTAAAATAATATAATTCGTTATAACTCTTTACAAATAATCCTTACTTGCTAAAAAGCCCTCAACTTCAAAGATGTTCAATTAACTAAGATGGCTCATCACCATGGAAAAAACACAAACAAAATGCAGATAGTTGAGGCAAGAAGACGGGTAGCGTAGATCACTACAGGGAGACGACAAGCCTCCCTCCTCTCAGAGGGCCGTATGTCCAAGAACCAAGCAATTTTCCTTTCTAGTGGAGGGAACCTGAGCTCACTCCTCCCCTTCCATCTTGGAGGGACCTCCTATGGAGGGTAAATTGGTGGGAAAAGGCTCGCTAGCCTAAATGGGTGTCTACAGTGGACTTCTCAAACTCCAAACGGGCTCCCTTCTCTAGGCAACATGGTGGATCGGTGTGCTTAAGATGGTAGTGACTAGTTTAGAGTGCTCGGAGTTTTATTTAAGAATTGTCTAATGCAACACAATTAGCATTTGTATAAGGTGCCCATCTGGGCATGGTGCATGCAAATGAGAACTATGCACAGCCACTGGGACACATAAAATTATAAAAATACTTAAGAACTTAAATATGTGCATGTCTTAGTGTCCGTGCGGTATTTGCGCTATCTCTATTGGTACCAAAAACACCCACTTGCCGCACCTATCAAATAGTCTACATAATATTGGTCAGGCTAGGTGGGTGCTTTTAGAGTTTTGGTAAATGCAAATAGAACTGCCATATAATGAAGGCAACATTCTAGATAAATCAAGCAACCCAATCACTCTTAATTTGATCGGGCCAATCTCTCTTTGTTAAACGATCAAATCTTTACCCTCACAATTTGCATGCACATAAATAGCTATAGACTTCTTATGATTTGATCATTTTAATATAAGGAGATTGACTTGTTTACACTTGAGAATGAACCGGTTGGTTACTTATACCAACTCATTCTAAATCAATTTAGATTATTATTATTAAAAAAAAAAGATATTATAAAAATAAAACAAAAATATTCTACACTATCGAAATACAAAAGAAAACATTTACTTACTTTTTTTTTTTATCAATAAAACATTTATTAGCTTTTCGTTGTATGAATAGTAGTACTTTTCATCCTTTCGATATCTTTTTCATCATCCTAATAGCCTAATAGGTCTCCTCATAGGAAATTGACAAAGGGTATCTTTTGACACATGGTTCATGCAGCGAGTTCAGAATTTTGGGTCCACTTAGGAATTTCAGTTAAATCAAATGACTTGCAAGAACTAAGCAACAAAATATAAAAATTCAAACATCTAAAGAACGTACCATAGGAAGTTATAGGTTGTTGGCAAGAAACATTGGAAGTTGAGGACCTCCTGCACGAGCCATTCCATGGCTACGACTTCGTGCCTACCATACACATTGCTTCCCACCTGGAACGTTTTCTGCTGGATCCTGAAACATTCACGAGACATGCCCCTTAGGCTCTCCTGATTTTTCAATATTGAAAGGGAAACCACTTCATCATGTAAAGGAATGGGAAATTATGAAACATGCCTAAGTGACCAAGGGATAGAGGAAATTATGAAACCTGATCCCAAGTGATTAAAGAATTATTCTGAGAGTCACCAGCACCAGTCATGCCAAAAGCTTGACATCAAGTTAGACTATAAGGCCCTCTTTGGCAATCTTCTTCCAAAATGTACTTTCTAAGAGAGAAAATGTTGGGTGAGAAGCACATTTCACCGACAGACATGACATCTTCTAGCTGAAAATGGTGTTGCATTAAGAAGTTGCCCAATACTACTTTTCACACAACTCAATTTTCAATATTCGACAGACTTTTTTAAGAAGCAATATTTGAGAAGTAGGATTGCTCAATACTACTTTTCACACAAGCATTAAGAAGTGGCATCTGGAAAGTACTTTTTGGAAAAGGTTTGCCAAACCGGGCCTAAAATTTCATAAAGTCAGCTTAGCTTCTGTCAAGAATCTATCCCTAAAGTATTCACTGATACTTATACATGTATAAGTATTAGCAATGCCGAGTTTGGCATTCTAGAGTGTACAAATATTATAGAAAAAAGGAATTACTTTTAAGAAAGTCTTAGCCTATCATATTCCAGAGAGTCTTAGAAAAAAGGCAATGGCCATATCCAATTGGTTGAATCGGATTTCGAGTCCAATCAGATGTCCAGCTTAAAAGAATCTTGATTACATGTCATCCTATAAAAAATGAAAACCATAAAATCAAAATTCTCCTATATCCAAGGGTTGGATATCTAGTTGGACTCGAAATCGGGTTCAACCAGTTGGACGTGACCATTGTCCTTTCGAAAAACAAGGATGGACACATTTCCAATCTCCAAAAGTCATTCAGTCTGTGTAGGGGAAAGGATCGTTTGAAACTATGAAAATAGTCCAAAAATGCATTTGGATCAATTTGGAGAAAAATTTATAACAAAAATTATAAAAACACCTTTCTACAAAATAGCATAAAACACAAAATGATGTGTATTTAATTGGAACGAAAGGGTAATTTGATCATTTTAACCATAAATGTTACTGACCTTGACCACATTGTCTTATTGGGAATCTAGAAAATTATGACAAGTTTTTTTTTACATAACTTTCTAAAGTCTTCTCTGAAAAGCCTTATACATATGGGTATCAACAAGTATCAGCTAAGAATGTTAAAGTTTTTCAGCTGACAAAGGGATTTGGTATCTTGGAATACGTTTAGGTTTCGGCAATGCATATCAGTGGGTTGGCCAAAGCAATATCCGATACCGAGTTTTTCAACCTTGGTTCAGATAAATTGGTGTTTTTCCAATGAATTTAATTTAGTACTCACTCCGACACCACCTGAATGCCAAGGTGAAAAACGGATAGTTTAAGAAGTCTTGTGAGTTAATAAGAGGGGTTGAATTTGTGGTAAGAGAAAGAATAATTTTACACGTTGAGGGGCTGGTTTTCTTCGATCCTTGTGGCCAATGTGACACAAGCTATTCCGAGCACTTGCAAGTTTCTCTTAATTTTGAAGAATCCTCGGCTCAGAAATCTGTCGAACAAACTTACGCCTAAGAACAATGTCTCCCATTGAAGCTCGCGATTGTTAGTGTGCTGCAAGAAAATAAAATGAGCCGCCATTAAAATTAGAGTACCTTTAAATCACCAAATCGTTTAGTTCACTCATGCTGAAACACATTGATTATATTGAATCGGGCAATGGAGATTGTTTATCGTCCAAATCTTTCACACGATCCAAATCTTTCACACGATGGATCTTGTGGTCGTACCATCAGACGGTCGGTTTTTTATTTCATGTGGTACACACCCAAAAATATGACCTTAAAATCAATTTTAACCATGCACGTGATGTTAAGGTCATTTTTCTGTGATGTGTTCTATGAGAAATAAAACACTGACCATCTGATGGTAGGCCCATGATCTCAAGATCCATCATATGAAAGATTGGGAGGATAAATAATCTCCATCGTCTGATTCTACCAGGTCAATGTGTTCCAGCATGCGTGAACCCAAACATTGGATGAGTGGATTTAAAGGTACTCTTAAAATTAAATAATTAATACATCTACAAGCTTACAACGCAGACATTCAGACCCGTAGTTTTCGAGTTACCACATCTAATCTGCACAGCACACTGCACTCATGCCGTGCGGGCTGGAGGAAAATTCAAGTGTATTTTTTTCTCATAAAATCACAATTCAGCCATATAAAGTCAACACAATTTCGCCAATTGGTTGGATGTGAATAATGGTTGGTATAAATGTGTATAGATCGGATGGTTCAAATCACCCCAAAACTGTGATTTTTGTGGCTGATTGTCTTTTAATTTATGATCTATATCTTAAGCCATTAATGAGGTAAAATTATTTAAACATTATTTTGGCGTTTAAATGGCCCTCAGAGCCAGCTCAGAAACAGCCAATGGTTGAAACGCACTTGCCTATTGATTCAAAGACTTAGATCACGTGCCACTGTGCAGTTCGAGGGCTTATATGAGGCGTGTTCGATCATACCCCTATAAATGAGGGGTGATGCGTCTTTTTGAACTTAATATCCTTTTCTTTCCCTCTCCTTAATGACGATCATACCCCTATAAATCAGGGGTGATGCGTCTTTTTGAAGGGTATAATTTCTAGACTTTCAGAAATAATTTAATCTGATCAAGCGGGTCCTACTTTTTTTCTTTGGCTGAAAAAGGTTTGACTTTCATAAACTTTTTCCAAACGGTCTAAATCATTTCCGCATATGACATGGCTGCCTATCAAAACGAACTTACACGTGGCACTTTTTCATCCAGCCACTACGATGTAATCGACTACATTTGATTCACCTAAAAAGTAACCAATAACTAAAATGAGATACATGGCGTACCACATGAGTTGAAATTGGTACCAGTATCTGCAAGATTGAGTCTCCACAAGTTGCAGTTCCTACCGTAAAAAAAATGTCGAATGCCATGATCGTTTGTCATCTCAATCATCCATAATATATATATATATATATATATATATATATATATATATATATATATATATATTGATATCATGGCCCACTTAATATTGATAGGTGGGGTTATATATTTAACATGTGTAAAAGATTGAGATAAAAAATAATCCATATCTTCTAACAAGGCAGTCAACGATTTTATAGGTGGAAATCTTAGGGTGCTAAGATCTCGTTTGGGAATAAAGGCATCTCTAAAAATCAGCGGAGAGCAATTATAATACATGGTAACTGTTATTTTTTAGGCTCATATATGATATAACATTCAGGGGCGAATCTAATGCATACTATAGTTTTATGCTCTACGTGGCAAGTTGTACTGAAAAGAAGTGTTGTTTTGTACATATCTTACAGATCCAACTCGTTTATAGTGAGGTAAGATCCATTGATTGTAACTAAATAAAAGCAATTCTCATCACCATTATCAAACAAACAAATTATTATATGTTCGAAAGGTGTTAAGCACCGCACCATTAGATTTGTACAATTGACTGTTTTATTTAGACTAGTCAGTCGGTACACTAGCATACTCAAGATCAATCGGTGCCAAAAAAATTATAAAAATAGCGGGGGGTTTTCAGTAATTGACACACTCCTTTTAGTCCATCTTGTTTAAAGAAAACGGCATTCAATTCTGACTTTGAAGAGAAACAAAATCCCAACAATATTAAGACTAGTTAAAAGGGAGAGTACCTTGAGCCAACAAAATTTCTTAACCCACCCACCTAGCTCCAACCGGAGATTACGGGTTGGTGCTTTTAGAGTGTTGCTGGCTACAAATAGAGCTACCCCATAGGGAAGCATGGGTGAATTAGAGGTGATGCCGTGGCGCATCCGAACCGTCCACTCCATAAATATAGGGTTTTAGATTTTCGAATACATTTTAACTATTCGAAGGAATTTAAAACGCCTTTCCCCTAACATACAGACAAAAACTGTCAGTCTGAGTGATACGAGATGCTCATGCACCAGTTACCAACTGACCGTACGCTTCTCACCTCGAACTCAAACGCTAGAAGTACCGAGTTTCATTTAATAAATCGCCAAAAATCGGTGATTTTAGATGGAATAGTCGAACTTTTGGCGGTGATTAATATCAAAGAAGGATAAAAATAATTAAAAGCCAAATAGAGCAAAAAATCTAGAAGAATGAAAGCTCTTCTTACCTCGACTATCCAATGAACCATAATAAGTCTCTGTTGGACGACGAGATCGCCGTATTCCGTCGTCGATAAGTATTCCTCGGCGTAGTCATGTAAAAATATCTGTTTCCTCTCCCTGCTTCGGAAGTTCTTGTAGCTTTCTTCATGCTCCTCGTCTTCAAATCTT
The DNA here is from genome assembly GCA_021018995.1 of Chloranthus sessilifolius. NCBI lineage: Eukaryota > Viridiplantae > Streptophyta > Magnoliopsida > Chloranthales > Chloranthaceae > Chloranthus > Chloranthus sessilifolius. The sequence goes on along the minus strand of CM037586.1, from coordinate 152,979,770 downwards.
AACAGCTGAATAGAAATTACAGAGCTACAATTTAATTCATCAAAAACTGAAAAAAAAAAAAAAGTTGAAAGCTAATGAAAAGCGAAAAAAAAATTATGGACGTGTAAACTTACAGTAAACTCGTTTGTGTACTCGGCTTCGGTTCCACGCGGGCTCGATTTTGAGAACTGCTTAGCGTATTGAAGAAACAAAGAAAAACAAGCGGAAGGAACTGAATCTCCAGAAGATCGTTGGGAAAATTCGTCCGCTGATTCAAGAGGGAGAGAGAGGGGATCATCAGAAAAGTTTTCGTCTGAAATGTTACAGAAGAACTCAGCTTCGATTTCCGAAAGCGTCAATTCGTGGCTAGAGAATTCTGAATCTTCGTCTTCGGTCGATAACTCTTCAGAACAAAGCAAACTCGAATGCAAGTCCAATTCAACTGATTTCTGTTCTGTGGATAACATCGAGTTGCAGTCGGAAAATTTTCTCGAGTCTTCGGAAAGTGAAGATCTTAGAACTCCTTTTACTTTGATTTTAGTCGCATTTTGAGATAATTCGTTAACTCGCGATTCTAGGCAGGAATTCTCATCGGAAGGAGCGGTTCCTCGATTATCCAGCGGTATTTTTTCTCCTTTACATGATTCGTCACCGGAAATGAAGAAATTCCGATCGATCTCTTGAGAAAAAGGCTTGATGTAAAAAATTTCAGAAAGAGTGGTTGCGGAAGCTGCAATTCCTTCGTTTTCCTCGACCTTTTCAGCTCGGTCAATGAATCTGAACTTACGCTTCTTGTTTCTCTCGGGAAACAAGCCAGATTTGGGGGAATTACATGCGTTCTTTTCAGAGAATGATTCTACGCAAGAGGATTCAGATACCTCGATTTCTCCTTCGGCTCCATCTTCTTTTTTCTCTATCATTCTCTCTTTTTCGATTTTTTTGTAGTACAATCTCGTAATCGGCCGCGAATATGGAGCGGAAAATTTTCCAGTTTCGCTGGAACATTGAGTTTCTGCTCGAAATTTAGTTGCAGAACTTCCGATCGTCTCAATTTCTATCTTGCGGCGAGAAGTTTTCGATCCGGTTTCCAGATTCTCAGATCTGGAAGGAATCAAGCTAGAACTGTACGAAACTTCGTTAGAAAGACATGAAGAAGAACAAGAAGCGGCTGGGAATGTTGAAAATTCACTCATATTTTCAACAGAAAGCGAGCTAGAAAAGTTGTTAGAGATCGGAAGGAGAGGAAATCTTTTCCGGCGGGGAATCTTTGAACGGAGTTTCTTACAGTAAGAAACAAGTTGGATCTTGCGCTTATCCAGTGAACTGCTTTGTTGATGTGTCGGATCAACATTCGGAGACATCATAGTTGATTTCTATTTTTAGTTTGTAAACGAAAACGAGAACAGAGAATTAGGGTTTCTGTAACGAAGAAGATGATGGTGATGAAGAAGAAGTAGGAGGTTATTTTCGACGAAGGCTGGGAGGGAAGAGTGGGAGCACTACGTATTTCTCCCTTCCAACTGTTTGCTCAACAGGGCGCGAGTGGCTGAAAATGTTGGGAGTTAGCTTTATAAAGTCCTTGCCACGTCACTCTCTTTTTCGCCACGTCGGTTCGTGCACACCACACCCTCGCAGGGGTAGCTAAAGTTTGGGTACCATTATATGCAACTTATAAAAGTGCAATCTCACCCCAGCCGAAATGATAATCTAATCATTGACTTCTTTGTATTGGATGACCGAGGTCGTTTGCTATCTCACTCCTCTACAGTCTACATAAGGGATTTTGAGATGATGTGTATACCATCATAGAGTATTTTTTTACTCCACATGGCACACATCCAAAAAAAGTAACCCAAAAATCAATACATGCTCCAACATGATTTTAGTGTTACATTTTTGGAATGCTTGACACGTGGAATCATAAAATAAACACACGATGGCACCACTAGGATCGAAAGAACCATTTTGTGGTTTGAACATCAATCGATTTGGAAGGTGATCAATGACATGTGAAACTACTCAAATTTTTATGGGAGCCTTTGGGTATTTTTATGGCTAAAATTAGAGCCATTCATGTTGCTCTTGTGACTTGGAATAGAGATAGTTTTGGAAACATCTTTGTCAAAAAAAAGGATATCCTTGGGCAGATTAAAGTCTTGGACATCAAAGAAGAGGCTGCCCCCCCTGCTTTCTGCTGACTGGAATTCTAGAATTGCATTGAAAGCATAACTTCAATCTATCCTGAAAATGGAGGAAATCTATTAGAAACAATATTCGAGAGACAAGTGGATCAAAGAAGGTGATCGTAATACAAAATACTTCCAGCGTTTGGCTTCACAAAGAAGAAGAAGAAACCTTATTTCTTCTATTAACCATGAAGGCGTCACCCTCTCTTCTCAAGAGGGCATTGCAACGACCTTTATTGATCACTTCTCGAATCGCTTTAAAAGGGAAGAAATTTTGAGACCCAAACTTGATGGTCTTTGTTTCAATCGTGTTTCTCACGCTGAAGCCTCTTCGATCGAATCTCCTTTTTTGGAAGAGGAAATCAAGAAGGCTATTTTTGAGTTTGCCAGAGACAAGGCTTCAGGTCCCGATGGTTTTCCTTTAATTTTTTTCCAAAGATGTTGGGATATCATTAAGAGAGATCTCTTGGCAGTCTTCCGGGAATTCTACTCTACTGGCTTTATTAAGAGAGAAATTAACGCTACCCTTGTAGCTTTAATTCCTAAAATTGAGGGGGGCTGACAAGGTGGGAGCTTTTAGGCTAATCTGCCTCTTAAATAACCTCTACAAAATTATTTCTCAACCTCTTAGTATCAAATTCAAGGCTATCTTCAAGTTGATGGCTAATAAGAATGCAACTATTAGGGAGGCTGCAATTCTTGGGGATTCTGGCATCTCCTCGTGGAACTTGCAGGTTTCTCGGAGGCTCTATGATTGTGAAATTAGAGATATTATCGATCTCATTGAGATATTAAATGAAGCTAACATATCCTTTTATGATTCTGTTGATAAATTAATTTAGAGGCTCGATAATTCTGGATCCTTCTCCTCCAAATCGATGTACAGCCTCCTTTCCTTTATAGTTTGCCCCGAGCTACCTTGGCTATGGATCTGGAATGCCCGTGCCCCTACCAGAGTTGTTTCTTTTGTGTGGTTGACTGTTATGGATAAAATCCTCACTGTTGAGAACCTCCAGCGCCATGGCTTCCAACTCGCTAATAGATGTGTTCTATACCTATCCAATATTGAAGATGTCAATCACCTCTTCCTCCATTGTACTCATTCGTCTGAGATATGGAGACTTTTGTTATCCTGGTGTAATCATAGTTGGATTAAACCATTCTCGATGAGCTCTTATATAAGTCATTACGTCAAAATGAGGGAAAAACTACTGTAGCATCATAAAATAAACCACTATTTAAAATAGTGGTGTAATATTTCACTCACTAAAACAGTGGTTTTACTCCCTAAAATAGTTGTTTTAAATGTTTTACTCCCTAAAACAGTTGTTTTTTAAGTTTAAAATATTGTCACGTGTAAATCTCGTGCAAATGTATCGGGCTCACCCCGACGAAGCCCTAATTCGAAAACTACCTCTCCTTTCTCTCTTTATATATCTCTCTAAACAAACCGCTCCCTCTTCCTTCTCTGAAACCCAAACCTCTCTCACTTCTTCCTCTCTCACCTCTTTGCCTCCTCCCCTCTCTCTTACTCTCTCTCCCTCTTCGAAACCCTAGCCACCATCTCCCTCTTCGAAACCCTAGCCTCCATCTTCCTCTCTTCTCTCTAATGAAATCCATAGCTTCCCCCATCATTGCAGCCATAGAGACTCTTGCAATCCTCCTTAGATATACAAAATTTCATTTCCATTTTCAAGACCTAGAAATCCCCCAGTTGGATCTATGAAATTGGTGTCGTATGGGCTCTAATTGTTCCGAGTTGATCGAAAAAATCGAAAAAGCTGCAGTGTCTATCGGATCTAGAATCGGTGACCCTAATTTTTACAAGTCGAAATCGATGTGTGCCCTATTTTTAGGTATGATTTTTAATCTTTTATTATATTTAATTTTTCATTAATTATATCTATCTTAATTTGTTATATTTCTCCTTATCTACAATCTAATTTTTAATTTGCCAAAGAGGATAACCATATTTTAATGGCATTTTGAGGCAGGCTGGTCTGAGGATTGGATCTAGGGTTTTTTATTGTTTGTGATGTACTTAATTTATTTTCATTTTTTATTTCATATTTGCCTCGTTTTGGGATTTGATTTGAGTTTTATCTCCTTATAGAGGTTTTCGGAGAACTATTTTTTAGTTTTTTGTTTTACCTGTTTCTCAGTTTTTTTATTTTTCGTTCTTTAAATGTGGTTTTAAGTGCTGATTTATGAGGAATCCTGTTGTTTTCCATTATCATTTAAATGTGGTTTTAAGTTCTGATTTATGAGGATTTCCTCCTCACTAAAGGTTAGATCGCATCTGATTTTGGTTCAGATTTGAGCTCTGATTTTGGTTCAGATACGATCGCATCCGAGCTGGGATTTGATCCATGATTCGATCATCATCTAGGTTAGGGTTTGAGCTCTGATTTCAAAGAAGAAGCCTAACAACTAGGATTTTAGCTCAAATTTGAACTCCTCACTCCAGATTTGAGCTCGATTAGTTCAAATCTCTTATTTGACCTGGATTTCCATTCTACCTCTTCTCGCCAGGTTCAAATATCTCATTTTAACTCAATTCAATAATTTTATGCTAATTTTTTATGTTAATCTCTCAACCGAGAAAATGCGATGGCTTGGGGATTGGACTCCCCAATTTTCATATAATTTTAGTGTTTTATTGCTTGTTTCATGGATTAGAAGAAAAAATGCCATCACTCAATTCTTAAAATGTTTAGTAGTATTTTCCTTGCCAGACTCATCAAAAGGTTCAGGTCTGATTTTGTCAATTTTTTAATTGTTAATTTGATTTCTTATGAATGCATCCTTTGTTGGTTTGTTGTGGAAATTTATTTTTGATTTTTTTATTTAAAATATTAACTATTTGGATATATTGAGCTTTTATATTTCTTATTGAGATGATTTATCCAATAAAATTATTTAACAAAAATAAATTAGTATATAGAATTAGATCAAGTTCAACTTCGATGGTTGTAGCAGAGATAATCCTAGACTGGCTGCGATTATCGAAGTTTACGATAAGAATAGAGGAGAAATGTTATTATTTGATGGTCCAATTTTGTGCAAAATCTGAGATTTTTTTCTACACATCATATAAATGTTTCTAGGTTTTTTTTTCTGGACTTTCTCAGAATCGGTGACCCTAATTTTTGCAAGTCAATATCGATGTGTGGCATGTGGAATCTCTAATCTACAGCGAGTTTTAAATCGATGACAGCCCTACCTTCGATACATGGAGGGCTACCTTCGATACGAGTTAAAACTGACAGACCAACCTTCGATACATGGAGGCAATAGTATGCACTTTTAACCCGTCCTGTTGACAGCCCTACCTTCGATACATAGATGGCCATTGCATCAATAATACTCTCCGACTAGGTGCACCTTTGAGATATCTCAAAGTGCATACTATTGCCTCCATGTGAGGGGCACAGGGAGCTTGCATAAACTGACAGACGATAGTGACAGTCTACGGGATGTCTACCTTTGTAATTTTAGGTAAATCAGTTTCCCTACCAATCTCTGATTTTTATCTTGATCTTCTAGTGACCCTTCTTGGTTAACAACTAATTTGAGTTTGTCATCCATAGGTGTATCTGCTAGTTTTGCTCCTAACACTGATCTTGTTTGTAACAACTAATCAGATTCATAATGTTTCAAAATGAAGTTGACTAGGTTTTCTTCTTAAGCTCTTCATGAAATCATCTAGGTCTATCAGGGGTATTTTAATGATGTCACATATGTGGTAAAATAAACAGAATGCCTTTGGTTGGCTTGTTTGATTTTGCAGAAAGGTTTGGGAGCCCTTGGCATTTACTACCAACATTATGATTCTGCTATTTATAAAAGGAAAATCACAATTTATATTTATTTAAAATTTGATACTTGTTATCCACAGGGAGTGACAACATCAACAATGATGTTCTGGTTGGTGTCATGGTCTGTCGCACGGAAAGGCCCAGCCTACCCCTCGATGTTCAATCCACTTGCTTCGATATTCGTGATACTTATCGAATCTCTCTTTATGGATGGAGAATTGTCCGTTGGGAGGTTTGTATTTTCTTTCTTTTGGAAAGGGTTGTAAAGACATTGTAGTCTTCATAAAGAATAAATTCATGTTGTCCAACCTTGAAAATAGTATCTACGTTCAATTTTTGAAGCATTGAACTGTTAAATATTGAGCATAAAAGGTGGTGTACAATTCATATTTTTCATACGAACATGTGATACTTATGGGTAAAAGTTCTGGTTGGTCACAAACAAAGGACTTCCATTCCAAAATTCAAGGAATTGTCCTCATTTACCATGATGCATTAAACTGTGCATAACTATCACACATTAATTATAATGAGAGGTTAATGGACAAATTCTGCTGGCAGATCCAAGGACTAATCTTCAATTCTCTTACCCATTAGAATTTTTTCTTATAAGCATCATATATATGAGATGTTAAACACAAATTTGGTAGCAACTTACAAGTAACACCCTATTAATATGTAGATATATATGAAAAGTCATTTTACTGACCATGTTGGGAGCAAATGGTAGCACCATAAAACTTATCTAAATTTGATAGGCTAGTAGCACTACCCTAAGTCCATTGAGCTCACATCTTTTGAGTGGCATTGTTACAATGGATGCAGAAAGTTCGTTCATTTCCTTTATAGTGGCTCCAACTGTTTTTAGTCAACATCTTAGCATCTTCAACTCTTGGAATGCATATAACAAATATAGGATGTCATGTGGCAGAAAAATATATCATGGTGGCACTATTAGATAAAATATTAAATGATACATTGTTAGACTTCTACCAAGTATATGTTATCAAAATACATACATATAATTCTCATTCTCTAACCCTGATTTTGAATGTGAAGGCAGTTACGGGGTACGTTTATTATTATAGTAGGGTTGTATGCCTTTCTATGGGGCAAAGGAAGGGAGCCTTCTCCAGCTATTTTTGCTGCTGTCAACAATTCCACTGTTGCTACAGAAACCTGAGGTAGGAGACTAGGCAAGTAGTTGGTTCATTGTGAGTCTTTAAAAGACTACATGGGGTTTAGGCTCATTATATTTAAGTTGAGATTTGTAATATTCATATAAGAGCTGTTGGGTCATCTATATTTTACATGTTGCATTGTGGTTACAATCTCTGATTTCTAGGCGGCATTTCATCATGTAGATGGGACTTAGGGCTGCAGATTGGCTGAGTTTACTTGATGGATTGAGTAACCCAACCCGCCTTGTCGGGTTGGGTCCAAAATGCTTGTCAGCCTATTTATTAAACAGATGGGGTTCGGGTCAAATTTTTTTTACCCAAACCCAACTTGACTGGATCTGATGTGACCCAATTCCTTACTTGGTATTTTGAACTAAGCTGGCTAAATGCGACCCGCCTGACCCAGCCTGAGTTTTTGCTAATTGGATCGATTTAGGTGTGAGTTAAGGGTTTAAGTAAATGGTCGGGCCAGATTTTGGCTGAGGTTAACCGGGTTGACCCTAACCTAGCCCGATTTGACCCATTTGCAACCCTAATGGGATTCAACCCAAAAGTCATACTGATTGGAGTATCCAACCATCCAACCAAAGCACATTTCATTCATTAAATTTTGAACTACGATCCATTTACACTTTTAACTCTCCATGTCCTAAAAGCTCTTGATCAAACAATCATTTTTTGAGTGTCTCCCGTCTACATGATGCCAATTAAGTGGACATCAGATTGGTAACCATGTGTAGACACCAATGTTTGAAAGGGAGTCTTCAATTTATCAAACCTAAAACATCCCATCATGATCACACTATTCAATCCTTCTTCAAACGGGCCAACTTACATTAGAAAATGACCATATATCATATGTAACATATATGTGTGTAATACAAGGTGCATCTAATGCAGATTTTGTAGGCAAAATTGTGGATGCTGACTCTGTTTGACTTTTCAATCCATGTTTGACTGCAAACTTTTCTAATATATCCCAATTATAATACCAATTTTTTTTATTTTTTTCCTCCTAAGATAGTCCTAATAAAAACTGTCGTGTTGAAAGAGGATCGAATGCTCAACACCTTCCCTTTCTATCACCAAAGTCATTTCCTATATCTTAAGTACGGTCTGGTTTTGTTGGAGTTATTTCATATCTTTATAGGTTTCTTGGCTTCCTTTTTAAGTTATTTGGAAAAACTCTTAGAAGTTGGTATGCACAGCAACCCACCTTAACTTGATTCACGAGTTTAGGGTGACCAATGGTCTTGAGTCCATCTCTCATCTTTAGTTTGTCGATGATACTTTATTATTCTGTGACGCCAACTATGGTGATCTTTTGTGTCCAAAATTTGTCCTATGGTTGTTCAAGATGGTTTTCTTTCAAAAAGTCAACATAGCCAAATCTTACTGAATAGGTTGTTCAAGAGGAGAATGATGTAGTTGTTGCTTTAGCTGAGTATTTTGGATGCAGATGGGAGAAGTTGCCTTCCAAAATCTCCTCATTTATTGTTTATTCATGCACTATTTCCTGGATGGGTTTGTTAACAGGTTGGAAAGTACCATGAGGAGTGGAGTTTTCTATGGATTGGCGGATCCGAGTAGAAGATAATTCACTGAAAAAACTGGGATGTGGCTTGTTTTCCAAACGACTAGGCCCTTCTAGGAAAAGCAAAATGGTCTAGGGCATCTAGGAGAGGATCTTGGAGGCCTATGGATGATGGTTCTTTCATCAAAATATGTGGTGTCCTTAAGGTGTGCTTTCCATAAAAGCAACAATTAGAGTTGTGGCTTTCTAGGAGACTGGATCATTTTTTGGTGTCACATCTGGTTGGGGGGAATCATTGATTTTTTTTTTCTCAATCCAAGATTGTGTTGGTACCTCCTCGATGATTTCACTATGGAACATTCCTCTTCGGAGAAATCTTCGCGATAGCGAAGTGCGTGATCTTATGGCTCTACTTCGAGTGCTTGTTTTATAGAGGGCTGACAAGCGCAGATGGTCCTTATAGGACAAAGACACTATTACTGTTAGATTGTTTTATAACTTTTTGGGGAGGAGTACTCTAATATCTCATTATGGAAGGAGCATCGGGAATCCAACTAATATCCCAGTGTTTGGTATTAGGCTGTGTTATCCAGAAATTAGGTTTAAAAACCCATATGATAAGGGTATTCTAGGCAACATCAAGGAGTTTCTAAAACTAAAGGAATAGGCCCATTTGATGCATGTCTTCCAAACCTAGATGCTCAATCACTTGGCCTCTTGTGCGGGGATTGATCCAACAGTACAACACAGAAGAACAAGTAGATGAGCTTATAGAGACTCTGTTGGTTCCTGCTAGCAATTTTTCAAAGCTGAGGTAGAGTGCCATATTCTAGTTGTTCTAGAGCTGTATTGCAACCGTAGTTTTATTTTTTGTCTTCCATCTTTGCATGCGAAAAACATACCACAAGTTTGTTGTAGAATACTGATAAAAAAAGAAGCTTGTTAGAATACATTTATTTTAGATTATATTACCAAAGCAGGTACCAACTTGGAACATACTACCAAAATATAAGGGATCTGGATTTAAATATATTTTTTGAAAATATTTACAAAACAGGGATCAATCTTATTATGTCCCACTCTTCCAAAATACAATTGTGTTTGACTCATTCTTTTATTGATTCCTTCTTCAGGTCCTCAAATATTGGAGTATCTATGTGCTTAAAGTGTTGTGGCGAGCGTGCACAGAAGTCTTGGTACGCACATCTCCAAGGTAGCTTCATTGTTTTGTTTTCTCATTATATTAAGTAGTTAGTTTGCTAAAATAGTTTAGCACTATTAATTCGCATGTTTCATCGTATTTTCTTTCCCATCACAAATTATATTCATCTTAGCCTTATCCCATCTATTTGGATATGACAAACTATTATAAATTTAACAATTATATTCATTGCCATTGAATTTCTACGTATACAGAACAGTGCAGGAGTGAGCGATAAAGCTTTCCCATGATCTATTGTGTTTTGTGCTTTGGAAAGCTCATCACCTTGGTGTGATTCAAAGTGTCATACACCTTTAAAATAAACGACTACCATATAGATTTCCAAAATCAATCTTAGCAGCAGCCCACACAAACCCTTTAGCCTTTTGCTAGCTAGCATTGCACTTATATATTTCTAACTTTTTGGATTTAACTAATGCAGATTTTTTGGTAATGTTGTGACCATCCCCATCTTCTGAATGAGTCTTTGCAAGCATCGCTCACCAAAGGTCGTCCAGAGATCGAATATTTATTCTATTTCTATAATTTAAAAGGCAATTGAGCATCTCATATTATATATTTTGCAGGTGTTTGTGGTCTATTCTGTGATTACTTGGCATTAGTGTTGTTTTAATTTCTTAGTTTTGTGAATTACAGTTATTGAGGTTGATGATGGAGTTTTTGAGGTGCTTTCTACCTCTGGGGACACACATTTGGGTGGTGACGATTTTGATAAGGTTGGATCATATTTTCATCTCTGCAGCAACCATTTAAGAGCTTAGTGTTGTGGATTTTAATTATGATGATATTGTCATTCTTTTCCTTTGCTTATTTATTGTTATCTTATAAATCAAACAGAGAATCGTCGATTGGCACTACCCCATGCCCATATGCACGTGTTGGCATGTTTGGGGGAGCATGTGATGAACGGCAGGGTCGAGCGCCTACATTTGTACACCATGGGTATGATGATAAAATTTGTATTTCTTTTTATATTTATATCTTCTGTTGGTATTTATATAAATTTGTACTTTTTTTTATACTTATCATTACCGTAAAATTGAAAATTTCAGTATTTTCTATAAGTCAATGTGTTTTATCAGATGTATTTATCAGGATCATGTACTTTTTCTGTATTCATTCTTGATTCATGGGTTTAATTGCATTTCCAGTTTTTGACCCTGACCTATTATCCACTTTTGGACCTGACATGGATCTGTTAAAAGAATGATATACCTATATATTGTGTAGCAAACAGGTACCAGGTTGGGTTCGGGTCGGGTTTGAGTTAACTTGAATACAACCTATTTATATAACATGTCAATATTTTCAACCCGACCTATTAGATGGGGACTCCTTAGATAGAAGTCATTAATATCTTAATTTAATGATGTTCTCCTTTTGATTTCAGGCGAAGCTTTTCAATTTGAAGCATACCTCAAACGGATTACTAGGGAACGGGGATACTTTGAAGGAGAGGCAAAGCAATTTTATTTTTATTTTTTTTAATTTTGAAAATAGGTCATAGGGTCCTTAGATTATTAACTCTCTTTCTTTTTTTCTTTTTTTTGTTTGAATAAAAGGATTTGGCATTTAAAGTTTAAAATATTTGGTTGATTTGAAAGGTTGGATCATAGGTTGAGATGTGACCTTTTATTTGAATAAAAGAATTGGGCATCTATTTTTTTTATTAATGACATTGAATGATTTACATTTAAGTTGAATGGATGTGTTTAAATATGAGATTAATATTTTTTTTTTTAATAGTATTTTTTTTTTATAAAAAAATTGCACAAAAAAACCACTGTCAAAAGCAGTGATTTTTTCTATAACTGTTAAGAGTAGTCGTTGTTGAAGTTCATAAACTACTGTCTTGTATAGTGGTAAAAAAAAATCACTCATTTTTTTACAACTGTTTAGGGCAGTGATTTTTTTTTGCTCTTTCACGTAGTGAGTGATTGCTCTAAGAGAAAGAACGGGTGTTGAAAACTTATCCTCCTCGCTGCTCTGTGGTTGATCTAGAAAGAAAGGTATAATAGGATCTTTGAAAGCAAAGGTTCTCATCTTACTCTCCTCGCAGATCTTATCAAGATTAAGACTTTGCAATGGGCCAAAAGTTTTAACCTTATAGACACTAATTCCATTTAGGATGGTCTTAGGGATTGGGATAGTGTATGGGAGATGTAACTTTTCTGGGTCTTTTTGGAGATGCAAGGTATAGATTTTCTTTTTCAGGATAGTTTTTTAGCCCTATGTTGATGAGCTCCTTGCTCATCCTCATCTTGTAGTTTTTATTATTATTGAATATATTTGGTGGCTGATTCATCAAAAAAAAAAAAAACCATTTTGTCGAAGATTAGGATGGAAAATTTTCATTGTCTGATTCAAAGCAGTTAATGGTGAAATTATCTTTCCAATGGGAGTGAGATTATAGTTCCAGGATTGCAAATAATGATAATCTTAAACTTTTTATTAAAAAATATTTAGAAATGAGTACTTTTATTTTCAACAAATGATTCTTTTGATTCATGTGCTTATACCTTAAACTACTTTGAAACAGACGATGGAGATTTTTTTCGTCCCAATCTTTGATACAATAGATCTCGCAATCAAGGTCTTACCATTAGATGGTCAGATTTTAATTCTACATGGCACGGCAGACATTTCGAAAAGTTGTTCGAGATCATGTATGTCATGATCATGTTCATTTTTTAGGATGTCTGCAATGTCGAATCAAAATATGGCCATCTAATGGTAGGACTTTGATCTCGAGATCTTTTGTGACTTTGATCTCGAGATCTTTTGTGTCAAAGTTTGAGACGAAAAATGATCTCCAATATCTGACTTAAAGCTATCGATAATTTAAGCATGTAAAAACCCTAGTTGAAATGAAAAAATTGGGATTGTAAACAAAGGAAACCTGTTGAGAAAACTAACAAACCGCTTTGGCCGCGTGAGGGAATTTGGGACTTATCCTCGACAGTTCTAATATCTCATTCTTCCATACAATTAGTTCTTTAGAGCATCAGACGGCTCAAATGTTGACTCCACTCCACATGGCACACATCCCATTGAGAACCACATTTGAGCCGTCTGATGTTTGTGTGAAAGACGGAGGCCAAAAATGATCATCTACGTCTGATTCAAAGTGATTTATGATTTTAAGCCGAAGTGCTCCAGAGTTTTAGTGGGTGCAAATAGAGGCACCCACAAACGCAAAGAATATATACACGTCAGCCGCTATTGTATCAACATCGGCTGGCCTGGTATAGGTCGATACTGATGACCATACGGAGATTACTTTAGTTATTATTTCAGATAAAGCCTAACTTTTATATATATATATGAAAAGGCGGAAAAGGCCTCTGTCGTTCATGAGAGGACGGTTACCATCCTCCAACTTTTTATGTGGACCTCCACGTGGCACTCAAAACACTTTTTGGGTGTCACTTGGACCTTGGGTGCATTGCTTAGATTATTTTTAAAAAAAAAAAAATTAAAAATTCATCTCTATTGTGTATATTTTGAATTGTGAAATATGGACCAATAAAAATTGTCAAACTTTGACGTGTGAGTTTCACATTTTTTTTTCAATTTTCTTTTTTAATATTGATTTAAACTGTCCACCTGTGCTCTATGTGGCACTTTAAAAATGTTTTGAGTGTCACGTAAAGCTTCACATAAATCTTGAAGGACGGTCACTGTCCTCCATTGAAGGACCTAACCGGCTCCCATATATATATATATTACTAGTGGAAATATACATACTAGTGGAATGAACTATGAGTAACCAATCGTGAAGGAAAATATAATATGATAACAATTTAGATCGGAGAAAGCAATTGTAAACTGGGGTTCTATATATTTCTAAAGGGACTGACTAACCTCATCGTCATTAAACACCAAAGTGGTGTTTAAGTGTAATTACACGATCAGTCGTTTAAGATGTAAGTGATCGGAACCATCAAAGTAATATAGATCATGGATTGACGAAAAATAGGCACAAAAATTATATTTTAGAGATTTAAATCATCCAATATATTAACTATAATATGAACCGTTGTCTTCAATTTTAATGGCTAATATTATAGTTTGTCAATCAAATGATTCACATCTACTTGTCAGCATATTTTATTAGGGTGAGAGATATTCCAATGATAGTTTGCCACTTGGGCAATTTAGATTGATTATAAAAGTACGTCACATAACATACTACACTTCAATGGTGAGAGATAAAAAATGACATTTTAATGGTGAAAGATCACTTAAACATCATTTGGCGTTTAAAAGTCGGTTTGGAGCCGTTATCCTATTTATAAAAGAGTACCTTCAAATACACCCATCAAATCTTTGAGTTCACTCACGCTGAAACACATTGACTTGGTAGATTTAGATGATGGAGATCATTTACCCTCCCAATCTTTCACATGATAGATCTTAAGATCATGGGCGTACCATCAGACAGTTTGTGTTTTATTTCTCTTGGCACACATCTCAGAAAAATAACCTTAACATTGTGTTCACGCTCAAAATTGATTTTAAGGTCACTTTTTTGGGTGTGTACCGTATGAAATAAAAGATCGACCGTCTGATGGTCTAATCATATTCTCAAGATCCATCGTGTGAAAGATTGGGACGATAAACAATCTCCATTGTCCGATCAAATATAATCAATATGTTTTAGCGTGGGTGAACTCAAAGATTTGGTGGGTGGATTTAAAGGTACTCTTTATATAATGCATGACATTGTAGAAAGTCATGAAACACATGGAGCCCAAGTGTCAGTCCCATGGGTCAAAAAATCGTCCGATACCAATACGTATCGCCTGATACGTATCGGTTTTAGACTTGGGCGGTACGATATATTGCATATGTATTGTACCCCCTAAAAAACAGGGTAATTATCGTCCGATACGGGCAATATATCGCCCATATCGGATGATACAGACGATACATTCAAATTATCGGGCGATAATTTCAAATTATCGTCCGATAATTTGATTTTTAAAAAAAAAAATGTATCAAAACGATACATTGAATATATCGGACAATACGCGATACATATCGAACGTATCGCACGATACGTATCGAACGTATCGAACGATACAGACGATAATTTGATTTTTTAGATTTTTTGAAAAAATATATATATATTGAAACAATACGTGTCGTCCTGAACTTCAGGAAGATACGTATCGAAAATCCGATATTTTGACCCTTGGTCAGTCCCTTCATGTTGAGTTCTTACGGTTACATGAATGGTTTTAATATGGATCTGAATCGGGCATATAGGCCATAGAGTTGACCAATATTTACCGGCTGATATCAACTCGGTTTTTTTAATTGATCAACTTTCAAAACAATACTATTAATTTCACCCCAAAAGACTATTTCTCATCCCATCTCTTTTTGTCACATGCATTGACCGCCGTTGAATCAGATGATGGAGATCGTTTTCTGTCCCAATCTTTCTCAAAATAGATGTATAGATCACGAGCCTAACATCATATGGTCAGTTTTTTATTATATGTGGCACACATCTCTAAAAGTGACCCTCTCATGTTTGAGTGTGATGTATGTCATATGATTTTAGATTCACTTTTTGGGGATGTGTGTTATATGTAATAAAAAATTGATTGTCTAATGATTGTAGCATGATCTATAGATCTATTGTGCGAAAGATGAGATTTCCATCATTTTATTTATAGGCGGTCAATGCATGTTTGGTCGAGGAGAGGTGAGAAAGCAATCTTTTGGGGTGAAGACTGCTTTCTATATATATATATATATATATATATATATATATATATATATATATGTGATATATAAAACTGGCCGATATTTAAAATCAAGAGATCACAACTCTGAAGATAAGGAGTTGGCGCAGATGGTAAGAGACTTTGGTTTGTTACTAATAGATCATGAGATTGAATGTTGGCATCTCCCTTCTACGATCCTAGGATGCCCCGTAAGGTATGGGCCAAAAGCACCAGATAAGTTGGCTAATCACGGGTCACCTTTCAAGACATCCGCCACGTGATTTCATCGTGCGTACCGTCTGATTTATAAAACATGATCTATGATATTAGAGATTGGAAAAAAATAACATTTAAGCCATCTGATTTATAAAACATAATTTATGCCACTATAGATTGGAACCAAATAACATTTTTATAAAGGACAAGTTGCAACCTCAAGATCAAGTTTAAGGAAACTTATCTAAATAAAATACTATAAAATTATTTATCACAAAACGAAGCCCAACCTTTGAGGCCAAAAGTCTTTAGACCATGATTTTGAAATCAGATAATACATTACACGCATGATAACCTTTTTGAGGCCAAAAGTCTTTAGACTATGATGTTAAATCAGATAATACATTACACGCATGATGAGGCTCCGTGCCATTTCCCTTAAAAACTTACCCATGAACAAAGTCATGATCAAATGCGCATTGCTCTCAGGTTACCTACACACTACCGGCAACATATGGGCACGGAAGGGATAGGTAGCCTGTCAACTTTTTTTCTTTTTTAAAGGATGGCACGATAGGTTAAAATACGGGTTAAAAAATCGTCTGATACCAATACGTATCAATTTTAGATTTGGACGGTATGATATATTACTTATGTATCGTATCCCTTAAAAATAGAATAATTATCGTTAGATACGAACAATGTATCGTCCGTATCGGACGATACATTCAAATTATCAGACAATAATTTTAAATTATCGTCTGATAATTTAATTTTTAAATTTAAAAATAAATAAATATTAGATGTATTTCCGATACATTGAACGTATCTAACAATACGCGATACGTATCGAACGATATGGACGATACATATCATCCGTATCAAGCGATACAGACGATAATTTAATTTTTTAGATTTAAAATATATATATATATTAAAATAATACATTTAAATATATTGAATGTATAGTAACTCTTGAGTTAGAATCGTATGGCATTCATTAAGGGATTAGGTTCTACGAAATTTTGCGTAAGGGGCATATGCGATCACTCTTAAACTTTTGAGAAGATTTGATGCATATTATATTTATCGTTCAAAATATAATTAAAGGGAAAAAAAATTCAATGCCTACCGAAACTTTGACCAACAAAAAGCCGTTTTTGTTTTTTTAAAGTATATAAAATGCCACGTGACATGTGGCACTTGATCGAGGGTTTGGCTCCACTAACAAAAAAAAAAAAAAAAAAGAAGGCTTCACTAACGGCTGGAATTAAGAAGCCATTGGCGTAGGGTCAGTACCCTATTATTTTTTCCCCTCTCACGAACGATTATTATTATCTCTCTCTCCCTCTCGCTGTCTCCAAAACCCTAGCTGCGTAATGAAAACCTAGATGCGTAATCGAATCGGAGGTCACATCAGAGATCATAACGCATCAACGGTCTTCGAATCGGAGGTCCACCCTGTCTTCAAAACCCTAGCTGCGTAGTGGAAACCCTAGCTGCATAATGGAATCAGAGGTCATATCGCATCAGAGATCATAGCGAATCAAGGGTCGAATCGGAGGTCCAAGGAAGCTTTATCAACTAAAGTGATGGCGATGACGACAACAACGACGAATGAGGATTTGGGGGAAGAAATTGATGAGGTGGGAGAAGATGTGGGTGTGGTTGGGGGAAGAAATTGATACTCAAATGATCAATCGGGTAATCTCTGCTTCTTCTTCTTCTTCTTGGTCTGATTTTATTCTTACAAAATCTTGAAAATGAAATGCAATTTTTTTCTTCATCAATCTCCTTGATTTTTTTTTTTTTTTTTTATATTTTTAAAAAATGAAACTGATCTACTCAATTTCGGTTCAGCTATTCAACCAATCGTTCAAACTTCATCATCTTCTCTCCTCCTTCTTGCTTTGCATTTGGAATTTATATTGTGATTCAAAACTGTCTGATATAGGATCTATGCTGTTAGAACTAATATCTAATCCGTACATGCTTTTGAAACTTAATAGTCTAATGTCTTTTAATTGGATTCGACGGTATTAGATTCATTATATGTTTACATATGGCGTCCCTGCTATCTCAACCTTTGCTCTTCGTTTGATCATATTGCAACCTTACTGTTTGACAAAGTGTCTCTGGGAAAAATGTTTATATATTCGAAGGCACAACTTCTTCAGACTTCCCCTAGAATTCTGCTCCAATGCCTGCTCCAGACCTGCCCCAATACAGCTCCATAACAGCTTTTATAGTGGTTGATTCCGGCCATTTTCTTCTCCTCTCAATGCTCTGCATCAAATTTCGTATGTGCTCATAAATTTTAGGATTCATCTTGCAGACTACATCATTGGTGGGCATTGTCAGTCATTTTTTTTGTGACTGGGATTGTTTACTTTGAATCGATGAGACCAGATTACATGCAAATTTCTCTTGGCATTCCTCTTTTACGTGCAAATTTCTCTTGGCATTCCTCTTTTTATGTAGTATTTTTCCTTTTCACTTTTGCATCCTGAAGTACTATTCTAATGTCTCTCTTGAATCAAATATAATGGCAGTTTGCTTTAGAGTCTAAAGTGAACTATTTTTTCGTAGAGTTTATCAGACATTATTTCCAAGGACTCTCTTTTGTGTAACTATTATTTTGGTCAATTAATATATACATTTTATTTTGAATTCTTGAAATATATCTTATTTTAATGCTAGACTGAGCCCAAATAACGTGGAAATAATAATGTTTTATTTTTATTTTTTCAGATTGTGGATAATGCAGAGCTGAGCCCAAATAGATGGTACAAGGTGAAGGTGATTATGTTGGTGAAATAGCTTCAGTTAATGGTGGCCCAAATAAATGGGACTGTTCACTAATGTGAACTTGCACTGAATAAAAAATTTATTGTCTTTGATGGTCATATCTAGTTTTGCTTCCAAACCACTTTTTGTGTGAGTAAGTATTATGTTAGATGTTAATCGGCGAATCATTTTTGAATCTGAACCTGAAGCGAACACTTTTTCAGTTTTGAGTTGTTGAGGTTTTAAAATAATGTGGGTTCTTTTTTTGCTTTTTAGAACTTCAGTAAGAAATTTTAATAGTTTTGGTGGTTTTTTCCTCGTATCTTGATGCTCTGCGGTTCTATGTTTTGATGGATCTGTAACATGTGTGATGATTAGTGACAGTTAGATGACGTGCTATATAATGATTAGGTACAAGACACTATAACCGCTTAGCTGTAAATCATTCCAATCTGATATGACTTTAGCAGGGATCAAAATCTCGGCCGAGAATTCAATCTTACACTAGTTACTGTCCCTTTATACATGTCTTGGATAATCTTAATCTATTCATTTAGAATGCATTATCTCCTTAGCATCCACTAGATAATCCATTTTGATAATCATTATAGCCCTTCTTCAAATCAATAAAAACCATATGCGGACGTTTTCTTCTCTTTCTAAGTTTTACATTTAGATATCATTTAAAAAATATATATATAATCATTTTTACTATTTTCTGAAACTTAGAGTCATTTTTACATTAGGGTCATTTCAAGCAACAAGCAAACGATACCTGGGTAATGACCTCAAGGCGACTCAAGAATCCAAAACGGAGTTATCTAGCAGGCTTCGGATAAGGTAGGACACTCATTGTATTATCTAGTTCGTAAAATATAATATCCTTGAGCTTTCAATTATGTAATAACGAAGAACTCTGATTTTTCTCACAATAATAACATCTAGATAGTTTATATTCAAAACTTCAAAGTCCAGAGGTAATGAAACATGGATTGACAATTTGCTTTAATATGTGATGTGATGGCCACAAATTCAGGTGGCTCATGGATACTGGGGATATCTGCTACCTAAACACAGTAATGATTCCCCATGCTTGCAATTAGTTCTCATATTTCAGTGAGCTGCTAGAATTTGTCAATATGATTATTGAATATAAAAGCAAAATATTATAAGTTTTCAGTTTGGGGGTTTCAGGGTTTCAAGTTTAGTATTAGAGTTTGGGGGTTTCAGGTTTAGTATTAGAGTTTGGGGGTTTCAAGGTAAGGGTTAGGGTTTACATTCATCGCCTTGTCAATTCCTTCCAATCTCTTGGAAACCCTTCGCCATCCATCTTTGAAACTCTTCGGTTCCACCTCTTGCTAAATCGAAACAATTTGGCGCCTCTGAATTGTTGATGGTAAAGGTGCATGGTGTATGCATCTCATGTGTTTGAGGTTTAGTGTAAAAGAAGGTATGTGGGCCATTTCATGTAGTTTTAATGTTTTAAAAAGTCTATATGACCCCCAACTTGATGAATAAATTTTGACAACTTAAGTGATATCCTAATATTTCCCCTACATAAATTATGGGCTTTGTTATGCCAAAGAAATCGTTATTTTTTCTGAAAAATTAAACTGAACATTGTTTGAGAATTTTACATGGAAATTTCCAATGCCACAAACTAACTTCCATCTATTAAATTGCTTACATCTATGAAAAAATTAGAAAAAAATAGGCAGTTCTAACTGGCTAACTTAACTTCTAATCCATAACAGATTGAATTTACTTGCCAATTCTTTCAAATTAAGGCTTAAAGAAACCATTTGGTGGGTTCACACCCACAGATAGTGTTCAACCGGTCGTAGGTTTTAAAGGTGAAAATTTTCAATGTAGCAAGATAAATTAGGAGGAGAAACAACTACGAACTCGTTCACTATACCCAGTTCGTGATTCTCTAGGTGAATGAGAAAATTAAGTAACATAGATTAGGGCTGCCAATGTGGGCTGAGCAGCGCCATGTTCAAACCAGGTCAGAACTGGCGAATTAGACTGAAAACCAGCCAGTCTAATTTTGGGCCTAAAGCGTTTGAGCTCAATCTCAGCACAAGTCGCTAGGTGAATTGTTAATTTGAACAGTGGTTTGTAGGCCAGTATCGAGCTTATGGGTAGCCTTTTTATCCACCATAACATGTCAAATTCAATTTCTCTATGGCACCCAATATTCGTTACTGATTAGAGCAGTGATATTCAGTTTCTCTAGGCTGGACCAAACAAAACTTAAGTGGGGTGCATAGGGTAATACTTGGCTGCAGTTTTCTAAAGCTTAGCTGCAGTTTTTTTGGAGCTCATTTCTAAACTTTGTATAATGGATGAACACAGGGCATGCACTCTGCAATTACAAGTTGAAAATCCAAAAAGACGCTACAAATTTGTCAAACATAACTTACTTTGCCATATTGGAAATGAACCTAAAGAGAAATTGAGCATAGGGGGTGATTAGAGCCATCTGCCGCAAATATTGCAGTATCTTCGACTACAAATGTTAACAAAGAAGCCATTAGCTTTTGAACAAATTATTAAATCATGTTTGGATTTCCTTTACAAAAACTTATACCTAATATACTATTATATAACCACAATCAGGTCCAAAGTTTCTACAAAAGCATAGAAATTGAGCATAGTGAAGATTGCTTCGATCAAAGATTGTCTAAATTTTTCCATCTGGTTATTTATTTACTTTTATGAAAGAATATCTGCCCCCATTCTTTGTATCTGAACAGAATATGAATTTCCTTCTTCTGGTTTTTTTCCTTTTATTTATAGTTATCTAACTTTTTTTTATTGCATGTGGGTAATTTTTTATCAGTGGGCTTTAATATTTTTGTAAAACGAGATGTTTATTGCATGCGGCCCAGCATAAATATTTGTGGGCCGGGCTTTAAACCCTATTTGGACCTTATGGAGCCCACACCAACCATACGATTTTGTCTGTGGGGGCTCTCATATTGGGAAATGTGTAAACTGTTCCAATAGGACCCAGACATCTGCTTTTGTTTTCTTCCCCTCAAAATTCATATTTAGCAGGGGAGCCATAAAAATTGGTACACCGTGTTCTTGAGTTCTTCACTACCCAAAATAAACCCATTTTGTAATATTTAAATTAAATAAAAATGTTGGGTTTTGTTCAAGGCTTACTTGACATAATTGTGGCTGGGTTTTCTCTGATGATCAGTATGGGGATTTTTGAATTTGTTGCTTCAATTCTCTGCTCATTTGCTTTTTTGCAGAAAGCAAGGGATGTCTCTTGAGGAGAATGAGAGGTAGTGAGGTATTTATTTGTTTCTCTCTCCTCTCTTTTTAATGTTTCAATGACCATTTGAAACATTTGAATGCTTGATTATTGGTTTTCTAGTTAGAGGGCATCTGGGTGTTTATGAAATTTGCCAATTTTATGACTTTTTTACTAAGATTGATTTGGATAGGTGATAAATTTGTTGAGCGACATCTGGGTATTAATGGGTTTCTTCAAATTTATGGTTTTTCATATGAATTTATTTGGGTAGCTGATAAATTTGTTGATTGACATCTGGGTGTTAATAGGTTTCATCAAATTTATGGTTCTTAAACTGCCCTATGCAAGTTTTCATACCTCAGTGTAGGTTTGGGACAACCACCAGCAAAACTAAGTCATGTCATGTGCTGAATTGAGTCAACTGAGTGGAGCATTGAAATGATCAAGTTGAGCAGGTATTGCTGCACATTGTGGCTGAATCCTGATTTGAAACTGTTATCGAGTCATGTTGGCCAAACCATTATCGAACTCATATTCCAAGATCCAATAATATGAACCATAGCCATATTCCTTCTTGGGCACCTTCAGACTGCGCTTCAGCGCTGTAATTTAAGACCACATGTTTCTTTTGGCTTTTTTTAAGAGGGTTACCCCCAAGAAATGTGACATATCCCCTTGTTGACCTTTGTTGACCTTCTATTAGGGACCGATCTGGCTCAATCGGCATCCATGAATACTTCCCCATCTAAATGGTCATGGTCTTCATACAAAGTGCCTTTACCAGGACTAGATGACATCCAACCTATGGTGTGAGGTGATTGCATATGCCTTTCCAAGCTTGAATGAGAATGCATGCAACCTTGGATCTCTAAAGAATTTTAGGGTGTGGAGGGAAGTCAAGTTTCTATGGTTGGGAACTGAACATAATTTAATTATCATGCTTGAGAATCTTAAATGACATAATTTCTTCTCCTCCCTATGTGTTGGAATTTTAGTTGTATTAGATATCATAATTAGTTAAGTTATTTTCTCGCTAATTGTTTTGTTTGACTGAGATTTGTTTTAATGCAGATGCAGACTAAATAGCTCATTGCATGAGTGCTAATTTTATAAATGATCCTTCTTCCAGATTAATAATTATGCTGAACACAATGATGCAATCTTGCTGATTATAATACCTGTTGCCCAGGCTGCGGAGATTTCATCATCTTGAGCCCTTAGGCTAGCCAAGGAATTTGATACTGATGGTAATTACAGTTGATCTTATCGTCTTTGTGCACCAATTATACAATGCATTATGATTTTTGGAATGCGCATTTGGTAATAGCCTGTCCCCCCCTCAATTAGTGATTTAGCCTTATTTTGTTGATTTTAGGTACCAGAACGATTGGTGTCATTAGTAAAATAGATCAAGCCGCTACAGACCAAAAAACCCTTGCTGCTGTTCAGGCACTTCTATTAAAACCGAGGACCACGTAGCTCATCTAATATCCCACGGGTTGCTCTGATTGGGCAATCTGTTGCTATTTCTTCAGCACAATCTGGCTCTGAAAACTCTTTGGAAACTGCTTGGCAAGCTAAGAGTGAAAGTCTAAGATCTATACTAACTGGAGCCCCTCAAAGCAAGCTTGGTAGAATAGCGTTGGTGGACACCCTTGCTCACCAGATTCGCAAGAGTATGAAAGTGAGGCTTCCGAACCTCTTGTCAGGGTATGCCGATTTCTGATCATCTCTTGACCTTTGGTTTACTTTTATGTTCCTGATGTTGTTCTTGGCTCAAAAGGTATGACAAAACCCAAACAAATGGCAGCTATTCTCACTTCTTACATTGCTGATTCCCCTTAAGGTTGATGCTGTTGTTCAACACCAATTACTCCTCTTGGTCATAGTCAATTAAACATAATAGATAGTCTCATCTGCATTGAGGTTGATGTTGTTGTTCAACACCAATTACTCCTCTTGGTCATAGTCACCAAGTTGGGGTTTGGGAATAAGTAGACAAGAGATAAATTTGAAAAAATTTAACCAAGAAATCGTGATTTTTTTTTTTTTGATCGGTAAATGAAATTTTCATCTCTACCGATCCCAAAAAACAATCGCGACTTTTGATCAGTAAATGAAATTTTCATCTCTATGATTTGGCAAACTATCATGCAGCTCGAAAGTAATGGGGCTAGGTAAGTAGAAATTAAGTAAAATAAGGTGAAAACTCTAGCAAAATACTGTTGGATTTAATTTTGCAATTTGGCATTTCTTTATTTAATCGAGTTATTTCTGCAAAAAGGAAATAGATTTACAAATCTGAAAAGAAAATGAACAATTGATAAAAATATATGCATGAAGTATACCTGAGTACAGAAAGAACCTAACAAAAGCACTTTGGCATGGTGAATATCAGTTTCTCTAAAATTTGGTGGTACGTCATATCTCCCTCAGTAGGAAAAGGGAAATAAATAGCGAGGTGGGCAAAGATGAAAGGTTCTTTAGGAAATAGTTATTCCCCAATATTATGTTTCCAGCAACAGAGATCCCTTAAGAAAAGTGCAAATCTAATAGAATAGCATTTCAGTTTTTTAATCCCTTACTTATGAAGGATAATGGTTTTTTCTTAAATTTTGTGGAATATTATGGACAATATTATTGTTTTTCACCTTTTTTGTTCTCCATTTGTATGTGTCCTGTAGCTCACACAATGATGGAGGCCAACTGTCTTGTGCCTATAAATGGACAGAAGAGTTGGTATCATTCACTACATCAGTCAATGGTGATAGGGGTCAAAACTCTTATTCAATTAGCTTATGTCGTTTTTATACAAAAGTGTAAGTGCTTCTGAAACAGTTTTGGATGCTCAATACAAATGTTAACAAATCAAGTTGCAGGGTACTCCCCAGAAATGTTGTATATTCACACAATTTCCCTCTTGCACAGGCTTATTCCAGAATCTATTGATCTCCTACTCAGCTCTTCATTGCATTCTTCTGTAAATATGTAAACCTACATGTGTTCTGAAATTTATTCTCAGCTTTTTCTTTAAGTAATCAACAGTAAGACAACATTAGTCTTGATCAATCTAAATCCATCATTTATTGTTATGTACCTAGGATCTCATGGGGGAACTCCTTTACATCATGCTGCAAAAAGGGGCCTTGACCAAGTTGTCAGCTTACTTCTTTCTTATGAAGGTATATCAGAACAACTTAATTTAGATAAACTTTCTATTGAGACAATATATATATATATATATATATATATATATATATATATATATATATATATATATATATATTATTGGCCTGTCCATAACTTTGTATTGTCATTATTATGTTTTTGGTATTATTTTAATGGATCAACATTCATTATTATGTTTTTGGTATTATTTTAATGGATGACTGGGTTTTGAATGTTTCAGCAAATCCTTTAATAATGAATGATGATTGTCAGACTACTCTAGATTTGGCAAGATCAAAAGGGCATTCTAAAGTTCTTCGCAGCATTGAGGTATACTGTAGTCTATAAGATGTTGAATAAATTTTATGACTCTGGTCTAATGGACCTTTCATTACTGATGGTGGGAAAAATTTGGGAAGGGTCACTCCTGCATCGATTTTGAAGGGAAGAGACAAAATAAATTGCTGGAAAAGGTATTGTTGTGGCTTTCTCTGGATGCTGATGAAGGTAAGCAACTAAGTTTTCTTTTCTGTGTTTCTAGGAAGGTTTAAAACTCCAGGACTCCCAAATGTTGAAAACACTGCAAAATACCACCAGGGATTCCGTATTTTTTAAATACCAGGTGATATATATCCTATATGTTCACAGGGATATACCATCCCTGATTCATCCAGTAGCGGTTTATACGGGAAAAAATCCAGTGCTTTCCGATATTTTGAACCATGTTTTCATACTGATAAGAGTATTCCTATTATAGACTGATGATTTCAATTCCTCCTGTGTCTGTAGTTTCCAAAGCCCAACATGGATGCATTGATTGTCTAGCATTGATGATTTGTGCTGAACTGCAAGCTTCGGATGCATTCCAAGATTTTACCTGGGATAAGATTGAGAAGTTAGGAGAGGAGAAGAGTCGCGCTGCTGGTTAGTTTTTCAATTCTTAGAATAGGAATTGAAGTTTGTGCTGCCAATGGGCTGGGTTGGGTCAATGGTCTATACTTGATCTGACCCCACCTGAATGGCCAGGTCAGGTTGGCCATTCAAAATCTCATAAACCCCCTAAACCCTTTATATTTTATATGAACTTTTGGGTTGGGCAGATTTTTGCCTGATTGGACCATTGATCGACCTCAGCTGACCCAAAGCTCGGGTTGGATGCTCCATGGCCGACCTTACTTGACAGGTCAAGTTTTGTGTGCTCGACTGAGTAAAAAAAATGGATTGGGCGGGCCAGATAACTGGGTGACCCAACCCGTTGTTCACCTCTCTGCACGTTAAAATGCAGGAGATGCTGCCGTAATGAGTTCAGTTCTGACTAACGTGATCCACAGATTGGTGTGTGATAGGATTAAATTTCCGTTTGCCAAATTGGACTGTCCATCCGAGGCAATCTCACTTTCATTTCAACCATGCATGGCTAATGTCCTCATTAGTGCTTGCCAGAAGACCTCAGCCTCCAACAAGCATTTATTTGCAAAGAGAACTCTCTCATACCTCATTGGTCATGTTGAGGTGAATGTGTGAAATCGTTACTACTCATTAGTTTTTCTTTGCAATATATATTCATGAAGTGTTTTTTGTGGTTATTAGTAAATTTAGAAAGGTGTTTTCAAATCTATTTATCATCCTCTTTTGTTTTCAATGGTCCCTATCATGCAGGAAAAAACCTGTTCCGAAGAAACTAGCAATTACAGGAGAAGCAGAAAAGCTCTAGAGATAGGAAATGAGTAATCATCAGTGCCTGCAACAGCTTAAGTGGAAGTGGAAATAGTGGAGGCTTTTGGAGTGGATTAGACACCTTGATGAAAATATTGTGAGGTCAAAGCCGAGGTTGCACCTTCTTGTAGACATGATGTGATTCACCAGCTTGGCATTGTCACATATTCTGTCTTTTGTATCCAAAAGGAGTTTTTATTTGCTGACCACTGCCTGCCATGAATAATACCGGTCCCTTATTTGTATATAAATAATTTGACAGAATGAATGGTTTTTATGTAATTTTTATTTTGGGTACTTTAGAAAATTTTGGGAAGAGTCACTCATGCATCAATTTTGAAGGGAAAAGGCAAAATAAATAGTTCGAGTTCAGTTATTGTTGCTGCAAAGGAGGCTGCCAGAAATAGAGTGGAAGCTGCTTATTTGGATGTTGTAGTCAAAGCCGCTGAACTTGCCGCAGAAGCTGTATCACAAGTTGGAGCAATTATTTCAATGGGTGATCTCATACCTTTAACATTGAGTGAGTTAGTCGATGCTGGCGGTTGTTGGAAAGTACGAAAGGGTTCTTCACCAAACTGTAAGTGTACAGGATTTTATAATTGTTTAATGCATATTTATTATCTATTAGATTTTACCTGCTGATAAAGGGACTATATTCATAATAATATAATATGGCCACATATTTTGGTGGCCTAGCTGTTGAAAATAATCATCAGAAGATAGTTGAGCTACTAGTGAGTTGGGGAAATTAATTAATATATATACATATTATTATTAATTTTTTTTTATAAAAAAACACTTATACTGACGGCTGCAGCCTATGCTAACGGCTATAGTCGTCAGCGTTGGGCCCCAACTATATGCCGACGGCTTCAGCTGTCGGCGTAAGTATTCGCCCACTAAAATATTGCCGTTGGTCTGAAGCTGTCAGCGTTTCTTTTTACCGACGGCTAGAGAGCTCTACGCCGATGGCGGCGTAGGTTCTATTTTTTTGTAGAGCCCATTGTCCTTATAGTCCTGATTATATATATATATATATATATATATATATATATATATATATATATATTTATTGGTGACCGTTCTCCAAGATATTTGTGGAGCTCCATTAGGGGTGTCAATGGGTCGGGTTCGTGTCAGATTTTCACCCGGCCCGTTTAAAAATTTTTTTAAAAATTTGGCCCAGCCCGGCTCGAATAGTTAATCGGGCTGGGCCGGGTTGAGCCCTTTATGAAATCCATAGCCCGAACCTGGCCCGATTAGCTATTTGGGCCGAGCTAGGCATATAGTTTTTTAAAGGGCATTTAAAAAAAAGATTCAAGTTAAACGGCCGGGTTCGGGTCGGACACTTTAGAGCCAGAGGCCGGCCTGTTTAGCTGAAATACAAAAAAATTGGGCCCGAACGTGGCCCATTTGGGCCGGGCCAGGCTGAAGCTCGGCCCGTTGACAGCCCTAAGCTCCATGTGGCACTCAAAACACATTTTGGGTGCCACGTGGAGTATGGGTGCATTGTTTAGATTAATTTTTAAAAAAAATTATTTCAAAATTTTTTTTTGAAGCACAAGTCAAACTTGGACTGGTTTTAACTGTTCAAAATTTATTTCTAAAAACATGCATGGTAATCGATAAAGATGAATTTCCAAATATATATTTTTTTAAAGATGATTCAAGTTATGCACGTGCTCCATGTGACACTATAATAGTGTTACGAGTGTCACACGGAGCTCCATGTAGGATCTTGAAGGATGCTTACCGTCCTCCAATGGAGAACGGAACCCTTTTCCTTATATATACACACACATACACACGAAAGATTGTGTGCCCTGTTGGGGCACGATGAGTGTGCTCAACGGTCCACGTAAAGCTCCACCTAGGACTCAACACTGTTTTGGTGCGACTTAGAGCAAAAGGTTCTTTTTCTCGTTTCATCTTTAGAAAAAAATTCAAAAATTCATCTCTACCATGTTATGTTTTAGCCTTGAAATTTAGATTATAGAAAAAATTTATCTAAACAATGCATCCGAATTACTAAAACAATGTTCTAGTGTCACATAGAGCTCCACGTGGACCATTGTTTCATGCTCACTGTACCCTGTATATATATATATATATATATATATATATATATATATATATATATATATAAGCGGCAACCTCAAGAGATTAGGCGAGCTGGCTAGGTATTTGCTTCAAAAAGTAGGAGAGCTGAGTTTGAATCCTCTCTTTTCTGAGGCCATCCTAGGGAATTATATTTAATTTGGGGTACTCATGTGCCCCTGAGATTAAGCTGAGATTAAGTGGGTGCTCTAAAAGGCCCGGATATCCAGATATTATATATATAGATATGTGAAAGTGGATACCCTATGCTCCTGCATAGCATTGAACGTTGTGCAAGTGTCTTTTGAATGCCAAGTAGCACCTAATTCAAAGATTAAGTGTCAAGGCAACATACACAAGATCCATCACATTCATCACTCAAAAGAATAAATTAATTTGAAAAAATATCTTTTCTACTAATTAAAATGTGGTCGAAGTCAGAAAAAATTTAATACATTAAATATGTTGGGTGGAACTTAATATAAGACTATATTTTTTTAATGTCATTAATTTTAGATAGATCACATGCAGTGTGGCACATAAATCCAAAACATGAGTATTTTAGGATCATGTCACGTGGCATGTAATGATGACACTTACATAAGGTTTAAATGCTGGGTGACTAATGTAAGGACTCTTTAACTTATAACTTATTTTTTCAGAGGGAGGGTAAAAAGGTTAAAAATTAATTTATTTTTTTAAAAGCACATGTCCCGACTGATCAATCAAAAATGAGATTTATTTTAAATTAATCATACCACGTGACTTGTGATCTTCCAAATTCTCTGTTTAAGCGTAACAACGGTCAATAAAAGGCAGCAGACATACTTACCCGCAACATCATGATTTTTTATGTTTTTTTATTTTTTTTCATAACTTCCGATAATCCCAAACTCACGCGCCGACTAATCCTACCCGGAACATGACTTTGCGTGGGCAATCAGACAGAAATCTTATATAAATATAAACCCTTGTTCCTATATATCTTTACTATTTAAAAGCACGAATAATTCTCTTTTATGTTAATTTTGTATTTCTATAAGTTTTAGAACAAATATCCTTTATTAACCTAATTTATTCCTAAAATAATTTCTTTTATGCCCCTATAATTTAATAAAGAAAATAAAATCTTTATTTCATTGCAAGACATTTTCCTTTATTTCATAAATATCTCCTAAAATTACTCCACTATTTTATTTAATATCTCGTGAAATTGATCTTACTTAAAATTAGACGTTTAAGTGAGGAAAAAAAAAATAGCCTAAGAACCCGGAATAATAAATATCTCCTAAAATCACTCCACCGTTTTATTTATGGAGCCATTACTTGCACACGATATTTAAGTGATTGCACCGAAGTTAAAGGAAGACTTTGTATTTTAGGGACATGTGACGTGAAAATACTATCTAGGTCGTCTGATTTAAAGTTCATGATTTATAGATTCTTAGTGAATAAGATTGGAGCAAAACGCGATATTTATCATATGATCTATTGTTATCAACCGTTGAATCAAATAATAGTCTTTGACTATATTTAATCACATGATAAAGATTATATTTCATGCCAATTTTATCCACTAAGGATCTATAGATCATGAACTTTAAATCAGACGACCCAGATTGCGTTTTCACATGTCACATGTCCCTATATATAAAGTCTTTTTTTAACCTATAAAAAGCAGAGTGCAAGTAATGGCTCTCTTTATTTAATATCTCCTAAAATATCTCTTGCTTAAAATTAGACTTTAAATTTTACTTTTGGAACTTCCTGTGATTTCCTTTTAGGGTCTGTATGGTTTCAAGGGAAACAAGAGGAAATAAGGGAAAACTTATATGCGGCAAATGAATTACCGAAATTCCCGTTGTTTGGATGACATCCAAAGGGTCAGAAATTATCTTCACATTTTTCGTCAAAATTCGAGAAGAAATGCCGAGGGGGTCCCTCGGTTTTCTATCTTCCGAACCTTCAGACTTCTCATCCGTATGACTCTTCTCATAATACCACAAAACTTTTTCACGGGCAAAAATCATTGACTGATTTGAATAAGACGATGGAGCGAGATTTTTTTTTTTTTTTTTTTCAATCTTCCTCATGATAGATCTTAAGATCACGATGCCCCTATCAGACGGTCTGATGTTGATTCTATATGGCACACATCCCCAAAAATCAGAGGAACAAATATTTCTTCTTTGATTTTGTTTAACTAAATCCCACAATTTTGGCCTATTTTTAAGCTCCCCTCCATCTAGCTATTTAGGTGTTGCACAGACTTATTTTTGGAAAGATTTCTCTCACAAGGGGCTCTATTATGTTGTAGAGCTATATACTCACATATATGTTGTAGAGCTATATACTCACATATATGATGTATATGCTCTAGTATAATTAATTTTAAAAAATAAACAATTTATTACATATAACAATGCCTGAACCTAGAACCTAACCTTAACAAAGCACCAAGTCTACCACTAGAGCAATTCAGTAATATATATAAAGAGAAAAAAAAAACTTAATACATATACAATTTTTTAGTAATTTGGCTATTTTTTTTGTTAGGATATGTTATTTTCCTACAATTTCCTGTTTATGTATCCAAACACAGGATTTGGTTAATCCTGTATTTTCCCAACTAGCAATGCGGTTATCCAAACAGCGAAAAATAAAGGAATAACATGGTTTCCTACAACTTAAATATCTATGAAAAAATATAGGAATATTATTTTACTTTCTCACATTTCCCATGTTTATATCCAAACAGGCCCTTAAAACCACCCCATGGAAAGTAAAATAAAAAAATTTACCCCAAAATTTCTACCGAATATGGCCTTATCTAACCTCCATGCATTGATCGCTTTGAATCATAGGATGGAGATATTTTTTTATCCCAATCTTTAAAAAAAGTTGATCTTGAAATCATGGGCATATCAGTAGACAATCATAATTTTATTCCACATGACACACTAATTTAAAATATGACTCTAAAATCACATGACCTATATCACGCTCAAGCATAAGGGGTGGTCTTAACATCATGGGCATACCATCAAAATCTGACAGTCTCTTGCTAGGACCAAAATTTTGAGATTCTTAGAGTTGAAAATAAAAATACCTTATCACAAAAAGAAAGTTCTCTAAGAACCCTATGAGAGAAAGAGAGAAAGAGAGAGAGAGAGAGAGCCGTGGTCTAACATAAAATCTGATGGAGCCATTACTTGCACCACAGCAATTAGCTCTTGCACTTAGTTTAAAAGAAAGTCTTGATATTTTGGAAAATTATGCCATGTGAAAATACAATCTGAGCCGTCTGATTTAAAAGTTGTAATCTAATGATTGATCAAGTACTATACAAAAAAATGGACATATGATCGGATGCATAATCAACATAAAAAATTTGCTCAAAGGTACTCAAAATCAATGGACTAAGTTGGTTTGGAGGTCACTTTATCTTTGATTCATCAAATGGAGGCCAAATAGTTAAATTTTTTAAAGTCATGTCCAGATTGATCAACTCAAAACGGGTGTTGTTGTGGATTGATTATGTCACGTGGCATTTGATATGACATCCGGATGCAGCACTCTACGCCTTCATTCAGATGCATCTTCCCATTTCTCTTTTTGAATTTATATGAGACGGATTTTCATTCATCCAAAATTTCAACATAATATATCTTACACATGGGCCTACCATTAGACGGTCATATTTTGATTTCTCGTGGTGCACATCCCAACATAGGAACATGATTATGAGGCTAATAAAATATGGTTCACGGATCACTTTTCAAGAGGTTTGTCATATGAAATCCAAATCTTACTGTTTGATGGTGGGGCCATAATCTCAAGATTTATTTTTATCTAAGATTGAGACGAAAAAAGATCTCTATCATCTCATTTAACACACGATAGAGATCATTTTCATCCAAATATTCAACATAATAGATCTTGAGATCATCAATGTATCATCAAAGGTTTAAATTTTGATTCCACATGACACTTATTCTCAAAAAGGAATATGATTATGGGCGTACATCAAATGTTATGCTTGAACTACTTTTCGGGTGGTCTAGCACATGAAATTAAATAATACTGTCTCATGGTGAACCATGATCTTAAAATCTATTGTGTTGAAGTTTGAAATAAAAAATGATCTCCACCATCTTTCAAAGCCGTCAACAGTGCATAAGTTCCTGCATTTGAACCGTGGTTGAGACTACTTGATGGAGATCATTTCATCCAAATTTTTGACATAATAGATTTTGAGATCATGAGCCTATAATCAAATGGTCATACTTTGATTTCATGTGACACACATCTCAAAATGCACATGATCATGGGTGTATTATCAAGTGTGGTTCTTTGAATCACTTTTCAGGAGGTCTATCACATGAAATCTAAATCTTACCGTATGATGATAGGACCATGATCTCAAGATCTATTGTATCAAAGATTGAAAAGAAAAACGATCTCCATAAAAATATCAAAAACATATTTATTTTTTTAATAATTTTATAGATCAGCACGTGCAACGCACGTGCACTTTTACTAGTT
The DNA here is from genome assembly GCA_021018995.1 of Chloranthus sessilifolius. Taxonomy (NCBI): domain Eukaryota; kingdom Viridiplantae; phylum Streptophyta; class Magnoliopsida; order Chloranthales; family Chloranthaceae; genus Chloranthus; species Chloranthus sessilifolius. Next base: position 152,946,312 of record CM037586.1, on the reverse strand, counting down.
AGTTAAAATGTGTACTAAACTATAACACACCCTTAGTGATGTCTCAGAAATTTGACCAAGTCATGGAGTCCCAATGGGGTAGGGCTTTATGCGCCTATTGCCCTTTCCTCTCTCGTCTCGTGGGATGCCTTTTGGCTCTCTCTTTCTCTGAACAAGGTTCTAGCGAGCGTGGGAAGGAAGAAAAGAGTGATGCAATCGAAGGCAATGTCGCTGCACAGAAACATTTTCGGCAAGTTCAACACATCCGTGGCCCTTGATCTATGTTTAGTTACGTCGGTTGGTTTGTAAGATGTTCTTGATCTATGTTTAATCGCTACCGTTGGTTTGGTTAGTGTTGTAGTTTTGGTGCTTGGCTGTAGGATCAAGTTATGATGTTCAGGATCTTTGGTAACTATCTGCTTCAAAGAGATTAAGATAGAGTACCTTATTTTACAAACAGGGATTCTTTCTCTTCAACCTAGGTTTAACGTTTTAAAACTGTTTATTGCATTGAATCATACGATGGAGATCGTTTTGTCCCAATCTTTCACACAAAATATATTAAGATCATTGGTCTACCATCAGATGGTCAGATGTTGATTCCACATTGCACATATCTTAAAAAGTGAATGTGATCATGAGCATAACATCAAACATGGTTTACATTTACTTTTTGGGACGTGCGCCACATGAAATCAACATCTAAGATTCTGATGGTAAGTCCATGTGTTGAAATTATTAGGATCTTCTCGTAATCAAAAGCGGAATTAAATTAAACTTTAGCATACCTTACACCATAGAGTTTTTCATGCAATGATTTAGCCTTGAGCGATCCGAGTAATAATCCGGCGATGATTTGATGGAGAGTCTTCTCTTTCTTTGGACACCGTAGAGAAGATGGGTTTCTCTTGAATCTTTCTAATTCAATTGAAGCGTATATTGTGTGTAGAAAGAGACTCTACATCCCATTAAATAGATTAGAAACTTGCCCATCAAGAAATCTAACGGTTAGGATTACCATAACTAAGTTAGGGTAAAATCATAACCCTTGCTTTAATTAGAAACTTCTAATCTGACCACAACTAGTGTTCCACCATCTCTCCAAGTTAACAATTTTGATTATTTGACCTTGACCATGACATGTGACTTAAGGGCCACATAAATTCGTGAAATCCAACAGTCTCCCACTTGGACCTTAAAACCAATTGGGTTTTTTTTTTTTTTTTTTTTTTGAAATATTTTGAAATATTTGAAAACCAAGTCCAAATTATTCCTTTAAGAAAAGTTGACATGGTGCACCAATTTTGAAAATCTTAGAGAGATATATTCTTTCATCTCTATTTCAAGCACTATTAGTGAGGATCATGAATGCACTAGTGTTCTCAATATTGACACTAAGACAGTTCCATGGTCACAAAACTAACACTACTTGAAACTTCAATGTCCTTAACTTTTATGTGATTATTTTAAACAATGTGGCACGAGAGATATAGTACTCTTAAAACTTGGTCTTATATTCATTCTCGTGGAGTCCTGCTTCATGTTACTGCATATCACTCTGATGTAACCTTACATCCGGCTTTATGACAAACCAATCACCTTTTCATCAGAGTGAAGGCATTACCAACTGGAGCCAACTCACGTTTAGCCCAAACAAATTTGAGTGTCAAACACTCTAGGCTATTTTGTGGCAATCGCCACCATACCTTGTGACAACCACCACTATACTTGTGACAATCGCCACCATACCTTGTGACAAAACGCCACCTTGTTATGGGTAATGATCCCATAACCTATAAATGATAGCATGCAATAATATAATAATTTGAGCTCAAAATAAAAGCATGTATATAAATGCAACGAAAAATCCATGATCCATAGTAGAAAAGAAATAATAATATGTCCAAATAAAAATAAATCTAGAACTGAGTCAGTAACTCAACAAGTCCCATCCGGGTCACGTGCCCCTTAAAAACCTTAGGTGGTAAACCCTTGGTAAGGGGATCTGCAATCATAAGCTTCGCACTAATGTGAGGAATCTCTATAATACCATTTCAAACGTTCTCATATACAATGAAATACTTGACATCGAAATGCTTATTCCTCCTAGTAACCTTTCCGTGTTTCACAAACATAGTCACAACCTTATTGTCATAATAGATGATAAGTGGACGATGAATGGAATTAATAATCTTTAGATCTCTAATAAAAATTTTCAACCATAATGCATGATGAGTAGCCTCATAGCAACCAATAATCTCGGCGTACATAGTTGAATCTGTCGTAAAAGTCTATTTGGCGCTTCTCTAGGAAATAACGCCCTCCGCAAGTAGAAACAAATAACCTGCTATCGATTTGACGCTATCCTTATAACCAACAAATTCAGAATCTGAGTATCCGACAACCTTAAGCTCATCTGATCTACGATAGGTCAACATAAAATCTTTGTTTCTTTGTAAGTAACGAAGTACCTTCTTTGCAGCTTTCCAATGCGCAATTTCTGGATTAGACTGATATCGGCTAAGTAAGGTGATAGCGAAACTGATATCGGGACATAGACAAATCATTGCATACATAAGATTACCCATAACTGAAGCATACTCTTTTTTATCTACTTGTTGTTTTTCTGCCTTAGTTTTGGACTGTAGATCCTGAGAAATAACATCACCTTTCAAAACAGGTGTTTCACCTGAAGCGCATCTATCCATGTCATATCGTGTAAGTACTTTCTCTATGTAGGCCTTCTGCGAAAGACCTAAACAATTGGGAACCCTATCACGATGAATTTTGATGCCAAGTACATACTCAGCAATACCCAAATCCTTCATATCAAAAGCTTTGGAGAGAAAACTCTTGGTATCGTGGAGAAAATAAATATTGTTACTTGTAAGTAGTATATCATCCATGTAGAGAACCAAAATAACAAATTTGCTCCCACTCTTTCTGAGATATATACAACGATCAACAATATTTTCCTGAAACCCATAACTAGTGACAACCTCATCGAATTTCAAATATCATTGCCTAGAAGCTTGCTTGAGTCCATAAATGGACTTATTCAATTTGCAAATTAGCTGTTCTTTTCCTTTAATTATAAAACCCACTGGCTGTGACATGTATATGTCTTCCACAAGGTCTCCATTTAGAAAAGCAGTTTTCACGTCCATTTGATGTAGTTTGAGATCGTAATGTGTAACTAAAGCCATCACAATCCTCAAAGAATTCTTAGAAGAGACCGGAGAGTAGGTCACATCATAGTCAATGCCTTCCTTTTGTCTGAAACCCTTCACGACAAGTCTCGCCTTGAATCTTTTAATCTTGCCACTAGACTCTCTTTTAGTCTTATAAACTCATTTGCATTCAACCGCCTTGCGATACACTTGCAAATCCATAAGGTACCAAACCTTATTCTTTTTCATGGACAATAACTCCTCTCTCATTACCTCCTATCAGTGTGAGGATTCATTGCTACCAATAGCCTGCTGAAAAGTCAATAGATCAATAAGATCAACACCCTCAAACTGAGCCTCTTGCGCATACGCCTCATAGAAATCTGAAATAGCAGGTTACGTTGACGCTCAGATCTTCGAGGCTGAGCAGGTCGTACTGGTGAAACATGAGGTAGAATAGGACATTCTTTTGTAATTGGAGCCATCACTGGATTTGTCTGAATCAACGTATTAACATGTATAGGATGAAGTGGTGAAGGAAGAAAAACATTACCACCAGATGAAGGCACAAAGTCAAATTCAGAGTTCTCAATAAAAGTAATATTATTCTGACATGAACTCACACAGGATTCACTATTCTCTAGAAAATTGGCTATATGAGTCTCAGCAATGTCAATGACTCTTTCAGGACAATAGAATCTCCAAGTCCTTGAACGATGTCCATAATCGATAAAATAACAACTAACTGTGTGAGGATCTAACTTCTTAATGTTGGGATTATAAAACTTAGCTTCAGCTTCACAACCCTATATATGTAAATATCCGAGCTTTGGATCCTTAGTTGTCCATCTCTTGTAAGGAGTTTCAGGTACAGTTTCGCAAGAAACCCTGTTGAAAATTTAAACTGCTGTCTTCAAGGCTTCACCCCAAAACTCTTTAAGTGTAGAGTGACTTAGCATGCTACGAATAGCTTTCTGATAAGTACGATTTCTCCTTTCAGAAATACTATTCTGCTGCGGAGTGTCAGGAGAAGTATATTGTGGAACAATGCCTTGAGTTATAAGTACTCCATGAATGGTCCATGATTGACACCATCAGGACCATTCTACCGAAGTATTCTCCACCTTTATCTGAACGCACGGTCTTTTTCTTCTTCCCAAATTAATTTTCTACTTTCAACTGATAAGTCTTGAAGACCTCTAAAGTTTGATCTTTCATCTCCAATAAGAAGACGCATGTGTATCTGGAGTAGTTATCAATAAAGGTAATAAAATACCTTTTGCCACCACGAGCAGCAATCGAAAATGGCCCACAAATATCGGTATGTATCAACTGTAAAACCTTAGTGGCTCGAGAGGCGAAAAACTTCCTCTGTTTGAAAGTTTTACCTTTCATACAATCCAGACAAGTTTTAAAATCGGTGAAATCTAATGATCTAATAATACCAGATCTAACTAACGATTCCAGTCTCTTCTTTGATATGTGACCCAACCTTCTATGCCATAAGGCTGTAGAATTATTCCTAAGTAAAGAATGTTTTGACCCGGAAGGTGTTGAGTTCGAAGCCTCACCAACCAAAGCAATGGTGTGAGAAGAATCAACAGATAGCAAATATAAACTATCAACTAAAATACCACAACCAACCACGTAACCATAAAAAAATATATCCAAACCCATACTGCTGAAAGTAAAAATATAACCACAGTCTGCAAGTCTAGATAACGAAATAATGTTCCTCCTAAAGGAGGAAATAAAATGTCCCATGTAAAGTCAAAGTATGTCCAGGGTCCAAAACTAAATCGCAGGTGTCGACGCTCTCCACCTGCATCGTCTGGTCGTTCCCAAAGAACAACTTATCCTCATGTTTGGGTCTTCTCCTGCTTCTGAGCATTTGAAAAGAGTGCATAACATGCACAGAAACACCAGAGTCAACCAACCAGGAATGAGGAGTACAATCAACTAAAAAAGTCTGAGAGAGTACTAAAACTCTAGGAATACCTTTAGGCTGCTTCACTAGCCACTTCTTATAATTCACACATTTGCTCTTGAAGTGACCTTCCTTGCCACAAAACCAGCAACTGCTTATACTTTCAGACTGACCTTGAGTACGCGCTGTCTTTCCAAAACTTTGACCCTTGCCTTTACCCTTGTTCTGAGATTTTTGTTGTGACCGATTTCCTTGATTCCTCTTAGGACTCTTCTTCTTAAAATTCTTTTTATTGAAGCTGAAAGTTCCCAAATGAGTAGACTCATGTCGCTCGCCTTTAAGCCTCTTTTCTTCAATTACGCACATCTGAGTTAACTTATTCAAGTCTCAGTTCTGCTCTTGCGAATTATAATTGACCTTAAAAATATCGAAAGCCTTAGAGAGGGAAGCAACCCCAATGTAGACTATCAATTCTTCATCAATGTTAAGCCTATATTCTTTAATACCCAAATAGATTTGAGACAACTTTATTAAGTGATCTCTCACATTCCCACTGCCATCATACCGAAGGTGCATGAGATCATGCATGTAATCATATATGACCTGCTTCTTACTGCCAATATATTATTTTTTAATAAGAGCGATTAATTCAGAAGTGGTCTCTGTAGCAGGTATGCTATCCCTGAAAAAGGCATTAATGGTGGCCCTGATCATTAACATGGCTAACGAGTTAGCCTTATTCCATTTCTCAGAAAATTTCTTATTCTTGACAGGAGAATCCTGGATAACTGCCGCAGGTTTAGGTGTTGTAAACACAAAGGACATGTCTAAAATTCCAAAACAAATATCGAGAGTCATTTTTCAAGTGTTGAAGTTGGACCCAGAAAGCAGCTCAACTCCTGCTATGTGTTTGGTAATTGACAAGAGATCTATCGCTGCAAAATTTTAATTTAGGATCACCTTTTAAAAGTTTACAAAAATAAATTTTAATTAATTCTTTTAGATTTAATCCATTTCGCTTAAACCAGGGGTTTTGGTTTAAACGAATGAAGTGGCACTATGTGCATATGCCAACTTCAAGGAAAGCACTTGACAACATTACGGCTCACCTTTGGGCAGACACCATAACTTACCCTTGTTTTCCACCACATAAAATATGCCATAGACCTAGCCTCTATGGTTTGATTAGAATCAGACACTTCCTATACCTTTGGGCAAATAGAGTTATTCTATCTAACCATCCCATACAAGACTATTCTATTCGCACACACTACGTCAAGTACCTATGACACCTTTGGGCCGTACACAAACACTCAATGCAATGATACACCTAGTGATCTTAATAGAGAAAATATCTAAAATTCGAAAACTACAAGGTTTATGAATTATCTACCTTTGGGCAAGAACCAACTCACTCGCCAAGCATCCCCAAATGATCACTCGGTTCTCCATAAACCCCATAGGAAAGAACCAACCCTTATGATCCATAAATGTCATATTTCAATTTTTAGAATTAGGGATCCAATGTTAAATTTATACATGTTCAGATTAAAAATGTAAGGAATAGACTCCAATTCAACTTTAATATATTCACATATTTAACTTTAAGTTGAATTCTTTTTTATCAAAATAATCTGAAAATTAACATGAAAAGATGGTACAAAATTTCGAGCACATAACTTTAAGTGAAATAGACATGTAGATCAAAACCTTAAGTGAACATTTCTTGAATGATAAAACTTTAAGAGTGCACATGAGACATGTATCTTGAGCAATTAAATACAAATAAATCATGAATTTAAAAATTAATTGCAACTTTAATTAAAGGCACTCAAATATAAAATAATTATCCGATTAAAAAATATAAAAAAGAAATCAGGTCTTGAAATATTACAACAAAGAGCTCCTACATAAAAATAGACCTAAAAAATAGATCCGAAACATTCGAGAAAGTCAAAATTCATAATAATGTCTAAAATTTGGACTTGTATATAGCCTAGAAATGACCTAAAAAGAATAAGGAATAATTGGGCCAAAATGGGCCTTAATCGAATGGGCCGAATTCGGGTCATGCACCATGGGCCGGGAATGGACCAGATCGTGGGCCAGGAATGGACTGGGCCGGACTATGGGCCGGATCGGGTCATGACACATGGGTCGAGAATAGATTTGACCGGACTATGGGCCGGATAGGGTCCTAACCCAAGGTCCGAGTTGATTAATGGACTAGACCATGGGCTGGATTTGGGTCATGACCCGAGTCCGGTTATGGACTGAGCCTGGTCATATGCTTTTATAGGTCCATGGGCCGAGTCAGGTCGGTTTGGGTCAAATTGGGTGAAATTGTCAAGTCATATATAGTAGGGGAAGCACCAACTTTGGTGCTCCCCACTACACATACAACTAATACCTTGTATTATTCATTAAAGAAAGAGCCAAAACAGCTTTTCTTAGTGGTTGTCGGTATTCAAAACAACTTTTGGTTATTCGAACCTTGTATTCAAAACAGCTTTTCTTAGTGGTCTTCATCAAATAAACAAAAGGAAAAACAGCAAGTTTCCTTCTTAGTCATCCTCTTCAAATAAATTAGAGATGTCTGCTTCTAAAACACCCAAGAACCAGAGACCTTCAGGGTCTCTTATATTTGCAGCCACCCTTTAACCTACCACCACCCGGATGGCCAGTGACTTCGGTGACGGCTGGTAATCTCCGGCGATGGCCGGTGATGCTCGGTAAAATCACATATTTTACACCGAAAACCTTAAAAAAAATTATTAATAAATTTATTATAAATTGATTTACACCAACAACACTCAATTAATATGATTATTTACACCGGCAAATTAAAAAATTCAAAGTAACCCTTAATGATGAGAATCGGTACGGTAAAGTCGATTACGGGTTTAGCTCTGATACCACTTGTTGAAATTATTAGGATCTTCCCACAATCAAAAGCGGAATTAAATTAAACTTTAGTATATCTTACACCGTAGAGTTTTTCATGCGTGGATTTAGCCTTGAGCGATCCGAGTAATAATCCGACGACGATTTGATGGAGTCTTCTCTTTCTTTACACACCGTAGAGATGATGGGTTTCTCTTGAATCTTTCTAATTCAATTGATAAGTATATTGTATATAGAAAAAGAGACTCTACATTCATTTAAATAGGTTAGAAACTTACCCATCAAGGAATCTAACGATTAGGATCACCACACTTAAGTTAGGGTAAAATTACAACCCTTGATTTAATTAAAAACTTCTAGTTTGATCACAACTAGTGTTCCATCATCTCTCTAAGTTAATAACTTGGACTATTTGACCTTGACCATGACATGTGACTTAAGGCCCACATAAATCCGTGAAATCCAACACCATGATCTCAAGATCAATTGTGTGAAGAATTGGGACAAAATTGATCTCTATAATCTAATTCAAAGCAATCAACATTTTTAGCACCTGACATTGGAGTTGAGAAGAAAGAATCTCTAGTTGTAACAAAAAGGAATCCATTGAAATATAGGGTTTCACACAAGAGATCGATGAAAATTTCCATTATATAGAACTTATGTTTTCATACTAACTTTTTTACCTCCATTTGGTGAGTCAAAGATAAGGTGGTGCCCCACAAATTTGGTGCATTGATTTTATCGACCTTTGATCAAAATTTCAGCGGGGATATGTAGCAGATCGTGACCAAATTTTTTGTGTAGCACTTGATTGATCTTATCCAAGTTGTCTTGGCACCCGATCCTCACAATGAGTGCCACACGATCCCTAGCCGGTATGGTTGTAGGAATGATCTCTGCAACCGGTTGATAGTCTCGAGCCTCATATACATATATGGGAGCCGGTTCCGTCCACCATGGGAGGACGCTCAAGCGTCCTCCAAGATCTCGCGGAGATTAATGTGGGATCCAAAACACTATTTTGGTGCGATGGGGAGCATAAGGGAACGACTTAGATCAATTTTCGAAAAAAGATTTCAAAAAATTTCTTTTTAAGGCCTCTGTCAAAGTTTGACTAATTTAATGATTTAAATTTTAAGGCCCAAAAAATACATGGTAGAGATGTGTTTCCGATTATTATTTATTTGCTAAATATGATCTTAACAATGCGCCCGTGTTTTGTGTGAGATCAATTTGGTGTCATGCTCATGGGTCAAAATCTCGGGTTACCGATACGTATCATCCGAGCTCCAAAACGATACGTATCGAACGATACGTATCGGTATCGTCCGATACCGAATGATACATTGAATGTATCGTTCGGTATTCGCCGTACAATTGGACGATACAGTACATTGAATATACCGTATCGTTCAACTCCGATACCGATACGTATCGGTATCGGACGAAATTTTGATCTATGGTCATACTACTAATTAGAGATTTTCCTCAATCTTGGAGGACGCTCAACCTCTATATATATATATATGACCATGGGCTTGAGCCTAGAGGTCAACTCTATAGGATGGAGACACTTGGGTGTACGACAAAAAAATAAGATTATTAACGGACAAAAAACTGCCGCTATTAACAAAAAAACATGTTTTAATAGCGACAGGACTAGTAACAGCAATTTTTTTGTTAATAGTGGCAGTTTTTTGTTCCGCTTAGTCTTATTTTTATGTAGTGGTGCCGCATGGACGTGCATAAGAATGATTTGAAATCATCCCAAGAAATTTATGTTCACTTTCCTACTATTAGATTGAAGCTATATTTTTATATTATTTTTTTTTAAATCAGCGATACCCGATACATATCGGTTTTTTGGCAAATTGATAAGTATCGGCGCCGATATGTATCACTCTTTACATCACTCTCACCACTGGATGTAAGAGGTTTATATCATATTGGAATGAATATCGATGAGGTGATTTGGCGTATAAGCACCTACTGCATTTTGTCGATAAAATGAAGAGGAATCGGGAAATAGCAGAGAAGGGTTGTGCAAAAATATAATATTTACGGCTACACGATTACCCTGCAGGTAACATTGTGCTCTAATTTTGAGGGTAACGTTGTGCTCTAATTTTGGGTTTTATTTCTTATGAAGTCCATAAAAATCTCATCAATATGTTGTTCCTTATATTTGGGCGTATGAAATCAACATGAAGAGCGCCCCAATGAGGTCTGAAGGCCTCCGCCCCTTTCCAAGGTTGTTGAAATGGGAGACGAATCAGAATACGAGGAAGTTATACATCAAATACTTCGATAATGAGGTAATTTGCATGATCCGCCTCTTTAAGGAGGTGATGTCGCATCTCTAACGAAGCGGCATCGCTTTCAGAATGCAGTGATGTCGCATCTCTAACGAAGCAACATCGCTTTTAGAATGAAAGGATGTCGCTTTCAGAATGAAGCAATATCGATTTTCAAATGAGGCGATGTCGTCTTCCCAAGGAGGTGATGTCACTTTCCTAATGAAGCGCTGTCAATTTTCTTAATTCTTTATCATTCGTCAATAATATAAAAAATCAATCTTCTTATAGGCCCTTTCGGGAACTCAATGCACACCCTATGAGGAGAGCGAGTGTAACATCTGTCCCATAAAATCAGGGCTGATCAATCATTTGACCAAGACCCGACTTGATGAAAAACTCATAAAAGGATAACCCAAGACCTGAGATCCCAAAAATATGTGGCACCCATTGAGGGCACCGCCATTTAGGACCTTTACTTCTGACACCCATGAAATACACTCATATTAAATCAACAAGTGGGTGGCATTACTAGAGACACCCATATGGAATCTCTTACCCATAAGAGCCCCCCATTCGAATTTTCATGTTGACACCCCCATAATTTCGTGAAAATTAGGGTCAAATAGAAGGTGATTATCTTTAGATCATCATCAACGGATGCGATCCAATAAAACCTCTTGCCGGCCAAACATTGACGCAACTGTGCTCAACACATACAGGGGGTTTCACCCCCCTCTTAACTTCCCCCGGAGGAGAGAATTAGAGTTGGTCGGGAGCCCTCGCCCCTGGGAGGGGGTTGTAGGAAATGTATAAATATATATGCTAGGGTCTGTATAAGAGCTAAGGTATACACACTGAAGAAGAAGTATAAATATTCGATATAAGAGCTAACAACAAGGCTAGTCAACTACCGTACTCGTACAAGAAGTATGCTAACAACTAGACTATGCCCGAAGGGAAGACTCGAGTATACAACATCGAACAAGAAGCACAAAAGCGAGGTATGTCTTCTTCTTCTTCTTGTTACACCTAGTTACACCTCTTCGAGAAGGTGGAACGTTTACCCCCTTAATCCCCCTCAGGGGAGATTAGATTATGAAAGTTCAACTCTAAGTTCGATGTCTAAGAAGAGAGACTAACTCAAACATGAAAAGCTAATCAATGGCTGTTTTTTTGCAAAAAAAAGTGCATTGAACAAACTTTCAATATCTAGATACATAAGGCGTACTTTCATGCATTTAAATGCATATTTTCTGGCTAGCTTACCATTTATAACTCAAGCAAGAGCATCAACTCTAACAAAAGCGAAAGCTAATACACTAACAAAAGCTAAAGAGCATCAACTCTAACTAAAGCAAAAGCAAGAAGTAAAGTTGAACGCGTTTCCCCCCTGAATCCCCCTCGGAGGGAGCACCTAGATTAAGTCGAACTAGCCCGAAGGGCGGAGTCGACTTTGTCTTTAATTTCACTTTTGTTCTTTGTCTCAGAGCTAGACTCACTCGAACAAAAGCTAAAGCAAGAGAATTGTCACGACCCGAAATTCTACCCCATCCCGAGGGCCTAGAATTCCGAGTTATGACCCGCACATATCCCGGATATGCTAAGCGGACATACACCTAATCAGAGTTCTCGCGCAATAATGGTTCCACGAAATCCGTGAAAGCCAACACATAAAGGTGAAAATAAAAACAGTCATAAATAATGAATAAATGCGATAGAATCAACAAATCTACCAATAAAACATAATTCGAAGTTAGAGACAAATCCGATAAAGGAAATCATAAAATTAATGATAATAATAGGGATCAAATCTACTACCAAGTCTGCAACGATCAATATCTAGCACTCGGATCGAAATCGACCGTAGTAGCCCTCACGGTACTCAACACTCATGGGATCAATGAAATCGGCGTCAGGATACGGATGATGGCGTCTACTCCACTAAGCGTAATCACCAAGAATCGTTAGATTATCGTGGAATGAGTTTACTCAGTCACGTAAACTCAGTGGGATACACCACCAATCCACCCCATACTACTCAGGTGCATTGTGGGTGCATCTTGTGAGTGATAAACATAACATCTCAAAGCAGATAGCAAAAGAATGACAAAATCACATACATATCGTAAAGCTCATATCATAAATGCGAGACCATGATCTAGACACTCATATCCTAACGTACCTTACCATATCTCATAATATATCATATCATGTCTTATTATCATTCTACTTTATACGCTGTACATCGCATGAGCGTAACTAACATACTCGTGAAATCCTAAAGCGACAATGCCAGAAGTCATTTGCCGAGCTACCATGGGAGGGTCAATATAGTATCATACCACCATATCATAACGCCTCAGATCATACTCATACTCCACCATCCCAATGGAGAGACATAATGGCCAAACTCACTCATAACACACTCATACTCATAATCTCCTAGAGATCCGTCTTGGTCGAAGACGTTGTTGCTTTACTGGTGGCTTCGAAGGAACAAAGACGTCTGAGACTTAAGTTCTTTATCTTTCTTTGGCCTACATGATGTCTTATTATCGCATCAGATTCATAGCTTATCTTATCTCATACTCATATCTTATCATACTCTTATACTTAATCCTAGGACAAACTATAGTGGAGCAACTTTCCTAATTCACGCTTCCCAAGAAAAAAGTTCCGTAGTAACCTGGATGTACTTCGTGTGACAGCCCATACTATCATAGAGGCGTTGCATCCGTACATGGACACCAATATTCTGAGTTTCACGTGATCGTAGAAGAAACTTCACCACAGCCAAAGCCTATGGTCAAACCTCATAACTTAACTCATAACTCATACTATCATATTTGAATTCGGGGTGATCGGATCGCCGTATATGCCACCGTATACGAGGTTACACTGAATTCACACTCACCCGACTCGTCATGAGTCTCATTCCACCATGAGTTGTAAGGCATGTGAATACGGTGTATTTCTCGCTTCGATACCATCTCAGCGAATCACCACGCCCAAGCATAGGCATGATCTCATACACTCTCGTACTCATGATCTAACATATCCTAACTCGTATAAATTGATTAAATTACAAATACAAAAGTATCACACATACAGAATGGTTTATACTTAGATTTTGGTTATATTTATGTTTATATTTATTTACATACCACACCAATATAATTATAGAATAGGGTTATAAGTATGATTTCGATAATCGTAAAAGTCAGAGTTCGATTTCATAAAGACATCGAAGTTCTAACACTTTATGTTATCAGAGTGGTCGCGTTGAAGCGATAAAAGCGAGACTTTTATATATTATTATTTATCATTATTAAATGCCCAAATTAAATATTATTATTTTTAAAGTTAAGTACATCACGACCATCGATCGCAAAGTGCAAGTGCACTAAATTTTTTTGGTCGTGTAAAAGTAAAATTTTGGTGTGAATCAGGTCGTCTATTCGGATGAGAATCAATCGATTGAAAAAATGAAAATCGATAGATCAGATTTAATAAGGTGTAAGTTGTCATTTGGCTCATGATTGATTGGTCGATTTTAATAAGTCAATCCATCAATAAAAAGGAAACTAATTGGGCTCTGACAGGGGATACTACTACTCATATATCTTATAAGATAATTTTATAATATTAAAATAAGGTAGTAACCAAGTACATTTATTTTATATGATAATAAAATATAAGTATATAATGTTTATTAATTTTATATTACTATCTAAAATCACTTTCTCTTTAAATATATCATAATATATTGTAAAAGATATTTTAATTAATTTAATACCATCCTATGAAATGAAATCAGATGGGCTGATCTAAATCAGATGGGCCAAAGTCCAACATCAGATGGGTCACGATCCATGTCAGATGGGTCACGGTCCAACATCAGATGGGTCACGATCCACGTCAGATGTGTCAAGATCCAACATCAGATGGGTCAAAGTCCGACATCAGATGGGTGACGATCCACGTCAGATGGGTCAAGATCCAACATCAAATGGGTCACGGTCCGACATCAGATGGGTCATGGACCAACACCAGATCGGTCGCAGTCCAACATCAGATGGGTCACGGTCCAACATAAGATGGGTCATGACCTCCAACATCGTAATCCCGTGGCAACCTAAGTATGAAGTTGTCTAACGCTTAAGTTGCTTATTTAGTGCTAACTCATCCTCTCTATCGACCATATATATATATTACCTCCCATGGGAGAAAATTCAAACTCCATCGTTGGGCATTATAAGGTGATCCCGTGGTAGGCTCTCCAGTTTTAGAGTCAATACTCAATTGAGACCTCATGATATTAATAATAATATTACTTATTAAAATTTGATCACGCCTGCATGATTTATATCGTTTGAAAATTATAGCATTGGGAAATAATTATATATGCATATATTTTTTTGTTTTGATAAGTAACCGCAAGATTTATTATTGCATGCTAATATAAATGTAGTCACTTCTTGATTTTTATTATATAGAGTCTTATGTTAAAATAATCTATGTAATATATCTTTTCTTAAAACAAGGTCTTAGATACTACATGGGACCTTTTGTAAACGCTGGACTTGAAAATATGTTTAAAATAGGTCATGAGTCTATATATATATACAAATGCTTAGTTTCTAGAAAATATAAAAATATTATAAAAATTTTAAAGAAATTATAGGTTTAAATCATGGTTGCGTAGATTTTTAGTTTGAATTCAGATTCACGATTTTATAATGTCCATAAAATGTCTTTTACCAGAGGGATGATGAAATAGAGTATTAATCATTTGTGTTATCTTTAATTGTTAAAATAACAAAGTATAAAAAAAAAAATAACATTAACAATTAGGAAAATAATTATGACTAAATTACAAGCAATCACATCTAGGGCAAAATCAATAAGATTAAATTATAAGCAATCACATTTATGGCAAAATAAATAGGACTAGATTATAAGCAATCACATTTAGGGCAAAATCAATAAGATTAGATTATAAGCAATCATATTTATGCTAACTACTTTACTCATTTTAAAATAATATTATAAAGAGTGAAATAAAATTTATTTTATTTAGTCCGTCGATACGCGATCGAACGTATCCTACGCGACGGGATCTGAGAAGAATGAGATGGATGGATGGGTACCCACCTCTTAAAGCGTGACCGACAGATCGACGACGATTAGGGCGATAGAGATTGGCGTCCACACGATGATCCGTCCATGATTACGCCGCCTTCTTCCACCACGATTTGACGACAGAAAAACACCACGGTGTTCTTTGTGGAAGAATATACAAGAAATTTAAAAAAGATTTTGGTGTTTTTAAAGAAGGGTGGCTAGAGAAGAAGATGGAGTGACGGCTAGGGTTTAGGGTTCTCCACAATTTTAAATATAATACCTCTTTAAAAATCAAAATGTGTATTTTCTCAACTAGGGTAGGTTCCGGTGTAGAGCACTAACACCATGCAAGGTATAAAACATAATCTAACACCAATAAAAGAAAGTTCAAAAATTCGAGTTGTTACAAGAATAGACTCCAGCTAAAGTGAAAAGAGAAGGTCGAGACCGTAGGGAGAGAGCTCTGAGACAGAGAGAACAGAAGTGAGTCTAGCTTTAACGGGTTTAGATCATTTTAACACGTACATTCGGTATTTGTGGCTACACATGGAATAGTGACATTCTTAGTAAATTGTATTAAACCATAAGGGCCTCTTTAAATAAAAACACGAGAAATGTGGAAAAGTAAAATAATATTTCTAAATTTTCCTATGGATACCTAAGTTGTAGGAAACCATGGGATTCCTATGTTTCCCTTTGTTTTCCGTTGTTTGGATAATCACATTGCTAGCTAGGATAACGCAGGATAAACCAAATCCCGTGTTTGCACTACAAATTGTGTCTGATTTACCGGCGATCAAAAACCGCCCTTGAAAAATGCCAAACTGCCGCCAAAAATTTTGCCGGCAGCATGGCATCCGCCGGGGAAAACAACCGTCGGCGAAACTTTCACCAGCGGTTTTACCGGCAGTTTTTAAGCGTCGGCAAGAAGATACTTTTCCCGGCGGTTTCTAGCCGCCTGGAAATTGGAAATGGCAGCAACAGTAGCTATTATAAAATGTGCATAACGATAGTTTCAAACCGCCGGGAATGATTTTAAATTTTTTATTCCCCGGCAGTTTTAAAATATTATCCTTATGATAATTCCCGGCAGTTTTAAACCGCCGGTAAAAAAAAAGTCAATTTAAAAAAAAAAAATGAACAAATTACCTCAAATTTCCCCATATATGGGTTGTACCTTATTTTAGCTAGTAGCTTTGCTTTTTTTAAACCTGTAGCATTTAATAAACCATTCCAAACCTGTAGCATTTGAAATTGATTTTAGCCTTTTACAATTCTACCCTTTTTATAAAATTACCTTACTATTTTATATTATTACGAATCGACCATCTAACCAGCTCCTTCAACCTCTGGCAACTCATCTCCTACAACCTCCTGCAATTCATTCGCAACGCCAAACCTCCACCCGCCCTTCATCAACCGGACTTTGATTGATGGGATTCAAAAAACTCACATTAATCTTATTCTTCATTTTTGTTTCTTTGATTGGAGTACTCAAAACCCCCAACTTTCACCTGCTTTTTATCGGCCGGCACACTCGCCACCACCGCCAATTGACTATTGAAATCACCAATTTCCAACCCTATAGTTTCCCATCATGTCGGCCTCTTCTCCTTTGATTGGGGCCATCGAGCCGCTCGATGATGAGGTCGAAAGGGTTGCCAGAAGATCGATCACTGGAATCCTTTGATTGTGTTGACGATGCAGGTTGCCGAAAAATCGATCATTGATTGTGTTGATGGCGAAGGAAGGGATTTGTTAGAGATTGGATGGTAATTTTCTTGTTGAAATCATTTGCACCTTTGTTCACCGAATCGAGTTAAGTGCACCCAGTATTGAAGTCGATGAAAGATTGCCAAAAGATCGATGGCCGAAATCCATTCGACCCCAAATTGCTCACTCCCCCAAATTGCTGAAGCACCATCAATTCGACTCCAACCTTACTGTTTTTGACAAGTAAAATAGAAAACTTTATTAGAAGAAAAAAATTCTGTATTTTAGGAATGATTCGAACAAGAGTTAGTCTACTACCAGTGTCCACCCATTATGGGTGGACACGACAGTCCACGCATCTGTATGAATACAAGGCGTGCACGGAGTTCCAATGCATGGAAGTCTGTGCACGTCATGCAGCCACACATTCATATGGACTGCTTTACTGCACATCATGGGTGGACACCCATTGTAGACTAACTGATCTGGAATTTAGATCCAGGAGCATTGGCATTGGCATTAAACATCAAGCTAATACTAGATACTTAGTAAATAGAGGTTAAAATAAATAGAAAAGAAGATTTAAGTTTTAATATTGTCCTGTATATTTCTAATCTAAACAGTTCTTATTCAACCAAGCATTGGTCATTGTAAAACATGCACAAATGAATGACTACTAATTCTAAGATCTCATTTTAACTTCTTGACATGCAATAAACGATAGCCTTAATTCTAAAAGGAAAATATTTAGAAGCATGCATCTACAATGTCAAACTCAAAGCAAAGAGAGAAACAGAAGAATGAGTTAACAAGATACCTTAATAAGCCGATTCTTCTGATAACCATTAAATCCTTGAATGTCGATATGATCTTTTGCATCCTTTACAAACCCAAGTGTCACAACATCAACCATCTGATATATATAATAGCAAACAAACAGGGTATCAGTCTTTCTTCTAAAATTTAAAAGGCGCCTAGCATGTCAAATAAGATGGTCACTCTAAGGTCAAATGTCATACATGTTGGTCCTACATCAATTGTTTTGTATTGATCACCAAAAGCATGCCTTGCAATGCATATGGGCTTTGTCCATCCTGACAAACCACACAAATTAGACAAATAGAAAATTATGGTTTTGTCATTAGCTAGTAATAAAAAAATGATAGGAAATAATAAAATCAGAATATCGAGAACAACCCGAGAAACATTTTTGAAGATAATTGGTTGTCTGAACACCATACCTGCAGCAAGAATAAATGATTCATGAAAATATTGATGACGAATTATAATCTTGATTTTCAGCTACTCGAAAATTAGAGACAACAATCATAGAGGAATGAAAATAATCAAAATGCATCACACCTCATGAAACAGTGAATCAAAATATCTTAAGCACAAGGTTTTTCAATAGAACCTCAACTCTTGCTTTCAACTTCAACGGAACCTGAAAATTGATTTTTAAAAATTATTATAATGCCCATTTAAAAATATCAGTGATGATCAAAGGGATCTATCTAAACCTTATCCTGGCATCCTTAATTAGTATGCAACTATTACTATTAGTTACATACTTATTTAGTCATCCTATAAAAAAGGGCTAAGAATAACGCACAAGTATACAATGCGTATCAGCTCTTTTCCAATCAGCTTTATAATCTATAAAAGTAACTTTCAACAAATAATCTCTCTCTCTCTCTCTCTCTCTCTCTCTCTCAGCCACCAATGAACGAAGATAAATTCATAAATATTAGAACCATACTTGATAGTTGATATTTCATATTTTGCAACCTCAAATCCTCAGCATTAGAGCCATGCTTGATAGTTGATATTGCGTATTTGATAATCAATTTAATGCAGAACCATAGGATGCTCTCTCTCTCTCTCTCCCCTTCTTCCCTAACCCATCATAATCAAACCCTAACAGAATTATTAATATCAAAGCAAAATTTGTGAGTGATGTCAGACATCTGCATTGCTGGCATCAGCATGAGGTCACTAGTTTGACCTTAGATCAAGCTTTTGAGACCGGGCTTTTAGAATGCCTGATTTTAAAAGTTTTTTTTGAGAAATTTCTGGATTTTTTGCTGTCAACCTGATGGAGTTTCGATAAAGATAATTTTTTTTGGGGAAAATTTATTTTCATGACATCTTGCACCATCAGGGGGGTATCAAAGCTTCCAATCATGGATTCTTCACAAAAGAGTTGTTAGTTTTCCTCCCTTTTCATCCTATCAGTTTAGATCTATGGATAGTTGGAGATTCGAACCTGTTTCCATCATTTCATGGGACTCAATCACTGTACAGTGACCTATTTTGCTACATTCTCGATCCAATCAACACACATGTGCACAGACTAAGCTCTTGCAGAGTTTTATATTCAGGTTTGAAGCTCTCATGACCTAGTTTTGTATATTCTCATCTTGGGTTCTTTCTTAGTGCCATATAGTGGATGTTTTTATCCACTCTCAGTGTTCTATCAACATGTGAGTGGAAGTTTTTTTCCCACTACATTCTCTTTCTACTATTTCCACTCTTATTCCTACTCTAATAAATGGAACCTAAGACATCGATACATAGTGGATCCTCTAATTCTACGAGTACACATGGCACTATGAGCGTGAAACTCAATGGTAATAATTTTCTTCTATGGACTCACTCTATGAAACTCCATCTGGGGTAATAATTTTCTTCCATGTACTCTGTCTTCCTATTGGGTATGTTTCTCTTAATTAGCTATTAGCTTCTAGTTTGTCTACAAAGCACAGTAAACATAAAGGAGAATACAAACATTGAAGTAACATAGTGAGCTGTGAGATGAAGAGTTGTCGAGTAATAAGTCTAGCACAAAATGCAAAGTGGGGAAATAGGACTCAAAGCAAGGACAAGGCGGGGGATGATGATGATAACGCTTTGCCTTGGAGGATTATAAAAATCTCATTATATTTTTCATATTTTAAAGCTAATATTTCCTGGCTCACAGTACCTGGCTACTGCCTAGTAATAAATACAAAAGTCATCTAATTGTATAATTATTACCGATCAAAAAAGAATTGTATAATTATTGTTCTACAAAATTTCAAATCGAAGCATATTGTACTCATTTCTTAAAGAAAAGATACTAATACTCCCAATTTAAAAGCAGTATGACACACAATATGTAAGAGGTGAAACCTGTGCTGCACTGGATGCCATGGGGTATATTGCTGACTCAGCATACATGAGAGAAGGCCAAGATCCAGGTCCAGACTGGCACACTAAATCTGTCAATAAGTAAAAATAGTTGTTAAGAACTATGCAAAGATGGAAAATTAATAATTGTTTACATTGTAAAATTTATTTTATCAAGCAATAGAACACACTTCTGGCATCTACTTTTAAAGAAGATTATTATCAATAGCATCACTTGGAATGCCAGATGACATAACAATTCCCTAATGGAGGAAGCACATTTGTAATAGGCTGCATGTTGAAGGGACACGGTGTACTAGTAATCAAGGCTTCATGCCTTGTCTGGTTCCTCCAAGACTGTTCCTATACATCATACTTTTCCACTTCAGCAACTGTTATATGAGGGGCTATGATGGGAATTTAATAAGGCCAAAGGGGGCTGTTTTGGTAATAGTTGCAGCTTTACCATTGGGCACTTCATTCCAAAGGGAGCTCAAATTTGAAACCTGTAGCATTTTTTTAGCCTGCAACTTATTTTTAAACCTGTAGCACCAATGGGCACTTCATTCCAAAAAAGCTCATCATAAAACCATTCCAAACTTGAATTATTTTAGCTCTTTAATTTTAAACCTGTAGCACCATGGGCACTTCATTCCAAAAAAGCTCATTATAAAACCATTCCAAACATAAATTTTTTTAGCCTGTGTAGCTTTATAATTTTAAACCTGTAACACCATGTACAAAACGTGGTTCATTGGGCACTTCATTCCAAAAATGCCCATTATAAAGTCATTCCAAAAAACCATATCAAATCATCATTCTAAAAAATTATATAGAAAAAAATTGAAATAAAAGAAGGCTCATAATCAGATTTCTATACGGACCTGATATTCAGCAACACCCCTACTAGATAGGACCCGATACTATTAAACTATCCATTAGTGTTGCAAAATAGATTTACAATCAAGTGAAAATAGATTGACCAATTCGCCAATTGTCCATGGGAAGTCAAAGTTTGAAGCCAAACATCCTCTTCTCCATCCTTTTCCAAATTGAGGAGCTAAACAAACTATCAAAAGCTAACATATACTATATTTCTTACTACCAATTATTTGCTCTACTAGATTTTCCAACACTTCAATTATTACCGAGGGCCTGCAGAATAAAAAAATAAACAATTAAATCTTTTATTAAGGCCACAAAAACTATAAATTTCTTTCAGAATGAATATTTTAATTCTTAATTTGTAATAAATTTGTTACAACTATAGTAATAAAAAATAATTATACATGCCTGCAAAACTAGCATGTGAACAATGCCCTTTAGCTCTACCACCTCGGCATTTACCCGAGCCACTTCGGTATCTCTCCGTGCCATTTCAGCCTCTTTAAGCTTCATCTGCTCCTCCATTTCTTTCACTTTCGCTTGCATTCCATCAAACACATCAGCTGATACCCCGCCATGGCCAGAAGACGAGCCCCATAGCCTAGTGGGGGTCATGCCTAAGCCATAGCCTCGGACACGGCCAGGCTTTTCCTTTCCAAATACTATAGAGATTGGGTCATTTCCAGAGCTTGCATCCTGCATACCTTCTTGTGTACTGATGATGTGTTACAATTGGCTCTGCATTTTACCATTTAATTAGGAAGGGACAAGCGGAAGTAAATCATATGATGTTAAGACACCACTAAAGTCTTCCCAATTGTATAAATTGCAAATTCTCCAAAAGTACTTACGATCTAATTTAAAATCAAGACTTCAAAGATTTCAGTTCATTTTAGTGTGTTGTGACATTTGGTGGATCTGATTTATTCATTAAAGTAACCTTGTAAGATTTCAGTTCATTTTAGTTTTCGTAATCCTATGGAGAGGGTAAGCTACCTTGTACAATGCTAGTTCGCTGCCATGTGGTACAACTGAATGAGCTGCGATGATCAAAACCATTGAAAACAAATTCTAAAGAATAATATATATCTGTACAGGCAACGGTGTCAATTGAGCAGAAAATGAATGGAAAAACAAATATATTTTCATCGTTCATTTTCCATCCAGTTCATAAATTTTTTTTTCAATGGCTGTGATCATCGGGTTGGTCATCCACATGTAATCCCATCATGTGATTAGGCGCCACATGGCATGGACTTGTAGGACCAGGGTTCCATTGTCCACTCTATAAACAAAGATACTAGGTGATGCCCAAAATGAAAAACTTACAATCTTATCTGCAGCCACTTCATTCACTGCTGAGCCATCTTTTCGGGTGTGTGTCTTAAAAAACATTTGAAGTCGGGTAGGAGAGGTTTGAGTATCGCTCTTTACTCACTGTACCATTGAAGAGTTGAAAGATGTGGTAAATCATACTTATAAAGATAAACAAGATAGATACGCCATATACACATTAAAAAAAAAACCAAATATGCATACCTCCTCCTCTCGTATCCTTGCAAAACTTTTTGACCCAACCGTATGGGGCAAGGTCTGGCAGGAGCGATTCTTTTTATTCTTTTCACTTGTAATCTGTATTAGACCAATTTAACCAAAATTAGAAGTTTTTAAGTGATATATGTTTCATAAAAGGTAATTCAAAAACCATTTATACCCTCCCCGCTTCTGAATTCCAATATTGCATGAGAGCATGCCATTGAGCGGACACTACTCCATCGGGAGGAATAGCGTAATGCTTCATATCAGTTATGGAAGGGTCATAATTTTTTAACTTCAGCTCACACTTAAAATCCCTCCACTTCTTCCCGACAGACCGCAACCCCTCACTGACATCGAACTTCTCCTGCACCACAAAAAAATAAAAAACATTTGTATGAATTTTAGTCAACCATGTGAAGAAAAAGTAAGAGCCAATAGCAATAAATAATGAATTTACCTTAACGCACTCCCATACGTGTGCCTTTGCAGCTTTATCAATGCCACGCCACGTTGGGCAATCAATGCGCAACTTCATTCCATCTCTTGCTAGAATTTCACACCAGTTTGCTAATTTACTGGTATGTTTTCTAGCTGGTTGGTCATTTTTGACTAATACACTAAACTTTTCTCCCTTTTGAAGCCGATTCAAGGCATGACCCTTTGTAACACCTCGGCCAGTCTTATTTTTCTTGGATGGTGTGAAGCTTGCTTTACTTGATGGCGCCATCTATTTGAAAATTCTGGTATCAATGAAAACTAGAATTAAAATATATAGAGCACATTAGAAAATAATACAATACAAAAACTTCTTGCACATGATATCCTCTTTAATATAAAGAGGTGACACTTTTTTAAAAGAACCAATATTTGTCATCCATTGGAAGACCCAAAGGAGAGCAATGGACCCGCCTTTTTACCGTTGGATCTTTATTGTGTGATTCAAAGCAATCAAGGTCATGTACAATTTAATGTTTTCAAATATTTACATAATTGTAGATGTTTTCTTCACTCAATATTTTATATTATAGATCTTTTATGCAATGATCTTCAAATCAGCCAACCCAGATGATGTTTACATGTGGCAGGTCATGCAAAAAGTAGCTTGTGAACCAAGTAACTTAGGCCCTGTGTGGCAAAGTTGCTTCTGAAAAGCAATTTTCTGGATAAAATATTGGGTGAATCCAAGGATTTGTCACCTCTATATGAAAATGGGAAGCAGCCTTAGCCTGCTTCTCCATTTTCAACTAGAGGTGAACAAGTCTTTGGGAAGAAAGTGCTTCTCACCCATTATTTTACCCAAATAGGGCCTTTTAGCACTTGCCTCTTGGGCCGCTTACTAACTCTTAATGAGAAGCAAATTGATGCAAGTGCCAAGGCTGGTGATTGGGTAAGGTACCTAATCCCAACTCTATCCTTCACTGTTCACATGCCCTCCATTTGTGCCGGTACACTTGATTTGGAGACAATACAATAGTAAGCAAATAGCACACATTAATTCTTTTCATTAAAAAAAATACATGTTAAATTCTTCTGGAAAACAAATGCTATATAATAATAGGGACAATGTTATACAGTGGACAATTTAGCAATGACATTAATGTTCCTTTTTCTCTGTGTATGATTTTTAGTTTAGTAGTATACCACTTGGCAGGTACAGTCTCACCTTCTTTAAATTCAATCACATTACACTTGGATGTTAATGTGATTTAATGTTACAAGATTTTGGTTTCTGGAGAAAAAGCAGCCACGCAAAAACTTAACCCCCCCAATTGCTTTTAGAATAGTATATTATATAAGAGTAACAAAATGATTTTCCAAGAATACGATGTGAGATATGCAATGAAAGTGAGATAATCCTGTTAGAAAAGCTTTGATCTCTGAATCCAAAGCCCTACTTGTAGAGCCTAATAATGATAGGACCTCTTCTAGTATTATCCACTCTCTTAAAAATAGGCAAATAAAATAAAAATATACCCCCCAGACGCCCACCCCATGTGATCCAGTCTACACATTCAAAAACCGAGAAATGGATCCTCGACAGTTCAAGTTGATCATGGACTCACAAAGTAATCAATGAAGTACTGTTCAACATTTTTCTACACTGATAAAAATGATTGTTGACCTAACAACATGGGCTATCGAGAGGGGGAATTGTGAAGGACCAGCTAACATATGGGAAGCACTACTTGGAACATAATCCAAGTATAATCGGACCTCAAGTTGACGCAAATGCATGGTTTATCCATGCGTTCAAATCAGTTGGGCACCACGTGGCACCAAACCTGAGGATCGGGTGGCACGGCAACTTTCTCAAGGTCCATCCAAAAAAAATTAGAAAAAGGTATTTATCCACCATTCAAATGACATTGATTGAAGGAGCTTGTCGTGCACAACTTGAGTATGCGGAGGTGCATCAACAATTACTCCAGGCACATTTTCCCTCACCCAATTGACAACATCATTATCGTCATTCTCAATGTCATTTGGTAGTTGATGTCCATAAGGGTCTCTATCCAATAATGAATCATCTTGTGCACTCATCTCATATAAGTCCCTAGGTCTATTGTTGACGACGACATGCCAATCTGGTTCAATTGGATCTTGTACATAGAAAACTTGTTTAGCTTGAGTTGCCAACACATATGGTTCATTGATTGCTTGATTTCCAGGGAACAATAATCTTGAAAAATTTACCAATGTGAATCCTAATTCGTCGGTCTTAATACATCTGCCTTGTGTTGTTACATCAACCCAATCACACTTGAACAATACGTACTTGAATTGCTTGGAATATGTCAACTCAATTATGTCTGTTAAGCGACCATAATAGGTCATCTCTCCTGCCACGGGGCTTTTATCTCTTGCATTGGAATAGCTCGTAGTAGTTGCAGTGACCGCAACACCACTATTTTGAGTTTAGCACCATTTTCCTTATCAATAGTTCGAAATTTATAGCCATTAATGGTGTAGATGGTCAATCTGTTAGCAAGGGAACGTGGTCCTTCCGCAAGGAAAGCAACTCCTTCCGCCAATGTACTATTTGAATCGCTCAACATTAGAACCTATTTGACATTTGAAAGTAAGTTAAATTACTAACCAAGATTCATCAACTAAAAAGGTACCTAAAATGTAAACTCTCATAACTTACATAATCCTTAAACCAATCAATGAATTGTTTGTGGTGCATTTTCTGTCTTTCATGGGGACTTGCTTTGCGGTGCCTCAACCAAAGTATCCGATTGTGTTGCCTACATGAATTTCATGTCATATGAAACTCCAACACTGAATAAAATTGTTAATCACATTTAAAATTTTAGTAATTTAAAGGCTTACTCTAGATATCTTTAACCTTCACATCGTTGAACAACACATAACGATGTGCCTGGGTCCATTCTATTTCACTAAGTTTAAATGGCACAGCACCCCTGATCTCATTTACGTCACGATTGCGGATCGGTTTAACCTTGTTTCAATGTCATTTAAGTATCTCAAGCAGAATGTTAGACATTCTTCTGCGACATATCCTTCAGCAATAGACCCCTCAGGTTGAGCCTTATTACGCACATATGACTTCAGCATAAACAAGTATCTACATTGAAAAATGTGTCATTTACATGAATGAAATTATAATTAATTTCAAATCCATAAATAACTTCAGGTAAAATGGGTCATGCCTTTCGATAGGATACATCCATCGATAATGGACAAGTCCACCCAACTGTGCCTCTGATGCCAAATGTATGGGCAAGTGCACCATAACGTCAAAAAAAGCAGGTGGAAAAATTCGCTCTAATTGACAAAGCACCACTGTAATGCGATTCTCAAGATGTCTCAAATCCTCAATCCGGCAAACTTTCGAACATAACTCACGAAAGAAGTTGTTCAACTCTATTAATGGATAAGCTATGGTCTTGGGTAATATTTTTCGAATAGCCAATGGCATGAATTATTGGATTATGACATGTGAATCATGGCTTTTAAGGCCATATATTTTGCGCTCTTTAATATTAATGCACCTTGAAATATTTGACGAGTAACCTTCCGGAATATTCAAACTCTTCAACACTTTGCAGAACATCTCTTTCTCTCTTTTGTCCATAGAGTAGCATGCGGATGGTAGATAAGCTTTACTTCCACCATTCTGCCATTGTGGGTGTAGCTCGTGTCTCACCTCCAAGTGGACCAAGTCAAGGCGCGCCTTCAAATTATCCTTTGTTTTACCTTCAATATTCAACAAAGTTCCTAACACACTATCACACACATTTTTCTCAATGTGCATTACATCTAAATTGTGTCTGAGTAAATTGTATTTCCAATATGGCAATTCAAAGAATATGCTCTTCTTCTTCCAGTTATATGGCATGCTAACCTCATCCATAATTTTTAATTTTTTCTTGGCAGATTGTTTTCCAAATACATGTGCATTGTTTTGTAATTGATTCATCACATCTAATCCAGATAGAGGAGTTGGAGCTGTTCTGAACTCACACGTACCATCAAAAGAATGTTTATCTCTTCGGAACCTATGATTCGATGGTAAGAATCGACGATGACCCATATAACATTGCTTCCTCCCATGGATCAAATATCTGCTGCATGTGTCCTTATTGCATGAAGGACATGCCAACTTTCCTTTCGTGCTCCAACCCGACAACATAGCATACCCTGGAAAGTCACTAATTGTCCAAAGCAAGGCGACACGTAATTGAAATACCTCATTCTTTGACGTATCATATGTCTCTACCCCAAATTCCCATAATTCTTTGAGTTCTTCAATCAGAGGCCTCAAGTAAACATCAATGTTATTTCCAGGGCCAGATGGACCCGGTATAAGCAATGACAGTATTATGTTTGGCTTCTTCATACATAACCATGGTGACAAGTTGTAAGGAATTAATGTCACAGGCCATGTACTGATTGCGATGCTCATTGTGCCAAAAGGATTGAAGCCATCGCTTGCTAACCCAAGTCTAACGCTGCGAGAATCAGATGCAAAGGTTGGATTGATGATGTCAAAATGCTTCCATGCTTGAGAATCAGCAGGATGTCTTAAAAGCTCATCTCTAGTGCGACATTCGGCATGCCATCTCATGTCAGATGCAATTTTGGACGACATATACAACCTTTGTAATCGTGGTTTCAATGGATAGTGAGGCAAAATCTTTGCCGGTCTATTCTTTCTATCGCCTTCTAAATGATCATCATGAGCCTTCCATCGTGAAATACCACAAACGTCACATGATTGTTGGTCAGCGAACTCTTTCCAATATAGCATACAATCATTTGGGCATGCGTCAATTTTATTGTAATCAAGTCCTATATCAGAAATAATTTTTTTTGTTTGCCAAAAAGAACTAGGCAATGTTGAACCCTCAGGGAGTACCTCTCTTAACAAATCAAGCAACATTGTAAATGATTTGTTACTCCATCCACTAATGCATTTAATATGCCATAACCTAACAATGAATGATAACTTTGTATGTGATTTACACCCTGCGAATAAATCTTGTTTGGCATCTTGCACTAACTTGTGGAATTTAGCAGCATCTGCATTAGGTAGTTCATTAGTTTTCTGTGTCATACCATCCGAACCTCCTTTTGGATTCTGGATCCCAAATGCATCACACAACAAAGCACTCATGTCGTCACCCATCTCCTGCTCATCCGATCCACTATCAACCAAATCATTCCTCATTGAGTTTGTCTGAGATATGTCTTCCCCATGAAAAAATCATTTGGTGTAATTTTGAACAAACCCGTTGTATACCATATGATCGTATGTCGTTTCTCTATCTTGATATAGTCTGTTGTTGCATCTGACACATGGGCACTTCAACTTTCCATTTACAGTTGCTCCTCGAGCTATTGCAAGCTCGATGAATCCTTTCGCACCTTGAAGATACTCTGGAGAAATTCTATTCCATCCAGATACAAAAATAGCATTCTTATTTAAACAACATACCAACATTCAAGCTACTCAAAACATGTGAACATAAAGGAATATAAAATACCTAGGCTTCTGAATCCAACTTTTATCCATCATGTGGGAGACTAGATGTACAATCTCCAACTTCTTGGTTGTTAATCTCTAGAAATCATGTAAAAAGGTTACAAGAGATAACAAATAAGGAATTAGCCTATAGAGACATTCAATAGAAGTTTACAAGTAATATTGGGAGAGATACTCTTATTAAGAGGTGGTTTACACTGTTCTCTTTTCTCATCCTTTCGGAATTTTGGACACACTTTAAAGGTTTGCTTCAGGAAAAAAGTTATAGTTCCTTTGAAAGAATGAGCAACTAGGGTGCCCACCTAAACCAAGTCCTAGCTTCATACTAATTTTAAGGTTAAGAAATATTTCTCTCTCTCTCTCTCACTCTCTCTCTCTCTCTCTCTCATATGATGATGTTGGGTTTAATGATCTGTTGATGTTTGTATACAAAGATTCTTCTACGCATATTATACAGATTTTCTTTCTAATTTGCATAAAAATGAGCTCAAATCCTGCCTTTGTTGCTTTCTTTATCTGTTCTTAGCAACTATGCTTTGAAAGCTTGTGAAACTGAGCTGCATTTGTTGTGTACTCTTTTTATGCAAAATTCATTATATGCGGAATAAAAAGCTTCAATAGGAACTCCTCTTTTGTAAATCCAATTTTGTTGGAAAAGGCAACATATATGAATTTATACAAAAATATTAACTATATAAAATAATATTATGTTTTACATCAAACAAGTGCCTATTGGCTTGTTGATTAATCTGTATTTTACAGATCAGTGCTAATGTTCAAACCATGTTAACAAAGATATGAATATTTGTAAGATTTTAATACATTATACCTTAACCTGGCCTAAATTACTGACCTTTTTGTGAAAGAATGAAAGTTATAAAAAAAAAAAATTAAAGGTGTACCACAGGTAGCGTCGGTAAAAGCGTAGGCAGGTACGTGTGCAGAAACAACTCCGTTGGCGGTAGGAACACGAGGGAACTGAGGAGTCGTAATCGAAATCAATAGCTTTGAACTGAGGAGTGTAATCGCAAACAGAAACCTACAAAAAATCATCAAATCAGCCATCTAGGTTATTTGAAATTCAAAACATAACAATGCATCAACCACTCAAAACATCAAATCTTACTCGTGAAGGATGGCACGATTGGAGGGGAACCTACTGGATTGGCATAATATTTGCAGCAAATTTAAACATAAAATTCTCCTCCAGGATCAGATGCTTTGGTGAAAATACGGAATGTTGCAAGTGATGGAAGCGGTCTAAACGAAAAACCTAGCCTTTTCCAACACAAGTTGAAAACCTAAAGCAAAAAAGGGGATAAACAAAGATCAAAGAGAAATAAAACCTTCAATTAGTGCAATAGAAAATTAATAAAAAACTTAAACCAAAATCGAGTTTCTTAAACGGATTTCAGAGAAAAAAGTGAAGATACCTCACCTGAGCGATTTGAGCGAGAGGAAATCTCAGCCTTTCCCTTAAAATAATCAGGCTTGGCCGGGCTGGCTGCAATTATTTTTTATCCTGAAAAATGAATGGTGGTCTGTTATTAGATGGTGGTCTGTTATTGGATGGGCAAAACTAAAATTGCATGAATATATGATCTTAGTAATTCAATTGATGGATTTTTTTAATCAGTGGCGTTAACTTCATTGACAATCCAAAAGCATCTCCAAATCTAGATGCAGATAAGAAAGGCATCTAACAAAAATATATCATCCACCAACAAATTGCTCAATAAAAACAAATAAATAAAACACCCTCATGCAATTGTAATATAAAGTTTATTCTGGGAGAGAAAAATAAAGGAACTTTGAAACGAACAGCAAAAATTACAGGGACAAAATAAAAGAAAAGCCAAACTCGTTCAGCTGATTCGACTAATTATACAAAACAGATTCAGAGATTCCAAAACACATCCCTTTAACAGAGATTCCAAACATCCCTCAAAAATTTTAACAGTCAAAAGGAGTACAAGATTTAGAAAGAAATAAACAATACAAAACTCAAAGATCACTTTTCTAACTATTTTTATCAATGATTCAAAACAAAAAAAAAAACGTATTTTATCCAAAAAAGCATGACTATAAAAGCCAGATATGCACATCTTCAGCAGCTTTTCTCACTTCAATAATCGGGAAAAATATTAGAGAGAGAAGGTAAGGCAGAATTTTCACTTGTTTCAACCTATTCATTTTAAATATTTTAGGATTTTCAATTACAAATGGCACAAAGGAAACGCGAACGCATGAATCAGAACTCTTGTATTCTTGTTTTTTAAAAAGTCCCGGTCGTCCGAAAGTTTAAAAAAAGGGTCAAAAATAATAAATCCCCAAAACACAGAAAATAAAAAAGAGAAAGTGTATTAAATTTACTTCACCTATTTCAATTTTCAACTTCAGCAATAGTTTCTGAAGCAAGCTGCTCTAATTTTGTTGATCGTCGAAGATCATACCTACATTTAAATAAAAAAAATTATTAAAATAAAAAATCAAAGTTATAAAATTGAAACTAAGCTAGATTCAGATCTCATACATACGTTTATCGATGGATTCAAAGTGCGAGAGGGATTTAGGGTTGAGAGAGAGCATGGGCCGAGCGCGAGAGGGACCTAGACCCTCAACCTGATCGAGAGCTAGAGGAATTTAGAGTTTGAATGAGAGCGGCAGGAATTTGAACCTCAAGTTGATCGATCACACATTAGGATTTTTGCGAAAGGTTGTGTTGTGGGAGAGGGATCTAGGGTTTGAGTGAGGGCTTACGAGAGAGCGACGATGGCCAGCGAGAAAAATGGTCGAGATTTGAGCTTCGAGAAAAAACAGAGATATATATAGGGTCCGACTGAGTGGGTCGTGGGCGTTAAGTGGGGCAGCCGGGTTGGCTTTGTGGGTTGGCCCAAGTATTGTTGGCGGCTTTTAACAACGGCCCCAAAATCCAGTCGCGAAAAAGAGGTTTTTTTCTAGTGTTAGATATATATGCACGAAATTATAGGAAAATAATATATCCTAAAAAACAAAAAGCCAAATAATCAAAAAATCATATATGTATTAATTATTTATTTTTTTTTACATATCTTAGTGAATTGCCCTAGTGGTTGACTTAGTACTTTGTGAGAGTTAGGTTTTAAGTTCAAATTTTATTATGTGTAATAAATTTTTTTTTTTTTTTAATTAATTATATTAGAGCATATACACCATATATGTGAGTATATAGCTTTACAACATAGTAGAGCCTCTTATGAGAAATCTCTTCAAAAATAAGTTTGTGTAACACTTAGATAGATGGAGCAGTGCTTAAAAATAAAAGAAGAAATATTTGTCGTACAGATGAGAAGTCCGAAGGGTCGGAAGATAGAAAACTGAGGAACCCCCTTGACATTTATTATCGGATTTTGACGAAAAATACGAAAATAATTTCCGACCCTTTAGATGTCTTTCAAACAACGGAAATCTCGACAATTCATTTGCCGCATATAAGTTTTCCCTTATTTCTCCTCATTTCCCTTGAAACCAAGCAGGCCCTAAGAGTCTTTATAAATTAATTCCCTAATTTCTAAATTAGAAAAGAAAAAAATTAGTTTTCTCTAGCAAATCCAAGCCACACAATGAGTCGACCAACTTTAAATTCATCTTAAATCGTTGGATTGGTCTACGTGAGATATGTGGTGAGAGATGCACAAGAGTTCATGCAATCATTGGATTGAGAAGAATCTTGACTTTCACATTTTTAGAGGGCACCAAAAAGATCAAAAGTCTAAGAATTTACTTGATGGTGAGAGTAAATGGTGCAATACCATGTGTTAGATGGTCTTGCATGTGATCATGCATGACCATCACTAAACACAAATCAATGGTCTATGATCATTGTGACCGATGATACCCATCCGATCCATGATATTGTGTGATGTAGATTTGGCCATTATATTGTGAGTTCATGAGTCACATTGGTTGTCATGCATGTTCTTGGGCCATCCATCCACATATATTTGATGGTATGGGATGATTATTGAGGATTTGATTTTGAGTTTTCTTGCAAAAAGTTATTGAAAAATAGCTATTAAATTTCAATTGATTTTTGAAAAGAACTTGGCTACTCGATCTCCTAGAATGATTTAAAAGATTTAGTGGTTATAGTTGGTTTTGATCTAAGTGAATGATTATTATTTGACCAAATGAGGTCACATTTTGATTATTACACGTTCACTGTTTTCATATGATAAAATGAATGGTTGATGAGGCATACACAAGAAAATTATTAAAATAAGTTTATTGTTTGATATCTATGCGTAGACTATTATTGTTTGAGTAGATTAATTAGTCTTGGTTTTGAATATTTTCATATTAATATTATAATCTGGAATTGTTGATCATTGTGTCATTTTATGCTTGAAATGCTAGAAATTTAATGATATTTGATGATTTGTTCAGCGATGTTTGATGCTTGATGGTTTATCCACAATATTGTTAACTTAGTGGTTGATCATTAATCTCCTTAGCATAGGATTAGACCTTAAAAACTCATAAAAAAGGAGAATAAAATATTTTTTTGAATCTTTGATATTATTGATTGACTTTAAATGGTGATTGATGGATAGATTGATCGGTTTAGATCAATTTGATCAAATGGCATAAATGTGCCACTTGGAGCACTTAGAAGTTCATCACCCTTTAGTGATAGTATCCTTAAGAAAATTGGTAAAAATAAATCCAAATAATCACTCGGAAGAGACGAAAATGATCGATAGTAAAATTAGATTAAATTTCAAAAAAATTTGATGGTGTTAGATGTGCTCCTAAGCACACTCCACCTATTTACTGCATTGAAACTTTTAAGGCAAAATTCAAGAAAATTACTGGTTTGGCCACTGTTTTAGAAGGAAATTTTAAAGCAAAAATTCTACAGAAAATACTGTTGATGCTTAAAAGGGTTCCCTACAACCCTATGAAATTTGAGCCCCAGATTTCCTGTAGTTTGATGATCTGCACGGAATTCGGAGTACTCAGGTAAAAAGTAGCCACTACTGCATCTGAAATTTGTCTGAAATTAAGACCATCATTTTATGTACAAAATAATCCAAAAATATTCTGTAAAAATTAAGGGGTATAGTTTTATCAGTTTATTGGCACTGTATAAAAATTTATTCTCTGGGTAGATCTGGTTTAACCGGTAGAAATTCCGGAAACTGAGAACGTGGGAAACGATTGTAAGTCGAACCTGTTGTAACCGCCGCTGGAAAACCGATCAGATGGCCTTAAATACTATGCAAACCTAATACTTGTAGTATCAGGTATATAAAAGAATATTATAGATAACTTAAAGGGCTTTCCAAAAAGCTCTCATTTCCCTGCTTTCGATATCGGCAAGGAAAGTTACACGTGATTACGGGAGACATTGAAATCTGGTCTGATGACAAATTCTGTTAAAAACTCATTCGGTAAATTGATGGCCATGATCACATCTGATCATATTTTTTATTTCCATTACTAATAAAAAATAAGTCTCAGTCCCCTTTCACTGAGTTTTGGAATCATTCGAAAACTCGATCAGGAATGAAAATGACGACCCGATTACCGACGAAGGGTCTAGAACCCTTAGTGAAAAATTTA
Source organism: Chloranthus sessilifolius (assembly GCA_021018995.1). Classification (NCBI taxonomy): domain Eukaryota; kingdom Viridiplantae; phylum Streptophyta; class Magnoliopsida; order Chloranthales; family Chloranthaceae; genus Chloranthus; species Chloranthus sessilifolius. Next base: position 152,911,989 of record CM037586.1, on the reverse strand, counting down.
AAATATAAATGCAATGTCAAAATCTTGACTTTCCCTCGATTTTTATGATAAAGTGATCACTGATGATCAATGTTATGGTCTCAGTAACTACCGATGACCCTTAATTAATATATTTGATGATTGACCATAAGTTTGACCAATTGAAATGGGACCCTTAAGGGCTTTAAGACCCGATTTATTGCGATTAGACCAATTAGGGCCTAGAAACCCGAAATGACCCGACCCATAGGCCTAAACAAATAGTTTAAGATGATTTTTAGGACCTAATGTCCTTGTTTAAGAATTGCGTGGGCCACTGCTATTGGCACCCTCAAATTAAATTTGGAAGCACCTACACTTAATTATGAACTTCCCTAGAAAACCGAATCCTTTTGGATGTAGGACTTGGAGTGACCCGATACATGAGGTCTAAAGTAATTAGTAAAATTATTGGGACCTGATGTCCCTATTTTGAAGCCTTGTGGGCCATTACTATTGGCACTCACTGAACACTAAAAAAACTCACATCGAAAATTATGGAGACATCTTAAAGGCCAAAACTGATTGTAAATGAGACAATATTTGACCCAACTTATGAGACCCAAATGAATTATGATAAATCAAATAAGGATGCGATATCCCTATTAAATTAGATGGTTCCTTTGTTATAGACACATGTGAAAATCGAAGAGAGTTCTACATTATATTCTCTCGAAATCTTAATATTTAAATTGGACTTAAACTCTAAAATTGACCCAACCAATGGGCCCAACAATGGGCTTGGAATAAGTAATGAACTATTGGACCTTAGTGCCTTTAATTGGTAAACTGGTGTGCCCCAACTAACGACACCTGAACCAGTACCTTAATTTGAGAAATTAAGGGAAAGTATTAGATCTAAGATAAGAGAATGAATTTTTTAAATATGACAGTCTCAATCCAAGCTTGACCATTTCTAAAATAGATGACACTAAATAGACCAATTAATATTCCAGTTTGGTAGAAAACATAGTTAAACACTATATGTGTGTAACCAGTGATTGACATTAACTCTACCTTAATGATTTTTGAAATAATTGGAGAGATGCACTTCTTCTATAACCCTACTGAATTATTAAAGAAATATAAGTCCCCGATGAACTCTGAATTATGGCAACACTAAGCATAGTGTAAATTGATTTCGGAAATCAGTAGGCCTAGTGATCCTATTATATATATAAGATCAAAATATTAATAATGATTAATTTGATAGAAATCAAATAATGACTCTAGGATTCCGACTAATTGGATTGGACCTGGAACTTGACTGAATTGTTAAACTATAGTATATTAGAATTGAACTCGAACACTGAATGAATTATTGATTTTTTGATATAGATTGAGATTGAATCTGAAGATTGATTGAATTATTAATATTTAATATATTTTGAGATTAACTTTGAAATTGACTTTGAAATAGCAAATTACCCGTTGAAAATTGATTGGCGAATAATATTGAAAGAATACCGATATGACACAGAATCCAAAAATATTGAATAAATTATGGGAATAGCGATATTGAAAAAGATCGAAATATTGAATATTGAACATTGAATACCGAATATTGAATACAGAACATTGAATATTGAATAATAAAATTGAAATTGGAAAGATGATACTGATTTTGATACCGAAACCTCTCATGCTAACCACTGTTCTTACGAATAGGCTCAAAATGGGCAAGTCGAAAGGGTTTGGAATGTTAGTAGAGGATTGGGTCTCGTTAGACCAATAGGATATCCTTGTCTTGATTGACTAAATGGCAAAGAGTGCCAGCCTTTGTGTGTGCGACATTAGCGATTGATATTAATATTGAACCATGGTTGGTGTTAGTATCGCACCGAAATAAATAAGATATTAATAATCACCAAGCCAACTAAACTAAATTAATTATCTAATATTGCTCATTTTTTTACAACCAAATATACCTGAATAATTAGTTAAATAAATAAACCGTGATTAAATTACAATGAAGCAACCTTATACCCCTTGATAATATTGATAGAATGGTAAATTGGTAACTGAATTTGATATGTTACTTTTGATATTCGTAGAATTGATACTGATAGAATAGATGATTGAAAATCGAACTTGACATTGCTGTATTGATGTTGATAATTGGAATTTATGATTGATCATGTTTTGAAAAATGAGAAATTGAATGATCACCTTACATCGAATGGATCTTTAAACATTATCGTCATTGTCTTATTAGTACTTAATGAGTCATTATTTGATAGATTGATAGATTTAGAACTGAGATATAAGAATATTGTATTATTATTGATCAGATAGATAACTGATGAAATTTAACTGAAAACTCTGATTGAATTATGAGAATTTACTAGGAATTCATCGATAAATCTAGCTAATACTTTATTAAGTTTCACTGCTTACGTTGTTTCATAACAAAAAATTTCAGAGACAAGATATAAGTCGCCCAGTCAGATCTGTACGGAACATCTGGGTAGAGATTTCGAAGGACCCATCAAGCTAAAAGTGTTTAACTAAATTTATCTAAGGAGCTATCAGCACATACGTGGACGGACCACGTGACACTTACACTGAATCTTGACTTTGTATAGTTACTTTACTTTTATTTTGGACCAATTTTGGTTTATTATTTTCTAAAACCATTGGTCTCGTTGTAGGACTTCAAAATTATTTTAATCAAAATAGTGCTTACTTTTGTTTAACTTGTCTTTTTGCAACAAGTAGAAATTTTGAAGGAACTCTCATTTTCCTAATAAATGAATAATCGAATTTGAAATCCGACCAAGTTAAGAAAATAGGATTTTCTATAATAAATAAACTTTATATATTTTTCTCCAATTTGAGAGAAAATATCGATATTTAACACCGATAATCAAGGTGTGTCGCGTTGACCAGGCTCATGGATCGAAACCTGTGGGCGTGAGAGCCGCTAACCGCACGAAGCCAAGGGTTGGGGGCGCGACAGCCAACCCGTGATAGAGGAATTTCGGCGAACAGGGTGGAGATCTGCAGAAGAAATGGGTGAAGGACTTGCGGTCCCTCCCATTATCATGCGAAGGAAGGGGTCAAACATTGATGTCATTGACCTTGAAGAAGAGGAAGAGGAAGAGGAAGAGGGAGAAGAAGAAGAACAAGGAGAGGAAGAAAAAGAGGCTCCCAAAGCCCATAAGTCCATGAAAACTGCCCAGTTGCCGCTAAACTTGTGTCAGGAACGCGGATTGTTAAAATTGGATACAGTCTGTCGATGCAAGAATTGCAGACTATAAGAGGTCAGTCAGAGAGCAGAGCACGAGATTCGACGACCTCAGACTACAGGTTTTAAAGATGGAAAAGGAGAACCAGAAAATGAAGGAACATAATGCTTAGATCTTAAAGGAGCAGGACAATCTGAGGCGGCAGAACAACCTGATCCTTAAAGATCAGGCATCTCTGAAGGCAGCTTTGACAAAAATCGTGGAGGTATGCTATTTGTTTAATGTGCTAGACTATAAGAGCGCTAGCGTTTTGTAACAGCCTGAAAAATTTTGACTTTGAATAGTGTATCCCGGGATGTATGCCCGACTTTAAACAGTGTACCTCGGTGTGCGTGCCCGACTGGTCAGGTGCTCGATTTTATGAAATTACTTACATAAGTTAAATTGGGTTTGGTCTTGAGTGGAAAAAGACCGATTTAGATTGTGTGTTGAGCATTAGGTGGTTTCTTATGCACCAAGCTTTGGTGTATGGGCTCAACACCGGGTCCGATTAGTGGATGGTTTGGGTGTGTAGGCCCACACCTAATCAAAGAAAACTATTTTGTTATGAGATAACACCTAAATAGGTACGCTCGTTTCACACGGGAGCTAGATCCTTAGATGAGAACTAATACGCCCAAAGACAAGTATATGTGTTTTGTATGGGAACCGATTCCATTTAGTTAAAGAAGGCAATTTCTTCTTTTGGGAGCTAACACCCGGTTTGCACAAGGTTTTTTTTTAGGTTTTGGGTTTTTGAGGAGAGAAGGAAGAGAGAAAGAGGAGGAGATGAAATGAACGTCTTGAATCCATGAGTGCCGAGCCTTAGATTTGCGCGAAAAACATTTGTGAGATCGTCTAAGGGGAAGATCGCCGTCGATTTCGACGTTTGGTTGTGGTTTTATGGGTTTTGGAGCCGTTTGGGGGTTTTGAAACCCTCTTCTTACAAAAAGATCATGGGTTTTGATCCGCAAATCGTAGCGTGAGTTTGCGTGAAGTGTGTGTGGAAGGATTGTCGTTAATTTCGTGGGTTTGGTTGTGATCTTGGAGCACGGAGATGATCGAGGTGGGTTTAGAAACCCTTGTTGTTTAACGAAGAAGACGATCTGATCTACGAGTAGATCGCTGATTTAAAGAGGTAAATAACGCAATTCTTCTATGTATTTAATTAAATATAGGTTGCTTAGATGTGTGCAAAAGATTAGGATCAAAAGGATTGAATTTTGATGAAAAAAAAATGGGTTTCAAGGTTCAAACCCGAGAAGTGCTCAGAAACTGCCAAAATCGATTAATCGATTTTGAAACTCGATTAATCGATTTTTGACAAGAGAGAAATTCAAGAAGAACTCCACGAAATCGATTAATCGAAGAGAATTTCGATTAATCGATTTTGAAATTCGATTGATCGATTTTGAAAATCGATTAATCGAGTTTGCCTGGACTTACTAACACTACCGTAGTATTTTGGCTATAACTTTTTGTGCCGAATTCTGATTAACGTGATTCTTATTGCGTTGGAAAGAAGACAGCAAGCCCTATAACTTTTATGAATTGACCAACTTGTGAATCAATCGTTTTAAAGGTCAAAATTTAGTAATACGTTAGGTAAATTTCTAATTTTGTCGAGAAACGAAACCGATTAATCGAGTAAAATCGATTAATCGATTTTTTGAATTTCGATTAATCGAAATTGGGTCGATTAATCGACTGGCCTAAAATAGTGAACACGATTTTTGGCCCTTTGAAAATCGATCAATCGAGAGAAAATCGATCAATTGACTTTGGAAAATCGATTAATCGATTTTGAAAATCGATTAGTCGATTTTGTCTGAGTTTGCCAGTACTATTTTAGTATTTTGACCATAACTTTCTATTTCGACCTCTGATTGATGCGATTCTTGAGGTGTTGGAAAGATAACAAAGAGATCTACAACGTTTGTGTTTTGACCAACTTATGAATCTAAAGTTTTAAAGGTCAAAATTTAGGAGAAATGTTACATCAATTTTACGTGTTGGCCTTGAATTTGCAGATTCAAACTCAATTTTTTAGGAAACACTTAAATAGTCTAAGTTATTAGTGGTTGGGGTTAATCCTTGATGCATCATTGTGTGCTTGTGATGTAGATTAAGGGTGGACGGCCATCGATAGGACCTTGCTTGCTTCGAGGTTAAGGTAGGGGAAATTTAATATTTGATTATATTTTTGAAATTGATTCATAGATGCCTTGATTTAATCAAATGAAAATGATAAGTGTGATTTGAAGTTTTGTTATTTAAAATCGATGCTTGAATCTAACTGGACGTGTAGGGGAACTTCAACACAAACTTGCATGTTTAACTTTGATTCATTGTTTCTTTGAGGTATTTATATGAAAAAAATGATAAGTTTTCTTGATGTATTTTGATGTTAGTTTGATAGATATTTGAATTATAACTTGAACTCCTTGCAAAATAGAAATTTAAAATCCGTGAGTCGAAAATGGTGAATTTTGAACTGTGAACTTAACCTAGAATTTGTACTATGGTATTCGATTTTTAAACTTGATTTTTAAATGGTGAGTTTTAAAACCTTTTAAGCAAGAATGTGAGCTTTGGATCGTGATTTAGAAATCTGAACTAGAATGTGAACTCGAAATCTTTGAGTCTTGTAGATTTGTGAGAAGGTACACCCTTGGACCGCTGTGGCGGGATTTATGTACACCCTTGGACCGCTGTGGCGGGATTTGTGTATACCCTTGGACCGCTGTGGCGGGATTTATATACGCCCTTGGACCATTTTTACGGGATTTTACGTACACCTTTGGACTTGTTGTGCTCATGTACGCCTTTAGACCGTTTTTACGAGATTTTACGTACAACCTTGGACTTGTTGTGCTCATGTACACCCTTGGACCGTTTTTACGGGATTTTACGTACACCTTTGGACTTGTTGTGCTCATGTAAGCCTTTGGACCATTTTTACGGGATTTTACGTACACCCTCGGACTCGTTGTGCTCATGTACGCCCTTGGACCGCTTTCGTGGGATTTTACGTACTCCTTTGGACACTGTTGTGAGTCATGTACGCCCTTGGACCGTTTTTACGGGATTTATGTACACCCTTGGATTTCGATGTAGTCATGTACGCCCTTGGACCGCTTTTGCGGCATTTTATGTACTCTTTGGATTATACTTCGTAAATCAAACCATAAGTCGTGAGATTAAAGTGGACCGCTATGGGCAGATATTGTGTATGCGGACCGCTATGGGCGGATTATATATATGTGGACCGCTGTGGGCGGATTATGCTTATCGTGGACCGCTATGGGCGGAGTGCAAGTACTATGGGTCACCGGGGCCATGGATTTGAAATCAGTTTTGAAGGATAAATAAATGTTTTGAAATCACTTTTGTGTGTAAAAGGAAATCGTTTGAAATCAGTTTTGTATGATAAGGAAATCACTTTTGAATCAGTTTTATGTGAAAAGGAAGTCGGTTTGAAATCACGTGTGATAAGAAAGCGAAGATTTGAAATCAGTCTTTGTTAATAAGAAAAAGTACCTTTGAAACGAGTTTCAGTTTTAAATAAGAAAAGGTTTGATTGTGACATTGAATCTATGTTTCCTTATGATAAGATGTGAATGAGTATTGAAATTTCCTCTACTGAGCTAGGATGTAGCTCACCCCTTCGACTATACGTCATAGGTATAGCTTCTACGTGGACACCAGACTTGCAGATTGAGGAATTGAGGAGGGATATGATATTTGGGGTCGTAGATTGAGTACTTTGTGGAGATTGGTGAGTTCAGACTTGGTACCCTTTGAACTCGTATATAATTTTATACACCACTGTTTGGTGACGTTGGTACATCACCGGTGGCCGTTGTTAGTTATTGTAATATTAGATGTTAGAATTAGAGATTTATTCATGTCATATGTATTATCTGCTTTGATTTCTGCATGCTAGGTTTTGTACCAAGCATTCTGTGTTCGGAACTTGTTCTACGACCCGACGGTCCGGGTTTTCTCATTCGTGTTTGAAAAAAAAATAAAAAAGTATATATATATATATATGTCTCAAAATTCAGGTTGGGAAAATTCGGGTTGTCACACGTTTCGTCGTAGAAGCATCGTTGCTTCGATTCCGAAGCGTCAGCGCTTCCAAACGAAAGCGGTACCGCTTCCAAAAGAAAATGTTATCGCTTCGATTATGAAGCGCTATCACTTCCAAATGAAAGCGGTGGTGCTTCTTTTACGAGGCATCGATGCTTCACCATTTTTTATTTCGCTACGAATTAATATGTTTTTTTTTCTCATATTGTAGGACAACATTGTAGCAAGAAGCCGACCGGGGCTCACTGGGGAACATCCGACAGTTGTTCCCCAACAGAAAAGGTATGCCCCAAAACATTCATCAGTCACCACCTCCTCCTCTGTTGTTATGCATCAGCGAGCACCACCATCAACTTTGACCTAACCTCAGGCCCAACCTCGTACCCAAAGCAAACCTCAACCGACTGCCCAACCTCCTGGGAAGAGCAAACCCCAACCGACTGCCCAACCTCCTGGGAAGAGCAAACCCCAACCGACGCCCCAACCTCAGGTCCAAGCTCCTACCCAAAACCCCAACCTCCTACTCCCTCCAAACCCCAACCTCTTACCTAGCCCCAACCTTTGGAACAACCTTAGCCCAGCCCCAACTTCCGGAACAACCCCAACCCCAACCTCCAAAACAATCCTAACCTCACCTTTAGCCTCCACCACCACTGCCTCCAACTGCGTTTCATGACTCTGGTCCTGAGATACCCCGTACGCAACCATGCACTAAGAATATGTCTTTAGCGCAAGCTGAAGACGACGACAACGAAGATGGCTCAATCGTCGTCAGAAGAAGTGAGAGTAACGGCGGTAAAGCCACTATCGTGATTCCTTCCTCTCAAACTCTCCCTAAAAGAAAGGAACCATGGACTCTCAGCCCTGCAAAATAGTCAAAATGGCGGCCCCATGGCTTCAGTGGAGGCCTATATGAAGGCTATTTGGGAAAAATCTAATGGTGAGAATGAGTAAGTATATCCCCTCACTATATTTATCGTTGTAATAAGTATATCCCCTTTTGTTTTAACTTTTATGTTGTAGTAAGTATATTCTCTTATGTTTTAACTTATTTCTAAAACTGAACGGAGGACTGTCCTATCAATTGTTGGAGTCAAAAGATTATCGTACAGCTGTTGCACAACCTACAAGACTTAGAGGAAATAGAAGACCCAGTAAGTTTTAATCACCTAACCTCTTGTTCCAATGCCAGCACTTCAACATAGCAGTGCCATCGCTTCCACAAAGCAGTGTCGTCGCTTCAACACAGATGCGATGTTGCTTCCATATGAAAGCGTTAGCGCTTCGACACAACTGCGTAACGCTTCCCTAGTAGCGTTAACGCTTCAACATAGTTGCGTCGTCGCTTCCACATTGAAGTGCTGACGCCACCACACTGAAGTGTTGGCGGTCCCCATAGAAATGCATCGCTTTCCTTTATTTTATTGATATTTTTACCTTCATATGCAGATAATGTCTGCGTACTTTAGGGTCCTCGACAATGAGGAGAACATGCAACCCGAAAAGTTTCAAATGACTTTCCGAATGTCCCCTTTGGCGCTCAAATGCATGACCACAGACTTTAAAGCATTTGAGTTGAATAATGAAGGGAATACAGCTTTCCTCCCAGCAGACTTAGGGGGACAGTGTAACGCTTACGTCAAATTTTTTGAAGCACAACATGGCACAAAGTCGATGCGACGCTTCCTTTTCGATAGAAATCGCGCCTTGTTAGCGATGGATTATAAATCGATATTTATTCCATTTCATATCGATCATCCTCTCCACTAGGCGCTTGCTTCTACCAATCCCTCACTCCATACGGTCATTGTCGCGAAACCCCAACCCGGATAGGTCACTGATGTCAAAATTTTGCGACGAGATCATAACCCTGGTAGGATTGAAGACCCTGTGAATCGCTTCTCAAAACAAAGCGATAACACCCTCCAGCGACATGCTAGCACTTCTTAGTCGAAGTGTCAACGCTTCTTTTGTGGAGCGTCGACGCTTCTTTTTCAATGCATCAATGCTCCTAACGCTTCCATATCATGACGTCAGGGTCCCCTAGTATTTTTTTAATGTATGTGTAACCTCTGTCCATTTATTTTTTACAGCTGAAGTATTTGCTAGCCTTTTATATATGTATGGGCACTCCAACTCACATTTACACATGCTGACATGTTTTGTTGCAGGGTTAAGATTGGGCACATCATCGCTACTCACGTCGAAGAGAAATGGGATGCGGGTGACGAGGAAGAAGCGTTGTCTTAAATTTGTTGTTATGATAGGTTGTATTGTAACTTATTTTCTATTTGATTTATATAATGTAGACTTAAAGTTGTACAATTTATCTTTGTAGACATTTCTACAATATAAATGACACTTTATAACAATGTAAATGACACTTTACAATTTATCCTTGTAATATTTATACATTTTAGCTGAAAAGATTCAATCGATTGGAAAAAACTATGACAATTCATAAGCTAACACCATACCTAACTTCATTTGTCTAATAAAGCACCAGTGCTCCTGTGATTCGTATTGCTAACGCTTCTAAGTCGAAGGAATGGAGTTCCATTCATTTCATTACCCCAACACCAAAACTATCTAAATCTGACTAATGAAGCGTCAGTGCTCTTTCTTCGTATCGTTAGCGCTTCTTGGAAGAAGCGATAACGCTCCATTCAATTCATAAGTTAACTCCATACGAAACTTCCTTTTCCCAAAGCTGCATCAACGCTCCTTATTCATATCATTGACGCTTCTTCATCCAAGCGTCAGCGCTCCATTCACCTCTTTCCCTTCGCCATAACTATGACCTATGAGTATCTGTGTCAATAATCGTGAAAAACCAACAACCTATAATGATGGAAAACAAATAGTCACTACAATAATAATGAAAAATAAATAGCCAAATCCATCAACTGTCAGTACTCATTTGGGGCAATGCACAATAATGACTACAGTTGTAGAGCAGTCACGGTAATAGTCATGGTAGCTAGTTATTTAAAAGGTTCAAAATGATTATTTTGTTTCTAGTCACGTCTCTCCTTTTCTTCTTGTGTCCTCTCCTCTCATCTGCTTCAGCGTCTAAGACCAAAATGCAACATAATAGTTTACGGAGGAGTCGTCGACAGGCGCGTCGGCGTTTCATTCGTAGTTATGATGGTTCAGTTATTGACATCCCCGATGATTACTAGTTGGTTGTCGTTCCTGAAAACAACAAGCATGTGGTTCCCCCTCCCCTCGACAAGGTGGTAGCCATTCCGAACAACGGCCTTGTTTTTATGTCGGTGGAGCTCCCACCAACTCTAGAGCTACAATTTCTTCTTGGGGAGGAACAACCCCTTCTTCTCCCGGCTCCAGAGCCGTTGCTGCATCTCCCGGCTCCAAAACCGACCGACCCATGAGACGACTTCTTCTCCCGACTCTTAGACTTAGCTGTATATTTTGCATACATTTGTTATAGGCAACATAAAGAAAGGCAATGTAAAGAAATCATTTTAAGGTTGTAATGAAATCGTTTTGTGGCTTAAATTTCAAAAAAAAAAATCAACAAAGAAAAGAATTACCATTCACCGTGCTTTGTTTATGTACCGACCCATGGTTCATTTATGAAGCACCAACACTTCATAAACAAAGCAAACATGAAGCATCCATCCTTCATAAAAGAAACGCCAACGCTTCTTGTACGAAGCGCCCACACTTCGTATTGGAAGCGTCGTCACTTCATAAACGAGGCATCGATGCTTCCAAGACGAAGCGCCCACACTTTATATACGAAGTGTTGTCGCATCCAAAACGAAGCATTGACGCATCCAAGATGAAGTGACTGCGCAATTCATAAAATTGAGTCAATATGATTTTATGATACTATACTTTCCATCATCCCCTCCTGTTTGGCTTAGTTCAACACTAGAATCCATCATCCTGACTCTCTTTACCTAACAAGTTATGATTTTATGACCCAACTCACCACAGCCCTTACACTTCTTTCTCTGCTTCTTTGATTGTTCGATGCTAACCTCCATTTCAGACTTAATTTTATCATTATTGCTTCGCCTACTTTTGGTGATACATCGTACTGGATTTCGTACTGTAATATTGACATGCTCTTGCAATAATATTCCTTGGCTCACCTAGGGGGAGCCGCCCTAAGAGGTCGCTGTGTTAGCGCTTCTTTCAATTTCCTCTTCGCTTTTAATAGTCTCTATGCCTTCTAATAATTTTATTATCCCTCTAAACTTGTAATCCACTAAGAGAACCAACTGTATCCCCAACTGAATTGACTTGAGTTCGGCTATCTCACCTTCCATATTTTCATTATAGATGCACTATTGATTCCTCTTTCTCACCAGCCCCCAAACATATAATATTGTATCTAGCATCTTTCGTTCATCAATGTAGAATGTACTTAGATGAAGTTTGGTATACTTCTTTCTTGTAGTAAACATGGAAGATGTGAGAACATAGTAAGTTCTCGGTCTCGAAATACTTACAGTCACAACTGAACGAGGCATCTCCCCATTCGAAATGAACTTTGGATGTTCGACCGCTATCCACTATGCCATCCTCACCACTTCTATGCACTTCGTATACTTTAATTACCCATGCTTCCTCTTCGGCCACCTTTTAGAACTTAAAAGAGGCAAACTTCCGAAACTCAATGTGAAATCTATCAAATATGGTTCTCGTATACACACTAGCGGCTTGTCTCTCAATTGAATTTTGGAACAAGAGAGCTAGTGTCGTAAACATTGACACAAAATTTTCTCTATTTTCTTTATCGCGACGAGATTGGATGGTAAGATCATATTGTTTGATAAATTCCGTTAAACCCGTTTGGGCATTGATATAGATATCGAAGAAAGAATTTATATTTTTACCGCATTGTGTAGTGGTCATGTCAACCCAAAAGGTATCTCTTAAGTAGCATGAAATCACTTTCCTTCTAAGATCGTATATTTATTTGAACCATACATTGTCTTGCAATTGAAACTCCTCGACAAGTTTTGCCCATCTTCTTTTTAAATCAACTGTATGACTGGACTTGCACTGATTTGAACCATACATTGTCTTGCAATTGAAATTCAGCTGACAGTGATGGTTTAGTTCATTCCTCCCAATGCGCCATATATAGAGGCCGCCTTATACAGAGGCGATCCATGATTTACAGAAGGACTTCGAAGATGGCCTTGCTCATCTCATTGTATTGATCGGTAAAAATTACATTAGGTTGCTTATCACTCATACACTTCAACCACGTTTTAAACAACCAAATGAATGTTTCCTCCGTCTCATTCGCGAGCAACGCACATCTCTAAAAAGTGTCATCTTCCAATGATGGTTAACCCTCATAAAGGGGGTGAAAGGTGGCAGCAATTTATTTATTTTATAAGTGGTGTCGAATGCCATCACATCACCGGACTGATGATACGTAATTTGTGACCTGTGATCAGCCTAAAATATATTTCCATACGATATTCTTTGTCTAGTTCGGCTTCAAAGAAGAATCCATCTTCTTTATTTTACCAATCAATAAAGGTTTTGATGACTGTCATGCATATCGGATGAATGTTACTCTCCTGTCTTATCTTCTTTAGGTAATCTCGAGTTTGTTGAAAGCTTACTGTCACACTAGCTTTTCCATCCAAACTCAATAAAATAGTTGAAATTTTTGAAGGAAGAATGATGCCATCAGATGCTCATATCAACGATTTATTTGTCCCTCTCATTTTATTATGAGATTGTAACTCCTTCACCTTCATAGGTATAAACAATTGATGATTATGTGGCTCTCAAAATTCTATTACCTCCCACTACTTTACTCTTCATTCTTAGTATTTAACATTGTCTCTTGAACACTTTATATTAACACGTAATTTTCGCTTGTCTTGCTGTTTAAAACCTTCAAACAAACATACAAATGTGATATTTATAATATCTCCCTTTACCGATTCGTAAGTGTTACTTTTCCTAATACTGAAACTAATTTTCTTCACATATTAATTATAGAAGTTATATGTCACGTCTTCAGTTTGGAATTTCATGCCAATATGTGGCTTCCATTCCTCACGGATGTCCTCGGACTCACCCCCGTCCGGCACTTCGACCCCACAACAATCCTACATTTTGATATCCCTATCACAACCAAGCGAATCTCCTTCTAAGGAAATAATGTCAGGAGTAAGGTTTAAATTTATACCACTTAAATTACGTTCTCCAAGCGAGTCCATTACAACCTCTGCATTAGAAGAAAAGATTGATCAACAACAGACAAATAAGGCGTATCGCTACCACTTCCTCACCACCGCGCAATCACCTCATTATTATAGTGCCATCGCTTTTTCTGGGAAGCGATTACGCCTCAATTCGAAAGCGACATCGCTTCATTACTGAGGCATAATCGCTTCATAGAAAAAGTGATAATGTTGTAATAATGAGGTACAATCACTTCTAAACAGAAGCGCAATTGCATCACAAAAGAAGTGATGGCACAACTATACTGAGGCGTAATCGCTTCACAGAAGAAGCGATGGCACGGCTATGCTGAGACGCACTCGCTTCACAGAAGCATCTGCGTCGACATCGATCTATATATTTTGAATGCATATAATTTTATGATCTATACCCTATAAAGTCATTACCTATATTTAGTGATGAAATAAGTCATTTTATATAAGCTCTTATAAAAATGATATTTTTTTATAGGTAGTAACTTTTCACATTATAGATCATAAAATTACAGGCAACGTTGTACCGCATGTTATATATATTAGTGTAGTAATATATATTTTAGTGTTTCAAAGTTAAGTTTGTAAAATATCATTATATATATATATGTAATAGCCCGAAAAATCACGTTAAACTATGACCTCAGGATCCGTGCCCGATTGGTCACAAGTTTGACCAATCAGGAGATCAAGAGTTAGCATAGAATGTGATGAACGGACGAGATGTGATGGGTTGAATGCCTATGTGGTGTGTGTTGTGAATGTGAAGTCGCATACACCTACCGCGGTGTATGTGCTCAACACACACGTGAGGAAAGGGATAAAAGGGTTAATAACCCTAAATGTGTGTTTTTGGTGGTTGAGAGAGAAGTAAAGAAGAGAGAGAGAGAGGAAGTAAAGAGAGGAGTTATTGCAACTGATTTGGAGGGGGGATTCAAGCGATAAAAGCCGGATTCAACACGGGTTGGATCTTGAGCAAAGCTAGAAGCCTTCCAACCATTTGATTTGAAATCAATTTGAGATTGATTCAAGGTAAAAAATTTTGTGAATAAAATGCATAGATCGTAGAGGCTAGGTTGTGGTTGAAAGTGGGTTAAATCATAGGATAATGGTTTAGAAAAATAGAGGAAAAAGTATGGAAGAAGATTGGGAAGAACAGCTCGAAAGGGGCTGAATCTGACAATTTCGATTAATCGAAATTAGGTTTCGATTAATCGAAATTGGCCAGGAAGTTGAAAGGTCAGAGGACCCCGATTTCGATTAATCGATTTGGGTATCGATTAATCGACTGGGAACCTCCAGTGGACCCCAGGGGTTGGAGGAAATGGCTTGAGGAAAATCGACTAATCGAAATGGGATTTCGATTAATCGATTTCAGTTTTCGATTAATCGATTTGGGATCGATTAATCGATTTTAGGAACTCGACTACTCGAATTGAGAATCGACTTTGCGAAACAGAGAATTTCGATTAATCGAATAAGATTCGATTAATCGAATGAAAATCTTGATTAATCGATTTGAGAATCGATTAATCGATATTGACTTTCGATTAATCGATTTTGGAATTCGATTAATCGACTGAGATAAAATATATTGACTTTTGGGTTTGACTTTAAGATTCTCGGAGAGTCTTAGACCTTCTTTATTGCATCCTTTGTGATGTGTTTCACCTGTTATGTGGTACCATAGGTGGTACGTGTGGACTAGTGCACAAGGAGCCACGTGGGACCTTGATGTGTTGAGCAAACAAAGACTTGGGGTAGGGAACACCTTGAGCATGTACCTTATTTTATAAGAGCATGTATGTAGTGATATAGATTTCAATTAAATTATTTAATTGTTTAAGAATTGTGAAAAGTATGTGTGCGTGTGACACCCATAAGAGTAATGAGAATGAGCCATCCCCAGGGGATGAAGAAGTAAAGAGATAAGAGCATCAGGTGTGATGCAAGTAAATGGATACATCCCAGGGATGTATCCAAGATTGAATCATGTTGATAGGGCCTAACTGATATAAGATAGCACACTTACACGGTGAATAACTATATGTAAGGCACCGATATTTTTGTTATTTGAGGTTTGATAGGTTACCCCACCGACGTGACGGGATATCCACGACTAACACGGCAGGATATCCGTGACCGATACGGCGGCGAAACCGTAGGCCAGTGCGGAGGCTTATCCGTACATAGTAAGTATACCCCAGGGGTGTTGATTTGAGACAAGTGAAACCCCGCCACCAATCCCCAGGGGAAAGGGGCTTGGGTACTATATGGTATTCCCAGGGAATACGTTAAAACTGTCTATATAGACGACGATGAAGGGTATCTCATCGGGGCTCGATGCTATATTGCTCGGGGATTACTTAAGTTGAAAGTTTAAGTTTTGCTTTAGGCCTTTTCAGCATCATTCATGAGTAAATGAAAACATAAGTAATCAACAGTAAAACGAAATGCTTTTTAACTGTTTTCATCAATAACTGCATAGACACATCATGCATGGCATATCATGGAATATATGTGAGTTATAATTTATATGTTCAACCGTGTTTGTTCCCTATTGAGCTAGGATGTAGCTCACCCTATAGACTATACGTCGCAGGTCCACTACTAGCAGCTGCCGAGGCTTCAGGAGACGCTGATCCCGTGAAATCGGACCTTTGCCGAAAGAATTGGAGCCACCTCCACGAGGACTTCTTCTAGAGGACTCACAGCCGCTTTGAGGGCTTTTAGAGAGATTTTATGCTTGGTATGTCAAGCCTTGATTTTGTTTAAAACCATGTATATAAGGAGTTGGGATTATTCTTTTGGGACGAACTATCCGTGATGATTTCTATCATCGATGGTTCGGATCGGTTCTCCATTCATGCAGAGGCATGAGGGTAGAACTGTCTTTTGGGGAGTTAATTAATATAGATTTAAATTCCGCAATTTCGTTTATTATACTTTTTTATGCTTGATATACCAGTGTTCCGTGCTTAGCTAAAGGGCACGGTCAAGATGATCGTGCTGATGGCAGGGGTTTCGGGGTGCCGAAATCCGGGCTGTCACAATATATATATATATATATATATATATATATTGATAATAATTCAATGACAAACTTATAAAAATTATTTTCTCTCTGAAGAAGTGTCTTTACTGATTTTGATTTATCTTTTTACCATGAGTTGAAAAGATACAAGTTTGGCATCTTTTTACGTAAATTTGAAAAGATTTATCTTTTTATCATGAGTTGAAAAGGCACAAGTATGACATCTCTTTATGTAAATTTGAAAAGACAAAAGTGAGTCGATTTTCTTTTTACAATTATTTGAAAAGACACAAGTTTGACATCTCTTCACTGTAAATCTGAAAAGACACAAGTGAAATCGATTTATCCTTTTTACTATCATCTGAAAAGATACAACTCTCTAAAAAGTCACAAGTGAAATCGATTTATCTTTTTACCGTTGTGTGAAAAGATACAACTCTTTGAAAAGATACAAGTGAAATCGATTTATCTTTTTACGTTATCTCAAAAGACAGATTTCAAATCTCTTCACCATAATCTTCGTTAGAAAAAAACAAGACATGCAAGACACAACAAAAATAATAACATCTATTTCTCCTTTTTCTTTTACGTTCTTATTTTTAAGAATTTTTTTTGTGTATCAGAAATTTTGTAGCAGGTTCTTTCTCTAGAAAGTGTAATCTACAAAAGAACATACGTTTCTTGGCAAGATCGGGCAATTTTATTGCATCTTCGTTTATCAGACAAAGTGGGGACGTCTATTGCTCTTAAGACAACGTAGTGAACTACGTGCCTTGGAGCCTATGCAAATATCATTTTTTTTATCAATAATTTAAAGACAATAGATCATTCTAATAGCTCAGAGCATAAATTTCATGAATCAAGATCTCATCGAGCTTGACCAATTTGACGAGTCAAATTTCATAAGATGACAATAAAAGGTGCAATTTATCTTGCGAGAATTCAAGACTACTTACATCTTCACTACACCATATTCACTAATTTCTGTAGCAGAAACAACAAAAAGTACGACTAGTGGAGGATCCGATACTTGACTCAAATGGTTAGAAGATGAACAAGATTTTTGAAATCACATCCTCAATATACTGAACGATAGGTTGTTCAATACATTCTATAAGTGCACTACCACTAAGGATTTATGAGATTCATTAGAGAAGAAGTATTTAATTGAGGATACAGGTTCAAAGGTTTTTCTAGTCTCTAATATTTTAATTTCAAAATGGTTGGAGGTAAATCGATTCTTGAACAAGCTCAATAATTACAATTTTTCGTCACTGAGTAGAAGTCTTATGTATTTAATAAAGTGTACTATACCCAATATAGCATTTATAGGGGGGGTATTGAGTAAACTAGCAACCCAGGGTTAGAACATTAGGAAGCTATTTGTCAGGCATTGAGATACTTGATAGGAACTATGAATTATAGTTTACAATATAGTGACAAACCTAAACTTTTAGAGGGGTTTACTGATACTACTTGGATTTCTAACTCCTCTTATTCAAAATTCGCAAGCGGATGAATTTTTACTTTGATAAGAGGAGCAGTATCATGGGAACCTAGAAATAAACATGTATTTATGATTCAAGTATAAAATCAAAGTATATAGCATTGTTTGTCGGAGCAAAAGAGGTAGAGTGACTTCGAAGCTTACAAAAGTACTACCCAGAGATACAGTGTTGAAAATATCGAGGGGGATGAGCCTAAGACCGATATCTTTAAAGGCACAATAGTTGAACATCAACTTAGTGGAGTTGGAGATCCTAAATCTTAAGTTTAACAAGATAAGAAACTACTCTGTGATCCTTAAAAGTGCACAAAGGTATGTTTACCTATTGGCTATCCTTATGTTGTTAAATTTCGTACACATCTCTTGTAACGTGAGAGGTGAGTTTAACTCTTAATGATTCTGTAGGCATTTATTTGCTGGGGTGATAAAGTAATTACTAGAGTACCCATGACAGATTCACCTATATGAGTATGCAAGTAAGCCGCTTCAACAGAGATTTGGTCCTCTTTGAGATACTCATAAAATCATGATTTGAGCGCATTGCTGTAAAGCGCAAGTCTTATGTCACTAATGATTTAGGCTATAGTAAGTATATATATAATTCCGATTTGTTAGAAAGGTTTTAAGTTCAAAGTTATAAGTTACTTAAATCCTTATAAACTTTGAGTTGTATGTACTAGTTAAAGGTTCAAACCGATCAGTACCTCTGATGATGCTTAGTATGATCGCTCTGATACACAAATTTATTTTTTTTGAAACACGTGGAGGATTGTTATATATATTAGTATAGTAATATATATTTTAGTATTTTAAAATTAAGTTTATAAATTATCATTATATATATATATATATATTAACAATAATTCAATGGCAAACTTGTAAAAATTATTCTCTCTGAAGAAGTGTTTTAACAGATTTTGATTTATCTTTCTACCATGAGTTGAAAAGACACAAGTTTGGCATCACTTTACGTAAATCTGAAAAGATTTATCTTTTTACCATGAGTTGAAAAGACACAAGTTTGGCATCTCTTCACGTAAATATGAAAAGTCACAAGTGAGTCGATTTTCCTTTTACAATTATTTGAAAAGACACAAGTTTGGCATCTCTTCACCGTAAATCTTAAAAAACATAGGTGAAATTGATTTATCTTTTTACGTTATCTCAAAAGACAGATTTCAAATCTCTTCACCATAATCTCCGTTAGAAAAAAACAAGACATACAAGACGCAATAGAAATAATAACATTTATTTCTCCTTTTTCTCTTACGTTCTTATTTTTAAGAATTTTTTTGTATATCAGAAAATCTGTGTGGCAGGTTCTTTCACTAGAAAGTGCAATCTAGAAAAGAATATACAGTTCTTGGCAAGATCAGACTCTGTTGTATCCTGAAAGCAGATTCGTTGGGAACCTTATTGCATCTTCGTTTATCAGACGGAGTGGGGGCGTCTATTGTCTTTACGACAGCGTAGTGAACTACATGCCTCAAAACCATTACAAATACCATTTTTTTTTATCAACACCGCATAGAGCATAAGTGCATCAACAATATAGACTCGGCACTTACCTCTAATTATTCTTTGTCATTATTCTTTGTCCTATGATGAAGAGATTGAGAAGTTCAACGAAGCGAGAGAGAGGGAGATAGATAGATAGATAGAGAAAGAGAGAGAGACTAGAGAGAGAGAGAGAGAAATGTCAAAGAGATGGAGTGAGAGCTTATCCACAGATAGTACCTCAACAAAGTGAGAGAGAGAGAGATGCCAAAGACGGAGGGAGAGAGATGTAGCGAAAATGCCTTTTAAAAATTTCTTTACCGACCTAAAAAATGTTGCTTTCAGACTTGACATTCTTTTTGCCGTCTCTTCTTGTTGTCAGGTGTTACCTTAGCTGCCTACCTTGTAACCTTTGTCAATAAGATATCTCAGATATATATCTGTTGTGGCTAACCCCAGTTAGTATCAAAGACACTTTTCACGTATCCGCTTCTCATTGGCTGAGCTCAGAGATATCTCCACATCCGGACACATTCTCTTGACCATATATATATATATATATCCTCCATTTGATTTTTGTACTGAAAATGGATGATGACAACAAAACTTGTTTCGATCGTGTTTTTTTTTTTCGATGCAAGAAATTAGAAAGTAGAGATCAATTTTTTGATTTTTTTTTTAATAAGATTTATGTAACAAATTTGGCTCTACGTGGCACCAAACACATATTATGGGCAAAAAGCTGATGAAAGAAGATTTGCAGATATTATGCGAGATGCCAAATAATGTGAAAGAACATAAATTTGTTAGATTTTTATGGTCAACACCTTAACCCATCTTTTGGTTTCCATTAAAAATTGGGTTGGACCTTTGACCACACGTATCTCAAGGTGATAGGAAGTAGTTTCCTAATGTAAGTGATATGTCTCCACTCTCTTTCCTTGATGGGTTAGAAAAGAGAGGTGGCTATATAAGGAGACCACCGTCCCCTCTTCCTCTAACCCTAGCACATTCCCATCTAGAGGCTAAACTTAGAGAAGACAAGAGGTAACGTGGACCCAGATTATCTGGTAGAGATCAATGGCGCATCGACCCAAGAATAAATGCAAGGTACGCATATTGTTAAAAGATATTTTATTTTATCATATGTATCGAGCCTAGATCCTAGAAATTCTAACAATTAGTATCAGAACCATGGTTGGCTCGATTGTTGAGTAATTGAAATTACAAATTGTGTATGTGTACTTCATAAGCACTAGAAAGACGATATAGGCGAGCACCTACCGTCGTGTCGATTTGGAGCTCTTAAGCAGTGGAAAATCGGTGACTAGAGTCCAAGAAACTAGTTTGGACGTATTTTCATGTGATCTATGGTTTTATCCACAGTGACTTGTTGTTTCAAGACTTTTAGTCTTTTGAGTACTAATTGTCATATAAGAAATTTGATGAGTAGTGAAATATGATGATATTTCACCCCTAAAGACTTACATTTAGCCATCTGATGGAAGTTATTTAATATGTTTTATATAGTTTTAGTGATTTACAAGTCTGGAGATGTGTTGAGCATAAAATAACCAAATAGTTCAGAATATAACGTCAAATTCGTGCTACCTTGGATCATCCAGAACTTATCCCGACTTGAAGCTTAATTTTGACCTTTAAAATATCAGATTCACGAAATAGTTAAAATACCAAAGTTGTAGAGCTCGTTGTCTTCTTTCCAACGCCATAAGAATCTCCTTAATTCGACTTCGGGATAAAACCCTATGACCAAAATACTGAGGCTATGTCTGTTGAAGAGTTGGGTCGAGTTTCACGAAAATATGAGAAGGTCGATCAATCGACCAACAGACTTGATCAATCGACACTCACGCCGAATCTTTATGTTTTTAAAGCTCAAAATTGGAGGGAAAAGTTCGGTTTCGAAATTAGACCCTATTTAAGGAAAAATTAGAGTTAGGGACGGGAAGTCTCTCCCTTTGGGGAACCTTTTATTTTCCTTAGCATTTTTAGTTTCTTTTAGTTTTTCCCTTTTATTTCCAAGCATTGTTCTTTCCATTTACTAGTTTTAGGTCCTAGATTAATTTATTTTCTGCATTCATGAAAGGATTGTACGCATTATATTAAAGCTTTGGTGGATTTTTGTGGATCATTCCTTACGGTATTTTAATATCATTTCAATTTCTGCATTTATTGAGTTATTTATTTCAATTATGTGTGGCTAGTTTCATTAGGGATGAGGATCTAATGAACCCCATCCGAGGGAGTCATTTATATTAATACAAATCTGTGATTGAGATGTCAGATGCTTTTAAGGGCCCTAATGTTGTTATTGAAAATGGTAAAATCTGATTTTAATTTGAGATCTAGGAGCTAATCATGCCCTATGATTTTATATTTGTAATAATGATTTTATCCTAATTATTACCCATCTCGGGGTGAAGTTTTATTGTCATCTGAGGTGTGAGTGTTAATTACACACTCATGGGGTGTTAATCATACATCTCCTTGATCTCGGATTGATAGTGTGACTGTATTCCAGTGGTGAGTCTCAATCACTATCTGAGGTGTGGGTGTTAATCACACACTCATGGAGTGTTAATCATACATCTCCTTGATCTTAGATCGTACTTTAGAAATTACTTAGAAATTGGGTTCTGAGTATTATCCGAAGTGTAAGTGTTAATCATACATTCATGAGATGTTAATCATACATCTCCGTGATCTCAGATCTATACTTTAGAACTCACGTGTGTTTGGGGTGGTGCTTCTTTTTAGTCTGTTAAAGATCTCGCATCTCAATCCACAGATTTGTATTGCGCGAATGATAAACATAAGATGGGAGGATTTAGTATCCCAATCCTTATCTTTTATAATCTGTTAAATTTCAATTAGTGGTTAGTATTTATCTCATCCTTCAAATTCTTACGTTTGTAATTTAGAAGATACTGTGATAGATCTGTGGTAATTCTTTTGATTAATTACTATTTCTGATTTTAAATTTTCTAACCAATCCTCGTGGGAACGATCTCGTACTCTGCACCCACTGACTGCATCATGATTCGGAAGCTTGCGAGTACAATAAAATTTTCACAACAAAATTCTTAGTTTGAGTCATCTTAATTGCCATATAAGAAATTCTCAGTTGAGTATTAATTGCCATATAAGAAATTCTCAGTTTGAGTTGTTGTTTTGAGACTGTTAATTTTTTGTTTGTTGCTGTCTTCTGAGTATTAAAACGGATGCAGATCTAAGTTTATTCACTTGTGATTTGGGAAACATTGGCATTGTTTTCTCTAATGTAATTAGAGATTAGCCCAACCTATTTAGAAGAGGATTTCTTGGTCTCTATTCTTTCTTCCGTAAGAAACGAGACTTGCACGTTGGGGGGGAATAATAAGCTATTATTACATGTATAGTGGGAGCACCAAAGTTGGTGCTTCCCTAACTCTATATGACTTGACTCGGATCGACCCGACCCATGGACCCATAAGCTCATGACCCAACCCAGTCTATGATTCGGCCCGATCGACAACCGGACTCAGGTCATGACCTGATCCAGCCCATGGTCCGATCAAGTCTATTCCTGGCCCATGGCCTAGTCCAGTCAATTCCTAGCCCATGGTATATGACTCGGATTCTGCCCGTTCAATTAAGGCCCATTTTGACCCATATTATTCCTTATTATTTTCGGGCCATTTATAGGCTATCAATAGGTCCAATTTTGAGATATTATATATGAATTTTCACTTTCTCGGACATTCTGAATTTGTTTTTGAGGTCTATTTTTGAAAAGAAGTTCTTTGTTATAACTTTTTTATGACCTGACTTTTTTTTGACAATTTTTAATCCGATAATTATTGTGTATTTGAGTGTTTTTAATTAAAGTTAGGTTTTGTGAGGAAATATACGGTTGGGTATTAAAGGTTGCGCTCTAGCACCAACGTTGGTACTTACATAATGTTACCCATGATTATTATTATTTTTGGCACTTACCCACCACATGAGTTAGATTTGGCTACTTAGAAGGATTATTCTGCCCAACGGTGATGATCTTTCCTAATGCCGTGATTTTTATAAATGAGTTTTATTTTTGTTTGATTATTCTTAACATATTATATCTGATTCAAGATAAATATCATGTGTGTCTTTCAATGCTCTATTGTCGATGTTGATTAGATGTGACATGCATGCCCACATAATCATAGTTTGATGATTATAGATAATTTATTCACTTAATGCATGTGTATCTTATAATTGTTTGATTTGGATTAATTTGTTCATCAATTGCAATGTATGACATTGATTTATCTTTCAAAACTAGATTAGTTAGCAAGATATGCATATATCTATAAATAAGTTTTTGAAATCTTAAATCAGACTTGATATGGGAGAGTGAAATTTAGGTCATACCTTAGGGATCAAGGTAGACCGGTAAAACGATCGTTCGTGGGTACATAGCTGAAATAGGCCGAGGTCTGCCCAAAGGTGACCACCTATGTAGGTTGAGTGACTTTTGAATCTTGATACTCGTGTCTCATTAAGATTAAATTAGCACATACTTATATGAAATTTTTAACTTCTGGCCAAAGCTAGCTTAGGAGTTTCATATAAGTAGGGTGAATAAAATGGTCATAAGTGCGTAAGGGAGAGAAGGATATTCTTTCTGGACAAAGCTGATGGAGAGTCTGGATTAAACATACGGCACGAGTGATTAAGTCTATGCGTGTTTTCTCAAACACGATATTGAGAAGCAAACTTCATGTCGAAGTTTCTGCCCAAAAGTGATGCTGAGACAATGCGTTCGGGTTGTCCCATAGAGTGAATGTTGCACATGACTTACATTCTAATTAATTCGAATTTGTCCCTAAGTTTGAGTTAAGTCCTTGGAGGTTAGTTAGTGACATATGGTCATCATTCATGATGAATTTTTTTGGTGACATATGGTCATGCTGTAATTCTCAAGGACGATCCGTAACATATGATTATAGATTCATGAGACATATGATCATGACGTATTTCACAGAGAATAATTAATGATATATGGTCAAAATATTTGATACATTATAGAAGTATAGTGACATATTTTTTAGTATTATCTAGTGGTATATGGTCACTATTAGTGCAATTATAATTGTATCTACCATTTTAAAAATTTTAATGGTGTTGAGTATCGAAAAGATTTTAATTTTTGACTTAGCGTGTGGCTAGTGATTTTATAATACGATAAATGAGAAAAGTTAAATGATGACGATGATGATTCGTGCATCAATAAATGAGACACAAATTGAATTACTATAGATGTGATAGAAATGTAACACTTAAGAACATATTTTGAGAATATTAATGTTTTCAATTTGGAGATGATTTTGTGATTTATCTCATAATTTGTTTGTTTCCTTAGTATTGATTTATTTGAGGTGAACTACACTAAAACATTGAAGTTGATATAGATAAAAGTTGGAATACCAAAATTGATAATCAAACCTTATTATTGTAATTAAATTTTTAAGAAATTTAATGATTTTTTAGTTGATATCAATTTTTATGGACATGCTACGTTTAAAATTTATGGATGGTTAATGTGATTACAATTAAATTGTTATTCTTGAAAACTTACTGATTTTAAGGAATGGTTAAATCAGTGAGAGTTTGTAGTTGTTGACAGTTATTAGGAGTCTTAGAATTGTGATGTTCATATTGAATTAGTTTTGACTGCACAGTTTTAGTAGGAGTTGTCTTTCTGATATTGGTTAGTTTATTTTGTTATTAATGCATCAAATATTTTATTTTTGTGCACATGCTATTGAGAGTATATGTGATTATACCTTATCCATTCGCATGAGGATTTTATCACATGGCAAAGTGGTGAGGTTATACCTCGTTATGTTTGGATTTTACTTGGGCTAGATGTGATTAGCTAGACACCACATCGATAAGCCTTCTTTCTGTTAGATTGGTGACGTGAGTCACAGGCGGTGAGCCAGTAAGATATCAGAAAGGCATACCCTGGGATATTAAGTTGGACAAATATAGGTACGACATATTTGTGTGTTGCCTGATATCACTAAGTAAAGACTTAAGTTCATTAATGATGTTTGTTTTATAACCATAGATTGCCTAGTGTCGATTCATAAGATGGAATACTTTGTGTGCCATGATCCTTTACTGGTATTGTTATTGAATTTGGGTGGTTGTTATGAAGCATCGAGGTAGTGGCGGTCAATGATTTTTCAAAACATAAAATGGATGGCCATCCACTTTTCAAAGTTTATCAACCCAGAGAGTTTTTTTTTAAAATTATGTTTAGATGAGTTAAGGTGCAGACAAAGTAAGAGAAAGTTAGATTTTTGTGGTCAACACCTTAACTCATCTTTGGGTTTCCATTAAAAACTGGGTTGGACCTTTGACCACACGTATCTCAAGGCGATAGGATGTAGTTTCCTAATAAAAGTGATATGTCTCCACTCTCTTTGCTTGATGGGTTAGGAAAGAAAGGTGGCTATATAAGGACATCACCGTCCCCTCTTCCTCTAACTCTAGCACATTCTCATCTAGAGGCTAAACTTAGAGAAGACGAGAGATAACGTGGACTCAGATTCTCTGATAGAGATCAACGGCACATCGACCCGAGAATAAATACAAAGTACACATATTGTTAAAAGATATTTTATTTGGAGAATCAATACAAAGTACGCATATAGTTAAAAGAAATTTTATTTGATCATATGTATCGAGCCTAGATCCTAGAAATTCTAACAAAATTCTCTTGTCATCTTCTAACTCATCACAATTATTGAATCATAGATTGAGATCACTGTACAGATCTCGCTCCACCTCTCGTCTTCCACCGTTGCCTCATCCCACAACCAAACTATCAAGTGATCTGATTTTGCTGGTGATGTTATAACGGATTGCTTGAGTGACATGATTGAGCAAAATTTGCTAGTGATGTTGCTATGAAGGATTAAAAAGTTAATATATCTATTCATTCAATATTGCAGATCCTAATCTCTTACAAAGGGTAAAGTTGATTTGTGGTCTCCTAACTTTAAGGTTTGTGGCTCGTTTGAGTAGAAGAACAACTCTTCAGGGATTCAAAGTTTTGAAATATTAGGGTTTCGTGCAAAGGGAAGGGTTTTGCTTCTTTATGCAAATCATTTCAAATAAAGAAGATGGAAGAAGAGAGGCTTCAGTGGGATGGCAAAGCCTTTGCACAACTTGCTCTATTAAGAGGATTTTTGGATGTTTCACGAGTATTAAGGCATTTTTGTGCTTTCTCACGATTTCTGCAAAGGATACCTATTATTAACACCTACTGGTTTAGATAAAGCACCTATAAAATGAAAGCACCCATTTATCGTTTCAGAAATATTGAAGGCATCCACTTTGTTTACCCAAGGCACACACTTCTTGTTTTTCTTCCTCAACTAAAATCCTAAATCAGAAATCCACTTGAAATCTACCCAAAATCTACCATAAGTCGTAGCGATGACGACAATTTCTTCTTCTTCCTTAATCCAACAAGTCACGTCAACGGTGACAATGACTTCTTCTTCCTTAGATCCGACAAATCACAATGGTGGCGACATCAATGACGACCATCTTCAAGAGAATTTTGGTTACAAAATGGTTTCCAAGTGTTCAAGTGGATTTCAAGAGTGTTTCCATAAGGAATTTCAGGTGGGTTTTAAGAGGATTTCAAAACAATATTTCAAGCGAGTTTCATGGGTTTGTATAACTCGAGAAAGTTGTACAACTTGCCGGAGCAAAGGAAAAAAGAATAAGCAAGTGCCATAGTGTAAATTACTGAGAGTGTCCCTTTTCGGGGGCTAAGTGAAAAATGGGACACTTTTTCTTCGCACATGGGAGCTTGTGAGCTTTCAGTAATTTGGTAGGTGCTAATAGAGGTACCCTTTCTGCAAATTCTCTTTGACATAATCTTTTTACCCAAGAAAATGTATAGTTCCCTATCACATGATAGTTATTCTCGATCCTCTTTTGCCAAATTGCCCATGATGAAATTTATGTTTTGTTAGTGTCCTCGATTGATGAAAGGGGAGTAGGAGTAGACTTCATGTTATCATGGTTGGAAGATTGAGCAATAGAAGATAGTTACTCTAAACATATGAGTTTTGACACTCATATCTTTTTTTTTATAATTAACATTGAGGTTGGATGGCCCTCACTACCCTCTCTACTAATATAAAACGGAAATTACAAAAATGTAAATCTTAGTAGAACATTATTGTTGGGAGCTTCGGCATTGCCATCACCCCTAGAGCAGTAGTCTCCGCCTCCGCTATGATTGGCCCAAGTGAAATATACATAAACCCCCTCATAAAACAGAATAGAGAGCAAAGAACTAAACTAGGAAAACAGAGAAATGGAGCCTGAAATCTGAATATAAAGCTCACCAACCCATATCTCAACCAAACGGCTATTTATATTTGGCTAATCGACATTAACGAAGGCCCAACTATGAATGCAGTTCTGAATGTTGTATGGATCAAGAATATTATGACCCTTATCCCAAATGAGAGTTTTCGTTTGAATTTTAGGTAAATTAGAAACCTATGAAGCTTTACCTTCAAATATTTTTCTATTTCTTTCCTTCCAAATATTCCATATTATAACCTGCGCAATCCTCACCTTACAAGCTAGTTTTGTGAAGTTAAGTTAGGCCCATGAAAGTTTACATGATATCAGGTAATCATAGGAATGTAGAGAGACACATTACACATGAGGAGGTGTGAGCGATAGTCCCACATCACCCGTGGGCTGGAAGCCTTGGGCTATATATAACCTAGGCAATCCTCACCTTACAAGCCGATTTTATGAGGTTGAGTTAGGCCTATGGAATTTTACATGATATCAGAGTAGGTAATCATAGGAATGTAGAGAGACACATTACACATGAGGAGGTGTGAGCGATAGTCCCACATCACCCGTGGGCTGGAAGCCTTGGGCTATATATAATCTAGGCAATCCTTACCTTACAAGCCGATTTTATGAGGTTGAGTTAGGCTTATGGAATTTTATAATAGACCATTATCAGAAGAGGCAGAAATTCCTAAAACGCATTGGTATAGATCAAAGGCCTTGTAGAACAGTATCATAAAAGAACAAGACGCGAAATATTTTTATCTGTTAGCCACCCTAATCACGACTCACTACTGAGAGAAAATAAAAGGTGCACAATTTTGGCACACCACTAATGTGTTGATAAACAGTTGATTTTGTTTAAATATAAGATTCGATGTTGGATCAGCTTATTTGATATTATATATGTGCCTGAAAATATAAAAGGTGAAACTATATATCCCAAATTGAAAAGGTGAAACTATCAAGTCCGGAAGTGAAAATTTGCCTATTTGTTCTATTGATTCACAAAATCAGAACTATACAAGTAACAGAAACAGGGGAACATTCTTCAAAAAATGACTGTTGGTTGTTGATCTAATGTAGAAGCTGAATATGGGGCAAGGATCAACCTATAAACTCTTATGACCGAATTTTTTTTGAGTTGTAGTTTTCTAGTACACTATTCCATCAAAAAGTAGGATAATATATATATTGAAATTTGTATATATCAAAAGCTCTTAGCTGATTTCACTGTTTACAATAATATTAAGACATTTTGTCGGAATTGCTTGGACCTCGTGAAAGAAGAAACAAGCTAGCCAATCTTATCTTATATTTTACTATAAGATGTACTCGGTCACAAGACTCACAACTACACAACTATTCGCTTCCGCGCTAATGTTATTATTGCAACTAATAAATTTGGATATCCATCTGAAAATCAGTTGGCAATAAATAGAGGGACCCAAGATAATATAAAGGGAGAGATAAGACTATAATTTATCCGATGTGGGACTAAACTTAAACAGTGACCAACACGAATCAAAAATTATCTGTAGCACTTACTTCCAAAATGGCCTTGTAGTGGCTGTCCTCGAGTTTTCTTTTTGAGTTAATATTAATTAGTTGCCTTACTCAGTCCTAAATGACTTGTTTCACTGGCAACTTTCTATGTCATGTGGCACGTGATTTGATCGTTTGTCGTGGGATTTGAAGACCATGATCTAAAGATCCATGGTATAGAAGATTGGGATGAAAAGAATATATATATTCTTAGCCTTTTAAAATTGGTTGCTCTATTACTAGCTCAATTTTAAATGCCCTTGCAAAATTACCGTATTCGAAAACATTCATCATTAGATGCCCGGCTTTAATTAACTTTCTCCATAGCCACAAAAATTGACGAATTTTTGAATAATTCGTCAATATTTCGAGAATTTAAGGTTCCCCGAATTATTCACGAATTTTTGAAAATTCGTATGATCACAAAAAATCACACATAATTCACGAATTATTCCCGAATAATTGCCGAACTTTTCAAAAAAGTTGTGACTTACTAAATTTTTAAATTTTTTAAATAATTTTAAATCTTTTTATTTTTATTTTAAAAAATTTCTCACCAATTTTTCCTCCAAATATTTCACCGAACTTCCCAGATTTGCCAGAATTTCCGGAATTTGGTGACTTTGATATTTTCAAAAGAAAGTAAAAGATGGCGTAGATATAACTTGTATTGCAGTTAAACCATCCAACTCCTTAATAAACTGTGTCAATTAAATTCTAAAATACGGCAAATTTGTAATATTGACTGTGTACGCTGCACCTTTGACCTTTCTGTCGCATAGTTACTACCCTATTTAAATGACTTTATATCTCATCTTCCAGGACTCTGAGTTTGCAGAATTAAACCTTCCAGGACTCTGAGTTTGCAGAATTAAACCAATAATGATATTGCTTATTATTTTAAGAAAATTTTAATAAGTACTAAAGCTCATCATCTAAGTTAATAAATATATTTGCACTAAAATGGCAATGAACAATTACTAGTTGTCCGTACGTACTAATGCTGGTTAGTTATTTATGCCAGCTCCTTTAGTTGGCATTAGGTACGTGACAGGAGCACCAATGGTGGTGCTCGGGTCAATCTTTTTCTGTAACACATTGCTATTGGGAGCACGCAAAGTGGTGAAAGTACCCTTTTTGACGTGTCATTTGATTTGACTATCAAAAAGCTTTCCATTTTCTAAGGTTGGCCGAGATTGACCGAGCACTTGAAGGATATGATCAGGTCGTATACTCAATAACAACTCTACTAATAAAGTAAGGGAAAGTATTTCTCCCAAATTCCCCCCGTTATTTTAGAGAAACCTCATAACCTTATGACTGAGATATAATTCAAGGGCCTTAAAATCGGCATGACCCAGCTTTGGACTGGATTTGGCACCCAAAGGCACTTTATGACGTTGGAAAACCAATTCCACCTTAGTTATGGTTAAATTGTTTTACCCCCTCCTCTATCTCAGATTGCAGCCGCCTGCACTGCAGCACATGGGGAAGCGTCCACACGGAAAAGATTGAATAGATGGCATATCAATAGAGCTGTGATCATGGTTTAAAATATCACCCCAAATCCATACATTTTATCGATATAGGACATGATCAGATCGATATATTAAATATATCGACTCATATACATTAGTATGTATCGGCGGATATAGTTAAATATCAGTTTTTGAGATGACCAATACATGCTGAAATTTTTAGATATTAAATCTTAGCTGTGATAGGATAGGATGAAGCACGATTATAGTGCACCCTTTATGCTCCCACCAAGGGGTGGCCCACCAACTGAGATTTGCATTGCTATTTAAACAATAATGCTCTGCATTGCTCATTATTATTTAAATATAGAAAATAAGGCTGCGTTTTGATTAGCTCTTTTGGGTTTTGGCTCCGGCGGCCGGAGAACTGTGGTTACACAGCTCCTCACCTCATTTGCTTTACAATGAGCATTTTTCATAATAAAACTGCTCTCGGTCTGCTCTTTCTAGAGTAGATTTTCTCTCCTCTAGTCTTATACGAGCTAACCAAAACGGAGCCTAACCGAACAGCCACTGTATGCATTTGCTAATTAGACGAGGAAATTAAAGAAAAAAAAATAGAAAATAAAGAAATGGAGGAGTACCTTGTCCCAGAGAGAGCACTCAACAAAGTGGCAGCTAGAGAAGGCTGTGTGGGGAATGAAGCCTGGTCCGAGCTACTTATAAATTTCAAAAAAGAAATTAATTTCTTTCTGTTAAGGGCGTCTCGAGCCAGACGACAATCCCCACACCTTGAATTTTCTGAACTCCGTGAGAAATTTTTTCCCCGGCGATCTCGCCGTTATGATCACCGGAGAATTTTGAGATTTACATCTGTGGCTTATGTTGGAGTTTGGATTTGTAGGCATTGTTTGGTTACTGGCACGTGGCGGTTGGTAGTGTCTTGATCGTAAAGGTTCCTGTTTAATTATCTTCCATCTAGGCAATGATTTGGATTCTTTGCACAATTGACCCTCCTCCTGCTTATCTATCGCCCTTTCACGTCTACAAAACTACTAAAGGTTCACTGTTTTCTGTGTCAAATATATGAGATAGTTCATGTGCCTAGTGGCTAGATATTCGCATACATTAAAAGCATTGAGATCTGTGTGATTCTTCGAGTCCACGCATGTACTGCGTTATGATGCCCTTATCCGAGTTGAATGCCTGTGCTCCCAAGCACGCTATCAGGCACAGACTTTCGGACTGCACAGCAGGTAGTGATGCATCGGTCACAGTTTAATTTGTACTACTCATGATCCATATTAATTATAGTATAAAGGGTTCCTAATCTCATGGAATATGTAATTAGCTACCTAGACACGTGCTAGTTGCCTGTCATGTGGAACATGATTGCATGATAAGGTGCATCATGCAATACAGGGAAATTTACAGAAATAGGATTGGGAAAAAAAAGTTTCTCACTATTATACTGAAATCAAAAGTTTCTCATAATAAGGATGTACTGTATTTTAGAGTCCTCAAAATCCGTTAAATATACTGTTTAGGGAGTAGTGAAATGACCTTGAAACCCTGCTTTTTCAAATTTTTGCACCAAGAAAATCCGTGCAGTCCTGATTATGAGAAACTTTCCTTTCAGTATAATAGTGAAAATTTTTATCAATATGAGTCCTCTTTTTGAAAAGTGCCCATAAAATCAATGGTATCAACCCTGCATAAAATAAATGATGAAACATAGTAGTTCCACCTTCTCCAACCCTGATGTTCTAACCAGAATCGCTATTGAATTTTATGAAGATCTCTTTAAATAGAACAATCACAGCAGCCCAGAATTCATGGCATTACTCAAATCTATCTCTAAATCAGGTGTGAATAGGCTAGAGGAGAAATTCAGTGAAGATGAAATCTGGCACGCCGTCAAAGGATGCAGCGCTGAAAGGGTCCCGACGGTTACACCTTCGAGTTCTTTCACAAATTTTGGTCTTTGATCAAAGCGGATGTGATTAAGATGCTCGATAAATTATGGGAAGATAGATATATTCACAAGTCCATAAACGCTACCTTTATTGTACTCATCCCTAAGGAACGAGGCGTCTCCGAGATGAAAAAATTCTGACCCATCACCCTCGTCTCCAGTCTCTATAAACTAATAGCTAAAATTTTAGCTAATAGATTGAAGAGTATTATCGGCTCCATCATTTCTAGCTTTCAAGGTGCTTTCATTGAGGGAAAGCAAATCTTGGATCTAGCCGTAATAGCACAAGAATGTATCCATTCTCACCACTCCGCTAATTAAAAGGGTGTTCTTATAAAGGTCGACATGAAAAAGGCATATGGTAGAGTAAGCTGGGACTATCTTCTCTCGATGTTGAGGATGATGGGTTCGGTAGCAAATTGAGAAATTGGATTCATGGCTGTCTGTCTCGAAAGCGCCCACTTTTCAAAGACTCCAAAGGATTACGTCAAGGATGTCCTCTTTTGCCTTATCTCTTGGACATTGCAAGCGAAGGTCTTGCTTTGATCTTTCAAAAATCCGAAAGAGATGGTACGATTAACGGCTTTCGAACCCCTTGAAGCGATAAATGTGCCCATTAACCTTTTACAATCTGCTAATGATTCTTTAATAATGCGCAATGGGAGTTTTCATCAAATAGCTCAAGTCCGTAATCTCCTCAATGTATATGAATCGGCTTCCAGCCAAAGGGTTAATTACGATAAATCTAATATCTACAGCATCAATGTCAACGAAGACATTTTACGAACCAGGGCCAGCAACTCCAACCTTGTCGTTGCCAACCTTCCCTTCAAATACCTCGGAATCCCTATCAGCATCAGTAAGCTCAAAGTCTTGGAATGGGATCCAATCATCACCAAAATTAATAATAGGCTATCTGGTTGGAAAAGTAAATTGTTATAGAAGAGGGTAGATTGATCCTCACACAGCCGGTTCTAAGTGCCCTGCCCACTTATCATCTCTCTACGTATAAGTGCCCCTTAAAAGTTTGCCATGAAATAGAACGCCTTGAACACAATTTCCTTTGGGACGACCATGGTGATTCGAAAAAGTTATATATTGTTAGTCGACTGATCGAAACTATGAACAGGGCCTTGATTATGAAATGGTTGTGGCGACTTGGTATGGGTCGGAAAACTGGTGGAAGACAATCGTTGCTAATAAGTACCCTACTTAAGCTAAATGGTGGGATAAGATACGCCGGTTCCTCTTAGTGGTGGAAAGGAATTCTCTCCGTTAGAGATGATTACCTCAGAAATATCTCTTTCATCATTGGCTGTGGTAGTAATACCAACTTGTGGACTGACAACTTGTGTGGCAGATTTCTTGATTTATCCGCTATTTCCTCGATTCCCAATGCCAAAATCTCTGGTGTGTTCAATTCTAACAACAACGATCAATGGTTGGTCAGTCAGTTTTAAGCGTCATCTCTCTAATGTCGAAATTGAAGATTTTGTTGTTCTCTCAGGTCTCCTTGATAATATCAGGATCAATTCTAGTGGTGATGATCTTCGCATTTGAAACCACAACAACAGTCATTTTTATGTCAAGTCGGCCTATATTTCCCTCACTAGCAACTTTGAAGAGGTTGAATAGAGTTGTATCTGGGATATGAGAATCTCATCCAAAATTAACTTCCTTCTTTGGTCACTCTTATGGAACAAAATATCTACCATTGTCAACCTGAACAAGAGAGGAATGAATATTAGCCGCAATTGTTTCTTCTGTGATTCAGCCGAAGAGGACCCTGATCATCTCCTGCTGCATTGTGCCAAAGTGTGGCCGATATGGAGTCGTTGTCGTAAAGCATTCAAAATATATTCTTGCTTCAACAGGACCATCACAGAGGTCATGTTGGGAAAAAATCAAGTTTGGACGTGTTAAGGGCTAGCTATGGGATCATATTCATCTTTCTATATTTTGGAACCTTTGGATATTGCGGAATTCTATAAGATGCAATGGCAATAGTTTTAATGAAGATAATATAATCAGAGACAACATCTTCACTGTTTGCAGTTGGGTCATAGCCGATGGCAAAGACAATCCCTCACTCTTCAGCCTTCGAGGATTTGAGGCCGAACAAATTCTCTCGTTGTTATCTTATTTGTAAAGGGGTGGGCTTTCTCGTATTCAGGGTAGTTCTATTTTTGTTTTTGATTATGCTCTCGTCTGTCTTTGGAGGTTTTTTCCCAGCCATTCCGATTTCCTCCTGTGTAGGTTTTTCCCCTCTCTAGGGTTTCCTACGTAGGACCTGGTACCTAGTCTGATTTTCTCCAGAAAGTCCGATTTTCCACATAACAATCCCTGTGGCACTCTCAAGTGCTTTTATCGGGCATTCGGAGGCATTTGTTATCTTTTTTAATTAATAAAAAAATAACTTAAAAAAAAAAAAATGATGAAACTATATTTGTTCTAAATCGTGTAGTTGATACCTTCGACCGTATCCTTTTCAATTATATATATTTTTTTCCAATGATCTTGATTATTTGGTTGCTCCTTCATGTGGCAACCGTTCATGCGTTTAGTAGCATGTGGTGCTAACTGACTTAAGGCTTGGTAACTAATTACTTTGTCCATAGGACCAAGGTACCTGCTACAAGCACAAGTAGGAGAAGAGAGAAATTAGGGACCATTTAAAAGAAAGCCGTGAGAAAAGATAGGAAAGATTGCGAAGTTACAAAAAACATAGTCCTAATCATAAACGAGTGCAGAAATAGGCTTGCAAAGCTGACCCCAAATTAATGGGATACGGTTGTCGTGATGATAAAAAGTTATTATTTTTTCTATCATTAATTATTGTCAAAAACTTGCCCCGTTTAGAAATAATGGCATATTAAAAGCTTTATCCTGGATGAAACACTTTTGAGCAATCGAATCCATGGGAAATTTGACTTCACGTATTTAGGAATTGCTAATCTGTGAAAGTCATTTCTTCACTTGTTGAAGCTCATGATTCCTAAGGTTGTGTTTGGGTTAGCTCTTATAAGAGAAGAAGCAGTTCTTTGCCTCCTCTAGTCAAGATAGATAAAATCTACTCTAATAAAGAGTAGCCAGGGAGTAGGGTTGTGCATTTTTTGGACAGAACTAACCAAACCGATCGAACCGCCGGGTTTGGTTGGGTTTGGACGGGTACCGGTTTGGGTTTGATTTGGAAAAAAGGAAAATCGAAAAGTTTTGTTTGGTTTTGGTTCCAAGCCTCCCCAAGCCGAAATTGACTGAACCGAACCCAATATAGTTTGTAAGTATATATATAGACGGGGGGATTAATTTTAAAGGGCATTTAAGTAAAATGCATATTTGTATATAAAACCCTACCCTTGTCTTTAGCCTATTCCTAAATCCTAAAGCGGTAAAATATAGCTTATACAAAAATCGGTTGAGAAGTTCAGAAAATTTTGATGTGCAAGTAGAACTTATAGGAAATTAAACCGAAACCGACCGAACCAAACCGAACCGAATCGAATCGGGTTGGTTTGGTTTGGTTTGAAAATCTAGAAACCGATTAGGACCGGTTTGATTTGTGATTTTGGTCAAAAACCGATCAAACCGAACCGAATACACCTCTACCAAGGAGCAATTTTATCACTTCAAACAGCTCCCCACCAGAGCAAATGACGCAAAGAGTTGTGTTACCAAACCTATTTGAATCGATCTTTTGAAGCTGATTGAATTGCAAAGGGGTATATGGGTAATATTGAAGAAACAGAGTGATGATGATTCGCCTTGAATATGAGAGAATATATCTATTGAAGCACCAAACATTTCTTGTTGCAACTGAGATTTTGTCACCGACTTGTGTGAAAATATTAGGGTTTGGGTGGTCCTTGCTTTGGAGTGAAGGTGGAACGAGCTGACCAAACTCTAGCAATTAAACACGCTCTCTCTTCAAATGGCCCTATAAAAATTGCGTCCTAACTGCCACGTGTCTAAGGAGTCCCAAGTTGGTGGGCCATGGACAGCAAAATTGCAGAAACTGAGGACCATCACGTTAAGTTCGATGATGATATCATATAGTTGTTGAGAGTTGAGTGCTATAAATCCAAGGGCAGTTGAGTAAGGAGTTGAATCGTGGAGGAGATTTCTCCGCGGAGGTTTCCGGTATGAGTCGGTAACATTAGTTTTTTTAAGCTAAAATGGACAACGATTCGGGTGGGACCCATTGCCCCATCGGCTGTGGTGTGTCCGTGTCATGTGTGCGCTTCTTTTTCCTCATAAAATATCATTTTTTTTTTCCTGAAAGGGAGTAATTACTTTTACGGGCTTTTTAAGTGATTGTACCGAAGTTAAAAAAAAACCTTATATTTTAAGGAGATGTGACATATGAAAATACAATCTGGGCCATCTGATTTAAATTTTATGTTCTATAGATCCTTAGGAAATAAGATTGGAGCAAAACACGATATTTATCATTTGATCTATTAGTGTCAATCGTTGAATCAAATAATAATCTTTGACTATATTTAATCACATGATATGGTTAATAGTCAAAATCATAAAAAGAAAAAATAAAAGGGTCAACAGTCAACACCACCACAATTATCGTTTGAATTTATTTATAATGAGCCGATGGCTCATTGAAGCTTCCGAGGCAATGAGTTGATTTCTTTTTAGTAGTAGTTCAGTTCTTTGGATTTTATGATGCGCACGAATTTTTATGCCTTTTAAAGTCTGTTCGTGCATCAGGGTTCACTCACTCAAGACCTGACAAGAATCAAACTCATTGTGTGCAATGAGCAGTTAGCTCATTTAGAAAAATTATTCCCCTTTTATCGGCCATGAACGGTAACGGAAACAAAATCGCGATTTAAACCCTTGAGCCAGCACATCAAAGATTAACAATCAAAACTACCGCTATTAGTAAAAAAATTGCTCCTAATACCATCATCGCTAATAGTCTTAATTATTTTTTTGTTAATAACGGCTGTTTTTGGCTGCCACTAATAATCTTATTTTTTATAGTGTCTCAAGCAAAAGAGCTACTCTTTGCTCCTGCAGAGAGCAGCTAAGACTCTAGAGCTTCTTGGGTTAAGGTGGCTCTTGACTTTGATGAAGAGCTAAATAGCATATTTTGGCTCCTTTTGAAAGAGAGCTTAATTTTAACTGCTCTTTTAAATGCCCCTACGAAGAGTTTTGATGGAACGATTTAAGATTTACGGAGCCATAACTTTTTCTTCTAATACCAAATATAACCTTTAAAAAAACCTACACCTGATCGCAATTCTTCTTCTTCTTCTCATTCATCTTCCTCGAGCGCGTCTTCTTCCTCAATCGCGGTTGTATTAAATAAAGGTAATCTCTCTCTCTCTCTCTCTCATATCTCTCTCAACAACTAGAAAGAATTATACAACTCGCGCTACTCTTCAGGTCTTCCCATTCGTTTAACTAGTAACAATGGATAAGAGCATTGCTACTCTAAAAATTCTATTTGCAGGCATCATAAACACAACTAGAAGGATTGTTTGACCTATAATTTCTCTCTAGTATCTTTTTCTCTATCTATGACTTTTCTCGGCAATGAAATTTTTATTTAGGCCTTGTCTGATAACATGGAAATGTAATAATACAGGTAGAAATGAAATTTAGTTTCTAATTGTTGTTGTTTGATAGATATGTAAGGAGATGGAAATGAAATTAAGTCGGCCCCGCATGAAAATTGAATTTTCATACATCAAATCATTTTAGGAGGAAACCATTTCAACCTTTAAGTGGCTGAAATTGACTTTCCCACTACAAAATAATAATTTTTTGTCATTGCAAATAAAAAGTAACTTGTAAAAAATCTAAAAGTAAAAAAAAAATTATCTTTTGACTTTTAAAAAGTAACTTTCATTTTTATGACCATCATACCAACGTGTTCACTATGACTACCACATTATCTACATCATACTCTTTTCAGCTAATATTTGACTTTGGTCAAAGTTTGAATTTTAATTAAACTTTAATTGGATTTATAAGCTATATAAAGTTTTGGCTTTTGATCAAACTTTAACAACTAAAACATGATAATAAGTTGTAAGTTAGTAAAATATTATCAAAATTTTAAGGGTCAAAGGTTAACTTTAAGGTCAAACTTTCACTTTTTATTAAACTTTGACTCTTATAATTTGATAGCGAAAAAGGATACTACCATATTGATGTATAATTTGACACTAGCTTCTCAATTGTATTAGTCAATAATTTGACCTTTAATCAAACTTTGACTTTTGATCAAAACTGACTTTTATACAAATTTATTTTTAGTCAAACTTGAAACTTGCTT
Source organism: Chloranthus sessilifolius (assembly GCA_021018995.1). Taxonomy (NCBI): domain Eukaryota; kingdom Viridiplantae; phylum Streptophyta; class Magnoliopsida; order Chloranthales; family Chloranthaceae; genus Chloranthus; species Chloranthus sessilifolius. Next base: position 152,872,721 of record CM037586.1, on the reverse strand, counting down.
ATAGATAGAGTCTACTACTACATAAATTTATACCGTATCAGTGTAATTTTTTCTTAGTTAAAGTTTGACTTTTTGTCAAAGTCCGATTTTCTATAAAATATTATAAATTTTAATTAGTAGAATATTATAATTAAAAATATCTATTATTATTTTAATTTATAACTTGAAAATATATTGCCTCATTTTTATTGGTCAAAGTTTGACTTTTATTCAAAATTTGACTTTAGTCAAAATTTGAGAAGTGTATCTTGATAGTAGATAGTGATTATTATTGTTGTTATTTATATTTTAGTAATATAAATTTTTATCAGTCAAAATTTGATATTTGGTCAAACTTTGACTTTGTAACACAATTTAATTTTTTTGAACTTATATAGCCCCAATGAGATTATCATTATTTTAATTTATTACTTTTTAGTACATTACCAAATTTTATTTTCTTTTTTATGACATTTGATCAAAGTTTGACTTTTAAAAAAGTTGATATTTAGTCAAAATTTTTACTAGTATAACCTAGCAATGGATACGAATATTGTTATGTTAATTTGTAACTTGACGGTACATTGCCGAATTTTTTATTGGTCAAAGTTAAAAATTTTGGTCAAAGTTTGACTTTAAAAAATAAATAAATTTGCTTTCAATATGTAACCTTATTGTACATACTAGCATTTACTATGTAACTTTGTATTTTAGTTTTAAAAAGTTTTATTAATCAAAGGTTTACGTTTGGTCAAAGTTTGACTTTTATTAAAAGTGGATATTTGATCAAATTTTGACTAGTGTAACCTATGGATGTATATGAATACTGTTATATTAATTTGTAGTTGAACTTTTGTAACTTGTTGGTACATTGCAAAATTTTCTATTGGTCAAAGTTGAAATTTTGGTCATAGTTTGACTTTTATAAAAATTTAAGTTTATTTCAATGTGTAAACTTACATTAGATACTAGCATTTATAATTTTGTTATTTAGCTTTACATATTTTTATTGATTGAAATTTTAGTTTGGTCAACATTTGACTTTTTCTTTGAGTTTGACTTTTCAAATGTTGTCTTATGTAACTTGCTAATAAATAGTGATTACTATGGTATTAGTTTGTAACGTAATAGAATATCATTAAAAAAATTATTGGTTAATATTTGACTTTAATTATGATTTTAATAAATAAATAAATAAAGTCAATCTATAACTAGTGCAACACGAAGTGATAAGTTAAGTATTTTCCTAAATAAATTTTTTTCTTCTTTTCTCGCTAAGTATTTGTTTAAACTAACTTCTACTTTCATAAGAGTAGAAAATATATGATCAAAACTTAAAAACTCATTTTCCAATTCATTTTCAAAGATATTAATCAAACGAGAGAAATCAATTTCCAATGAAAGTCATTTCTCAAACACACTAATCAAACAGTGGAGAATCCATTTCTAGAAGAAATCATCTCCCAAAAAATCAACTAAGAAATTGATTTCATTTCCCCTTTGGAGTTTCATTGCTATCAAATAGGGCCTTAGGGTACCTCTATTTCCAACCCAAGATTCTTCTTCTCAACATGATTTTCAGGTTGTAGAATCATTGACTACTTTGAATTAGATGATGGAGATCATTTTTCATACCAATCTTCGATACAACCAAACATAGTCCTATACTAAAGGGATCTGCGCTAGAGCAACAAGCTGCTCCTTGCCTCCAAAGAGCAATCCCAAACATAGCCTAAGAGTGAGATAAGAGAGTCGAAGTCCGTTTTAGAAATGGAGTACAATCTTTTAGGCACAAAATTCTATGAAATCTAAGTTCGTTGAGTTTTGAGTTTGAGATTGAAAATTTGAATTGTTCGGGCTTAAGATTCATTTGAGTCATTTTGCAAAGTCTTATCCCATCTATTTGGGGCCGGCTTAATTAGCGAGTCTGATTTCTCTACTCATGTTTAGGAGCTCTAAGTTTCCTGTAATTTCACATTCTTTCATATATCTTCTCACTGCTTCCCTTCAAGTCTTCACTGGTCTTTTCTTCTCCTACTTTTTTGTACTCATAGAGTATCAACCCTTCATATAGGATATGTCTCTAAGCTCCGATGGATATATCCAAACCATCTCAAGCAATTTTATTGGTTAGAAACATAATTTTTAACTTTAATTAGGATAAGATATATTTTTGTATATCTTAATAAGTTATTGTTAACTTTTATCAATTTTTTATTTTTTCAACAATTTTCACGAATCTTTTCGAATTCATTCAAATTAAATCAAGTTGATCCCCCATTAATAATTACTGAATCTTAAGTTTGTTACCATGAACACATACACATCTCAGAGTCTACATGTTACATAGCTAAAAGGATATTAGTGTCGTGTCGAGGATGAGTTTGCAATGAGCAAAAGGCTGGACTTAATCCAAGTAGGGCAACTAGCAGCCCATCGTTAACACGATTATTTTGATTATCTAATTGGTGCACTTTAATTTTGACCGTTAAAAAAATATTAACAACCGTTTGTTTTAGAATATAATAATCATCCAGTTGGTGCCTTTAATTTTAACCTAGAAATAAACCACTGCCTATTTTAGAATGCATAAATCAAATGGTTCAAATCCTCTAATGAGTGAGATTTTTGGGCCCATTTTACCTCAATATATGAACTACCATTTGATGACTTAGATTGTTCAAAGTCATTTATCTTGAGGCCCAACCAATGAAGGTCCATGGAATAACATGTTTAACATAGGTCATGTGCCATTATTTTATAAGAGAAAGTGTTTTTTTACTTTTTATGAAAGAGTTAGCAATGAGCCATTTTGTTATAATAACATGTTTAACAAATATGTCCAAGAGTGGACCAATCATCATAATTAGGGCTGTCAACAAGCCCTGACGCTTAACTTCGGTAAAAAACTAAGAAATTAATATACTTGAAGGAGTAAAAATCAAATCTCAATTCAATCGAATAGAGCTGGAGCTGGGCTTGATTCATAAATTTAAAATTTAATGTTTATATATATATATACTATTTTAGATTATTTACATTTCGTTAATTGTAACCGTCATCTTGCCTAAAAACCCTAACCATTTATTTCATCGAAAATTCATATTAGATTTGAATACTCTCTCTCCTCTCCTTGATCATATGCAATAAAAAGATAAAACCCTCATTAGCTCTCTTTGTGATTGCAATTGAAGCATTTTATAAGCAATATAACAAGTACTAGTGCACCACAAAGAGACTATATCGTTGTGTTTGGGTTAACTCCTTGGATCTAAGAGCAACTCTTGTGAGAGCAGCTTTGTCGGGAGTGATCTTTCAGAGAGCTCTCCTGCATGATTTGTCGGTTTGATAATTGTGCTCAGAGTGAAGGTTCAAAGCTACTCTTATAAAAGTTATTGTTTGATAAACAATAACTCTTGACTGGCATATTATAGTTAATCAACTAAAGTGACCTTAAAAAAATTGTTATGAGAAATTTTTGCATAACAATTTTTTTAGAACTTGCTCGGTGTAAACTAGTGATTTATAATATTATAACGTACGTATACATAATCAACTCGAACTAGAATGCATTGACCGCTTTGAGTAAGACGGTTGATATCTTTTTTTCGTTGCAAAGGGTGGCCTTAAAATTGGGACCTTAAAATCACGTTTAAGTGTGATGTACTACATGATTTAGGGTCACCTTTTTAGATGCGTGCTAGGTGAAATAAAAAGTTGATTCTTGATCTAACAATTGAAAGATTGGAATAAAAATTGATCTCCATCGTCTAATTCAAAACGGTCAATGGATTCAAGATAGAGTAGATGGGGCTAGGGACGGAGTCAAGGGAGGGTTGACAGGGGGCACAGGCCCCGCTACTTATTTAGTTTTTTCTCTTTTTCTCTATTCTATTTAACCTATTTTTTAGGCGTCAAACTAATTGGTCCCATCCACCTTTTTTTCCCAAAGGTTCATTTTCTATACGACCCAAGATTCTTCTGTCTCAACTCGAGTTTCATGCGCTTAAATAGTTGACTACTTTGAATCAGACGATGAGGATTGTTGTTCGTTCCAATGTTTGTTATAATAGATCTTGCGATCATGCTCCTATCATCGGAAAAGTCAAATTTTATTCAATGTAACACATCCCAAAGTATGAACATAATCATTAGTGTAGATAAACGCTATTCTTGTATTGCTTTTTGGGGTGTCGAATACAAGAAATCAAAATCTGACCCTCTGATTTTAGAAGCATGATCTCAAGATCTATTACGTCAAAGACTAAGACTAAACACGATCTCTAGCAAATAAGTCAAATCAGTCAACCATTTAAGAACGTAGAACCTTGGTTGAAAAGGAGGAATCTTTGATGAAAAAAAAAAAAAACTCTCTCTCTCTCTCTCTCTCTCAAATGTCATTTTGCAAATCATTCTTGAAACCTTAATTAGCCAATCGAAATATTAGAAAATAAAATAATCTTCGGAATTCCTACAACCTCACGAGGTACAGGAATTCATCAGATTTATAAATTCAAATTTGCCATTTTCCTATTATTTTATCAAAATAAACCCCTAAAAGTTAAAGATTGGGCTTAGCCCAATTAATATGGCCCGCAACTATAGCAGACTCGTCCTAATGGCCTAGTGGTACAGTCATGAAGGGGTGAGTGCGGGCCGAGTTTTTTGAAAAAAAATAATTTTTTAAAATATCTTTTATAAGGTTGTTTTGAAAATAAAAGGGCGGCTTACGCCCTAAAATGTATTAGGCGATTGAGTTGAAATTTAAATATATTAAAAAATAATTGTTTTGTGATTTTTCTTTTATTTCTAATTTGTTAACAATAAATGAATGCTATTTTTATTTTTTATAATCTTAATATATTTCTCATTTATTCTTTGGCTCTTCTATCTCGATATATTTTTTTCATGCTTTGGCTCCCTCCCATGAAAGCTTCTGGCTCCATCCCTGGATGGGGCGATGTTATAATTTTACAAGGTGTAAATAATGATATCCAATACGAAATTCTAAAAGAGAACGCATAAGTAGGGTTCTCAATGGGCCAGATTATGGCTGGGCTGGGTTCAACCCGGCCCTAACCTACACGGGCTGGGTTCCCAAAATTTTCAACTCTGTCCTAACCTGGTCTGCGATGTGCATTTTTTCGATTGTTTTTTTTTAATAAAATTTAGTTGGGCTATTTTTTGGAGCTGTTTTTTAGGGCTATTTTTCTAATAAAATTTGGTTGGGCTTTGACTGTTTTTCTTCTAATAAAAGTTTGAAGAATGCTAAAAATTTAATTAAACAATTATAGAGGCTCTGGTACATGCTTTCATTCAAATATTTCATTTTAGTTTGTTGCACAATGATTATAACGAATAATGGTTGCATAATGATTATAACGGACAATGATTAATCTCAAGGCATTTAAGTAAATTATATTTAATTAAAAGAATTTTTTTTTATAACTTTAAAAGGATAAGTATATATATATATATATATATATATATATATATATATATATATATATATATATATATATATATATATAATATGGAACACTCAACCCAAGCCCGGCCTGGATTGATTCGGGCCGGGTTGCAACATGTTTAGCCCGGTTCGGATACCGGGCCGGATTTGCTTTATAGAAAGAACCAACTTTTTCGGGCTGGGTGTGGGCCAAAATCCGGGCCAACCCTACCCATTGAGAGCCCTATGCATAAGATCCAAGAACAGTATGTAGAAGACCAAATTCCAAAAATAAAAATAATGATAATAAATAAAAGGGTACCTTTATTTCCAACCCAAGATTTTTCCTTCTCAACTTGGTTTTCACTTGGAAGAACCGTTTGCTTCTTCGACTGAGACGGCCGACATTGTCTTTCATAATCCTCGGCAAAATGGATCTTGAGAAAATGGGCATACCATCATATTGTCAGATTTCAATTTCACATGACGCACATCCTGACAACTGATCCAAAAATCTCATATGATGTATACACCATGATCATATAAATTTTTGGGGATGTGTACCACGTGGAATCGAAAATTTGATAGCTGGCCCATGATCTCTCTCTCTCTTTATGAAGTACGAATTGAGCTCATCACCGAACGCTCACTCTAACTCTGTGATCTCTGCACGGTTGCAAGACAACCCTTGACTTCACCTCTCAAATCACAGTTTCACTGACACAACTTTGTCTCACTATATCAAGTGCATCATAAACGACTTGTGACCTTGAGCATTGAGTATATTTATGGTACCTTAATTTGCACCACTGAATCTATTGGGAGCACCTACAAGATAGAAACGATCGACTGTTTTGAATTAGATGACGATCATTTCTCATCCCGATCTTTTACAAAATAGATCTTGAGATCCTGCATTTATTATATAAGATACCCATTTTTTTTATTCCACGCGGCACAATCGCAAAAACATGAACGGAAAACTACATGACACATCATGCTCAGACATGTTTTCAAGTTATTTTCTAGACGTGTGTGCCACATGAAATAAAAATTGAGTGTATGCAAATAAAGGTTCCTATATTTAATTCGTGCAATTAAATATTTTGAAGTCTTTTCATGCCACTTGTGTTTTATTATTATTATTATATTTGATTGATTTATTTATTTAGGGGACCCTTTTTTCTTGGAACGTTAAAAGGAGTTGGGATGCCCGGTTCGAAACAAGAGTTGAGTTCGAAGAGCAGCTATTTTGTGCCTAAAAAGCTAAAGGGCCTATATCTTGTCCACTCTACCCATCCTCTTGTATAATGAATAACATTGGGTAAGAGCCTTTTGTTGGTTGATTGATTGAATTTTTTTTTCCTAAACTCTAAATTCCTAATCTTAAATCCCTAATATCGTTGTTAAATTTATTTATTTCTTATTGATTAATCCTAAATTTCTATTCAAACCTAATCTCTCGTTTTTTTCACTTGGCTTGAGCTTGGCTTGATATTTGCTCGAGCCAAACTAAGGCTGGAAGGTTCAGGCTCGAAAAGCCTGAGCTGAGTTAGAGCACGCTCCATATGACGGAGCCAAGCCATAGCTAAGCCTAGCTCGGCATGTTGACAGCCCAAACTGTGGCCAATGAGCGGTGTTTGCATAGATCATGGGAACTTCACGAATTTTAAAGGGTATGTAAATCGAGGCAAGTCACAGGGTCCACACGTGCAGCTCATGTCTTCAGTAACCAGTCTTTTCATTGCAGATGTTGATTTCTTTCCTAACACACGTGTTTGCAAGTTAAATTCTGAGTATCACTTGTAAGATACATACATTTAAATTTATGTATATGATGTTTAAACCCCACATATAACTTGCGTAGATATCATCAGTTTCTGATCTGCTGCCCATAATAGCCAATGGTTATAATCGTTTCACAGGAGGTCCGAACTCAGGTTGAACTTATTTGGCGCCCCCTTTAGTACTGACTGCTTAATGCCAAGAAGGTTGGGTAGCTTTCTTCGGACACGACCGGAACGGCAGGTTGCAAATTCTCTCTTCTTAAATGGTGACTCTGAAGGCTTACTTTTCTTTCTCTCGCGTCTCGGGAGATCGCAGGCTTTTGGGGCACCAACAGATAAACGAGTTTAAATTCACATAAAATATTTCAAACGCTAATCCTATTCAAGTGAGTGGTCGAAATTCCCTTATTTAATTTTTTCAGGATTCATTTTATTTTCGTATTAATATGTTCAATATGTTCAATATAAAGATATAAAGATATCCCCACGTTTCAGTTTCAATTTTCTTTTTTAACCTAATTTTTTTTATAGTTTTATGTTCAATTAGGTTTCCTACCTTGCATTTTGTCTGTGTATTGCTTTTTCATCCGTGTATTTAGTTTTTTTTTTTTTGTGTGTGTGTATATCTGACGTGTGTTTCTTATCAATCTGCAATAATTAGAATTCTGATTATTATTGGACTAAATTTCAAATATCTCGTGGGACTTAGGGATTGAGTTGGACTGTTGGACTGCTAATAATGAATGATTCAATGGTGTCTGCGATTAATACAATATTATGATGATTCGTTCTATCAGGTGTTTCTAGTCTATCTGTTTCTATATATGGGAAGTGAAGAAATCATCACATAATGATTGAGAAATTACAATAGGACGAATCACCTTAGTGTTATAGTAATAACAAGAGTGAATCAAATTTTAACTTTAATACTAAAAATTCAGAAAATTTTCCATACTTAAACTATCTCCTTCACAAATTGGGGTTGCAGGCGTTTTTAGCTGGCCACCAAAACACGAGTGGGTTGGTCATTTTGTGTTTTTATTTCATCACAATTTAAGAATGAGGTGGTATTATGGGGGACCTATTTTCATCTTATCCATTTGGGTGGCTGCAAATTGCACGGGCAACCAAACACTGTAAAGTCCACACTCTTATTTTTGAGTCAAAGGAAAATTCAAGTATAGTATTTCACATGTTTGTGGGATTGTGATGATGATCATCACAACCTTATCTCCTCTATTTGGAGTCAGCTTTGCGAGTTCTATTTCTCCACTCGTTTCTGATCAACACTAAACCCTCCATAACTCCACAATCCTTCATATCCTTTCTCATAGCTTCCCTCCCGGTCTTCATTGGTCTTCCACTTCTCGTACTTCTTTGTGCTTGTAGCCAGTGGCGGAACTACGTCTGGGCGATTGCGGGCAAGCGCCCACACTCAACACCCCAAAACCCAAAAAAAATAAAAATTTGTTACTTGTTTAAGATAGCATTCTGATGCCCTCTCTCCCTACAACTACAAGGCAGTGCCCTCTCCCTACTTGACATCACTTATATTTGTTTCTTTTTTAAAAGCCTGCTGACGTCCTCTCTCTCTATTTGACACCTCTCTGTCATCCTTCAAATGCATCAATCAGTTTTGTCCACACGGTCAAACCAAGGGAAATGCGCATTTATTTATGCACAAGCTCGTCCTTGAAAGTTCACTTTGCTTGAAGTGTTTTGAGTGGGATCATTACACTACACCGTCAAACTGATAGATCATAAGTTGAAAGACATAGGCCCAAAAAATCAAATTTTTTGAGAGGTTTTAACCATCTGATTTGTGCACTCTAATATCAACCATTGTGTTTAGTTTTAATGACTAGTATTCAAATTCTTCAATCTGATGGTTCACATCCACTTATGGACATACTTCTTTGCCTAAAACATATTCCAATGATGAATTACCTCCTAAACCATTTAGATCGATCATAAATCGATGTCAATGGCATATTAGGAAACTACACTTTAATGTTGTGAAATAAAAAAAAAATAATTTAGCATTGGTACATCAATAGGAAACCACACTTTAATGGTGGGAAATGAAAAAATTTAATTTAGCATTGGTACATCGTTTAAACACCATTTGGTGTTTAAATATCCATCAGGAGCCCTTATCCCTTAAGCTAGTTATCAAAAGGGAAAAGGGGGGGTGGGGGGTAGTAGAATCATTTGTAGCTAATTCGATATCCCAAATTAGTTTTGGCGGTTGGGCGGAATTTAACAAAAAAATAGGGTAGCGTTATTTACACCCGTTAAACTAAATTTGTGAAGAATGCACACAATACCACCATAAAAATTCGATGACTGTCTTGAATCAGATGATGGAGATATTTTTCATCCTAATCTTCCTCACAATAATTCTTGAGTTCATGGCGCACCTATCAGACGGTCATATTTTGATTCCACGTGGCAAACATACCCAAAAGTGATTGTTTGATAGGTATGCCCATGATCACGATCACTTTTGGGGATGTGTGCCATGTGGAATCACGATCTGACCGTCTAATAGATGCACCATGATCTCAAGATCTATTGTGTGGAAGATTGGGATGAAAAATGATCTCCATCGCCTGATTCAAGCCGATCTAATTTTAATGGTGGAAAATGGAAATGTGTGTGTTCTTCATAGGTTTAATGAGTATAAATAACGCTACCCATATTTATATGAGTATCTTTGTTCGCGCTTACTTCCGAAACCTACTGCAACCCATTGACATCTTGAGATCAGACAATGCAAATTATTTTCTGGGCCAATCTTTCATACAATGTGGCACCCATTTCGAGGATCAGGTGTCACATAACTTGGACAAAATCGATGAGGCATCACTCAAAAAATTTAGGCATGATCCAATACATATCCACCATTGAAATTAGGTACTCAAATTCAATGCACCAAACCGTGTCAGTGTTATTCTGTCATTGACCCATCAAATTGTAGACACCCATTTTCGGCCCGCTTAGCTAAATTGATGTGAAATTCAAGTTATTTGGGGCCCCAGACACACATTAACAGATTGGGGAAGCTTGTAATGACATCACATGAGATCCTCCACAGTGTAAAGGCGAAATCTCAATGTTCATGATTTTCTAGGCAAAATTATAGCACGAGAGGATCATTTACTCGCGTGTTTTAAAGTATCTATTTTTGTTTTGTGCGGGTTCTTACCTCCTGAATTTCTTATTTAGATTAGATAGGCACGAGAGTGTTATAAATAAATAATATATATAATTTGTAAAAAATTAAATCTAATTTATCTTGCACCCCGGTTGGATGAAAATCCTGGTTCCGCCACTACTTGTAGCTTCTCAAACCTTTGTGCAGGGTCTGCTTCGTGCCTCTAATGAACTTGTCCAGACCACCTCAAGCAACATTCCATAATTTTTTGTCATTTATATGTGTCACTCTCAAATTTTCTCATATGTACTCATCTAAGATTTTGTCCTTTCTTGCTACTCCTCATGTCCATGTCAATATACGCATCTTGGCCACATATACTCTATCTTTTTGTTCTTTTTTTTTATAGCCCAACATTCCTCACCATCTAACAACCACCTTATAAAAATGTTCCTTCAATCTAAGTGGAACTCTTGGTTCGCGCAATACTCCGCGCTTGCTTGCTTGCTTCCATTCCATCCAACCCACGTTAATCCTATTTGAGAGTTCCTCTTCAAATCCACCACCTCATTGTAAAATAAAGCCTAAATAGAGAAATCTATGGCAATGCAACACTAAATGATTTTTTATTTTAACTAAATCTTCCTCGAGGCTATCATGTTCACTAAATTTGCACTCCATGTATTCCCTCTTTGTTCTACTAATTTCAAATTGACTTCAAGGCAGATCCTCAATGCAACCCAACTTCGATAGGGAACTCACTTGTCTCTTCACATGTTGTTCTTTCACGAGTTACCGTCCTCTTATACATGTCTTAGATAATCTCAATGTATAAGTTTAGGATGCATTTCTTCCATAGCATCTACCAGATTATCTGGCTCGATTCTATCATAAGCGTTATCTAAATCACTAAAGACCATATGTAGGTTTTTCCTTCTCCTTTGAACTTCTTCATAAGTTGCCTTAATAGGAAAATAACTTACGTTGTCGATCTTCCCGGCATATATCCAAACTGGTTCTATGATACCTATTATTCTTGTCTTAGTCCTTAGTTACCTAAAGCGCTAGGAAGCGTGTGTAGGTTGGGTGATGCGGGACGGTAACCCTAAAATGCGTGATTATGATTTTTATGCGATTTTTGTCGAAATTAAATAAAAGTAAATCAAGCTTAATCTCAAAATTAACTTAGTACCTTAGGGTTCAGAGAATTCAGGTTGGTAGACCACACGAGATCCAGTTAGGGTCCAGTCTGATGCGCAAGTACCATTAGATTTAAGGCGGGATCGGGCCTAGAGATAGAACTCTAGCTTTTCCAGGCTTGAGCATTCGTCTTCGATCTGATGTAGATTCACGGGCTCGAACTAGGGTTGCGGAATTGGTTTTGTAATAGGCTTATGGTTTAGAAAAGGGTTTTGGGCTCTGTTTGATTTAGGGTTTTAGAAAAGGGTTTAGAGATTGGGATTAAGAAATCAATAGATTGGGATTTAGAAAAGCAAGCAGAGATTGATAGGTAGCAAATATAATGAAAGATCAAAGAAAATAGATGACAAAATATAAACAAAAAGATATATGGGAATCGATCCCTTGGCCTCACACCAAACCCATCTTGGAAAGAAGAATATTCAAGCAATAATGCATTCAAAATATTCAAAAACTAATTAAATTGTCTTTATAAACCTCCTTATATAGGCCACTAAAGTAAAACTCGAAATAAAGAGTCCTAATATAATAAAAGACTAAAAAAGGAAAATTTCGCAAAACTTAGAAATCCTGTCGTGATGATCACGAACGTCCGTAGTGTCCCACGGACGTTCGTGACCTATGGACAGTGGGGGTCAAAATCATAGACGTCCGTTACTATTCACGGACGTCCGACACTGTTCATCACGAATGTTCATGACATTGTTCACGGACAGTGTTCACCAAATTTTTTTTTTTCCTTGAAGCTGAAAATTCTGTTGCGACCCAACTCCAATGCTCTCGATCTTGACATCCCCCGTCATTCTCCTCGACTCAAAATATTTCATCACTGATGAAACACGCATATTGTACTGATCAAGTATATCGGGGCCCGATTGGTGGAAGTCTTTGCAACTAGCCTAAACAATCTCGGCTCCTGGTGACATATTATCCTCATCTCGGTTGAATATAGCGGGACGCACACGGTAAACCTCTCCTTGATGAACCTGATAACCCGGCTCTCCAACCCACAGTTCCAAATATTTTTGGAGCTTCTCATCAACTCTCCCGGACTCGAATAAATTCATCCCCGATGAAGTGTGATCGAGATATCGGTCGGGAATACGGGAACTCAAGTGACAAACGCTTTCATGACTGACCCATGCACTCTTGGTAGTCGACGTATTAACCCTCTTCATCTCATAAACCAAAAACTCTTTGTTGCAGGTGAATGCCACAAGATCATCTAATCTTTCCTCAATTACCTCTTTTCTCTGCCTGCTTGGGGAGGGAAGGGGTATTGGCTGTAAAGTTGGGTTGAGATTGTGACCAGGGGGCTTTTGGAAAGGATTGCATGGAGGTGAGGTTGAGCTCAGACAAGGATCACCAACCTTATATTCTTTGAAACGCCTGTGAGTATCAACAGATAATTCGTAATGATTGTAGCTTGAATTAATCTTCTGTTTAATCTTTATGCAATGCGAAATGAGACTCAAAAATTGACTCACAATACGATTTGAAATGTGAAGCAGTATGCAACTCGAGACTATGATGTGTATGTGTATCTATAAACTCGGTACGCTCATGTGTATGTGACGCTAACGACTTAGGCGCAACTGACTCTGTGGGTTTTATCAGATATTCGTAGGTGACTCGGACGAGTCGTGTGTGGGTGACTCCACATCATTACTCACAAGGGTGATAGAAGTCTCTTTAACACAAACTAGACTTTTTTTAACTTCTTCTATCTCCTCTTCACTCATCACAGTACGACGGTCATACACTTCCTCTTCTACTTTTAATCTTTCCCGCTCCTTAGAATTCTCTCTTTTAATCAATAGATTCAGAGTGGAAAATTTTGTGGTGCATTGGTAAGCAAAGTGTCCGAACCCTTGACACTTAAGGCAATCGGGACACCTATCTGTCTTGGTTTCCAGACGTTGTAGGAGGTGACGGTGCGTGAAAGGAACATAATTCTCGATAAGTCGCTCCCTCATGTCCTCCCATAGTGTGATGAATCTATTCCGAAGAGACTCAGTGCGACGTTCTAAGCGAGTCCAAATTTTTTTGGCATTACCCTCCAACTTTGTTTTCACTAACCTAACTTTGTACTCATTCAGTATGCCATATCAATCAAAATACTCTTGCACACTAGACAACCACTCTACAAAGGTTTTAGGGTTCGTCGTACCCTCAAAATCTGGGACCTCATTCTGAATAGATTTTATAAACCTATTGGCAGGATCGTACTCTGGTTCACGATGATGAGGGTATCCCCTAACTCTAGTCTCATCACGACTTTTGAGACTTTGCCAAGAATTTGGTGTGTAGCGGCTCCCATTCTTAATCGCACACAATTCGGCTTTGATGTCCCTAATGACATCGGCAATCTTGCTCATGCTCATGGTGAACACTGCTTACTAACACAGGTGCTAAATGTCATGCAAACATGAACCACAATAGATGATGAATTTTGTCAAACAGTAGACGTGCATATTGATAAACAAAATGAAATAAAATGCAAAGAAAATTAAAATATCACACAATATGCCCTAACCTAGAAAACCTAGGGCTTTGATACCAAAACTGACGCAGGACGGTAACACTAAAATGTGTGATTATGATTTTTATGCGATTTTTGCTGAAATTAAATAATAGTAAATCAAGCTTAATCTCAAAACTAACTCAGTACCTTAGGGTTCAGAAAATTCAGGTCGGTAGATCACGCGAAATTCAGTTAGGGTCTAGTCTGATGTGCAAGTACCGTTAGATTTAAGGCAGGATCGGGGCCTAGAGATAGAACTCTAGCTTTTCTAACCATGGGCGTTCGTCTTCGATCCGATGTAGATTCATGGGCTCGAACTAGGGTTGCGGAATTGGTTTTGTAATAGGCTTATGATTTAGAAAAGGGTTTTAGGCTCTGTTTGATTTAGGGTTCTAGAAAGGGGTTTAGGGTTTGAGATCAAGAAATCAATAGATTAGGATTTAGAAAAGCAAGCAGAGATTGATAGGTTGCAAATATAATGAAAGATCAAAGAAAATAGATGACAAAATATAAACAAAAAGATATATGAGAATCACTCCCTTGGCCTCACACCAAACCCATCTCGGGAAGAAGAATATTCAAGCAATAATGCATTCAAAATATTTAAAAACTAATTAAATTGTCTTTATAAGCTTCCTTATATAGGCCACCAAAGTAAAACTCGAAATAAAGAGTCCTAATAATAATAATAAAAGATTAAAAAAGGAAAATTTCGCAAAATTTAGAAATCTCGTCGCGACGCCTATGGATGTCCGTAGTGCCCCATGGACGACGTCCGTGACCTACGGACAATGGGGGGTCAAAATCACGGACGCCCGACACTCTTCATCACGTATGTCCGTGACACTGTTTATTACACTGTTCACCAATATATATATATATATATATATATATATATATATATATATATATTTTCCTTGAAGCTGAAAATTCTGTTGCGGCCCAACTCCAATGCTCTCGATCTTGACGTCTCCTGTCATTGGGAGTGAGAGGGCCATCAAAAGCTTAAAATTATACTATTTTATGGTCAGAAGTGAGAGCGAGATTCTGAAGCAGGAGCGACACACTTAGTAGAAGATTCTTACAACTAGGGCTTAGTCGTCATTCTACTATTCTTTCCCAAAGGTTCATAGTCTGGCTTATTGGTTTAATGCCTCGATAGTTGGTATAGGTTTAGATGTCTCCTTTGTTCCTATGGATAGGGACCACATTGCTCTTCCTTTATTCCTTGGGCATTTTCTTAGTTTTTAGTATTTTATTTAGTAATTTAGTCAATCAATACAGTCCATTCTCTTCCAACACGATCAACTTCTATAGGTATTCCATCTAGTCCTAATACTCTTCTTTTCTTCATCTTTGCTAAGGCTACTTTTACTTCAATTTCCGATATTTCGTTGATCATCCTTTGATTTGGTTCCTCTTCTTGATCTACTTCCTCCACATAATTTGTGTTTAATAGATCTTAAAATTATTCTTGGCATCTATTTTTTATATCATCCTCTTTAACCAAGACCTTTGATCTCCATCTCTAATGCACCTTAACCTCATCCAAATGCCATTAGCCGTTGAGGTATGTAACTTAATTTACGATTTTTGTTTTGTTCTCTATCCCTTTCTTGTATTATTGACACCCAAGTGAATTTTTGTTCATGTCTAGATGCTCCGGCTTGTAAAATAAATGCACATCCACAAACAAATTTTGGGAAAAAAATCCAGTTTGCAAAATATATAAACCTGCATAATCAACTATATAACATGGTAAAACAAAGACGAGGGACTTTTTTAATAAAAACAAGAGTTTGTGGGACCCATTCTAAAGTGCTGACAAAAATGGAAAGTGACAATTGATTTACCATCTAGTTTTTTTAATATTTATTTTTGCGATAATGACGTCATTCCATTAGGACTTCCAAAAATTTACGTTGGGATCAAAAGCTAAGAAAGAAAATTAGCAAAGCAAAAGCAAAAAAACAGAAAAAGGGAACCTGACATTGAAACAGAAAGGTAAAAGAGCCCAGAACAATGGATAGCCATCAATCAGACACCAGAAATTTTGAGGCTCAAGAGCTGTCTACCCATTAAACTCTTATATAACCCAAAACAACAAGATGCAGCCTCAATGACAATAGGGATTGAATTGTGTGAAAATTCCTTGCATTCCAAATCAACGAGAAAATGGTCATCAGAAGAAGTCTACCCACACCTTTCAACTTTTGATCAGGAGCATATTGATTGACCCCAGCAAGGAGCTCTTTGCATATTTTGGGCATGCAAAAAGGCAAGGGAACTCCAAATCATACCAGCATGTAGACAATGGATTAACAATTTCTTGAACATTTTCTTTGTTGCTATTATTCATCCCACATCTATTTGGTATGCTCATGCCTCTTCTGATCAGATTGTGAATGGCAGGAATTTGCTCCAAGACACACACCAAGTGAAAGTCAAAGCTTTGCAGTGCACTTTGACCTTCCAAATACTTTTCTATGCTTGCACTTTGACCTTCCAAACACATAGTAGGATTTGACAATGAATCTACTCTTCGGATCGAACCCTCAAATTCTAGTGCCCTCAAAAGGACTGGGATGATGAGCCGAAGCAAGCATGTCAAAAAGTTCGGCAAATTTCTCATATTCATTATCCCATAAAATTTTCTAAGTCTGATGTCCCATGTGGCGGTGCTTGATCTAGTGTCAATAGTCAATACAATTCATAATCAAGATGCTCTTGGGTGAGGCTAGCTGATAAAATCAAGGAAATTGGACATCCAGGGATTTGTCCCCCAGACGTGGGGCATGCCAAAATTGAATGATATCCCCACAACCCAACTTAAATCGGTTTCATTGGTGAAACATATTAGTGCCATTGCAAACCTCCTTCCACCAACTAAAGGCATGCTGCAATCTGGTGCATCAAATATCCCACCCATGCCTAGAAACCTTAAATTTATTGGCTGTGACTTTGGACCATAGGGCATTACTATTCTCCCCCCCAAAGTCTTGACAACCACTTAATCATCAATGCTTTGTGCATTTGCTTGATTTGCTTAATACTGAGATCACCCCATTTTCTTGAGAATCAATTCATATCCCAGTTCACAATGTGCATCTTACTCTTATCCTTACTGCCGCTTGACAACATATTCTTCATGAGACTCCATTCTATGTGCCACACTAGCCGGGCATTGGTAAAGGGACAGATAGTAAACAGGAAAGTTAGACATGACAGATTTAATAAGTTTCTCTCCTACTGATCGAAAGCATTTTCCTTTCCATCTGGAGAACGTTCATTCCGTCTTTTCAATCATTGGGTCCCATAAGGACTTGGATTGTTTGTTTAGGCATAGAGGCAAACCATGGTACTTGGAGGGTAGACTTCCGGTTCTGCAATTGAAGTAGGAGGCAAGACCCATCACTTTATGCTGTTCCATAAGAATGCCCACGAACTTAGTCTTGCTACTGTTGATTTTCCGACCCGAAACCAGCTCATAACGATGATTAATGAACTTCAAATTGAATAGATCATGCAAAGTAGCATCATGTAAAACAAGTAAATTGTTGACAAAAAAGGTGCATAATAGGGTTAGTATCATTAGCTTCGTAGATACCATGAAGCAAGCCCAAGTTAATGTCACCATCAATGAGCTTAGTGAAAGTCGCACCAACAAGATTGAGGACATAGGGGGGATGGTGGATCCCCTTGATCCCCTTGCCTTAGACCTCTTGAAATTTGGAAGAAACCATTCGAAGACCTGTTTATGAGGACAGAGAAGGCTATGAACTATAGCACGCTTTAGTCTACAATGTCCAATTTGTCCCGAAGCCCATGCTCACTAATAAGTACTCGGCGGAATTCCAATTCACTCTATTGTAGGCTTTCTCCATAGCAATCTTGCACATCATTCTGGGAACAAATGACATTAAAGGTCACCACTAATGCACCACAATGACTGCCGCCAACACACCATGACATCTAATTTTCCAGCACTACTATTTAGTAAGTGGTAGTAGACTCCCACTGGATTTGGTCGTAGGTACTTAAGGTTTAGCATCAATAGATTGCAACAATAAGTGGTTTAGTATATGATTAGGGACTAAAGGCTACATTCCATACCATAGTATCCGGTTTGCTAGTAACTTAGTATGAGCATGGGCTCACAGCTTGTGATGTGAACGGAGTATATTAAAGTAGGTTTATTTGTCCGCTTAGAGTCAAATTATTTGGTGTTCGTGAACATGTTATAGCTGCTTTATTGGTCTTTCCAAGCGAAGTGATGAATTTTGTGGAAGGTTGGCGTAGAGACCTCCTTTTGTGGTTAAAGGATTCTTTTGCTCTCCTATAGGGTATTTGGATTGTTAGAAATAAGTTATTCTTAATGACAAATGTAGAACCTAAAGAGATGTGCAATATTAATTAAGAAGGTTTTAATTCTTTGGCCATTGATTAGAAGAGAACTCTGTGGTATTACGGATCAAGATCTTGATCAAGATTAGTAGGTAGTGGTATATAGCGCAGATTATGAGGAGGATATTTTCGAACAATTGCAAGTGCCTATGAGCATCAAACTTAATTTTGATAGAAGTTCCCATGAGACGAAGATCTCCTTGAATGGACTATGAATTTGAGGAGATTTCATGAACCCAATGCATGTGGAGGGTGGTTTTAAATAATGTAACTGGTTGGATTTCAACCAAGATCATTGGCTTGTGAAGATTAGACCCGTTTCTTCAAGAAGCTATTGACACTGCAATGCTTCATATTTCTTTGCAATTCTTCCTCCAAGCCTTTATTGGTTTTTCCCTTCTCTTGGTAAATAGCCATTGTTGTCCTATGCGATCTTATATGTGATTGCATATGCCATTTCGGTCATAACATGGCAAATGATATATTAAGACACTTTATGCAATTGCATAAAAAAATATGTGATGACATAAGCTGTAATTATGTGCTTATGCCATTGCATGTTCAGTATGAGATGACATAATGCTCCATGATATGGCATATGCGATTCTGCAATCGCATATGTGCATGGCACATGCTGATTGCACAGTATGGCATATTCCATTTGACAATGTTGATCATAATAATCCTTCATATATGGTCCGTTGCTTATCTTTGATGGACATGCCCAACCATCTCAAATGGCTTTCCTTAATTTTCGCTTTTATTGGAGCTACCCTTATAGTTCCGCTTATGCTTTATTCCTAGTGTTTATCTGTTCTTGGCATTCCACACATTCTCCTTAGTATGCACATCCTAGCCACGTGTACTCTATCTTCTTGTCGTAACTCAACACTCCACACCCTACAATAATGTAGGTCTTACCATCGCATTATAAAAAATTTCATTCAATCGACATGCACTTGTTCATTGGACAACATACCATTTACTTGTCTTCACTTTGTCATCTTGCACTATTTAAGTTGTACTCTTCAAACCCATTGCCTAGTTGTAGAGTATAGTAGATACTAAAATCTACCACATTGTGGTACTAAATGGTTTTCTATTTTGACCAAAATCATCCTTCCTACTTTTATGTTCACTAAACTTGCACTTCATATATTTCGTCTTCATTCAGTATATTGTTTGCTCCCTTTCTTATATTGCCAATTAGCACCGCATCATCAATGAATAACATACACCATGAGACCTGATTTTGTATTTATGTTGTCATTCCGTAAATAACCAATACAAATAAGTAAGGACTCAAAGCATAGTTCTTACAATAATTATTACTCCATGATACTTGTCGTGGATAATGTCAAAGCATACCTTTGATGCACCCCACTCTAATTAGGAACCAAACATTATCTCCACACACAATTTTGACATAAGTTATCTCTCTGTTATAAATGTCTTGGATAATATTCATTTGGAATGTATTTCATTGCTAGAGTTTACCAAATTATTTTCTTCGGCATCTAATCATTGCTCTTGTCGAAAGCAATAAAAACCATATACACTTTTCCTCCTCTCCCTAAATTTTTCTATAAGTTGTCTTAATAAGAAAATGGTTTCAGTTGTTAATCTTTAATGCCCTGATAGTTGGTACAATTTTGGATAGAGCTAGTATAGAGTGAGAAAGACAATTATTGGGACACAGTGTGTGAGCCCTGTTGACGCGGGACAACGACCCTAAAATGCGTGAATATGATTTTAATGTAGATTTGCCGAAATTAAATAAATTAATTCAAGTTTAATCGCAAAATTATTTTTGATACTTTTAGGGTTTGCAGAATTTTGATGGGTAGATCACACGATATCCAGATTGGGTCCAGTCCGGTGTGCAAATACGTCTAGAGTTGAGGCGAGATCGGCCTAGAGATAGGACTCTGGCTTTTCCAGGCTTGGGCGCTCGTCTTCAGTCCGATGTAGATTCACGGATTCTAAATTGGGTTGTGAAAGGGATTTACGGTTTGTAAAAGGCTTATGGTTCTCGGATTGGTTTATGGTTTGGAAAAGGGTATTGGATTTGTTTGGTTAGGAATTCAAAAGGTTTAGGTTTTGGGATCGCAAGGAAACAATTAGGCTAAGGTTTAAAAAAGCAAACACAGATCGCGAGATAGCAAATATAAGAGATCACGCAAATTGAAGATAAAGAATAGCAAGATATATGGGAATCACTCCCTTGGTCTCACACCAAACCCATCACGGGGAAGAAGACTCTCTTTTCACAAAGCAAAAGCTCTCATTCAATAATCAATCAACTAATTACATTGTTTAGCTTAAGGACCTTATATAGGAGGTCTTACAATAAAAGAAAACCCTAAAACACGTACTAAGTAAAAGACGAATAAGCCCCTAAAACTTAATTTCGAAATTAGAACTTTAAAACAACTCGACGCGATTTTGATCGATCGAAAGTGAAACTCGATCGATTGAAAAACATATCAATAATTTGCTGCAGGATTTCGATCGATCGAGTATGTGATTCGATCGATCGAAATATGTCACTCCAGAACTTTGTGTTTTTCCTCTCGTTGCTGTTCGATCTTGACATTCCCCGTCACCTGTGCTGCATGGACTTGACACTTAAACAGACTTAAAGAACATGGAGATTTGTGCATGTCTCAAAGTCCACATGACACAATGCCCTGCGTTGATGATCAAGTCAATCTCTCTATACTAGCTCTTTTGGAGAACACCTCCCTCCCCTCCCCAACGAAAAAAACACCACACACACACACCTTTTTTTTATTTTTTTATTATAAAAATGGTCCATATTGCTATTTCTTTGTTCTTCGGGAATTTTTCTTGCACGGGGACATTAAGGCAGGGGAGGAATTGCATCTGCGAGCCGGAGGAATTTTTGTAGGCCCGCCCTATCCCCGGAGAGGACTTCCTTGTTCATGCTGAGGACTTCGCAGGAGTTGCTGGGACCGCATTGATGCTTAGGGGGGGGGGGGAGCCTAAAATGGAGATTGAAGTTGACAATTTGCAGATGCGATCGATTATGGATCATTCCAACTTCCGACACGGTGTAGACCCTGGAATGGTGGTGGAAATTGATAGGCTTATCGAGGTTGGCTGAAACCTCGGAATGACATTTAAGGGATCCCAAGCGGAGCTACGGAAGGTGTTCGGCTTGGTCATCACGTGCCGTCAGTTGAGTAAGCGGAAACGATGGGGTGGATCGCGGGAGCTCGCACGGCTGCAGTGGGGAATGTCAGATGGGAGAAGAGAGGGGGGCTATTGACGGGTAGCTATCTATGGGCGGGATTTACACTGGTCGATTATGAAGATGTTATCTTGGAATGTTGGAGGCACTAGTGATCAGGGGAAACGGTCAGGGGTTCAGCAAGCGATCAAGTCTTTCAAACCTGTTGTGGTTACTCTTCAAGAAACCAAGTGGGGTTGCTGTGATGGAAGGAAGGTTGCTTCAATTTTGGGAGGGGGCAGCTGGGACTGGATCAGTGTCGACTCGATCGGCGCATGAGGAGGTATTTTGGTGGCATGGTCATCGGTTATGTTTGACAAGATTGATGAGGAGTTGGGAGCTTTCTCGGTCTCTGTGGTGCTACGGGACAAAGCGTCCGACAATGTTTGGAGCTTTGCGGGAATTTATGGTCCGGCGTCGGATCGAGAGAAAGGGGATTTCTGGTTTGAGTTGAACGCGTTGGCTGCTAGATGGGAGTATCCTCTATGCTTGGCTGGGGATTTCAACGCGATCCGATGGGATTTTGAGAAACGGGGTGGGCCGACAAATGTTCTGGTTATGCGGGACTTCAATTCTTTCATTGCGATGAGGGTTGATTGACATCCCGTTCTTTGGGGCGGAGTTCACGTGGTCTAGTTTGCGAGGAGGTGCCGCGCTTGGTTGGCAATTTCTCTGCACTAACGAGTGGCTTGATCTTTTTCCGGGAGCTCGTTTGGAAGCCCATGCTCGTGCTATCTCCGATCATCGGCCTATTGTGCTTACGTGCGAGTCCAAGGGTAGGGGACCGGCTCCTTTTCGTTTAAAAAATATGTGGTTATTGGACGATGCTTTTCGGGAAAAGGTTCGGGGGTGGTGGGCGGAACCGGTGTCGAATGGGACGGCTGCCTATCGTTTCATGAATAAGCTGCGCCGGTCTAAGGAAAGAATTAAGATTTGGAATAGAGAGGCGTATGGTAAGGTACAAGTTAAAAAGGAGGCTTTGCTCGCCAAAATGGAAGCCTTAGATAATTTGGAGGAAATCAGGGACCTTTCTGCGGATGAGAGGGTGACTAGTACGCAAGTAAAGGCAAACTTCAAGGAGACATGTAGGGCTGAAGAACTCATGTGGGGACAGAAAGCGAAAGCTCGCTGGTTCAAAGAAGGGGATGCGAACACGAAGTTTTTCCATGCTGTCGCTAATGCCCATAATAAAGCGAAGTTTTTAGGGATTATCATTGTCGATGGGGTGGCGTATGCGGGGCACGAAGAAGTGCGAGATAATATCGTCGATTTTTACCACCGTCTATACACTGATGAGGGTCTCCTGAGACCGGCTTTGGATGACCTGCATTTCTCTTCCATTTCGGACGAGACTAGTAGGGGGTTGGAGGCTTCCTTTACGGAGGATGAAGTGTGGACTGCGATCAGATTTGGTGGCAGTAATAAATCGCCGGGGTTGGATGGGTTTACCATGGAGTTCTACCGCGTGTTCTGGGAGAGTCTTAAAGCGGACCTGATGGAGGTTTTCCATGAGTTCCACTCCACAGGGTATATCGGGAGAGCACTAAACTCTACCTTTATTACCCTCATTCCCAAGTCGCACGAGGCTGAGGACATCTCCGACTACCGTCCGATCAGTCTGATTAACAGTGTCTACTAGATCATTGCGAAGGTCTTGGCCAACAGGTTAAAGTGGGTCATGGCCACCATCATTACGGGTAATCAAGGGGCGTTCGTCCGTGGTAGGCAGCTCCTGGACCTTGTCGCTGTTGCGAATGAGACCATCCATTCGGCCTATGATCTTCATATTCCGGCTGTGGTCTGGAAGGTGGATATGGAGAAGGCTTATGATCGGGTCAACTGGGAGAACTTAGATTATATGATGGGAAGGTTGGGGTTTGGAGCTACTTGGAGAAAGTGGATGCACGGGTGTTTTTCTTCCCCCTGGTTCTCGGTGTTGATTAATGGGACTGCGGTGGGGTACTTTAAAAGCCCCAAGGGCCTCAGGCAGGGTGATCCTCTATCCCCCTTCTTTTTTAATATGGTGGGGGAGGCGTTATCTGGGTTAATTGACCGAGCTAGGACTTTGGGTCTGCTCAGTGGCATCAGAGTAGGACAGCAGGGGAGATGTATTACGCACCTTCAGTACGCGGACGATACGTTCCTATTTGGGAAGGCTGGGACGTCAGAGATCTGTGCTATGGCTGATGTTCTCTCGGTCTGCGAGGCGGTGTCGGGCCAACGGGTTAACCTCCTTAAGTCTTCGGTATCGGGAATTAGGGTGGAGGAGATGCTGGTATCCATGGCTGTTTCGATTGGGTGCCGCATTGAGGGGCTGCCCATCAGATATCTGGGATTGCCTCTTGGTTTCAGAAGGCTCACGACCCGTGATTGGCTTCCGGTGGTGCAGAAATTCGAGCAGAGATTGTCGTCTTAGAAAGGTAGGCTGCTGAGTAGTGGGGGTAGATTGGTATTGATCAAAGCGGTGCTTTCGGCGATCCCCATTTTCTTCTTGTCGATGTTTAGGTGTCCCGCTTCTATTATTGATCGATTGGAATGTATTCAACGGGCCTTTTTATAGGAAGGGGCAGGTCAGGACAGACGATACCACCTTGTAAATTGGGACACTTGCCAGCTGCCTTTCGCTTATGGGGGGCTGGGTATTCGGAGTATCAAGCGAAGCAATTTGGCGTTGCTCGGAAAGTGGATTTGGAGAGCGAGAAGGGAGGAGGAGAGGGGCAGTTTGTGGTGGCTGGTTCTGCGCAATAAATATGGTTTGTCGTCGGGAAGTTGGGGGATTGGTTTGTCTACCCAGAGGTCTGTCTTGCCGTGGTGGAGAGACATCTCTCATACTTGGGAGGTTATGGCTAAAGGGGTTAGATTCAGCTGGGGATGCGGGTCTCGCATTCGGTTTTGGGAAGACCCATGGTTGGATGGGGGTCCGCTTAGGTTTTTGTTCCCGCCAATCTACGCCCTCTCCCCCAACCCGAGTGGTAGGATTGATGAGTTCGTTTCCTTCACCAACGATAGGATTGTTTGGGAGATTATTATTAGAAGGCGTCTCAGGGATAGTGAGGTGGGGAGTTATGTGGACTTGCTGAATGTGCTTTTTGCAGTACAGAGGAACAATTTAAGGACTGATCAACGGTTGTGGGACTTCAATCGAAAGAGGGAGTTTAGCGTCAAAGATCTATACCGGTGGTATTCGCGTCGGCCGCTCAACAGGTTCGATGGTAGATGGTTGTGGAAGGAACCTATTCCGCTGAAGATCAGGTTCTTCGTTTGGACGGTGTGTGAGGAGAAAATTCTTACTAGGGACCAGTTGATTCGTAGGGGGAAGGACGTCTCCACGGCATGTGTTATGTGCTCGGATGGGGAAGAGTCCGCGGCACATCTGTTACTTCATTGCCGTGCCGCTCATGAGGTGTGGGGAGGCATTCTTAAAGCTTTCGGTCTGGCATGGACGATGCCTCGGTCTCCTTACTCGCTCTTGATCAGCTGGGTAGCGGCGACAGTGAAAGAAGGGGATAGGGAGGCATGGAGGGCCGCGATGTTTGCGGTGCTGTGGTGCTTATGGTGTGAGAGGAACCGCAGAATTTTCGAAGACAAGTCCAAACCTGTTGGCTTGGTTCTTAGGGCGGTTTCGGATCTTGTCACGCTATGGGGAATGAGTGGAGGGAATGGGAATAACAGATCTAGCTTCCGGTGGGACCCAGGTTAAGGAGGGCAGCCCGAGGGGACTTGTAGGGGATTTTTTGGGACTCTTAGGGGTTTTTTTTCGCAGTCCTTGCTGTTTGTGCATGACTGCTGTTTTTTTGATTGTGGTGATTGTATACGGTTTCAGCGCCTTGCTGGTTTTTTTATATAATCCTTATTATTGATAAAAAAAAAAAATATCTTGTTTAACGTTCTAGTCAACCAAACAAGCACTCTCTTGCCTATCAACCATCAAAATATATATGGCTAAAAATACCATTTATGGTTTTAGATGCGTTTTTTTTCATCTTTTTTTTATTAATCAGTAAAGCAAAATATATTAGAAACGAAGAAAGAAGAAAATACACATACCTTAGCGGTACTGAGAAACTACTGAAAAGATATAAAAGAAAGGGAGACCCCTCAGAAAATTTCGCCCCTGAACAACGGGAAGACCCTTAACACCATTGAAGGGGGAAGGGGTGGTGTGGGCAGGTTGTGAGAGGGATAGGCGTAGGCATAGGTTCCAACGGGGAGGCTACGGAAGTAACTCCAAGCAGTGAAAGAAATCTGAGTGGTCTTGCAAAAGTTGGTCGTGGGTCATCGTCGTCCAATTAAGAAGGGAGTCTTTGACGGAGTTGATAACCAGGGAGGTAGGTCTGGCTTGGCGTTGAAACCCTATTATTCCTCTCCAACTAAATGGCCCACAAAACAACAAAAGGAGTGATGGCCTAGATCTGTGTGATCCCATTATCACAGGGCACTCCACCCTCCACCCTCCCATTGTTGAAGCAGCAAATCAATAGATTCCGGGAATTCCCAAAGGATTCCAAACCTGGAGAGAACGGATCCTCACACATTCACAGAGAAACTACAATGGATCAGCATATGAGAAGCAGATTCGCTACCCTTCATGCAGAGGAGAAATCTATTAGCTTCGAAGCCACATTTACTGAGTTGATCCCTAGTGAGGATCCGGGCCCGGATGGTCATTTGTACTTTTTTTTTTTCAGTGAGTAAGGAAAAGAGAGGGTATTATCATGGAGGAACTTAAGAAAAGGGGATCACAATGGTGTTATAAGGGCCACTATTAGGGCTGTCAACGGGTCAGGTCGGGCCAAAATTTTGGACGCCCAACAAAAAAACTGCATATGCATGACCTGATAGGATGGGTCAAAGGTATATGCCTGATGCTTTATGTATAATATCATGGAAACTAGGGGCGCTTTATCGGGTCGGGTTTTTGGATTGGTCATATACATACCTCTTAGATGGAACCTGTGTTCAAGGTTGACAATCAATTTCATGCTCATTCTTCTTAATATTGATTCCTTCACATGAGAGTGATCAATTTCCAATTGTCTCCTTTTCTTGCATTCAACACTCAATCTCATCTCAGGAAAGCTACTTGTAGAAGGGTTCACATCGATCTGAATGTTGAGAGGTGCTCTGGCGAATAATTTGAAGCCTTTCGATGAGGCCTTTCAGTTCTTTGATGACAATTGGTGGTGGCATGTCCAAATTGCTTTGACTTTGACTGGATTGATATCTATTCCATGCTTGCTTACCATGAACCCAACCAACTTTCCTGAGGCGACTTTGAAAACTCTCTTCTTAGGGTGATGTTAAAAGTATTCTTTCTCTCTCACACACTTATATATATATATATATATATATATATATATATATATATATATATATATATAATATATCTCTTGTCTGAGCATAATCGACGTTTTCAGCTTCCTCAACATCTTCAACTTCTTCCCACATGGGTTTAACAAATTTCTTAAATTTCCCGTTGTCATACTAAGAGTCATCATCTACCTAAAGCTCACTCGTCTTTTCTATCCCACTAATGTGATCAACTCCATTCCGAGAAACATTTGAATCATACTTGTTGTGAAGGGACTTGCTCGTGCGACCTCTATAGAGGGTTTACATGATCATCTGTGCTGCCTTTTCATTTTTCGTGAGGGCTAAAACTACCCACTGGCAAGTCTCTGTGAACCAGTTCGGTGGTCTTGATAAATTATACATAGAATTCCTAGGATCAACATTCATAGAAAACTTTCACATTTGCAATCAAAGTTTCATTTTTTCTAATGCATGCAGTTTTTGAAGAAAGCTCCTCAAAATTTGATGGTCCTTTGGACATAATATATGAGAGCCCACAAGATAGAGGCTATTATCTACTAGTTTTTTTTTTTGATCGGTAAAGGCGCAATCTATTAAAAAAAGAAGTAGCGAGAAGCTGGCCGAGTACAAAAGGAAGGTCCTAGTAGAGGGCATCCCCCCTAGCCCCCTCCTTGTCCAACACCACCCATAGGTACATTAAGTCACGGGCTGACTCGGGACCATCCCGATCGGCTGGCGTTTCTGACCGAAAATACGGGCATTTCTCTCGAGCCAAATGTGACGTCCCCAATTCACACATCGGATCAATGCGCTCACTTGGAGACATCACACTACATTACATCTCCATGATCTTATATAAATCAATTATTCCATAAAGATCCGCATATAAACGCAACGGAAAAATAACTATTAAAAGTGCACGCATAAATTTTCTTTTTTTTTAATATCATCATGAGAACAATACTAAATCATGAGATAATAACCTATTATACCATATTGTATGCTTACTCCTTAAATTAAATAAAACTGAAATCAAGCATAATCCATCATTAACATGAACTTGTTCATAAAAATAATATGAATTAAACATCTTAAGATCTTTCCTAATGCATGAAGAAAAACCTATAAATTAAACTTCAAATCCTTCTTCGCTCAAATCTGGATTTCCATCAATCATTGATGCATCTACTTTATCCTCTCCATGTATAGCTGTACTCCCTGGAATCCCAAACAATGGGTCAGTTTACCAAGTAAACTGGTATGGACCAGACATGATGAAGCTAATAGAAAAGGTCCATAAATCAAATCATCTCATAAAAATCAAACAATAGCAGAGATATAACATGTGACATAAAGAATAAGTAAAACAATAGAATGAAACTGAAACATAGCATTAAATCTAAATAAACATTATGACTTGGGTCTCTACCCTAATTTCATGTGTGGCTATTTTTAATTGTACATTTAATACTTATGAATCGGCATACATAATGGACATGGTTGTCTCTTTCTTAATCATTATCCTAATCTTCTCTGATCCTTCGATTAGTATCTACGTTAACTTTCACATAACTTCTTTTCAGTTAAATAGTAAGCTTAAAATTAAAGATTCTCCATCTCTTCAGTCTTATCATTAATGCATGAATGCATAACTTTTATTACTTGTCTTTCTTATTCATGTTAATTCCTCTAGCATAAGCCCATAGGAATTCTATCATAATCATAGAAATATTTTGTTTTCATGTGTCATGTCGTAAACGTATCTTTTAACTTTTATGAATGCCATGAATGTACATGCATAGAAAAACTGAAAATCAATCGATCATGCAATAACTTTTTCACTTGTTTAAGCTTAACACATCATAAATATGTAATCTCTATCGATTCCTACTTGTTTTATATTGTGTAAATCAAACATCTTAGCTTGCATGGATTCTAAGCAATAAAATAATGATGAACATAAATAAACATTTAAGCATGATGATTAAACATAGACAATATTTGAATAGATAGAGATTAGTATCTACGTTAACTTTCACATAACTTCTTTTCAGTTAAGTAGTAAGCTTAAAATTATAGACCTTCTCCATCTCTTCAGTCTTATTATTAATGCATGAATGCATAACTTTTATTACTTGTCATTCTTATTCATGTTAATTCCTCTAGCATAAGCCCATAGGAATTCTATCATAATCATAGAAATATTTTGTTTTCATGTGTCATGTCGTAAACGTATCTTTTCACTTTTATGAATGCCATGAATGTACATGCATGGAAAAACTGGAAATCAATCGATCATGCAATAACTTTTTCACTTGTTTAAGCTTAACACATCATAAATATGTAATCTCTATCGATTCCTACTTGTTTCATATTGTGTAAATCAAACATCTTAGCTTGCATGGATTCTAAGCAATAAAATAATAAACATAAATAAACATTTAAGCATGATGATTAAACATAGACAATATTTGAATAGAAATTCATTGCTTGCATTCTAGACAAATTCTGAAAATTCTAACAAATTCTGGATTTTGGACAGATTCTAGATTTCAAACAGATTCTGGATTCTGGATAGATTACGGATTACGAGCGATTCTAGATTTTGAGCAGTTACGGATTTTGAGCGATTTTGGATTACGGGCGGATTACGGATTCCAAGCAGTTACGGATTACGGATTACGAGCAGATTACGGATTACGGGCAGATTACGGATTCCAACGATTTTGGATTCTAAGCAGATTACGGATCCCAAGCGACTTACGGATTTTGCGGATTACGGATTACGCAGATTTTCGTGATCAATCACAAAACCCCGTGTACCTTCGAAAACCCGTGATTAAGCATAAAAATTTATCAATCTAATATGAAGGATATTCATTAAATGAAATAAACTCTAATTTTTATTTTATTTTGTGTTATCTACGTTTCCGATTAATCTCAACATGATTTTTCCATTCCTCTAGTCTTCACGTAAAATATTTATATAACTTCTCTCCCTTGATCCAATCCGAAGCACTAATCCGAAAATCGGTCGCGACGTAGGCTCCTCTTGCGTTCTTCTAAGCCTTCAAACCAAAACTCTAGAGTTCTTCCTCTAATTCTCCGCTAGAATTTTCTCTCTTTTTCTCTCTAAGGTTATTAGGTAATAAGAGTTATATAAAATTTTGTAATTTAATCTCTATATTTATAATACTTTATGATTTCCTATTTTATTTTTAATTCTATTTAGAATGCTTTAAGGTTTCCTATTTAATAGAATACTTTAAAGTTTCCCATTTAAGATCTAATTCTATTTAGAATGCTTTAAGGTTTCCTATTTAATATCTAACTCTATTTAGAATATTTTAAAGTTTCCTATTTAAGATCTAATTCTATTTAGAATTTCCTACGTGGGTCTTAAGTGATTCTATGGGCCTTTAATTACTTAATGGGTTTTTAATTACTTAATGGGTCTTTAATTAGTTATTGGGTCTTTTATTACTTAATGGGTCTTTAGTTACTTAATGAGTCTTTAATTACTTAATGGGTCTTTAGTTAATTTACTAACATGTTTTAAAAGTCCATTAAACATTACTAAACGCACCCCAATTATTACTAACACATATTTAAGAGCGTTTAGGGTATATTAATTAGATTAATTAATTATCATGAGTCATTATAAAATAAAGTACGCATTACATTTATGCGTAACAATTAATTAATCAAACTACTCATAATTACAAATCTAGCAAATAATTAAGGACTAAATAACGAAAAACCTCAGTCGTTACACCAAATGCTCCAAACCACCGCGAAGAACCCGACCCTCCAGAAAGCTCCTAGCTGGCCCCCAAAGCACACCTTAGATGAAGTAAAAAACTGCTAAGAAATTGAAGAAGGGCAGGCCCGGAGCATATCAAATGACTTAAGGATAACGCCCCCCAAATCTTATGATCCACCCAACAATGAAGAAAGAGGTGAGATACCGAGTCCTCCAATTGAAGACACATGGCACACAAATTCTGAATATCTTTCCCCTTCGGATTAGCTGGTCAATCATGAAAATCTTCTCTTTAAGCAAAGTCCACATAAAAAAATTGACTTTGGGGGGAGCAACTACCTTCCACAAACTAGACCATTCGCACCTTATCAGGGGCCGATATTGTTGGAAAATTGATAAGGATTGAACAAAGAAATACACTGATCCGGTTCAAGGCACGAGGAATATCGTGTCTTTAAACCAATATTTGCCCCTCCCACTACAATCAAGTGGTCACCAACAGGTTACCGACAAACTGGTTTCAGAATACAACAAACCGGCTGTGTATTTTCTTGATAGATTTGGCGAATTTGATAACGCTACCAAAACAGGAAGGAAAGATATAAAATGCAATGGTAAAAATTGTCGTCTCAGGTTCTTTTACAGAAATCAAGAGGTGTGATTGCACCGATTCGCAAAAAGACACATCCGTTTAAAATAACCGAATGGACACAATGGTTACAAACGAACGGTTTAAAAAAGTTAAACGGTAATAAATCAAACGGTAAACTATTCAAACTTGGGGTTAAAAACTGTTATACTTCTGCCCAAAAAATTAATAACCACATGCACGGCCACGCCATGTCACGTACACGTGCTCGTGCCGTGCCCGTCCCGACCCGACCCGGCCTGGTGCGCGCGTGTGTGACTGACAAGGTGCATGGCGGTGGAAACCACAAAAGTCGGTGCCCCCTGGGTGAAGGCTATAAGCCTTGAGCGAAGGCTTCACCATATAACCCAAACCCAAAATTTGGGTTACATGATGTGGGACTATCCACAAAGTAAAAAACAAAGCTGAAATTCACAAAATTTTTAAACTATCCAACAATCACCCACTATTTTAAAATATCCAACAATCCCCCACTATTTTAAAGATTTAAAGCAGAGCAAAACCAGAAATATATGCATAAATGAAAATGTCTTACAGACATGAATTTTCACTTCAGTGAAAATAATTCTAGGTTTACCAAGGTCTTTAGTGAAACTAAGTCTTAAACTAATTTTCTTATACGACAAACCGGAACTATTCCACACATTTCACATATTTGGTGTTTAATAAATAGGTTAGCACATTTATGCCCTATGCTGCTACCTTGGTTTTCGTAAGTGTTTATGAGATAAAGTCATGTCTTATTGAAAGCGGCTCCACCCTCACATTTATATAGGTAGACCTATAAGAGATGTCCATGTAATTTTAACATCTTAATACATAGTGTTATAGGACTTTTAAGAGTAACGCTCAACCTCCTCTTATCCATTACAGTTGAAACACTATCATTCCTAGGATGTATATGAGATTTATTTCTTATCAATGTAGTGCCCTTTAGCCACTTTAGCCACCACGTATTTATGACTTGTTTTTCCTTTTGAATTAAAACATTGATTAAACAAATATTAGGTAGGGTTTCCATCGTAAGTGGTTGTTTAGGTTTAATGGCTTTAAACCTACCCCGATTGATGTCTTATGAATTCCATCTCCTTCAAGTCTTTTAGTAAACGAATCCACCATGTTTTCCGCATACCTAACTCTAATTACTGAGATTATTCCATCTCTAAGTAATTGTTTTACATAGCTATGTTTTACACCAATGTGTTTATTTTTTTCATTATAGGTTTGATTATAAGCCTTTGATAGTGTTGCTTCACTATCACAATGTATAGAGATTGATGACAATGGTTTAGTCATAAGTGGAATTTCTATTAGTAAATTCCTTAACCATTCCGCTTCTTTTCCACTTGCTGCTAAAGCAATGAATTCTGATTCCATAGTGTAATGTGTATTGCAAGTTTGCTTCTTTGATCCCCATGATTTCACAGCTCCTCTAAAATTGAATATCTATTCGCTTGTGGATTTTGATTCTTCCGTATCAGATATCCAGCTTGAATCGCTATATCCTTTTAACACATGAGGATATCCAGTAAAATGCAAACCATAATCAATAGTACCTTTTAAATATCTAAAAACATGAGAAATGACATTCCAATGAACTGAACTAGGGTTACTTGTAAATTTACTTAACTTCCCGCAAATGCAATGTTCGACCTTGTACAATGCATTACATACATAAGGCTACTAATAACCCTTGCATATTCTAACTTTTGCACACATTCCCATTATTTTTAATTGATTTAATATTAATATCCAAAGGTGTATTGACAGGTTTCAAATCAAAGTAATTAAATCTTTTCAACATAATGAGATTGAGTTAGAGTTAGCTTATTCTTATTTCTCACAATTTTGATTCCCAAAATTATATCCGCATTTTCCATGTCTTTCATTCTAAAAGATAAACTTAAAAAGTTTTTAGTTTCCAAAATAACTTCTAAATTAGCTCAAAAAATAAGTTAATCATCTACATAAAGACATATTATAACACCATGATTATTAGAAAATTTATAATACATACATTTGTTGGCTTCATTAGTTTTGAATCCAAATTTAGTAATGGTAGTATCAAACTTTTCATGCCACTATTTTGGTGCTTGCTTTAACTTATGTACAGATTTAATAAGTTTATATATTTTCTTTTTTTGTCCAAGTAGAACAAACCCTTCTGGTTGTTCCATATAGACCTCTTCTTTTAAATCACCATTTAAGAAAGCGGTTTTAACATCCATTTGATGAATTTCTAACTTGTGTATAGAAGCTAAGGCAATTAGAAGTCTTATAGTGGAAATTCTAGCAACGGGTGCGTACGTGTCAAATTAGTCAACACCTTTTTGTCTATATCCTTTGGCAACCAATTTTGCCATAAATTTCTCTATAGTTCCATCCGTTCTAAATTTTCTTTTAAATATCTATCTACCCATTATGAGTTTAGATCCTTCGGGCAAATCTACTAATTTTCACGTTTTGTTTCCCATTATGGAGTCCATTTCATCATTGATAGCTTTCTTCCAAAAGACACTATCCCTAGATTTCATGACATCGTAAAAAATTATAGGATCATCTTCTACATTTAGACATAAATGTTTCTTTGTACTTTTCTTCCTATTCCCTTCAATAAGATAGATATAATAGTCTTTTGAAAGATTAGTTTCAAATCGTTGACGTTTACTTCTTCTAAGTTTAATGATGACTTCTTCATCACTCGAAGATTCAATAATATCGATTTAGAAGATTTTCCATCTTCATAAGTTTGACTTTCATCATTTAATTTATTAGACAAAGTAGTAAACATAGATTCATAGAATATAACATCTCTAGATTCTATTATAATATTTTTATCTATATTGTCAATATATTCCATAACTAGAAATCTGTAAGCCTTACTATTTTGTGCATAACCAACAAATGCACACTCAATAGTCCTAAGACCAATCTTAAGTCTCTTAGGATCTACTAATCTAACAAGTGCCCTATACTCCCACACTTTAAAATAGGTTAAACTAGGTTTTCTATTCTTTCAATGGTCATATGGTGTAGTTAGAGTTTTCTTATGTGGAATTCTATTCAAAATATGACTAGCTGTTAACAACTCTTCACCCTATAATTTTTTTTTTTTAAATTAGCATTGACCAACATTGCATTAGTCATTTCTACTAATGTTCTATTTTTTCTTTCGCCAACTTCGTTTTGTTGTGCCGTCAACGTCATGACGAATTCCTTGTACTTCACAGAATTCGGAGAACTCATTTGATATGTATTCTCCACCCCTATCAGATCTAATGACTTTTATTCTTTTATTTAATTGATTTTCTACTAAAGCTTTATATATTTTAAAATTTTCAAATGCCTCATTTTTAGTATTTAATAAATATATATGAGCATATCCTGAAAAATCGTCTATAAAAGTGATAAAATACTGCTTCTCTCTAGTAGGAATATTATTTAAATTGCAAATATCACTGTATACTTGATCTAATAAGCACAAATTTCTCACAATACTAAGAAAGGGCTTCCTAGTAATTTTGATCTTAGCACATACATTACAGGCACCACTATAAAAAAATTCATGTTTGGGAATTAGATCTAAGCTAGCCATGCATTTCATAGATCTACAAATGAAATGTCCTAATCTATCATGCCATAAATTAGAAAGAGAGGCCGAGTAAGGAGAGATTTCATTGATTTGATCAGTTACATTCAGTTTGAACATGCCTCCCATGACTTATCCTTTTCTAATAAATTCACTATTCTTGGATAAGATAAACTTATCCGACTCAAATACAAGTTTGAAACCATGCTTGATTAGTAAACCACCTGATACAAGATTCTTGCGAATTTCAGGTATATGGAGCACATTAATGAGTGTCACGACTTTTTCGGACGTGAAGTTTAATTTCACTTTCTCACGTCCTATGATCTTTGCCGTAGATGAGTTCCCAATGAAGAGATCTTAATCATCGTCAGTTTTTTTATACGTCGCAAACATGTCACGATTATTACACATGTTTTGTGGCACCCGTGTCGATTCACCATTCATTGATGTCACCAATCATATTGACTTCCGAGAGAATGACTACAAAGTTATTTTTCTCTTCTACTGCATTCGCTTGACTCTTCAATTTCTTGAAGAGGCGATAACCCTGTTTGAAATGCCTGAGTTTCCCATAGTGGTAGCATCCACCATTCTTCTGTACCATGATCTTGGCAAATTTTTTATTCTCCTTGGAGTGAGAATATCCTCTCTTCCTTTTCTTTGATGGTCCACTAACAACCTTAGACTCAACCTAGTGTGCCTTTGATGCAATATCAATGTGATCTTCTGTATTGTCCCTAAGTCGGGATTCTTCCTCAATACGTAAATGAAGGAGATGATCTTCCATAGAAGTCTTCTCATTATTATGATTAAGGGTTTTTCGATAATCCTTCCATGATGGGGGCAATTTAGCGATTACTGCACCAACTAGAAAATCCTCATCGAAATGAGAACCATTAGCAATCAAATAGTTAATAAAAACTTGAAAATCATGCACTTGGCTAAGAATGAGTTTATCATCGACCATCTTAAAATTAAAAAATTGGCTGATAATGTAAGAATTATACCCTGTATCTTCAGTTTTGTATTTATTTTCAAGTGCATCCCCGAGTTCATGCGAACTGTTGTAGGCGTGGTAGACGTCGAACAACGAATCCAACAATGTATTGAGAATGTAGCCCTTGCAAGTGTAGTCGTCTTCTTCCCATTTCTGCTTTTTACAACCTTCATTGAGAGTTTATGATTCGGCAATAGTCGGGCACAAATTTGTGAGGACGTACACAACTTTCAATGTGGTCAACAGAAAATGTAATTTTTGTTGCCACCTTTTGAAGTCCGAACCATCGAAATTGTCCAATTTGTGGATGTTGTTGGGGAACGTGGGAGTAGTCGAGGCTGTGATATGGGCCATAATATTGGTTTAAAATTGTTGGAAAATTGATAAGGATTGAGCGAAGAAATACACTGATTCGGTTCGAGGCACGAGGAATATTGTTGTCTTTAAACCAATATTTGCCCCTACAACTACAATCAAGTGGTCACCATTAGGTTACCAACAAATTGGTTCCAGGATACAACGAAATGGTTGTGTATTCTTGTGATAGATTTGGCGAATCTGATCATGCCACCAGAACACTAAATATTGCGAGACTCTGAAATAATCTTCAAAAACAGGAAGAAAAGATATAAAATACAATGGTAAAAACTGTGGTTTCGGATTCCTTTTATAGAAATCAAGTGGTGCGATCTGTGACGGAGTCACGATCCTAGTGCATAGAGATGCACATTTGATCAACTAGAAGGAAGGTGAGAGGACCTTGTAGTTAGGTTGAGCCGAAGGCAAGCTTATGAAACAGAGTTGCGAAGGCTTAGCCAATGTACTAAGATGTTTCGAAGGCAGTATTTGGTGGGCGAACTCTTGGGTGTAGACACGTGGTGTCAAGGTACTAGAGCGAGCCGTGATCACAATGCTAGGTGCATGGCATAGTGATGGATTGCGTTGGTGCTGAACTAAGCGAACAAATACCTCAGGGCTAGGTTTTTGTGGAACACGTCGGCATGAGTATGCGACGTGGGACTTTGTAGAGCATGTTGGCCAGAGGATCCGAATACTATGTGTGTTGGTGACGAGGGCCACACACGAGCGTGAGATAGGCTGACTTAG
The DNA here is from genome assembly GCA_021018995.1 of Chloranthus sessilifolius. Lineage (NCBI taxonomy): Eukaryota > Viridiplantae > Streptophyta > Magnoliopsida > Chloranthales > Chloranthaceae > Chloranthus > Chloranthus sessilifolius. Next base: position 152,835,547 of record CM037586.1, on the reverse strand, counting down.
TGTGAGACTCTAAGTGTCGCACGTGAGTGCACTATGAGAAAAGTGACTCAGTGATACTTTGCATGGGGTGAAGACAGAGGTCGAGGAATTGGTGCGGGTCTTGGTATCAGCAACGGTGTTGGCACTGCCAGATTGGAGGAAGTGGCGTGGTCCTTCCCTTGAAATATTGCATCACCGGGACGCTGTCGTTATGGAGTAGGGGAGGATGTGACGACGTCATTACTTTGCATGCCAGCGAGAAGGCATGAGGGCCTTAGAGATGGGCTTTTTGCTAGCGAGAAGGCGGGCGTACCTTGGAGCTAGCTGAGTGGCATGGTCTGTCCCACGAGATATTGCGTCAACGAGGACATTGACCTTATGGAGTAGGGGAGGATGTCACGGTGTTATTACTTTGGCTACCAACAGCCAGACATGGTGGCCTTGGAGTTGTGCGTTTGGCTAGCACGTGGCTTTGCGGTGCGTGCGTGTTCCCCTTATGCATGGTGCGATGGTGACTCGAGCTAAGCAGCAATCTAGTGTGGTGACTAGACGCGTGAGGGATAGTTGCTTCCCCAATGCTCAGCGTAGGGGCATGCGACGTGGTGCCAGGAAGGCACGCGACGTCTTGGTGCCATGAGGCACGTGATGTGGTGCCAAGAAGGCAAGCAACATTCTGGTGCTATGAGGGCGCGCCATGTGGTGCCAAGAGGGCATGCGACACGGATGCGACATGGTCGCAACACGGTGCGACACAGTCGCATGGGTAGATGATGCGGGACTCAAAGGGCGTGTTGGTGTGGACAATGACACTGTGTGCCACTAGCAGAGGTTCGTGTGCCATGGTGGTATGTCAAATCAATAGGTTTGAGGTTCTTCTACTGGATGACCCAAGGTGGTGTTTAAACCATACTTGGGGGAAGGGAGCTGTGGAGCTATTTCCCTACACATGGGGTCTTGCGTTGTTGGAGGGGCGCATAGGTCTTCTAGGTCTGGAAGGGTGGGCCTAGAACGTCGCTACGACGATGCCGTGTGTCACCTAAGGCGAGGTTGCCCTATGGCCTCGCGCTACGCGTCGCGGTGCATATGGGTCTGCAACCTCAGGGCACTCGTGGGCTACGTGGGACACCGTGGTGTACTATAGCTGAGGGCCTGATGCGGATGTGTGCTGGTCGTATGGACCACACACAATGGCGGGCTTGGTTCAGTATGTCAGCGATCCTTGTATGGTATGGGACAGCATGAGGAGCTGCATGCTACTGTCATGGGGTACTTCTTTTCATCGAATAACACACCCGTGCAGTGCCCCCTGGGTGAAGGCTACAAACCTTGGGACAAGGCTTCACCATATAATCCAAACCCAAAATTTGGGTTACGCGATGTGGGACTATCCACAAAGTAAAAAAACAAAGCTGAAATTCATAAAACGTTTAAAATATCCAACAGATATGACAACATCCGGTAGTAAGACCTGGTGCTAAAAACCTCGTTCTTACTCGACACCAATATCTTGGCATCAACTCGGGTATGATTTTTTTTAGCCCCATACAACACTCCCAACAGGCGAAGGAAAGGAGATTCCTCCTCTTTAAGAAACCTCCTGATGACCAAATCCCAACTTATCCCCCCTTCGGAATCCGAGAAAAAGCTTGCCACCACTCCGAGTGAGTCCGCCGCGATGCTAAAGATGGTCGGAAACAAGTCTTTGAGCGATTTGGACTCCACCCAAGGGTTTTCCTAGAACCAAATGCGACTGCTGTCTCCCCAACTGAGCCGCACTCATCGATAGAAAGAGGGCCAAGTCCCACATATACCATTCCACCATGCTGAGAAGTGTCTGTAATCCACAACATTAATTCCCCAGTTGCCTTCCAGATGACCATACTTATCTGCGAAGATTGACAACCTTAGGCTCTCTCTCTTTCTCTCTCTCTCTAGGCCAGCCCACCAAAACCACTTTCCCAGAAGAGCATTGTTAACCCATCTCAGAGAACGGATACCCAATCCACCATAACTGACCAGGAGTTGATAAGTGTCCTAGTTTACCAGATGGTACCTCTTGTCTAACCCTGGCCTCTCTCATAAAAAGTCCCTTTGGATTTGTTCCAATCTATAGGTTACACCCGCTGGACATTTGAACATGGACATGAAGAAAACCAGCAGACTCGCTAGGACAGATTTGACGAGGAGGAGGCGACCCCCGCTATTGAAGAGTTTCCCCGACCAGGAAGACAGCCTTCGATCAAACCTTCAAACCACGGTTCCCAACCCCTGGCTGAAGGTCAGCCAAGCCCAAGAGGAAGACCCAAATATGTGATTGGGAGGGCCAAATATGTGATTGGGAGGGCCTTGATCTCGCTACCCACCGTAGCACTGTAGCAGCAATATCGGTCATCAACTGGTCACCATCTCCAATCCCATAAACTGCCAATTTGTGCAGGCTAATCCGCTGGCCCGATACTGCTTCGTAAATTGTGAGAACCTCCGTGTACGCTTAGAACTCAGTCACGTCTGCCCTACCAAAAGGAACAGTGTCGTCTGCATATTGAAAAACATGGGTGATTTGGTCAATCAACAAGAACCATACCCCACTGTTTGATTCGATTTCAAATGTGCAAAACGAAATAAAGGATTTGTTAATTTAATTTTTATTTATTACCTTCTAAGATCTTGAGTTGCTCGTAGGCATTCCAGTTCATCTTCTTAATAGCGAAGGCCTCTCCAATAAAGCCCTAATAAACTAAACCATTTATAAAAAAAAGTGGGATCGAAATCAAACGTCTCTTCTATGGGTTCCTCAATACCATACACCTTACACTTATCCAAACACTCAGAAACACTGGCCTTGAAAGCTCTCCTCCGACGAAGGCACTAACCACACCTTTTTATTTATTTAATCGATTTAAATAAACTTGTATCTCTTGTTGTCTTTTATTATTTTTCCAGAAAACCCATCAAAAACATGTACCCAAAACCAGCAAATGAAATAGCTAAACAACTGAGCCCCCCAAACCAACTGCTAACCCTAAGATAACCCGTTTTCTTTCAAGAGAAAAAGATGAAATAGGAGGTAAAAGAGAAGAGGCAGCGGAGAAACTTGAGAAACAGCGATTGAAATGGTATCAAAAGCACTGATATCTTCAACCTGTGCATAGATTAGAGATTGTGTACCCATACTTGAGAAACTGGTATGGTTCTTTATCATCTTTGGGTCACACTTGCCTAATCGTATTGAGAGAATTTTCTCCAAATTCTGGACGGGAGGAAGAGTATGCCATAGCTAATGCACTTATGTACAGTACTTCTGAATTGGAATGACTAGTTAACACTTATTAATGAACTCTTAGTAGACAAAATGTATTGGTCTATGCTAATTATAATTACATATGACGATGATGATACTATATTTACATTCCATCTTAATAAATAACTTTTTAGCCATTTGAAAGTTATCCTTAAGATGGTACTGGTTCAATTTATTTGATCTAAAGCGTTTCAAATTTCTCACTTGTTTGACTATGGTAATATCTTAAATTGAATTGCATACAAAGATACACTCCTTTGTTGTTTAGCTTACTTCTTGTTATTTTTTGCTTTTAAGGTTCAGACACTAAAAGACTCCATAATGGGCTCGTCATCCCCTGCCACGGTCAGTGAGGGGATTCAGTTTTGTGTTTTTGACTTGAGAAGGGGACAACATGAAGGGCAGGAGCTTGACAAGATATTATTTTTCTTTCCCTCCGATTCCCCTCTTTCAATGCAACTTTCTGTGATAGGACTCAGTGAAGGACTTATCACATTTACAAGGTACTTATTAATGTTTGTTTCTTGATTATCCACTTAGAATGTACTAGTTCTGGAAGTATCATTTTCTTTATAGGGTTTTTTGTTTTGTGGATGACACTGGTTTGTAAATTGAGTTTCATTAAACCTTTTCCCCCCTCTTTTTCTGTTTGAAGATATCTGTATAAGAGATTTGTTGCTAATGGTAAATCCAATATTGGCTGTTGAAGATGTGGTATGTTATACTAAAATTTGTAAGTAGATTGAGAAAAGAAAATATGCATCATGGAAAAATCTCGAGGAGTCCTAAATTAGCACAGCTGGAAAAATGGAGGTTCGTTGTCCAAAAGGCTTAACTGGAGGACGGTTTAATTGAAGAATTACAAAACGAAATTTCTTTAGAAAAAGCAATCCTAAATAAACATACAATATCGAAGTGCTGCCATCATGATTTATCTTCCGAAATTATTCTTGGCGTACTTTAAGTAACATTTTCTTGACCTATATGAAAAATATTATTAGTACATACTAATTACTGCCTTGAATTTTTGACTCGACCATAATTAATTAGCATGCCAAATACTTTGGCCAGTTTTTTTTCCTTAAAAAAATAAAAATACACTCATTAACGCTTGTTTAGAGACGGTCTAGATGGACAATGATTCTACCTTATTTATGTTGCTTAATTTCCTAGAAAAACTTGTAATATCCTTAATATGCTGGTTCAATTTTATCTCTTGTAGTGTGATTTATTGTTTGGTTTAACTGTATATGTTTTAACACAATTGATAAATTTTGAGATGTGTAACATTTTCTATCAAAACAGTGTACTTTATTTATCAATATCATCATTTTCAATACCTATAATCCCATCATTAAGCGGGCAGCACACAACTTTGCAGATAGGTTTTGCCAATAAAGTTATGGGATTTTTACAACCAATTGTCAACCTGATGCCAATGGCAGAATGAACCGAGGAACATTAGCAAAGAGCATATGCGATATACATTTTGGAATTTTGATTGGACCCTCTAAAGGATCAACTTTGAAACCAACAATGGAGAATTGTTGGGCCATCTGTGAGACCATCGGGGGGAGTGGAGATCATCATAGAGCAATCGCCAAGGCACCACCATACTGATGGGGAATTTAGATCCGCATGTTCGGATCGTGGCCGAGCCAACCGAAGAAAATCAGCAAGGAAGTAGTGGATCCATGAATGGGCTTTCAAACGGCCCTGAAGCAAAGATTCGCGACTGTCTAAGTCGATTGAGGATTTCGATCGATCGAAATTGCAATTCGATCGATCGAGTACCACTTTTGATTGATTGATTGAATTTCGATCGATCGAGTGTCACTTTCGATCGATCGAAATCGCGCAGAGTAGTTTTAAATTTCAATTTCGAATTTAAGTTTCAAGGTTAAACTTATCTTTTATTATTTAATTGTTTTAGGTTTTTCGTTTGTTTTATGACCTACTATATAAAGGTCTTTATAGCTTTGTAATAAACAGTTTTTGAATAATGAAAATTGAGAGCTTGATTTTGTGCAAACCCTAGACAAACTTGAGATGAGTTTTCGATCGAAGGAGTGATTCTTTCAAAACCTGAGAAATGAGCAGTCGTTTCTCGTACGACTTGGTGCGAAGCCGACGTACAGCCTTGGTGGGAAGCCTTGGAAACCCGTTGGTGTGGAGCCGACAAACCTCTTTAGAGCGAATCCGGAGATCTCTTATCTTATTCTTCTTTTTATTTTATTTTTTTGAAAGGATTAAGACCCTAAACTCCCTTCCGCGAGGGATTATGCTATTTTAGGGTTAGCTTGCGACAATCGTCATGCGTCAGTTTTGGTATCAAAGCCTAAGTTCTAGGTTAGGGCATATTGTGTTATTTTAATTTTCTTTGCATTTTATCTCATTTGTGTTCAAAAGTATCCACGTCTACTGTTTGACAAAATTCCTCAGCCATTGTGGTTCATGTTTACATGACATTTAGCACCCGTGTTAGTAAGCCGTGTTCACCATGAGCATGAGCGAGATTGTCGATGCCCTTAGGGACATCAAAGCCCAAATGTGTACAATTAATAATTGGAGCCGCTACACACCAAATTCTTGGCAAAGTCTCAAAAGTCGTAATGAGACTAGAGTTAGGGGATACCCTCATCAGCGTGAACCCGAGTACAATCTCGTCAAAAAGTTTCTAAAATCTATTCGGGATGAAGTTCCATGTTTTGAGGGATGGCTAAACCCCAAAACCTTCGTGGAATGGTTGTCTAGTGAGAAGAGTATTTTGATTGGTATGACGTACCGAATGAGTGCAAAGTTAGGTTAGTGAAAATAAAGTTGGAGGTTTATGCCAAAACCTATTGGATTAATGTTGAGCTTCTACATGAGTTTGCTATTCGTAAGCCCATCACACAATGGGAGGACATGAGGGAGCGACTTATCGAAAACTATTTTCCTCTCACGCACCGTCACCTTCTATGATTTTTGAAAACCAAGACAAATAAGTGTCCCGATTGTCTTAAGTGTCAAGGATTCAGACACTTTGCTTACCAATGCTCCGTAAAACTTCCCACTCCGAATTTATTGACTAAAAAGTGAAAGTTCTAAGGAGCAGGAAAATTTGAGAGTAGAAGAGGTGTATGATCCCCGTACCGTGTTAAGTGAAGAGGAGATCAAAGAAGCTGAAGAGAGTCTAATTTGTGTCAAAAGGGCTTCTGATTTCCTTGTGAGTAGTAATGTTGAGTCACCCCGCACGAGTCGAACGAGTCACCTACGCACGATTTGTTAGAGAGCGAATCCGGGGATCTCTTATCTTATTCTTTTTATTTTATTTTATTGAAAGGATTATGACCCTAAACCCCCTTCCGCGCGGGATTATTCTATTTTAGGGTTAGCTTGTGACATTCGTCCTGCGTCACATACTCTGGAAATTAAATGCCAAAATCCAACCAACAGGCAAAGAAGTGGCGTACCAAGGACACGGAGGGACCGGTGGACCAACATCGTTAATTCGCTAATGTGTGTCTCTTCCCATCTCTCCTAGTGAAAACACCACCTGTCCCAGTGGTGTGAGGCTTGCTTTTATATATTTATTATTGTTTATTTTTCAGACATTAAATGCTTATCTTTCATTAAGATAAGGAAAGTACAGAAAAATACAGAGCTCCTAGTGAGATACAAAGGAAGCTGAAGCCCCCATAAATGAATAAAAAAGGTCAATGACCAGAAAAATAAAAAGCAGACAAAATCAGAATATAGTCAGAATAAGCCCAAAAACTCATACCAACTGTGACAACACAAAATCTGACAACCACTGATTGTAAGATTTTAGGTCTCATCTACGTGAATCATACATGAGCATAACTATGTTGCAGGTTTTCGAAGATTTTTAACCATCAATGCCACATCTAATCCTTTGCGCCATAAATATGGAAGCTAAAATTAGCTATCTCAATCCCCATGCGTAGGCCCAAAATTAAAACATCATTAAATAAATTCATCCACACCAGAATATTAAACAAAGGGAAATTTGCACTTTCGGCCCTATATGTTTGTGTATTTGCAGAAACGGCCCTATAGTTTCAACCGTTGCATTAATGACCAGCTCCAAGCCTAGCCGCCTTCGCCTGCTCCACGTCAGGAAGGGCCTATTTTAAATAATATAAAAAATTTTCCACCGCCCTTTAAAAGAGAGTATAAAAGCTACTTTTACTTTTCATTTGTTACTGTTACTTTTTAAGTTTAACTTTTCTGAAAAAAACAAGATAGCGGCGACAAAGCGGAAAAAGGTCACAAAGGTCACATTACATTTCCAGATAATTTATTTTTTTTACATTTCAGCACATTTAGTCATCCCCAATGTTTCCCACCTAATCCGATAACTTATCGATAATTTAAGTTGTCGATCGATAACTTAAATTATCGACCGATAACTTAAGTTATCGATCGATAACTTAAATTATCGATCAATAACTTAAGTTATCGGTAAGTTATCGGTAAGTTAGCGGATTAGTAGTTTTTTCAAAATCACTTCTTTTGTTTATTAATTGCTTTTTATTTATATTGCAGTTCCTACTAAGTGATTGAAAATGACCATGACTCTAAAGCCCATCGGAAAATGTTCTAGAGTTGGTGTTAAGAAATTTTACATGCACTGTAACGAAGAGAGAGAAAATATTAGATGATTCAGTATTCGGTCATCTATTTAGGATGAATGAGAAATTAGGATTCGTTGGAGACTTGGTTGACGCTATTTTAAGTTTTTGGGTTGAAGATAATGTTTTCAAGGTCAAGAACACCAATGTACTCCTGTAAGAGATCGATATAGCCTTGATTTTAGGCCTCAACATGTTGACGGAACCTGAGTCTGAGAAGGTGGCCATAAAAGAGGAAACAACTATTCGATACAAATTCTTTCGGGGGAAGCCGGCGAAAAGATCTCGTATTGAAGAAATTATTGACAGTGCTGATTTATCCAACGATGATTTTTTGAAACTATCATTATTATTTTTCGTATGTTCTTTTTTACTTCCGGACACATACCAGGAAGTAGGTACACGGTACTTAGAATTAGTAGATAACATTGAAGAGTTCAACAAGTTACCGTGGGGCCTGATAGTTTACAATAATTTATTAGATAGTATATCAAAAGCAAGTGGCAGAAGGGAAATGGCGAAAAGGTTAGAAAAGGGGCAATACAACATCTACGGATGCACTATCGCCTTACAGATTTGGGCGTTTGAGCACTTTCCTGCAGTCGCCACCGCTCCTATTGGGCTTAAAGAACCATTTCCAAGGCTAATGAAATGGGAAGGCCCGAAATTCAGCCGTAATCTTAATTTATATCGAGAAAAATTTCTTAAGTCTAAAGTGATTTTAGAGCTTGAAGTTGAAAAGCACGAATTACAGTATAAATGGGTTCGATACTTTTTGATTCGAAGAGAAATGGAAAATAAGAAGGAAGAGACCGAGGAGAGAGAAGAGCCTTACTTCGGAGAAAATATAGATGAATATGATGATATCCCATGTCCTGCGACACGTCCCGAAGAAAGAGCCGAAGAGCCGATTAGCTGAGATGACGACAATGAGGATGACGAAGATTACAGCGACGAAAACGATGATTTTGAGGTCGTTGTACGTCAACCAAAGGGCAAACCGGATATTAGGCCCCAGCCAACAAGAGAGCGACCGGTTAAGCACACCTAACCAAAGAAGTAACGAGCTTAGAAAAGAATGCAAGACGCCTCGCATGGTCTGTAAAAGACATGAAAAAGAATTCTGCATTTACGCTGCTCAAAGGGCAAGCACTCACCATTGAACAACTCGGGAGAGATAAGAAGGCCTTACAAGAAGAAAATAAAGCAATACGGAAGGATCTTGATGCGGTCATCTCTCATTTAAGAAAGGTACCAAACCAAGCCTTTTCAAATTTAGAACAAAATCAATTCTTTACAAATTAATGCAAAATTAGCTTGTCGTCCGACGATGGAACTTATCGTCCGACGATGTAACGTATCGGACGATAATTTAAATAGTCGATCGATAATGTACATTAGCGGACGATAATTTAAATTATCGACCGATAATGTATATTATCGGTCGATAATATACATTATCGGTCGATAATGCGGTTTTTTATTTTTTTATTTTTTGTAATGTATTTTTTTTTGCAATTATGCAGGATAATATTTTAACCTCTGTGCTATTTGACACCTTCGTTCCTTCCCCCACTTATCCTCAATCAACTGTCCCTCAACCCACCACTCATCAACAAAGCCATCAGTCTACTCAACCAAGCCATCAGTCCAGTGCCCCAAAACCCACTGCTCCTCAACCAAGACAACAATCAACTGCCCCAAAACCCGTCGCTCCTCAACTTACCCATAAATCTACTGCCACTAAACCTGCTCCCCCAAAACCTACTACTCCTCAGCCTACTAAACAACCCTTGGTTGATGTGGGTGATGATGGTGCTCCTCTTACGCAGCCTTCTCGTGAGTCACAGTCGGCATCACTAAAAACAATTATAGTGAAACTATCATCTGCAAAAAATGAAGCCGAAGGTTATGACTTGCGTGCTCGTAAGAAGAGAAAGTCTCCGACCACTAAAGCAATAATAAAAAAACCAAGATTGGTTGTGGAGGAGGAGGATGGGGCAAAATCAATGGAGCAAAAGTATATGCTTAGTTTTTGGAATCGGCCAGAGAACGAGGACAATGTGATCGTCAATACTATCAGGGGTGTTGACATCACAGTTGCTCTTTTGAAGGTTCTCAAAGGACGCTCGTGGCTTGACAATGAAGTCATCGACGCGTACTCGAGAGTCCTTGAAGTTATAAACGATTCAATGTTTACGACAATCGAAAAAAGTTTCTTAAAAATATTTATTGGAAGCTCGTTTGTTTCTTTTATTTGTCTTTTCAATCACGACTCTTGATTAACTTCTTCTAATTTATTTACTTACTACATTATCCTGTTTCAGACCTTATTTATGGCAGACGAGAAAAATTTTGAAAAATATATCGATAATGAAGGTATAAACGCTCTGACCTTGATAGGTGGCGTGCCTAGCCTATTGTGAATGGCATGTTATAATTCAAAGCCGATGGAACCACTATTGACAAATAATATCCATGAATTCACGCGATCGATCGTGGAAATGCGACGCTTTTGAATACTAAACTTCGCTTTATTTAACGTTAACGGCTTTTAAATAAAATTTATTATTTAAAATTTCGGTTACATTTATGTGTAGATTTATCTTCGATGCATAGCCAAAACATAGCCACTGGCGTTGGCTATAATTTCATTAGTTGGTCGAGAAATTGCTAATAGATCCAAGAGAGTGCTCAAGAAGGTTTGAAGCGCATAAAGAATGTCTATTGAATCACCTTCCGCGCCTTCTTTCTGTTGTCGGTTTGAAGTCGACTTCGATCAACGAAAGGAAGGTATCGGCGTTCAACGTCGTCTCCGATCCAAGAAAACAGTTGGGATTGCGGTGTATACGTTTTGAAGTATATAGAATACTTCTCCCAACAGCGGCCTATTGATTTCGACGATAAACATATGCAACAATTTAGAGCCGAAATCGGACATCTAATGTGCACGTTTGGGAAGAATAGTTAAATATGTCTGTAAAATTTTTTAGACTTTTGTAGAGATTTTTTTTGATGAAATTGTAAATAATTAATTTTATTAATTTTTATTATTAACTTGTATAATTTTCATTTTCGTTGTTATCAATTTATCTTATTTGTCTAACAATTACTTATCTAATGTTTAGATTTCACCTTGCCTGATTCATCAACGGAGCCTTCCTCTCTTGAAGCAATTCCAATCGGCCGATGACTTAAAATATCGGCCAATATTTTAAATCATCGTCCGATATCTTAAATCATCGGCCGATATCTTAAACAATCGGCCGATATTTTAAGTAATCAGCCGATATTTTAAGTAATCGGACGATATCTTAAACAATCGGCCGATGATTTAAGATATCGGCCGATGATTTAAATTATCGGCCAATGATGGCCGATGATTTAAATTATCGGCCAATGATTTAAGATATCGGCCGATATCTTAAATCATCGGCCGATATCTTAAATCATCGGCCGATGATTTAAGATATCGTCCGATTACTTAAAATATCGGCCGATGATTTAAAATATCGGCCGATGATTTAAGATATTGGACGGTGATTTGAAGTCATCTACCTTTTGGAATTGTGAAGCTAGGTATCTTTGGTAGGGCTCTATGCCAATCACTAGTAGATTAGGGGCGAATTTGGCAACTTCAAATCCTGTTTGAATGAATGATTTATTAAGCACAGCAATATATTTCAATCACAATTCCAAAACTTAATTATTAGTCCAAAAAAATATATTAATTAATTGTCGGATGTTGATCGCTCTTTTATTGAGGTCCAATCTGTTGATGTTGAAGGAAAGAAAAAGAGAAAAAAAATACTCTTCTATAATGAGATCATTTGGAAGCTCGATCGCCACTAGGTCTAATCTAATCTCAATCTGTTTTCAATCTCAAACTTTGAAGTAATATAAGTTAATTTCAAATATTTACAAATTTACACTAGCGACGGTTATGATCGTACTTGTTACAATTTTTACATTGTAGTGGTCGAACTTCGCTTTTAGATCTTATTCTCCTTTTCTTCGGACGGCCGGCTTGACGTATTTTGTGGGGAGGCAAAACTTGAATGTCTTTTATTTGCGAAGTCCATTGGCGCTTGTCAATGGTCGGGACAAAGTGTTCTTTATAAGTTTCCCTAAATAAGTCACTGGTAAACCAGTGTTCACAAAATTGGGGGATCTCTCTTTCTCTGTTTCGGCGCGATAATGCGGCGATCGCATGTGAACATGGTAATCCAAGAATAGCCCAACGTCTACATGTACATGTTCGCGATTCTAGATCGACATTGTGAGTGTAATCACCACGTTTAACTTGAAATATATCACGACCATATGGTATGACGTTTTTTCGACGGGCCCATCCTGAATTTCTTGTTATGTGTTTTTCTGCCATCGGTGTTAACATATGTGTCATTTTATTTCCTTCCTCCTGACGAAGAAGATAAAATTCGGCTACTTTTGTGCGAATAGTTTCTAACATGCTCACAATCGGTTCCTCCCTGGCTATTTTCAACACACTATTTATGCTTTCAGCAATATTAGTTGTCAACATATCATAACGCCTCCCTTAGAAATAAGCGCGTGCCCAGAAATGATCGCCAATTTCTTTAATCCATTTTATACATTCCGGCGGGGTGTCGTCTTCTATTTTTTGCATAATTCTTTTAAATTTTGCTTCTGAAAATGCACGGGCAGCAACCTAGAAAAGCGGTATAGAGATTGTATCCTTATATTTATCAAACAGATTTAGAGCCAGGTGTCGCATACAGTAGCTGTGAACATGGGTCAAAATATCGGGTTACCGATACGTATCGTCCGAGCTCCAAAACGATACGTATCGGACGATACGTATCGATACCGGTTGGTATCGGACGATACATTGAATGTATCGTTCGATACATTCAACTGTATTGAATGTATCGAACGATACATTCAATGTATCGTTCGATACCAATACCGATACGTATCGTCCGATACGTATCGGTATCGGCCGAAATTTTGATCCATGGCTGTGAAAGGCGTTAGGAAATTTTTTTTCCACTGCTTCCATCAAACCTTTCTGTCTGTCTGATATCAAAACAAACAGTTCTTCAAATTCACCGATTACTCGTCTCCCTAATAGATCAAGAAACCATGTCCAATGGTCTTCATTTTCTTTCGGTACAACGCCGAACGCTATAGGAAATAAATGTCTATTCCCGTCTATCCCCGTAGCTATTAACAACACTCCCTTGTATCGTCCACGCAAATGCGTTCCATCTACCGTAATTATTCTTCGTAAAGTATTACGAAAGCTTCGAATGCAAGGTCCGAATGCCACGAAGAATCTCTGAAATGCATTATCAGGCTCGAGACACAATTAGATGCGGATCGACCCAGAATTCTAAGAACATATGATTATCTTAAATTGCTCCTTCCCTACCTCGGATGTTATTCAAATACCATTTCTTTTCCTCTCCATGCTTTTCAAAGAACCTCTTGTTATCGTATTTTTTTCAATATAAAAAATTATTGAAGCAGGAGTCTCGTCAAAACCCTTTAATAGCTTATCTCTAACGAATGAAGCTATCCACGATGTCGTACATTGGCGATGTCCGCTTCCAAAAGCGGGCATTCCGCACGTGTGTTCTGGGTGGAAAGTTTTCACAGCAAACGTGTCTACGCCTACTAATTTCGATGCATGTATTTGCCAAGCACATCCTACTTCAACACACCTCGCAGTAACTCGAAGAGGACTGGTTTTTATTGGTTTAATCTGAAAATTATTTGTCATTGCAAATTCTTTAAGAACTTTTTGAAATAATTTCTTATTTCTAAACGCCTGACCAATGGTAATCGTTCCCCCTTCATACAGTTCCTCATCGTCTGAATCCATACTCTCCTTCCGAGTCATTAAGCTGATAGTCTTCGTCCACCAGAGGTTGATCAATTCCCCTATTAGTATAAACACGCGAAGTGGGAGACGGCGGAGCTTCATTATTTTCAGGATCACTATCACCGTCATCGACTGGATAGTTATTACGTGATTGGGATTGAGCGCGTCGATGTACGCTTGGTTGATGTGCAGTTGTTTGGATTGATGTTAGCCGATGCGGGAATGTTTGATGTATGAGAGGCTGTTCTGTTGAAGGCTCGATTATCGTTGGCTCTGAAGCTATTTGTTCGGAAGGCCATTGATATGGACTAAGGACTAAAACATTTCCAGCGATTTACCGAATCGAAGTTGAACTGAGATATATCATGCATCGGATTCATTTGATGACAATATCCTTGATCTTCATCGTCTTCACTCATCGGAATGTCTGAAGAGGGTTGCTCCAGAAGTTTACTGTAGGGGCGAAATCCTATTCATATTTCTATCATCGTCGGCTATTATCGGTGCAACAATGTTCTCCTCTTCATACCGTATTCCTTGATTTTCAATCAAATGTTCTGTTCTCACACCATGATCATCTTCGTTTGCTACAGTAGTGACTAATGATTTTTCGATATAAATATTTATCATACCATCACCGATACGATATGCTCTAAATAAGTTTGTAAGATCATCAGTCGGAACAATTAAATACAATACCTCATTCCCTATGCGTAATGAAACAGTAAGTGTAATAGCATGTTCTTCCGGTTGTGTCCGACTGACTTTGTACATTTTCTCTATAAACTCATCAAATGATATATTCTCCGTGACAGTGACAATCCTCCGATGTCCTCCGATGTAAGTATTATCTCTCACGCGTACGAAATCAAAATGGCAAAGAAGGGGAACGTCCATTTCAACCTACAATATTTACAAAATTAAAATTAAAATTGGTTGTTTATAAAGAGTTATACTTGACTTAGCGCTACAATTATTTAAAAATATTATTAAAAAATGAAAGGAATGAAAACTTTAGCGTTTTTGTCAATCATAGGATATCGCTCGATATCCTAAGATATCAGGCCGATATCCTAAGATATCTAGCCGATGGACTTAACGTAAACCACAATCCAAAAACTAAAAAAAAAACCCTCTTTTAAGATATCGGTCGATAACTTAAGATATCGATCAATATCTTTTATATCTTGGACTACCTACAATGTTTTGAAAAATTGGGAAAACAATAACTTAAAAAGATATTGTACTCGATATTTTACCTAGCCTGTTGTATTCTCTATGTTATACGACCTGTAGTGGAATCTCGAAATCGCTTTCCAAGAGAGATAGAAAGTGTTAAAAAATGATACAGAAATTCTAGATTCAATGCTTGCATAGAGAAGCATATATATATATATATATATATATATATATATATATATATATATATATATATATATATATATTTGACGTGCAGGCGGCTAGGCTTGGAGCTGGCCATTTATGCAAGGATTGAAACTATAGGGCCGTTTCTGCAAATATGCAAACATATAGGGCCGAAAGTGCAAATTTCCCTTAAACAAAATATGATAATCCATGACATAAATAATATATATCCACAACTAGTTAATATTCAAATGAAAGAAAATAAACTAATAAACAATAAAGTTCATAAACTAACATCTGATCAAAATAAAATAGCTATCGCAAATCGCAATGTCCCCAAACTATCTCAAATATCTACTGCTCAAAATCATAATCTACTCCATCGTGCATTTAATCCCGAGGAACCGTGTCATCATAAGCCCAAACTCCATCATCTTTAATATTTGTCTCAACTTGCCACTGAAATAGAGGGTGTGAGATATGCTCGTACGATCCATAAATGCAAATTCCGTACTCGCATTCTACCTAGGCATCCCAAATAACCATATATATATATATATATATATATATATATATATATATATACACGTGTTCGTATTTCTTATTCATGTTTCAATGCAATGAAAGTTCACCCAAGCACATAATGTCCTATATATACGTACGTATACTGATGATCTTCCCCTCAGGGCTACGATCATTAACCACTCGCTGGATTCGAGCTGGTTACGACGTGCATCATGTAATTCTTATTCTTTTCATACTTGTTCATTCTTGTCCTTAACATATACTCTAGAGACAATTAGTCAACATAAGAGTTTGTCATCATAGCATGTTTCATGTCATAAATCTTGTCTTCATAATTATGGATCTTTTCACTTTCATGTTATGCAATGTCATGACACTCATGATGCTAATCAATTAACCATGCAACATTAAAATTTCATTATTTTTATCATTAATAAGATTTATTATTATAGGTACTTGTTCAACATATCCTAATTCAATTACATGGATAACATGATAATTGCCTAAAGGGAAGCAACATATAAACAAATAAAAGAGAATATAAACATTTACGGTATAATCACTATTCATTTAAGGTTTCTTAGATGTCTACGAGATACTCGAAAATTGACACGAAAGAAGATATAATTTAATTATTCCTAAAGTAAAAGTATACATTTAAGTGATCATAAATATCACTAATTTCAGTCATAAGTGTCGTTAATATGATTTCCTTTTTTAATAGGTGTCCTAAATTATAAACTAGATGCTTAGAAAATAAAAGCAAAGGAAAGCATGATTTCACCATACCTATTTGAAGATAAATCCCTTAGTATATTGATGTTATAAAATAAGGCTTTAACCTATTATCACAAAGGAGGGTTTTAAAAATACCCTATTTAAGTTTACATAAAAGATAATTCACATAAACTCAAAAATCTAAATACTCTATTTTAATCTTCAAATAATAGTAAAATCTTCATTAATAAAATATGACGAATATTAAACCTAAAATTAAAATAATTTAGATCTAATTTTTTATAATTTATTAAATAAAAATCTATCTTTAAAATGATACATCTATGAAGATTTAATTCCCATATAAAATCCGCTTTTCAACGCTCCTAAATCCTTAATGCTAGAAGAAATTTCTCCAATGGATTTCTAAATCAAAATTTCTCAAAGTCCCTCTAAGGTTTTTAATGCAAAAGGTAAAAGCCTAACTGACACGGGATGGGAACCCTAAAATGCGTGAATATGATTTTTAATGCGATTTGCCGAAATTAAATAAAATTAATTCAAGAGTAATCTCAAAACTATCACGTTACCTCCGGGTTCGTAGAATTTCGATAAGTAAATCACGTGAGATCTGAATAGGGTGTCCAATCCGAAGCGCAAATCTTGTTAGATTTAAGGCGGGATCAGGCCTAGAGAGAGGACTCTAGCTTTTCCAGGTTTAGGCGCGCGTCTTTGATTCGATGTAGATTCACTGCTCGAACCAGGGTTGCGGGTATTAGATTATGGGTTTGTAATAGGTTTTGGTTTTGTAATAAGTTTATGGTTTTCGGATCGGTTTATGGTTTAGAAAAGGGTGCCGGCTATGTTTGATTTAGGGTTTCAAAAGGGTTTAGGTTTTGGGAAAGCAAGGAAACAATTAGGCTAAGCTTTTAGAAAGCAATCACAGATCGAGAAACAACAGATATAATAGAGAAGATAACAATGGCTTTGGGAATCACTCCCTTGGCCTCACACCAAACCCATCTCAGGCAAAGATTACTTAAGCAATAATGCATTCAAATAATCAATCAACTAACTAAAAAAGTGTTTACAAGCCTTTATATATAGGCCACCAATAATTAAACTCGAAATAAGAAAGAGTCCTAATAGAAATAAAATTAAAATTGGAAGTTTTCGCATAAAAAATAAAATCCCGTCTGAAATTGTCGTCATGCATGTCATCATACTATGACAATGGCACATTCTTTGCTACAATATGTGTGCTGCTAACGTAGCAGATGTCGTATACCTCTTTCTCCTTTCTCCCCCAGGCTTCCTCTACGCTTCTTTCGACGTCGGTAAAACTGATGTGGTCCGAATCCAATGTCCATGTATGTGGCGTCCCCATCAATTCCCTTGGACCAAAAAGGTTTCATCACTGATGAAACACGCTCGTGGTAGATGTCTATCAGGTCGGGGTTCAAGCGGCGAACTTCATTCTCATGGATCCAAGTGTTTTCGGACTCCGATTTTCCGAACCATTTAACCAAGTACTTATGGAATCCCCCATTGTGTGTAGAGACGACATGATCATTGATTATATCCTCTATTTCATCTGTTCTCTGCCTGCTTGAGGAAGGAAGAGGTATAGGCTGTAAGGTTGGGTTGGGGCTGGGACTAGGAGGTGGCTGGAGTGGATTTTTAGGAGGTGGGGTGAAACCCAAGTAAGGAATCAAGTCCTCCACATTGAACGTTGAACTAACTCCCGTACCTGGAGGAAGCTCAAGTACGTATGCATTAGGACCACTCTTAGCCAAAATTCTAAAAGGTTCAGCGTCTCGAGATTGGAGCTTCTTTGCGGATCCCGATGGGAACCGCTCAGGCCTAATCCGGACCATCACATAATCACCCACGTGATATTCTTTGAAACGCCTGTGAGCATCTGCAGATAATTTATATTGACTATTGCTTGAATTAATCTTTTGTCTAATTTCGGCATGCAAGCTATGTATGTGTTGTGCAAATACATCGGCAGAGTCTGACACTCTATGGGATGCAGACATGGGGATCAAATCTAATGGGGTCCTAGGCCTATGACCATGTACTACCTCAAAAGGACTCATGCCTATAGACCTATTGACAGAATTATTATAGGCAAACTCAACTGTGGGTAAGATGGTATCCCTGGTCCTAACATGATCACCGACAAGACTGTGAAGGAGGTTCCCAAGGCTTCTATTGGTGCTTTTGGTTTGGCCATCTGTTTGAGGGTGGTAAGCTGTTGAAAATTGGAGCAATGTGCCCATGATGTGCCAAAGGGTCTTCCAAAAATAACTCGTAAATTTAACATCCCTATCAGACACAATGGTTTTGGGCAACCCATGAAGACGCACTACCTCCGTAAAAAATAATTTAGCAATATGAGATGCATTGGAGGTTTTGGAATAAGGAATGAAGTGGGCCATCTTGAAAAAGCGGTCCACTACGACAAAAATGGAATCGTGCTTCCTAGGGGTCTTTTGAAGTCCAAGCACGAAATCCATAAAGAGGTTTTGCCACGGTGTGTGTGGCACGGGTAACGGAGTGTACAAGCCGGTATTTTGTTTGGTCTGTTTTGACACTTGGTAAGTACGACAATGCTTAACGACCCGGGCGACATCTCTCATTAGGCTAGGCCAAAAGAACCTATCCTCTACGAGCGCAACAATTTTATTACGCCCGAAATGTCCGGCCATCCCTCCAGCATGTAACTCCCAAATGAGAAACTCACGTAATGAAGTGCGAGGGATGCAAGATTGCCTTTGAACAAGTACCCATCGTGGATGGTGTACATGGGGTGTGTGCTGGCCGGGTCACTAAGGAGAGCAGTGTACTCAACCCCAAAATCTGGGCACTCGGGGTACTCATCCTTTAACTTTTCGAACCCAACGACCTCGGTGCTCATTGTGCGCAAAGTCACCACTCGCTGACTAAGTGCATCAGCGGCCCTATTTTCAGCACCAGCCTTATGCTTTAACACGAATGTGAACCCTTGAAGGTACTCAACCCACTTCGCGTGCCTTGGGTTCAACTTCTTTTGTGAAGCAAGAAAGCATAAGGTTTCATGATCAGAGAACAACACAAATTCCTGCGGTCTAAGGTAATGTTTCCAATACCAAAGAGATCGAACGACCACATAGAATTCCTTGTCATAGGTGGATTATTTTTGCTTTGCCTCGTTAAATTTTTCGCTAAAATAGGCCACAGGGTGACCGTCTTGGCTAAGCACTCCTCCTATGCTTACTCCCGATACGTCGCATGTGACTTCAAAGACTTTGGAAAAGTCCGGCAATCGCATGACGGATGCACTACTCATTCGTTGTTTGATCTCAGCAAAGGCTTTTGTCGCCGCTTTGCCCCATTTAAAGTCCCCCTTTTTTATGCAATCAGTAATTGCGGCCATAATGGTGCTAAAGCTTCTGAGGAAGCGACGATAGAAAGTAGCCAAGCCATGAAAGCTGTGGACATCGTGTATGTTCTTAGGCTCGGGCCACTCCACAATGGCTCTAACCTTTTTGGGGTCTGCGACCATTCCATTGGCCGAGATAATGAATCCCAAGAAGACAACAAAAGGTTGCATGAAAGTGCACTTCTTGAGATTGGCAAACAACTTCTCGCCCTTGAGGGTTTCACAAACCAGCCTAAGGTGGGTCAAGTGTTGATCCTTGTCATGACTATAGATCAAGATGTCATCGAAATAAACAAGGAATTTGCCTAGAAACGGCCTCAACACTTGGGTCATGAGTTGCATGAAAGTACTCGGGGCATTTGAAAGCCCAAATGGCATGACCATCCACTTATAAAGACCATCCTTAGTCTTAAAGGCGGTTTTCCACTCATCACCGGGGCGGATGCGGACTTGATGGTAGCCACTTTTAAGGTTTATCTTTGAAAAGATTTTGGTACCAACCATCATATCAAGCTTGTCATCGAGCCTTAGTCTGGGAAATCGATATTTAACAGTAATCTTATTGATCGCACGACTATCCACACACATGCGCCATGTACCATATTTCTTAGGAGTGAGTAGGGCAGGTACGGCAGACTGCTCCGATGAACCCCTTTTGAAGGAGCTCATTGACTTGCCGAGTCAACTCGGCGTGCTCAACCGGATTCAACCTATAGTGGGGCAGGTTCGGTAAGGTAGATCCAGGAGCCAAGTCTATTGCGTGTTGGATATCACGCAGGGGAGGGAGTTCACTTGGTAAGTCTTCAGGAAAGACTTCCGTAAACTCTTTTAAAATCGGCTCAACCTCCTGGGGACACTCGCTCACCGACTCGGGAGCACTCTCTACGGTGACAATTACGTACACCACACTCTCATCTTTCGATGCATTCTCGAACTCAAAAGGGCTCACAATATTAAGGGATTTAGAAGCCTCGCCCTTCTTTTCGACGGTGTTGGTCGATGGTGTTTTGGGAGGTAAAGGGTGTAAAGTGATCTTTTTGCCCTTATGCATGAACGTGCATACGTTTGTTCGACCAGAAAGAGTCACGTCCATGTCGTAGAGCCACGGCCTTCCCAAAATAATATGGTCCACATCCATCGGCACCACGTCGCACCATAAGGTGTCCGAATAAGAACCTAACTGAATAGGTACACGACACCTTTTCGACACGGGAATGGATGAAGAATTGATCCCTGCGACTTTATAAGGTCTCGGGTGGGCTTCAGGTGTAAGCCCTAAGCGGCGTACGACATGAGTTGATATAACATTAGTGCAACTACCACTATCCATGATGACCCTACAATTCTTTTCACCAAATCTGGCATAGGTGTGGAAGAAGTTCTCCCTACGCCAGTCATCCTTTTCATCCCGTTGAGGCTGTACAAGGGCACACCTCACAACTAAAGGATGACCAATAGCATTACCCTCCTCATCACTGGGTGTGTTAACCGGTTCAAATACTTCCTCTTCAACCACTACCTAATCATCATCCTCCTCTCCCTCAATGAAGAGAGTCCTTTGGGGTTCTTTCGTAGGGCATTGGGTGGCAACGTGTCCCATCCCATGACATTTATAACACTTTATTTGAGAATTAACCCTTAAGGATTCCCCGACTATACCTTTTCCCTTTTCAAACCTAGAATTGGTAGGGGCAGGTTGTGTAGGTTTGGGAGGAGGATTGAATCGTCTCTCACCGGATCGTTGGTTACTATATTGTGGCTCGGTTCTCTTCACCACCGTAGTAAATACCGTTCGAGATCTTGCACAACGGCATAACATCTATCAAGAGTTTCTACGGGGTGAGAAATCAACTCTTTTTGCAAATCAAGTCGCAATCCTGTGCGGAATCTAGAGAGTGATTTCAGGGTCTTCCGATACTCTTGCCCTCATCATGAACTCTTCGAATTTGGCAATGTAATCGGTCACGGGCATACCACCTTGGCGTAAATTTTGCCACTGGTTGAGGAGGCGTTGGTGGTATGATAAAGGAACATACTTCTCAGTAAGTCGTTCCTTCATGTCGTCCCAACGGGTAATGGGAGGACAACCCGCGTTCACCCTAATGCGCTCAACATTAAGCCAGAAAAGTCGAGCTTGACCAACCAATTTCATTTTCGCTAGTCTAACGCAACGGTCGTCATTCATGGCATACCAATCAAAGTGTTGGTCCATGTCAAAAAGCCAATCGAGGAAGACGTTAGGGTCCATTCTTCCATCGAAAGTCGGAATCTCAACTCGGACATTCTTAAGGAGTTGAACTTCGGGGTCATAGTCATCTCTACAATGATCCCTACGGTTCCGATTGTCTTGGCGACCATTATGTTCAAAGTGAGGACATTCACGCTCTTGGTGCTGATTTTCTAACCCACCCATCGCTTCCAGTTGGTTGATTCGATCACGTAATCTATCATTACCAACTCCTAGGGATGTTTAGGCTTGCTCTATGGTGCTCAAGCGTGCACTAATCGCACCTAATTCTTCTCGCATACCGTTAAGGGCATTGAGAATCGCACTCGAGTCCATGGTGATCACAAGGTCTATTAGGGTTCTAATATGGAATGCAATATGGACCCACAAAACAATATAATAAAATAAATATGACAAGCAAAGATGCCCTAACCAAGAAAACCTAGGGCTTTAATACCAAAACTGACGCGGGATGGGAACCCTAAAATGCGTGAATATGATTTTTAATGCGATTTGCCGAAATTAAATAAAATTAATTCAAGAGTAATCTCGAAACTATCACGATACCTCCGGGTTCGTAGAATTTCGGTAAGTAAATCACGCGAGATCCGAATAGGGTGCCCAATCCGAAGCGCAAGACCCGTTAGATTTGAGGCGGGATCGGGCCTAGAGATAAGACTCTAGCTTTTCCAGGTTTAGGCGCGCGTCTTCGATCCGATGTAGATTCACGGCTCGAGCCAGGGTTGCGGAATTAGATTATGGGTTTGTAATAGGTTTTGGTTTTGTAACAAGTTTATGGTTTTCGGATCGGTTTATGGTTTGG
Source organism: Chloranthus sessilifolius (assembly GCA_021018995.1). NCBI lineage: Eukaryota > Viridiplantae > Streptophyta > Magnoliopsida > Chloranthales > Chloranthaceae > Chloranthus > Chloranthus sessilifolius. The sequence goes on along the minus strand of CM037586.1, from coordinate 152,812,680 downwards.
AAAAGGGTGTCGGCTATGCTTGATTTAGGGTTTCAAAAGGGTTTAGGTTTTGGGAAAGCAAGGAAACAATTAGGCTAAGGTTTTAGAAAGCAATCACAGATCGAGAAACAACAGATAGAATAGAGAAGATAACAATGGCTTTGGGAATCACTCCCTTGGCCTCACACCAAATCCATCTCAGGCAAAGATTACTCAAGCAATAATGCATTCAAATAATCAATCAACTAACTAAAAAAGTGTTTACAAGCCTTTATATATAGGCCACCAATAATTAAACTCGAAATAAGAAAGAGTCCTAATAGAAATAAAATTAAAATTGGAAGTTTTCGCATAAAAAATAAAATCCCGTCTGAAATCGTTGTATACGTAGTGCCTGTGATACTATGATGACAATTATCTTGCTATGTCATTGCGTCGCTGCTGCATAGATGTCGCGCACAAGCTTATTATCCTGTGTATAGCATATGTCGGCGTTGTTGTGGTCATCTTTGTAGCATTTTGTGTGTCCCTCTCTCTCCTTTCTCCCCCGGGCTTCCTCTACGCTTCTTTCGACGCCGGTAAAACTGATGTGGTTCGAATCCAATGTCTATGTATGTGGCGTCCCCGTCACTAACTTTAGAGAAGAAGAAATAGAATAATAATAAATTCCTTGGGTTCTCTAATAATTTAATATCAAGGTATCAAATATCGGCCAATACCGATATGTATCGATTTTTCGGCAAACTGATGCGTATCTGCGCCGATATGTATCGAGTATCCAACTTGGTATCGGAATCGATATCGGTATGTATCGGGTATCTGCCGATACGTATCCGGTATCGGCCGATACCTGTATTTTTATTTATTTATTTTTTTTTTAAAATAGGCCGATATGTATCAGTACTCCAAGGATCGATACCCGATACCGATACCTAGTTGGATACCTTGCTTAATATAATGTTTCACCACCGTATCCTACTTTCTACTATCACCAACTCTGTAGGGTAATATCCTATATTATGCTAGTATAATATAGTAGGGTGTAATGACTTACAAGTCGAGTTCTAGATTTTCTAAGATTCTTATAATATTCTATTACACCACCATATCCCACTATTTTACTTTTAACTTTGTGGGGTAATTTTCTATGTTAGACTAGTGTCATATAGGAGGGTGTATAATCCTATAGGACAAAGATGAAAATAATAAATTTCATGCACCTACCAAGGTTAGAACCTCTAATCTCTCATTTTAATATCAAAGCTCCTAACCACTTGGTCAACTATACACATGTGACAAATAAAGGCAATAAATAATATAAGTAAATTCAAATAAAATTGGTCAAGATTATTAAATAAATATTTAATGCAAAAATTTAAAAGTGAGAAAATATATTCTATGGAGCGCAATTATGATATATTAAAGCTAAAAAATCAAGTCGTTATAGGAAAGAACTCACTTGTCGGCCAAACTATCACTGGTCAATCTTTCTCATTCGTCTTTAACATCATGCAAGTCTGATGCAGCAATGCAGGGGGAAGCCAGAGCTCAGAACCAGGTCATAAAGAATTTTCCAGGGAAGAATGCGTGCAGCCCTATGATAGCCCGGATTTCCGAACTTGGAAACCCGTGCCGTCGGACTGCCGTTAAAGGCGATTCTCGAATTTCTGAACACTTGGCACATCCAACACAGTGGAAATCAAAGCAGATATTTCTAACTAAGCTGATAGAGTTATCATAGATAAACAAAGAAATCTCTATTTCTATATATGACTATATCGATGACCATGATAAAAGACGGTTCTAGTTCTATGCCAAAAATACATGGACAGAAGAACTGAACCGAACCACCGGTGACGGCCGACCGTTACCTAAATAATGGTTCATAACACAATACAAAAATTATGTACTGAATCCAATATACAATACAAAAGTGGCTAGATGTACCAAGCCCTACACAAAATCACAAAAACTAATATCCGTCTGAAACCCAGTCCACACTAGAACTACTCGGGAAGGGGCTCAGTCTCGTCTTTCGGAATGTACTCTTAGTCCTCAAGATCAAGGCCCTCAGTACTCACGTCTACTCCTGTACCTGTGACGTATAGTCGAGGGATGAGCCAACATCTTAAGCTCAATAGGGAATCATCAATAACATGCAGATTACCACATCACACATATATCTCATGACATAAATTGACATGCTTTTCAAGATAAGGTATCACGAGTTGAAGGTATTTGAATTGATGAAAAACTGATATTAAATGCAGATTTCAAAGCTCATTCACATGATTTCCAAAACTGATTCTCATAACAAAAGAAAACTTAAACTGATCACTTAAATACAATCTCAAATATATATGACATCAAGAGCCACACATAGCATTGGGAATCCCAACCATCGTCGTTCAATGAACCATTTTCATGATGCCCAAGCCCCTTCGTATGAGGGATGCTTGTGTCGAACGAAGATCGGTAAGAAAATGAACGGATATCCCACCGTCCCGGCGCACAAGGGATTCGTTTCACGTGAACCTTAAATCATAGTGCGAAGTCTAACTTATAGTTTATCACCGTGAAATGTGGTATTTTATAACTAGATTTGGGGTTTGGAAATCCCAAAGTTCTCACACACACACATGTACACATCTTACGTAGTTCACACACACATTCTCATGTTTGAATCCATGTACAAAGCTCATGCGTATGAGATGACAAAAATCATGATTTACACACTATTATTCATCATATCACAATATCCATGCTAATTGTATCAAATGCACATGTTATGGGATTTTCCCTACCTTAAACACGATTCACATGCAAATCTAACGCGAAGCGGTTTTAGGCTCCACGCGTATAATCACAACCTTAACCTATATCCCAAATCATCTAAAGAACCTTTAGAGGTGTCTAAAAATGCCTAATGAAGAAAGTCTTTGAAGGGCTCGCAAGAAAACAAGCCAAAATGCCTAACTCTGTATCTCGCACGCACGAGATACAAGGTCGTGTGCGCGAGTCATATGGCACTCATCCTCCTTGGGCGCGCGAGGCACAGAGGCTAACTAGAGCCTCATTTATCGGGTGAGACTCAATCCAGCCTTTTTGAAAGATGGTCGCGCAAGCGAGCTTTGAAGCTTGGGCGCGCGAGTTCCAATGGCACACTCAGCTCGGGCTCGAGAGAACCAGAAGCTCACTGGAGCTTCATTTCTCGCGTGAGCGAGGTTCTCAGAAGCCCTTCTGAAGGCTGCTAGCGCGCATGAGAGTCGGGTCTCGGGTGCGTGAGTTTCAAAATTCCTTTGGGTTCTGTGTTTTCAAAACCCATTTCTCTCGTGATTCTTTGCAACTTTCACCCTCATCTTTCACACAAATCCACACATTTAAATCTATAATCTAAACACCTTTTGTTTTCGATTTCTTACCTTCTAATCTAGTGAGATCCATGATATGTAAGCACGAATCGAAGTTAAACAATAGCTTTTAAACTCATTCGGTTATGCTTCACGCCCCAACCTCCTCAATCATCGCAATCGTTGGTAACCACTCCTTTGACCAGATCGGGGAAGAAAAACAAGGTTAGGAGCGTCAGAGTGTGCGAATCCAGCGGATTTCTTTTTCACATTCACAACCCTTTTCTCACTCTTTCTCTCTCTAAGCAAAACAAAGCAAAGGGAATAAAGGAAGAGGGTTTGTGCACGTGAGGTCACCCCTCACTTATCTAAAAGTGGGTTGCTTCCTTGTGAAGCACACACACTCACACACAATGTTTGTTCCTATCCACCTAAAGTGTTTGGTGTGGAACACACACACACACCTAAGTGTGTGTTAAGTTCTTCGGTTCCCTTGTGAATCACACACACCTATTTGACTTATGCGCTTTCCCAAAATTTGGTGATATTACATCCTCCCCTACTTATAAAAATTTTCGTCCTCGAAAATTGAGCTAAGTCACGTGATCACGAACATGCAAACCACAACATATATTAAAACGAAATGACACACACTTAAGTGAAAATATTCGGAAACTAATACTAAGACCATACAAAACAATGATCCACACCCTGCATGAAAACACGTTTACCTACCTACGAGTGGTGGAATTAGATACAGCTAATGCGAACATCGCACCTGCACAAAAAGTTCATTTCCAATCTACACATATTCTCATCCACAACATCCAAACAGTTACTAAGTAGGCACTATACACTCACAGAAAAATAACTGGAACACAATTGGATCACGCATCCAAGCAACACCTGGTCAAATTTGACTTGACAATCATACCTGCACGGAGAACTCACAATCGACACATCAACTAAAAATTTCGAAACCAAATTTAAGCACGCGAAAGTTCAAAATTTTTTTTCTACCTGTAGAAGTATGCGAATCCAAAAACATTCACATAGGTAAGCTCCTAACCATGCGAGCATAGCACATCTTTCAGAGAATTAAGCTACCAATCAAAGAAGCACAATGGTTATAATTCAACTCATAAAGAAAAGTGCCCATTCACAAAAAAAAATGTTTTCATAAACTGAGTTAATCCTATGAAACCATTGACGTTAAAAATTTAAACCATCTATAAGCGGCAATCATACCACAATAGTCTCAAGATTCACACACTAAAATTGAACCATGTACATGTGGCAACCAAACCACCAATTAAACCATTTACATCAAAATGTAACCATTCACATAGTTTTTGGGCTTATACAAAATGAACATTCCTTTACATTCCCAAGACATTTCCCCAAAATAAATTCCCCCAAAATAATCCATATGAGCCGGACTCTCTCATAAGTCCTCAACATCCCCAGGCTGCGCCTCCATTTCATCAGTGCCTCCTGCTCTAGAACTAGAAGCCTCAAGCACGTATGCCCATGCGGCTGCCATACACTATAGGCAGTTCTCCGCGTACATGTGCCTCATCGTCTCAGCCAGCATCGCCTCATGGTAATATTGCTGACGCATAATCCGATCACATTTGTCCTCCACTCTCTGGAGCGTAAGGTCCTGCAGGTCCATGCGCCAGAATAATTCGACGGTGAAATCCATACCACCATATTGGGGGACTTGTGGTTGCTCCGGAACGTGATGTGGTGGGATTGGTTGTTGAGCCGTCTAATCAGGCTTAGGATGTGGTTGCTGGGGTTGTTGTTGCTATGCACGTCGTGCTATCTCACTCTCTCTCTTCCTTTTCACACTAGCATTTAAGCCAATGTAATTGAGTCTCAAATCCGAAATTCGGTATGTCATGACGTTATCCATAGCTATAGGTTCATTTGGGTTAAGCTGAAATCCATCATTGCCCTCGCATTGCTCAATCAGTCGAGATATCAAACGGGCATATGGTAAACGATTTAAAGGTACTGGAATGGCCCCGGGTTTGTTATGTAAAAAGGCGTGCTTAATGCCTTCCTTTACCAATATAGGTGCATTAAACCACCTACTGACGGGGACGTCAAGATCAAGAGTATTGAAGTTGAGCCGCAACAGATATTCAACTTCAAAAAAAAAAAAAAAAAAAAATACTGTTCACAGTGAATAGTGACGGACGTCCGTTATTTTGCCCCCTTACTGTCCGTAGGTCACGGATGCCCGTGGGGCACTACGAACGTCCGTGTATGTCGTGATAGGATTTCTAATTTTGAGTTTTTTATTGCGAAAACTTTCCTTTTTAGTGTTTTATTAGTATTAGGACTCTTTATTTCGAATTTAATTATTGATGACCTATATATTGAGACTTGTAAAGACTTTTTAATTAGTTGATTGAATATTTGAATGCTTTTATGCTTGAGTATTCTCTGCCTGAGATGGGTTTAGTGTGAGGCCAAAGGAGTGATTCCCAAAAGCAATCTTTGTTATCTTCTCTATTATCTATCTCTATTTTCTTAACCTTTCTCTGTATTGATTTAAAATTTTAAATCTTAATCTATTGATTTCGATCCCAAAATCCTAAACCCCTTTTGAACCCTAAATCAATTAGAGCCAAAGCCCTTTTCTAAACCATAAACCTAAACCAAACCATAAGCCTATTACAAAACCATAAGCCCATTTCACAACCCTAGTTAGAGCTGCGAATCTACATCGGATCGAAGACGAATGCCCAAGCCTGAAAAAAGCTGGAGTTCTATCTCTAGGCCGATCTCGCCTCAAATCTAATAGTTCTTGCGCATCGGACTGGACCCTAACTGGATTTCGCGTGATCTACCAACCTGAATTCTCTGAACCCTGAGATATATAAGATAATTTTAAGATTAAGCTTGATTTAATTTTATTTAATTTCGGTAAAATAGCATAAAAATCATATTCACGCATTTTAGGGTTATTGACTTGCGTCAGTTTTGGTATTAGAGCCCTAGGTTTTCTAGGTTAGGGCATCTTTGCTTGTCATATTTATTTTATTGCATTGTTTTTTTTTGTGAGTCCATATTGCATTCCATATTAAAACCCTGATAGACCTTGTGATCACCAGGGCTTCGGATGAAGTTCTTGATACTCTTAGAGCTATACGAAAAGAATTGGGTGCGATTAATGCATGTCTGAATACCATAGAGCAAGCTCAAACATCCTTAGGAGTTGGTAATTATAGATTACATCATCGAATCAACCAATTGGAAGCGATGGGTGGACTTGAAAATCAACGCCAAGAGCGTGAAGGTTCTCACTTTGAACGTGATGGTCGCCAAGATAATCGGAGCCGTAGGGATCATCGTAGAGATGATTATGACCCCGAAATTCAACTCCTCAAGAACGTCCGAGTTGAGATCTGACGCGGGACAAATGCTAAAATCCTAATATGCGAATTTGGGATTAACTTTATAATGAATTGAATAGCGGAAATATTCAAAATCAAGCAACACATAAAATTAATAAAACAATTAGATTAATCCATTTTAGCGTCGCATGCGTAAAAATTTCCCAATCTAGAAAAACGGCTCCGACGAGGGAACTCGAGATTCGTTCTAGTTTAGGGCATCAATTGACAATCGTAATATTGTCTCTTGACTCCTTGGGATTTTAAATGAAATAAGGCTTAAAATAATTTAATAGAAGGGGAACAATTTGGGATTTTGATTTTATCAACGGAATTAAAGAAGGATAATACCTGACAATAACTAGAGAAAAGACAAAATAAAAGGATAGATTTCAAGGCTTCACACCAAGGATTTTTCGAAGCTTCACACCATGGCTGTACGTCGGCTTCGCACCAAGTCGCATGAGAAACGATTGCTCATTCCTCAAGGTTTGAATGATTCACTCCCTTGGTTGAAAACTCTTCACAAGCTCTCTAGGGTTTGCACAAAAGCAACTCTCTTTCATTCAGTAATAAAAAACTAATTAAAAAGTTTTTACAAGCCTCTATATATAGGCCACCAAAACTAAAATTCGAAATAAAAGAGTTCTAAACGAAATAAAAGTCTAAAAAGTAAGTTTTTTCGCAAAAAAAACTCAAAAATAGAAATTCTGACATGACGTTCACGGATGTCCGTAGTGCCCCACGGACAGTGAGGGGGTAAAATCACGGACGTCCGGTACTGTTCATCACGGACGTCCGTCACTCTTCACGGACGTCCGTCACTCTTCACGGACGTCCGTCACTCTTCACGGACGTCCGTCACTCTTCATCGTGAACATTTATTTATTTATTTATTTTTTGGCGTTCCCCGTCATTCTCCTTCACTCAAAATGTTTCATCACCGATGAAACACGCACGTGGTATTGATTAAGTGTATCAGAACTCGTACGGTGGAACTCCTTTCAAGTCATCCGTTAACGTTTTCTGCCTCTTTTCTCTTTATTCTTTCATCTACTTTCCTCTGTGTAATGTCCCCATTAATACTCCCCGGGTTGGAAAAACTCATCTCCAATGAGTTAGGGAATCCATGGATGCCACACTTCGGGAGCTCAATTCTTGGTTTGTCTTTCCACGTTGTGAGATACTTCTGATTCTTACCTTCATTGGCATGGAAGCTTGGAAATTCTATGACCTTCTCATTTAACCCTTTCTCATATTGCATAGGTAAGGTACGAGATAGAAATTGGGTAAATGGGTGCAGTTGGATTGGGTGATCAATAAGGAATGGATCAAAGGGCAGGGTTGTGGGTTCTAAAATAGGCGTAAGATCCGTTTCGACAATTATCGGATAGTTGCTCGTCTAGAGGAAAATTTAGACCATCCTTACCCTTTTCCAATGTTGCTCGTCTGAGTATGTGAAATCTTTTCCAATATTGCTCGTCAGAACCATCAGGAATCAACAGAAAATTGTTAGTATCAAAGACATTAAATATATTCAATGTGTTAGTATGATCATGCGTATTTTCAATGTCCAATAAATTCATATTGTTATTCCCATGCAAATCAGAATGATGATATGATCCTACAAACTCTAATGACTCACTTGAGATGGACACATTATCAACACCGTCCTCGGCAATAGGAATTGTCCTAATGCAACCTATGGCTCTGACCGGAACCTCACCTTCCTCATCACTTGGAGTGCCACATGGTTCATACACTTCTTCGGGTATCTCGTTGCTCTCTTTCTCAACATGCTCCTGAATGATCAAGGTTTGACCCTTACTAGGACATTGGGATGCAAAGTGACCAAAACTTTGACACTTATAACATTGTTGCGGAGCACGTTTAGAACTCTCGACCATTGGTCCCTTTCCTTTGTCAACTTGAGGAATTATAGATTTTGAAGATTGACTAGAGGCATTATTTCCCTTTTTGATGGGATTAGATTGATGCTCAAGTTTGGAAGACTTAGATCGGCCATGATTGGGAGTGTCGAGATACCGTTCTAATTCTTCAACCCTAGGAAAACATTCCTCGAGATCCGCAACGGGATAAGGAATGGGTTCCCTTTGTAACTCTGGTCGAAGACCCATTCGGAATCGAGAGAGGGTAACTTTTGCTGGTTCATCTCGGCTTGGGTCATCAGGTCTTCAAATCGATCGATACACTCTGTGACTGAGGAATCTCCTTAATGCAATGACTGCCACTGATCAAGAATATGCTCATCATATGATACGGGAACGTATTTTTTATGCAGTTGAACTTTCATTTCAGCCCACCTGGAAAAAGGACGAAGACCCTGGATATGCCTACGACGTTCTACTCCCAACCAATAAAGTCTAGCTTGACTTTAGCAAATCTGACCTTGCGCTCTTCGGACATGGCATACCACTTGAAGTAGTTTTCCATGCCGGCGACCCACTCAAGAAAGACCTAGGGTTGTCTTTTCCCGTCAAAAGTAGGGGTGTCCATTTTTACAGATTTCAATGACATCCTGTTTCAAACCTCTCCACCAATAATTCTTCTTCAGATCTTGGTATATCTTGCTACCTCCAGGATGGATAGCGTACTTAGACTTGTGGGCCTCGTCTAGAATGGTTTGTCTGAGATCAGCATTGGTTGGTATACATAGACGCCCTCTAAACAATAGCGACCCATCCTCTCTTATGGAGAAATCTGCCTTGGTGCCATATGTCACCTCTTGTCTGATTTTCAACAACTTTGCATCTTTCATCTGAAGTTCATAGACTTGATCAAAGATCGTCGGTCAAATTGTGGTGTTTGCTAATTAGGTGCTTAAATCTTACACCTTGATCTTCATGTCATACAGTGAAATGTCTTCCAACAGTTTCCATCTACGGATTCCCATAATAAGGCTAGATAGCTGAGCCGAACTCTTCTGACTGAAGGCATCTGCGACTACATTAGCTTTGTCGGGGTGATATTGAATGGAGTAATCGTAGTCTTTGAGAAATTCGATCCATCTCCGTTGCCTCATATTTAATTCCTTCTGTGTAAACAGGTACCTGAGGCTCTTGTAATCCATAAAGATCTCAAAGGTTTTTCCATACAGATAATGTCTCCATATTTTCAATGCAAAGATCACTGCTGCTAGTTCCAAATCATGTGTTGGATAATTCTTTTCGTGGTCCTTAAGCTGTCTCGACCCATAAGCAATAACATTCTGATTCTGGTTGAACACAGCCTAAACCACTGTGTGACGTGTCACTGTACACAGTGAAGCCTCCACTCCCTGATGGAATAGCTAACATTGGTGCGGAGGTAAGTCTCCTCTTGAGTTCTTGGAAACTCTTCTCACATGCCTCGGTCCACTCAAATTTAACATCTTTCCTTGTGAGTCTTGTGAGTGGTCCTGAAATCTTTGAAATCCTTCCACAAACCTTCTGTAATACCCAGGTAAACTGAGGAAACTGCGAACCTCAATCACAGTCTTTGGTTGCTTCCATCCTACTACAACCTCGATCTTTGCTGGATCCACCGTGACACCTGCAGTAGAAACAACATGTCCCAAGAAGCTCACTTGCTTTAGCCAGAACTCACACTTGCTGAGTTTCGCATAAAGCTGGTGTTCACGTAATGTCTGTTAAGCTATCCTTAGACGTTGCTCGTGCTCTTCCCTAGACTTTGAGTAGACGAGAATATCGTCCATGAAGACAACCACATAAGTATCGAGATGTGGTTTGAACACCCTGTTCATGAGATCCATGAATGAAGTTGGTGCGTTGGTCAAGCCGAATGACATCACTAAGAACTCGTAGTGCCCATATCTGGTTCTGAACGTCGTCTTCTGGACATCCTAGGCTTTTACCTTCAGTTGATGGTAACTAGATCTTAAATCGATCTTCGAAAAGAACCTTGCCCCTTGCAACTGATTAAAGACATCATCTATTCTGGGTAAGGGGTATCGATTCTTGATGGTCAGCTTGTTCAATTGACGATAGTCGATGCACAATCTCATTGACCCATCCTTCTTCTTAACAAATAAGACCGGTGCTCCCCAAGGAGACACACTAGGTCTTATGAACCCTTTGTCTAAGAGTTCCTGCAATTGGTCCTTCAATTCCTTCAACTCAGCTGGAGCCATCCGATAGGGTGCTTTAGATACCGACTCCGTGCCTGGTGCTAAGTCGATGGTGAACTCCACCTCTCTATCTGGTGGCAATCCTGGCAACTCACCTGGGAACACACTCTGAAACTCGCAAGCAATTGGAGTATCGGTTATGATGTTTTTCTCTTCCCGTTGCTCTTGCAAAAAAGCGAGGTATCCACTGCATCCGTTCCTCATCAAATGCTCTGCTCGTATCGCGGAGATAAACGGTACAATAGTCGATCGCATACCAAAAACTCTGAATGATCTCTTTCCTTTCGGTCGAAAAGTAACTATCTTTCTCCGACAATCAACTTTTGCGTCATGCGTGGATAACCAGTCCATGCCAAGAATTACATCGAATCCTTGCATATCCAGCAGGATCAAATCGGCCATTAGTTCATGATCTTCATAATCCCTGATGGCAAATGTAACTGATCGACATACTGTATCGGTACTAATTGGATTTCCCATTGGGATTGTTATTGCCAAAATAAATTCTAAGGTCTCGGGAACGACCTTCACTTTCTTCGCAAACTGCAGCGTCACAAACGAGTGAGTAGACCCTATGTCTATCAAAACTCGTGCTTCATAACAACAATAGTCGTCCTTACTATACATTTGTAAGGTTCCTATGCTATATACACTTAAGCAATCAGATATGTATCAAGAAATTTAAACACTCAAACTTAGGAATTTAAAAGGCTACTTTTAATTTCATGCACCTTCTTCATCTAAAATTTCAACTAATAAAATACCGAATTTAAATATACATTTATACCTTAGATTTTATCATTGTTGGCTTGGGCATCCTGCGCTGTAACGGCATACGCATGACCCTGAACTATAGGTCTCGTGGTCCATATGGGCCTTGGTGTAGCAGCTGATGCCGTCCTCTCCTTCCTCAATTCAGGGCAATCCTTGATCATATGCACCATCTTACCCCATTTAAAGCATCCTCTTGTACCCCGTCTACAGTCTGCGGTCTTATGAGACTTGCCACATCGGACACATGTCTCATGCGGAGTAGACAATGCAGCCATTGAAAACCCCTGCGTAACTGATACTCCTGTAGTAGTAGCAGGGCTATCGGAACGGAAGGGTCTAACTGCATTAGGCATAGGTGGCCTAGAATAAGTGGTCTGGGTAGGTTGTCTTGGGACTAGTGCTGCAAATCTCAGCTTTTTATTCACCGATTCATAATTACCTGGTCTTCCTTGACCTGCCTTGCTCCTATTCTGCTGGTCTCTTCTTTTATACATATCCTCTATATCTTTCTCGGCAACGAGCGCCTTACCCATCTCTACTCCATAAGTCTCCAATTCTAGCACGAAGATTCTATCACGTATAATCGGCCTTAAGCCGCTTTCAAATTTATTGGCCTTCATTAATTCTGTGGCCATGTACTCCGGAGCAAACCTGGACAACCTTGTGAATTTCGTCCCATACTCTCGTACGGACATCCCCTCTTGCTAATCTCATAAACTTTGCCGCCATTTGATTTCTCACTTGCCTGGGAAAATATTCTTTGTTGAACACTTCTACAAATTCTTCCCAAGTCCATAACCCATCTAGATTCTCCTCTCGTTCTCAACTCCGACTTCCACCAAGGATCGGCTTCTCCTTCCAACTAAAAAGAAGCCCAACTCACTTTCTCCTCTTCAGTACACGACAACCTTTAAAGAAGTTTCTCGATTTGGTTCAGCCATTTCTCCGCTTCAAGCGGATCAAT